>CM045496.1:82546152-84039635 GCA_024704745.1 Rosa lucieae | reverse complement strand
AGCCCTGGCCGCCCCGATTGGCCATCCTAGCCGCATCAAATCTTTCATCGGGCCCTGGCTGCCCTAAACCTTTCCTCGGGTCCTAGCCGCCTCGATTCTTTCCTCAAGGCGAAGATTCATTTTCAGCATGAGACATGGAATTGCCCCCATTTCCCTTTGAATCCGATCATTTTATTTAACTTATAATTTTTTTTAATGACGATGCACCAATTAAGGATTTTGTTATGCTGATGACATATCATAATTGGTATGTGTTTTATGATTACCAAATTAATTGAAAAATAACATTAACTCTCAATTAATTGATCATAAATTATTGATTTTTTTTTTTTGAATACCAAATTAATTGAAAAACAACATTAACTCTCAATTAATTGATCATAAATTATTGATTGTTTTGAGCAATATTGTTATGGGTAAATTTAGTAAGTGGAAAAGTGGAAGTTGACTCATCATGCTAATATAGGAAAGTAAGCTGAGGTGGATGCTTAGTCACTGAATCGTAATTAACAAAAAATTTCACCAGGATTACATTCAAAATAGGTCATGATTTTTGGACGTAAAACTAATTAACTTCCCTCGTGTATTGTACGGTTGTTGAAGTGACAATGATATAAAATCAAATACCATATCCTTACTTGGCATGTTTACTTACTTGAAATTAAAAATAGTCATAAATCGAAGACAATTAGAATGGGAGAAGAAAAAAATCGGTGTTGATTCCTAAACCTATCTCTCCCCTTCGTAATCAAATTCCTGAGTATTCAGGAATCGATTCCTGACAAAGAGGTGAAACCTACACCCATTTTGATTTTTTCTGATCATTGCCTGTACCTTCTCCAGGTTTGCCTCTATGCCTCGGTGGCTGATGATATAGCCCATGAATTTTCCTATTTCGACCCCAAATATGCACTTCTGCGGGTTCAAGCGCATATCATTTCGTAGGATGATGGAGAAAACTGTTTTCAGGTTAATGACATGATCGTCTACCATGAGACTCTTGACCAGCATGTCATTAACATAAACCTCAATGATGCTACCGATAACCTCGACAAACATTTTGTTGACTATCCTCTGGTAGGTGGCACTGGTGTTCTTTAATCTGAAAGGCATGACTTGATAACAGTGAAGTCCTTTGTTAGTAGTGAAGGCAGTGTGCTCTTCATCTTCAGGGTTCATCTCTATCTCATTATACCCACTAAAAGCATCCATGAAACTGAGTAATCGGTACCTAGATATGGAGTCTATGAGCTGGTATTTACATGGGAGCGAGAAGTTGTCCTTAGGGCAAGCTCGGTTAAGATTAGTGTAATTGACGCACATGCACCAAGACCTGGCACCCTGCTGTTTTCTTTGGAACCATGACCATGATGGCTTCCCTAATGAATTTTATGGCCTTCAACTTCTATCCCTTTACTTGTATAACCGTGTACTTGTCTTGGTTAAAGGCCCTGCGCTTTCGTCTCCCTGAGACTGAGAATGAGGTGATGCTTAGGTTGTGCGTAGCCACCTCCGTAGGGATACCAGGCATGTTCTCATACGACCAGGCAAAGGCGGATGAGTTGGTTCGCAGGAATTGGAATATTTTATCTCGGACTAATAGAGATAGCTTAGTACCTATTCATACGGTTCTGTCGAGGTATTCTTCTGACATGACAATTTCCTCAATATCTTCTACGACACCGGGCCGTTCCTCGTCCGAATCGGTGTCGTCCCTTAGATCTTCGTATCTGTTAGAGGGCGAGGGCTCCGCCATTACCAATAGCATCTCTGTCTTCCCCTTTCCACGGGAAACCGTTAAAGAATACCAATGTCTTGTTGCGGTATGACCTTCCCGGATCGCTACTACTCCTACCGAGGTTGGAACCTTCATCATAAGCATGTGACCAGCCACAAACATCTTGACCCGCCAGAGTGTCGGTCACTCCAGAATCTCATTTTATGGTGAAACGCAATCAACCACGATGAACTCTATATTGATGGTTGAACAATTTGGGCTTTCAACCACGGTTCGACAGATAGTCATATACCAGGGGCTAAATGATATCCCCAGGGAAGCTTATTAGGGGCTTTTATCTTGCGATAACTTGGATCATCCCCGGTTTAGTACCTTGTATGCATCACGAAATAGAACGCTGACAGATGCACCGCTATCATTCAGTACCCTGGAACTTATGTAGTGATCCATTTAAGGCTTGATGAGGAATGGGTCGTCATGAGGCATTTTGAGGTTCCCCTCTTCTTCTTTTAGGAAGGTGACCTGCATCCATCCAGTCACTATGCCTTCCTTGGCGGTTTTGTGGAAATTGAAAACCTTGGGATGGTTGAAGCTCGTACTTCGTTTTCTCCTTAGAGGTTGTAAGTCTTTTGGCCCTCCACCGTGGATTGTGAGAATCCGATCATATACATCAATAGCCCCTATCTCCTTAGCGGGTAGATACCGCTGAAGTTTGCCTTTCTTCGATGGTATTTTTTAAAGCCATGTAGAGGTTGGTATTGTGTCTAGCATCTTCGCGATAGGTACTACAACAAAAAACCTCATTTGCGAGAAACAAATTCCTCGCTAAAAACAGACATTTCGTTGCGGAAGTACTTCCGCGAGGAAATTCTTTTCGTCTTCAATTCATCGGAGAATGCTCGTCAAGAAAAGGTTTAGCGACGAAAAAACAATGTCCTCGTCAAACCCTTTCCATGATGAAATCTATTTGTCTCGCTGTTATTCTATAGCGACAATTTCTTTCCTCACTCAAACCCATACTTTTTTCTAGTTAAAAAAGTTCAACGATTAGAAAATAGTCGTTAAATATATTTTCCGGCATACTACATTTAGTCGCAAAATTAATTATTTCCTCGCAAATGATAACTAAAATAAAAAAAATGTAAATAAATAAAATATTTAAACTAATTTTTCTGCGACGAATTTTCGTCGTTATAAGCTTTGGGTGAGGAAGCTTTTTCTCGCTGTAAACCTTTTTTAGCGAGGACATTTTGTTTCATTGTACCATGCATTCTTTCAGCGAGAAAAAGTTTTCTCGTTAAAGATACTTAACAACGAGGAATATGTTTTCCATCGGCGTTGGAACTACGGTTTTTGGAACGAAAATATTTTCGTCGTTATAAATAGCTTTGGGCGACCAAGTTTTTCTTCGCTATAAGCTGTTTTCAGCGAGGAAATTTTGTTTCTTCGTAAAATGTATATTTTCAATGAGAAAAGGTTTTCTCGATAAAGATACTCAAGAGTGAGGAATGTGTTTTTTGTCAGTGTATGGACTACAGTTTTTGGGATAAAAATATTTTCGTCGTTATAAATAACTTTGGGCGAGGAAGTTTTTCCTCTCTATAAACTGATTTCAGCGAGGAAATTTTATTTCATCGTAATATGTATCTTTTTCAAGAAGAAAAAGTTTTCTCGATAAAGATACTCAATGAGGAATGTGTTTTCCGTCAGTGTAGGATCTACAGTCTACAGTGAGAAAATTTATTTTTGTCGTTATTGATTTTAATCTATAGCGAGGAAATTTATTTTTGTTGCAGTTGTCTTCTTATTACGATATGACCTGTCAGCGATACATATTATTTTATTCTAAAAAGAGGATTCTTATTCAAAACTAGTTAAACAGTAAACAAAATAATAATTCATAATGTTGTCTACCATAACTACTAATTGGAATAGTCTAAAGTCAATATTGAACTAAAAATGATCCAAAAGTCAATTAACTTGTTTAACTGATACTAAATCCTAGATACGCATAACTAACTTGATGCTTGTTGGTTCATAAAGGTTGCCATGAACTGCTCAAACTTTTTGCCTTACTCCTGCAATTCTTGGATCAGCACGTTTTGTGCATCAATCTTTTCTTGTTGAGCCTTTATAGTATCTTGGATCTCTTCAAGTTTATCTTCAAACTCTTTATTCTTCTCAGACAATTTCATCTAGTGACGATCGAGAAGTGCTAGATGGTGGAGGCCTAGGGCCAAAACCACAACCCTTGATGTAGCTTGATTTTACTCCAAGAACCTTTGCACATATTTCATCATCATTCATAGTTCGAGTCCCATCAGGAAGGGTTGTCTCAGTTCGCATCTTAACCATTTGATCTTGCAAATAAAAGAAAATACATTTAAGTGTGTATACTTAGTTCCTAGTAAATCAAAATAATCTCTTATAATCTATAGGTATATTCATCATCTTAATCTATGTAATTGTTTTTTATATAAATACATATCTACGTATGAATATGCATATCTAGTTATACATCTATAATTCAAGTTATATTATATACATCAATAGGTCACTTACCCATAATTCTTTCGCTCCCAAGTCCCAACCTTTTTTAATGCTTTTGTACTCCATTTCAAAGCGTTCAATTGCACCTAGCATCTCCCCTGATTGTGCAGCCTATTGCATTAAACAAAAAAAATGTTGTTAAGACATGTATAATAGTTACAATATATTAATTAATAAAATTATATAGATAACTTACAATCTGTTCTTGATGCGACATAAAAGACTTCGACCCTGCTTTATGGTGATATTTATGGGTTGAAATAACTTAATATTGCAGTAGTTGTTTATGGGTTTATGGTAATATTGCAGTAGGCCTTTATTGCAATATTAATATTGCAGTAGGCCTTTATGGTAATATTGCAGTAGTTGTTTATGACCCATAAAGAATATAACCTAATTCAAAATGGTCAGAGTCTAACTTACCAACAGTAGGCCTTTGGATAATGGTACTAGCAATAGCCCTTTGGGTAGTTCTATTAGAGGTAGACATATTAGGAACATCAAGTTCATCTTGCAAAGAATTTGGAAGTGAAGGTTCATTTGCTTGTACACGTCGCCGTTTTGTCAAAGTGACACATGTTCATTTAACATGATTTTGAGTAATCATGAGTGAAATAAATAAAATAATTCTATATTTACATACTATGTTTGTAGCAAAGAAATTGTATTGTACATACCAACATTAGCCTTTTGGGCACCGGAAATGTTCGAACGAAGACGTTTCGACATTTTGTCACTATTACTATAAGAGAAATAAAATAAGTTTAACTTGCAAGACATACAAGAAGAGCCAAAACTACAACTACATTGGATATCCAAATCAAATTTCGAGCTAATTAAAAATTTGAACATACATGTGACTAATAATAATTATAAACTTCATACATAAATGAAAAGTCATAATATTATAGAGAATAGAAAAACAATGAAAGATTATTAAAAGAAGTTGAACATACACGTGACTAATAATAATCATAAACATAAACTTCATATATAAATGAAAAGCCATAATATTAAAGAGAATAGAAAAACAATGAAAGGTTATTAAAAGAAGTTGCAGTTACTTAGCCACCGCTTAATTCAAAAAAAAAAAAAAAAGGTATAGAGTAATGCATATGCTAATACAACCAAAAAAAAAAAAAATTACATCACAAACTAATCACTATTGTCATCACTTGAAATGATTTTTTCATTGTCATCATAATCAGTATCGTTTTCTTCAACATCATCACAGATGAAATCATTAAGCCTACCATCATCTATCCATTCGTCACTCTCGACAT
Organism: Rosa lucieae; assembly: GCA_024704745.1. Taxonomy (NCBI): domain Eukaryota; kingdom Viridiplantae; phylum Streptophyta; class Magnoliopsida; order Rosales; family Rosaceae; genus Rosa; species Rosa lucieae. The sequence goes on along the minus strand of CM045496.1, from coordinate 84,034,064 downwards.
TTGAAGCAATGACTTCGGGCTCAATATCCTCTTGATGTAATTGAGGATTTTCAAGACCCTCTTCTGGTTGAAATCTATGTTTCAAGTACATCCAACTTCGGTCCATCCTAAAGAAAAACTTATATGTTAATTTTGTTATAATAATTATAATCACAATATCTTTTATTTTCCTTCTATTTTATGTACTAGTAAACCTACTGAAGAAAGCAATGAACATGTATAATTCCACACGAGCATGAATAACAGGTCATGAAAGCACAAGAAACATCACTCAATCATCAAAAACAAAAGTCAAAACATTCAAAATTCTCATGATCAAGCAATCAAAATTAAATTTCATCCGGTCACCATCTACGCTAGCCTATGCACATGCCGGGAATGCATCTAGGGTTCATGTACAACAATACTAGTAATCATATTTTATTTAGGCATGATAAGTCTCACCTGGAGATGACAAAAACCAACTTAGCGATCCTTGTGCTCTCAAGAATTCAAAAACAAATATAAATGTCTTATTTCCTGTATACAATTGCAAAAGGTCTATATGTTTCAGAAAGAAAGGAAAAAGAAAAAGAAAAGAAAAAACTAACTGAACAATTAATAAAATACAATTGTGCCTAATTCAAAACCTAAGTCGTGGTCATAAGCTTCAGATGGCACATCAACTTTTGAGCCCAATTTTAAATGTTGCAGCAATGCCAGTAAATTAAACAATGAAGTCAATGCACTACTACAATCAACTCATCAATACACAACAATAAAGGATAACCAATTCAATATTCAACACCAGCGGATGAGGGGCATCTTCTGCTGTGACTAGCATATTAAGTCTAATACATTTACTGCAACCTTGTGAGAACCTATACATTGCCTGTTCCTACATTGCTCCAAGAACATAAAATGCAGCAGGCCTATAACAACAACCATGAACACTACCATGGTACCACCGCAGCTAGAACATACAAGCACTTTAAACCCAGAATCTAGCAACTGTCATCCAAAAAAAAATGCAAGATCTCCATTTTTCAAGACATACCAGTGTCTCTTTTAAAAAAAAATTAAAAGAAACAGTCCACATTAAGATTACTATAAAAGAAGAAAGCATCAGTATTTACGTTTTGATACAAAACGACCTCTATCAATGAAATTTACAATCCCAGAATTGATTCCCTCTTCCTTCTTTGTAGCGGCAAGGCAAACCCTAAACCAACCCCAAGTAGCCACTGGACGAGCAGAAATTCTTCAAACCCTAGACCAAGAGATCCTGGTTTTTTGGAGCTCCAACGTTAGGAGTCTCTTTGCTAAGGAAATGTGTTGTTTGAATATAATGGAGTCAATTTATTTATTGGAAAAAATTCAGTTTACCCCCCTGATTTTATGGCCTAAAATCAGTCTGGTCCTTAAACTTTTTTTTTAATCAGACTGGTCCTTGTACTCTCAAACAACATCACCCGAGTTCAAATTCTCCAAATGTGATGTCATACGCTGAGTTGGAGCTGACAAGGGGGCCTACACTTCAGCTTTTTAAACCCTGAAGGAGGGTAGAATGGACATTTCCATTTTAATATAATTTCTAATTTTATTTTTTCTCTACTCTCTGGCCCCCCCCCCCCCCCCCCCCCCCCCCCCCCCCCCATCTTCTCCTCCTCTATATAGGCGACCACCGCCGTAAAAAACCAACAGACACCTCGCAATGGCAAAAGGCCCATCTTTGTCCCAATATGGCCTCTTCTTCTTCCTTCGCCTCATCTCTGAGCCTCTCTCACTCTTCATAACTGAGCTCTCTCAATTTTCACATTTTCTGATTATGAGCGAGGATCCAAATAGAGATCTAGAATTGTCGGTGGGGCCTAGGTTTCATGGTGGCAATGACGATTGGGAAGACGAAGCTGCACTTTGGCTGGCTCAGCGCCACGGACAGGGATGTCATGGTCACCAGTGTCCAGCTCACTGGCTCTCCTGGGGTTGAGGCCGTCGTCCCGGGAACGTAATCTCTCTCTCTATCTCTCTCTCTCTCTCTACATCTCTTGTTTCCCAACTCTCTAGCCCTAAATCCTTGAGCAGCACCTCTACTTCTATCTCGAGTACCATCCAGACCACCCAAACCGTCACCAAACTGAAATTTCTCACCAAACCCACCTTGAATTTCTTCAAGACCAGAAGCTTGAACACCACCAAACCCACCACCAACCTCAGCCCCTCTGCCATTTCCACCACCTCCAAACTAACACCTCCACCATCAAGCTACCCAGGAGCCTCCAGGAGGCTTTGCTGGACCAGTGATTCAAGGCGACATGAAGCCCAACAAGGTGCTGCTAGACTCAGATTTCAATGCTAAGATTGGGGATTTCGGGCTTGCGAGGTTGGAAACAGGGGGCAAGTTGGATCAGAGCGATCAAGTGGTGGTGGAGGTGGAGGAAAAGGATGAGGGAAAGACTAAGAAAAAAGAGATTGAGAAGGGTTTTCGGCGTGGTCTCCGATATAGAGGAGAAGAGGGGGGGGGGGGGGGGGAGAGAGAGAGAAAAAAAAATTAGAAATTATATTAAAATAGAAATGTTCATTCTGCCCTCCTTTAGGATTTCTCCTTATCGGTTCCAACTCAGCGCATGACGTTATATTTGGAGAATTTAGACTCGAGTGCTGTTGTTTGAGAGTACAAAGACCAATCTGATTAAAAAAAAATTTAAGGACCAAATTTAGGCCCAAAAAAGAATAAACTGAATTTAATTTTTTTTTTTGGTGTTTTCTTGGGTTTTTGTCCATTTACCCCATTTCTAGAGATTCTTTTCCTACTTACCCCATTAAGTTTTTTTAATTCTCTCTTGCCCAAAACACTCTAAGGAGGTCTTCCCTAATACCCCATTAAGATTTTTTTTTTGTTTTTTATTTTTTTTTAATACCATTTTACCCTCACCCCTTGTTACTTAGAGAGAGAGAAAAAAAAATGGAAGAGAGAGAAACCATTGGAGACTTCGCCGGAGTCCGGTCATCGATCGCCGGAATCCGGTCACCCGTCGCCGGAATCCGGCCAACTTTTGCCCGAATCCGGTCACCGGTCGCCGGATTCCAGCCAACTTTTGCCGGAATCCGGTCACCGGTCGCCGGATTCCGGCCAACTTTTGCCGGAATCCGGTCACCGGTTGCCGGATTCTAGTCACCGGCCGCCGCCCACCGGAAAGATTTACTGCCCCAATAGACATCTATTACCCTCCAATAGAGGGGCAATAGACGTCTATTGCCCCTCAATAGACATCTATTGCCCCCCAATAGACGTCTATTGCCCCCCAATAGAAGTCTATCAGCCATGTATTGCCCCCTAATAGACGTCTATTGCCCACCAATAGATGTCTATTACTCCCCAATAGAACTTTGGGTCGCCGAAATGAGAACTAATATTCCTAAGATTAGACAAATAAAACTGTAATTAAGTAAAAAAAATGAAAAGATTACATTAACTCAAAACGTCTATTGCCCCCCAATAGACGTCTATTGCCCCCAAATATAGATATTAATACTCGATTTCTTTTTTGTCCTATGTAACAAATATGAATATTAATCAAATCTACAATATTTAATCCAAAGGATAGTCATGTAATATCTGCAACTCATATCAAATTATGTCTGTTCGTGGGCTATTGGATGGACAAGAAAGGAGGAAAATAATATTATGGCAAGGTCTGTGTCACTAGATGACTCAAAGTGACCAAGTTTTTGACATGTATTTGATTCATGTGGTTACCATGGCGACCTCTTTTGTATTAATTATAATGCACCGCTGCACACCTAATGATGAAGATGATCAAATCCAGAAAAAAATGAAAAGTCACGAACAGAAGCAACAAAATGCATTAAATTTGACATTTTAATAGCAATAGAAACCTCAAAGACTGCCTCTGGCCCTCTACAGCAAAAGCTTCACAAAAAAACAAGTTTCTAAAGCCTCCTTATTTCGTAAGCAACAAAAACAAAATCAAAAATGGCTTCCAAAAACCCACTGACCCAGTCAGTCAAAGGTGCTTAATTCTCTCCTCCTCCATCTCTCAATGACTCTTTATCACACATACAGACCCATTTTGCTTTTTGGACTAGAGTTTTTGATACGAAATTGTATAATTTGAAGGGAAATAATACCAAGGACTCAAGGAGCAGCGAATCGGCAATGGTGGGTGCCATCTTCAACTTCAGGTAAGCATTTCAACCATTTTACTGGGGTTACAATCTCCTTCTGTCCAGAAAGGTTGCGCCGGAGATTGGGCTTCTCACTAAGCTCGATTGTGAACCTCACAATTACCGCCGGGCTACCTTGCACAATCGATGGCGCTGCCTCGATTGGATCTGCACCTTCGCCGACGTAACACCTCCGTGCGGAGGACATGAGGCGCGAGGTGGCAGTAATGAAGGATCTGCCTTAGAATTCGAGAATTACCGGCCATGTGGCCGGGAAACTTTCTCCGGCGAAGAGGAGAGAGAGAGAGAGTCTCAGAGAGCTGCGTGCCTGTGTTAGCTGGAGAGAGAGAGAGGGGAGAGAGTGGATTAATGATGTAATTTATTTATTAGGTTGAGGTCAGAATGGTCATTTTACTTTAAATTGGGTTAGTGAGAATAAAAATTTGTTGTTGGAGTAAGTGGGATAACTTTGGCTCATTTTGGGGCTTTTGGTCAAGGACCCTTTTCTTTTCCCTTTGGAAGCTTTAAGCCCGACACTTTATTCATTTTGTCCAAAATTCTCAACTCTCTGAACTCCACTCTACTGAAAACTCCACCTTCGAAAACACTTTGCTGAAAACTCGAGATCTCCTGCGACGACAAGCCCGCGCGACAGATCTTCTGCATCGCTGTACCGGAACCCTAATCTCGGATTTAGCCGCGGTGGTGCATTTCGATCAAGAAAACCCTAGTTTCAATCAACCAGAAAACTCAACCATCGATATGCTAGAACCGCTCTCACTCACCCTACTTATGAAGTGGTATTGTGCTCAAATTCATTTTCAATTTCAAATTCGTTTTCAACTTCAAATGAGGATTCCAATGCGGAGCTCTTGGTTTATCGATTTGGGAATATCGATTTGGTGGTCAGATAACAATGGAGCCATAAATGTTCCTATACGGAAAACCATTCAAGCTTTTCTCGTTTATTTTCATAATCAAGAAAGTATAGCCAATTGGATTGCTGTAATATTTCGTCTAAAATGGCTGAAGAGTACTTTGTGCTTAGAACTGTTCTGGGTCTCTCTTTGTTGCAGATAATTTCATGTTGAAGTGTTTATGATAATTATATGTTCAAGGGTTTTCTGTAATCGAATTAAGATTTGGTGGATATGGGTTTTAAGGGAGTACTTACGGTAATGTCATATTTATGGTTATAGATGCCTCGTTTTGTGATTTGAAGATGCTTCTAGAGAAGTAGTACAGCTGGGCTTGGTTTGAAATTTTATGGTTTTATTATTGGGTTGATTGCAGGACGATGAATGTGTTCCCAATCCTTCGCCTGTTTCAGATCAGAGCTCTCCAATGAAGGGTCAGTCATATATATTTTTCTTTACCAGCACATTGCATGTTGAAGTAGTCTAAACTCCTCAATGAAGGTTGAGTGGAACTTGATAAACAGTTATTGACTGCGAAAGAAGTTCAAAACAGTATTGAACATCATGTTTGAACAATTTGTCTTTGAATACTTTATATATAACTGGTTCATGTGGTTTCTGGATTCTTATGCTATCAATTATTTATCTATGCCTTTGGTCTGCATTTGTTGTTTGTCATGGTGGCCCAAAATTTTGACACGTTCAATTTTCCTCTTTTTGCATGCACTTTAAATTTTACTTCTCTCTTGGTGGCTTGAACATGATAGTGAAGATACTCTGTGATTGAAAGCCGGTCTTTACATGACTCTTGCATATGTCTTACAATAGTCTTTTTTTCTACTTTGAACAAGTATACTCTTAATCATTTATCTTTCATATGTATTTCCAAATTATATACTTACTAATCATTTGATTTTCACTATTCAGGATAGCAGAAGATTTGAGACATCAATTGGTAAAGCTTGCTATACGAAGTCAAGAAAAAGAAAAGGAATGAAGGTAATAATCACACTCTTGAGGTAAAATAAGATATATATTACTTCTCTATGTCTGCTGCAAGTGTATTTATATTTGGTGATTGTAGGATGATGAAGATCCTTCCGAATTTCCATCTATTCCAGAGGAACCCCCTTATGAAAGGTCAGTCACACGGTACTTGTTTAAATAGGTTTACCTTAAAATGTGCACACTTGGTACCTCATGTCATTACAGGTTCATCAAGGTACCTTATACACATTAGCTTATGGCACCAATTATTTGTTTTCTAAATTCTTGCGCATTAATTTTTTTTTCCCTTTCTCTGCAATTGTTCTCTTGCGGAACAATGATTCTGAGAATTGTTCAAAGCATTCCCTTGACTTTTTCTTGCACTTCAAATTGCACTCTTGGTGGTTTTAACTGGATACGGTTTATTTGACATTTGCATGTTTTATGATGGTCTTCAAGTGCTCTTGTCACTATGATGAGTATTGTCTATATGCTTGTAATGATTGATCTTCTATGCAAAGTTCCAGATTCTATCATGTTTCAACAAATTTTGCCTAAAATTCTACATATATTTCTATCATTAATTGTAGGGTCATCAGGGTATCTCGTATCAGCTTGACATAGTGGGCATCATTATGTGGTTTCTGGATTGTTATCTATTTAATTTCCTATATAGGCATTTGTTCTTTTATCATGGTAGGCAATGATTTTGACATTTGAGCAAAGTAGTTCCCTTGAATTTTGGTTGCATATCAATTTTCACTTCTCTTTTGATGATTCTGGATAGTGTTTGCCTGATGCATGCATATGTCCTGTATTTCATTCTCTCATCCACTTTGTACAAGCATTCTCTATTTCTTTTAAGTCATTCATCAACTGTGTGGATTTTAAAATTATATCCATATTAATTATTTAGTTTTACACCCATAATTGGGAGACCAGATGATCCTCATAAATCAAAGCTTAGATCATGCAAAGGAAAAGAAGTGAAGGCAAATACTGTTGCTATTAAGGTAAGAATACTGTATCTTTCACATCTTGTTTACTGCTAATTTGCTTATCCAAGTTGTTGGTGATGGTAGGACGATGAAGATGCGCCCCTTATCATGTCATTATAGGCCGTTAACCTATTAAATAAGAAAGAGTTTAAGGATAAATATATTTACTCAATATGCTTGAGAGTGCAAATGTTCCTGTGCAGAAAGAGCTTATTATCTCTTAATGCTTTCATTGTCATAGATGGCTGTTAGTTTTCTTTGCATGGAGCTGAAGTTCCAGTTTTACCAAAAGTCTTGAAATCAAGTCTTCATTCAGTATTTTCTTTACTGTATTACTGTGTTGCAATAAAAATTACTATGTTCTCAGAGTCTTCAGTAAGTGTTATAGCACAGTTATGGTTTGACCAAGACTCCCTGCTCTCCCTTGTTGCAGGTGATTTTCCCATAGTGAAAATTCTATGCAAACTTTGAAGGCAAGTGATTGGCATCTTGAAGGAGCTGAGAGCATTTAATATATTCTACAGCCAAGCCACAAGAGGAGATTGCAAATTATTTGCTAGTCAGCTTCAATAGTTAGGTCTCATGGAACAATTAATGACTATTTTAGATGTATTATTTGATGGTTGTAATGACATTGGAGTTTCCACAATGAATGGGAACATCAATGAATGACAATAGAAGACTTATGTGTCATCTAAAATACAAGACAACAACAAACTTAAAAAACAATATGTTGTTGGAACAATTGAAAAACAATAGAATAGAAGAAAAAATTTATTGCTCTATATATTCAGACAACATATTAAATGCAAGTTTAACCGCAAATAAATGTCTTTTGCTATGAGTTAAAATGACAGATAATTGAAATTGAAACTTATTTACAACGACAATAAACTATAGTTGAGACCTAATACTAACAACAAATAATTCTCAATACTGTTATTGAGATGAGAATTAAACAAAATAAGTTAAAGAACTTTGTTGTTGGTCTTCATGTTTGCCCACAGTTTTCTGTCTTCTGAAATCTTGATAACACACACCTGTACTTGTGAGGAATCAATCAGACAACAGAAGACCGAAAACATTTTTGTTGTGTGAATGTAATCAGACAATAGAATTTATACGTTGTCTAATTGCACAAGAGAAGGCAGAGCCTCAGACGACAAAAATTTGTGCAATCAGACGACGCAGATTATCTGTCGTCTGATTGACTTATTGGCATAGTGTCGGCGACACTTAGTTTCACCCTGCCACTAGGCGGCAGCGATAATTTGACTATACAAGGAATTCACTACCAACCCAGAGAGACGCTACTACCAGTAGAAGGTCGCGGCCATTTTCCCGTGCAAGAAACTCGCAGCCTACCTAGAGCAGATAAAGTACACAAGATGCATAAACTGGGACCAACCTCATTGCGTCCTACCAAATATTGGTAGCAACTTATTAACTCAACCACTACCAAGTAAACATAAAAATAATTAAAAACTTTAATATAAAAAAAAAAACCCAATGGGCCTACAATAATACTCCAAGCCCAAGAAACACCAGGCCCACCTTTGGATTAAGGCACAAGAGCTCAAACCTTGGACCCAGCCCAAAATGAATGTTGCACAGGTAACCCCACTACCATTATCGTACCCCTAAGACCATCTCGCCGCCCTCACCTTCGAACTCTGACCACCGTCGGTAGAGCACCAGCAAATCACCTCTCCGCAAATCCTCGCGAGCCCAGACTGGAGATCAAACCCAGCACGGGTAACTCCCACCGCCGCTCTCTACTGCGCGATTCAAAACCAAGCCACACCCAATCTCCACTGGATTTTCAACAAGATCTGAATGTATCTAATCCCAGACCAGAAATCTAGATTAGGTTCGCACCTAGCCATACTGCCGCTTACCACCATCTGCCACAAATCCACTACATGTGCAAAGATCATCCCACCCCAATCTCCAATGGCCTAATTGGGGGCCCATTCTAAGGCCCTGAACGGCATTATTGCTCAAAGCTTGTGAGATTAGGGCAGACAAGCCTTCACTGTAGAAAAAATAAATATATAAGATGATAGACGGTCACCTTGTCTTATTCCTCGTGTTGGAACAATTGGGTGAAGTTGGTTCTCCTTATACTAAGATAGAGTAACAAACAGACATCACACTGTTCATAACCAACTGTATCCACCGAGGAGCAAAACCTAGCTTTGTTAAAAATGTCGGAAGATAGGTCATTCCAATTTGTCATAAGCTTTACTTATATCCAGTTTCAGAGAAAGAAACCTTTTTCTTACTGCCTAAGCTTGTACATGAAATATGCAGCCTCATTTGCCACAAAGGTGTTGTCAGAGATTGACCTACCTAGTACATAGGCACTCTGCAAGGGAGAAATTATATCCTGCAACTATACTTTTAATCTGTTGGAGAGGTTCCATCGTTCCAAAAGAGGGCAAGGGCCTGAGAATCTTTTTCCTGTGACTCACAGAAACCACCTATAAACCCTAATCTTCTCATGATCGAGTCAAGTAGGGCTTTCTGTCCTAGGGTTTCAAAGAGAAAGATGACGCTTGGCTTTCTCACATGAACCATATCAATAAGGGCTCATTGTGTTACTATGTTGACAATCCCTCTACAGTGCCATACTAGAACGTTTCCTTGAAGCATTTTAGAGATTGGTGTTGCCGGACAAGGCTTCCAGCTTTGATGGCAGTGCAGGGAGTGATGGCGACCTAAGGGTTTCTTATTCGTATTATTCATTTTACTTGTTTTGTGTAGTTTATGAATAAATTTAAGCTACTTTTGTTTATTCAAAAGATGATATAAATTCAAACTAGCTAATTAATACAAAGTGAACTAATGCAATCATATTTTAAGAATGACTCCCCAACGTAGCTTTTTAGCTGCTTTGGCTAAAACATACCTTGCTAAAGCTTGTTTTGAGCCATATTAAAAAGCTAAAATAGAGAACCATTAAGAAGATTGCTAGAGACGGATTTTTCTAAACATGCTCTTTAAAATAGTTAAACTTACAGCTAAAATAAAGAATTTGTTGGAGCCATTGTACCCGACTTTGGTTCTCTAATTAATATCTAAATATTTTTGGCTAAAATATAAAAGGCTCATTGTAGGGAAAATACATGATCACTCTTGTTGACCAATATATTAATACTGCAACCTAAAGCTACGTGGAAAGTGTTGGATAGCGGTAAGGGTGGCTTGTGACTAACTAAATTTTACCATTTATTAGGTGTTGAGTTTTAAATCAAAAGATCTCGATACAATTAAGAGTCAGTAACCACTTATAAGTTATATTTTATTTTGTCACTTCTAATGTGAATATCCACTCTCAACAAAGAAAAGAAAGGAAAAAAAAAAAAAAACAGCTAAACTCAATTTGCTACCTTGTATATTAGAGTGAATATCAGTTGAGTCCCTACATTTCTAATTTTATCATAAACGGCCCTATGTTTGTCAATTTAATTAGTCTAATACAAATGATGAATTTTAACAGTTAAGTGAACGTGGATTAAGGAGGAGTCCATTCTTTTGACACCGTGGTGATGACCATCAACCTCCCCTTTAAAAATTTTACAGCTGGCCAACTGATCTACCCGTTGTTGTGTAATACGTATGAAAGAAAAGGATAATATTGGGTTTTGATTAGGAAGCAAGAAGCCAAATGACATTTTTGTTATCCTTGTTCTTGGTACTTTTCTCAGTGAAATGTTCTAATATTCAAATAAACAAAGTACATATGTACTGCCATAAAGCGTTCAAATTAATTTAGAGACTTATCGTACGAATTCCTCTCAAATTATAATAAATAAGCCCTATATTTTAAGCAGTCATGTATCACATTTGAGAGCTATATATTCTAGCGGGCTAGCAAAGCTCGAACTTCATGTGTCATGCATGGACCATCAATATTAATACTTGAAATGGTGAATCACAATTGAGAATTATATACTTTAGCTGGTTAACAGAGCTCCAACTTCATGTGTCATGCATGGACCACCAATATTTATTGAAATGGTGCATCACATTTGAGAATTATATATTTTAGCTGGTTAACAAAGCTCCAACTTCATGTGTCATGCATGGACCATTAATATTAATACTTGAAATGGTCTTAATCAGAAAAGATGTTATATTTAATAGTGTAATTGGATTCCAATTAAAAATTAAGGGTCCCTTATTTGATAACTTAAAACTTTAGCAAATGCAGAAAAACATATTACGTGATTGGTAGTAGTCAGTACCTGCTACCATTTAGAAAATTTGTACATATCCCCAATGCTTTTATATTGATTAAGTACTACCAGAAGCAGATTATGCATTAGCACTTATCTGCGATGAGAATATATAGATTCATTATTCGGCTAGGTTGTGAAGTTGTAATGATTGTACCTTAGAACATAAATAAATAAATTTAGCCACAAAGATAAAACAAAAATGAGGACCACGCATTGAATCATTTGAGAAAAGATATAGACCAAATATTAGGTCTGAAATAGAGTTGGCTCAAGATATATTAATATCCACCTAAGGAGCGTAAAGCTATATTAATATTTTTCATACATGCTCTACTTAACTACTTTATATAATATTTATCACTTTGAGGACTCATGTTACTATTTTGAGGACTTATGTGGTAACTAAAAAAAGTCCTCATTAAGATAAATAAGATTCTCATTAGAGTAAAATAGGTAACTAGAAAAAAAAAAAAACCTTGTTAAGGTAAATAAGGTCCTTGTTGGAGTAAAGTAGGTTTTCATTTGAGTAATTAAGTCCTAAAAGTGATAATTATATGTATGTCATATGTTAACATATTGTAGAATTCATTTACCTGATTGTAATTACCTCCTAGTTAGTTCATACTTCATAACCTTTGACTTCATTCTACGTCCAATAAAAGTATACTCTCTTTCTTTTCAAACTTGTTCAATCACTCTTCATAATGACATCGTCAGATCGAGTTGTATAAATAGATGGACAAGTCGAAGATTGAAGAGATCATCCAAAACGCACTCAAACAAGTTAGCTGTTCTATCTTCCTCACTACACCCAACCAAATATAACAATGGGATCAGGAGCACTTCCCACCATAGATTTCTCCATGCAAAACCTCAAGCCAGGCACCATCGAGTGGGACTCAGTTAGAGCTCGAGTCCGCTTTGCACTCGAAGAGTATGGTTGCTTCGAGGCTTTGTTTAACAAAGTTCCTTCAGACGTCCGAAAAGGCATATTTGAAGCAACAGAAGAGCTTTTCGACCTCCCTTTACAAACTAAATTGCGAAACGTTTCTCAAAAGCCCTTTCATGGCTATGTCGGGCAATACCCCGTGGTGCCGGTATATGAGAGCATGTGTATTGAAGAAGCAAACGTCTATGGACAAGTTCAAAGTTTCACAAACATTTTTTGGCCTCAACAAAACCCAAATTTTAGGTCAGTACATTCTTTCCCCCGCCTGTATATAGGGGCAACAACTAATATATCTGCTATATTATCTTGTCGGTAAACTCTTACTCTTAATCATACATGCAATAATCCATTGATTAATCCATATACCAAAAAGAAAAATATACTTAATTTCCGGCCGTTGTTCGCATGAGACCTTATAGTTGATTATCAAATGCTTATCTTGCAAATATTGGTTTTCATGGCAGCAAAACTGTTCATTCCTTCTCGGAGAAACTATCTGAGCTGGATCAAATTATAAGGAGAATGATTTTGGAGAGCTTGGGACTTGAGAAATACCTGGAGGAACACATAGGGTCAACAAACTACCTTCTTCAAGTCATGAAATATAAGGGCCCTCAAACCAGCGGGACTAAGCCGTACACCCACACGGATAAGAACATTGTCACCATTCTACACCAAAACCGAGTTGAAGGACTAGAGGTACAAACCAAAGATGGGAAATGGATCAATGTTAAACCTTCGCCGGAGTCATTTATCGCCATGATTGGTGATTCTCTCGATGTGAGTTGCTTTATATATTCTTGATTGTGAAAATACTATCACAGTAATAGTCTAAACGTAAAGAAATCCACAATCAGTGCTTCATATATAGTCTTGCCAAATGCTTGTATATGAGATCAAACCATGTATATATCATCTGCGTCTTCACTCATTGCCTATTGGTTTGGGTTGAATGCTCTGATTTTAACAGAAACGGTGAGTTTCGTGTGACGCAAATGCTTGGATCCATGAAGTCAGAACTATACTAATTGCTATGTATTTAATTGGTTTAACTATGATAAAACTTGTGCTGATTTGATGTGCAGGCATGGACAAATGGTCGACTGCATTGTCCACATCATCGACACCCGATGACTGGAAATGAGGCGAAGTACTCCACTGCATTGTTCTCTTTCCCAAAAGCAGGTTACATAATAAAAGCCCCAGAGGAGGTTGTGGATGAAGAGCATCCTCTGCTTTTCAAGCCATTCGATAATGTCGAGTTTCTTGGATTTTGCTTTTCAGAGGCTGGTCTGAGAGCTCAATCTGCTTTAAAGACTTATTGTGGTGTCGAAAACTAGATAATATAGCAGGCTTTGTGTGATTTAATAACACTTTCTGTAATTATACTGTACGAGGTGCATATATAGCAATATAGTATGTATGTGTGTTTGAGAGAGAGAGAGAGAGAGAATCAACTGCATGTAATAACATATCAACTTTATCTATGTTTGTTCGAACTGGGGAAAAAAAAAAATCATGGCAACCGTTTATATGTGCGATTAATGTTTAGAAGTGCAAAATTGTGGCTTTTTTTACAAGTGCAACCACCCTCGCTTATATACTTAATGGGAACCATTCAATTGGATAGTTTATATAAGCGACAGATCTTTTATTAAGTAGTTTTCAATTTGACTTATATTTTGGAGATATCATATTTAATTGTCTAGCGTTTAACGTTTAACGGAGGGTGTTCGTACTTTTGACAAACCAGTGAGCAAAGAAGCCATGTGTATATACATAGGGCTCGTCCACAATCGAATCACTTTTTTGTTTGCCAACTTAAGGGATTGGTTGTGGGATGCATTTATTTATCACAACTTGGCAAATCGACTTTTCAGTTTTGTAAATATTCCATCAAATTGAAATATTGTTAAGGTATTGAACTAGATCACTTCAATTAATCAACCACGTCTGTTCAACCAGGACCATTTATATGGATAATGGTAAATTACAATAATGCCTTAGTGATTTTTAGTTTGGCTAAAAATTTACAAAAATGATCTAATCATAAACACCTAAAACTGAACAATTGAGATGCCAATGTGAGCCCCGGAAAAATTTGTCGAGCTAAGTTGAGACGTTTAAAGGTTATTTTACAATCTCAGTAATTAAAATGGTGCTCGAAAATATTTTTTGAAATTTTTCACAAGGTGGAATTTTCATTTTAGGAGTTCAATACTAAAGCACGTGAAATGACTAGTTCGCGGGAATTTTTTGGACTCCCGAGCTAACTTTTATGAATTTTAGAAGTTTTGGGATTAAGGAAAGAGTAAAACCCACCACTAGGGTCAAAACTTTCTTGCACCGGACAAAATGAAACCCAACTTTCAAAAGTGATCAAAATGATACCTAAATTTTTAAAAATAAATCAACTTAATACCCAACTTTCAAAAGTGATCAAAATGATACCTAAAGTTTTAAAAACAAATCAATTTGATACCTCAGTTTATTTTTTTAAAACTTTTTTGTTAAATCAAATGCAAAATCAAGCTTAAAAATTGAAGTGATTTGTGGTCAGAGGGCCATCAATCATCTATAACCCAATCTTCTTCCTCTATAGAATTAAAAAAAAAATCTTCCATTCAATTTCAATTCTACCATCAATCGTAGAAACAAATAAAGTTCAGATGTTTCCCAACTTCTAAAGAAACAAAGAAAAATGGGAAGAGAGAGAGAGGTAGAGATAGAAGAAGAAGAAGAGAATTAACAAAGTAAAATAAAAAATAATTGAAAAATAGTTTTTTGTGTAAAATATTATTATAACCCCACAAAATATTGCACCACACGTGATCAATTTAAACAAAAAGTTACAAAAACTTAAACCGAAGTATCAAATTGATTTGTTTTTAAAACTTTAGATATCATTTTGATCACTTTTGAAAATTGGGTATCAAGTTGATCTGTTTTTAAAAATTTATGTATCATTTTGATCACTTTTGAAAGTTGGGTATCATTTTGTCTGGTGCAGGAAAGTTTTGACCCTAGTGGTGGGTTTTACTCTTCAGAATAAGTTCCAGATTTCTTTTCTAAAAGTTCCTAATAGCAAATAGCCAGCTTCTAATTAACTGATAAAAAAGAACAGAGAATTAATTGATTGCAACACATACATATTGAAGGTTACATAAACCAAGGTTATTTCTAATTTCTATATATTGGACCAATTTATAAGTCTGAGGACAATCTTTGGGTACCAGGATCGTTCTGAATCTCTCCCATGCAACATCAGAAACCACCGGAATATATAGTCGTAGACAAAAATGGATCAGACAGTAGCGTTGTTCGATGATCCGAATGTATGTCACATTTGGGCCTTCTATTATTACCCTCCGTAGTACAAAAATACGTTCGAGGCTAGCCCAACTACATGGGTCAGGTCATTCGGGTGACCCGGCCTCCCCCTCCATAAGAACTGACCGCACCAGACGCATTCGAAGAACTTAACGCTCCGATTCAGCGCGTGGAAGTTGTGCTCTACTCTCCCTCGTAAATCAGGACATAGCTTGCTTGCTAATTAAGTACTCATTTACTCGAAATATGTTCCTTAACGGTGTTTCTGTGTGTGTCCAAAGTTTTAATTCTCGATTATAATTTGGCTTCTCCCTCTATTTTTTTTTTTTGGTTAACATATAATTTGGCTTCTTTGTTCCCCAGCAAAGTTCAAACTTTGAGTGAAGTTTTGATTGTTGTGCTTGACGAGTCATTTGGAGCTAAATTTAATTCCAACTAGATGATGGGAGGGTAGTGTTTCTTAGTTTTCTATTTAATTACTAGCCCTTTTATTTCAATTTCAATCTCCCTTCAGATCAAAAAATATATTAAAAAAAAAAAATCAATCTTTCCTTCTATCCTTGCTAGTATTCTATGAGTTTTCTATTTAATTACGAAGTACACAGAATTTGAGGGTCTAAACTCGATTCTTTGGTTAGTGGTTCATTTGCTTGTATGGGCATTGCTTGACTTCTCAAGTTCAGCACTTCGGCCTGCCTTGCATTACAAATACAAGGTTATCTTTGAATTTTGCTATTGAGTTTTACCGTACGAGAATCCTTAAACTCGTAATACACAGCTTGGATTAAACACCACAAATTGGCAAGCCTGCAAACAAGAAATATCCTCTTTGATGAGTCCCATTCTTGCAGGTTGATTAATGTATATAGGGTGCAAAGTGATCGGTTGGTACATTACTAGAGCTTGGTTTGATTGAATTATTCATTTTCCTTCTTTTTATAAATTGTCATACACGATTTGAGTCTTGAATTTTCTGTGTGAGGTTATTTTGTTTGTGATGTTTCCTCTGTATTTGGCTTTGGCCAAGTTGTCCTGCAGGTTGTAATGTTGGTTAGTAATAGAAACCATATGACCGCAAATCAGTTTATTTTCGTTATATTGATTACAAGAACTGGTAGTTTGATTCAAGCAAAGTTGCCAAAAGGTAGGAGAAACATTCGTTGTTGGAACAAAGATAGGACAGCGATGAATCAAATAAGTTTTCTGGTTTTAGAACACTTATTCCGACATGTGGTCGCCGGACAGAACATCTGTTTTGGACGATGGTCTGAGAATCAAGATGAGAATGGCCTTCTATTAATACCCTTTGTAGAACAAACATACATTAGAGGCTAGGCCCAAATAACTAGATGGGTCGGGTCATTCGGGGGACCCGGCCACCCAGTCTTCATCACGCTGCAAAGAAGTGCGTACTGGGAGAAAAGACCGCGCAGACGCATGCAAAGAAGTTGCCGCTCGCTTAACTTGACGCTCCGGTTCCCGCGCGTGGAGATTACCCGCTTGTCCCTTAAGGCCTACCATCGTCTCCTTTCTCGGAGAGACTTCAGTACACAGCGGTGTACATGCACGGCCCATGTGCAGCAAAGGTGATTGGATGGTCCATATATTGATAGCCGAGCCCATGTATCATACGGTTTAGATGGGATGTGCACTTCCATCGTATGGCTCAAATTGTCGTGCACTTCCACCCGCCGTGTACCGAAGAATTTTCGCTCCTTTCTCCCCTCTCTCGTTTGAAAATCAGGACTGAGTTGCCTGCCTTCTAGTTAAGGTACTAGTGACGTCACTTGTTTACTCGATTAGCTGATGCTTCTGTCATCAGGGGCGTAGCCACTCACAGGGCTACTTGGGCTATAGCCCAAGGGAGAATTTCGCCCAAAATGTGTCAAGTATGGGTATAGCCTAAATAAAAAAATTAAAAAAATACTAATGCTTCGAAGAGTTGTTGGGTTGCTATTGTCGGTCAGTCCGTCAGTCGGTCCCAAGACCAGTCTGTCCCTACTCTCAAACACCAACCCCGTCTCCCCGTTCAGAACTTCAGATCGGTTCCGCCTTCCACTCTTCCAGAGTTCCAGCTTCCAGCTTCCAGCTTCCAGGCTCCAGCCACGGAGCCACCTCCAATCGCTGCGAGCCACGGAGCCGGGAGCCACCTCCAATCTCAGAGTTTCAGTCCACCGAGCCACCTCCTACTCTCACTCTCCTCGTCTCCCCATTCAGAACTTCAGATCAATTTTGATTCCACCTTCCAGAGTTCCAGGCTCCAGCCACTGAGCCACCCCCCCCCCCCCCCTTTTTAGAGCTTCAGTCCGCTTGAGATTCATTGATAACTGGGAATGAGTTGATGAGATTCATTGATATTATGCAGGTCACACACAAAAAAATTTGGGCTTCGCCCAAAAAATTGCCACAATAAATTTAGCCCACCCTCATGTTGATAATGATGATAAGCGAGTAGCTCTACCATTCTTGTTCGTTTACTGTGTTTCTGTGTGTATTCGATTGTTCTTCAATGCTTGATTAGTTTATCGGCTCTGTATTTGATTTCAGTTAGTTTGATTGGAGTTTAGGGTTTCTTAGTTTCTGTTGGATTTTCTATCTGAGTTCAATTGATTGGTCGACTAGTTTCATATATCTCAATGCTGGGTCGTTCTCTGTTACTCTGATTTTCGATTCAAAGACCTGACTCATGTCCTTGTTTCTTGTGAGTTGTCCTCCCTGCTAATCCTCTTTGAACAAAAAACCAATAGACAAGCTCAATGTACAATCAGATATGGTTTGAACGTTTAAGTGTTGAGCTTCCTATCTAATACCACTTCATTAACCATGCAAGTTTCGATCAAAAGAGGTCTTAGGTTTAGTTTTTGATAGTCTGTATGTGTTAGTTATATCATTATCTATTGGTCGACTCTGTTGCATTAGCTTAAGCTCCAGTTTGGAACATTTGGTTCTCCATAGTACTTCCTAATTGTGATTAATTACAGTGTTCTTTGGCAGGGGTAAGTCCCTCATAATTCCCATTTCTACGGCTTGTGAGCAGGTCTTTTTGCTCCTTATTGTGGACAGTCTATCTGCATTGCCGTCAATGTTTCCGTGGTTGCCTTTTTCCTACAACAGGAACACTTGAGGAACCTTGGTAATGTCATCTATACTACCATCACTAGATAACAGTCACTAGTTACTGCATTACCTGGATTAAGGATTATATCTGCTTTTCTTGGGTAATAATATTACATGTGTTTTTGGTTAGTAACATAATTTGCTTATTAGTACTAGGTCAGTTCCAAGTTTGGGTCATTTTGATTGAGTCTGCTTCTTTTGGACCCAATTTTATATTTTCCCATTATTTCCAAATGATGTATGATCAGTCTGTTAATAATATACACATACTTCATGTTGGGTGGAAATTTGGATCCCCTGACAAGGCTTCAAAGGCAAAACTTTTTCAGTGCATCAACTTCTATGTTATTAATGAGGTCCATCCCAAGAACAGGGGACATAATTCTCTAAAAGATCTGATACATTATGTCAGGCGACCTTGGAGTGGTGATTGTAGAATAGCTGTAAATCTTATGTAATTATGATTCTTATTTATTTAGGTTATCATGTAATTATAGGAATTATTGTTTCCTATTAGGGTTAGACTACTCCTCTTGTCCTTGTATATATACCCCTTTGTGGGATGAATAGAATACATTATTGAAAACCCTAAATCAAAGTATTCTTTTCTACTTGGTATCAGAGCAGGTTCAATCCTTTGAACTTGCCTGCATCCTTTGAATCCTGAATCCTGAATCCTGAATCCCAAAGCACACCACAAACCGCTGCGTACCACCACCATTAAAATCAAGCTATCCCTGAATTTTTTTTGAAACCCTAGAAAAACCAAACCTGAAAAAAAAAAAAAAACCCCAAATTCCTCAATGGCCGGACCTGCAATTGAAGGCGAACTGTCAAATCCTGAGAAGACAATGGTGTCATCCTCACCGATCATCCATCACCACTACACCACCTAACAAGACAACTCTGCTTTCCCCACAAGTGTTGTCTTGAATGAATCCAACTACACCATATGGGCTCCTCTTATGCGAATGCGCATTGGAGCACGAGGGAAGGTTGGTTATCTGACCGGAGTAAAGGCTGAACCCGCCATGGATTCTGCAGAGTATGAAGCTTGGGCCATGGACAATAAAAAGGTGAAAAGTTGGCTAATTGACTCCATGGAATCCTCTCTCATGAACCGGTATATTCGTCTTCCTACTGCGAAAGATATTTGGGAAGCTGTAGAGAAAACCTTTTATGATGATTCTGATGAAACCCGAATCTTTGAGTTGAATAAAAAGTGTTTTGAAGCAAAGCAGAATGGAAGGCCCATTCCGACCTACTACAATGAGTTAGTGGCAATGTTCCAGGAGATTGATCAAAGGGTGGCCTCTCAACATGATAATGTTGCAGCTGTCGTTCAAGAAACTTCAGCAATGTCCCGGATGCGTGTTCACTTGTTTTTGAGTGGACTTGACCCAGAGTATGATCAGGTGCGTGGAGAAATCCTACGCAAGGAGCCTAAATTCTCCTTGGAGCAGAGCTATGCTTACATTCGCAAGGTGCAATCAGAGAAACAAGCTATGGGGCGTTCGGTACCTACCGAATATTCTGTTATGGCAGTTCAACGCCGACCAGGTCCTCCTCCAGGCTTCTCAGGTCCTTCTCCACACCGTCCTCATGACAAACCAAACCCATACGCAAACAAAAAATGTGTTGTCTGTGGGGAAGTAGGTCATACCAAGGAGTGGTGCTATGAAGTGATTGGCTACCCTGATTGGTGGGACTTCACTAGGAAACCGCGAAAGAATCTGGGCAAGGCGGCTATTGCTACTACAGAGGAAGAGCATCTCGACAATGCCTCCGCTAATGTAGCGCAGTCAGGTATGAAGGGTAAGGCTACTTTGAATAATACATGGATAATTGATACAGGTGCATCTGATCATATGACCAATGACCCTAGTCTTGTGAAAAACCTTAGACGTTCCTCTCAAAATATTGTCTCTACTGCTGATGGTACTCCAACTCCGGTCACCGGAGAAGGTTCTATTGTTGTATCTAATACCTTAACCCTTGAATCTGTCCTTGTTGTTCCCTCACTAGCTTTTAATTTCCTATCTGTTGGTCAGATTATTTTAGCACTTGCATGTATTGTGACCTTCTATCCATCTTTCTGTGTGTTTCAGGACATTCTGACTCGGCGGATTCTTGGTTATGGTGTTAGAAGGGGAAAATTATAATACCTGGATCTGACAGAGACTGGAGAAAACCATAAGCATCTTTTGGGGAAAGCTAATCAGATTAATGGGGTAGAGAATGCAAAGGAAGCAGTATGGTTATGGCATCGCCGTTTCGGTCATCTATCTTTTAGTTATCTTAAGAAGCTGCAACCACATTTGTTTTCGGTTGTCAGTGATTTGGATTTCCATTGTGACATTTGTGAACTGGCCAAGAGCCACCGTATTTCATATTCACCAAGTCTTAATAAAAGTCCTGTTCCTTTTATGAAAATTCACTCTGATGTCTGGGGTCCTGCAAAGATTCCTTCTCTTTCTGGAGCTCGGTATTTTGTAACGTTTATTGATGATTGCACTCGCATGACATGGGTGTCATTACTGAAGAATAAGAGTGATGTATTTGGAATGTTTACCGAATTTCACAAAATGGTGGCAACTCAGTATCAACAATCCATCAGAGTGTTTCAGTCTGACAATGGTGGAGAGTTTGTGAATGGCCCTATGATTGAGTTTTACCGGTCACATGGAATTCGTCATCAAACCTCCAATTCTTATACTCCTCAACAGAATGGTTTAGCAGAACGGAAGAACAGGCAGTTGATGGAAGTTGTTCGTGCTTCCTTATTTGGCATGAATGTACCTCGGTCCTATTGGGGAGAAGCAGTAAAATCAGCTGCATATCTTATCAACCGTACTCCTTCACGGGTGATTGAGTTTCAGAATCCTCATCAGAAGCTTCATACACTGTTGACCATCCCTTCTATGCCTAATTTGGAGCCCCGGGTATTTGGGTGCACAGCCTGTGTTCATATTCCCAAGCCTCAACGCAGCAAGCTTGATCCCCGTGCCCGTAAGTGTATCTTTGTTGGTTATGCTGACTTCCAGAAGGGTTATCGATGTTATGATCCCCTTGCTGGCACTTTACATGTCTCTCTTGATGTTGCTTTTCGTGAATCCGAGCCTTATTACTCAGGGGGAGCTTCTCAATCTTCCCTTCAGGGGGAGAGAGGTTGTGAAGGGAATCCTCGTTCTATTATTGATTTTGATGTCTTTGAAGACTTGGAAAATTTGGAGGATACATTTGAGGGTAGAAATTTGGAAACAGAAAATGCAGTTGCCGAACAGAGCATTGTGAATTCCGAAATAGACAATGCGACTGCCGAACGAAGTGTTGCGAATTCTGAAACAGAAAATGCGACTGCCGAACAGAGTGTTGTGAATTCCGAAACAAAAAATGTAACTGCCGAACAGAGTGTTGTGAATTCCGAGACAGAAGAGACGACTTTTCTGGATAGTTTGAATCAAAATCAAGACGTAGCTGAAGCTCACACACAAGATATTCCCCCTTCTGCATCACCAACTGAAGATCCCGGTCAGAATGATCCTCCTCAGGTACCCCTAAACTTTAATGAATCTTCTGGGTTAGAAAGTGTCGAACCTAGGAAATCACAAAGGGTTACCAAGGGAATTCCTAAGAAACAAAATGAACCAGATATCAAAGCCAAAGCTAAATACCCTATAGCTAATTTTATGTCTAACCATAGGATTTCTGGGTCACATGCACTTGTTATTGATCAATTATCTACTGTATCTATTCCTAGTAACGTGCAGGATGCATTGACGGATCCAAAATGGACAAAGGCGATGAATGAAGAATTGGAAGCTCTTCAAAAGAATGCAACATGGGAGCTAGTACCTATGCCGGTTGGAAAGAAGATTGTAGGGTGTCGTTGGGTATTTACTGTGAAGCTTAATGCAGATGGAACTATTAATAGATACAAGGCGAGGTTGGTTGCCAAAGGATACACACAACGTTATGGGATTGATTATGAGGAGACTTTTGCACCCATGGCAAAGATCAATACTATTCGGATTCTAATCTCACTTGCAGCAAACAAAGATTGGCCCTTGCACCAGTTTGATGTGAAGAATGCGTTTCTTAATGGGAATTTGGAGGAAGAAGTGTACATAGATGTGCCCCCAGGTGTTAAGAATTACCCAAGTGAAGTTGGCAAGGTGTGTAAATTGAAGAAGTCTTTGTATGGCCTGAAGCAATCTCCAAGAGCCTGGTTTGGGAGATTTTCAAAGTCCATGAGAGCCTTTGGGTACAGACAGAGCAATTCTGACCATACCTTGTTTATCAAGCGCAAGAATGGTAAGATTACAGCTCTTATTGTGTATGTTGATGACATGATTGTTACAGGGGATGATCCGAAAGAGATAAATGAGTTACAAAAGTATCTGTCAAAGGAGTTTGAAATGAAGGATCTGGGGCAACTGAAGTATTTTCTGGGTATTGAAGTTGCGAGGTCTAAGAAGGGAATTTCACTGTCACAGAGGAAGTATGTTCTTGACTTACTTACTGAAACGGGGATGCTGGACTGCAGTCCAATTGAGACACCCATTGAGATGAATCACAGACTTGCCATTTATCCTGATCAAATTCCAACTGATAAAGGAAGGTATCAACGTCTTGTAGGAAGGTTGATTTATCTTTCACATACTAGACCTAATATTGCTTATGCTATGAGTGTTGTCAGTTAGTTTATGCATTGTCCTAGTGAAGAACATATGGATGCAGTTTTTTGGATTTTGAGGTATTTGAAGATGGCGCCAGGTAAATGATTACTGTTTGAGAAAAAGGATGAATTGGAAGTTGGGGGATACACAGATGCAGATTGGGCTGGTGATAAAACTGACAGGCGTTCTACATCTGGGTACTTCACTTTTGTAGGAGGGAACCTTGTCACTTGGCGTAGCAAGAAACAGAAAGTTGTGGCCAGATCAAGTGCAGAAGCTGAATTTCGAGGTATGGCACATGAAGTCTATGAAATGTTATGGATTCGTAATGTCCTGAAAGATCTAGGTTACAAGCTTAAACAACCTCTGAATTTGCATTGTGATAATAAAGCTGCAATTGAGATTGCACATAATCCAGTTCAGCATGATAGGACAAAGCATGTAGAGGTTGACCGTCATTTTATTAAAGAAAATCTTGACAGAAAGGTTATTCGTTTTCCATTTGTAAACTCAGAAGAGCAATTAGCTGATGTTCTTACTAAAGGAGTGTCTAGGAAGATATTCGACAGCTCAGTTGACAAGTTGGGTATGATAGATATCTATGCACCAACTTGAGGGGGAGTGTAGAATAGCTGTAAATCTTATGTAATTATGATTCTTATTTATTTAGGTTATCATGTAATTATAGGAATGATTGTTTCCTATTAGGGTTAGACTACTCCTCTTGTCCTTGTATATATACCCCTTTGTGGGATGAATAGAATACATTATTGAAAACCCTAAATCAAAGTATTCTTTTCTACTGTGATTTAACTGGATTTTTGGTGTAAAGTAAAGAAACAACGTCATTGATCAAGCGAAGAGGTTAAGAACCTCAATTTAGGTTGGCTTAAAAGGAATGGTCAGGACCATGGTTGGCTCCTATGTGGTCTGGGGTTTACACCCTCTCACGTTACCTTCCTTGCTATTGCTAGAGTTTCCTGCCTCCTAAAGATTATAGCCTTTTACTCTTCGTTTATGACATTCTTATTTTTCTTGTGTTTGAATTTAGTTACTGGGCATAGTTAACGAAAGATAGGAGCAGATTTGAGGCTTTACTTTTTTTAAATTTTTTTAACAACATATTGTTCCAAACTTCGATTGATATTTGCCTACATCTGCTAATTTCTCATCTCTGGCTTTACCCAGGTAATGTGCGTAATCTAGCTGGAACTAAAGGTCGATCATCGCATCTACCTTTGGTGATCTGTTCATACATTCTCCCTTGCAGGGTTTTACAGAGTTTTTTTTTTTTTTTTTGGTTAAACTAAGGTATCCCCCACCCGTAGGTAAGGACTAATCCCTCTCGAGCCGGGTCGGACCCCATTTAGGGGGGAAGCTCTCCCAATACTGGCTACTCCATTCACAAGGCTCGAACTCGAGACCTTGCTTAAGAGGAACAAACTCCTTACCACTTGAACCACCAAGCATTGGTGTTTTACAGAGTTTCTTCTTCACTTGATTGTTGGTTTCTTTTGCTCTTTGGGACCTACTTTTTGATGGTGTATATCCTCTGATTTTGGCATATGAAAGAGGAGTTTTGAAGTATCCTTGACTAAGTCTAGGCAAAAGTGCAGTAATGAAGGATAATGTTGTTGGTGGCTTGGTGCTAACTTAGTCTACATGATGAAGTCCTTTACAGCTCTATAGCCGTTAGTGATCAGTATTTAGTTGATTAGAATTACTTTATCTATTAATATGCATCAAATTCATTTCATAGTTCCATTTCGACATTTATAGGTCCATTCAATTCATAATTGGACTCCGACTATAACAGAGTAATGCCTTCAAATGTTTTTACTAGCCCTATTCCAAACCATCTGTATTTTTAGGTCAAGACTAATGACCGTGCAAGAAAGAAGACATTGAACAGAAAGAACAATAGTTTCTCCATTTCTTACTTAAAAAAAAAAAAGGCAGCTGTACTTTTAATGGAGGATGTGGGGCCTAAAGTGGCTCGTCACAGCTAATCAAAGATACTAGTGGATTTGATCCTTTTACTTTGTCTGCACAATAATTGCTCCAATCTTGCCTGATTTGGAACTAAAAGTCTTCACATTTACTTTCATGTTGTTCTCCATTTTGAAGTTCTAGCTTGAAGCTTGAATATGTATTTGGATGCGAAGGGTTTGAGCCAGAATATTCAAAATTGACAGAGGTGACATTGTTGGAATTAGATGCAGAAGAAGCATATGTAATGGTTCGCTTCCCTGTGCTATGTTCCGGACTCTTAAAAGTTTGTTCATTTACCATTGTAATTCTTTGGGAAGTCTCTTCACATCTGATGCAGCGCAATGTCTTTTTCAAATGGAAGAGCTTTGGGTAGAGAAATGTCCTTTGTTAGAAAGAGTTATTGGAACAAGCAAGGAAACAGTGGAAGTTTGTTCTTTCAAAATTAAAGAAGTTAGTTTTGAAGGAACTTCCTATGTTGTACAGTGGAAGTGCTACTACTGATATTGGTATCGAGTGTCCTTCATTGGAACACTTGTATGTGAAGGACTGCGCCCCCATTTGCCATTTCCAACCTCTGCATCTGACTATTTCCACAGCAGGAACCAAATCCAACTTGATGATCAACAACAGCACGACATTCCATAACGCAGGTATGTTGCTAGCTATGCGACCTGTGTCATAAACTTTATTCATATCTCATCTCTATTTCAGTCTGCCTATAAAATTCTAGCCAATATGGTCCCAATCACATATATATTTGGAAGGCGAAGCACATTATTGGGATTATTTTCATTTTAATCTGATTTATTAAGTTTTAGAGTAGCTTTTGCCTTTAAATTTCTGCTAGTAGCTCATTTCTTCCAATTAGATCATGGAGTGCAATGTAAACAATACGGAGACATTGGAAAGCTGATTCATGGAGAAGAAACAGAAAGAAATCTTTATATGTGATACGTCCAAAATAGACGCTCAATTTAACCCTGCAATGATGTAGTCGTCAGTGGTAAAGGACAAGCAAGGATCGTTCGATGCCAGAGATTGAGGGTAACTATATTAATCACACAAAAAGACAACAAAACAAAACTAACACTAAAGAAAACATCACACAACAAAAAGAAAAGAGAAAGAAAGATGAAGGGACAGAGAGGAGGATTGAAGAGGGCGTTGCAATCCTGAAACGAACTGAACTGGGGGTTTTTGATTTTTAATGAAAATAAATAGAAAATAAAGAAAAGAAAAACAATTTTGAATCTAGGGTTTGAAAGATAATGATGAAGATGTTAGGAACTTAGAAATCCACCACCAAAACATGCTTGAGACGAATTTATCATCCTAGTTTCAATTACTAAGTCGTGAAAAAGGTTTCAATTAAGAGCAAACCATGAACGCATGCATAAGTTCTAATTACTTCCCTAGATTACTTAAGCAAGATGAAAGCACCATTACTAAGCCTTTAGAATAAACAATCAAGGTATAGAACGCTATCCTATCAACAATTTATTCTAAGCATTAATCACATGTGGAAGTTTGATCGAAACAAGTATGCAAAACTAGAATGGAACGCCTACCTAGCATGCAATCCTTTTTATTTGGTTTCACCTATTGTCCTATAGGTTTTACTACCATTGAAATAAGCATTATTAACCGTTTAGGAGATTAAAATACCTATTTCTAGCCCCACTCGCATGATCATAATATTTTATGTGCACATTCATAAAACATAAACATGTAAGAGTTATCTATAAACCAAAACCAAATAAACAATTTCACAACAAAGCAATCACAAAACTAGGAATCAAAATATTGTCAAAAACATATCTTAGGGGCTTCAAACCTCGCCCCTAACAAAAGTGAATTAGCCACACATTGTCTCAAAATTCACAATTAAACACATATGAGCTTGAATTACAATAAAGTAAAAACCGTAAAGGGAAGAAGGTGAAAGCCACAAATTCACTTTAGGCAGCCTTGGGCGCAAGAACTCCTTCAAGATGAAGAACATGGCAAAGCTTGATGGAAGATGGATGATGGATTGCACGGTTTTTGCTCTTGGAGGACTTGGGAATTTCAAGACATTGTGTACTAGGGTTTCGGACCGAAGATGGTGCTATAGGGTGGTACTTTTCAACTTGTTCAGTGCCTCTATATGTGTGGAATACACAGCCCAAGTTTCCTTTTCCAATTCTGCTTTTTAAAGCCTCCCCTAGTTGCTTGAGGATTCCATTAATTGGTTCACAATTTAATTGCCTTCAAGCCTTAGTAATCTTTCCAAAATCTTAAGGAATCATTCTAGGACTCTCCTTCATATTTGCAGCATCAATAACCTTCCAAAAATGCCCAAGAAATCCGTCCAAAGAAGAGTCTCGGCCAAAATACCCTGTTTTGACTAGGATTCAATTTCTGTCTCTGAAGCTTCCTTTTTGGACAAGGAACGCCTTTCTATCGCCACTTTTCTGGATGGTTCTTGACTCCTACGTGTTCAATGACATCACATATTCTGGATTGATCAACAAACTTCTAGAAAAACTCCAAGTAAATCACTGGAAAAGATCTCCCGAAAAGCTTCGTGAAAAGCTGACAGTTTCTGCCTTATCGGGAAGCCTGCTTTGACTTTGATTTCCTACTGCCTCGTCGACTATTTTTACCAGATCTTTGGCTCTTATCCGAGTATAACATCATCTTCAAGGATCACTATCCCTTTATGCAAAGGTGCAGTTGGAAGAATGCAAGAATTGCTCCTCAAAACCGTTCCCAGAATGCTGATTCCGAAACTGCAGTTTTCTGCTTTGCAACAACTGTTTTGCACAATGATTTCCGTGGACTTTCCTTGTAATTTCTGGCCAAATGGTTGATCATGTTGGTCCTCTGCATTATTACTTCATGGTCCATGGCTCCATTGCTCCCTTTCAGCTTCTATTTCTCTTGAATCACTCCACGAACTACCTAAAAAGAAAACAAAGTTAAAACTGACTTTTTAAAGAAAATAACTAAGAAAAGTGTAACGGATTGCACATTATATTTGTCGCATTTCATGCTCCTATCAATATGTCCCAGAAGAAGCTAGCTACCTCAATCCGCTGTTGAATGTGTAGTACGTATTTCAACTATATAATTTTCAGCACTTCTTTCTATATATTATGCTGAAATCATAGCAACAACTTCATGTGCTCTATGTGCTCATCCTGGTAGTCTCTTCTATGTTATTGATGAAATAGTTTAAGATGTGAAACGTTAACAAATGAAATGATATCATAGATTCAGGTCTAGGTTTCACAAACATAGCTTAAAATCAAGGAATTCCGTACTGAAACAATTTTTTTCCTATCAAAGATGAAACAATATTAGACGTGCATAATCCTTTTGTGCTCTGATCCTAACTTTTTAAGTACCTTCCAATCTAGGCCCACCCACATGGGTTGGGCCACGCACGGAATCCGACCATCCCGATGGCCCAGTCCATCAAACACTAGATGCATAAATAACTCCGGTTTTGCGAGCGGAGGTTACCCGCTTCTTTCTCAGCCTTGTCGTCCCCTGCTGATAAATAACTTGATGTTGTAAAATAGAAAAATTTTGAGAGAGAGAGAGAGAGAGTTTGGACACAGAGAATTAGATTGTGTGTCTTATTCATCTCACCATGAGGAGCCTTATATAGGACTACATGGCGTACACAAAATGGTTATGCTTAATTACAATCCAATCACTCCTATAATTACAACCTATCAATCACCAATCTATAGGGATAGACACCTATTACTCATCATTTATTTACATGATTATCCACAAATATTTACAACACTCCCCCTTGGATATTCCATGTCAATAGTGTTGCATAGGCTGAGCGCTTGGTCGAAGGAGAAAAGGAGCACAACGCGCTTAAGTGTGGAGTAGCAGTATCACAGCTTTAGAGATAGGTGAAATCTTCTTATCAGCACCATAAGTAGATAGTATGTCTACAAGAGGGATGCATTAGAGTTGCTACACCAAAACCTTGCCCGGTAAACCCAATGGGAGAAACCCATGGTTGAAGGGAAAACATGAGCAAATGCATGTATATGTCGAATCAAAGCATCTTCAGGATGTAGTATAAGTGGGGTGACCATGCTAAAGATGTGCCTCGTTAAAATCTTGTCAGGTAACAAAATCCAGTGGGACAAAATAACCCTGGACGAAGGACAAAAAGAGTACAAGATGGTCAAGTGGGTATGCTTCAAGATACTCCCCCTGATTTTGACTCCCCCTGAAAATTACATGTTAGGTAATTCAGATAGTTCACGTAGACCAATACCTTGAACATGCTTCTGGAATGTAGACTTTGGTAGTGACTTGGTAAAGAGGTCTGCACGATTGTCTTCAAATCAAATATGCTTAACTTCAATCTTCTGATGCTCCTGTTGTTGCTAATTGAAGGAGAACTTCGATACAATATGTTTGGTGTTGTCTCCTTTGATGAAACTCATCTTTATCTGCTCTATGTAAGCAGCATTATCCTCGTAGATAATGGTACGGTTGGTTCATCAGTGGTGGAATGTAGTCCACATGTGCTTCGAACATGCTTTGTAACGGCTTTTAGCCATGTACATTCACATACTGCTTCGTGAAGAGCTAGTATCTCAGCATGATTCGAAGAGGTAGCAACAAGTGTCTATTTCATAGACCTCCAAGAAATTGCAGTATTCCTAATGGTAAAGACATAACCAGTCTGGGAACATGCCTTGTGCGGGTCTGATAGATAGTCTATATCAGCATATCCAACAAGGCGAGCATCATTCTGAGGATCAAGGGGGTTTGATCCATTCCTTGATGCATAGGGATAGAATAAGCCCATATCCGCCGTACCTCTAAGGTAGCGAAAAATGTCTTTTATGCCATTCCAGTGGCAACGTGTTGGCGTAGAGCTATATCTAGCTAACAAGTTCACATCGAATGAGATGTCCTGTCTAGGGTATTAAGCCAAGTACAATAATACGCCTATTGCACTTAGATATGGGACTTCTGGCACCAATATCTCTTCGTTATCATCTACAGGATGATACGGTTCTCTCTAGACTTCAGACGACCATGGGTGTGCTTGCTTTTATCCTCATTAAAGCATCTTAACATCTTCTGGATGTAATTTAGTTGTTGGATCAAAATTTCATCTGCACTGTGCTCGGGCTCCAAGTTGAGACAATAATTTGTTCTCCCAAGGCCTTTCATCTCAAATTCCAACTTCAGGTGCTTTACGGTTTCCTTGATCTCTTCAGGAGTATCGATCAAATTCATGTCATTGACATAGACCACCACAATTCCAAACTAGGAACTTGTTTCCTTAATAAACACGCATGGGCATAGTTTATTATTCACATATCCCATCCCGATTAAATATTCACTTAGACGGTTATATCACCTCCGTCTGGATTGTTTCAATCCATAAAGTGAACATCTCAAAACTAATGAAGAGCGTGTTCCGTGATATAGAACTATTTGCATCGGGTATATTAAGTCATTCTGGAACTTTTATGTATATCTCTGTATCGTGATCCCCATAGAGATAAGCTGTGACCACATTCATAAGCTGCATATTTAGTTTTTCGGAAACTACCAAACTGATAAGGTAGCAGAACGTTATGACGTCTATTACGGGAGAATACGCCTCCTCGTAATCAATCACAGGACATTGAGAAAATTCTTGCGCCACTAGACAAGCCTTGTGTATCACAATCTCGTTTTTCTCATTACGCTTCCTTACAAATACCCATTTAAATTCTACGGGTTTAAAATGGGGAGGTGTAGGAACAACAGGTCCAAACACCTTTCTCTTTATCAAGGAATCTAATTCGACTTGGATTGCTTATTTCCTTTTTGGCCAGTCGTCTCTTCATTGAATTTGATCAACAAAGCAAGGTTCGAGGTCATCGCATATTATAGTTTCGGTGGCCACCGCAAATACTAATATATCATCGATGATAATCTCAACCCGATTCCAAATCTCACTAAATTTACCGAGATTTCTCTATTCTCGGGAGTGGATTCAAATGTTGGAGCGTCCCCCAACATAGTCTCTTCTAGGACATACCCATAATCCGGATTTATCTCGTGAGATGAATCGGTTTGAGATTGCGATGTGAAGAGGATTCGTTTGTGCCAAGTTTACCCTCTTCTAGGGATAAGAATCCTTTGAACCTAATGATCTACCTCACTTCAGGGCAGGAACATATGATTGGTTAGCCGCCATGGTCGTACCTCGTCCGTTTGGGACGACACATCCTACAGGGACGTCTATCCTTGCAGGCACATTTGCAGCAGGTATATATGACCTCGTCACTTTAGCTAGATCAGAGAAAGCGTCTGGCATATATATTTTGGGCTACACTCTGTAGATCTAGAATTCTCCGTACTTCATTATCACATTGTGCGGTTCGGGGATTAAGATGAGACATAGTGGGGACATTCCACGTCAATTCACGTCGTTCATTAGGAGCGGTAACGTTCTTATCTCCCCCTAATGGCGGGAAGACTGTCTCATCAAAGTGACAATCCGCAAATCTAGCTGTAAAGAGATCTCCTGTCAAGGGCTCGAAAGAGCACATAATGGATGGGATTCATAATCGACATGTATGCCCATCCTTTGTTGAGGACCCAATTTTGTACTTTGTGACGGCACAATTGGCACGAGAACTGCATACCCAAATGCGCGTAAGTGCGAAACATCAGGTTCGTACCCAGTCACCAACTGTAACGCGGAGTAAGGTTGGGTAGCAGTGGGCCTCAACGGGACCAACATAGCTGCATGCAAGATTGCATAGCCCCACCCAAAAATTAGGAGCTTGGTGCGCATTACCAAGATTCTATTTGCGAGACCATCTTGGGTGTGAACATAGGAAACTATATGTTCAGCATCAATCCCAAGGGATATGCAATAACCATCGATAGACTTCGATGTAAACTCTCCGGTATTATCAAGTCTTATAGACTTTAAGGGATAATCCGAGTGGTGAACCCTCAATTTCATGATCTGGGTGAGAGTTTAGCAAAAGCAGCGTTTTCTTGTGGATAATAGTGTAACATGTGATCACTTTGTCGATACATCAACCAAAACCATTAATATTTAACTGGTCCACATGGTGGTTGGATATGTCCACAAATTTCCCTTGCATTCTGTGCAGAAAAATGGTGGTGTATGTACTAGTCTTTGCATATGATGGTCTAGTATGGCATAGCGTGTCATTATATACAAGACCCTTATTTAGAAGGGGGTGCACCTGCGATGAATTGAGGATACGGTGCATCATACTTTGACCTAGGTGTCCCAAAAGGTTATGCCATAGCAAGTAGTTGCTTGAATTAGTTAGCTTCTAGCTAACATATTTCAATTTCTCCAATGTACGCTTCTGGCCGCACACTCGTAAGTTATACAAAGATATTCCACGCATTTTTCTCAGTGGTTTCAGCATGATAACCGTTGGTTCGAATATCCTTAATACTCTATAACGTTCTTCTGGAACGTGGAGATTATAAGGCCTCATTAATGGTAAGTTCAGTACCATTGGACAACATATAGTGGGTTTTGCCATAGCCCTCTATCAGGTTGGATTGCCCTGATACGGTTATCACAGAGGTATGAATAGACAATAAGTTTGAAAAACATCTCCAATCTGGGAGTATGGTGTGTGTAATAGCACTTTTAACCAGACAACAAACTTCCCCACTGAATATGTCTATTCATTTATTTAATTCAATGGATCACATGTATAAACAAGTTTATTGAATTAAATACATTCGAACATAACCACATTTTCATAATCCAAAATGATTGAAAACATAAATCACCAAAAATAATCCGAAGATGTTTCATTCATTAAGATGAAATAGATATGACACAAGGGACCAATTATACCCATGTCTTCGAGTTCTAATCCTCGGTATGTTCAGTAACTGCCTGAAAATCTATGATCTCTAGTGTGGAATCGATAGAAAATTACCCTTCAATAAAGTTGGTATTTTGAGTTTCGCGACCGGCGTAATACTCATCTACTACTTCGGCTATCGCACAACATGTGCGGGACCAGCAGTCAATTCCTCCACATCGATAACAAAGATCATGCTAATTCTGGTGGTGACAGGCTGGACCAATGTTCCTTTTAACTTGGGCTTGCTGAGTTATAGCATCATGGTTCCTACCACGTGGAGCCTAATTACATGGCCTCTTGGACTTTGGCCAAGTGGCAGACGGTCATATGGGTTAATTTGATTCTGCCAATCATGTCTTGCTTCAAGCAAGAAATGGTCATCTGATGGTGAAAGTGCTCTTATAGAGCGACCTAAAGAGTCTGTGTATCCTCTTCATCGGATACTCAACTTGGAGTGTTTTCTCCATATGTTTCCTTTGAAAATTATGGCACTCATATTAAAAGCCTCAATGACGACATTATTAGCATTGATTGTTGATCTCATCTTCTTTGCAGTTAGATGAATTTTCACACCTTGAGTTCACTTTAGATAGTTTCTTCTGGAGACCTCCAAAGCAACAAAGTCAAACATGTTGAGATTTGACATTTCTTACAGGAAAGGAACAAATAATATTAGTGCTTTGGGTAATATCATCCATAGGCAAGTAATGAGAACTTCAGGTTCTATAACATGGTATGAAAAATCGGATTAGACATGTAAAATCTACTGGTTTTATCATGTGTGGTGAATTTATGAAGGAAACTTCAAGTTTCTTAAATGGCATTATCGAAACTACAAGTTCGATTTATGTATGAACTACTGGTTCATCAGATACCTGCATTTTCTACACATATTTTCTAATGCGAAAATTTGGCAAGTAACAAAATGATACTGAATAGAGCAAATTGTAATAATATCTCACAAATTGGCTAAATGAAAATCACAAATCAATTGAGATATTAATTGCATGCTAGTAATATAACAGATTAATTATCAAACAATTATGTGAATAAATGCTTCTGGCAATTAATTACACATATTAAATATGGTGAATCTATTTACAATATCAAATCATTTTTCCTTTTATTTGATTCTGATGGACCAAAGGAGTGGGCTTATAGTGAAGCCTATCGGGCTTAGTCTGCGGGCTCGTGACCTAGGCTTTCATGCACTAGTCAAAGAGTATGTGTGGCCTGCTGGGCTGCTAGGTCCTGCAGAGGGAGAGTGGGCCTGCTGGGCTCAGGATAGTCTGCCAAGGAATGAAAAGTTATTACTCAACCCTTTCGGTAATTCCAATTGAATACGACTAGGTAAGGAAAGATGAGGTTTAGGTGGAGCGAGGCTCGCTTAAGTACACGGCCTCATCTGAACCTTTCCTATACATCGCATCCAACTGGATGAGCCTATTTTGAGAAGATTCATAGCTTTTGTCATGGTAACATGTAGTGAGCTTCTATTTTGGCTCGAATTTGTTGTTATGACTTTGGGCTTGATTTTAGCTTCTGACTCAGCCTCTATTAGTATTCACAATTATAACGTAACCAAATTCAATATATGTTATTAAATTGTAACATAAATAAATTAATGCAGCGGTTATATACCTAAGGAAATGGGTTCAAATCCCATTAATGCTTCTGGCATTATGTACAGGTAATAAATTTGGCAAATTCTTCTGGCACAATGTTTATGTAATAATCGCGTAACAATTTAGCTCATAATGCTTCTAGCATAAAGAATTATAATGGCAGATTCAAATTTGTGTAACCAAAAATTAAGCCCATAATTCTTCTATCATAATTCACGCATTAATTCAGAATTGTCTCAATGTGATAATGAAGTGATTGTGGTAATGAGCATAAATTACAATGGTAATTGCTTTGGATAAAATCAATCAAAATCAAATCACGGGTTGACCAATCACCAATTAATTGGCCTCAAATCTGCTTCTGGCAGAATTAATACTAAATAGTGTTAACACACACTAACTTGCCATAGTGGTACAGCGGACAACATGTTGAGTTGGTACCTATTTAGCTGGGTTTTTTTTTTCTTTCTTGTTGAATTGATGTTACTGATATTGATTTGGTACTATTGGTCCAAGTACTACAGATATATAGTTGCAATCCATAAATTTTTCTCTTTTCTTTTCAAATCAAACAATCCCAAACACATGAACAAATATATACAAATACGTATACCAAGTAAATAAATCATGTAGGATTTGCTAGGGTTCATGCATTATGGTGATTTTTCATATTCAATCAATAGGCTCAATAAGCAAGAAGCATGAATATAAAATTAGGTTTTGGAAAACATTACTTGATGAAGGACGGATAAATCTTCAGCTTATGTGTGCAGAACTGAGAAGGTTGTCTTCTCAGCCAATCTAAGAGCTATTCACCTCTTCTTGACAGCTCCCACTTTGAATAGTGTACAGGTCTCAAAATGACTCCAATAGGACTGAAATTTGGAGGTCAGATAGAAGAGGCAGAGACGAACAACTTTGATGAAGGAAATATTTTAATCTGAGGTCCCGATCAAGAGGTTTCAGGGTGTGCAAACAGGCTGCAGCAGGGGTTTTTTTTTTTTTTTTTTTTTCTGGCTAGGGGGTTAGAGCTTCGTGCTAATAACGTGTTGTAAAACATAAAAATTTTGAGAGAGAGAGAGAGAGTTTGGACACAGAGAATCAGATTGTGTGTCTTATTCATCTCACCATGAGGAGCCTTATATAGGAATACATGGTGTACACAAAAAGGTAATGCTTAATTACAATCCAATCACTCCTACAATTACAACCTATCAATCACCAATCTATAGGGATAGACACCTATTACTCATCATTTATTTACATGATTATGCACAAATATTTACAACACTTGATGCTTTTTCGTATCTGTGAAAAATGGCTCAATTCTGTTGGGTTCTCTTTTTCTGTGCAATCATTGGAAATTCCGTTTTACTATGAAATTCCAACTCATATAGGAGAAGCTTTGAAGTAGTAATACACACGGCTAGGATTAAAGACACCAAAATGGAAAGATGAACAAACAACCCATTCCGATGACTCCCTCTCTATTCCAGCCTCTGTTTCACACTTGTTGATTATTTTTTCATTTGAAAAATGCTTCTTATGATTCACCATTAATAATATTTGTGGATGTGAGATCGCGTTGATGATCCAGGTATTGCAGGGTCAGTGGTAGAATAGAAGAGTTAGTTCATTGTGCTTAGGTTAATATTCGAGCAGATTCTAGCTAGTTAGAAAGTTTTCTTCAAAATTGTGTTTGTCTGATTTCGATCATTGCTTCTGTAATTTTGCTTTTCATTCTTTTCGTCTTTTGTAATGTACTTCATTTTCTGGTAACTTATGTTCTGTAAACTGATGTCATAATGCTCAGCTCATATAATTGCAAGCAGTAGTCTTTTCAAAGTATTTTTCTTCTCTTTGGGGATATCAAAACAACTGGATTGTTATGCTATTTAAAACAAAAGATTATTAACTGTTATGTGTAGCTGGAAGATTATGAAATGAAGGCAAGGAGACATGAGATGCAAGAACATCAAATGGAATTTTTCCTTTAAGGACACTAGATGGAAGACGATTGATGAGATGGGAGGAAGCGTGGATAGCATCGTCCCATAGATATTTAGGCATATGAGCACTAAAAAGAAGAGCACAAGCCATATCAAGTAAATGACGGTTTTTCCTTTCGGACACTCCATTTTGTTCTGGTGTTTGTGGACATGTGGTTTAGTGAACAATCCCATGGGTTTTAAAAAACTCTTGGGAAACATGATTAACATATTCTCCCCCATTGTCAGAACGAAGGACTTTAATGGTGCTATGGTATTGTGTTTGAACAAGAGTACGAAAAGTTTGGAAAGTTGGAAAGACTTCATCTTTGGTTTTAAGAAGAGCAACCCATGACAATCTCGTGCAATCATCAATAAACAACACAAAATATCTCATATACTATGTCAAAAAAGCCTTCAGACGACAGATATGATCTGTCGTCTGATGAAGTAAAAATATGATGTCTAGGTGGCTGCCGTCTCTAAGACACTTAGACGACAGATATTCTCTGTCGTTGATAATGCACTCAGACAACAGATTCAGTTTATGGTACAGTCGTTTGATGTACCCAATATTGAAGAATTAGGTTCCATCTGTCGTCTGAAACATATTACTACTACATATTAATGTTGTTGAAAATTCACTTCATCGACAGGCTTAACAAAATATCTGTCGATGTAGTTAATCTAACATGACTGAGTTTTACTTGTTTATGTCGTTTGATTGAACCAATATTGAAGCTTAGTTGATGTTTCTGTTGTCTGATTTGAAGTACAATGACAGTTATATGTCGACTGATTTAGTATGCAACAACATATATACTGTGAGTTATGTTGTTTGAGATTGTTTGGACTACAGATAATTATGATTGTCGTGGTTAGATTTGACTTCAAGCTACAGTTTTAATTTATTTATGTTGTTTGAATCTCACTTAGAGTATAGTATGACTCAAATATCTATTGTTTGAAGTAGTTAGAAACAAGAGATTAACCCCCTAATTCTGTTGTCTGGGTGTTGTTTGAACTTCACTTTTATGTTGTTTGAAGTAGGTAGAAACAAGAGATTAGCCACCTACTTCTGTTGTTTGAGAGTTGTTTGAACTCTACTTTTTGTTGTTTGAAGCTGGTAGAAACAACAGATGATCGGTTTGTTTATGTTGTTTCTATTTTCTTGATACAACATCTTGTGAAACCTGCATATATGTGTTGCCTTTCAACCATTTCAACATCATTCATTTAATCATCATCAAACCCATAAAATTGGAGTAAAATAAGCATTCAAAATGATGCCAACATTTCATTGAATCAATATCATATATCCAAAATACAATCCGTAGTTCCATAACTCTAAACCTAGCTAACAGTCACATTATGATCGAGAGAACCAAAAAACCATCTTATCTCGATCATTTACCTAGTGCATCAAGTCAAAAACCTATAAGGTAAAGAAATATTAGACAAAGCAACTGCATGCGTAA
Organism: Rosa lucieae; assembly: GCA_024704745.1. NCBI lineage: Eukaryota > Viridiplantae > Streptophyta > Magnoliopsida > Rosales > Rosaceae > Rosa > Rosa lucieae. The sequence continues at coordinate 83,995,701 of CM045496.1, read as the reverse complement.
TTTAGGTTCATCATCACCTTCCATCAGTTATATATAAATACACAAAAGCAGCTCCAAGTGCTACCCATCTACCTTAAACAGAACCAAAGTTAGAACTGTATAACATGATTTGGCCATTCAGCTCGAACCACAGCAATATCCTTCTGTGTGTAAGCAAGTTTGTATATTCCCTGCAAAGCAACAAAATATATTAATTAATCATGAGTGCACTCAATTATTTATGCTACCATCACTTGTAATCCGCATCCTACACTCAGTTCTTCAGAACCGTATCTCCTTTCTCTTTTTTCCTTGGTTGATAAATTGGTAATTATCCCAATTCACATGCTTAGGAGATGCAGACATGCATGGCAGTAGGCAGAACTCAGATCATCATGTCAAAAAGTTTAGAAGAAAAGAACAAAGAAAATCTTGTGAATAGCCAAATTGGTAGAAAGATCTACAGGACTCCATAACTAAATTCAGAAAAGAATATTACCAAAGGGCTGAACAAGTTGTTGTGAACCCTCCAAAACTAGCAAACCAGCACAAGATATGTCAAGACCTAAATGGAAATTAACGTCTATAGCTGTTAAGAACTTTAACTCGGAAGGCAAAAATGAATACTTGAAATCTTAAAAGACCCGGCATTACCTTGGAGATTACCAAAACTTTCAAATACAAATCATATGAACCTTTTATCTCCTTGCCATGTAACTCTTGATCTGGAAGTCGGGTAAAACTGTTAGTTACTCTCCATCCATAATAGAGCACCAAACATACAAACTTAATTGAATGGCTGAGTTGAAAATAGTACAGTTTGCAAGTTCTTTGTCCTTAGCAGTTGCCATCCTCCTAAGTTTTGCAGCTTGTGCAAATGTTGATTGCCTGCATTGAACAAAAAATAATTTCATATAACTGCAAAATATACACTCTTTCTCTTTGTAATTTCTCTAAATCTTCCACCAAGCAAGTTAAACATAAGCAAACCAGAAAGATAATTGAAAATTCACTGTTCTTTGCGTATCATCAAAGGAAAGAAAATCAAAGACAAATACTAATATGCTTTGCTAGGACTCAAATACCAAACTTGATGCCAACCCATAATATATACTGCTGAGAATCCCAATCCTTAGCAGCAATTTGCGGAAAGTGAGACAAACATAGTAATAGCAAAAGCCAATATCAAAATGAAGCTAAAGACTCAAAATTTGCATAAAAACCCATTATTAAAGAAATCCAACATACGAAACTTCACATTCTCCTACGTACCAAGCATACGAGATAACTCATTCAAACCCAAAAAAGAGTATCAAACATGCAAATCTCAGAATAGATTAGAAATGTGACCCCTAGAAAGCTAGGATTGGAATAAGTTTCAATAGAATCTTTACTTCCTCTACTTGAGTCACAGTGCAAAGCCTCCAAGGACTTGGGTCTACACCGTTTTCCTTCAGCTGTAGAACTACTTTGTCTAAACATCTGTAATGCCGAAAAATAGGATTTAGCTTGGAGAGCTGGATATTAAAACTGATGTCACGTATATAATTCTAGAAGAGTAGTAAAATTTTAAAAAAGAGATAAATATCGTTCAGATTCGGAATGCAATTAGATTTACCCAGAAGAAGAACAAGAAGTAACGAAGTATTGAACCAATGTAATCACAAAAAGAGCCAAATATGTTCCTGTATACCTGAAAAATGATAGAATAGAAAGACAAAGAAATAAGAAAGACAAAGCATGATAGGAAAACACTCATAAAGCAATTCAAATATGATGACCCAGTTAGTTGTGCCCTTTAAGTACATTTATTTTCACATTTCATATGTTCCACTGATTTGTTTGCCATTATAAATTGCCTCCTTTTACACATAACACAATGCACACATTGCTGAATAACAAGCTCTACCTAATTTACACTAATTTGAGACACCAATTGAAACCCATCTGTGCATATATGATAAAGTTAACTTCCTAATCCTAAATTCAGAATTTTAGTTACTTGTCTTTCCACTTCGATACAACTGGAACAGGGGATATCCATTTAGAGTAACCCAGTGCACAAATAGGCTATACTTTCCACTCCACAATTTGACATGCAATTAAAACACAAGATAAACAAAGAGTAAAGAAGAAATAGCATACCGCCATGATTCTCTTTTAGTTTTCTCTATCAAACCTCCATCAAACAGAAAAAGAACACCAGCATATATCAGATGCAGCATCACAAATGCAGCTTTTAAACCCAAAGCAGGCCTCCAAGCTAAACCCACCAACCAAACACAAAAAGGAATAGTATTCCCATGTAAGAAAAAAGTCAAGCTCCACAAAAAAAAAAAAACAACACTAACAAAAAGAAACGATCTTTGGTTGAGTTGGGATTCAACAGAACTAAGTAACAGTAAAGATTACGTTTTTAATTTCTGGCTTTATGAAAAATCCAGAAAGGTTGTTGAAGAAAAAGCTCACCTGGATCGAAAAGGCAAGGAAGACACTGAAAACTGGAAAACATAATCTTTGAAACTTCACTTAATTGGCAAACTTTACCAATCGACCTGAAAACTTAACATGCTTAACCAGAGAATTTAACAACTTGGCTAAACAAATTGAGATTCATATAAACCAAGCTCGCAGGTATAATCCCAGACAATCAAACTGAATAGACAAGCTTACAGACTCGCATATATAATCCAAACAATCAAACAATCAGCAATTGTTTAAATAAACGTCAAACAACCATCACTCCATTAACAAAGCATCAATTCCAAACAATTATAAGCAATTGCAGCAAGCCAGTAACCATCTAATCAATAAACCCAAACATAGATTTCATATACCTAATGTCCTAATCAATAAGAAGTAAAAATTTCAAAAAAAACCCAACAGAAAAAACGAGGAACTGAATCTCAGGCATCAGAGATAGAGCCATGGAGGCTGAAGATTGAGAGGGAGGAGCACTATTGGAGAGGAGTTAGAGCCTTAGATTCTGATTAACCATAAACCATCCCAAATCGAAATGAACCATAAACCATCCCCAAATCCATAAACCAGAATAAAACGCAATTCTATTTAAATCACCCCCTCTCTAAATCATTATCCCAAATCTAATTTCAAAGGCCCCCAATTTGATATCCCAAAGAAACCCTAAACCCAACACAAATCAAGGTCGAAACCCTAAGACGAAGAATAAGACTTACTGTGAAATCGAAGAACTCCACCAACAGTGTCTTCTTGACCTAGATCGGGGAGAGGGTGATGAGACTCTTCGATCTGTGTAGAAACCTAGATCAGGGAGAAAATAACCATAATTGAGAAAGGGAAAGAATGTCCCTGATCGGGGGAGAAGAACCAAAATGGGGAGCTACAGTTGCTTGGGGTCTAGCTCAGGGAGAGGGAAAGAAGGTTTCTATTTTTTTGACCAAGTGTTGAGAAAACTTGGGGTATAGGCATCCAGTTCACATTAAGTTTTAGTTCAGCCAAAAACAGTTTTTTGTCCAGACAAGGGAAAATAATTTTCCAGTTACTCAGACAACAGTCTCTAGTTAGAGTCTGTTATCTAACTTTTCTAAATTATAACAAACTTGAAAAATTTGAACGGGTGTTGATTTTGATACCATTTAGACGACATAAATACTTAAAACTGTTGTTTGAAGACGTTCAAAAAAATCAGACAACAGAAAAAACGTCTTCTGTCGTCTGAGGGGTATGGTATGAAGCATTTTTTGACATAGTATACCTGATACAGTGGGCTCTCTAGAAGGTCCCCAAACATCATAATGAATCAACTCAAAATGAGAAACACTTTTATTAGAAACACTAGGAGAATAAGTAGCACGATAACTCTTGGCCAAAACACATGTTTCACAAAGTAAAGCAGACTCATCCACACCAATAAATAGAGTAGGCATGGTTTTTCTCATAAGACTAAAAGATGGATGCCCTAAACGGTGATGTCACAACCAAATTTCACTTAGTTTATTAGAATTTGAAGTCAAAGCAACGCGGGACTGTGCTCCTGGTTTCTCCCCTGCATATGTCTGATCCAGATGAAACAACCTGCCCCTCAGATACCCCCGACCTATTATCTCCCTGGTGATAAGATCCTGAAAAATCACATACATAGGATAAAAGGTTACAGAGCATTTAGACTCAGTGTTCAACTGTGAAACAGATATCAAGTGATGAGACAAGTCAGGCACATAAAATGCATTATGAAGTTCTAAAGTGGGAGTAATACGCACTGACCTTGACACTAACACAAGAAAAGCCTCACCATTGGCATTAGTTACATAGGACATAGGTGGGGAAGACAATTCAGTAAAATACGATTTGTCATAAGTCATATGATTGGAGGCACAAGAATCAATAATCCATGTATCAGAACCAACAAAGTTAGAAACCTTTAAAGCCATACCAATCTTACCACGACCAGCTATAGAGATTGTAGGAGCAGCCCCACCTGCAGTATGATGATCCTGTCCGGCCACACCATAGAAGTCTAGTTCTTGAATCAACTGAACCGCATCTGCCTTTGCCTTAGGATGATAACCTTTCTTTTTGGGGTACCCATTCAGCTTCCAACAAGTCTCTCGAACATGTCCAAGGTCGTTGCAAGAAGAGCACTAAGGACGAGGGCGGTTGGTGAAGCCTGGTGGAGGACCTTACTGATGAAGGGGAAATGAACTCTGCTGTTAAAAGAAATGTGCAGGTGACTTAGCCTGAATGGCTAGGCTAAACACTTCAATCTGTGCATGTTTGACACTTTCCTGCTGAGACTCATCCTTACGGATGTATGTAAAAGCTGTGTTTAGGCTAGGAAGGTCTGTCATTCTGAGCAATTCCCCCTTGGCACTTCTATGCTTCTCATCCAGCCCTCTCAAGAATACATGAACCCTTTCAAGCTCCTTCTCCTTATGGTACCACATAAGATCTTCCTGATTATTGATCTTGCAAGGACGCTTCTGATCAATTTCAGCCCATACATTCTTCAGCTTGGTGAAATACACAGCTACTGGTTGCTCATTCTGTTGCATACTAGCAGCTTTGCACATCAATTTATGAACCTGTATAAAATCATCCTCATTTGTATACAAGTTCCCCCCATGTCTTCCATATTGTTTCATCAGTCTCACACTCTTCCACTAACTGTAGCACATCTTTAGTCATGGCTTTGAATAATAAGAGCTATCACATATCCATCACCATCCTCCCACTTAGCATAGGCATCCGCATCTTCCTCACTAGGAGCTTTGGTTGTCCTAGTCACATGCCCCATCTTGTGTATGCCACGAAGATGGACAGACATAATCTTCTTTCATGTTCGAAAATTGGTACCATTGAGTTTCGGACCTCCAAAAGAACCACCATCTAAACTTCGGACAGAAACCTCAATCTTTTGAACCTCATTGATCTTAGAATTTTCACCTTCATCACCACCCATTGTAACAATATAGTAGCAAAATCACAAAATCACAGAGTATGCAGCGGAATAAAAAGAATAAGAGAATCCAAAAAATAACAAAACAAGACAGACCGTGCAACAATTTCTTTCTCCCTTTTTTTTTTGTTTTGTTTTTTTTCCTGCACAGGTTGGTGACCTGGAGAGACGGACGGGTCTAGGTTCTGAATTCGAGAGAAGGATCGAATTGTGATTGATGGATCTAGAGAGAAGGACCGCTGGGGCTAGGCGACGGAGCCGAAATGCATGTGAAGAAGGATGAAGCTGAGCAGAGTCTGGACGACGGAGTGCGCGAGACAAGTCAAGAGGAAATCGATGGGTCTGGGAGTGCGAATGCGTTGGGAGACGGAGGACGGCGGTGTTGGGCGAAGAGAAACCCAACAGTGATCTGGTCTGATGTCGGATCTGTTGCAGAAGACGGGTCCTGCGACGGAGATGAAGCGACGTGACCCGAAGATGAGGACGGCGATCTTCACAGATGAAGCCGACGATCTGGGTGCTTTGCAACGACGTCGGACCTGAAAAACCTTGTTCTGAAAAGATGACGGCGATCCAGAAAGATGAAGCCGATCTTGTGAGGGACAGACGTCAGCTGACATTGGTTGGAGATGAGACCCTAACAAAAGGGGTTCTAAGACAATTCATTTTCCTCTAATTAAGAGAAAAACAAAAAATAAGAACAAAGAGACAAAATCCTTTTCGGATCATTGCTATGATACCAAGTCAAATAAGACACGATTGAGAGAATTAATTATCTGATATATTATTCATCTCACTGTGGAGGTATATAAAGAAGATTACAGGAATACAATTGACTTACGTCTCTATTCTCTACCACACATAGAATAGGTAAGTACTAACTACGATATAACTACAATATATTACATTCCTAATGTTACGCCATGACTCACACTAACATATTCAAACCACAAAAATGGTAAGTCAAAGTGTCAAACTGAAAATACTAGATGGAACCAATGTTGATAAAGTACTTTTTCTCAAGAGTTTAACCAAAGAAAGAATGATGCAAGACACGAAGATTTGCTGACGCAGTGTAAACCTCTCCACTGAGGAAACTTCACTGCGTGGCTTTTAACGTAGCCAACACGAAAAAATCAATCCAATATTAAACTCTAGAGTTTACAGAATACAAGTAGTGTTGTTCACAACAAACACTTTTTCTTAGCAACAAATGCTAACTTGTTTTACAACCATTCTAACTCTAGATTCAACGTTCTAGGCTCTCAATCTTCGACCTTCCTTTCAATCAATTTAATCACTGATCTTGAGATTGAATATGAATGATTATGCAAAGTAACACATGAAACAATTAAAGAGGGTTTTTCGAAAACGATTTGAACAAGACAAAAAGTTCAAAGAGAAAACCAATTTCTGCCGTCTAAAACCCTAACTCAAACTTTAGTTTTGAAACCTTTTTATATGGGAGAAAAACTCCCCCTCAATCAAATCTTTTCTTAATAATTTATTAAGATAAATATAGAAAGGTTTAAAATAGTTTTTGAATGTGCAATCGACACTTTCCTAACAAGGTCTCAAATTGATATGCATGTTAAAAACCATTTTAATGCATAAAAGATTATTGACTCAATACAACCGATATGCATATCAATTTAGATTTATACCAACCAATATGGAATGAATACACATTAAACTCAAGATCAGTGACTCGATTTTGCTCGATCTTGTCTTCAAGAACCGATCTTGTGATCTTTCCCTTTGTTTCCTTGAAGATCCGGTTTCCTTGTCGTAGTGGGAAATCATATGTTGAATGGTAATAGGCCAATGTACTTACAATCTCCCCCTTTGGGCATTCCCATTCAACACATGATTTTTCCACCAATTGTCCTGCAAGTTAGGTTTCACAGATAAACACTAATCACAAAACAAAGGGTGCTACTTGGATTAAGGAATCAGTTTCCATCCTTTTCCGGATCCAAGTAGCCAAAATACGATTACGTAAGAATAATAATAGCAAGCATCCCAAGAGTATCTTTGCTTATGCACTTACACACCAAAAAAAAACTTTTGTCCATCAAAAATAAAAAAAACAGAAACAGAAATAAGTAAGAAAAATCAAGTTACTTCTCCCCCTTTGAATGGGAGGGCACGTCAAATTCCTCACAAAGCTTGGTGACGGTGTCCAGAAATTCCTCTTCATCCATGGAATCCGAGCTTTCCTCTGGTGCGACAGGCTCCTGCATGGCATGGGATGGACTGGGAGCGTCAAACCCGGGAGGGTGGCGCTGCATGTTCCGGATCTCCTGTGTGAGAGTGGTCAGGGCATGACGAGTGCGAACCAGAAGAGAATGCATGTCGTCCATGTCCGTCGTGAGGCAAGCAATGCGCCAGTCAGCTACCATAATCTGGTCACGGAGACTTTCCAGAGAGACAGGAGGAGGAGCAGTAGAAGATGAACTGGAAGCAAATGGGCGAGGAGGAGGGCTCCGACTGCGTGCACGGTGCATGCCGGGATGGAGAATCCCGGCTCTGGCAGCGGCCTGACGACCTTCTTCTGGAGGGGGCAGGCGGCGATGTCCTCCAAGGCGAGTTGTTTGCTGTGTGCGAACCATGTTGAGAGAGCAGTGGGTGAAGGAACCTGCACACAGAGACAACCAAGAGTAAAATCCGAGGGAGACAAGAGAGGCTATATGTAGTGAACAGTTAGGGTTAAGGAAGACCAAAGAACACACCGATTGGGATAGCGTCTCAAATGGGGAGAGAAGTTATGACAATTTATTTTCCCTAGATATACGCATGCAGATAGCTTCTCCCCCTCAACTTAGGCATAATCATTATGGAAATTAGTGTAGTCAGATTACCATCAAAGAAGGAAACGAAGAGTCAAAAAATATTCAGGGAATCTGCAAGTATATCAGAGGATCGTTTCCTTTGCAAGTATCAAGGCAATGAATGCACAGGTCATATCGAGGAGAGAAAATATAGCGAAGTTTAATCACAGAGATCACATATCACGTAGTTGAAGGCACATAGCTCAGAGTACGAAGCATGATTTATTCTCTCAACAATAAGAATTGGTACTCATAGTTAGACCTTAAGGAGTAAACCTGTGATAGAAGTGAATATAACCATGATGTGGGGCTTAGAAAAGAGTTTAGTGACATAGAGAAGGAGTGAAGTAAGAGAACTAAACTGAAGCTCATGAAATCTCCTAAGATGGAGCAGGAATCATTGTTCCCAAGCACATGTTTAAGTGGAGTCAAAGATCTCCTTTATTTAGTGACAAATAGAACTCATGTAACAAGACTCTTCTCAGCAACTCCCAGAACAGATGTTCTTAGGGTACTAAGCATAACAAGGATGCTCCATGGAGAGAGTCTCGAGTAGTTGTCTGCATGATTTTATGTTACGTGCAAAGATCACTCACCAGCTCGTTTCTTGCAAACCTTAGAAAGTTCACCACAACTAAGGCCTGATTACTTTGAGAGATGGGATACAATTTTCCGTTCTCGTTTCTTACAAATCCTAGAAAGTTCACCACAACTAGGACCTGATTACTTTGAGAAGAGGAAATTAGCTATGTGAGCAAATTAAGCAGTTCGTCTACTTCACTGAATCTCATTTGACAGAAAACAAAGGAAACATGCCACCACATAGGCTATAGGTGAAGGTGCATAGTAGGGTTACTTGATTCAGTGACTAAACATGAGTACACAATTTTATTTGTCCAGAATAAGGCATGATAACATAAGATACAAGACTGAAAATATGTACATTTCACTAGTGACTGTGATCAAGGGATACTAGGATCACAATTTTCTCAATCAATAGTGGACAGTCATCATTTTGCCTTAATGCTTAGAACATATCCCTAGGGCATTCCTCAACATTTCAAACCTAGCAGTGTCAAGAGGCTTAGTGAACAAATCAGCAAGTTGATTTTCAGTGGGCACAAAGCTTAACTCAAGTATGTTTTGTTCAACCAAATCCCTAATAAAATGATATCGGAGATCAATGTGCTTTGTTCGAGAGTGTTGAACAGGATTCTTAGTGATGTTAATAGCACTAGTGTTGTCACAGAAAATAGACAACTTACCTTGAGAGATGCCATAATCATGAAGCATTTGCTTCATCCAAAGTATTTGTGTGCAGCAACTTCCAGCGCAACATATTCAGCTTCTGCAGTAGACAAGGAGATGCAGTTTTGTTTCTTGCTATGCCAGGCAACCAGATTGTTGCCAATGAAAAAGCATCCCCCTGAAGTGCTTTTCCGATCCTTTAAATTTCCTCCCCAGTCAGCATCAGAGTATCCTGCAATTTCTACATTAGTGTCGAAGGTATAGAAAAGGCCACAATTAACTGTACCTGCCACATAGCGGATTATTCTTTTGACAGCGTCCAGGTGAGATTCTTTGGGGTTTGCTTGAAATCGAGCGCACACACCCACACTGTAAGAGATGTCAGGTCTGCTGGCAGTGAGATAGAGCAAACTCCCGATCATACTTCGATAGAGAGTCGGATCAACTGATTTTCCTTCATGATCTTCGCTCAACTTGGTAGTTGTACTCATGGGATTGGTCACTGTCTTCTTGGAAGCAAGACCGAATTTCTTGATCAGGTTCTCAGCGTATTTTGATTGAGAGAGAAACAAACCTGTGTCTATCTGCTTTACTTGCAGTCCAAGAAAATACGTTAGTTCACCACACATGCTCATTTCAAATTCACTTTCCATGACAGATTGAAATTCTTTGACAAGGTATTAGAAGTGGAACCAAATACAATATCATCAACATACACTTGGGCAATGATAATGTCATTTTTGGTTCGTTTCACAAACAATGTTTTATCTATGGATCCTCTAGCATACCCTTTTCCCACAAGATGAGTGGATAGTCTCTCATACCAGGCTCGAGGAGCCTGCTTTAGCCCATACAGGGCTTTCTTGAGCCGGTAGACATGATCTAAGTTGTGTGGATCTTGGAAACCTGGAGGCTGTTCTACGTAAACTTCCTCCTGAAGAAATCCATTCAGAAAGGCAGTTTTGACATCCATTTGAAACAATTTGAACCGGAGATGACAAGCAATGGATAGGAGTAATCTAACAGATTCCAACCTAGCTACAGGAGCAAATGTCTCGTCAAAGTCAAGTCCTTCGACCTGTGAATATCCCTGAGCAACTAGTCTGGCTTTATTCCTAATCACGTTTCCTTTTTCATCACTTTTATTTCTGAAAATCCACTTAGTTCCTATAACATTGCACTTACTAGGCCTTGGTACTAAGTACCATACATCATTCCTAGTAAACTGATTCAGTTCATCCTGCATGGCGCTAATCCAGTTATCATCCAACAAGGCTGCCTTAATATTTTTTGGTTCAATAATGGACACAAAACCAAAATGAGATATAATGTTCATGCTTACCAAATTTTCGGTAATGAAACACAGTAATACATTCTCTTCACTTACCTCAGAGGGACTTACCTGAACTGCAGCCTTTCTCCTTGTCATCGGACCATCTGTTAGATTGCCGATGATATCTTGAGTGGAGTGGTCTTTTTGAACTTGCTTGAACCCTCTTCTTTGGGTGGGAGCTGGTTCAAAAATGTTGTCATGGATTTCCTCTTCCTCTTCCTCAGATGATGTTTCAGTATTCTGTGAAGGTGTGACCGAGAAGGGTGAGGTATCTGCAAATGTTACTTCCTGTTTCACACATTGATCATCAATAGAAACATTAATGGATTCCATAACAACACGAGTTCTTTTATTGTAAACCCTATATGCTCTACTGTTCAGAGAATACCCCAAGAACACACCATCATCACTTCTAGCATCAAACTTACCAAGGTGTTCTCTATCTCGTAGAATGTAACAAGGACTGCCAAAAACATGAAAGTGTTTAACATTTGGCTTCTTACCTTTCCACAGCTCGTAAGCAGTTTGATCATTACCTGGTCTAAGGAATACTCTATTTATAGTGTAGCAAGCAGTGCTGATCGCCTCAGCCCAAAAGTTTTTGCTTAAACCTGCAGCGTGTAGCAATACTCGAGCCATGTCTAGCAGTACCCTATTTTTCCTTTCCACTATCCCATTTTGTTGAGGGGTTATTGGAGCTGAGAACTCATGTGACACACCAAGCTCATGACAGTAGTTAGAAAAAGAGGCATTTTTAAATTCAGTTCCATTATCTGATCTTATTCTCACTAAGCAGTTATTAGATGATTGTTTCTCAATGATTAACTTTTGACTCAAGTTCTTAAAGGACTCAAACGTTTCAGTTTTGTCTTTCAAGAAGTTTACCCAGGTGTATCTTGAGAAATCATCTACAACTACTAGTATGTAGCTCTTACCTCCAAGACTTTCAGATTGAGCTGGTCCCATGAGATCCATGTGTAATAGCTCCAATACTTGTGAGGTTGTCGCAGAATTTACCATTCTGTGAGGTGCCTTAGTTTGCTTTCCAACCTTGCAGTCTCCACACATCTTGTCAGTTTTACCTTTTAAATTTGGCAAGCCTCGGACACATTGTTTGGAAGATAATTTCAGCAAGTCCTGATAGTTGATATGTCCCATCTTTCTGTGCCAAAGTTCAAAGGTTTCCTCTGTGGATTTAACAGACAAACAAGACTGCAAACTAGAAGATTCATTCGCTTGAATATGATAACAGTTATCAACAGATCTCTTACCTCCCATGATACCTTCACCTTTCTGATTTAGGACCAAACATCTCTGTTTGTTAAACCACACATCTTCATAGTCATCAGCCAAATGACTGACGCTAATCAGATTTGCAGTTAATCCTTCAACAAATAACACATTTTTAAGGTTAGGTATACCTGGAGTATTTACTGTACCTCGAGCTAGAATGTTAGCTTTCCTCCCATCTCCAAACGTGACTGATCCAGTGGTATTTTCATCCTCAAACGAAGTAAACCAGGTTTTGTCTCCAGTCATGTGTCTAGAACAACCACTGTCAACATACCAAAAATCTCGTCGTTTGTCAGCAAATGCAGTTAAAGCTACCAAACAAGTTGCCTCAATGTGAGAGCGTTGATGAATTTTGCTAGCACAAACAAAAAGACATGTATCATCAGTTTCACCAACAGGGGACCAATGATTTTTGCTTTTAATTTTTCTGGTCCAGACATCTTTTCTTCTTTCAGTTTGAGGATTCTTTTGAGAAACAATTTCAGTTAATTTGTTAATGAGTTCCTTTTGTTCTTTAAGCTCAACCTGTAAGGTTTCAACAGTACATTTTTCTTGAGAAAATTGTAAGTTTAAAAACCGTTCATTACATCTAGGTCTGATATGGCCAATCTTACCACAGTGATGACAAGTAGGAACAAAGGTTCTAGGGTTTGCGTACCTGTGTTGACCAGTGGGGGATTCTTGGTCAAGTTTTACCTGATGATGTTGGTTTGAATTACCTTCCCTTACACTTTTGACATGATCATCAAGGGAGACATCTATCTGCTCTACAGATGGTTTTGAGGCTCGTACGAATTTGGTGCTTTTGGAATCTTCTCCAGTGTATCCTAGCCCATATGTATCATGAGGAGCTTTTCCTGATCCAAGTAACTTGGACATGGAAGTGGAGCTGATATCAAACTTCATGAATCTTTCTTGAGTTAATTTTAACTCATGTTGTAGAGACTCATTTTTCGCTAACAGTTCCAAGTTCAAGGCTCTTTGTCCTTGAACATCCAGTTCTAGAAGTTTGATCTTGTTGAGATACTCATTCCTTTCAGTCTTCCACGTCAGTATCTTTTGGTCACCTTGTAGATCTGCTGATTCACTCACGAGTTTGCTTTTCTCCAGTTTCCATGCAGATTGTGAGGATTCGAATAGTTGCTCCACCTTTTCTTTTTCAGTCCTCAGGAAATCTACTTCTTTTTCCAAGCTCAAGTTTCTAATCAGAGTAGCTTTTGAAGCTTTGTAGAGTTGTTTGCAGCGAACATTTGTTTCATCATCATCAGAGAAATACTCATCACTTTCAGAATCAGGCAACAATGATGAAACAAGAGCCACATTTTCAATTTCTTGAGATTCATCATCACTCCAAGTTGAAAGGAGAGACTTGTTGTTGCTGTTTCCAAGCTTCCTATTTCCACAGTCAGTAGAAATGTGACCGAAACCACCACATTCATAGCATTTTGGTTTCCCTGAGTGATTTCCTTTGAAGTTTCCTCTTCCATTCTTACTATTGTAGTCACTGTTGTTACCACTGCTAATATAGTTATTCCTTCTGGGAGCATTCGTGTTTTTAGAGGAGTTCTTGCTTTTGAGAAATTTTTTGAATTCCTTCGTCAGTAGAGCAAGATCTAGTGATCCTTCTTCCTCTTCAATTTCTTTCACTGCTTTGAAGGCTACGCCCTTGTTTTTCTTCTCAGGTTTTAACCTCATCTCATAGGTTTTCAAATTTCCGATGAGCTCATCAAGAGGATAATCATCTATATCAAAAGAGTCCTCTATACTCGTAACCTTTGAGTGAAATTTTTCCGGCAGAGCCCTGAGTATCTTTTTGACTATTTTATCTTCATCAAAAGGTGCTCCTAGACTGCGACACTGACCGGAGATCTTAAGAATTCTACCATGGAAGTCATCCACGGTTTCATCATCTGCCATAGTCATGGTTTCGAATTCAAAAATCAGTGCTTGCAGTTTCTGCGCACGTACCTTTTTATTGCCTTCGTATGTAGTCTGTAGGAGATCCCATGCCTGCTTGGCAGTCTCACAATGACTTATCCTCAGTTTTTCCCGCTCCGATAGGGCTGTGAAGATGCTGTTCTTAGCTTTGAAATCTGCTTGCAAGTTACGGACTTCTTCCTCAGTCCAGTCCTTCCTTGGTTTGGGAGTGGTAGTGGAAGCGCCTTCTTCTTTTGCTTTTGTCATAGGTACACTCCAGCCATTTTCTACGATGTTCCACACGTGTTCATCTTGAGCATAAAGGTATGATTTCATGTAAATCTTCCATTGAGTGTATTTTTCACATCCACCCTCGAACCAGGGAGGACTATTTATAGATCCCCCAGCAGCCCTATCACGTGAATGTTCCATCTTTCCTGGGATCTCTAGAAGATTCTAGAACCCGCTCTGATGCCAATTGAAAATACTAGATGGAACCAGTGTTGATAAAGTACTTTTTCTCAAGAGTTTAACCAAAGAAAGAATGATGCAAGACACGAAGATTTGCTGACGCAGTGTAAACCTCTCCACTGAGGAAACTTCACTGCGTGGCTTTTAACGTAGCCAACACGAAAAAATCAATCCAATATTAAACTCTAGAGTTTACAGAATACAAGTAGTGTTGTTCACAACAAACACTTTTTCTTAGCAACAAATGCTAACTTGTTTTACAACCATTCTAACTCTAGATTCAACGTTCCAGGCTCTCAATCTTCGACCTTCCTTTCAATCAATTGAATCACTGATCTTGAGTGAATATGAATGATTATGCAAAGTAACACATGAAACAATTAAAGAGGGTTTTTCGAAAACGATTTGAACAAGACAAAAAGTTCAAAGAGAAAACCAATTTCTGCCGTCTAAAACCCTAACTCAAACTTTAGTTTTGAAACCTTTTTATATGGGAGAAAAACTCCCCCTCAATCAAATCTTTTCTTAATAATTTATTAAGATAAATATAGAAAGGTTTAAAACAGTTTTTGAATGTGCAATCGACACTTTCCTAACAAGGTCTCAAATTGATATGCATGTTAAAAACCATTTTAATGCATAAAAGATTATTGACTCAATACAACCGATATGCATATCAATTTAGATTTATACCAACCAATATGGAATGAATACACATTAAACTCAAGATCAGTGACTCGATTTTGCTCGATCTTGTCTTCAAGAACCGATCTTGTGATCTTTCCCTTTGTTTCCTTGAAGATCCGGTTTCCTTGTCGTAGTGGGAAATCATATGTTGAATGGTAATAGGCCAATGTACTTACACAAACAAACAACCATTTTGATGACTTAATCTCTTTTCCAGCTCTCGGGAGCTTTTTGATTATTTTCGATCTGGGTAACTCCCAGTAATTCGGCGAAGTTAGATGTTCTGCATAGGCAGATTCCCAGTCTCAAATTGCACATTGTCTTTTCAATCCTAGTTAGCTCATTTTAGCTTCTTTTCTTCTTTCTAAGAAACAAACCTACAAAAACACTAAAAGATGTAAATGAATCATAAATATAGAGAACTAAACATAAAAACTAAGATTAAGAGGCATAGAAATATATGACAATATGAGCACATCAAGAGTTAAAACAAAATGTCATTCATTGACTAAGGCATAATTGCCATTACATAATTCTTGGAAAATAAAGAGTATACTAAAAAATCTGCAGCATTTTATCTTCATTGTCAGATTTAAAGTCTTCTTGAACTCGATGTCTTGATCACCATGAGGCGGCTACCTTCTTAAGTACATTGCAAACTCAGGTCCATTGATCAGACGTTCCATCTCAAAAATAGACACCACGAACATGATTCTCCCTTGATTAAGGCTCATTGGTGCAATGTGAATGGTCCCTAGGACCAGTGGCATTGGAAAATGATGACCATGGCCAACGTTGGCTCCATGATTTCCAACCCTTTCATCCCTCAAAGTCACGCCTCCTACAGTCGTGTGATTGTCGCCTTGGGTGATTACCTTCATGAGCATTTTGATCGTATGGATCATGACGTCGACGGCGACTTTCTCTAGCCATGGGGCGATGCTCTTGATGGCTATCTTGAAGTCTATCAATTTCTCTTCTCGATCACAAGCTCGTTGCCATGTCTTTCAGCAGTGGCCATGGCTTCAATAAGTTGTTGAAAACTAGTGATCCGACTTGCATTTATATGAGTCCAGAATAAATCAGAGGACTTCATAGCATAGACTGGGAAGGTATCGAGGGTTTTCTCAATCAATTGTTCTTCTGTGATCGTCTTTCCACAGAGACGCATCATTGCTTTGATATGGAGAGCTTCCGAATAAAATTGCATGACTATATCAAAGTCAGAGAAGCGAAGATCATTCCATTCTGCTTCTAAATTCGGAATGATGAAGTCACGAACATTGCCATAACGTTCATGAAGCGCTTGCCATAGCTTTATAGCGCTATCCTCATTCATGGACTCAAATTGGAGATCCCTATCCATGTGACGCATCATCAGGGCAAGTGCCCTGGAATTGTCAATCTCAGTTTGAGTGTCTGGAGCAGTTCCTTTAAAACAAAGCTCTTGGATTGTGTGTAATAAATCACGGGCAATAAGCTAGAGCTCAACATCCTGAGCCCACATTAGGTATATTTTGCCTGCATAATCCAATGGAACAAAATTGAGTTTGTTCGAGTTTGACATCCTGAAAGATGAAACAAGAACAAAGTTAGTTTCAGAGTCAATGCTTCCAAAAAAACTAATGTAAATAAGATTTCCGAACTATGCTACCAAGAAATCGAATTTCTAAGAATATTGGATTAGACCGAAACAATGATGTTTGTATGGTCAAAATCAATGCTTACGGACGCTCTTAGTCCGAAGTCTTACAAACGCTCTTAGTTCGTATAAATCGCTGCTTACGGACACTCGAACTCTCTTAGTTCGTATAGCGTGAATCCCCATGATTCTGCTTTTATAGAATCGAACCAATGTTACCAAAAGGTGGGATGTAGAAAAAAAGAGGTTGAAAGTCCATGAAGAAAAAGAAGAAGATTAAAGACAGAAAGTAGGAACTTTAATCATAAATACTTACTTGGTTAAATTTAGAGCTTGAAACCTTGTAATTTTGGAAGTTTGAAGAAGCGAGAAGAGGTGGCCGGAAGCTAGGCTTGGCTGGAGCTGCTACTGGCCTTGGTGGAAGGCTGCAGATGCGTGGTCGAGGGGTTGCAGGATGCTGGTCGAAGGGGGCTAAAGATTGGCCAAGGTGTGGCCGGTTCGGCTGGTTGCTTAACTGGTGCTGGCCGGTATGTGGCCGAGAGGGCTGGTCGCTAGGCTGGCCGAAGTTCGCTGGACGCGGGCTGGACACTGGCCGAGAAGGCTGCAGGGGCAGGCGAGGCTAGCGTGGGCTAGGTGCTTGGCGAGGCTAACGATGGAGGGTTTTCTGGTTTTTGGGTTAGGGCTTGTGCTGATAACGTGTTTAAGGATATGAGATTTAAGAGAGATTGATGAGAAAATTGTGTATATTCATTGATAATAGGACCCCTATATATAGGGATTACAAAGTACATAATCCCCCCCTATATATAGAGATTACAAAGTACATAATCTTGGAGTACAAGGATTCCTATTCTAACTCGGAGTAGGAAATCTCTCCTATTACAACTATATAACTAATCCTAGTTTGACAAGGCACACTAAATGTCAACATTCTTTAACAATTTTAACTTAAAAACATAATATACA
Source organism: Rosa lucieae (assembly GCA_024704745.1). Classification (NCBI taxonomy): domain Eukaryota; kingdom Viridiplantae; phylum Streptophyta; class Magnoliopsida; order Rosales; family Rosaceae; genus Rosa; species Rosa lucieae. The sequence continues at coordinate 83,977,897 of CM045496.1, read as the reverse complement.
AAGATTTCTCGTAGTCATTAACTCATTCAAGAGAAGCAGTCAATTCACATTTTGGATAATCAACTATCATGATAATTGTAACTGCAAAGCTACTAAAAAGAAAGAATTTTCTCAAAGTAGTTCACTTTTTCACTTGTTTTTCATTATGTTCAGGGTTGGTCATCTAGCTGAGGCTGCAAATCCAATTGATACACTAGAAGCTTTGCTGGATCGTAACTTTCAAAACAGTCAGAGATTGTAACAACCATTCTAGGAACCTTGGAGAGTGAAGAGATCAATCGATCAGGATGACATTTGATTCTTGCCACTGGTATTTGTAAATAAAAGTGTTAAAAGATTTAAGAATATTGTAATATATATCTATGCTGAAATTGTAGCAGCACCAGTTAGTAATTTATGGTCTCATTATGCTCGTATTAATTATGGTAGTTGTTCTACAGCATTTCTGAGTTTCCATTCAAAGGCCAGACTCATGTCCTGGAAGGTGTCTTATTACCCAGTAGCAGTCCCGGTACTGATAAAAATTCTATATATTATCTTAGATGGTTTGGGTCTTGTGCTTCCTATTAATACACCTGCATTAGTCATGCAAGTATCGCTCAATATATGCTGTTGGTCTGTTTTGTATTAGCTTAAGCTAGCTTTCATTTTGTGACGTACGTGGTCCTCCAAAATACTTACTAAAATGTGATTATGTTCATCGATCAAGAACTTGGTAACAATATCTAGTGTTCATCGGCAGGAACTTCCTCATGGCCTATCTACAGCTTATGATTGGGTTTTATTTTGCTCAATATTGGCAGCGTTTATCTATTTTGTCTTTTTGCTCTGATGCTGAGAAAGTTCAGGAAATTGATAGATGTATAGGAAACTGTCGGTGTTGCATGTGTTCGTGTACTAGCTGAAGGCTTTCCTTTTCACTTTTGTTTATTCCAAAAGAGGAAATTTTGTTAATTTTAAATGTGACAACTATGGATACTGTTGTAAGAACATGAAGTGTTAAAAACAGGTTTGAATTTTTACTAGCGTAGGTGGTGTTATGCTGTATTGCTATAATTTGTATCTCTTTCTATTTATCAGGTGTTGCAAAAGTATCCCTGTCAGCACAAGTTGAAACATTCATCCAGGAATAAAAACTTGCATCAGATAGCGGCTACTGGGGCAATATTTTTAAATTAGCCAATTATTTGCTCTTGATTCAGTGCTAGATTGTGCTTTGGAAATATTTTTTTCACATCACCGCAGCAGCTCATTTCCTTTGCAATTGGTAGACATTTGGGTAGAAGATTGTCGTAGCTTGGATGGCCTTATTGAACCAAGCAAGGAAAATACGAAGAAGAACAAGATCATTGTTTTTCTAGATCTGAAGAACTTGCTCCTCTATGCTCTTCCACAGCTTACAGGGGTGTTCAGCAGTGGCACTGCTACTATTCATATTGAGTGCCCTTCATTGGAACACTTGCATTTGGACGACTGCCCTCACTTTTTGACATCTGATTATAATCTTTGGAACCAAGTCCATCTTAATAACGCAACATGTTTCTACAGAGCAGGTATGTTTGTTTATTATAAACTTCATTTGGTTCTGCTGCTAGCTGATTAATGAGTCACTTACCTGAATTATTTACTTGTTGTATTTCACAATTACTATTAGATGTAGGAGGAATGTGTGACCAGAGGGGATGTGTGAAGAAGAAACAGAGAAGAAATATTGGATTCCTCTACACAGTTGTTATCCTTAACAATAATGTGTAGCTTGAGATTGTAATCCTGCATAATTAAGAATAAATTTTTGTTTATTTTTGTCGGACAAGATGTATATCAAGGCGTTAGACATGTGTTTACATATTATGTACGATCTCTTCCGTGAGATGTACATCATAGTCTCTTTGCAGCAAGCATTTTTGCTTCAGAGAAAAAGAACATGTGACTACTAGCTAGTTTCATTTTGTGGGTTTGCAAATGAGAAACTGGTTATAAAACAGTACAGATTTCCTCGTATCTACATAAAAAGGTCCATTACAGGCTAGGCCCAATCACAGTGGTCGGGTCATTAGGGCGATCTGACCAATCCAATACATTCCCAGTCGTCATAGGAATTTGGAAAGACCGCACAGGCATACCTGAAGAAGTGACCGCTCGCTCAACTCATTTCTGCGACTCAGAAGCCAGGACTTGCTGCTAATCAAGGTTACTGGTGTTCCTCGATAGCTGACGCTTCTTGCTTGTTGGGTTCTTGTTAGTTTAGAAGAGTTGAAAATTTTTACATTATATGATTGTTCTTCAATAGAAAGTGGGTGGGATTGAGCATGGGGATAAATTTGATTTCATTAGCTGATGTGAGACTAGCGTTTGTTTGTTTTTGTCCCTCTTACATCTTCCAGTGTTTTCTGTAAGCATTTTTGTTTGATTTCACAATATTCTAAGTATTCTAAATTTAATTTCAAATTTCTTATGAAAGTCCGAAAAGCTTCTCTAAGAATAAAGAAAAAAGAACGCGCCTCACGCGCCAAAGAAAAAATAAGGACTAATTTCACTTTGCCTCCTCCAACTTCAGGTCGAAAATCATGTTAGTTCCTGATCTTTAAAATTCATCAAGAACACCCCTGTACTCTCAAGATTCCTCTTCCGTGTCCAATCCCGAGGCCTCCATCCATTTCGGATGTTAACTCATGACGTGGCACCGACACAGTGCCCCACCTTTGGCTGCTGAAACTCAAAAGAAGGGGCACAATGGACATTTGAAGGACTTTCCCTCCAAATTTTATAATTATCCCAATGGTTTGATGAATCCAAAAAATCAGCATGCATCCACCAAAAAGGGTATGTCCAAAACCAAAAATTAAATGGGTATGCTTAAAACTTGGAAAATATCACATTTGTACCAAAATAAGATCTTCAATAGAAATGGAAATCATGTTTGTAATTAGCACCCCTATAGATGCATAAATCTATTTTATATCCAAACTATCCCAAAAATCTCAGTTTGGAATAAGGTCCACAAAAGATTAGCCCTAATCATCTTTGCAAAAGATTAGAACTAGCAACCTTGTGACACAGCACAAGGTTGCACAAAAATGGGCAATATGCATGCATCTCTAATATCCTGACCTTGGATGCTAATCACATACTGCAATTCCTCTATTTTCCAGCCTTTGCATTTGTCTGATTCTGACAAATGACCTTGTTGATCCAGTTGCAGAAGCAGTTGCTTTAACCTTGCTGGTTCCAGCAGCAGCTATACTCTTGCTGGTTGCAGCTCTAGCACCTGATGCATTTGCTCCTGCCTTCTTTTCCTCCCTTTTTTCCTATAGTCATGAGAAGAAATAATTGTTCAGATAAGTAAACAATAGGACTAAACAATATTTAGGTTGGATCGAATGTAACATGAAATTTTAGTGTAGTTTATAGTTTACCTTTAGCTTTGCTGCTCTAAGCTTTGCCATTTCTCTGAGCTCATTCTTTGTCTTTGGGGGCTATTTGGTACCCTTAGCCTGCAAAAATAGAAGCAAACTTATGAGTAATTGGTAATTGCATTATAAGAGGCATAATCAATTTCACAAAATAACAATCTGTGCTACCCTTATACCTTAGTTGGAACAGATGAGCCCTCTCCACTGTTTAGCTTTCTTTTCTTGGACACAGTAGGTGCTTTTGTCTTAGGGGGCAGGTGCCTATGGCAAGTTGTCACATTGTGACCCAAAACTCCACAATTGCTACACTTTAGAGATTTCTGAACCCTTCCAAGCTTGGGGCCATCAGTCTCCTTCTCAGATGCATCCTTTACCCTTTTTGTCCTTGGCCTACCAAGCTGCATGTTGTACTGAGGTGGGAGGATGGTAGGTTCATCACTCTGCTTCCACAGGTCCATCCCATTGACAGGTTTGACTGTGTTTGAATAAGTGGCCATGTAGGTACTAGTGAGGTAGCAAGCATCCACATAATCTTCAGGCTTGTGTCTCATGAAGTTTATGGCAGCTATAGCATGCTTGCATGGGATACCAGTAAGATCCCATCTCCTACATGCATAGGTCCTTCTACTCAGATCAACTATATATCTGCTTCCTCCAATGCTCTCTACCTCAATCTGAGGACTTCCAGAACCATAAGGAATACAATCTGTGGCTGCCTTAACTTTATTCTTTTCCAAAATTTCCCTATGCTTGGGGCAGATAGTGTCCACAACTTTGCTCATTTTTTCCTTCCTCATGGCAATCCACTTCATCATCTTAATCCTGATATCTTCAAAGCAAGATATCACAGGTTTGGCTCTCAATGGCAAAATGAAAGCATTGAAGCTTTCACAGAGATTGTTGAGGAGAACATCACATTTCAGAGTTGTTCCAAAGTGAGACCTGGACCATTGCTTAGCTGGTCTTCTAGGATCTACAAAAACAAATAATTGTTTTAGATAATGAATTATAGTAAATTAAGAATATATCATCATTACAGCAAGTGGATATAGAATCCTTACCATTTAACCAGTCATAAGCCTTGGGATCCAATTGCTTCATCAGAACCATTTCTTTCCAGAAATATTCCATGGTTGTGGACTTGGCACATGCCCACAGCTGATCCTTGATACATGAAAACACATCATCAAATCATAGCAGATAGAGTTCAAGGTGGGAGTTTGATACCTGTTGATATGTCTGGATTCAACTTGATTTGTTCAGCAAACCTTTCAGTTAGATATGGGGTTCTAACCATGCTGTTCTCACATACCCTTTCACAGGTGTGCCCTCCATGGTAAGTCTTGATCATTAAGGTATCCTCATGCTACATCTTAGATGCAAATAATTCAAATGGGCAATCATCAGCCTTGCAGATCACCCTGACCCTAAGTCTGTCACTTTTCAAAAAAACTGCTTCCGAACCCTTTTGGATAGCTTTTTCTTTCACAGCAGCCCTAAGAATTTTGGCAGAAGCAAACTTCATGCCCTTACAGAACTGGGGGTTGCTCAAATCAGTCTTTGGGTTGAACTCTACAAATCTAGGTTCAACAGCTTCATCATCAGAGTTGGCTTCATGCCCTATGCCTTCTTTATCTGAGTCCACAGCTTGAAACATGTCCTCATTGTCTCCACAGGTATCACTGGCATTACTGCCATTCTGGTTCTCCATCACCTCAGCATTAGAACCATCTGCTCTGCTAGTACCAGCCACTTGAGCAGCTCCTCCTTCCTCTTCTGTCAACTAGTCAAACAAGAAATCAACATCCACCCCATAAGCAGCATATTCATCATCTTCCATAGCAGGATTGTAATCATCATCACATGAGTCATCATCAGAAAAAACCTCTTCCTCATCCTCAGCATCATCATCTTCAAAAACTCCATCATTTTCAAAAGCCTCTTCCTCATCTTCAGTATCCTCTTCCTCACTGACAGGTTCAAACTCAACTTTATTCTTGCCTTTATCAGTAGCTTCAGTTGTTGCAGCTCTGCTAGCTTGAGTTGTCACCTCATCTTCACAGTCCAAGATCTTCAACTCACTTGGCTTCAACTTTTGTCTCTGTGCACACACTTTGAATCTTCTAGCTTTACACCCTAACCTATCTTCCACAGGAGGGTTTGTTGGTGAATCTGGCAGCTCCTCAATCTTGACAGAGCTCTTCTTTTTGGGTGAGTTAGGGAGCTCCTCTATGACAACACCACTTGACCCTGCTTGACTGAAACCCCAAGTAGGTGCTTGTTCCTCATGCATGAATAGATCTTCTAAACCCTCATAATTAGGATCCAGTTCCAAATGGTCTAGATAAAGAATGACCACTTTAACCTCAGGCACCATGCAGCACATGGTTATCACATCTTGGTCATTATTAATCTTTGTCATCGCATCATCCTCAGAACCTATGGAGAACCAGTAATCAATGCGTGTACCAGCATATTTGGGATTTATGCCCCTAACCATCCCATCAACCTCAGTCAAAGACATTCTGTCCTTGTCCACATTGTCGTAGTAGCTTATGGTTCCTCCTACATACTTGTTCTCTGTGTGTGCTATATATCCACCATGATATACCTTGATGGTGAAATAATATGGGTGTACTGCACATAGTGAAAGCGAATTGAGTTAGAAGTTTCCCAACCACTAAACACACCAGCACAGGTAAAACAACCAAAATGCATCAATAAATACCCTCTAAACAACACAGGTGACACCACTTAAAGCCTCACCAACAACTCTTTTGTAGGACCACAACACCACTCAAAGACCACTACACCGCTTAAGGACAATACAAAAACACTAACCCTTTCTTAAATATCCGAATAAATCCATTACTTTAGATACCCAAACACACCCAACGTCTCAATATTCAATTCCAGATAGTGTGACAGAGAAACAAATAACCCTAAAAAATTAAAACCCTAATTCTCGAAACCCCCCTTTCAGAACCTTCCAAAGTATATATTTGAAAACCCTAAATTAAAAAGCCCTGGCTCCGAAGCTTCGAAACCCATAAAATTGTTAACCATATCAGTAATCACCCAGATTGATTGATTGCCATTTACAATCCAATACCCAAAATCCACAAATGAATATAACAAACAAATCGAAAATCAACATAAAATCTCAACACCACCGTAATCAGATGCCCCAAATTTGAATTTTAAAATTTTGCTCTCACCGTAATTGGGGATTTCTTCTGCTTCACTTTGCGTTCGAGGTATCCAGTCCTCGATTGGCGCCCCAGCCATGATGCTAACACATGAACCTTCTAATCTCGATAGCTTGTTGAAATGGGTTCTCACTAAATCTGGGTATGTTGCTATTTTGGAAAGGATGTCGATGAGAGAGACTAAGATAGAAGGTTTAGCTCAAGCTCTGGGATAGGGTTTTTGGGTTTTGAGAGAGTAATTGGCCGTAATGGACTCGTAATGCAGGGAAAAAAGGTAATAAGGGTTGTTTAGGTCATTTCAACAAAAATTTAGTTTTAGCCTCCAAAGGTGGGGTCCTGTGTCAGTGCCACGTCATGAGTTAACATCCGAAATGGATGGAGGCCTCAGGATTGGACATGGAAGAGGAATCTTGAGAACAGGGGTGTTCTTGATGAATTTTAAAGATCAGGGACTAACATGATTTTCGACCTTAAGTTGGAGGAGGCAAAGTGAAATTAGTCCAAAAAATAAAAACCAACCTTCGTGCTCTCCTGGTCGGGCGTAGCCCACGATTCTGCCGCTGCGTCTCGGTCCGGGAGGGGAGTTTTGTTTTCCTCATTTTTTTCTTAATTTCTCTAGTTTTTTGCCTTCTTAGTACTGGTGTTTGAAGGAGGATAGCAGAGGTCAGGTTGACGATCCATCATTGTCGAATTGGTTATTCCAAGTATAGGCAGGCCTGGTCGAGGTAAGCCTGATGAGGCATGGAGGGAGGATGGCAAGATCGGGATCTTTCTGCCATAGATCTGATCATGGACGACTAATGGGGTGGATATATCTTTCGATCCAATCGAATTGCAGCGCAAATCCATTGGAGATTGGGTTCCACTTTCTGTAGTAAGACGATCCCTTGTTGATGGGTTGGAGGAGGGCGATGGTGGGTGTCCCAGATCTAGTTTTGCTTTTCAGAGAATTGGGGGCTCTTGTGTGTTGGAGAGGGTTTTAATGATGTTGGGTCCCTGCCGGATCGTAGTTTGTCTTACGATGGTCAGAGGAGGGGGGATGGCAATCGGTTGTTGGGCGGTGGGTATGGTAGCCTGTTGGGACGAAAAGGGGTTGGGCCGGGTTTAATGTTTGTTGGGCCCTTGTTGGTGGGCAGTTATTACTACGTTTAAGGGTTTGGTTTCTTTTGTTTTGTTTTTTCAGCAATAAGCCACTTTTAAGGTATTGTTTCTAAGTATTAGTTGTTCGGTCGGGTGCACTGCAATTTTTGGTATAGACAATCTTCTCTTTGCCGGTCGAGAGGTCGTTCCTGTTCTGTAGTTGGGTCAGCAGCGGTGGAGAAAATGTCTAGCGGTGGCATACTGGCATAGACAATCATCCTTGGCCTTCTAGTGGGTTGTTCTTGTCTGATTTTAGGTTGGAGGTGATGGCGATTTGGAGCATTTGTGGATTGACGGTGTTGACGTTAGGGTGGCAATGGTATTGTGATTAATTTAGTCTCAAGTCTGACGGTCCAACATTTCAATTTGGTCGGGTTCGAAGTCACAACGAGTGTAGACTTGGTCAATCAAAAGTAGGTCAAGAGGACTCTGGGTGGTGAGTTAGTGTTGACAAAGTTGTGTGTCAAGGATTCACTGCTCCTGCGCATATTGTCTTTGCCTTTTAATTGTTGTGCAAGTTTTAGTCTGTAGTTGAGTAGAGACCTTTTTTGGCTCTGTCAGTCAGTCATTTTGGAGTTCTAGTGTGAAGTCTAGTGGCCATTTCTGTGTATGAGATGTTGCCAAAACTCATTGTATCTAGTTCATTATTAATGAAGTTTCTTCTCTTTATCAAAAAAGTATTCTAAATTTGATAATGGATCAATTTTCGATTAGTTTTTTATTTTTTATTTTTATTTTTATTTTTTTGAAAGAAGCTCATTACGGCTGCCCTTAAGTCTTAATTATTAATGAAACTGCAGAATACATGGGGGGACCATTAAATCTGAACCCCAAATTACAATAGGCATAGAAAGAATATCCCGAGATAATAACGAGACCCTCAATAAAAACTTTATATTCTAACATTCAACAATTAGTGAAAAGTGTACAATGGGCTACTCTATTTGCTTTACAAAGATAGTGACATACCGGAAAGTAAATGCTTACTCGAAGCCATGATATACTAATAAGATCAGCTTTTCCACTATGTTGTCACCGGAAAACCCATCCGGTGACACTTAGTTTCATCCTACCACTAGGAGGTTGCGACCATTTGGCAAAGCAAGGAACTTGCCGCCTTCCTAGAGCAGACAAGGCACACAACGTGTGTAGTCCGGAACAGAGCCCACATCACCCTACCACGACTGGGTAGGGACTTATTACCGGCATAAAGCCACGCCGAATTAAAATAACAAACCCAAATAAAAGTTATAAAACTTATTCTTTAAATAAAATAAATCGCTAACCCACCAGATTAAGCCCAGTAGCCTGGAGTAGGCCCGATAGCCCAGAAACTAAGAAAGATAGTGAGGGTCGGAGTTGGCCCGTTTGCGTTGCCAACCAGCACCTCAGCTTCCAGCGGATTATGTCGCCTCACCGGAACGTAGTCACGTACCAACTGACATTGCCGGCCGGATCGCCTCGGACCTTGATTCCAAAATGAAAACCGATCCAAAATAGGATCGATCACAACTTCCATTAGCCTTTCTCAACCCCCAAAACAAGGGAGGCCGCAACGATAACCCGCCTCCACCGCATACCAGCCTTCCCCCGCCGGGCACCAGATCTCCTCCGGCACACCGTCCTTGCTCGAAACCTCCTCCACACAGATCCGAACCGATCAAGGAGGAGACCCTCTGCCTGTCTTACCCAATTCGGACGCGACACAGACTTTCCCATCTCCCTGCTCCAGCCCCAGAACTACTGACCCTTACCGGTAGATGCACATAACTAGTTCGCCTGTCCGACGACGACGTCCCATGGACTCCCCGCCGGACAGGGCATTGAACTGCTCCGACTTTCTTGGAGCTCTTTCGTAATGTTTTTCTACAGTTTTTTTATTTTATTTGGATTACATAGTTTAGACATATCTATCGTGCACGTGTCGAATATTTCAAGGTTGGTGATCTAGCTAAAAACACAAAGTTGATTTATCCAACTGATGTGCCATCGGATCATGCATCATGTGAAAAGCAACTTCCAAAATTCCTACTACAGCCATCCTATAAACTTTGTGAGGGTTAAGAGATCAGTTGACATGATCAGGATAAAATCTTTCGAGATGTACCTAATCACATAATTAAGTGTAACAAGAAATGAATATAGTATCAGCATGACATTAGTAGTGTTCTGGCTAGCTTGATGGTAGATTCACTAGAATAGTTTTATAGGTTAAGAAATTACTAGTGCTCCAAAACTAAGGTCAATGTCTAGGACCATAACCAGTGTTCTGGACTAACTTGAAGCTACACTTTCATATATGGAAATGATTTTAAGATGAAGCAGTTCTTGAAGTAACTTTCCTTGAGTGAAGCTTGTAGCATCACATTGAGGATACATTTAAGTCAAGTCTAGAGCCACCTTTTTTCCCACTGGGTTTCATCCAAACAAGGTTTTAACGAGGTCACCATTGTTTCTGTTCTTCAACCAAAGAACTTTTAGATTAAGTTCAAGAGAAGAAGTGAAGACATTTTTCCATTTCTTCTATTTTCTGGTTATAAGTATTTTATTGTGAAAGTTACAGGCAGTGCAGCTAGTTAGTAGCGATGACGCTTTTGTTTCCTGACTTTCATATTAGGTTGTGGATTGTCATTTTGACTTTCCCATACTTATACCCTATATTAGGGGTCATCATTTGGTCCTTCGGCCCAAAGCCCGCCCGGCCCATAGGGTCGAAGCCCTACTTGGCCCTTGCATTAGGGCAAGCCGGCCCGACCCTTTCTCAAATAGGGTAGGGTAAGGGCCATGCAATTGAAACCCGGCCCGGCCCTTCGGCCCTACCCGTTTGAGCCCGTTAGGGCCATGCCCAGCCCGGCCCTCTAGGCCCGCCAGTTTAAGCCCTAATATTTTCTATTTTTTCTATTTTAAAAATAAATTTCTTTTTTTTCTATAGCATACAACTTATCTCTTTTTTTGTAATTGATTTCCTCAGCTTTATTTTCTTTAATTCTTGTTTCCTTTGTTAAATAAAAATTAATTTAGAGATTTAGAGAGATAGTTAATTAACTATAACCTCATTAACTAATATTTATAAATGTTATAACTTATAAGTTAATCTCAATATATATATATATATATATTATATGATCAACAAAAAACAATGAGTCTTATATTGTCTATATGACCATGAAGCCACATTTTAAGGAAAAAAGAATAATGTATTTCTTTTTGTTAAACAAATTAAAACCCTTTTAGGCCCATTTCGGCCCTATTTGGCCCTATTTGGAAGGCCTGCCCGACCCGGCCCTTTTGGCCCTAGTGACTCTGGCTTTTCGGGCGGGTAAGCGTTGACATATTTAAGCCTCGGCCCTACCCTACCCTACCCGGGCCTAAATTTTGTTGACTTTGACTAGGCCCTACGCGACCCTACCTTAAGCCCTAAAATTTAGGGTAGGGCCGGCCCTAGCCCAGCCCATGATGACCCCTACCCTATATTTGTATCTCAATTGCGTTTAGCAGTTTAATGCAATGCATTTCCTTCTCTCAAAAAAAAAAAAAAAAAGTCTAGAGCCACCCAAATGGGTTGGGCCGTGCGGGGATGCAAATACCCTGACAGTGGCCCAGTCTATGAAGCGAGAACAGAGTAATCGCGCGCAGACGCATTGAACTGGCTGCTCTACTTAATGCTCCGTTCGGCGCGTGGAGATTACTCGCTTCTTGCTCCAACCCCGTCGTCCCCTTCCTCCTCTGACGGAGGATTGTCTGCTGATTAGTCAAGGTTCTTTGTACTCTCTCTCTCTCTCTCTTGACTTGCTTAATATGTTTTTTATGCTTCTTCGAATCTCTGATCAATGATTATTATTAGTCATCAGTAACTCTGTGATCAACCACTTGCTTATGATTTATGATTTTTCTTATTAAAGACTCTGGGAAAGTTGAAATCTTTACTGTACGGAATGTGCTATCGTGCTTGATGATGAGTAGTTTGATGACTCATTGATTATTGATTGGTAACATAAACTCTATTTCAATTGATTGACGGGAGATGAGGTTTCTTATAATTTCATTTCCACTTCCCTCTTACAATTTCTATTCTTGGTGGTTGTTTTTTTGTGTTTCTATTTGATTACAAAGAGTGTTCATAATTTGGTTTTTTATTATCATTTTGTATTCTGTTGGCTTCTGGCTCCTATTGCCTATGTTGGCTCAAAATCGGAAACCCTTTATTTCTTGCTCTCTTCATTGTTTTGCCAGTTTAGTATTGAAGTTTTTTTTTTTCTTTGGACATATGCTTCTCCAATATGCTTGCTAAAATGTGATTATAATCGTCAATATGCTTGCATAATAACTGAGATGAACATGGCCATATTAGTCACCTAATTACTCCATTATTTTCCTCTGTTTAGTATTAAGATGTGTTTTCAGTTAATCACATTATTTGCTCTAGACATGTTGGTTCCCATTGCTTTGTTTAATTTTGGGATCCGATTAAGTTCTTTTGTTTGTACATGATAAAATGACAATAAATGATCGATGTGTTATATGGCAGACCATAATGTTCTGCAAATTATGTTGTTTACATTGGTATAAAGATAAACATTACGTAAGTATGGTGTCACCTAATCATACCTAAATTTTAAGCTGAAAGATGAATTTAATTTTTGCAGTAATGAAATTGAGATAAGAACTAGTTGAACACGAAAATCTTGAAACAAATAGAGGTACAGTCTAATGAATGGAAAGATGCAATATGGAGTGTTACTGTTATGCACCTTGATTCGAAGAGTTGTTATTTGTTAAGCTTGTCACAGTGGGGCAAGATCAGCATTTGGTTCTGAATAAGATCTCAAATGCATCTGAGTCAACTTATAGTTCCATTTCAACATCTTACAGGTTTTCAGTTCATAAGATTAATTGGACTTCAACTGTGACAGAGTAAAGGCTTCATTTGTTTGCCACATTTCCAAAAGGTTGGTCTGTCTAGGTCAAGACCAATAGAGTATGCCAGAAAGAAACAACAATAATTTCTTCAACCTTTAGTCTTTCTTAATTTGGGTGCTTTACTTTGGATTGAGGAGGCTATGGAGCCTAAAGTGGCTGAGCACAATTAATCAAATATATAAGTGGATTTGGGTTTTTTATAGCGGTTTCTGTAGTTTCTTCTTCGCTTCTTTGTTGGTGTTTTGTTGCCCGTTCTCTTTGGGACCTGCACATTTTTTTGGGTGGTTTTCAACACCCAAAGAGCCTCTGCATCTCTTCCTTCAGCTGAACCGGCTTCTGCCTCTCTTTTTTTGTTTGTAAACCCTCTTCTTTAACTCTATTAATGGAAGTGTTAATGTACTAGACTTGTTTTCAGTTAATGAAATAATTTTCTCTAAATATCTTGGTTTCCCATTGCATTGCTATTTTGTTGTGGTACACTTGTAAAATTTGTTCTTGAAACAAGAATTTATTGAAAGGAGAAGAAAACTTTACATTTGTTTACTTCGATAAGCGTAAAGAAGTACCTAAAGTAGAGTGTAAGAAATATGCTTTTACTATAAGTTGGATGATGCCACCATGCCTACTTTTCAATTGTCTTTCGTACATGGCCAACATTATGAAAGATCAATTACTAGGAGCCATTACTCTACATTATTCATACAGAAAAACTCATGGAGTTCAAACAAAGTTGACTGGATATTGATATACTAATAATCTTTCCATTTCAAGCTGAAGCTTGTAATTGTTTATCTTAATGTTTCAGCTTGTAATTTTGCATACGCCTCTTTGTGAATTCATTATGTGGTTTGTATCTTTAACAATGCCTAGAGAATGACTGACAAAACAAAACCTATGGAAGAAGTCGCTAATTGATTCCTTTATGTTGTGAATAAGATTAATTTTTCTCTAGCTGACAACAGGTGGGAACATAAGAAATGACGGACTAGAACGAATATCCATAAGGGGAATTTGGCCATTACCCGTTGAGACTCAGTGGAGACAATGACATATACTATTATTTGTCTCATACTGTGATACAGCAAATGAAATATGCTTACTGCCTAAATTCCATAGTCTCCACTCCTATACAAATCGTCAATCAAGTTTTCTTTCGTGCATTCTATTTTTGGTGATCTGTTCCTTTCACCTCCCTTGGTGTAATCTTTTCCATTTGGCTTCTGCTTTGCTTCTTGTTGTTGCTTTCCAGCCTGATCTTGAGAAATTTTTTGTTTTATTTTTGGTGTTTTCAATGGCCTTGAACACCCAACGAGCATCTGCATCTCCTGCTTCAGATGTACTATCTTCTCAGTGGAAGCATGATGTGTTTTCGAGCTTTAGGGGTCAAGACACTCGCAAGGGTATTGTATCCTATTTATACCATGAACTGCAAAACAGAGGAATACAAACATTCATGAATGACCAACGGCTTCAACAAGGCATGCCTATTTCTCCAAGTCTCCTAGCTGCAATAGAGGAATCAAGGTATGCAATCTTTCTTCTGTCTCCAAACTCTGCTTCTTCTACATGGTGTCTGGATGAACTAGTGAAGATTCTTCAATACTCTGAAGTCAATAAGACACCAGTTCTGCCAATTTTTTATTATGTGGATCCCTCTGATGTGCGAAATCAAAGGGGAAGTTTTGCAGAAGCCTTCACTAAGCATGAAGAGAGGTATAGGCAAGGAAATGATGATGTAGAGAAGGTGAAGAAGTGGAGAGCTGCTTTAACACATGTGGGCAATCTCTCTGGGTTGGATTCAAACAAATATGGGTAATCATTTTGAAACTATTGTAATAACTTAACATATTAAGAGTTGTTTATTTGGATTTATTTTTTGCCTGATCACTTTGAGACCCTTCTGTCTTGTAGGTCTGACAGAGAACTTGTCCAACGGATTGTGGAACTTGTGAGCAGTGATGTACGACCTATTTCAATAATGTCGAACTGTGGTTTTGAATCATTTAAAGCAACAAGACAAGCCATGGATAAGCTCATGAAGGCATTAGAAAATGATAGGGTCACTGCCATTGGGGTCTATGGAATGGGAGGAGTTGGGAAGACAACTATGGTCAAACACGTCAGTGCACAAGCCCAACAAAGGGGGCTTTTTAAACATGTGATTATGGCCTTTGTGTCCCAAACCCCAGATATGAGAAATATTCAAGGCGCGCTTGCGGATCTGCTGGGCTTGAAATTGGAGGAGTCAGAAATTGGACGAGCCAGTAGATTGCAGAAGGAGATACTTAGAAGAAACGAGATCCTTATAATCTTAGACGACATTTGCAATAGACTGGACTTGTCAAACATTGGAATTCCCAGCTACAACGAGCTTCAAATATGCAATTCCAAAGTGCTACTCACCACAAGGAGATTGAATGTTTGCCATACCATGGAGAACCAAGCAAACATTCATCTCAGTATCTTATCACAAGAAGATGCTTGGAACTTGTTTTTGAAGAAGGCAAGAAAGTCTTTTCAAAAGTCTACCGCTTTCTATGAAGTAGCCAGAAAGGTAGCTAGAGAATGTGCTGGTCTCCCAGTTGCGTTGATAGCAGTTGCGACTTGCGAGGGCAGTCGGAAATAAAAGCTTTGAAGAATGGAAAGAAGCAGCTCGAAGACTCAAGATGTCTCAACGTGCCAATCTTGACGGGGAGAAAGATGTGTTCCAAGTGTATAAAGTTGAGCTATGGCTACTTGGACAATAATGCCGATGTGTCCAGAAGTCAAGCCAAGTATTGCTTCTTGCTCTGCTGCCTATTCCCAGAAGATTATGATATCCAAATAGAAGACATTATGAAGTATGTCTTCGGAACAGGATTGTTTCAAGATGTCAACAGCACAATAGAGAATGCCAGAGCCAACGCAAAATCAGTGATTGACCACCTTAAAGATTCTTGTTTACTTTTGGACGGTTCAAAGGTCGGATGTATAAAGATGCACGATGTCATTTGAGATATTGCCGTGTCCATTGCATTGTCTGCAGATGGCCAACATTTTTTGGTGAAAACTCGTTGTGATTTAAAAGATTGGCCGGTGGATGCGCATGAGGGCTACTCAGCAATCTCACTAATTGAGAGCAACATTTGTAAGCTTCCCAACAAGTTGATATGTTCAAAACTTCAGATTTTATTGCTACAACAAAATGCTTATATAATAAATATCCCAAAAACCTTTTTTCAATGTCCAATGATTTAAGGGTCTTAGATCTTTGCAATACTGGCATTTCATCACTGCCCCCATCATTCAGTCTCTTAACCAGACTCCAAGCTTTGCAATTAGATTATTGCTGGTACCTTAGGGACATATCCGTACTTAGAAAACTGAAAAGGCTCCAGATTCTTAGTATGAGAGGCTGTTCTATTAAGAAATTTCCAAATGAGATAGGAAATTTGACCAATTTAAGAATGCTGGGCTTGACCAAAACTAGTTTTGAGACAGTTCCCTCTCAAGTGATAACAAGGTTGTATAGACTAGAAGAACTGTACATGAACTATAGTTTTGGCTACTGGGGTAGTAAAGTTAAGGGAGGCTTGTTGTGTTTTCTTGGTAAGAATGCTGACTTTGATGAGGTAACTGTCTTGTCACGTTTAAACACTTTGGAGGTTTCCGTATATGGTGTAGAATACTTGCCTCAAATGGTTAAGTTCAATCCAAATTGGGTCAAGTTTTATATACGTATCAGGAGATTCGGGTTCAGAAATTCCACTAGGGGAGATCGCATTCCACATCCTTCTTCAAGAGCATTGATCATTGACACAACCATGAATAACTTACCCGATTGGTTCATCAGTGTGGTGACAGAAAAAACAGAGGATTTATGGTACAACTGTTGCAATGGCTTAACTAACCTTCTCGAGGAACATGACCATGGGAGATTACATGGACTCAAGTATCTTTGTATAGATTCTGTATATGCAGAAGTGTTGTTCAACACAATAACATGGCCTAAGGTGTCAAATGAACCTGTGTTTGAGCACTTGGAAGAGTTGAAAATCTATTTTGGGCATTGCCTGGAGGAGCTATGTGTTGGTGATTTACCACCTGGCTCTGTACGTAATCTTAAGATATTGAATGTGCAATCTTGATCTAGGTTGGTGAATCCACTTTTACCGTCAAAGTTGTTGCACAGATTACAGTCTGGAAAAACTAGTATGTTCTTATGTAGATATGAATTATGTGTTTGGATTTGAAGGGGATGAACCACAACACGTTGTCTTTACAAAGTTGAGAATGATTTCACTGAGACAAATGTACAGGCTAATAAACATATGGAATGGTCCTGCTCCACCTGGAATCTTCCACAGCCTCAAAATCCTTTACTTGAAGGATTGCCCGAAACCAAGAATGATTGGACTTCAATTGTGAGAGAGTAAAAGCCTTCATATGTTCACCACTTCTCCAAAAGGTCGGTGTGTCTAGGTCAAGACCAATAGAGTATGCCAGAAAGAAACAACACTAATATTTCTTCAACCTTTAGTCCTTTAGTCTTTCTTAATTTGGGTGCTCTACTTTCGATTGAGGAGGCTATGGAGCCTAAGTGTCTGGGCACAGTTAATCAAAGATATAAGTGGATTTGTTTTAATTATTTTTTTTATGGCGGTTTCTGTAGTTTCTTCTTCGCTTCTTTGTTGGCGCTTTGTTGCCCGGCCATTCTCTTTGAGACCTGCATATTTTTTGGGTGGTTTTCATTTTTCAACACCCAAAGAGCCCTGCATCTCTTCCTTCTGCCTCTTTTTTCTGGTTTGTAAACCCTCTGCTTTAACTCTATTAATGGAAGTGCTTAAGTATTAGACTTGTTTTCAGTTAGTGAAAAAATTATTTTCTCTAAATAAAGAGAAGAAACTTCATTAATGATCTAGGGATCAAATTACAAGGGTAACGCCACCGAGAGGTTTCTTTCAAATTACTTAATTTCAAATAATTCATAAGAAACTTAATTAATGATCTAGGGACCATTAATTGAAGAAAATAATTTGTTCTCCCAAGGCCTTTCATCTCAAATTCCGACTTCAAGTGCTTTGCAGTTTCCTTGATCTCTTCAAGAATATCAATCAAATTCATGTCTTTGACATAGACCGCCATAATTGCAAACCCGGAATTTGTTTCCTTAATAAACACGCATGGGCACAGTTTATTATTCACATATCCCATCCCGATCAAATATTCACTTAGACGGTTATACCACTTCCGTCTAGATTGTTTTAATCCATAAAGTGAACACCTCAAAACTAATGGAGAACACATTCCGTGGTCTAGAACTATTTGCATTGGGTACCTTAAGTCCTTCAGGAACTTTCAGGTATATCTCTGTATTATGACCCCCCTAGAGATGAGTTATGACCACATTCATAAGCTGCATATTCAGTTTTTCGGAAACTACCAAACTGATAAGGTAGTGGAATGTTATGACGTCCATTATGGCAGAATACGCCTCCTCGTAATCAATCAAAGGGCATTGAGAAAATTCTTGCGCTACTAGACGAGCTTTGTGTATCACAATCTCGTTTTTCTCATTACGCTTCCTTATAAATACCCATTTAAATTCTACAGGTTTTAACATGGGAAGATGTAGGAACAATAGGCCCAAAACACCTTTCTCTTTGTCAAGGAATCTAATTTGACCTGGATTGCTTATTTCCTTTTTGGACAGTCGTCTTTTCGTTGATATTGATCAACAAAGCAAGGTTCGAGATCATCGCATATTATAGTTTCGGTGGCCACCGCAAATACTAATATATCATCAATGATAATCTCATTCCAATTCCAAATCTCACAAAATTTACCAAGATTTCTTTATTCTTGGGAGTGGGTTCAAATGTTGGAGCGTCCCCCAACATGGTCTCTTCTAGGACATAACCATAATCCGGATTTATCTCGTGAGATGAATCGGTTTGAGATTGCGATGTCAAGAGGATTCATTTGTGCCTAGTTTATCCTCTTCTAGGGATAAGAATCCTTCGAACCTAATGGTCTACCTCACTTCTGGGCAGGGACATATGACTGGTAGCCGCCATGGTCGTACCTCGTCCATCTGGGACGACATGTCCTACGGGGAAGTCTATCCTTACAGGCATATTTGCAGCAGGTATATGTGATCTAGTCACTTTAGCTAGATAAGAGAAAGCGTCTGGCATATTTTGGGCTATACTCTATAGATCTAGAATTCTCCGCACTTCATTATGGCATTGTGCAGTTTGGGGATCGAGATGAGACATAGTGGGGACATTCCACGTCAATTCACGTCGTTCATCAGGAACGGTAACGTTCTTATCTCCCCCTAACGGCGGGAAGATTGTCTCATCAAAGTGACAATCCGCAAATCTAGCAGTAAAGAGATCGCCTGTCAAGGGCTCTAAACACTACTACACAAAACACAAACACGGACACCTAGTTTTTTTTTTTAAGACGTCTTCTTACTCTAGGTGTCATGAAACCCATTTAACGACGTTGGGCCAAAACAGCTGAAAATTTTAAAGAGAAAAAATGAGATAGTCGTACACTACCTATTTTCTACTCTTCAGAACAAACGCTGTTCTCTAATACACACACACACACACACACACACTCTCTCTCTCTCTCTCTCTCTCTCTCTCAGAAGGCGTCGAGCATGGATCGACCTCACCGGACGATACAACAGCGACTCCGAGCTCCAGCTTGAGAGGGTTAACGCGTCTACTACAACGAAGCCAGCGGCGGGAGGTATGTTCCACGCGCGCCGTCCTCATGGATTTGGAGCCTGGGACCATGGACAGCGTCAGATCTGGACACTGCGGTCAGATCTTCCGTCCCGATAAATTTGTCTTCGGTCAGTCTGGTGCTGGAAGCAACTGGGCAAAAGGTCAGTACACCGAGGGGGCTGAGTTTGATCGATTCGGTTCTCGATGTGGTGCGAAAGGAGGTGGAGAACTGTGGCTGCTTGCAAGGTATGAATCTGGTCTAACCAAACCCTAATTCTTCTTAGTTTACATGTAAATCGAGTTGTATTATATGAATTTGGTATATTAGAGAGTTTTGGTGATAATATGAGATAATAATAATGATGTAACTCGTGAATGTATTACAAGGGCATGGTGATAATATGAGAGTTTTAATGGGTTGCAGCTCGAAGGCCTGCCCAAATTTTCAGTTCATGTCTTTGTTAAGACTCAACACTCAAGACAGCTTCAAATATGTACACAAACTGCCCCTTGTTATTTTTCAGCAAGATTATAGACTATATTTTCACCATTTTTGGTACCGCGAACTTATAATTTGGAGCATCTGACTAGTTTTGTTGTACTATAGGGCAACTTTTATATTCTACAAGTGTTTTTTCTTGGGGATTCTCTAACCCATTGGATTTTCTTAGTTTGTAGGAAGATGACATTTTGGTTTCAAAGAATCACTGGAGTTAGCTTTTGCAGAGGTATTGAAAGCATGTGGTTGAAAACAGACTTAGAAAGTAAGTCTTTCTTTCCTACTTTCTTCTCAGTTCTCCTATATGTACTGAATTATACTTGTTAATTGCTCTAGGTGAGATTAATGTCTTTTGAGGTCAAACATTTAGATTCGTAGATAATATTATATGTACTGAATTATACTTGTTAATTATAGACTGAATTTTATATATGCAGATTCCGATAGTTTCTGCAGCTGAAGCTGCCAAACTGGCTTCAAAGTATTGCAAAGAAGGATTTAAAACTTTAAAGCTTAAGGTAGGAAAGAATCTAAATTCAGACATAGAAGTCCTTCAAGCTATAAGAGCAGTCCACCCTGATTGCTCTTTTATCTTGGACGCTAACGAAGGATATAGCTCCAATGAAGCTATCCAAGTTCTTGAGAAATTATATGGTAAATGATACAATCAAAAACATCAGTTGCCATTTATCATATGTGCTCTGTATAACTCAAGATAGAGAGTTGCTTTTGCAAATAACATAATAAATAAAAATTCTTCCTTTTCTTTTTACCAGAGGTGGGAGTGAGTCCAGTTCTCTTTGAACAACCAGTTCATAGAGATGATTGGGAAGGCCTTCGATATGTTACTCGTATTGCTAGAGAAAGATATGGAGTATCAGTTGCAGCTGCTGAGAGCTGTCGAAGTATAGTGGATGTTAAGAAAATAGCAGAAGAAAATCTTGCTAATGTCATTGACATTAAACTTACTAAAGTTGGGGTTGTTGGGGCCCTTGAAATCATTGAGGTTGCAAGAGCATCGGGATTGGATTTGATGATTGGTGGTATGGTTGAGACTAGACTCGCCATGGGCTTTTCTGGCCACCTTGCTGCTGGCCTTGGGTGTTTTAAGTAAGTAACCTTGTTTCTATGAAGAAAATTGTTTGTGTCCTACAGGTTTTTGAAATTCCCTGAAGTTTTTAGCTTTATATTTTTCAAAATCCATGAGTAAGTATCAATATATTCCTTGCAGGTTTATTGATCTAGATACGCCCCTATTGCTGTCAGAAGATCCAGTTCTGGAGGGTTATGAAGGTATTTTGATTTCTACATAAACTTTACACTCTGTTCGAAAGAGTTTTTGTTTTTATAATGAAACTTCAATGCAATTTGTCATTATTTTTTTTATAATAATTGTGCTTTAAATTATGTTATTTATTCTTTCGGCTAGTTTCGGGTGCCGTTTATAAGTTCAACAACGCTAGAGGCCATGGTGGATTTCTCCACTGGGACAACCTTGCTTGGCAAGTCATAAGTTTCACATCTATTTGATTTCCAATTCCCTTGCAGTACCAGTAATACCATAAAAGTGCTAGTAAATGTCGTGGCTGACTGGTTGTTAGGGATAGTCATAATCTCAATGCTTCATGGTTAAGTGCTGCACTCATTTATAGAACATTTCACTCCAAGTGCTTACAGCTAACTTATGCTCCTCTTCTCGTGAGACATAAGATTCCTTGGTGCCAAAAATGCATTCATTGCATTGTCTTGGAAGTTGGAACTATTTACTTGTTATTATAAATGCAACTAAGAGATTGTTGTTATTCTAACGATGCAGAGTTATCCGCAGATACGAAGATTCTGATTGTTTGGAGAACAATTTCAACTCTCCACTGCATATAAGAATGCATTGTGATACTTACGACATGGACGCTAGAGCAGCAGAGCTTTTCAAATCCTATTGTTTGGTGGCGGCTGTGTTTCATGTTCAATAAGACGGCTACATTATGGTTTTGAAGTTGAAATGCTAAAGCAATGGTAGGTGCCAGTAAAAAAATCAGATTTTGATTATGGTTTTTCAATAACAAAAAGAATTGAATTTTACTAATATTGTTGTTAATTATTCTGCATAAATCCCAATTATGTATAGAGATATATTAAATCCCTGTTTCATATCATAGCAGTCAAGTATAGTGGTGGGTATGGTTGCTTGTGCATGTGTGTTACTTGCTATTTATAACTACACACTTGAGCTTTGTTAATCACTCATCTTTTTGTTTTTTTTATTAGGTAAAGCAAAGTAAAAATGATTCATGAAGAAGCATGGGTTGGTGGCTCTGAAAAAGGTCGTTACAGAAGCCATTCCATTCTTCACTCAAAGAAAAGTGACTGAAGTTTAGATGATTGAGGCAAGTATCTATGTCTATTGTCGTCTAGGATTACATACGATTAGAACTTATAACTAGAAATTAGTTAATGGATTGTTCTTGTAGAAGTATATTGTAACAAGTAATAGATGACAATTGTCTTGGTGTTGTAAAGATGATTCGGATGTAAATGTCTTTTTTCATTATAAGGACTATTTTTTATATTTTTTTTTTATATTCTGTAATAGATACAAGGACGTTTTTTTAGTGTCCTCACATACATTAGATGACCTTTTTATTTGATTTAAGGACACTTAAAAAGTGTCCTAATAGACATTAGAGGACACTTTTCTAGTGTCATTATAGATATTAGAGGACGCTTTTAGAGTGTCCTTGAAGACATTAGAGGACGTTTTTTTTTAGATTAGATGACGTTTTTTTACTGTCCTTATAAACATTAGAGGACGTTTTTTAAACGTCCTTGTAAGTGACTTACTATGACTCCTTGATAGATGACGTTTTTTTTGCGTGTCATCTAAAGTTTTCAAAGACGTTTTTTGAACGTCCTTAAATGGTTTTTTTGTAGTAGTGAAAGAGCACATAATGAATGGGATTCATGATCACACACATACCCATCCTTTGTTGAGGACCCAATTTTGTACGTTGTGGCGGCACAATTGGCACGAAAACAGCATACCCAAATGCGCGTAAGTGTAAAACGTCAGGTTCGTACCTAGTCACCAGCTGTAACGCAGAGTAAGGTTTGGGTAGCAGTGGGCCTCAACAGGACCAACATGGCTGCATGAAAGATTGCATAGCCCCACACGAAAACTAGAAGCTTGGTGTGCATTACCAAGATTCTATTTACGAGACCATCTTGGGTGTGAACATAGGAAACTGTATGTTCAACATCAATCCCAAGGGATATGCACTAATCATCGAAAGACTTCGATGTAAACTCTCCGGCATTATCAAGTCTTATGGACTTTATGGGATAATCCGAGTGGTGAGCCACAATTTCATGATCTGGGCGAGAGTTTAGCAAAAGTAGCATTTTCTTGTGGACAATAGTACAACATGTGATCACTTTGTCGATACATCAACCAAAACCATGAAATATTTAAATGGTCTGCATGGGGGTTGGATAGGTCCACAAATTTTCCTTGCATTCTGTGCAGAAAAATGGTGTGTATATATACTAGTCTTTGCACACGATGGTCTAGAGTTTAACATTCCTAACGAGCAAGTGTTACTAAACACAAGACCCTTATTCAGAAGGGGATGCCCGTGTGATAAGTTGAGGATGCGGTGCATCATACTTTGACCTAGGTGTCCCAAATGGTCATGCCATAGCAAGTAGTTGCTTGAATTGATTAGCTTCTGGCTAACAAATTTCAATTTCTCCAATATACGCTTCTGGCCGCACATTCAGAGGTTATGCAAAGATATTACACTCATTTTTCTCAGGGGTTTCAATGTGATAACCTTTGGTTCGAATATCGTTAATACTCAATAACGTTCTTCTGGAACGTGGAGAATATAAGGTCTCATTAATGGTAAATTCAGTACCATTGGACAACATAAAGTAGGCTTTGCCATAGCCCTCTATCAGGTTGGATCGGCCTGATACGGTTGTCACAGAGGTATGCATAGGCAATAAGTTTGAAACATATCCAATCTCGGAGTATGGTGTGCGTAATAGCACTGTTAGCCAGACAACAAACTTCCCCACTGAATATGCCTATTCATTTATTTAATTCAATGGATCACATGTATAAATAAATTTATTGAATTAAATATATTCGAGCAAAACCACATTTAATCCAAAGTATCGAAAAACATAAATCACCAAAATTCGAAGATTGAAACATCATTCATTAGATATGGCACATGGGGCCAATCATACCCATGTCTTCGAGTTTCTAATCCTCGGTATGTATAGTACTTGCCTGAAAATCCATGATCTCTAGTGTGGTTTATATAGAAAATGACCCTTAAACAAAGTTGGTATTTCGAGTTCCGCGACTGGCGTAATACTCATCTACTGCTTCTGCTATCGCACAGCAGGTGCGGGACCAGTAGTCAATTCCTCCACATCGATGACAAAGATCATGCTAATTTTAGTGGCGACCAGCCAGACCAGTGTTCCTTTCAACTCGGGCTTGCTGAGTTAGGGCATCACAATTCTCACTACATGGGCCTTGGCCATGTGGAGCTGGATTACGTGCTCCTTGGCCTCTTGGGCCTTGGCCACCTGACTAACGGTCATGTGGGTTATTTTCCCTTCTGCCAATCATATCTTGCTTCAGGCAAGAAAGTGGTCATTTGATGGTTAAAGCTCTCTTCCAGAGCGACCCAAAGAGTCTGTACATCCTCTTGATCGGATACTCAGTTTGGAGTGCTTTCTCCATATGTTTCTTTATGAAAATTATGGCACTCGCCTTAAAAGCCTCTCTGGCGACATTGTCAACATTGATTATTGATCTTATCTTCTTTGCAGTTAGATGAATTATCACATCTTGAGTCCACTTTAGATAGTTTCTTCCGGAAACCTCCAAAGCAACAAAGTCAAGTTTGTTGATTTTTGGCATTTCTTACAGGAAATGAACAAATAATTATAGTGTTTTGGGTAATATCGTCCATAAGCAACTAATAGGAATTTTAGGTTCTATAACATGGTATGGAAAATCGGATTAAACATGTAAAATCTACTGGTTTTATCATGTGTGGTGAATTTATGAAGGAAACTTCAAGTTTCTTAAATGGCATTATCGAAACTACATGTTAGATATGTGTATGAACTACTGGTTCATTTAGAACTTCTAGTTCATTAGGTACCTGCATTTTCTACACATATATTCTAGTGCGAAAATTTAGACAAGTAACACAATAATATTAAATAGAGCAAATTGAAATAATATCTCACAAATTTGAATAAATGGAAATCACAAATCAATTGAGATATTAATTGCATGCTAGTAAAATGAGAAATTTTAAATACACACGCCTAATCACTTAATACACATCCCTATTATTTTATATTTCAAATTAGATTTTGTAGGTAGGTTAAATTACCAAAACAGACATCTATGCATTAGAAGAAGAAAAAAAATAGTCATATTTTCCTTATATTATTCTATTTATGTATAATAGTTAGATAAACACAACAAATTTCTATACATGGCCTCCCAATTTAATACAAGAATAAAGTTAGAAACTATCTAATTTAATTTTTCCTTAAATAAATTGTAATTAGATGAGGTTAGAGACCATAATATTTAGAATTTCAAAATCAATAGCATTAAATATTTTTAAAACATATCGCTTTACTCCCATTTTTAGTTAATTTCCTTTTTTGTTCTAAGAGTTATGATTAATCAATTTATTTTCTAATATAAAACATCACAGGTGAAAAACTTTGTAATTGTTAATTTGTTTGGCCCCTCTAATGACAACTATTAAGTTCCGCCACTATGGAGAAACTACTGGTATAGTTTTGGTTGAATGTTCAACTCATAATTTTATACTTGATTAACATGGTGTTTGATGGATGAGAGCTCAAATAACACAAAGCCTATTTATATGCATCTATTTAAAGAGAAAAATAATAAATCTTTATGGATTTCTCAATAACTAACACAAGTAATCAATATGGTCATTTATAAAATGTCAATATACTGGAATATACTAATCATATTAAATAGTAACCTTAATATAGTCAAAAAGTAGGATATTTCATGATTTTTGAGATTAAGGGTATTTTAGGTACTTTGGGTTGTGTATTTAGTAAATTATTAGAATGAGAAATTAAATAAGTGGTGTATTAAGTATGGAGTGTGTATTAAGTAATTAGGGGTGTGTATTTAAAACTTCTCTAGTAAAATAACATATTAATTATCACACAATTATGTGAATAAATGCTTCTGGCAATTAATTACACATATGAAATATGGTGAATTTATTTACAATAGCCATAATGACATGGACGTTGTCTGGGTTCAAATCTCAATAGAATCAAATCATTTTTCCTTTTATTTGGTTCTACTGGACCAAAGAAAGAGTGGGCTTGATAATAAAGCCTACGTACGGGGCTTAGCTGCGAGCTCGTGACCCAGGCTTTCATGCACTAGTCAAATAGTGTGTGAGGCATGTTGGGCTGCTCGGTCTTGCGGAAGGAAAATGGGTCTGCTGGGCTCAAGTTGGTCTGCCAAGGAATGAAAAGTTATTACTTAGTCCTTTCGGTAACTCCAATTGAATACGACCAGGTAAGAAGATGAGGTTTAGGTGGAGCGAGGCTCGCTTAAGTACACAGCCTCATTGAATCTTACCTAGACATCGCATCTAATTGGATGAGCCTACTTGGAAAGGTTCATAATCTTTCAGTGTTGTCGAAACTACAGGTTCGATACATGTGAACTTCTGGTTCAATATTTATGTATGAACTTTTGGTTCAATGTTTATGTGTGAACTTCCGGTTCGTTAAGTACCTGCATTCCGCACATATATATATTCTAATGCAAAGAATTTAAGCGGGTAAAATATTTAAATTTAATATGAGCAGGTAACACCACAAAACATTATCATTATAAATAATGAAGGAAAGATGTATCATTATCACAAAGTCTAAACAAGTATATATATATATATATATTTGTCACAATATACATGAATTGATAGCTAAAATAAAAGATATTGATTTTCCTTTTTACTCATTCAATTATGTCAATTATAGTGCAAGAGAAATAAGTGTCTCTCATAGAGGATTAAGTTAAACTAGATGCTTCAACAAAAGTCATAAATCGTGATTGCAGTTCCTACTGAACAACAGTCGAAAGACGAACTGAAACACTAAGTAAAACTACCCAGAAAAATACGAAAATTTACAGAGATGCACTAAACATATAAAGGCTCCAGCATACAAAATTTGGTGAATTTTGGAGTTGAAGTACTATTTTAAATAAATACTGGAACACAGAGATCAGAAGGTAAAATGAAACAGCAAAATAGGTTTTTGTTTGGAAAAACCTACTTCATTGTACAGCTGGTAGAGTGAAGTTGATTGAATGGTGAACTGCCTCTTCTTTGCAACCCAAGAATTATTCACCTCTTCTCTTGTCAATCTGCAATCCAAATCCTAGAGCTATTCGTGCTGATAACGTGTTGTAAAATGAAAGTGAAAGTGTTTCAGAAAATGGAGAGTGCTTTGCTTCAAAGAACTTGAGAGAGAGAGAGAGAGAGAGAGAGAGAGAGTTTTGATGCAGAGAGGGAGAGTAGTATTTTCTGTTTTCTTCTTTTTCCATGTATGAGAAATGGACTACATATATAGTGGAAGACAAGGAACATATAGCCTAAAGTCCTCCATAAAACAAGGACCCTTAAAGTCCTCCTTAAAACATGGATCCCCTAAAACTAGGAAGAGAAAAGCATCTTCTAATATACAACAATTAACATGATATAGCCATAATAGTTTACAACAGTGAGCAGGTTTTTTGGCTCCTTATCGTGGACAGGCTATCCGCATTGCTGTCCATGTTGCCGTAGTTGCCCCTTTTCCTACGACGGCAACACTTGAGGAACCTTGGTAATGCCGTCTATACTACCATCAGTAGATACCAGTCACTAGTTACTGCATTACCTAAATTAAGGATTATATCAGTTTTTCTTGCTAATAATTATATGTGGCTTTGGTTAGTAACATAGTTTGCTCATTAGTACCACGTCAGTTCCAAGTTTGGGTCGTTTTAACTTGAGTCTGCTTCTTTTGGACCCAATTTTATGTCTTCCCATTATTTCCAAGATGATGTATGATCACTCTGTTAATAACATACGCATACTTCATGTTGTGTGGAAATTTGGAGCCCTTGACAATGCCGTAAAGGCAAAACTTTGACAGTGCATCAGCTTCTGTGTTATTAATGCGATCCATCCCAAGAACAGGAGACAGAATTCTCCTAAAGATCTGATACATTATGTTAGGCAATCTTGGAGTTGTGAATTAACTGGATTTTTTGTGTAAAGGAAGGAAAGAAACAATGTCATTGATCAAATGAAGAGGTTAAGAAGCTCAATTTAGGTTGGCTTAAAAGGAATGGTCGGCCTATGGTTGGCTCCTATGTGGTCTGGGGTTCGAACCCTGTCAAGGTGCCTACCTTGCTATTGCTAGAGTTTCCTGCCTACTAAAGAAGTAAGACTGTAGCCTTTTTCTCTTCGTTTGTGACGTTCTTATTTTACTTGTGTTTTAATTTAAAGGTGCCTACCTTTTTCTCTTAGTTTCCTGCAATCAACTTTTTGAAGAACATCTTAGAAAGCATGTGAATTGTATAATTAGAAGCGGGTTGTGTAGGAATATGTGTATTATAAGGTTGTACTAAATTTAGGAGAATTTAGGAAATGTTGTAAAACAGAAAAATTTCTGAGAGAGAGAGAGAGTTTGGACACAGAGAATCAGATTGTGTGTCTTATTCATCTCACCATGAGGAGCCTTATATAGGACTACATGGTGTGCACAAAAGGGTAATGCTTAATTACAATCCAATCACTCCTACAATTACAACCTATCAATCACCAATCTATAGGGATAGGCACCTATTACTCATCATCTATTTACATGATTATCCACAAATATTTACAACAGGAAATAGGATTTAGACATAACTACTTAGAAAGATGTGCTATATTAATCGAGAATTTATTAGTTGGGTTTGCCTAATTTAGCTATTGAACCTAATTACTGTGCCATTAGTAGGACTCATTCTGATTTGATATCTTGCTTTGCACTCTTCCTAGCTAGCAGAGGAATCCCCGAAAATGTCCAAATAGCAGACTTAATAGGTAACAGTATGGGTTTGAGAAACGATTGTTAGGAGATATCAACACAATGGAAGATTCCGAAGTTATAGTGAATTCAGTGGACGGTATATGGAGCCATGTCGATCAATTGCATCGTCTGATGAAGATGCCCATGGCCAAACAATGCAAATGAATGCTACTCTGCAATGTCACTAATATGAAACCAAAATCACAAGTCTGTCTTCTCTTCTAGCTTTTTGCAAACTAATAACTGTTGTAACATATTCATTCACTCTCTTTCCGAGTTGTGTTTGTTAATGGAAGTTAAAGAAAGTAAGAAAGCTGACTCTGGACTCACTTAGAAATACAGAATGATTATGAAATCATGTTGACATTGAACAGTAATTTACCAATTTTTCTAGTCTTTTTTTTTTTTTTAGAAGAAGCAAAGAATTGCATTTATAAGCAATTGAGATAGGTACAACATATATTAGTACATCGGATTCACCATTATGGTTAATTCTCTACCCTAAAATTAGAAAGCATGAAACAAAAGAGTAGAAAAGAATACTTTGATTTTAGGGTTTTCAATAATAATACTATTCATCCCACAAAGGGGTATATATACAAGGACAAGATGAGTAGTCTAACCCTA
The DNA here is from genome assembly GCA_024704745.1 of Rosa lucieae. Classification (NCBI taxonomy): domain Eukaryota; kingdom Viridiplantae; phylum Streptophyta; class Magnoliopsida; order Rosales; family Rosaceae; genus Rosa; species Rosa lucieae. The sequence continues at coordinate 83,948,208 of CM045496.1, read as the reverse complement.
ATAGGAAACAATCATTCCTATAATTACATGATAACCTAAATAAATAAGAATCATAATTACATAAGATTTACAGCTATTCTACACTCCCCCTCAAGTTGGTGCATAGATATCTATCATGCCCAACTTGTCAACTGAGCTGTCAAATATCTTCCTGGACACTCCTTTAGTAAGAACATCAGCTAACTGCTCTTATGAGCTTACAAATGGAAAACGAATAACCTTTCTGTCAAGATTTTCTTTAATAAAATGACGGTCAACCTCCACATGCTTTGTCCTATCATGCTGAACTGGATTATGTGCAATCTCAATTGCAGCTTTATTATCACAATGCAAATCCATAGGTTGTCTAAGCTTGTAACCTAGATCTTTCAGGACATTACGAATCCATAACATTTCACAGACTCCATGTGCCATACCTCGAAATTCAGCTTCTGCACTTGATCTGGCCACAACTTTCTGTTTCTTGCTACGCCAAGTGACAAGGTTCCCTCCTACAAAAGTGAAGTACCCAGATGTAGAAAGCCTGTCAGTTTTATCACCAGCCCAATCTGCATCTGTGTATCCCCCAACTTCCAATTCATCCTTTTTCTCAAACAGTAATCCTTTACCTGGCGCCATCTTCAAAAACCTCAAAATCTGAAAAACTGCATCCATATGTTCTTCACTAGGACAATGCATAAACTGACTGACAACACTCACAGCATAAGCAATATCAGGTCTAGTATGTGAAAGATAAATCAACCTTCCTACAAGACGTTGATACCTTCCTTATTTATCAGTTGGAATTTGATCAGGATAAATGGCAAGTCTGTGATTCATCTCAATGGGTGTCTCAATTGGACTGCAGTCCAGCATCCTCGTTTCAGTAAGTAAGTCAAGAACATACTTCCACTGTGACAGTGAAATTCCCTTCTTAGACCTCGCAACTTCAATACCCAGAAAATACTTCAGTTGCCCCAGATCCTTCATTTCAAACTCCTTTGACAGATACTTTTGTAACTCATTTATCTCTTTCGGATCATCCCCTGTAACAATCATGTCATCAACATACACAATAAGAGCTGTAATCTTACCATTCTTGCGCTTGATAAACAAGGTATGGTCATAATTGCTCTGTCTGTACCCAAAGGCTCTCATGGACTTTGAAAATCTCCCAAACCAGGCTCTTGGAGATTGCTTCAGGCCATACAAAGACTTCTTCAATTTACACACCTTGCCAACTTCACTTGGGTAATTCTTAACACCTGGGGGCACATCCATGTACACTTCTACTTCCAAATTCCCATTAAGAAACGCATTCTTCACATCAAACTGGTGTAAGGGCCAATCTTTGTTTGCTGCAAGTGAGATTAGAATCCGAACAGTATTGATCTTTGCCACAGGTGCAAAAGTCTCCTCATAATCAATCCCATAACGTTGTGTGTATCCTTTGGCAACCAACCTCGCCTTGTATCTATTAATAGTTCCATCTGCATTAAGCTTCACAGTAAATACCCAACGACACCCTACAGTCTTCTTTCCAACCGGCATAGGTACTAGTTCCCATGTTGCATTCTTTTGAAGAGCTTCCAATTCTTCATTCATCGCCTTTGTCCATTTTGGATCCGTCAATGCATCCTGCACGTTACTAGGAATAGATACAGTAGATAATTGATCAATAACAAGTGCATGTGACCCAGAAATCCTATGGTTAGACATAAAATTAGCTATAGGGTATTTAGCTTTGACTTTGATATCTGGTTCATATTGTTTCTTAGGAATTCCCTTGGTAACCCTTTGTGATTTCCTAGGTTCGACACTTTCTAACCCAGAAGATTCATTAAAGTTTAGGGCTACCTGAGGAGGATCATTCTGACCGGGATCTTCAGTTGGTGATGTAGAAGGGGGAATATCTTATGTGTGAGCTTCAGATACGTCTTGATTTTGATTCAAACTATCCAGAAAAGTCGTCTCTTCTGTCTCGGAATTCACAACACTCTGTTCGGCAGTTACATTTTCTGTTTCGGAATTCACAACACTCTGTTCGGCAGTCGCATTTTCTGTTTCGGAAATCGCAACACTTCGTTCGGCAGTCGCATTGTCTATTTCGGAATTCATAATGCTCTGTTCGGCAACTGCATTTTCTGTTTCCAAACTTCTACCCTCAAATGTATCCTCCAAATTTTCCAAGTCTTCAAAGACATCAAAATCAATAATAGAACGAGGATTCCCTTCACAACCTCTCTCCCCCTGAAGGGAAGACTGAGAAGCTCCCCCTGAGTAATAAGGCTCGGATTCATGAAAAGCAACATCAAGAGAGTCATGTAAAGTGCCAGTAAGGGGATCATAACATCAATAACCCTTCTGGAAGTCAGCATAACCAACAAAGATACACTTACGGGCACGGGGATCAAGCTTGTTGCGTTGAGGCTTGGGAATATGAACATAGGCTGTGCACCCAAACACCCGGGGCTCCAAATTAGGCATAGAAGGGATGGTCAAAAATGTATGAAGCTTCTGATGAGGATTATGAAACTCAATCACCCGTGAAGGAGTACGGTTGATAAGATATGCTGCAGATTTTACTGCTTCTCCCCAATAGGACCGAGGTACATTCATGCCAAATAAGGAAGCACGAACAACTTCCATCAACTGCCTGTTCTTCCGTTCTGCTAACCCATTCTATTGAGGAGTATAAGAATTGGAGGTTTGATGACGAATTCCATGTGACCAGCAAAACTCAATCATAGGGCCATTCACAAACTCTCCACCATCGTCAGACTGAAACACTCTGATGGATTGTTGATACTGAGTTGCCACCATTTTGTGAAATTCGATAAACATTCCAAATACATCACTCTTATTCTTCAGTAATGACACCCATGTCATGCGAGTGCAATCATCAATAAACGTTACAAAATACCGAGCTCCAGAAAGAGAATGAATCTTTGCAGGACCCCAGACATCAGAGTGAATTTTCATAAAAGGAACAGGACTTTTATTAACACTAGGTGAATATGAAATATGGTGGCTCTTGGCCAGTTCACAAATGTCACAATGGAAATCCAAATCACTGACAACCGAAAACAAATGAGGTTGCAGCTTCTTAAGATAACTAAAAGATAGATGACCTAAACGGCGATGCCATAACCATACTGCTTCATTTGCATTCTCTACCCTATTAATCTGATTAGCTTGCCCCAAAAGATGATTCTGGTTTTCTCCAGTCTCTGTCAGATCCAGGTAGTATAATTTTCCCCTTCTAATACCATAACCAAGAATCCGCCGAGTCAGAATGTCCTGAAACACACAGAAAGATGGATAGAAGGTCACAATACATGCAAGTGCTAAAATAATCTGACCAACAGATAGGAGATTATAAGCTAGTGAGGGAACAACTAGGACAGATTCAAGGGTTAAGGTATCAGATACAACAATAGAACCTTCTCCGGTGACCGGAGTTGGAGTACCATCAGCAGTAGAGACAATATTTTGAGAGGAACGTCTAAGGTTTTTCACAAGACTAGGGTCATTGGTCATATGATCAGATGCACCTGTATCAATTATCCATGTATTATTCAAAGTAGCCTTACCCTTCATACCTGACTGCGCTACATTAGCGGAGGCATTGTCGAGATGCTCTTCCTCTGTAGTAGCAATAGCCGCCTTGCCCGGATTCTTTCACGGTTTCCTGGTGAAGTCCCACCAATCAGGGTAGCCAATCACTTCATAGCACCGCTCCTTGGTATGACCTACTTCCCCACAGACAACACATTTTTTGTTTGCGTATGGGTTTGGTTTGTCATGAGGACGACGTGGAGAAGGACCTGGACAGAAGATTTGGTAGGTACCGAACGCCCCATAGTTTGTTTCTCTGATTGCACCTTGCGAATGTAAGCATAGCTCTGCTCCAAGGAGAATTTAGGCTCCTTGTGTAGGATTTCTCCATGCACCTGATCATACTCTGGGTCAAGTCCACCCAAAAACAAGTGAACACGCATCCGGGACATTGCTGAAGTTTCTTGAACGACAGCTGCAACATTATCATGTTGAGAGGCCACCCTTTGATCAATCTCCTGGAACATTGCCACTAACTCATTGTAGTAGGTCGGAATGGGCCTTCCATTCTGCTTTGCTTCAAAACACTTTTTATTCAACTCAAAGATTCGGGTTTCATCAGAATCATCATAAAAGGTTTTCTCTACAACTTCCCAAATATCTTTCGCAGTAGGAAGATGAATATACCGGTTCATGAGAGAGGATTCCATGGAGTCAATTAGCCAACTTTTCACCTTTTCATTGTCCGTGGCCCAAGCTTCATACTCTGCAGAATTCATGGCGGGTTCAGCCTTTACTCCGGTCAGATAACCAACCTTCCCTCGTGCTCCAATGCGCATTCTCATAAGAGGAGCCCATATGGTGTAGTTGGATTCATTCAAGACAACACTTGTGGGGAAAGCAGAGTTGTCTTGTTGGGTGGTGTAGTGGTGATGGATGATCGGTGAGGATGACACCATTGTCTTCTCGGGATTTGACTGTTCGCCTTCAATTGCAGGTCCGGCCATTGAGGAATTTGGGGTTTGTTTGTTTTTTTTTTTTTTTGCAAGTTTGGTTTTTCTAGGGTTTCAAAAAATTCAGGGATGGCTTGATTTTAATGGTGGTGGTACGCAGCGGTTTGTGGTGTGCTTTGGGATTCAGGATTCAGGATTTAGGATTCAAAGGATGCAGGCAAGTTCAAAGGATTGAACCTGCTTTGATACCAAGTAGAAAAGAATACTTTGATTTTAGGGTTTTCAATAATAATACTATTCATCCCACAAAGGGGTATATATACAAGGACAAGAGGAGTAGTCTAACACTAATAGGAAACAATCATTCCTATAATTACATGATAACCTAAATAAATAAGAATCATAATTACATAAGATTTACAGCTATTCTACAAAAAGCGCGAACCTAATTAAATATGTGCTGCCTGAAAACATTTCTTATGGAGTAATATGTACATATAACTGTAGAGAAGAAGTGAAATAAAAATGTCCTCACTTCTTGTCTCACTACATCTTCACCAACACAGTAGATGCACATCACAGATATAACAACCTAATGGAAAAGATAGCAACCACAGCAATAGAGTCACAACAGTAACGGGGGAATACTTGGATGTGAACATTCCAAAGGTTGGCAAAGTCATAATTGAGAAAGTCCACTAACCCAAGTACCAGATAACATCAGAGGTCCTCTTTAAATCTGCCGTAGACCAATACTTCCCACATCAGCAAGATGAAAATGAAGAAACAAAACTCCTTGAGCTTTATGGCGTTTTGAAATGGCAGGAGAAGGGGATGGCCCATTGATAAAATGGAATCACCAACACAAATAGGTGGTGGCCTGTTGACATCAAAATTCACTTCAACCAAGCAGAACATCAACAAACCTTCACGTAGAGCAGCCCTGAGCATCCCTAACAGCGCTAAAAGCCAAAACCTTTACAAGCAGCAACAACTGTAGGAGCAGAATGATTTGCTTCCAAGACGACCCAATACTTGAGCACACCATGGAAAGTCATTTTTTGAATTGGCTTTGCCGACCCGAACCCAAAGGACCCTTTCCTTCAGAGAAAGCTCGTGAAGCAGAACTAGTTTTGATTTTAGACTTGGAAGTCCGGGAGGAGGCCACAACTAAAGAAATGCAATCACGAACATCTTGGAGAGGTCCCATCGAAGTTTCAATGGAAGAGGGTTGTGATGTAGAAAAAGATTTCTTTGTCCTCAGAGAAGTCAGAAGAGGATCATCAGATAAAACCAAGCTTTCCTTCGCCAAACCCGATTTCGTGGTCTTTGAGCGGGTTGTCTTCTTTAAATTAACATTATGAGAAGAGAAAGATTCACTTTCTTTAAATTAACATTATGAGAAGAGAAAGATTCACTTTGAGAAACAATTGGTACTTCCACCAAACCCGAATTCGGATGAAATGGATCCGAAAAAGAAGAAGCATTAATAACTGGCAAAGAAGAATGTGATTTTCCAATTGAAGCAGGGATAAGAGCAGCCAAAGAATCAATTTTGCTGCGTTGAGAATGTGCTAGCAGATTGTCCAGGTGGTGTTAAAAAGCCACGTGATTTTTCATAGGGGCCTAAAATAGATTGGAGCTGAGTGGGAAAAAAAGAGCCCAATATAGAAGTAGAAGAGGGTTGATTAGAAGAGGCCCATGAAATCTCACAATAATGAAAACCAGTTAAACCACTCTGCGCACTCCTATCATAACCGTCAGTAACTGCTGGTAACCGCTCACTATGAACCACCACCGAATCTGCGCCGGTTGCAACATGACTAATTCCGACATCAGCTCCGCCATGAATAACTGCCAAACCAACAGAAAAGAATTGAGAATTGGGAGGACGGAATCCCGGCTCGTGAAGTATTGCGAAGGGAAGAGCGAGCTAAATGGAAAATCCGCCGGATTAATTGGATGTTCTCCACGCTTAGGGCAGCAACCAGTTGAATGAAAGAGGACACCACAAAAATAGCAGAACTCTGGTTGAAGTTCATACGAAAACTCCACCTCTAAATCTCCAATGTCTGCTTGAGTCACAGTAGTCCGTTGGAGTAGAGGCTGATTAACATCCAGACGAACTCGGATACGAAATTGATTAACAGCCTTTGCCACCAACCCTTTAGCAAACTTCCATAATCTGATCATCTGGCGAATGAAATCGTCCCGTCTGAAAATTTCAGCAGTAAGAACCTTAGCCACCAAGAGGAACTTGTTCTCCTTCTGCATCGTTGTGTAGTCATCACAAATTCCGGTACTTTCCCGTAGAGTTGAGGCCGGATGAGACATTGAAGAAGGTCCTGCAAACATTGTAAGAGACTTGGAAAGAAACAGTAGTGAGGAGAACAAATTGTGAAAAAATTAAACAATAACGATGAGAAAGCAAAGAAACCGCAATAACCGTTACTGTTACCCACAATCAAACAAAGTGGAGAGAAACCGCAATCAACCAATCGTGGAGGGGAAGACCACAGTCAAACAAACATAGGAGTACCCACAAACAGAGACGTGGAGAAAAAATCCACACTCACAAAACAATAACGAAGAAACAGAACTAGGCAGACAAAATCACGTACCAAAATACTTCTTCACAAACCAAGAATAAGGGGAACAAGAGAGGGGTGGCTGAGAGAGAGGTGAGACTACCAATTTTTCTAGTCAAGTAGTTCAAAATGGGTAAAATTGAATGACCAGACACGTAAAACTGATCTTTGGGCCTAACTGGAATGGCAAGGCCCAACCTTATGGGTCGGGTCTTAGTCACAGTCCGGATGCCCGAATTGCGACACTTCTCTTCAAGTTTCAACATCAAAAGTCAAAACTGAGATGAAAGATGGCGCGCAGAACTGGCGGCTCCACCCGACGCTCCGGTTATGCACGTGGATGGTACTCGCTTATCAGTCACCTCGACTCTAATCAATTAAGTCAGTGGACATGGATTTCTCTGCTAAACCAAACTAAGAGCATCTCCAACAGAGTAGCTAAATTTAATTTTTAGCTATATTTAACTATTTTTGAAGCAAAATTCAGCTCCAACAGACTAGCTATAGCTTAGCTATATTTAACTTTAGCTAAATTGGCTAGCTATATTTAGCTAGAGAATCCTACATAGCTAAAGCAAAAGTTATATTTCTCTCTCATCTTTTGTCCACATGTCAGTTTACGATTCGATGAAACATAATATATCACTTACAAATAGCTATCATTGATGGAGCAACATTGTTAAATCAATAGCTATAATTCACAAGTTTAGCTAAATTTAACTAAAAAATAAATTCTACTGTTGGAGATGCTCTAAGGTACAATCTTTTCCTTAATCGCTAGTTTTCTGTGTAGAATTCTGTTCCTTTTCTTTGGTGCCTTGGTGGGTTTCTTCTTATTTTGTAGAAATTATGAAAATTTAGTTTTGGTTTCTTCGGTTTCTCCTTGAAGATGATTGAAAATTTGCAATTTTACTATTGTAATTTATTGCTCTACAATTGGGATTGGTTTGGCTCGGTAGTTCTTTTAATGATTGGGGCTCAGTAACTCTCTGTTCGTTTTCATTTGCTTATTGGATTCCTTTTGGCAAAGTTTGGAATTTTTTTGGAATGAAATTTGGTTCTTTTCTTCAAAGTATTTGTGTCTTGTTCAAGTTAGTGGGGAAGTTGGAAATTTTTAGGACTGAACTAGTTGATTGTTCTTCAATGGAGTGCGAGGTTGTGCTTGATGAGTGGTTTGATTCAGTGGTTTAAGGATTGGTGGTAAATTTTACTTGATCAGATACTAGTGCTTCTCAGTTTTTCTCTTTGATTAGCCACCCTTTATTTCAGAGGCTCTTGCATCTTCTATTTTTGGTGGTTTTTTTCTTACCCTTTTTATTAGATGCTAAAGAATTCAGAATTAGGGGGATAAAATTGGTTCATGGTAATTTTTTGTGTTGTTGGCATGTCACTCATAATATTGACATTTTCTTTACTTTGTTAATTTGAGCATTCTATCACTAATCCAAGGTGTAGGTACCGCATAGGAGGGTTAAAGCCTTTCGATTAGTAATACACTTCTAGGGTTAGAGCCAAAAAAGCAATTAAGACATTTCTGTTCTTGGTGGTTTTCTAATAATTCCTCTATTTGATTACTGAGTTTTCTTAATTTGGGGAAGCTAACTTCATCATTGTAGTGAACTCAAATCTTCAAGAAACTCTTTGGCTTAATCTCTTGGAGTTTCTATGTCCTAGCTCCACATATTATCTATATAGTATTTATCGTTTGCCTGTTTTGTATTAGCAGAAGTCTTTTAACTTTGGGAAATGCGGTTCTCCAACATACTTGCTAAAATGTGAATACAGTCATCAAGGTACTTGCTGTTCACTGGCAGGGTAACTTTGCTTCCTACAGCTTATAAGCATGTTTGGCTATTTGTTGCAGGGCTATCCGGATCACTGTTGCCATCGTTGTCCTTACAAAGGCACAACTATTAGGAACCTTGACAAAAATGGTAATTTTGCACTACTAGCTACTAGTCACCTAATTACTCAAGTATTGACCTCGATTAATCAGATCTGTTTTCAGTTACTAACATTATTTGCTCTGAGCATGATGGTTCCAATTGCTTTGTTAGTTTGTTGGCATACAGTGTCCTAATTAAGTTCTGAAAACAAGAATGGAAAGTAGAAGAAGATTTACATTGCTTTATTAGCTTGATGACTAGGGGATGCCAACTTTAGATGCACATACTTACTACACTATTGAAATCTGATAAAGATGCACATAAGTATGGTGCTGCATGACCATAGCTAAATATGAAGCTGAAAGGTGAACTTAATTTTTCCAGAAATGAAAGCAATGATTGATGTGTTTGAACATCAGACTTGAAGTTGTTTTGGTGGATGGGTAACTTGGAATATGTGTTTGGATGTGAAGGGTTTGAATTAAAACAATCAAAATTGAGATAGATGAATTTATTTGGTCTACAGGCACGAAGAAGCATATGTAATGGTCATGCTCCACGAGTACTGTTACAGACTCTTAAAAGTTTGGCCATGTATTGTTGTGAGTTACTGCAAAGTCTCTTCAAATTTTTGTACAAAGTTGTCATTTCTTCGATAAAATAATTGAAACAAGTGAGGAAATAGTGAATAATATGATCAAAATTGAAGTTAGTTTTGAAAGAACTTCCTACGTCGTACAATGCAAGTGATACTGTTCATAGTGAGTGTCCTTCTCTGCAGGATTCCCCCCAATTTTTATTTTCAACCTCTGCTTCTGACTACTCTCACAGCAGGAACCAAGTCCTTCTCAATGATCAACAACATTATGAGTCTCTAGCTGAGAGGATGTCCATCTGTCAAAAATTTACTCCATTTTCTTTTCTGTTATATGGTAGGGCTGCAATTGGGGAAATCTGTTCTGTAAACAATAATTGGGAAAATTTGTTTATTATCTGTAGTGCATTTGTTTTCTCAACCTTTCATTAAAATACGTTCCCCACATTATTACACCAAGAAAATTTGAACTAGCCCTTTTCTTTTTATTCTCATTTTTTCTTTGTTATCATTAACCATTGTTTCTGTAAACGTGGTCTCAATGAAGCTTGTCGTCTCCTTTTTGCTGTCTATTAAGGTCACTTGTTTACTCTATAGCTGCTATAGGCTTCTTTGTTTTGTTTTATACTTTGATTAAAACTTGCTTCTTCTTCTGTGCTTGTTTGGTTCTTGTTACTGTACAAGAGTTGAAATTTTTTACAGTATTTGATTATTCTTCAATAAAGGGTGGATGGTGTTGAGCTTGATGAATGATTTCAATTAATTGATGGGAAACTAGTGTTTCTTTGTTTTCAATTTCATATTTCGTTTCTCTTACATCTTCCAATTGGTGGTTTTCTACAAGCTTTTCTGTTTGATTTCAAAATTGTTCTGAGTATTCTAAATTTCAGCACATAATTCACTCACAATGATTGATACGTCTCTCCATTTTTGATTAGGATTTTATTTGGACTACATAGTTTTGACACATTTCACTGATGTGCCAATATATTCAAAAGGTTGGTGATCTAGCTGAAGCCACAAAGTTATTGATCTAGCTGATGTGCCATCCCATGCAAAACAACTTCCAAATGGATTCAAGCTGTAGCCATCCCATAAACTATGTGAGAGTGAAAAGTTCAGTTGACATGATCAGGATGTATGTTTGAGCAAATTCTTTTCATGGTATGCATAATCTTAATTCTCAACAATCTTCCTATACCTACACACCTTTATTACCGGTCTTTAGATTTAGAGTCTGTATGTATGTGCTAGGTCAGTATCTAGTGGTTGTCCGTTTATGTCTAGGTTAGCTTACACTTTGATTTTGGGGCAATTAGTGCACATCAATTGCTGTGCCCATACATTAAACAACTCTTCCATTTGAAGAAATCAGATTCTTTTTTACATAAACAAATTTTAATAAACAAAGTAAGGAACTCAGAATTGAACATACAAAAGAGTTATAAATACCGAGTTCAATTATATAGTATTTGAAGAAAGAAACAAAATTGTTCTTAAGTGGATTTTGGACTCACTTTAAAATACAGAATTTTAATATTGAACACTGACTTCTGGTCAAATCAGTATAAATATGCACATACTTAAGTTGTTGCATGACCTCCTAAAACTGAAGCTGAAAGATGAGTTTAATTTTTGCGGAAATGAAAATAATAATTGATGTGTTTGATCATAGAACTGAAGTTTGGTTGAGACAAGAACTAGATGAAGACTGTTCAATGAAAATCTAGAAAGCAATAGAGTTTCAATCTAAAGTATAGTCGTATAGAAAGATGGAGTATTGATGCAATACAGCTTGGTTCTAAGAGTTGTTATTCCTTATGCATCTAAAATAACATAAGCATTGTGAATTTAATTGCATGTGAGCATGAAACACCAAAAACACCTATTCAGTAAGCATTGATCTTTAGTAACTAAACATGCTCAAATTAATCAATCCATTAGCTATTAAGCTCGATCTCATCATCGGGAGTTGTTACATACTAGAAACACACAGGCAATCCAACATCTTTTTTGGTATTTTACAATATTAACCATCCTTGATGGTTTTTTTGTTTGTTTGTTTTTTTTTTCTATCTCTACCATGGGTAATATGAGAAGTTCCAAAAAGACACCAAAGTGAACCGTAAACCATGCCTCCCTTTATTAATAGAGATAGAGATATGCCTCAGTTGGTGATGTAGCTGAGGCTTCAAAGTTGATAGACAAACTAAAACGTTTTGAATCATAAAGTTCAATCCTACGAAAGGGATCTCAACAGGCAACAGCCATTCAAGAAACCTAGCTAGTGAGAGTGAAGTGATCAGTTGAATTGGTCTTAAATTGAATTGTTCTCATTACAAGTATATAATATCAAAAGTATTATGGCTAGCTTGATGGGTAGAAGTGTAGAATGGTTTTGGTAAAAAGAAAGCAGAGTCCTCCAAAACAAAGGTCAGTGCTTTTAGGTCTAGATGACATTGGACCCATATGCACCAATAATGTTCACAAGCTTCAACCTTTTGTGAGGTCCATAGACCTTCCACACGCCCTAAGAGAAATGATTGGTTCTCTGGTTTTTGTAGTTTCTTCTTTGCTTTTTTGTTGTTGCTTTCTTGCTTCTCATCTTTCAGAGCTCTGCATTGCTTCCTTCAGCTGAACCAGCTTCTGCCTCTTTTTTCATGGTGTATAAAGTATAAACCCTCTGGAAAGTTTTGAAGTTTTTGATCCCCTTCACATTTTTCAGAAAAAGAAATTTATCACAACTATTGCTATTCCACCTTTACTCTTCTTTTCAACCTGGTTTCAAGCCTTATTTTCTTCTTATAAGAAAATCCATTTACTGTCTGCAACTCCGTAGGTTAAATTATAAAGAAGAGGATCAAGCCTTTGAAGTCTGCACAGTCAATTAGTCAAATTTGGTGGTTTTCAATTGCCTTGAGCTCCCAAACAGCTTCTGCATTGGGGAGTTGAGCATAATCAACAGATCTTTTAAATTTCTAAGCTCCACTCTCTGGTAAGTTTTAGTTTTGTTTTGTTTTCTGGTTCTTGTTCTTTCATAACGTTTTGGCGTCTTGGCACGCAGAATTCTGGAAATTTAGTCAGCTCTCTCTCTCTCTCTCTCTCTCTCTGTGTACCATTATTTCCTTTGAGCAATTCCTACAACCTTTATCTAGATCTGCACTTTTTTCTTTTGGGTAATTTTCAGCAACAAAGAACCTGTGCAGTCTTCCTTCAGCTGAACCAGAGTCTGCCTCTTTTTTCTTGTGTGTAAACCCTTTGTTTTAACTCCATTAATGGAAGTGTTTAAGTATTAGACTTGTTTTCAGTTAGTGAAATAATTTTCTCTAAATATCTTGGTTTCCCATTGCATTGCTATTTTGTTGCAGTACATTTGTAAAATTTGTTCTTGAAACAAGAATTTATGGAAAGGAGAAGAAAAATTTACATTTGCTTACTTCAATAAGCGTAGGGAATTACCTAAACGCTAAAGCAGAGTGAAAGAAATATGCTTTTACTATAAGTTGGATGATGCCACCATGCTCACTTTACAATTGTCTTTCGTACATTGCCAACATTATGAATAATACAATGTATTTATGTGATAAAATTTCTCTAGTATCCATTACTCTACATTATTCATACTAAAAAACTCATGGTGTTTAAACATAGTTGACTGGATATTGATTATAAAGCTAATAATCTTTCCATTACAACCTGAAGCTTGTGATTGTTTATTTCTATTATAATTAATTGTTTCAGCGTGTAATTTTGCATACGCCTATTTGTGGATTCGTTATGCGGTTTGTGTCTTTCATAATGCTTAGAAAATGACTGAAAACCCAAACCTATCGAAGAAGTCTCTGATTGATTCTTTTATATGCTGAATAAGATTTATTTTTCTCTAGCTGACAACAGCTGGGAACATAAGAAATGACACTAGAACGAATATCCGTAGAAGGGAATATGGCCATTACCCGTTGAGACTCAGTGTAGAGTGGAGACATATAATGTTGTTTGGCTGATGCTGTGATACAGCAAATGAAAGATGCTTACTGCCTAAATTCCATAATCTCCTCTCCTTTTGGTGATCTGTTCCTTTTACCTCCCTAGTAATATTTTCAAGGCCATTTGGTTTCTACTTAGATCAGGAGGATTGGAGATCGGAAAGGAAAGAGAGAGTTTGAGGTAGTAGAGCCTGACAGCTAGGATAAAAGTCGAGAGTAGGTTTTTTCTCTGACTGTAAAAGTTTTAATTGATTCATAGGACTGTAGGAGAAACCATAATAAGTAAAGGAACATACCTCTTCCTCATCCGGAAAGAATTATATTCTGGTGATTTTAATTGTTTATACCTATCATAATAAATTATCACAATAAACTGTTAATCTTTGTGGATTAAGACTTAATAACACCCTATTCTCTCTCAATACAAGATTCAAAGGGCAAGGGCGTAATCTGATCGTACTATTGAAAAACTGTCCATTGGATGTGCCAACTATATTATGTTAGGCTTGGGGTCCAAAATTTGGAAAAATCCTTCATCGAGAGGATGTCGATCGGCTTGGTCAAATGATTAAGGCTTAATAACCCTGTTTTTGTTCTCTACAACCTTCAAAGGGCAAGGGCATCATCGGATCGTACACTTGAGAAATCTTCCGTCAAATGTGTCATGTACATTATTTTAGGCTTCGGTTTAAAAGTTCGGATGAATCCGTCATTGTTAGGATGTCGATCGGCTCGGTCAAACTACTTAGTTTTAATAACTCTATTTTTTTCACTACACACTTCAAAGAGCAAGGGTAAAGTTGGATCGTGAGATTAAGATATCATCTGTTAGATGTGCCAAGTACATCATTTTAGACTTTGGGTAAAAAATTCATAAAATTCCGTAACAGTTATTATGTCTATCCGCACGGTCAACCGACCAAATTTTTTTTCTTATTTCTATTAACTCGCACTCGAATGGCTAGACTGTTAACGAGTAAAAATTTTGAGACACAATATTAAAGTACACGTCACATTGAGTTTCTGAGAATTTTTATGAATTTTTGCCAACCCCAGAGCTATTTATTACAATTTTTAGAAGTTTTAGAATTTAAAAAAATTATTTATGAAATATATTCTTAAAAACATATAAATTATTTATTAGAAAATGATTTTTTAGAGGTGTGATCTGGACCATGCGCTCTGCAGCTTTTGATATGCACCGTTAATAGAAATTTAATATATATATATATATATATATATCTCAACGTTGCCTCTATCGGCCCAGAACTTCGCCGTCTACAACAGCACCACTGCCAACGTCGACGTTGCATGCTAGGGTTTTGGGGTGGTGCTTGCGGATCCAGAGCGCCACCGTCGCAAATGAGCTTGAGGGTGGTTAGCGCGTTGTGCGCCCAAGCGAGACGGAGCTGCTGCTAGAGATAGGATGCCGGAATGTCCGGTACGACGTGGAAGAAGAGATCGAGGCAAGGGTTGCCGGAGGAGAGGAATGTGGCGGAGCTGTTCTCATTGAAGCCTATCGGGGGTTTCGGGGTTGGTTGTTGAGGTTGTTGAAATCGCCGACCATGGAATTGATGAAAGGTTCGCCGTAACGGTGCTCGGGTTGGGTGGTGGATCGTTTGTCTGGTTGAGCTGTGGATGTGATCTCCGGTGGTCTCTGTTGTGCAGGTGGTTTAACAGAGGACGGAAGGAACCTCAAGGAGGAAGAAGTCGGCGAATAGTCAAGTGGAGTGTATAGTTGCAGTTCGGTGGGTCCCACCTCTTCAGATTCCTTCTTCACTCGCTGGATTTAACCGTGGTCTATATTAGAATTTTTGCTTTATATTAGCTAAAGTTTTGATTTGGGACAGATGAGATAACTGCAATCACAATATTATGAATTTATGATCGTTAATGGGGAGGGTCAGACTATAGTCACCATCAAGAAGCATTTGGATGTTTTGGCGAAAATTCTTCAATACACAGTAGTGAATGTGCACATACAAGTCTGACTGACACGTGGCAAAATCTGAACAATCAAATTTGTGGGGCCAAAAATTAAGTCATCTGAGCCATCACTAAAGCTTACTATGTTTTGATAGTCAACGTCCACTGTCAAGGAAAATTTATAGTGGTATTTTTGTTGTTAGTCAACTATCAAATAGTAGTTCAAGAGATAAAAACTTTTAAATGGTAAATATCCCCTTGAAATTTAATCTAAGCCCTCCGCCTACTCTTCTACCTCCTCCACCACCAATGAAGCCAGAGAAAAATGAAGCTCCATCTACTTCAGAGCAGCCGGAGCTCCAAGTCGCGCCGAGCTGACGATCACGGAGAACAAGCTCCTCGACGATCTGGAAGCTTAGTTAATTTTGGGATTGGATTTCGGTTCCGACCGGCAACACGCAGTTCGCGTCGGCAAATACTTTTCCAGGATCTAAATCTATTGGCGGCGGTGCTTAATGGTTTGTATGTAGAGACGAGGTTAATAATGCTGGGTCGGCAAGAATTTTCGATGGAAGCATATGCTGGGTCGGTGCTCATTCATAATGATGTATATATCCCGTTTAGTACAGAAAGGAGGAAACAAATGAATGATAGCCGTTGTTGGCACAATGGCTAATTGACCAAGGAATCAAGGGTGGGCTATGTGATGCAGGAAGCATGAACACGATAGTAAGAGGCTCCGTCAAGCGTCGAAAGCCATATGAGATGAGTTAGAATTTACTAGCAATTACGAGCACAGCCGTAAGAAACATAGAGAAACTTCTCTAATATTTGATTTTTTTATTGATAACTTGAATGAAAATTACAATCAAAGAGGTGCTTTATATAGGGCACATAGCATAAACCTAATACAACTAGAAAACATAAAGAACAATTTATTGTAGACTAAAACTAGGAAACCTAATTAAATAAAAATTAGAAATAGAATCCTAGATATTAAAGAATATTATGCTTGGAATCCCAATCAAGATTTTGCTCGAAAATCCCGATATATCCAAAAGAGTAATTTATGATTAATTTCATCATTAAGAAGCCTATTTGAATACCAATTTCCAATATTCAAATCATTCTTCTTAATGTAGAGATGTTTCTTTCTTTTCGAGATTCTTTGTTGAAATTGGCTAAAATCTCGTCCTACATCAGTCTCCTCCACTTGAAAAGAACCCAACCTCGAGTTCCTCTTGAATGCAGCTCGATCATTAGTAGGAATAAAACATGATAAACCATCAACTTCAATATTCTCGAAATTAAAAGGTATCACCATGAATCCAATACCGTAGACAAGTTTAGAATAAGCATCTTGAAACTTGAACTCCTCCACTTGAAAAGGAATGGGCAATGACTTCTCCTTGGGTTGATCTTGAACACAATTAGACATGCATGACATGGATATCGATGTGATGAATGAATCAGCTTCCTTGTCCTTAATGAGTTTCTCTTCAATCTTCAAAGTGACTTCTTCATGTTCCTTTTCACACACCTCAGGATGGTCATTCTTGATGTTCTTCCTTCCAGGCTTGATTTTAATTTTGCGCGACTCCCACCTAAATAAATATGTGTTGTCTTTGCAATAACCACCTTTTACGCTTTCATGCCATGGTCTTCCAAAAAGCACATTAGTGTCGTCCATGTCAATCACATGACAAGTAATCTCTTCTTTATAAAATTTTTCCATAGAGACAGGAACTTTACAAACCTTTGTTACTTGTGTATAATCATCCTCCCCAAATGGAATCTAGTATGGATCACTCAGCTTCACTGTCAGTAATTGAAAATAATCCACAACTTTGTTTGCTACAAAATTCTCTCATAGAGCACTGTCAATTATTACAAAGCATACCATGTCTTTGATGACGCATGTAGTTCGGAAGTCGTCGTAATCCGGCGTTGTGAATATCCAACGTTCCATGTTTTTTTTTTTTTTTTGGATTGATGAGGTTGTCCTAGGGCGAATCACATGGCATGTTCCTCTTCAATGAAACTTTCTTTGATAGATACTCTACGACCAGCGTCGTTGAGGTTGGTGGTAGTGAACTTCTCCCTTGGATCGTCGTCTGCTAAGAAGCGGGCGATACCCGCTTTGATACCAAATGATGCAGGAAGCGTGAACACGATAGTAAGAGGCTCCGTCAAGCGTCGAAAGTCATATGAGATGAGCTAGAATTCACTAGCAATTACGAGCACAGCCGTAAGAAACATAGAAAAACTTCTCTAATATTTGAATTTTTATTGATAACTTGAATGAAAATTACAATCAAAGAGGTGCTTTATATAGGGCACATAGCATAAGCCTAATACAACTAGAAAACATAAAGAACAATTTATTGTAGACTAAAACTAGGAAACCTAATTAAACCTAATTAAATAAAAATTGGAAATAGAATCTTGGATACTAAAGAATATTACGCTTGGATCCCAATCAAGATTTTGCTCGAGAATCCCGATATATCCAAAAGAGTAATTTACGATTAATTCCATAATTAAGAAGCCTATTTGAATACCAATTTCCAATATTCAAAATATTCTTCTTAATGTGAAGACGCTTCTTTCTTTTCAAGATTTTTTGTTGAAATTGGCTAAAATCTCGTCCTACATCACTATGCGAGCTCGAAAGTTCGAGCCGTGTCAAGCTCATTTGTTTTTTTTAATTTCTTTTTATAGTTGTCTCTTTTGCTTTTTATTATTTTTTTGTTATTATTTCTTTTAATAGTTGTCTCTTTTACTGTTTATTATGATTTTTTTTAATATTATTTGTTTCAAACTATAGTTACCCTTATAACCCTATATTTATATTCTTCAAAGGACAACCCCATTAAATGATCAAGACATATGAAATTGGGAAAACCAACGGTTTGATAAGATTATTGGAATATTTTATGTATCTGTAAAAAATTCAACCAATCTCTTTCTCGTTTCGACTTTGATCCATTTTGTCAACCGAATTTACTTTTATAACCATATAATTATTAGTTAGATTTTTCAATGAGCAACTCCATCACAACATAAGCAATTGAAGAAACCGACCAATTGATAAGAGAATTGAAACGTATTTTATGCATGTTGTAAAAAATTTAGTCAATTTTGTCATAGTTTTAATTTCAATCCACTTAGTCAACTGAAGTAATATATATAACATCTTGGTTGACCGATGACATAACGACCACGAATAGTGCCAAATTTTTCACATGACGTATATAATTACGTTCAGGATACATGTGAATGATTGACTGATCGAGAAAAGAAGTTATCAATGACTAGTTACAAGAATTTTAGTTTGATGGGTATTTAAGGTTTAGAGTTGACCGCATGGATCGAGGCCTAAACGATGATGAAAATAAGTAAATTTTTTACCATAACTCTTTCTTCTCATCATGAGAATATCCAATGGTGGATTTGGCAAAAATATGATTTCTCCATATTGTTGGTTTTATAATGTATACTTTTCGATATAACTAATAAGCAAGTTAAACAACATTAGTAAGCATATAAGGATTTTGTAGAATTCAGAAAATGAAATTAAAAATCAATAAATTTGGCATTACCCATGTATCTATCGGGCATTAATAGATATTGTGTTAAAAGGTTGACCCGGTCCATCGTCATTTTGATATTGGTCAAAGTGTTTAACCTTATATACTCTTATACTTCCCTACGGGAAGCCGAACTATGTGAAGATAAATGTTTCATATTGTTTATATGGGTTGACAAAACGTTTCCCTGTGAGAGTGTGAGAATTGAAGGATCGAGAAATTTTTTTACTAATAAGTGGTTACGAGCATTTTAGTTTGATGAGTATGTAAGGTTTGCATTGACCGCGTGGATCGGACTCAAAAATGACGAAAATAGGTAAATTTGTTACCACAGCCTTTTCTTCTTGTCACAAGAATATCTAACGGTAGAATTGGCCAAATTGTATTTTCTCCACGTTGTTGGTTTTAGAATGTAAACATTTTCATATAATCAATGAACAAGTTAAACCACATTAGTAGGCATATAAGGATTTTATGGATTCCAAAAAAGCGAAATTGAAAATCGATAAATTTGATATTATCCATGTATTTATTGCACAAGAATAGGTACTGTGTAAAAAAATTGATCAAGTCCATCGTCGTTTCGATATTGGTCAAAGCAGTCAATCTTGTATACGCTCATATTTCCCTAAGGGGAGCTGAAGTACGAGGAGATAAATGTCATGAATTGTTTACATGGGTTGACAGAGCTCGTCCCCTTAAGAGTGTGAGCGTTGATGGATCGAGAAAAGAAATTACGAATGAGTGGTTACGAGCATTTTAGTTTGATAGGTATTTAGAGTTTAGGGTTCACCACGTAGATCGAGGGCCAATCGATGACCAATTTTTTTTTTTTAACCGTAGCCTTTTCTTCTCTTCATGAGAACATCCAATGGTCGAATTAGCCAATTGTATTTTCCCCACTTTATAGGTTTTGGAGGTATACTTTTCCTAACTAATAAACAAATTGAAACCAAATCAGTAGACATACAAGAAATTTGTGCAATAAAAAAAATTGAAATTGGAAATTGGTATATTTGATATTACCCATGTATTTATAACATATTAGTATGTACTATATAAAAATTTTAACTCTTTTCGTTGTCATTTTGACATCGGTCAAAGCTGTCAACCCTATATACGTTTATATTTTCCTAAGAGGAGTCGAATCACTAGGATATAAATGTCCCAATTTTTTTACATGCATTGACATAGCTCATCCCCACAGAGTGCGAGCGTTGACGGATTAAGAAAAGAAATTGTGAAGAAGTGTTTAAGAGCATTTTAATTTGATGGATATTTAGGGCTCAGGAAAAATTTAGGGTTTAGGATTTACCATGTCAATTTAGGCCTGTATGATGATGAATATAGGTAAATTTTTTACCATACCTTATCTTCTTGTCATGAGAACATCTAACGGTCAAATTGGCCAAATTCTATTTCATCCACCTGATTGGCTTGATAATGTATATCTTTTCATATAACCAATAAACAAGTTAGACCACGTTAGCAAGCATATAAGGATTTTGTGTGATCCAAAAAATCAAAATTCAAAATTGATAAATTTGACATTACACATGTACTTACCACATATTAATAGGTACAATGTAAAAAGGTTAACTTGGTATGCTATCGCGTCGAATAGGTCAAAGCGGTCATATTTATTATCGGGTTTAGGGCTGATCTCGTGGATCGAGATTGAGATGATGAGGAAAACAAGTAAACTATTTACCATAGCCATATTTCTCCGTCATGATCACATCCAAGTATCCAACGCTCGAATTGGCTAAATCATATTTCCTCCACCTTGTTGATTTTGAAAGGTATAATTTTTCCATATATTGAATAAACAAGTTAACCCACTTTAGTAAATATATAAAGATTCCGTGCGGTCCAAAAAATCAAAATTAAAAATTGATATATTTGACATTACCCATATATTTATTAAGTAGTAATGGGTAATGTGGAAAAAAGTTAGCCTAATCTATTGTCGTTTTCGATAGGAGTCAAAATTGTCAACCATATACACGCTTATACTTCCATAAGGGTAGCATAATCACGAGAAGATAAATCTCCTAAACCTTTCACATGGCTTGACATAGCTCATGCCCCTGAGAGTGTAAAGCGCTAACGGCTCAAACAAAAAGAAGTTGCAAATGAGTGGTTATGAGCGTCTTAGTTTGATGTGTATTTAAATTTTAGGTTAAACTGAATACGTAATGAAGAAGTTATAGACGTTTTAATTAAAAAAGGTATTTTCTTAAATGACCATTAAATGAGGCTGACTATATCCTGAAATCGGCTGATTTGTTCAAATATGGTCAGGGATGCTAACAACTGTTTGCTTCCATATTATTGTTTTGTAAAGGTATTTGAAGTTGTTACCAACAAATGAACATGTTAGATATTACTAGTAGGTGTATATGAGTAATGAGTTTTATATGATCCAAAAATGGTCAATTTAACAGCTTCGATCTATGTAGCTGTTATATAGAAAGAGGTCTATTTTTTACCATGTTTATACTAATTTTTGAAAATAGTATAGACATTATAAAATTAGAATATTATTTTAGGGAATCAAAAATTGAGAGAAATTCGCTGTGTCTTCTCATTGATAATAGGGGCCTCTTTATATAGAGGATTACAATGCATAGAATCTCAATCATACAAGAAAAGTAATCGTACTTAGATTAGGAATCTAGATCCTTCTAATTGAACCCTATTACCACTAGGTTAAGTAACATAGAGTTTGGGCTAAACACAAATTACGTTTTCTTTGAACACTCCCCCTTGTGTTGCCCAAACGTGGTGCTTCTCCCGTTGCCTCATTAAAAACCTTGCCGAGTAACAAAAACCCAGTGGGACAAAAATAACCTCGGTCGAACGGGAAAAAGAGCACAACACACCCTTCACGATTCGAGACGAACATGTAGATATCTCCCCCTGTTGTCTGCGCCTCCTCCTGATGACTATGATCATGGGAGTTCAGATAATTTCCGCAAGCCAATTCTTGCCATATGTTTCTCGAATGTGGATTTGGGCAATGACTTAGTTAATAAATATGCCACATTGTCCTCAGATCGAATTTGGTTCACTTTGATCTTGAGGAGCTTCTATTGTTGCTGATTGTAGAAGAATTTGGGCGATATATGCTTGGTGTTGTCGCCTTTGATGTAGCATTGCTTCATTTTTTCAATGCAAGCAGCATTATCCTCATAAATGCTCGTTGGCTCATCTGTGGTAGACTTCAGACCACAATTGCTTAGAACATGCGTAACTATGGATCGAAGCCATATACATTCACGAACTGCTTCGTGAAGAGCAATAATCTCTGCATGATTCGAAGAGGTAGCGACTAAGGTCTGCTTTATAGACCTCCAAGATATCGCGGTCTTTCCCATGGTAAAAACATAGCTAGTTTGGGAGCGACCTTTGCGTGGGTCAGAGAGATACCCAGCATCAGCAAAACCTTCCAAAACACTTATATCTTTTTGGGATGGGGAGAGGGAACGCAGCCCACCATGTGTGGCATCCCTGGTACTTGATGGGTCCGAATCCATCTTTTCTCTATAGGGATAGAACAAGCCCATATCGATCGTACCACTTAGGTATCGAAAGATATCTTTAACACCAGTCCAATGGCGTCGTGTTGGCGCAGAGCTATATCTAGCTAGCAAGTTCACAGCGAATGAGATATCCGGTCTTGTGCATTGTGCTAAGTACAATAATGCGCCTATTGCACTTAGGTAGGGCACTTCAGCCTCTAGCATTTCTTCATCGTCATCTTTTGGACAGAATGGATCCTCTTTTGGATCAAGACTACGGACGACCATTGGGGTGCTTGAAGACTTAATCTTATTAGTGTTAAAAAGCCTAAGCATCTTTTGGGTATAAGCTGATTGATGAATCAGGATACCATCTCTACGGTGCTCAAGTTCCAAACCGAGGCAAAACTGTGTTTTCCCAATATCTTTAATCTCAAACTCGGATTTCAAGTGTTCAGCGGTTTCCCTTAACTCTTTAAGAGTGCCAATTATGTTCACGTCATTGACATAAACCGCTACCATTGCGAATCCGGAACTTGTCCTTTTTATGAACACACATGGGCATAGTTCGTTGTTGACATATCCCTTTCCAATCAAGTAGTCACTTAGACAGTTATACCATATTCGTCCGGATTGTTTCAATCCATATAGTGAGCGTTTCAATCTTATAGAAAACGCGCTCCATGGTTTAGAGCCACTTGACTTGGGTAACTGAAGTCCATCTAGAACCTTCATGTATATTTCTGTATCTAGATCCCCATATAGATACGCAGTAACCACATCCATAAGCTGCATATTCATTTTTTCGGAAACTACCAAGCTGATAAGGTAGCGGAACGTTATGACGTCCATTACGGGAGAATATGTCTCCTCGTAGTCAATTCTAGGGCGTTGTGAGAAGCCTTGCGCCACAAGGTGAGCTTTGCATCTTACAATCTCGTTTTTCTCATTACGCTTTCTAACGAATACCCATTTGTGACCAACTGGTTTGGTGTTGGGAGGTATTGACACAACTGGTCAGAATACCTTTCTTTTCGTTAGAGAATTAAGTTCTGCCTAGATCGCATCTTTTCATTTTGGCCAATCAGCTCTACGTTGGCAATCATCAACGGAGCGTGGTTCGATGTCATCGGTCTCAATAATCTCACGCGCCACTGAATACGCGAATACATCATCAATGATGATAGAGCTTCTTTCCCACGTCCCATGTACACTAGTGTAATTTACAGAGATCTCTACGTTCTCAGGGATAGGTTCTGACATTGAGGCGTCCCCCAATGATGTCTCTTGGACATAACTATAATCCGGAACATTCTCATGGGATGGATTTTGAGTATCGATGATCAAAGGATTTGTTTGTGCCTCATTCGCTCTCTTTCTAGGGCGAGTATCCTTCAAACCAATTGGTCTACCGCGCTTCCTTGGGGGACCTGCGGCCATAGACGCCACATCATTGCCATGTTGGGCAATGGCGCCATCTCCTGGTGTCACAGGACTGGCGAGATGTCCAGTGTTTGGGACATCAATCCTTGCAGGCACGTTTGCAGCAGGTATGTGTGATCTCGTCACTTTAGCAATATCAGAAAACGCATCAGGCAGAGTATCTACTACGTTCTGGAGCTCGATTATTCTTCGCACTTCAAGTTCGGACTGTGCGATACGGGAATCGAGATGAGACATAGTGGGGATAGACCACGACAATTCCTGTCATTCCTATTGAACATCTGTGTTCTTATCTCCCCTTAACGACGGGAATACTGTCTCATCAAAGTGACAATCCTCAAATCTAGCAGTAAAGAGATCGCCTGTCAAGGGTTCAAGGTAGCGGACAATCGTTGGAGATTCATATCCAACATAAATGCCCATTCGTCGTTGTGGACCCATCTTAGTACGCTGTGGCGGTGTAATAGGCACATAAATGGCACACCCAAAAATGCGTAAGTGCGAGATATCAGGCTTGTACCCAGTCACTAGCTGTAACGCAGAGTAAGATTGGGTTGCAGTAGGTCGTAGACGAATTAGCGTCACTGCATGCAATATTACATATCCCCAAGCAGAAACAGGGAGATTGGTGCGCATAACCAATGTCCGAGCTATCATTTGTAGTCTTTTGATAGCGGCTTCTGTGAGACCATTTTGGGTATGAACATGGGGAACTGGATGCTCTACATCAATCCCCAGTGACATGCAATAGTCATCGAATGTTTTCGATGTAAACTCCCCAGCATTATCAAGTCGAATTGACTTAATAGGATGGTCAGGGTAGTGAGCCCGTAGACGGATAATCTGGGCGAGGAGTTTAGTATATGCAGCATTTCGAGTGGACAACAGCGCGACATGTGACTAGCGTGTCGACACATCAACCAATACCATAAAGTATTTAAAAGGTCCGCATGATGGTTGAATTGGTCCACAGATATCCCCTTGGATTCTCTGTAAGAACGGAATGACTATTTTAGGATCCTTTGCATAGGACGGTCTCGGTCCTAGTTTCCCGAAGGAACAGGCTTTGCAAAATGAGCGAGGGGCCTTAGAAGCAACCAATGAGAATTTTGGTTGGGTCTGAGCGTTCGTAACGCTATTAGAAGCAAAATGGGTGACTACATCTCCTATTATGGCGTTAGAGCCATGGAAATTGGTGTGTATAGCGTCATGGCCACTAGGAGGTACAACCATGGCATCATGCTCATGGTTGGAGTCAATGGTGGCGTCACCACATGGGACTTGGGCGGCCCTATGGCGCCCCAAGACGGCTGCAGCGCCAGATGCTGCAATTGTTGCATTCTTGCTAAGTCTAGGGATCAATTTTCGATCCTTGCTTCTTCTCACTCTGAAGAATGGATGTCCGTGTGAAGTCTTTAGTATACGGAGCATCACATCACGACCAGAATGTCCTAGTCGATCATGCCAAAGCCAATATGTGTCAAAATCCAAGAGATCTTCTCTTATTATATTATTGGATTCAATAGGTCGAATTGTAGTGACATAGAGTCCACTAGATTGACACATAAGCTTCTCTAAGATGCGCTTTCTTCCGCAATCATTAGAGGTAATGCAAAGGAACTCTCTTCCGTTCTCATTATGTATTTCCGCATGGAATCCGTTGGCTCTTATATCTTTAAAACTCAATAAGCTTCGATTTGCCTTAGGAGCGTAGAGAGCTTCAGTAACTTTAATCAAGGTGCCATTAGGCAATAGGAATTGGGCCATTCCATGTCCTTGAACTAAACCTGATGGCCCAGCCATCGTAGTCACAGAGGAATACGTAGGCAACATCTCTAAGAATAATTACCTATGTCGTAGAATGGTATGCGTAGTCGCACTATCCGTAAGACATTGAAGTTCATCCATTCTTAAAATAAAAGCTCGTAATTAAAAAGGAGTCATAAAGAAAAGAACTCAACTTTTATTAATAAGCCAAACGGAATTACATCATCGTTTCTTTAACCAAAGGAAACCTAATCCAATGAACTAGCTAATGCAAAACAATGGTAGTCGTCTAACTCCTTTCGGTAATTCCAATGCAAATGTGACCAGGTGAGTAGAGAGATGTCGGTGGAGCAAAGCTCACTCAAGTACCACTTATCTCAAAACCTTCCTAGACATCACACTTACATTGAGTACGCCTACTTTGAAGAAAGACTAATATAATTGGCATCTACTATAAAAATAATATGGCAATCGCCTACATCTCTTGGAAAATAAAAAGACTTAATCAAAATTGCCAGTTTCTGGGTCTTGATTCTTGAAGTCTTCCACCTTTAGATCGAGATCTCCATCTTGATCTTCTTGTTCCATCTAATTTGCCTCCCTTGCTTCACGATACATCTTGTATGCGTTTGCAACATTCTAGGATGCTCTACATGCCTTTGCCCAATGTCCAGTTGATCCACATTTGAGACAAGCATCATTATGGTCAGGTTCCCTTGATCGAGGCGCTTTGGAAGCACGTTGAGGACGGTTGATACCCTTGGTGGCGTCACCACCATAACCGGAGGCTTAGCCTCTCTCTCTCTTCACACGTTTACCTCCACAGTTCCGTGCACGCCTATCTTGGCGATTGCCTCCTCTTTAGGGCGAGAATATGGACTAGAGTGTCCAGAATTATCCCTAATCTTAGGGTTTCGCTCCTTGCGTCCTCCCTTGGAGGCGTGACTATAATTAGACTCCGGATTTGATTTGGTTCCCACGGGTCTAGAGTTATAGTTCTTCACAAGTATGTTGTCGTGCTTTTCAGCTACGTTCATGGCTCCAATTAGCTCATGAAATCTTGTGATGCGTCCAGCATTAACATCAATCCGATAGTTTTTGGCTATCATTAATGCAGAGACGGGGAAGGTGGAGAGAGTCTTCTCGATCAACATCGTATCAGTGATTTTCTGTCTACAGAATTCCATCAAAGACTTGATACGAAGTGCTTCTGAATTGTAGTCAAGTACAGACTTGAAATCACAGAAGCGGAGCCTATGCCATCTCACTTCTAAGTCTGGAAGCAGGGAATCACGGATGTTGCCAAAACACTGCTCGAGTTCTACCCATAGTTTTCTTGGGTCTTCCTCATTGAGGTACTCATTCTGGAGCGCGTCATTCATGTGCCTTGTCATGAGAATGATGGCTTTTGCTTCATTAGCCTCTCTCGTAGCTCTATTTGCTTCAAAAGCAGCAGCTTGTTGAGGAGTAAGCACGTCCTGACTTGGCTCGTGGATCGTACTCAGCATCCCATCAGCCTTAAGATGCTGGCGCACATCACGGACCCACTTGTGGTATCCTGCGCCTGTTGTCTCTAGTGGAGCGAAGCTCAAATTGTTCAGGTTACTCATCCTGAAAAACAACAAGAAAGTAAGGTTAGTTTCGGAGCGAAAAAGGCTACCATGAAAAACAAAAAAAATTCTGAGCGTAGTCGCTTCCAAGGAAATCCGATTCCAAGAGGGTTTTGGATTAGATCGAAACAATGATATATGTGGTCGATCATTTTTCTGCTCAACAAACTCTAAGTTTGGAGGACTCTACAAGCTCCAAGCTTGGAGTGAGCACGAACCCCCACAGTTCGGCTTTTGGTCTCCCCTATGAAGAAGAAAGGGGGGCAGAAGAAGGGATGTTGGAAGTCCCCGAGAAAAAGAAGAAGAAATTGAAAAACTTGAAAAACGGGAACTTTTAGAAAAGTATACCTTGAAAATTGGCCGGAAAACTTGACCGGAAAAGTCACTGTAGATGGCCGGAAAAAGGGTCACTGGAGGTCGCCGAAAAAAGGGCCGGAAACTGGTGGCCGGCGGTGGTGGCCGGAGTTATGCAGGGCTGCTGCAGGGCTGTGCGGAGGCTGTGCAGGGCTGGCAGGCAGTTGCTTGGCAGGTGCTGCTCAGGAGATAGGCAGCTGTCGGCAGATGCAGGCACAGGGGTGCGCAGGTCTCGGCAGGTGTCGGCAGGGGTTATGAGGAGCTCTTGGCAGATGTCGACGGGGGTCGGCAGGGGCTATGCAGAGCTCTTGGCAGATGTTGACAGCACTCGGCAGGAGGCTTGCAGGGGCTGTCGGCAGGTCTCGGCAGATCTCGGCAGCTACTCGGCAGGGCTCGCAGGGGGCAGGCACAGGGCAGGCATAGGGCAGGGGCCGGTTCGGATTTTCCGACGGCCGGTTCAGGTCGATTCCGGCCTGTTCCGGTGGTTCCGCCGCCGGTTCTGGGCTCCTTAGGATTAGGGCTTCGATATGTGGGACGGTGGTTGTAGGATTTTGAGGGCTACGAAACTAGGGTTTCAGGGTTAGAAGCTCGTGCTGATAACGTGTTTTAGGGAATCAGAAATTGAGAGAATTTCGTTGTCTTCTCATTGATAAGAGGGGCCTCTTTATATAGAGGATTACAATGCATAGAATCTCAATCATACAAGAAAAGTAATCGTACATAGATTAGGAATCTAGATCCTTCTGATTAAACCATATTACCACTAGGTTAAGTAACCTAGAGTTTGGGCTAAACACAAATTAGGTTTTCCTTGAACAAATCTTAATTTTTTGTTTGTTTGTTGCACACTATTAATTTTCAAGCAGAGAGAAGCCCCGCCTTCATCAAAAGATAAAATGCCGCCAAAATTAGTGAATCCCACCGAAACTTTCAACCAAACTTAAAATTTCCCACCAGTATATATTATTTCATTACTGAATTGATAAGAAAAAATCAAAAGTTCCCTCATCAGTCATAACCCAGTCAGTTCCACTTCCTTTGTCCCTGTCATCACTTCGATTGCACAAAAAGCCCATACGTCATCGGTTTTGGAGGTATTTCTCATCCTCCCATTCATTTCTCTGTATGCTTATTCTGTGTGTTTAAGGTTTGTGAGAAATCTGGATTTTGAAAACAGAGAGTAGTCGTACATTGGGGTTTTCTTTCTGTCAAATTTGCAGTTACACACTTGGGGGTTTAATTTGGGAGATTTCATTCTATTGGGTTTGCTCAAATTTGGTTTTGATTTCAATTGCTCCAGCAAACCAAGGCGTCTCTGCCTTCCAAGTCTCTCTTCTTCCCCTAGCTGTGAAAATCTCTACAATCTGAAAATCCTTATTGGCTGTAATTGCAGGGATTTCAAATGTCATGGGATGTTGTCACTATGCACTCAGTAAGTTTCGGAGAGAGAAGGCACTTCAAGTTTCGGTCACTGCGTGGAATAATGTCTCATATCTCTTGCCCCTCCTAGGTACATTCCCAATATGATCTTTTAATATACAGTTGGACATGTTATGATTTGGTTGTCATTTCGAGTAATGCTCTGTTATGAATACGAACGATATCATGTTATCAGATTATTGATTTTGAAATTTGAACTATCGATCAAGTGGACAGCTGTTTTTAAAATTCTAGGTGTGAGTAAAACAAATGATATCTTTATTGCATGTTGTATCTTTGCTCTTCTAAAAGAAACTAGATTCCAGGTGCCCACTTGTGTGTACATACTTGCCAATCTATGAACTGACGGGTTCTTCAGCCTTTTTGTGTTCCTCTTGGTCCCCTGCAAGACTCAAGGATTCTCCGAGGCATACAAGATCCATTTTCATAAGATTCACTTGTGTAATAATTTATTATCTGTTTTAGAGAAACGGGAATTGAGAGAAATTCGTTGTGTATTCTCATTGATAATAGGGGTCTCTTTATATAGAGGATTACAATACATAGAATCCAAATCATACAAGGAAAGTAATCATATATTGAATAGGAATCTAGATCCTTCTAATGTAACCCTATTACCACTAGGTCAAGTAGCCTAGGGTTTGGGCCAGACACACAAACAAGGATTTACTTAAACACTCCTCCTTGTGTCTCCCAAACGTGGTGCTTCTCTCGTTACCTCATTAAAAATCTTGCCGAGTAGCAAAAATCCAGTGGGACAAAAATAACCTCGGTCGAAGGGGAAAAAGAGCACAACACAGCCTTCACGTTTCGAGACCATACCTGTAGACATCTCCCCCTGATGTTTGCATCTCCTCCTGATGACTACGGTCATAGGAGTTCGGATAACTTCCGCAAACGATGCTACCAACATGTTTCTCGAAAGTGGAATTCTGGCAATGACTTAGTGAGCAAGTCTGCCATACTGTCCTCTGATCGAACCTAGTTCACTTTGATCTTGAGGACAGTCTGTTGTTGCTGATTATCTTTGGTGTTGTCGCTTTTGATGTAGCCTTACTTCACATATTCAAAATAGGTAGCATTATCTAAAATGCTCGTAGGCTCATCTATGGTAGACATCAAATCACAATTGTTTGAACATGCGTAATTATCGATCCAATCCATATACATTCACGAACCACTTCGTGAAGAGCAATAATCTCTGCATTGTTCTAAGATATAGCGACTAGGGTCTATTCTATAGACCTCAAAGATATCACGGTCTTTACCCATGGCGAATACTTAACCAGTTTGAGACCTTTTGTGTGGGTCAGAGAGATACCCAACATCAACAAGACCTTCCAAAACACATGTCGTTTTGGGATGGGGTTAGAGGACGCATGCCAGTGTTGGCGGCGTTCCTGGTATGTTACGGTTCTGAATCCATCATCTCTCTATAGGGATAGAACAAGCCCATATTAATCGTACATCTCTAGTATCGAAAGATAGCTTTTACACCAATCCAATGGCGTCGCGTTGGCGCAGTGCTATATCTAACTAACAAGTTCATGGCAAATAAGATGTTTGGTCTTGTGCATTGAGCTAAATACAATAATGCGCTTATTGTACTTAAGTAAGGCACTTCTGCCTCTAGCACATCTTCGTCATCATCCTTCCGACGAAGAGGATCATTTTCAGGATCAAGACTACGAATGATTATTTGGGTGCTTGAAGGTTTGACCTTGTCAAAATGCCTAAGCATCTATCAACACGATACTCAAGTTCCAAACTGAGACATAATCGTGTTCTCCCAAAATCCTTCATCTCAAAATCGGATTTCAAGTGTTCAGCGGTTTCCCTTAACTCTTTAAGGGCTTCTAATGAAGATCATGTCCAACATGAACCGAGATAGGATCCGAAACTTGTTATGGAAACGCGTGGGCATATCCTTTCCCAATCAAGTAGTCACTTTAGTGAGCGTTTCAACCTCTTTGTAAACGCACTCCTTGGTCTAGAGCCACTTGACTTGGGTAAATGAAGTTCACCATGAACCTTCATGTATATTCCGTATCTAGATCCCCATAGAGATACGTAGTGACCACATTTGTAAGCTGCATGTTCAGTTATTCGGAAACTACCAAACTGACAGGGTAGTGGAGTGCAATGACATCCATTACGAGAGAATATGACTCATCGTAGTCTATTTCAGGGCGTTTTGTGAGAAGGCTTGCGCCATAAGGCGAGATTGCCATCTCTTTTTCTCATCACGCATTCTAACGAAGACCCATTAGTCAATAGGTTTTAGGTTAGGAGGTGTTGGCATCACTTAGGGGTGGGTTCGGTTCACTTCGGTTCGGTTTTGCAATTTTCAGAGTTTTAAACTGAAAACCGAACCGACCGGTCCGGTTCGGTTCAAGTTCGGTTTTTTTTTTCATTTTTTTAGTTTTTTCATTTTTTACCTTTTTTAAAAAAAAAATAACAATCATTTAATATTTACAACACAGCTTGTTTATTGGGCTACGAATCAAGTCCTTTCTTTTTACTTGCAGAAATTATTCTGGAAAACTACTTGCAGAAATTATTCTGAAAAACTAGAAATGAAGGCCATTGGAGCCCAAAATAAAACTAGCAAATATCGATGGTTAGGCCTAGAATGAGGTTAAGAAAATATCATAGTTCACAAGCTCAGCACCGAAGTGTGCTAAAAACAAAAATATTATGCCCAGGGATATGTTATTGATCAAGGCTCAATTGTTGAAGCCCTGCCTTGATTGACTCCATCAACCTAAATCAAAACATCCAATCAAATCATAACAGTTCATGAAATTTGTTTAACTGCAGAATCAAAGAAAATAAAATTAGATAATGAAACAAGTACGAACAACATAGTTGCATACATTGATTCTAATCTTTAGAAACTTTGATGAATGCAACTTTGTACAGATAAAGATAAATTCACCTTTGTAATAACAATTGTTCACATCTCCGCAGACAACACTTTGAACAACATCAACAGATTCATTAGAAATTGGACCAGTCCAGAGATGGTGCAACATATCTCCATTTGAGGTCTTCCAAAATCAGCATATGCAGTTACATTACTGGCATAAGAAACAGAAAGAGTAGACAAAAGTGCCATTTTAAAAAAGATAACTTTACTTGACAATCCACCATGCCCAGGGATGCTGTCACCAAAATCCTATGGCAAATGGAAAAAATTGTTAACATAATAATGGCAACTAACTTAGTTTTTAGCATTTAGAACGGCATCACCAAAAATTGCATCAGGAGCTTACCTTGACTTTGAAAGCTTTTTTAAAACCACTTGCAAAGAAGCTTCCAAAAGGTGTCATAATTGATGAGAACAAACCAAGACACAGAGCAAGCCATTCAACTGGCAAAATTGAGATCCCTTTTCAAGGAAACTGCAATACAACAATCATGAAGGAATATAGGAATCAACACTGAGATCAACTAACTTAACTGCAAGAATAGCTTTTATTTAATTGAAGCCGTGCATTAAGTGCCAATCATCCTTGATATTTAAAGAAAGCATGCTGATTCAACATTTGATTTCCAGCACAGAGGATTTGGTTTTTGTAATTACATAACCAATAAACATTCATTGACAGACTCATATCTCATCAGAATTGTTACCTTTCTTGGACATGTTAGCCATTGAAATAAGCTACGTAAATGTACATACAATGTTAGTGGAACTCCAATCACACATTTAAAAAAAGCATTACAGATACATTTTATAGAACTGGCTCAAAAACCTTCATCTTCGTTAAAGAATCCAACTTAACCTACATCGCATCTTTCCATTTAGGCCAGATTTCTCTACGTTGGCATTCATTCATCAACAGAGCGTGGTTCGATATCATCGGACTCAACAAACTCATGCGCAATGAAAGGCGCTTCTATATCATCAATTATGATGGAGTTTCTATCCCATGTCTCATGTACACTAGTGTAATTTTCATAGAGCTCTATATTCTCAGGAATAGGTTCTGACGTTGAGGCGTCCCCCAACGATAACCATAACCCGAAAGATTCTCATGAGACGGATATTGAGTCTTGATGATCAAATGATTGGAATGTGCCAAAGTATCCTTCGAACCCACGGGTCTCCCACGCATCCTAGCTGGGGCCATGGCCTATAACACCAGAGTGCCACTCTCTTTGGCGTTGGTGCCATGCCTATCTCCGTGTAGGATGACACTATGTCCTCTCGTAGGGAAGTCCTTCCTTGCAGGCATATTTGCAGCAGATGTGTGTGATCTCGTCACTTTAATAGGGATCGAGATGAGACATAGTGGGGACAAGCCATGACAATTCCTGTCGTTCCTGCTGAACATCCGTGTTCTTATCTCCCCCTAACGACAGGAAGACTGTCTCATCAAAGTGACATCCGCTAATTTAGCGGTAAGGAGATCACCTAGCAAGGGCATTAAGTGGTGGACGATTGTTGGAATCTCAAATCCAACATAGTTGCCCATTCGTCTGTAAGGACCCATCATAGGGCACTGTGGCGGCGCAATTGGCACACTCAAAGATGCGAAAGTACGATACTTGTACTCAGTCACTAGCTGTAACGCAGAGGTAGATTGAGTGGCAGTGGGTCATAGACGAATTAGCATAGCTGCATGCGATATTACATCACCCCAAGCGGGTATATGGAGATTGGTGCGCATTACCAATGTCCTGACTACCATTGTAGTCATTTTCGTGAGACCATTTGGGTGTGTACATGGGAATATGATGTCCAACATCAATCCCAATGCAATAACGTCATCAAAAGTCTTCGATGTAAACTCTTTAGCATAGTCAAATCCAATTGACTGAATAGGATGATTCGGGGAGTGAGCCCGCTGTCATATGATATGTGCTAGGAGTGTAGTATAAGCAGCATTTACAGATGGACAATGGAACAACACGTGACCAGCGTGTTTGCATGTCAACCAACATCATGAGATATCTAAACGTCCGCAAGTTGGTTGAATCAGTCCAGAGAATCCCCACGGATTCTTTGTGTAAGAACAGAATGAGTATTTTCATATCCTTTGCATAGGACGGTGTGGCGACCCGAATGGGTATACCACAGCGCCGTAATATTAAGCCAATAGGAGCTCGATACATCGTAGACATACCGTAGACCTACCAACTTAATACTACAAGGCTTTTTGAAAAAATGTAAATTTTAGAAAATAGGAGACCTAGAAAGCTTTTAAGAAAGGACTTTAAATCAACAACCCAACATTCAAATTAACAAGTCTGGAAATGCTTAAAAATAAAGCGGGCAAGTGCACTGTGACGCCTTAGGGCTTACATCATAACCGAAATGAAAGGAGTTCAACAACAATAACGATAAAACAAAGGGGTGAGGCGCGCTCCCAGGTAGGCGGACCTCACAAAGTACAACATTGAAAGAAAAACGAGTAAATCGATAAAGTACCAACAAGGAAGAACTTCAAGTAATAGGAACAGCAACACACGGACTCGGCCAACGACCCACTTCTAATCCAAATCGTCC
The DNA here is from genome assembly GCA_024704745.1 of Rosa lucieae. NCBI lineage: Eukaryota > Viridiplantae > Streptophyta > Magnoliopsida > Rosales > Rosaceae > Rosa > Rosa lucieae. The sequence goes on along the minus strand of CM045496.1, from coordinate 83,913,494 downwards.
GGAATGACCTCGTTGTAACCTGAAATGTAGGGGTGAGCATTTCGTCCTCGCTAGCCCAATAGGGGCCGACCCAACCTTAGTTAGGTTTGAAAACTAATAGGTAAAACATAGATACTATGATATAGGTTGCGCGCATTTGTAAAATCGAGTAAAACAAATGCAAACAAAAACAATCATTGTTGTCTCTTTTCAGGAAATCATATGCAGCATGCTTCACACAACTTGGAGCTCCGACCTACTTACCTGCAGGCTAAACTAAAATAAATCGGTGACCGACCTGGTTCGTCATCTTTCGAGAACCGGCCAACTATTCTATAGTCCCTGTGACCATAAGTAGCGAAAGTGTCCATTTCCTGGCTCTGAGTCTCCTATGACTGGTTCACTGTCTGTACTCACCTTTCCTCGACAAACATAGGAGCACAGCCCCCTCTGGAGGTTCACGGTTATCGACACCGTGGGATTCCTAGGAATCTACGTGTCTAGGTCCCATTCATTTTCAAGTCACAAGTATAAACATACAAAGGGTACAGTATCTCAACATGCAAGTCTAGCCTCGGTTTTCGCAATCAACAATTATCAGTAGTGAAAACACAGGTGTCACGAGGCATCGACTAATGAATAACCAAAAACATACTTGCAGGCAACATAATATCATACTAGAGCATTCCACATATATCGCAAAGCCTCTAACAAGGAAGGGACAGCTCACCCTACCTGGAAAATGCAGGCGTATTCCACACTCTGATACTTTCCGCTTAAGCTTCCTTAACGACCGTGTTTCCTGAACCATTACTTAATTCGTAAGTAATTATCCAGGTAAACATCATGATCCACTTTAAGTAATCGCGCACACTAAATCCTTTTTATTTTAATGAGGCCATTAACTACTTATTTTTAACCTTTTACCAATTTGGGAAACTAACTTCTTTCTTAAAAAGGAAAACGTCCTTATCGCTCCGCTAAACTTTCACCAACCCGAACGACCAAAGTCAAGTCGATCCCCATGTTTTTCGAGGTCAGTCAACCCTGGTCAACTCTCGAGTTGACTTTTGACTTTTGACCAAGTATTCCTTTATTTACCATTATTTATTAAAAATAAATAAGTAAATAATTATAAATAAAGTTTTACTTTTACTTTTACCCATTTACTTCTCATTTTACACCTTTTCACTTTTACCATGACTTTTACCTCCACACTTTCACTTTTACTTTTTACCGAAATTACCTTTACTTTCACCTTCTTCACTTTTTACCACTTTACCACAGTAAAACTCATTTAATCCAACTTTTACCATTTTCTTTATTTTCCTTTTCTTCCAAAAACGAATCCATTTCTTTTCTTCTTCCTTTTCTTTTTCTTTTGGCCAAAACTACACAACAACAATCACCAAATCTTCAACAACAAAATTCCAACACTAAGAAAATTAGGGAAATAAAATCCTACTAATTAAATTATCCTCAAATCCCTATTTTTCACAATTTTTCCAACAACAACAATAGCTCAACATAATCAAAATCAACCAAATAAATTCCAAAAATTCTAGGGTTTGTCCAAAACTCATTCCTTACCCATTCTTCTTCAAAAATCACAGCCTATTCCTTCTCCTTGGCCTTCTTCACCTACAAATCCATCCAACATCATCATCTCAACCAAAAAACTCGAAAACAAGGTTGCATGGATAGATCCTTACCACAAATCCTTGCCAAACCTATAGACTAGCTTCATGGTTTAAGGAGAAATTGGATTCATGCACCAAAAATCAAAATGGAAATCAAAAACTCGAATTTGATAAGAAAGATGTATAGATCGAAGGAATAGAGGCTAGATTAGGATGGATATTACCTTGATTTAAGCTTGGAAAGAAGAAATCACAAAAACCCCCAAATTAGCTTCAGGTTCTACGGTTTTTGGAGGATTGAATGGCCAACTTTCTTGATTTTGGTTGGAGAAATGGAAAGAGGGGTGGAAGAGGAGAAAATCTGGAAATTTTGGTTGAAATCCGGGTTTCGGCGACGGCGGCGGTGGGGTCCGATGGTAGGGCGATTTCCGGCAAGAGGTAGAGAGAGAAGCTCTCAGCAAGAGAGAGAAAGCTGATATGAAAAAAATGAGGAAGAGGCTAGGGTTTGGAGAGAGTGTTTTGCTTAAATACCTCTCCCAAATTTAATTGTGAAAAAGCCCCTCCTTTTGGGCCAATGGGCTTGGGCTGCTCCTATTTCATTTTCCTCTTAATTTTCCTTAAGCCCACTCTGAAGATTACCTCTTCAAACACCATTATTTCTCCGACACTTCACCGAATCCTTTCGGGAAAATTTTCCGGGCTTGTCCTAAACCTCGATACTTTAAAAATAGTTTTCTAGTCCCAAATTGGATTTTCTCTAAATTCTTAATCCTTTAAAATAGCCTCAAAGTCTTAACCTAAGCGCGAATACTTTTGTACCTTACGAATACGTAGTTTCATAAGTCATGCTACAAAATAAAATAAACATTAAAATGTACGAGGGTCTACAGACGGTCTCAGTCCTAATTTCCCTAAGGAACAGGCTTTGTAAAATAAGCGAGTGGCCTTAGAAACAACCAATGAGGATTTTGGTTTGGCCTAAGCATCTGTAGCGCTATTAGAAGCAAAATGTGTGACTACATCACCCATCACGGCGTTGGAACCATGGAAAGTGGCATCCATGGCGTCTTGGCCATGGGAGAATCATATATCCATAGCGTCATGGCCATGGGTAGAGCCATTTATGGCGTTGTCACATGGGACTTGGGCGGCCCTATGGCGCCCCAAGACGGCTGCAGTGCCAGATGCTGCAATTGTTGCGATCTTGCTAAGTCCAGGAATCAATTTGCGATTCTTGCTTCTTCTCACTCTGAAGAATAGATGTCCGTGTGAAGTCTTTAGTATAGGGAGCATCATATCACGACCAGGGTGACCTATCCTATCGTGACAAATCCAATATGTGTCTAAATCAAAGAGATCTTCTCTCATAACTTTATTGGATTTAATGGCTTGAATAGTGACATAGAGTCCACTAGAGAGACAAATAAACTTCTCTAAGATGCGCCTTTGTTCACAATCATTAGAGACATTGCAAAGGAACTCATCCATGTTCTCTACATGCATTTCTGCATGTAATTCGTTGGCTATTCATAGGTGCGATTTGCCCTAGGAGCGTAGAGAGTTTCTGTAACAGTAATCAAGGTGCCATTTGGCAAAGGGGAACTTGGGATATTCCATGTCCTTGAATTAATACTGATGGCCCAGCCATCGTAGTCACAAAGTCATATGCTCAGAATCAAAATGGAGTCATAAAGAAAAGTACTTGAAATTTTAATCATAAGCCAACAAAGTTACATCATTGTCTCTTAACCATTAGGAGAATCTAATCCAAATGCTAGTTAATGAAAAACAATGGCAGTCGTCTAACTTTTTTCGGTAATTCCAACGCAAATGTGACCAGGTGAGTAGAGAGATGTCGGTGGAACAAGGCTCACTTAAGTACCACTAACCTCAAAACCTTTCTAGACATCACATTCACGTTGAGTATGCCTACTTTTGAAGAAAGACTAAGCCAATGGAATCTACTACAAAGTATATGGCAATTGCCTATTACATCTCTTGGAAAAATAAAGACTTCAACAGAATTGGTGATCTATCGATCTCAGCCAGATTTGTAGTCTTCAACACTTCACTTTAGATCGTCTTGATCTTCTTGTTCCACATAGTGAGCTTCTCTTGCTTCACAATATGCTTTGTAGGCGGTGACAATTTCTTCACGAGCTCTACAAATGTGTGCCCAATGATCGGATACTCCACATCGAGAACATACATCTCTTTGGTCAGACTCCATTGATTGAGGCACTTTGAAAGTGTCATTTAGATGGCTCTTAGTGTTGGTGGCGCCACCAACATGGCCAAAGGCGTTGCCTCCCTTTCTCTTTCCACGTTGACCTTTTCGGTTCTGTGTTCGCCTATTTTAGCGGTTACCTTCCCAAGTAGAGCGATTATATGGACCAGAACGTCCATAAGTATCCCTAGGATTAGGGTTACGCTCTTGGCGCCCTCTCTTAGGGGCACGACTATAATTGGATTCCAGAACACACTCTGTTTCCACAGATCTCGAATCATAGTTCTTCACAAGGATGTTGTCATGCTTTTCAGCGACATTTATAGCTCCAATAAGCTCATGAAATCTTGTGATCCGTCCTGCAGTAACATCGATTCGATGGTTCTTAGAAACTATCAATGCAGAGACGGGGGAGGCAGAGAGAGTCTTCTCAATCAACATCACATCTGTGACCTCTTTACCACATAATTCCATTAAGGATTTAATGCGAAGTGCTTCCGAGTTGTAGTCAAGAACTAACTCGAAATCACAAAAGCGGAGGCTATGCCATCTCACTTCTAGGTCAGGAAGCAGGGAGTCACGGATGTTGCCAAATCTTTCTTCGAGTGAGACCCACAGCCTTCTGGGGTCTTCTTCATTCATACACTCGTACTGGAGCGAATCATCCATATGACGAGTCATTAGGATGATGGATTTCGCGTTATTTGCCTGTAAGGCTGCTCTATTTGCTTCCAAAGCTTGAGCTTACTCAACAGTTAGCACGTCCTGGCTGGGCTCGAGAATCATATCTAAGATTCCATCAGCCTTGAGATGCTAGCGGACATCACGAAACCACCTGTGATATCCAGAGCCAGTTGTTCCCAATGGAGCAAAGTCCACTTTGTTCAGGTTACTCATCCTGAAGGAGAACAAGAAATTAGGGTCAGTTTCGGAGCGAAAAAGGCTACCACGAAAACAATATAATTTCTGAGCGTAGTCGCTTCCAAGAAATTCGATTCCAAGAGGGGTTGGATTAGATCGAAATAATGATGTTTGCGGTCAATCGTTTTATCTAAAAAAAACTCTAAGTTTGGAGGACTCTACAAGCTCCAAGCTTGGAGTGGAGTGAGCACGAACCCCCATAGTTCGGCTTTTTGGTCTCCCCTATGATGAAGAAAGGGGGGTAGAAGAAGGGAGGTTGCAAGTCCCCGGGAAAAAGAAGCGAAAAAGAATAAAAAAAAACTTCAAAAACGGGAACTTTTAGTAAACCATACCTCTTAGGATTGCAGAGCATATTCGATCCTCATTGTAGGATTGCAAACGAGCTTCAGTCCTAGGCGAATCAAACTTGTTGAAATTCGGAGCAGATTTACTTCTGAATAGCTCCCACTCGGATTGGTGTATAGGTCTCAAAACGACTCCAATAGGGATGAAATTTGGAGGTCAGATAAAATAGACAGAGACGAACAACTTTTATGAAGGAATAATTTTGATCTGAAGTTCCTAACTAGATATTTCGGGGCTTGCAAGCAGGCTGATCTGCACAGGAACGAGAATGCTGAACAGCTCCCACCTCGAATGGTGTACAGCTCTCAAAACGACTCCAATAGGTCTGAAATTTGGAGGTCAGGTATAAGAGACATATATGAACAACTTCGATGAAGAAAGTATTTTGATCAGAGGTCCCGAACAAGACGTTTCTGGGAGTGCTGATCTGCACAGGAACGAGCGTGCTGCTGTACGTGTTAGTGTGAGTCATAGTTCCCTATTAGGAATAGACTAACAAGGGAATATATTGTTGTAACTACTTACCTTGTATATGTTGTGTAGTACAATAGTACACAATAGTTGTAGTACGTTGTAGTACGATTGTAATCTGTTTATATACACCACAGAATGGGTGTAATCAATATCATCAGAAAATTCATTCTCAATCTTGTTCTATTTGACTGTACGTGCTGAAGGGGCAGCAGGCATGCGGCAATGCTACAGGGGCAGTAGGCGGCACACGGGTGCTCAAGGGCTGCAGAGACGGCGGACGGTATGGCTAGCAAGGGCTAGGAGCTTGCTGCAGTTTTGGTTTATAGGGCTAGGGTTAGGGCTCGTGCTGATAACGTGTTTTAGAGAAATGGGAATTGAGAGAAATTCGCTGTGTATTCTCATTGATAATAGGGGTATCTTTATATAGAGGATTACAATACATAGAATCCAAATCATACAAGGAAAGTAATCGTACATTGAATATATAGGAATCTAGACCCTTCTAATGTAACCCTATTACCATTAGGTCAAGTAACCTAGGGTTTGAGCCAGACACACAAACAATGATTTACTTAAACATTATCATCTTCAAACTGGAACCACTAGGTTCCCTTGTTCATTAGTTCTGCTTTTCACTTGGACTAACACGCTTGTCCTCGCTGAAGTTTTCTTTTGTCTCTTGACCTCTTATGAGGCATTTCAAAGCTTTCTTGTACGTTGGTTTTTTCTCCTCTTAGTGAAAGTTTACTTGCCAAAATAAAAAGGAGGTGGTTGTTTAAGAGGTTTCCTTTCCATGTTGTACATTTTGCGCCATGCAAATTTCTATTTTTCAAGGTTGAAAACCAACCTCATAGATACTGGGGCTGAATCAAGTAACTCTAATTACAGTAATCAAACACAAGCTAACTAGTGCAAATGTACTTGGGAAGGCAATCTTGGTTCCAATTGCACAAAGCTCAATCTTCAAGCTTGGATAATACTGAGATCATATAGAGATACTTCAGTGAGAACTCTTGCTCATTGGTAACATTATAATGCACTGATAAACAAAAGCAATGACCCAAGCTGCTGCTACAATTCAAAGAGGGAAAACGAATCTACAATTTTACATTCAACGATTACAATTGGTAAAACAACATTAATGAAGAGAAATCTGATCTTGATTCCAAATATATTACAATTGTGAACAAATTTTCGATTATCCAGAAGCTAAGAAACCCAGACGTTTTTTAAGTAGAAAATACCATTAATAAGAAAGAAGAGTGCGAACGGAGAGGACTAAAAGTCGTCGTCTGGATCGTTGTTGGCTTTCAAGACAAAGCACCTGGGGCTGCCTGATCTTTGATGCTGTCATTTGTAGATTTGCTACACACTGGTCTGTAACTAAATTCCAAAATGATAATGCATTGAGAGACATGCTGCATCTGCATAAAGAATTGATAAGTAATGAACTAAAACTTGCCTATGAAAACACATTTCCAAGTTAATTATCTCGTTAAACTTTTTTTTATTTTTTATTTTCAAATCATTATTTCTTTCTTCTCCCTACAATTTGAAGTATGTGAACTATAAGCAAGAACTCTTGTTCTTCATCCCTTCTTCATCTCAAGTTTTGTAAGATCTCTCTCAAAAGACTTCCAATTCGAAGTACTAAAAATATCAGTATAATAATCCAAGTTCACAAATCAAGTAAAACATTGAGAGTTTCTCAACATTAAATGCTTTGGGTTTCTAAGTATACAAATCAAGTTATTGCTGCCAGAAAAGCTCTAAAGCGGTACAATGTTGATAGATACTTGGGATTCTCACTCCAAAATCTAATCCTAGAGTGTGGTACCAACTCAAACTAATTTCTCAAAAACATATTCAATTCCCAGCCTACACAAACCAACCCAGAGTTTGGATTGCCGGCAATATAGCAAAATCGAAAAACATTCTCTAGTTCATAATATTTGGGGTTCAAATAGCTACAACTAACAACTAGCATAACACTCTCCCACCAACAAATAAAGAGCTATTTTAATAAGTAAAGAAAAGCAGTTTCTGTAATCAAATGCCTAATTGTTCAATTGCAATTGAAAAAAGTCAAAAGCCTTGACAATGTGAAACTATATAAAGATTATAGGGAATCAAAATGAAGATGAAAAATTTGAAGATGGCTTTCATTCAACCGATATATAAACACTTTTGCATCATTGATGGTTACCTTCACCAACCAACTGACCGTCACCAACACAACCAACCCTTCAATCGGCTTCACTACTATGTTGTAGTCGTCCGGACTGCAAATTCGAAACCCCCAATTTCGAATTAAATTGTAAAATTGAATTGTACGGTACTTTCAATACAAAACTAACGCCGAGGACTGGTTGTTGGTGAGAGGGAGAGGAGGACCGAGCTGCCACGAATCCGAGTCGGGAACTCCGCCGACGACGATGAATTTGGGGAGTAGAGAGCCGAGAAGAAGGTTGATGCGCGAGAAGTGGAGAGCGCTTGAGGATTCTGGAGTGGGAGAGAGGGTCGAAGGCGAATGACTGGTGTTCTTGGAGAGAGAGGGTCCACATCGAATTCGAAGGTGTGTGGACTATGGAGGAAAATTTGGTTATGGTAAAACTTTGTTTGATATACTGCGTTTTCAGTTTTTGGTCTTCCGCGCACTAACCCCTATTCGCTAACGCCATCCATCAATTTTGGAATCACGTGTCCAACACATGGGCCGTGTACATCCACGACCGTGTACTGAAGACTCTCCGATGTTTTGGACGTTGTAGCTCGTGGTTTGATTACAAGGTTTCAAATTTCGGTACTTCAAATTTAAGGAAATTTCGGAGAAAGTTTCGATTTCGTTGAAAATTTCGGTTAAAAATAAAAAAATCACATTAATTGCATTTATAAAATGATATTTTTGAATGAAACTTTTATATAGACTACCTTAACTTATAATAAACTTATTTACAATATAAGCTCTCTAAAATTATACATAAATAATAGAATTGTGATATTTAATATAAACGAGTAATTAACTAAAACTGTAGTAAGTTGCTAAACTATCTATATGTAATTATAAATGTTCTGTATATTGACAATGTGAATGTGATTTGCTTATTTATTATTATTTTTTTTTATGGCTGGAACCCAGTAGGATGCTTGACCATCACGCCTTTTTCATTAATAATTAGAAAAATACAATGGGGGGGATGCAATACCAAAACCCGATGAATGAGAATGAACAAGTACAACAAAAGCAATATAAAGTATTAGTAATAAGAGCTACTACGATGTAGTTCGATCCATATGGTTGAACTGGTCCGATTTAGTATCATACAATACTGGCGTACTGCTCCCAAGTACATGAATTTTGGAAATGATTTTGGTACTTTATCACATGGGTAATGTATGTGTGTTGATCTCTTCCCACATGCAATCCATATATCGGATATTGTGGAATTACCCAATATGGTGTTTCATTATATGAAGCATACGACAGTTGGGACGAAGAATGATCAAAAAGGTCATATGTGCTTCCACCTTGTGAGCTTGATCCAATTCCGTAAGTACTTTATGAGGTAGAACACATTTCATGATGAGGATAATGAGAATGGAATGGGTTAGGGTTATCGATCACTATATTGAGTTCCTATGTCCATTGAGTCAAGACTTGAAGAAATTGATTCAAACTCATTTAGAGACAAATGGCTATCGCGTCTTCCTTGTGCATCCCTAGCTCTAGAATTATATTCATGATTTGCACCAGGATAAGTAGTATGATCATCACTACTATATTGGTTAAAGTGCCATGATTTGTCACTCGCCCTATCATTTCCATAATTTGCCTTATTGCAAATAGAATCATGATGTGGTTGGAGACTTGGAGCATGAGTACTTTGGTAGCAGATAAAGCAAAGAGGTATTGTATCCAATTTCAACTTGATGGGAAAAAAAAAATCAAAATTTCTTATTTTGTCAGTGACAAACGAATTTCACAGAAATTTCAGAGAAATTTAGGACAAAATTTCGGTGTGAATTTTTTAATATATTTTTTTAGTGTAGATATTTCAGAAATTAAGAATTTCGCGGAAATGTACGGAAAATTTCGGGAAACTCCTGACGGAAATGATATAGCATATGAATTTCGTTTCAATACTTCAAATTTACTGAAATTTCAACGGAAATTTCGGCAATTTCGGAGAAACTTAAAACCTTGAGTTTGAATGAGAAGAGTTTTTGGTCAAGATTCCATAGGCACCAACAATTTCCCTGAAGCTTTTAATTTAAGTGGGTCCACAGACCTGCCATAAGCACTAATAATTTCTATAGTGTGAACTAAAACCAGACATTCTCCATCAATTTCTCACACGCAATGTCGCAATGGTATGAATTATTTGTGATGAAAAACATGAGTCCTGCTTCTTTTTTTATTTTTTTTTGTCATAAAAAGAGTAGAAAATAGAGAGTGGTCCCAACTCCCAAGAAATTAATGGAAAATTCCATAAGAGTAATGGAAATTTAGACCAAGGACCAAAATATCTAGTTTCGAGGAAATTTCGAAAGTCCTAGAATCGGAAATTTCGACAGAAATATCGATTTCGGTAAATAATCAAGAAAAATGATGTAAATTTGAAGAAAAACATGGAAATTATAAGTAAAACTTTTAGATATGTTTATTTAATCAATTGTCTACTATATATGAAAAGAAAACCTTAATAAACATTGTTATGTAGTTATTTGTAATAATTTAAGATGAAACGGTAAATGCTGAATCGCCTACAACTTTGAAAATTTTAGAAATAAACATCTAATTTTTTTTTTTTTTTGATGGCCGGAAACCCAATGGGAGACTAGGCTATTACATATTATATACATTCTTTGTACATATCATACATTACATCTTGAATTACATGAGTAACTTAGAATCACGTAGAAGACTTATGAGGTACAAAATTCAAAATGTAATTGATTGTTCTATGTTAGTTATTGATTGAACATTTACCTAAGTTTTCAGATTCGTAGGCAAAATGAATATATATTAGAAGAGAAAAATTCAGGTACCGTCCCCAAACTATGCTGCCAAGGCCAATTTGATACCCGAACTCTCAAAAGTATCAATGTGATATCCAAAAACCTAAATTGGTATCAACGTGATACTTCCGTCAAAATTTTCTGACGGCGCCGTCTGTTTGCTGAAGTGGCAAGCATGTGGGTCCCAAAAAAAAGTGAAATGACAAATTTACCCTTTTTTTTTTTGAGAAAAATTCATCTACGGTCCCCAAACTATTTTGCCAAAACCAATTTGATACCCGAACTCTCAAAAGTATCAATGTGATACCCAAATACCTAAATTGGTATCAACGTGATTCTTTTTTCTTCTTCTGGGATTTTCTTCTTCTTCTTAGGGTTTCGCGGCGCCAAGCAGCTTGCATGGGGCTGAAGCTTCCAATTGAACCCGATACCGGTCGAAGAACCTGCTGGTGCTGAGATGATCAACAACCCGTCAGAGTAAATTGGGGCAGCCGAGCTGTTGAGCGAGACGAGGCGTTCAGCCAGAAGGTACCGTGAGAGAGTGGTCGTCGAGCATGGTAGCAATCTTAAGTGATCGGACAGGGAAAGCGATGGGAGGAGGTGGTTAATCCACAGGAGTGCGAGGGACATGGATTTGTAGCAAGATTTGGAGAGGATCTCGGCAGCCAACGTGATACCTCCGTCCAAAATTTCTGACGGCGCCTTATGTTTGCTAACGTGGCAAGCACGTGGGTCCCCAAAAAAAATGAAATGACCAATTTACCCTCTTTTTTTTGTTTAATTCATTTTTTTCCTTTTCTTTTCATTTCTTTTTCTTCCTTCTTCTTCTTCTGCGATTTTCTTCTTCTTCTTCTTAGGGTTTCCCGACGCCAAGTAGCTTGGGGCTGAAGCTTCCAATTGAACCCGATACCGATCGAAGAACCTGCTAGTGCTGAGATGATCAACGACTCGTCGGCGTAAATTGGGGTCACCGAGTTGTTGAGCGAGACAAGGCGTTCAGCCGAAAGGTACCGTGAGAGACCAAGCTCGACGACCACTCTCTCACGGTACCTTTCGGCTGAACGCCTTGTCTCGCTCAACAACTCGGCGGTCCTAATTTACGCCGACGGAAGAAAATCCCAGAAGAAGAAAAAGAAATGAAAAGAAAAGGAAAAAAATTAATTAACAAAAAAAAAGAGGGTAAATTGGTCATTTCATTTTTTTTGGGACCCACGTGCTTGCCACGTTAGCAAACATAAGGAGCCGTCAGAAATTTTGGATGGAGATATCACGTTGGCTGCCGAGATCCTCTCCAAATCCTGCTACAAATCCATGTCCCTTGCCCTCCTGTGGATTAACCACCTCCTCCCATCGCTTTCCCTGTCCGATCACTCAAGATCGCTACCAAGCTCGACGGCCACTCTCTCACGGTACCTTTCGGCTGAACGCCTCTTCTCGCTCAACAGCTCGGCGGCGCCAATTTATCCTAACGGGTCGTTGATCATCTCAGCACCAGCAGGTTCTTCGACCAGTATCGGGTTCGATTGGAAGCTTCAGCCCCAAGCTGCTTGGCGCCGCGAAACCCTAAGAAGAAGAAGAAGAAGAAGAAGAAAATCCCAGAAGAAGGAGAAGAAGGAATCACGTTGATACCAATTTAGGTCTTTGGGTATCATATTGATACTTTTGAGAGTTCAGGTATCAAATTGGCCTTGGCAAAATAGTTTGGGGACGGTAGATGAATTTTTCTCAAAAAAAAGAGGGTAAATTTGTCATTTCACTTTTTTTTGGGATCCACGTGCTTGCCAAGTCAGCAAACAGACGGCGCCGTCAGAAAATTTTGACGGAAGTATCACGTTGATACCAATTTAGGTCTTTGGGTATCACATTGATACTTTTGAGAGTTCGGATATCAAATTGGCCTTGGCAGCATAGTTTAGGGACGGTACCTGAATTTTTCTCATATTAGAATGTTGCAATGATAACACAAGTGTAGGTGCAGCAAAGTTGGCTAAGGCTCTTGCTCAAAGAGCAATGAAGTGACCAAGGTTTGAGACTTTGTTGGTTTTTTTATTGGAATTTTTGACCAACTATATGTCAGCCACATGATGTTGATGTTGCATGTGACTGATGTGAGAAAGGGTGGTAGAGTGGTGGTGATTTTGCGTGTAACTGATGTGAGAAAGGGTGGGAAGAGTCAGAAGGTTTCGGAAATTACCCAAAATTTCGCAAAATATCTCAAATTTCTTGATATTTCCAGAAATTACAGGAAATTTCCAAAATATCCGTCGAAATATACTTGAATGATCACGGAAATTACCCAAAATTTTACAAAATATCATCAATTTCTCGATATTTCCGGAAATTTCTGGAAATTTCCAAAATATCATTTGAAATATACTTGGATTGTCACGGAAATATCGACACCAAAAAAAATAAACGAAAATTTCGACGAAATATGGCGGAAACTTTCGATTTTTTAGTCCTTATTTTAGACCCTCTTTGAGTCCGCCTCTTCTCCATTCAAACTATCTTTCTGTTTCCCGTTGAGAGGATAATCTGGAGAGTTGTATTCTGTTCTCTGAATCAAGCCTCGCTTGCTCAAAAGGCTTATCAAGATCTGTCCAACGGTCCAAGTCCCCGCACAGATCTTCTCAGACTCCATATCAGCCAGCGGAAGCCGACGAAGCTCAGTTGTTTCGAGGTTATTAACATAATCTAGTTTTCGTAAGATCTTGTAGTATTTCATAGTTTCATGATGTTTTGTCCTCCAATGCTGCGTCTGTTTTGAGTTGATTTTTAAATTTTGTGTTTGCTTTTCTCTGTGTTTGCATGAAAGATGGAGGGGAAAACCATTATTGCGGTGATTGTTGCATGGGTCAGTTACATGGCGATTAATAAGTGGATATGGACGCCAATGAAGCGGGGTCCAAGTCCAATACGGAAGGATGATAATGATCCAGCATCTCGTCCTTCATCAGCAGCTGAAGCTTCATCATCATCACCTCCTCCTCCTGAGCAGAAGGATCATCCAGCATCTCTTCCTTCATCAGCAGCTGAAGTATCATCATCATCATCACCACCACCTCCTCCTCCTCCTCCTGGGCAGAAGTATGATGTGTTTTTGAGTTTCAGGGGTGCTGACACTCGCAAGGGTATCACATCTGATCTATACCATCGACTGCAGAGGAGGGGAATTAAAACATTCATGGATAATCCAGATCTTGAAGTTGGGGATGCTCTTTCTGACACTCTCTTAGCTGCAATTAAAGAATCAAGTTTTGCAATCGTTGTTCTCTCGCAAAATTATGCTTCTTCTACTTGGTGTTTGGAGGAACTTAGAGAGATTTGTCTATGCATGGAAGACGACAGTAGAATCCTGCCACTTTTTTATAATGTTGATCCTACTGATGTGCGATTTCAGAAGAGGAGTTTCGAAGATGCTTTCACTAAGCATGTAAAATCTGGGCGACACAAATCAGAGAAGGTGGAGGAGTGGAAAGCTGGTTTATACAAAGTGGCCAATATCTCTGGGTGGAATACAAATGATCATAAGTAAGCATCCTGAGTCTATCTTAATTGCCAAGGACTATAATTGTGCCCTAATTAGGTTCTATAAATTTACTTAATGGCTATTTGACCCTTAATTCTTCCTTGTAGGACTCACCAAGAACTGATCGACTCCATTGTGGAATCTGTCTACCGTAAAGTCTTACCTGCTGCAGTTGTGTTCATGGGAGAGTTCGAAGAGTTTCAAGCAACAAGACAAGCCATGGATGAGGTTACGAAGGCCCTAAAAGACGATGAAGTCAATGCCGTTGGGGTGTACGGCATGGGAGGCGTCGGCAAGACAACCATGGTAAAACATGTCGCTGCACAAGTCCGCAAAAATGGGATTTTTCATCATGTAATTATGGCTGTCGTTTCACAAAATCCTGATTTCGAAAAACTTCAAGATGCATTGGCAGAGCAGTTGGGCTTCAAATTGTGGGAGGAGACAGAAACTGGAAGAATTGCTAGATTGAATAAGGAGATAATGAGAACAGAAAAACTCCTTATAATCTTGGACGATGTTTGGGGGAGAACAGAGTTATCAAAGATAGGGATTCCCAGCTACAAGGAACTTCAAAAGTGCAAGTCCAAAGTCCTACTCACCACAAGGAGATTGAATGTATGCCTTACCATGGAGAGCCAAGCAAAAATTAAACTCAGTATCTTATCAGAAGAAGATGGTTGGAACTTGTTTGTGAACAAGGCACGAAGGTCATTTGAATCGACCACTTTTGAGGGTGTAGCGAGGACGGTAGCTGGAGAATGCAAAGGTCTACCCATTGCATTGATAGCAGTTGCAAGGGCACTTGGGGATAAACATCTGGAGGAATGGCAGACAGCAGCTCAACAATTAGAGAAGTCGCAACTTGCCAACCCTGATCATGACGAAGATGCTTTCAGATGTATAAAATTAAGCTATGATTACTTGAAAGATGAGGACTACAAGTCATGCTTCTTACTGTGTTGCCTATATCCAGAAGACTATGACATCCCAATAGAAGACTTGTTCCGGTACGCAATTGGGGAAGGATTGTTTCGAGATACTGACACAATATATGAAGCCAGAGGAATCGCACATTCAGTGGTCAAGCACCTGAAAGATTCTAGCTTGCTTTTGGAGGGTGAATTCAGTGGACACACTGGTGAATGTGTAAGGATGCATGATGTCGTCCGGGATACAGCCATGAGAATTGCAAAATGTGAAGATGGGCATGGGTTTTTGGTGAAAGCTGGATGTGGTTTAAATCATTGGTCGTGTCGATCACATGAAGGCTACTCTGCAATCTCACTAATGGAGAATAAAATTCGCCGTCTACCCGAAGAGTTGGTAAGTCCAAAACTTCAGATTTTATTACTACAACGGAATACTGATTTAAATGAGATCCCAGAGACCTTTTTCCAAAGTCCCAATGAATTAAGGCTCTTGGATCTTAGCAACACTAGTATTTCCTCTCTACCCCAATCTTTCAGTCTCCTTACCAACCTCCAAGCTTTGTATTTAGATTCTTGCGAGAAATTGATTGACATTTCTATAGTGGGAAAACTGAAGAAGCTTGAAATTCTTAGCATGAGGAAATATTCTGGGAGGGAATTGTCGAGAGAAATAGGAAATTTGACCAATCTAAGGATTTTGGAAGTCAGTGGCGCTTTAGTCACAATTCCATCTAAAGTGATATCAAAGTTGCATAAATTAGAGGAATTGTACATGCTGCACTGTGGATTTGAGTACTGGGGGTGTGAAATTGAGGGAAAAGGAGGAGAAACCAATATTGGGTTTGATGAGTTAGCTGGTTTATCAAATTTGAAAATTTTGCAGGTTTGCATATCTGATGCAAAATATATCCCTAAAAATGTTGAGGCCGAACCGAATTGGGTTTATTTTGATATACATATCGGCGGATTCATAAAATCTCTATACAATCGAATAGATCATAATTCAAGATTCTTGCATCTTGAAGGACCAATCATGAGTACCTTACCTGATTGGTTTATCAACGCGGTGACAGAGAAAACAGAGAAGCTAAAGTATGATCGCTGCGAAGGGATCAGTGACATTCTTATGGAATATGACCATGGGAGGTTACATAAACTCAAGCATCTCACAGTAAGTGGTCATTTTATTTCCTGTTTGTACTTGAAAGGGTTGATGAACACAACAAGACGAGTTCAAAATGTACCAGTGTTTGAGAATTTGGAAGAGTTGCACCTGATAGATCTGGTCCGCCTTAATGAGTTGTGTGTTGGTGAGTTACCACCTGGGTCTCTCTCAAATCTCAAGGTACTACATATTTGTTTTTGTTATATGTTGAAGAATGTATCAAAATTGGTACAGAGCCTACCAAATTTGGAGAAACTATATTTAAATTATATGGATGAATTGGAATATGTGTTTGGATGCGAAGGGTTAGAGCCGATACAATCAAAACTGAGAGAGATGCATTTGTTGGGTCCAAATTCAGTGAAAAGCATTTGTAGCGGTCCTGTCCCACGTGCAGTGTTCCAGAGTCTTAAAAGTTTGACCATTTACCGTTGCGAGCTGCTGCAAAGTCTGTTCGCATCTGATGTAGCCAACTGTCTTGTTCAATTGGAAGACCTTTTAGTAGACAGGTGCCCTTTGTTGGAAAGATTAATTGAAGCAGTGAACAACGAGAAGATTACGGTTCTTTCAAAATTAAAGAATATGGTTTTGAAGAATCTTCCTGTGTTGAATGGTGCAAGTGCTACTGTTGATATTGAGTGTCCTTCATTGGAACGCTTGACTGTGGAGGAATGCCCCCAGTTTTCAACCTCTGCTTCCAACTACTTTGGCAGTAGGAACCCAGTCAAACTCAATGATCCACAACTACACCGCTTCCTATATGAAAGGCATGTCTCTGTGTGAAAAATTTACTTAATTTGTCTTTTCTTCTATATTTTTTTTGGGATTAAATACTGTTTACTCTCTATACTTATAAAGTTTCGTCGTTTCAGTCCCTGACCTTCGAATGTCACTTAAAAAGTCCATGAACTCTTAATTTCCTCCTAATTGGTCCCTGCCGTCTAAATTTTCGGTTAAAGTTGCCAAAATATCTATTATGCCCTCACTTACTTTTTATTATTATTTATTTTTCTCTCTCTTTTATTTCTTTTTTTCATCTCACCTCTTGAAGGTCTATGGATTGGAACCGTCTTGATGAGGAGATGAGAGCAAGCCAGAAGAATAAGATGTAAAAAGAAAAAAATAAAAAAATAAAAAAAGAGAAGAAGATAATTTTTTTTTGAAGTAATTGAGGGTATAATAGATTTTTTAGGGGAAGATAATGAAGTTTTGACTGAGGCTTGACAGCAGGGACCAATTGGGAGGAAATTGGGAGTTCAGAGACTTTTTAGGTGAAATTCGAAGGTCAGGAATTGAAATGATGAAACCATATAAGTAGAGCTGTATATGGAGTAAACAGTATTTAACTCCTTTTTTTGTGTCTGTTATCATGATTGTTGTGTTTTCATTATTCTAGTAACGCAAATTACATGCAATATTATTGACAATTTCATAAAGTTGTTATACAATTTTCTGTGTTCTTTTTATTAGAGTTTGAAAATAATAAAATATTAATTTGGAGTGGAAAACAATTTTTTGGGAGGGCCAATCTCTCTACTGGTAAAAAAATGTTTTGTTTGAAAGAAAATTTGAAACAGGGTCCTCGACTCCTGGTACACCATATTTTCAATCATTTTTATTTATTTTTGATTTGCTACTCTGATTTTGCATTTTAGTATTGCTTTTGCTTTTGAATTCCTGATACTTAGCTGATCTTCTTTTCTTTTCCAATTAGATTCGGCCGCGTAACTAATATGCGATTTTCCATGAAGTATAAGTAGATGGGAAGCATATGCATGGGTCCTGCTGATGTGCGATGTTCCAGACTAGTAAAAGTTTGTTCATTTGCTACATCCTTCTAGAAAGAGACTTCACATCTCATGTAGCTCATTATCATTTTCACTTGGCATTTGGGAAAACACTTATGTAACAATTTGCCATTTGTTGGAAAGAATAATTGAAGGAAGCAAGGAAACAGTGAAGAACAAGAAGACTGTTCTTTCAACATTGAAGAACTTAGATTTATTGATTTAATAGAACTTTCTATGTTTGTACTATGAAAGTGCTACTATTGATTTTCAGAACTCTAATAAGCACTTGTACGTAAAGGAGTGCCCCCTGTTTCCTCTGATTCTGACTTCCAGAGCATGAACCATTAGAGGCGGATCCAGGATTACAAGCTCAGTGGGGCTTGAACTTCCTAAAAAAGGAAGAAAAAAAAAATTTCAGCCACAAATTTTGACACTAACCTAAAATTAATGTTCAATTACACACACAAAGCCACAAATTCAGCAGTTTGGTCAAAGAGGAAAAGCTTCACTCAGATCCCTTTTCTGGATTACCACCGTCTTTAAACATGCTATAGTCTTCTCTCATGACAGGTCTTGGATCTCGGCCAACCTGTAGTTAGAAAGAATTTTATTAAACTTCTCACTGAACACATGGGAGTGAAAAATAATTTAAATAATGTCAACTAGAAAGAAAACAATCCCCTCTTAAAGATCTCGGTTAAGATCCTATAGACATCCAAAAGACATGTTTGAAGCTTAAGACTACAAAGCCCTCATCTTGGTATCAATAACCTGCCTCAAGAAACCATTCCCTTGCTTCCTTAATTCCATATAATTGAGCTTCACAGAGAAAGCACCAAATAGACTCCTCTGTATCATTTGGATTCTGGGCAACATCTATTCAGAACTGCTCTGCCCCTTCTTCAAATCTGTACATAAAGATAAATAATTTAACCCTAGACACATAGCTTCACGAAACCAGTTCTAAAATTTTACACTTAATTTGGGGACCAATAAATTTTAGTTCCATAAACGCACATATTCAGCAAACCCAACCCACCCAATAACTGGGATAAAATTGAATTAACAATTTCATTAGATTTAACAATTTCAATTTGGATTTTATCAATTTGGAGATGAATTGGGTTTTACTAGAACACCTCTTTCGGTGGAGTGACTGGACTGAATAACCCAGCAATTTTGAACACTGATCAAGGGCCGAGCTGCGAGCCGCTGCCGAAGAACGGAAGAACTGAAGAAGTGAATATCAGAATTCATAAATTAGAAACTTCAAAAAAAGGGAATATCCAGATATAAAGGTGAAGAAGAGGAGGAGAAGAAGACGGAGAGGGAGAGAGAGATACCTGGAGGTTGGAGCTCAGAGACGAAGAAGAGGAGAAGAAGTGAAGGAACGGCGCTGGAGTTCGGCCACTTTGGTGGGGCTTGAGAAAGGAAAAGAGTGTTCCCAACAAAAAAAAAAGCAACATGTATACCTTTTTTTTTTGGGCCCATAAAGCCCGGTGGGGCTTGAGCCCTACCCAGCCTGTGGCTGGATCCGCCCTGCAACCAAGTTATGTTGTTCATCTTCGGTTTCTATCGTCAAGGTATGATGCTGTGTCATGAACTGAATTCTTAAACTGAGAAATTCGCGCGCCACTAAACGCTCCGGTACGGCGTTCCAACTCCGCCGTCCCATTCCTCCACTTCTTTGTCCGCTGATTAATTAAGGTACTTTCTACTCTGCTCTACTTAGAGAGTTGGCTCCGTGGATACAACTTTTTGGGTCCTCTTAATTTGTCTTTATAATCATTGGAAATTTAGATTTGCGAAATATTTTTTCTGCTTATAGATTGTGGGAAAGTTGAAATCTTTGGTGTACGGTTAGTGTGATTGTGATTAATGATTAGTGGTTTGGTTTAACTCACTGATTGTTGATTCTGGGTACTAAACTTAATTTCAATTGGTTGATGGGTGAGGAGTGTGCCATTACAAATTCTATTCTGCAGGGTGGTTTTCTGTTAGCTTTTCTAGTTGATTACAAAGAGTCCAGAAGTAGGGGGAGAAAATTGATTGATAGTATATGTTATGTATTTTGTTGGCTTCTGGCTCCTATATTGGAGACTTGTGTTATAAGTTACAACAAATCCAAGGTTGTATCTTTTGCGACCAAGAAAGTAAAAAGGTTGTAATGGTGTTTCACTGTAAAAGTTTGAAACTCCAAACCAGATAGGAGAAACCTGGAATTCCTAATCCACGGCTTGTATTAAAGTCACAATATGGCAAGACAAGCGGACAAAATATTGCTGTTGACAGTTTTTCATGCTCAAAATTGGACCATGGTTCATGCTCTCATCATGTTAGTTTTTCTAATTTTACTCAATCTATACTCAAACCTTCAAGAGAACTCTTTGGCTTAGTTTCGTGGAAATCTGTATGTGTTACCTCCAAATTGGAAGACATTCCATGCTCTCATCATTGGTTTGCCTGTTTTGCATGTATTAGCTAAAGTTTTTAACTTTCAGAAATTTACTTCTCCAATATTCTTGCTAAAATGTGATTACAGTCATCAACATAATTACTGTTCATTTTCAGGGGGAACTCCATGATACCTATGGCTTATGAGCAGGTTTGTGCTCATTATCATGCATGGGCTAGCAGGACTGATGTCCATGTTTCCATAGTTGTCCTGTCTATGATGGCACAACTGTTGAGGAACCAAAACAAAGATGGTAATTTGATACTACCATAGTCCACCTAACTACTACATTATTGCCAATTAAGCATTCGATGTGTTGTTAAGTTAATAACATTATTGCTCTGAGCATTTTGGTTCCAATTGCTTTGTTTTTTTGTTGCATACATTGTCCTAATTATTTTGAAGACAAGAACAGAAAGGAGAAAAAGATTTTAATTTGCTTAATTAGCTCAATGATCATAAAAAAACTGACTAAACCATGCCTTTGGATAGTTTTCAGTGAGTCTACTTCTTTTGGATCCAATTGATTTTTTTTTTTATTGGGTACATGATCACGATGATACATGATGAATGTATTTTATTGCAGACTATAGTGTTCTTCAAATTATGTCATTCAGATTGGTATAAAGACGCACATAAGTATGGTATTGCATGACCGCACTTAAATTTTAAGATGAAAGATGCGTTTAGTTTTGCAGAAATGAAAGCAAGAATTGATGTGTATAAACATCAAGTTAAATTCATTGTAATTTAGACAAAAACATGAACGCTGTTCAATGAAAAATCAGAGAGCAATCGAGGTATGATCTGAAGTTTCAAAAGATGAGTATTGGTGTTATACACTTTGATCATAAGAGTTGTTATTCATTAGGCTTGCGTTGATGAGACAGACAGAATAGATTTGGTTGGGACTACGATTTCAAATGCATCAAATTGAAATTCCTATTTCCATTTCAACATTTTATTGGTCCATTCAGTTCATAAGATTAGGGTAAACACTTCAAATGTTTACCAATCATCCCAAAGGTCGGTGTGTCTAAGTCAATACTAGTAGAGTATGCCAGTGAGAAACAACAATAGTTTCTCAAACCTTTTACATTTTATCAAAGATACGAGTACAATATAATTGATCCACACTTTAACTACACCTGCTAATTGGGGATCTCTCCTTTGGCCGGGTAATGTGCATTATTGATCTGGAATTAGAAGTCATCACATTTACTTTGATCTATTCTTACCACCTCCCTTCTGGTTTTTACACTTTTTTCTGTTGTTTCTTCATCACTTCTTTGTTGTTGTTTTCTTGCCTGTTCTCTTTGAGACCTGCTTCTTTCTTTCTCACTTTTTTGGCCTCCAACACCCGAATAGCCTCTGCATCTCTTCCCTCAGGTCAACCAGCTTCTGCCTCATTTTTAAGGTGTGTAAACCCTCTGATCTATGATATAAAAACAGGATTGTTAAAGTTGCCTTCAGTATGTAGAAGTCGAGGCAAGACACAGAGAAGGTGATCGAAGCAATGGAGAGTTAATTTATTTAGAAAATTATAACTAATTTACTGAAGAAGTTGCTAGTAATTGAAGAGGTTATTAGTAGGGATTGCCTACTTTAAGCTATGCAACATTGATAGGATCTCTCATCATTACCATTTTTTTGGCCAGTAGGATATCTTTCTTTTAGCTACACATTGAAATTTTTTTTTTTTTTAGTAAGTTATATTTCCTGGGTTTTGATTATCTTCTGCTGCATGCCTGTCAGAATATGTTGAAAGTGGTTTGGTATATAACAGGCCTCCATGCTGACACATTCATGGACATTCCTTCACTATCTTGAACAATGGTTAAATGAAATAAGTTTAAACAAATTCACCTGAAATAGAATGAGGTACCATTTTACAGGATGAATCAAAGTATCAAACCTCCAGAAGTCAGTCCGTCTAGACTCTAGATCAAGTCTTTGCCGAGAAAATAGTCAAGTCCATAATCTCTCCAAAGTCTACTTTAGATGGAAGGCTAAAGTGGCTGATATGAACGGATTTGATGCGTACTGTATAGACACTATGAAGAAATATTTGGAACTAACAACTGAAAGGGTATCTCATTATGTTAATCAAAAGATAATCTCTCTAGTAAATTGGTCTACAAGACAAAGTTCTTTACTGGTCCAAGGGAGCATCAACTTTATTAGGTGAAGACTTCTTAATGTATAATATTGCTCTATTTTACTGCCGGACATCTCTACCTTTGGCTTATACTTTCACGTTGTTCTCCAGAACCCCAAACCTTCTCTTGCTCAATTTATCAAAAGGCTCAAGAGACAGATCAGACAGAGTCCAAGCTATGTACAAAACTTTTCAGAGCATGTGAAAGCTGGAGCTATGGAGCTCTGTTCCTTTGAGGTTAGTAACGCTGTACAATCTTCGAAACAGTAATATTCTCATGATCTGAAGGATGAATGTTTTAGTTCAAGATGCCAGAAAACTGGTAGATAGAATAAAAATCAATAATTGGAGAATTATTAGTTGGCTTATTTTTTTGGATAATAGGTGCCTAATCTGGAACTAAAAGATGCACAGTTGTGCTGTATTCCAGCAATCAAGTAAATGGTTAACTTAGACTTCAGATATATCAGTTTCAAGCACATCTTTAGAGAAGCTAATTTTGTGGCGGATCAGTTAGCAAACTTGGGACACAAGATTTCCTAAAGCTATTCCACAGCCTCATTTGGTATCTAATGTAATCTTATTTGATAACTTGAACATCGGGTGCCGTAGAGTATTCCTTCTAGTTTTTTATTTTATTTTTTTATAATATTTTTATTTATCAGAAAAAAGTAAATGGGTAACTTGTAATCTTGTTTTACCTAGCATTATTGCAGATGATAATGCACTTCATTTTTACGCGCTAATGGAACTTTAAAGATGACTTTGAATCTTGTAACTACAGAAAATGAATAAAAAAGACCAACCAAATGAAGTCACCCTTGGACCTTTGTTTTTTCTGGTCTTCATGGTTTTCAGTCTGATGATAGCCACGGGGCCTAGAAGTGGTTAAGCAATCACAGTTAGGAGAGGATTCCATGCTTAATTTATAAACAACTTGGAACTAAAAGAATGAAGGACAGTGCCATAGGTGTTCTGGCTGCAAACATCTATATAATTTGCGGCAATTAAAGACCTTACTTGATGATTCTGAAGTTCAAAGCTAGTTTCTGTCCAACACTCTTAGTCTCGATGCGTTTTTCATTCTTTCGTAATATATTTCATATTGTGGTAACTTCTATTTCTATTTAGGCATTTAGCACATACTTGTATTCAGTGATGCAGAATGCTTGTGTGTACGTATAAAATATCTTTGTGATGACATACAGAAGTGAAATTTTGGTATTTTTAAATGAAATAAATAATTTTCAAATGAAAATTTAATGCTGGATATGATAACGATGGATATATATGATATCATAAATATTCGAAGTGCAGGTTATGGCCAGCTGGCTTGATAGTAGAATGGTTTACACAAAGCTTGAACCAGTCCGGCAAAACTAAGGTCAATGTCCATCGATCAGAATCAATGATATGAATCAAGTGGAAACTTAGTCCCGCTTGACTTACAACCGTCTCTCTTCCATTATTTCCCTTAAATTTTTGCTGCAAGCTCCATCTGTTTTTTGTGATCAGCAGCTACCGTGCACGTGGTCCCTAGCTATCTTGTGAATTTCGTCACTTTGGTTCAGCTTTGCTTCTCAATCATTGTTCATTTCGTGATTCTTCTAGAGAATATTTTCTGTTTTGGTGGTTTTCAACGGCCATGAGCTCCCATATATCCTCAGCATCTCCTTCTTCATCACTTGAATCATCATCAAGCTCCTCGGTGGTGGAAGTATGAAGTGTTTTTGAGTTTCAGGTGTGAAGACACTCACGAGGGTATCGTTTCCTATTTATACTAGGAATTGGCTGATTCATGGATGACTGAGGGCCTGACATAGGGACTGATATTTCTCCAAAGAACCTGACTGCAGTTGAAGTATCCAGGTTGCTATGGTTGTTCTCTTGCAAACCTATGTTTCTTCTACACTGTGTTTGGCTGAACTTGCAAAGATTTTCCCACGCTCCGAAGCCAAGAATACAGAAGTTCTGCCACTTTTTTATCAAATGGATCTGTCTGATGTACGAAAAGAAGAGGGAAGTTTTGAAGTAATCTTCACTAAGCATGAAAATCTGGGCCATACAGAGAGAAGGCACAACACTAGAAATTTTCTTTAAAAAGGGTGGCCGATTTCTCTGGATAGCATATGCTGCATACCCAGAATATAAGTAAGCATGATGCTTGAGACTCTTAATTAAGAACAATCATACTTTTGATTATGGAATTTGACCCGATGATTAGTTCACCTTCTTCCTTTTAGCTGTGTACTTGTTAAACACATAGTCGATTATGTGTGCAGTAAAGTAAGACCTACTGAAATTGAGTTTATGATGTCTTAAGGTAGATTTTGAAGCAACAAGCCTATAATGTCAAATCATTGAAGATTTTGAAGCAGTAGAAGCAACAAGACAAGCTGTCGTTGGGCTTAAGTTGCTTAGTTTCAAAGTCTCTCCCTTCCCTTCCATGTGTGTTTTTCATTTTGATTTCTGCTTTGCTTCTTTTTCTTGGTTTCTTGACTGTTCTTGTTTCATTTTTTGTTGGTTTCTTCCTGCAGCTGAAAGGTCTACTAAGTGGCAGCATAATGTGTTTTTGAGTTTCAAAGGTGAAGATACGCGTAGGAGTTTTCTGTCCCATTTGTACCATTAATTGCAAAAGACGAGTGTAATTAGAACATTCAAGGATGATACAACTTGGAAACAGGGACGATATTTCTCAAAGTCTGATAACTGCAATTGTGTAAGAAATACAATAAGAGAATTCTACTTATCAGACCTCTCTCATTTTTTAATTATTAAATAATATATATATGTCTTTTTTTTTTTGGTACAATGGAGGCAAGAAGCCCCTACAAGAAAAGACAATCTAGCCAAGATGACTTTTTCAGACTTGCCGAGGTCTAGAAACACCTAAAATATCATCAAGCAAGGCTTCTACAAGACTACAACTAAACTAGGAGGACTTTGAAAAGTGCAAATCCCAGAAGCATGCTGCAAATCCCATAGAGATGCATACCCTCTCTATGTATGTGCTTGAGGTTCAGAATATCAAATTGACTCATCAGCATTTTTCAGTTAAGAAGAACAGTTCCAAGAGGATGTAAATCCATGTTCTCACTATGCAATAGTGTCACCAAATTTGCAGAATCAGAATCAACATCTAACTTGTTGATATGTAAAGCAATAGCAAGCTGCAGTCCATGAATAAACCCCATGCTTCAGCCTGAAGCACCCCCACCTGTCCCAATGTTCACCATGAAACCACTAATCCACTCACCATTAGAATTCCTTATAACTCCCCCAGCACCAATTAGGCCATTAGAGGAGCGAGAACCATCGATAGTCTAATTGGTGCTTTGGAGAGACCAAATATATATTTTTCTTAATATTTTAGTCTGTAACCATCTTTTTATATAAGGACGTATATATTATTTAATAATTAAAAAATGAAAGAGGTCTGATAAGTAGAATTCTCTTATTGTATTTCTTACGGCAAAATTTGAAATTTTTTTGGAATAAATTTTTTTTTTAATTCAGTGGAATTTTTTTTGAAATTGGACTTATTGATTGATCTTCAATGGAGTGTGAGGTTGTTGTGCTTGTGCATGATGAGTGGTTCAAGGATTAGGGATAAATTGTTTTGAATTTTTTTTTTTTTTTTGAGTTTGACAAAAGTAAAATGGCACAAAAATAAAAAATAAAGGGGCTGTGACCACTTACCCAATTTCAGCTTTAAAATTGCCCACTTACTCCACTAAGAGTTTTTTAACCTCATTTACCCAATCTAACAGCTATTGACAGTATTACCCTCATTTTAATTTATAAATTACAATCATATCTCTCTCTCTCTTTCTCCTCTTCTCTCTCTTCTCTCTCTCCCCTCTCCGATTTCTTAATCAAAACACCCAAATCTGAAAAACCCAATTTCTTAATCAAAACCCAATTGTAGTCACTTTCCGATGGACTCGGTCGGCAAGAGCGCCAAAGCGGCGACTCCGATCAAAGAACAACACGGCTCCGATCCAAGCTCTGAGAATCTGAACCCCAACGTCTCTCCCAGCCTCAAAATCGGCGAAGTCCCATAAATCAGGTTCCAAGAATCTGAACAACCCGAACCTGGTTTTCCAACAATCCAACAATCCGAAAGAAGATCCGGGAGAGGAAATTTGTGGTGGCGAAGAAGAGAGGGAAGAAGGAGGACAATCTGAATCCGAACACCGAGTGCATGTGAACCCGACTTCACCGGACCACCGTGCCAATCACTTAGTCAAATCATTGAGCCCAGGCAACCATTCATGTCCCCATCAGAAGCACCACCGTGACAATCACTAAGACAAACCATAAATCTGGAGATCAACGTCGACCTCAAACACGAAAGCCCGACCTTGACCCGATTCCAAATCCGATTAGACAGCCTGAGACGCTGTGACCACCTTGAAAGGGAGCCAACCCAAGGTCCTCAATCCCAGGTTTGCGATTTTGCTGTTGGTGCTTGATTCCGAGGATGAGCTTGTGCTTCTTCTTGGCGCGCTCGTCGTCGTCGTCCGGCGGAGGAGGAGGAGGATGAGGGGCCGGCTTCACACTCTTGGGTGCCCAGAGCAATTTTTGGGTGCCCATATCACTTTATTTTTTATTTTTGTACACTGTGAACCCCGAGAATGAGAAAGGAATTGCAATGTAACTGTGGGGTTTGTTTGATGGTCTACTGGGGGCAGTAGACACATTATTGGCCCCCAGTAGACTTTGATATGAGGGACAGGGATCACTATAGTGTGGTGTTTTAATAAGTTACCTGTTGTTTTCTGTGTATTAAAGTCAAATTATCTTTGAATCCTACAAAAAGGTGCATTTTTGGTGGTCTATTGGGAGGCAGTAGAAACATTGGACTTTGTATGGGAGGGCAATAATATGATTATTGGGAGCCAATAATATGATTATAAATTGATCAATTGTGCCTGTAGTGTATTCATTTTGGTTTTGGGAGTTCATACAATTCACTGGACGGCAATCATATGATTTTTGGGAGGCAATAATATGATTATTGGGGGGTAATAATATGATTACTGGGGGGCAATAATATGGTTACTGGATATTATTAGGGA
Source organism: Rosa lucieae (assembly GCA_024704745.1). NCBI lineage: Eukaryota > Viridiplantae > Streptophyta > Magnoliopsida > Rosales > Rosaceae > Rosa > Rosa lucieae. The sequence goes on along the minus strand of CM045496.1, from coordinate 83,885,779 downwards.
CCGGTCGCCGGATTCCGGTCACCGATGATCGGATTCCTGTCACCGGTCACAGGATTCCGGTCACCGGTCGCCGGCGCCCTGCCACTGGTCACCGGAGGCCGGCAAGGTGGAGGATGATTTCTCCCTCTAAGTGAAAAAGAAGGAGAGGGAAAAAAAAAAAAAAAAGAATTAATTGGGTAAAGGGGAAATAATCCCTTAGAGTGTTTTGGATAAATGGGGTTAAAAAACAGTTGGTGGAGCAAGTGGGCAATTTTTAACCTAAAATCAGGTAAATGATCATTTCCCCAAAAATAAATGAAGATATGTGCCATTAAAAATTTATTCAGAGTTCAGAGTTCAGAGTCAATTCCCTTGTTTGCTTCTTTCCCTGGAAATTTCTTGCTGGTTCAATGGCGCCCTCTGCATCTCTTCCTTCATCAGTCGAATCATCATCATCATCCGCTCGTCCGCGGAAGTATCATGGGTTTTTGAGTTTCTCAGCTTTCCTCTCTGGTAAGTTTTTGTTTCGTTTTCTTTTTTTGTTCTTTCATCCCGTTTTGCCCAGAATTCTGGGTTTGATGTTAAGAACCCGAGTTTATTTGTAGATCTTTCCTTTCGGAATCGTCCAGAAAATGGCGTCGAGCTACCGAGCGAGATAAGAAGGAAAAGTGTGGGATCTGAATGAGCCTCCTAATCAGGGACGCGTGGAGGACGACGGCACCACCTCGGCCGACGGCAACGGAAAAAGTGGCTGCAAGATATTCGGGGTCTGGTTCACGGACAATGCTGATTCGCAACCCGTGACCCGACAGTTCTTCCCGGTAGATGTATCCTCCGAAATGGAACTCCCGCCTGGAGGTGGTGTTGCCGCCGGGCCGGTTGCTTCTTCCTCTTCTTCATCATCACATGTTCAGTGGAAGTATGATTCACCTGCTCAGTGGAAGTATGATGTGTTCTTGAGTTTCAGGGGTCCAGACACTCGAAGGAGTATCACAGCTTATCTATACTATCGACTGAAGAGGAGGGGAATTAAAACATTCATGGATGATCCAGATCTTCAAGTAGGGGATGTGATTTCTCCCGCTCTCCTAAAGGCAATTGAAGGATCAAGGTTTGCAATTGTTGTTCTGTCGGAAAACTATGCTCATTCTACTTGGTGTTTGGAGGAACTTACAAAGATTTGTGAGTGCATGGAAGGAAGCAAAAGAATTTTCCCACTTTTTTATAAGGTGGAACCATCTGATGTACGGTACCAAACGAAGAGTTTCGGAGAAGCTTTTAATAAGCATGCAAGCTATGGGCGACACACATTACAGAATGTGCGGCGGTGGAATGATGCTTTAAACAAAGTGTCCAGTTTCTCTGGGTGGCATACAAAGAATTATAAGTAGGTATCATGATGAGATTATCTATTTCAATTATCGAGTCATGCGCACAGCTTTTCCATTTATTATTTGACCCTTGATTCTTCCATTCTTCCTTCCATGTAGGACTGATATAGAACTTGTAAACGCAATTGTGGATTTTGTGTGCAATAAGATACAACCTATTGACACTGAGTTTACAATGTCTTCCGGAGATTTTGAAGCATATGAAGCAACAAGAAAAGCCATAGATGAGGTTATGAAGGTGCTAAAAGATAAAGATGACGAGGTCACTGTGGATGGTGTCTACGGCATGGGAGGCGTCGGCAAGACAACCATGGTAAAACACGTCGCTGCACAATCCTGCAAAAATGGGACTTCTCATCATGTGATTATGGCTGTTGTATCCCAGAGCCCTGACTTGACAAAAATTCAAGGCACATTGGCGGGGCCGAGCGAGTGTTGTACTGCGAATAGTAGTTGTAGTGCAAGTGTCGGAATTAAGGGAGTGCGGCTGCCGGGGCTGAAGCGGCCGCCGTGGATGGTGAGGGTTCCGGTGATTGACAATGGATGCTCGACTTGGGACATCGTGAGGGACTTCGCGCCGGAAGAAGAGAGGGAGTCGTCGGAAATGGTGCAGAGAAGGTTTGGTTCTTTTTCCTCGTCTTCTTCTGATGAAGAAGAAGTTGAAGAAGGAGAGGATGTTGACTTTTCCAGCACTATCACAGAGTTTTCCAGTATTTCTCCATATGGAAGGTTTTCGCCGAATGGGAAGCCTAAACTTATTGTCACTCATTGGGAAAAGGGTGATTTTCTCGGCAGCGGCTCTTTTGGGTCTGTGTATGAAGGAATTTCTGAGTAAGTGCTGCTTAAAACTCATTTTAGCTGCTTAATTATGAATGCTCAATCTTTAGATGTCTTAAAATTCATAATTTTGCATTGCTTGAGGTTGGAGTTGTTCAGTTGTATATTGATAGCGTTTCTCTAGTTCACAGTTATCTGTACATTTAGGATTAGGTGGATTCAATGGCAAATCCATGCCTGTGAAGGGTCGAAACATCAACATGTGATGTGATATAACCAGTATTTTAGGGTGCTTGTTTCAAAATTCAATTGAGGGAAGATAGATAAACTCAGTGGACATAGTGATGGAAAGACCAGCTCTGCGCAGTGTGAAGAGGAAATTTGAACCTTCCATGCTTGAGCTAGGCTTGTTATGAGACTATTGAGCTTTTTTGGTATCTCTTATCTTTTAATAGGGGAGTGAGGACGCCTATCCACTTGTTCCTTTTATTCTTGCAACTTCTGCAGTATCTTACTTCCATGGATAAAATCCTTGTTCCTTTATGGCCTTATGGAAAATTTGTAACTATATTAAAGTGAACTTTTCTTTGTTTCCAATGCATTTATATACTGACAAATTTTTTAATATAATGTTTATTACAAGAGTGGTTCCATGTTTTCATCTTTTCTTTAGCTCTGATATTTTCAAGATCTTTGTTGAATATGATTTTGCTCTCTTTCAGTGGCGGATACTTCATTGCTGTCAAGGAAGTTTCCTTGCTTGATCAAGGAAGGCTGGGGAGGCAAAGAGTTTTTCAACTTGAACAGGTGACATTGGCTTACATTTCATGTTATGCCCTGAAATTGCATGTCCCTGATATTAAGTAATTGACTCAGTGATCGTATACCGGTAGAGTCTACCTTGTTTTTTGCTCCTTGCTGAGCTGCTCTTCTTCTCATTGTCTGTTTTTGTCTATGTTTTTCTTCCAGGAGATTGCTCTTCTGAGTCGGTTTGAGCATGAGAACATTGTTCAGTATTATGGCACACAAAAGGTACCCATTATTCTATAGTCTATTCCCATGGATAACTAATAGCTATGCTATGAACTTTTCTACAATAGTAAGTACTCATGGATGTCCAAAATTCCGTTCATGATATGATATTGCTACTTTGCTACTGATTCATGTAATGATATGTAGAGGCTTACTTTTATTTGAAACTTATTGACATGACACTGATGATCTTTGATGCTGGTCTGCACATTCCTTTAATGTACAGACTAGAGTATGAAATAACCACAAACAGAGGTATATTTTGCCTTTCTGTCACAGGATTTATTTTATGCAGTTAGCATCTTTGTTTAATTTTTTTTTCTCTCACATACAAACTCACTGTAGATAATTGTAATACGAAATAAATCACAAACAGAGGTATATTTTGCCTCTGTCACAGGATTTATTTTATGCAGTTAGCATCTTTGTTTAGTTTCTTTTTTCTCACATACAAACTCACTGTAGATAATTGTAAACATGCTTGTCCACATTGTTATGCATTTATTTGAGGGGTTGCCTTATCATCTATTGTCCATACTATATGATACTTCTGTTTGAGTCCAATAGTATGAGGAACTTGTTGCATGAATATTAGTAGGTTTATTTGTTGTGAAGCAGTTAAGCCATTTATTGATTCAGTATAAATTTTTCATAGCTCTTATCCCTGTGAATCCACTTATTTGTGAGCACCATTATATTTTTATATTTTCTGATTGGTCTTTGCAGGATGAATCAAAGCTCTATATCTTTCTGGAACTTGTAACTAAAGGCACCCTTCTAAAGCTATATCAAACGTACCATCTTACAGATTCGCATGTCTCTGTATACACTAGACAGATCTTGCAAGGTCTGAAGTATCTTCACGACCGAAAAGTGATTCACAGGTAACTCATGTGACACATGTACATTTATGTGAAAATTATGGTTTTGGCTGTACTGTTCTCAGAAGATTCTGAAGTCCCACCACTCAGCCATATTCATGTGAGGATTCATTCCAAAAACCTGAGAAAACAAATCTGCGCACCATCACAATGTTCCTGATCATCCTTTGCCTTGTCATTTTGAATACTTCTATTCTCATCTTTGTGTTTCTTGCATTCAGGGACATTAAATGCGCAAATCTTTTGGTGCATGCTAATGGATCTGTGAAGCTTGCTGACTTTGGATTGGCAAAGGTTTGTCTTTGTCCCCAAATTCAATTGTATTCTATTGTTTTCCATAGCTTCCACAAGGTTGTGAATTATTTCTCCTTATACTGTGTGGTGCGTCCTCTTTCCAGACTATCAAAATGAACAACATAAAATCTTGCCAAGGAACTGCATACTGGATGGCCCCTGAGGTTTGCCTTTGCACTTTTGAATTTAAAATTTTGTATTAGTTTGTGTGCTTAAGAGCTCTGTTATTGGAGGACATGCCTATAATACTTCCAAATCAATCACTCGTGTCTTATTCTACTGCCATCACTGATAAATTTAGTGATCCTTGTAGGATGACTTTCATGAATGATTCTTGCTTCTTGAACTCTGACAGAATTGTTGTTAGTTGCTTTGGTTAGGTTGTTGGATTCCAAATATAACATTTATTAAAACAGAGGATGTTGGTAAACATTGGCTGGAGGAATCAGTACAGTGATATACCTTTTTATATTCTGTTTCTACCAAAACACAAAAACAAATTTGAAATGCAAGAAGATAGGAATTATAAAGTGGGAAATGTAATGACATGTATTAATTAGTCTATCCGATTTTGCCTAGGTAACTTGGTTTATTGTTCTAATCTAAACTAAACCACCATTTGTAATTATGATACAGTATGTGCATTGGTGCTGGCCCTTGGCTAATGTCTAGCTTTCTGAATTATGTTGATTCTCTCTCTCTTGATATTGGATTTTAGTAGAAAGGGCCACGTATAGAGTGATGTGGTTGGTGGGCTTCTCTCAGAATGTCTACATGTTTATTTATTTTATAAGCACAACAAAGAGAAGGAAAAGTATGAAATGCAAATGAGAAAGGTGAAAAGGAGAGGAAGGAGGATGCATAAAGTTAAAACTATAAGCTTTTTAAAATTGTTTCTAGTCTGTAAGTAGATTTTGATATATCTTCTCTCGGCTTCCTTCTTCTTACTGTCCTCTTCGTTTTGTTCTCTTTCTTTATTGTTTTTAAGAAAATAAGAAAACATTAGATAACACAGCCAAACTGTTTCTCATTAGATAATTAATTCTTTCTCCAAAGAACACAGCCAGATACATGGCACTATTATGTAGTTTAATTAAATTGTGCTAATTCTACCGAGTTAACTCGTCCCAAGAGCATATTGAAAGAAATTGGGTTCAGTTCAGAAATTATAATAGTTGACAGTGTTAGTTAAGATGGTCATTTCAGAATCAACAGTAACTTGAGTTCTTTGTGCTTGTGGCAATGATTGCTCAAGTACCAAGGAGATTATTTGATGGTGCAACAATTGTTTCGTATTGTGTGTTTAAACCTGTATTTCCATAGCCTTTTTTCAAGGCTGGATAGCTTTATAGGCTGATGGATGTTTGTGATTGATGGGGTTGGGATTTTGGTTGTAGGTCTCTTGCCAGCTTCTATTTTTCCTTTGTATCATATGAATTATCTTTTTCTAGCATTTAGGTGATGTCTTGGCTTTTGCAAATTAGAAAAGGTGCAAGATACTTATATATTACCAGTTTATTGACTTTATTCACCAAGAGGTTGCGTATGATGATTCTATCATGTAGTACGTGGTGTCCACTTTTTAAGGATTTCTTAGCCAAGCTATTATTGTGCAGGTTGTTAATAGTAAGAGTCAAGGTTATGGCCTTCCAGCTGATATATGGAGTCTTGGATGTACTGTGTTGGAGATGTTAACTGGGATGGTTCCATACTCTAATCTCAAACCGGTTTGTGCCATTTTCATTAGACTTTATGGTTCAGAATGACTAGACTATTTATCTCTTCAACCTCTATTTTGTTTGGATAACATTATCTCTTCTTTAAACAGATGCAGGCATTATGGAAAATTGGAAAGGGGGAGTCCCCTCTGATTCCTGATTCTCTTTCAGGAGAGGCACAACATTTCATCCATCAATGCTTAAAAGCTAAGCCAGATGATCGTCCCACTGCTGCTCAGCTTTTAGAACATCCATTTGTAAACAAGCCTCTTTCTTCCATGTCTTTTGGCAGGCAGAGTTGAAAAGATTTATTCAGCTATAAGTTGTGATGGTAATAAGGTAAATTCCACTGATTTCACTGCTTCATAGTGCTCATATCTGCACTCACAACTTCCATGAAAGTGATCAAAAAACAATACCTTCCTCTGTTTAAAGAAGAAAAAGAAAAGGCATAATTCCACTGCTCATATCTTTGCTTTTGATACCAGCTCTATTCGACCCAAAGAAGCAGGATGATAACATCCATGTTCTATAATTTGCTTTGGGATCCCGTGTCCAGCCATCAAATCTTGGCTTGCGCAGGTAGAGTGCATGCTTGTTATAACTTCAGTGATTTTCAAGGTCTATGCCAGGGATATACGACTTTAGAAGAACAAGCATCCTTCCGCAGGTGCCTGCTCTGAAAATCATCTTGCACGTAGAGCAATCCCACTAATTATTTCACCATCATTTCTGTTGTGGAAATATGATTTATTGATGTTCGATTAGTGTTTGGCGTTTCATGTCTTCCCCTCTGTTCCAAATGAAAATATTTAGTGGGTGAGAGATTGTATGGGCTAGTTGTAGTAGATAGTTTTGTTAGTATTGGAAAGTAATTCCAATTTGTATATAGCTGTTATTGACAGTGTCATAAATGGCATGCATTCATGATCTGACATTTTTTTGATGGCCGATGCAGTTTCGTTAAATCAATAGAGTGCTTTGTTTACAAATGAAAATGAATGGCGTATATACTGTTAGGATTGGTTGTATTGAATTGTGGAGCTCTGGATTGTATTTCTTGTTTGTTTCATTTCAGCACGATACTTTTATTTTGTCAATTGGTCGTGTTGGGGGTAAATTAACTTAACTGCCTTGTTCCTTGAATCTAAAGATGCGATTCATTCTGCAGAAGTGATGTGATGTAAATCACTTGCTGTCAGACTTTATCGAATTATAAAATATCTATATACGATTTAGTCTAGAAAATAAAAATTAATAATGAAATTATTTAAAATGTTTTTTTTTTTAATAAAGTCCAATTGACTTGTCATTGATACTTGAACTAGAATGACCATTACATACTCTGTTGCTGTCGTTTATAGACAAATGAGTATGTTGGATGTTTGTGCAAAAGTCTTCTCCTCTTTTGTTCCTTTCTTTTCTTTTTGATTGGAGATTCACTTCATTGATGAAGCAAAGCTTGTAGAACATAATGAGGGACTTAACATGGAAAATCCAATTCATTTATCAAAGGGAAGTTTACAACCATGACAATGCATGAAAATTGAAAAGCTGAACCTATGACTAAAGGCAAATCAAATAAATAGCCATTGAGCTCAATGATCCCTATAGAAAACTCTGTCTGCATCAATTAGGTTGTGCCTACTAAGATCGTAACCAAGATTCAAGCAATCGTTGCACAAAAAGCCCCCAATGTCTTCTACCAGTGCTCCAATTTCACTAAGATTATGTCCTTGCTTCTGTACTTTTTGGATGAGATTGAGATCATCCCCTTTCAATTTTCAAATGCAATAACCTTGCTGTTAAACAATTTAGTGCAAAATAATGTCATAACGTTTCAAGTCAGTAGAAGAGGGAGTAAGAAATAGAGACCTGGCACATCATATTATGTTGTATTCCATGTGTACAACCCTATAATCATTTTAACATATGTTAAACTTGTTAGGATGTGATGAGAATTAATTAGGAAAGGCAAGTCCTAGTTGGAATTAGGAAAGGCAAATCCTAGTTGGACTTGATTAGTCTTCCTAATTGGACATGGTTGATGTCAAAGTTTATTCCTATCAGGAATAGGATCTTTCAGGAATAGGATCTTTCTCCTGTACAAGAAGATTTGGTTTTCTTACTACCAATTGGATTATAATTGGGGTGCCTATATATAGAGGGCATGGGTAGTAAACCAAGGTATGGTCGGTGCATGCGATCATCAACAAGAGAGTGTATATCTCTTGGGTAAGGGAGCAGAGATGTCAAGAGTGAATACAGCTCTTGGGTGAGAGTGAGTTCTTGGGAAATTCTATGAGTGTGGGTGTACAAGGGTTATGGATTAGCTTATGGTGATTTAGCTCAATTGTAACTTGTACTGTAATTATTCTCATAGTGAAGAACAAGTATCTCTCAGGAGGACGTAGGCATGGATTTATGCTGAATCTCGTTAAATCTCTGTGTTCTCTTGTCGCTTGTCTTGTGGTTAGTTTACTTTTCTATCGGTCTACTCTGTGAGTCTTGACGGGAGGGATTCTAATTTCCATAACAAGTGGTATCAAAGCCAAAGGTTCGGCTGGGACACCTCATCATTCAAGGTGGAGTCAGTTAGATGGTTAAGGTGTTAACTCAAAGTGCATTAGGTGGAGCCAGCTCGGGGTCGATAGGTGGTGCGAGCCAGACTCAAGAAAAAATCCTAATCAAAGATGGAGTTGTAGGAGACCAGGATATGACTCAAGGGAATGATGGTTGGTAAGAGTGTATATCTCACCAAGGTGGTTTGTGGTGTCAACGATTGTGCTTGTTCATCGTTCATGGTATTCATTCGCTGAAGGTTTGCATGTTGATCGTGGTTGCTTGTCATGGCTTCAGGTATCGCCTCATAGTTTGAGGTGGAGTAGTTTGATAGAAAAGGAAGTTTCACTCTTTGGGTATAAGTGAGTGAAAGACATCCTAGTTCAACGGGGCTTAGTAAAGTGTTGAAGGGAAAAGATGTGAAACCGGAGAAGACAGCGGATAATGCACAAAAAACTGTCGGGGATTTAGTGATCATAGCAGGTCTAAATCCAGAGGCAGGGATGCTACAAGTGTCGTGACTAGGGTCATATGAAGCGAAAGGCTTGGATGGCATTGCTGTAGCAGAAACCGATTTTCATATGGAGATGCTCTCACAATCTCCATAGGTGACACATGTTCTTTGACTGGATATTAGATTTGGGATTGGCGTACTTTGGATAGTGTGACGATGTCCGAAAGTTACAGAGGAATTTGATATTCAGGAGCTAGTTGGTTTCCAAGGGTTATAAGTGTTTATAGCAGGTGGAGCCGGAAAAAATCACACATGGCGGTGCGGTCCTCATACAAGGAGAACAATGTGGTAGGTATCATCTGGTATGTCAGATCTCGATGGATAATGGGAAACAGGAGTGCTCATAGGCGAGTCTCTTTTGCGGGTACAGCAGAGACGTCATTGACAAGTTTCCGAGTTCAGATGATGGTGAGAAGGAAATCTTGCTAGGGAAGGGGTTGTTTTTTGAGGTCCCTCTTCAGAGTCAGCTGTTGATGGTTGACTCGGTGCAGTTACACATATGATTGGCCGTTACGAATCAGGGAGGACCACAATTGATTTAGGCTATGTGTTGCAGGTACAAAAAAGGCCAATGGTTAAAGATGGTGCAAGGTAATTTTGCGTGGCATTCTCATCAAGGTGGATATTGTTAGGATGTGATGAGAATTAATTAGGAAAGGCAAGTCCTAGTTGGATTTGGTTAGTCTTCCTAATTGGACATGGTTGATGTCAAAGTTTATTCCTATCAGGAATATGAGCTTTCTCCTGTACAAGAAGGTTTGGTTTTCCTACTACCAATTGGATTATAATTGGGGTGCCGATATATAGAGGGCATGGGTAGTAAACCAATGTATGGTCAGTGCATGCGATCATCAACAAGAGAGTGTATATCTCTTGGGTAAGGGAGCAGAGATGTCAAGAGTGAATACAGCTCTTGGGTGAGAGTGAGTTCTTGGGAAATTCTATGAGTGTGGGTGTACAAGGGTTATGGGTTTGGGTTATGGTGATTTAGCTCAATTGTAACGTGTACTGTAATTATTCTCATAGTGTAATTATCTCTGAGGAGGACATAGGCATGGATTTATGCTGAACCTCATTAAATCTCGGTGTTCTCTTGTCGCTTGTCTTGTGGTTAGTTTACATTTCTATCGGTTTACTCTGTGAGCCTTGACGGGAGAGATTCTAATTTCCTTCACAAAGCTACATAACCCGAAATACAGTTTGATTCATGATATGTAACCCTAGAGCATAGAAAGCCAACTCACATCCATACTCCAGACTAACAAAACCTAGGATTTTTAAAATTGCCCTCAAAACTCAATCACCCAATTAATTTACATATAAAATTGACCTAAAAAAAAAGAAGCTCATCTTAACCAATTCATACACACACCCTACGAAGGAGAAGAGCAAGACAAGAAAACCCTATTAAAATAAAAATTGCACAAGTAATAATTAAAGATATCCTCATAGGAGGATAAAGACCGGTAAGTTAGAGGTGGCAAACAGGCCTAGTCGTGCTTCATGCCGTGCTTGGGTCGGCCCATTTATTATCGTGCGGGGCTCGTGCCCATTTACTTAAACATTAAGCCCGGCCCGAGCCCATATCGTGATGGGACGTGCTCGTGCCGGGTCAATAACGGGTCGTGCTCGTGCCTACCCATTATAAAGCAGGATTTTAAAATCTTAATTTGAACAAATAAAAATTAATTTTATTTAACTATTTAGAAAATTAAAATAAATTAAGTTCTACAATGTTTTTCTTAATCTTAGCTTTTTAAGATTAGATTTCTAATAATTTTTTATATTCCACTATAAGAAAGAAAGAAAAAAAAATTAAAATATATTGTTTTTAGTATATTATTGTGAGATTAATCTTTATTAATATAATGAAGATTTAGTATCTATTATTCTTTCCTTCATTCTATAGTTGTATTATTATGAGATTAATTTTTATTAATAAACATATATTTAATATTTAGAAAAAATACTTATGTCAAAACAAGGATATAATGTTTTGTTTCATTATTTTGGCAATATAAAAGAAAGCATTGGTGGAATTGTCATGAGATTTTAAATAAAAATGTCTCATATTCAAATCTCATCATTATAGTTTTTTAATATTTTTAAAAACAAAATGAAATTTTGTGTTTGTAACGGGCCGGCCCACAATATGTCGTGCTCGGGCAGTACCGAGCCCATTACGGGCTCAGGCCGAGTCGGGCCAATGGGCCAATATTCTTAGACCCAGCCTGACCCGTTATTCTAAAGTGCTCGGGTCGTGCCGGGCCATTAACGTGCTTGAGCAGTGCCGGATCTCTTTTAAGCGTGCCGTGCTCGTGCTTAGTGGCCCGTTTGCCACCTCCACGGTAAGTGATTCACAAATACGAATTAATCGCTATAGAAGAAGGAAACAAAAGAGAGAGGGGGAAGGGGGACGAAGAAGAAGAAACATAGGCTAGAATGAAAAATGATCTTGTTAGAGATGAACTATAACCGTCACTTTAATCTGACGGTCATTATAGTACTAGCTGAAAACTTGAAGGAGGGAAATATAAAATTTGACTGAAATTTTGGAGCTATTTTAGAGTCATCCGAGCAGATGTCAGGAGAAGATTGTAGAGGTGTCGAATTTAGATTGGTTGGTTGAATAAATGAGTTGGTATGGGTTCCCCACCTACGAATCTCTCTCCATTCCATGTTGAAGGGAAAAGTAAAGTTTCCCTTCAACCCAGGGAATCTGAAGGGAAAAGTATAGTTTCCCACTAAAGTGTACGTGGCCTTTGCCCATTATTGTTGTAGTGAGCTTCTCACTAGAAGTTAGTCTCTTTCTTGCTCGTTTCAGTTTTCAATCTTCTCATCAGCCTCAATCTTCGGCGTCCATGTCGGACTATCCCCGCCCTCCGGCTGTAGCACCGTTAAACAAGGAGACGCTTTTGCAGCGGCTCCAGGAGCTGATCAAGGGTGCAAGGGAGAGCTGGACCTATGCCATCTTCTGACAGTCGTCATACGACATGTCGGGAGCTTCCCTTCTCCAATGGGGCCAGGGGTTCTACAACGACGAGTGTGAGAAACCCAAAAAGACGACGTCGTTGGTCGTGCAGGAGTACCGGAAGAAAGTGCTCAGGAACCTCTCCTCTTTTTTGTTCGACACCTCCGCCGCCGACGCGCTCCCAGACCAGGAAGTCACTGATCCAGAATGGTTCATACTTCTTTCCACGGAGGAGAAATTCCTCAACGGCGGTGGGTTGCCGGGTCAGGCCTTTTTCCATTCCACTCCGGTCTGGGTCGCCGGGGCGGACCGCCTAGCGGCGTCCTCGTGCGAGCGGGCCAGACGAGGTCGGGTGTTCGGCCTACAGACTATGGTCTGCGTCCCGACGGCGAATGGGGTGGTCGAATTGGGCTCGACGGGGCTGATATTCCAGAGCTCGCATCTGATGAACAAGGTCCGGGTATTGTTTGATTACAATAATCTTGCAGTCGGTTCTGGGCCTATAGCTCTGGCCACTTCAGGACCGAGTAGCAGTAAACCTTCACATCTCCAAGCCGATTCAGTTCAACAACCACCCTAGTTCCAGTGGCTCCTCTGCATGTCTTCCTTCTCCATCGTCAGCTCGTCGCTGGAAGTATGATGTGTTTTTGAGTTTCAGGGGTGCTGACACACGCAAGGGTATCACAATTGAACTGTACGATCGACTGGAGAGGAGGGGAATTAAAACATTCATGGATGATCGAGATCTTGAAGTAGGGGATGCTATTTCTCCTACTCTCATTGCAGCAATTGAAGAATCAAGGTTTGCAATCATTGTTCTCTCGCAAAATTATGCTTCTTCTACTTGGTGTTTGGAGGAACTTACAAAGATCTGTGAGTGCATGAAAGACCACAACAGAGTTCTTCCACTTTTTTTTCACGTGGAGCCCTTTGATGTAAGATATCAGAAGAGGAGTTTCGAAGAAGCATTCTCTATGCATGAAACATCTGAGCGACACAAATCGGAGAAGGTGAAGCAATGGAGATATGCTTTAAACAAAGTGGCCGGTTTCTCTGGGTGGAATACACAGGATTATAAGTAAGCATTGTGCCTTTAATTTCAGTTCTATATATTTCATCTAACGCTTATTTTTTACCCTTAATTCTTCCATGCAGGACTCACAGAGAACTTGTTGACGTCATTGTAGAATTTCTCCGCAGTAAAGTACTACATGATTCAATTGAGTTCACAGGAGATTTTGAAGAATATGAAGCAACAAGACAAGCCATGGATGAGGTTATGAAGGTGCTAACAGAAGACGATGTCACTGCCATTGGGGTCTATGGCATGGGAGGGGTCGGAAAGACAAGCATGGTGAAACATGTTGGTGCACAAGCCTGGAAAAATGGTATTTTTGACCATAGTACACTATGCCAAAAATTGCATCAGACTACGCTTTTTAGACAACGAAAAAAAAAATTCCGTTGTGTGTTGATTGAAAATGCTTCATACAACAGATTTAGTGAGATTTTGTTGTATAAGGACGCCAGAAATCAGAAATCTGTTGGTGCATGATTATTGTACAACACTTATAAGAATTTGTCTGTTGTCTGAATGAAAAGAAATTTCCCTCCCACCTTCCTCAAATTTGGGTCGAAATTTTGACTCACGTTGTACAACAGTATAGCTGTATATGTTGTATGAGCAAAATATCATACAACACATTTTTGGTTTGCGTTGTGCAAGTTTGGAAGAAAATTAGATGTTCCCAAAATGAGAGTCTTTAGCACCAAAATGGTTAATTTTTGGGTGAAATGCAGGTACATGATTGTAAGATCCTACAACGGAATTACCTATTTTTGTTGTGTGAATGTGCCTAGGCGGGAGAAATGAGTTTGTGATTTGCACTAAGCGGGAGATTTGCTTGTTGGATCCCTAGGATGAAGTTTCAATGTAAACTATCAGACAACAAAATTTCATTTATGTGTTGTCTGAATTGATTATAGAAGTTAAAAAAAGGCGGAGAAAACGAAGTTAAAAATTTCGACACGGGGGAAACAAAATTTTCGTTTCCCACACTTCGTTAGTTTTCCCACTCGCTCTGGCAGCTCATTTTCACCTCACTCACTTATCCCTGAAAGAACTAGCACGCGACCCCTCTCTGGCTCTTCCCCGAAACCCTAGCCCTCTCCTCCTTCCTCTCCCGCTCTCTTTTAAGTGAACGAGATAGAGGACGACCCTTTATCGATGAGATGGACATTCTGGGCGGCTCTGAAGATGGGGACGGATTGGACCTTGAGGGCCAGTTGGTCACGGTCTGTCTGGGAAGCAAAGAGATCAAGGTGGAGGAGGTATTGGTTTCTGGGGTGGTAGGTGGCATCGAGGAGGCGTAGGATCTGACCCAAGTCACCTTTAGACCAGGAGAGGAGGTGGGCCAAGGAAGGAGGGGTCGGGTCGGAGGAGTTGTTGTCGTGGTAGACGACGCGGTGGATCTGTTGGGTCGGGAGAGAAACTGGTCGGGTGGGATATGGGGATTGGGGGACGAAGGTGGGGGAGGAGGAAGAAGAGCGTGGGGAGAGTGTGGCGTAGGTAACAGAGGCGTAGGAGGAGGCGAGGGTCAGGAAGACGAGAAGGGTGAAGAGGTAAAAGGCAAAGAGTGCGGGAGGAGTGCGGAGGAGAGGGAGGCGGTGGTGGCCGTGCTCCACGGCGCGTCAATTATGCTTCGGTTGTCAACCAATTAGGACTGGTTCGTCAGTCTCACTGTTGATGACTACCCTTTTCTCAAACAAGACGGTACTGCTTGGATTTTAGTTCATTGTTTCTGGGTTGCTGGTGATTTTTGTGTTTTTGATATGCTTTTTTGTTTGTGGCTTGTCATTTCGATCTACCTAAAGATCAGAACTTTGTGAACCATTCATTGGCTGGAAAGAGTAAGGTGCATTTGTTTTTTTTTTGTATTTGTTGTTTTCGAGTTTTGTGTTATTGTTGTTTTGAATGTTGTGGTGGATGCTGAAGCATGTGAGGAGCCTGCTGAAGCATGTGAGGACCCTTCTCAGCCCCTCTCTTCGACAGTTGAGGCGGCGACGGCCATCGCTCTCATCGACTGTAACTCGGTAAGAAGTTGTCTGGGTTTGACTTTCTAGGTTTTCAATCGATCTCTCTCATGAACATCTCCATGAATTTCTGGGTTTTCAGACAGCCTCGAACTCTGGGTTGCTCTCTTCCTCAAGCAGCAAAGCTGAAAAGTTTCCACATATTCGATTTCTGATTCTTCAAAGTCTGTGTCTTGGGTATGTTCTCAATCTCTTTTTAATTGGTTTCTGTTTTGGACTCCTACTTTTTACTCGTAGATTCATATTTTCAGTTGTGATTTGCTTTGTTGGGTGAGGTAAGGTGTGAAATTGGATATTGATTAGACCTATAGTAGGGGAAGAGATAGGTCAGAGTTTTGTTAGCTGGTGAGTTTTCTTTGGATGGTATTGTAGTTACTGTTAGCTGGTTGGATGGTATTGTACTTACTGTTAGCTGGTGAGTTTTGTTTCTGTCAATAGTTCTGCAAATTTCAGTTTTTTGTTGTTGTTGTGTACGTGTGTATCATCTTTATATCTCTACTATTGGTTCTGAGATGCTCAAATGGTGAATTACTGTCAACGGTAAAACATGTATTTTCAATTGTTGTGTACGTGTGGAATCCTTCTCTCCAATAGAAGCTCGGTAAAACATGTATTTTCAATTGCTATTGGGAAAATTATCAATCATGGCCTGTTTATGGTGGCTTCAGGAAATAAATTCCTACTACTGACTTAATGGATAGAAAATCTGGATTCCTCTCATTGTATTGCTATTCTAATGTGCATTGTAGCTATTTAATTTCTTTGGGATACCCAGACATTCATGCGTGTAGTAAGTAATTCCACTTGAATGCTGCAGGTGTCATATAGCCTCACAATCACAGAGTTCGTTGGGGAAGTTCATCGAGTCCTTAGCATTTTCTTCCAGATTATGGTATTGGTTTCTTAGTTAACTTAATTGAGCTTTGGATTTGATTTATCTGGTTTATCTATAATCATTAAAAGATGAATTTCCCGGTTAGTTTATTTAGCTGGACTGTTGAATTTCAGGGTATTGCTAGTTGCCTCGTATTTCCGGAAAAGGTTTGCTGGTTGCTGCCACTAGTTGATTGAATTACTAGTTGTGGTAAGGTCCGTTCTTTGTAAACTCTAGACTTTTGTTGTCTAGTGTTTTCTTACTGGTGATTCTAGAAAACTGTAGTTAGTAGTTATTTTTTTCATATGGGGTTGCATCAACTCAATCATTTAATATATTTTGTATGTCTCCTTTAGGAGTTGTTTCCACTGCAAATAACGGTGGGTTTACAAGCATCAGAACAAAGGTAAACAGGGATGCTTTCTCTTGATTGTTAGAACTTTTTACCCAGTCATGAATGTTTTTGACATCTGAAGTTACTAAGTCCTTGTCAAGTGTAATATTAAGTTTGGCAGTCAAGATACAAGATATTCTAAATTTCTTGCTTTCCTTAATTTACTTGTGGCTTGTTTTTAGAATCTATCAACACCTGAGGATCTCTCTGCATATGATGGTTTAGAGCTGCGCCTTAAAGGTGATGGTCGTCGTTATAAACTAATTGTTCGGATATATGAGTCCAGATTTGTTTGTCAAAATCTGTTTTAGGACATTTTTTCATGAATTGAATCATGTTTGAAAACTCAATTTCTCCAACACTTCAACCTGCATTAAAGTTAGAAATTGTTTCAGATTACAAGATTATCAAAATCAAATATTGCAAATGTAATAAAATCTCAAACTCTTTATCATTTTTTTCAGGTACGGCTTCCATTTTCTTCTTTGAGGCCTATTTTTCATGCAAAAACTATATCAGATGCGCCACCATTTGACCCGAGCAATATTGTGTCACTGCAGGCAATTTTCTACTGCCACTTTTTCTCACTCATTCTTTCACTTTAAGATTTTATTCCATGTTTATCAATGAGAAATTCAAAAAAAAAATTTGCAGCTTATGTTCAGCAAGTTTGAATATGATGGAAAACTCAATCCTACTTTTGTGGAAGGGGAATTTAAGCTCCCAGTTTCAAGCATAAGGGCATATCTGAAAGATCCTATAACTCCCAGGTTTGACACTCTTTTTCTTAGTGTTGAACTACTTTCTTATGGCTGAACATAATCAGCTTGGTTCTGCTTCTTTCTTTACATCATTTCCTTTGTTCACATGTAGGTTTGTACACGTAGGCTCTGCAGGAGTTACTCGGCCTGAGAGACCTGGACTTGATCTAAGTAAACAACCTCCTGCTGTGCGGTTGAACAAGGAATTGGATTTTATCCTGACTTTCAAATTGAAGGTTTATCCTAAACTAATGCGAACTATTTGTTTACTGCATCTTAGTACTCTACTGCTGTTTACATGTCACAAACTGACTCTTGCAATTAAATAAAAAGAAAAGTTTCAGATTTTGTTTCTCTCCATTTTCTTACATCTGTCAGTAACAGGGGGAGGATTTAATTCGGGAAAGTGGAATTCCATATACAATTGTGAGGCCTTGTGCATTAACTGAGGAGCTTGCTGGAGCAGATCTCATTTTTGACCAAGGAGACAATATAACGGTAAATGGAGGACTTATGTTCCTGATTGCTTGTATACTTGGTGAACATTCATAGCAACTTGATTTTTCATGTTGAAAATATCCAATGGAACTGTGCTTCAAAAGACTGGAATTTCTCTGGTTCGTGGACAGAAAATAATTGTTAATGCTCTGTTGGTAATGAAATGGCATATATGTGTTTATATATGCACTAATGCACGTAAGATATCAAGGGAATAACAATTCAATGGTTCACTGAATTGATGAACGACATTTTTCAGTTTATTTATCCATGGAAGTGTTTTAAAAGACTCTGGAATGCTCTCTTAGCCAGAATATAATTGTTAATACTCTGCTTTCCTTAATGTTATGATAATATGTGTTATATTATATGCAGGGTAAGATATCAAGAGAAGAGGTTGCTCAAATTTGTGTTGCTGCATTAGAAAGCCCATACGCTACTGGCAAGACATTTGAGGTTACACTCTTGACTTGTATCCTGTACTTTGTCTGTTAATTTGCTTTTGGAGTTCGATCAATCACCAGTTTCTTTCTTTTTAGTCGCAAACTTCTAGAGTCTGGACAATGTCATGTGTGTATAACTACTCCTTTTGCAGGTTAAAAGTGTTATGCCATTTAGCGAGCCATTTACAGTAGACCCTGAAAATCCACCCCCTGAGAAGGACTGCGATGTTTACTTTAAAACTTTGAAGGATGGAATTACAGGAAAAGAAGTCTTAGAACAAAATCCTGTACCAGTATAATGCTTATGCAATATGCATAGAGCTATGTTCAACATTAACCTGTAAGTATTATGGAGCTAAATATGACTAAACATGTTTATTCTATAAGATAGTAGTTCTGTCAGCAATGAGAAGAAAATCTAACAGATATTTAATATTTTCCTCATGTGTACTGTCAAATAAAGCCTTAAATTAGTTTTAGGATTTAGATACTTATCAATCAAAGTACAGACATATAATTTCCTTGTAATACCAGCAAGTTAGTTCTTGAGTTTATTTTAACTGCTCTCCCTACCCTTATCTCTGATTGCAGGTGTATATACCCCTACAGGAGTAAAAGGAAGAGGTTTCTAGAGGAACATATAACCGAAGAAGTTTAATTATGTTCCAAGCAGTTTAATTTAAATAGCTTCAATGATTATGACTTATGTTGTGGTATACATGTCTAGTGGGCGGCAAAGAGTCGGAACTCATATACCCAAGAGCAACTTGATGAGGTGCGCATTGAAGTGGCTGACTACTTGCAGAGTTTGCTATAGCTAGATCTTGACAAGCAATATGATTTTGAGTAAGGCTAGATTTTGCTGACCATTTTGTAGTAGATATATGTAGTGATATCAGGATGAATTGTGAACAAATTATGCTGCATGTAGTTATTGCAGTAGCGGTATATTCTACACTAGCCTTAATTACGCGCGCGCTTGATGCTGGTCCATTTTTGCTAAGGAAAACATCTTTTTTGTGCTTCTCTGCTAGTACATTGTCATGCACCATGTGTTGCATGTTTTGGAACAATAGATATATATGTATCAGGTTTTTGATGTCCCAAGTAGATGGGCATGCACTAGAATGCTTCTCTTGTTTAAAATGTTGGGTTCAATGATTAGTGGTTTGCAATGTTTATATTTGATGGTTTGCAATGTTTATATTTGGTATGTAAATGGATCAAATGCACAATTTAATTCAGGAATGGGATATGTTCAAAATAATCAGACAACAAAATAGACAAAATGATAGTTACCCGTTGTTTGAATGACCAAAAATAAGGACAAATCACACTGCAATCATTCATATCATACATCGGTTTTTAACAAATCACTGTCTTCTAATCTATACTCACACAACAGAAGCAATTAAACTCTGTTGTCTGAGAGTTAATCAGACAACAGTTATAGTCCAAGAACTGAAGTTTGAATATCAATCAGACAACACACAAAATAAAAGTCTGTTGTCTGAGAAGCTCAACATACAACATCTTCAAAACTAGCACTGTTGTCTGAAGGCAGCGCCGCAACTGCAGCGCAGCTGCGCCTGGCATCTGCCGAGCCACCTGCCGAGCCATCTGCCGAGTATCACACAACACGTTTAACACATACCTGTTGTCTGTATGTTTCTCAGGCAACTGTGTTCCACCGTTGTCTGATTTTTCATCAGACAACGGTCACCTCTACAACGGTGGCACTCCAAATCAGACAACAGTTTCTGTCTGTCGTCTGATACCACTTTTGGCATAGTGGTATTATGGCTGCCATATCCCAGAGCCCTGACTTGAAAAGAATTCAAGACACATTGGCAGAGCTGCTGGGCATCGAATCATGGGAGAAGACAGAAGATGGAAGAGCTGCTCGGTTGCATAAGGAGATAATGAGAAGAGAAAAACTCCTTATAATTTTGGACAATGTTTGGGGGAGAACAGAGTTGTCAAAGATAGGGATTCCCAGCTACAAGGAGCTTCAAAAGTGCAAGTCCAAAGTCCTACTCACCACAAGGATATGGAATGTCTGTCATGCCATGGAGTGCCAAAAAAGGGTCACCCTCAGTGTCCTCTCAAAAGAAGATTCTTGGACTTTGTTTGTAACAAAAGCAAGAAGGTCTTTTGAATCTACCAAATTTAAGGGTGTAGCGAAGAAGGTAGTTGAAGAATGTAGGGGTCTACCAATTGCATTGATAGCAGTTGCAAGGGCACTCGGAGATAAAGACTTAGCGGAATGGGAAAAAGCAGCTCAACGACTAGAGAAGTCGCAAATTGCCAACCCTGACCACGATGAAGATGCATTCAAATGCATAAGATTAAGCTATGATTACTTGAAAGATGAGGACCACAAGTCATGCTTCTTGCTCTGTTGCCTATACCCAGAAGACTATGACATCCCAACACAAGAGTTGTTCAAGTATGGATTCGGGAAAGGATTGTTTAGAAGAGATGCCGACACAATCCAAGAAGCCAGAGGAACAACAGATTCGGTGGTCAAGTACCTGAAAGATTCTAGCTTGCTTTTGGATAGTGAGAAAAATGGATGTGTAAAGATGCATGATGTCATCTGGGATACAGCCCTGAATATTGCAAAATCTGAAGATGAGCATCGATTTTTGGTAAAAGCTAGCTGTGGTTTAAAGGATTGGCCACGCGGATTGCATGAAGGCTGCACTGCTATTTCACTAATGTGGAACAAAATTTGCAAGCTACCCGAAGAGTTGGTATGTCCAAATCTTCAGATTTTATTACTAAAGGGGAATGCTGATTTAAATGAGGTCCCAGAAAAGTTTATCCAAAGTCTGAATGAATTAAGGGTCTTGGATCTTAGCAACACTTGTATTTCCTTACTACCCCAATCATTCAGTCTCCTTATCAACCTACAAGCTTTGTATTTAGATTTTTGCCACAACATGATTGACATTTCCATAGTGGGAAAACTTAAGAAGCTTGAAATTCTTAGTGTGAGGGAATATCGTGGCACTGAATTGTCAAGAGAAATAGGACATTTGACCAATCTTCGGATTTTAGATGTCAATTGCGCTGAATTTCTCATAATTCCATCTAAAGTGATATCAAAGTTGCATAAATTAGAAGAACTGTATATACTAAACTGTGGATTTGAGGATTGGGGGAGTAAAGTTGAGAGAGAAGGAGAAGAAACTGAATTGGGTTTTGCTGGTTTGTCAAGTTTGAAAATTTTGCAGGTTTGCATATCTGATGCAAAATGCATTCCTAAAAACGTTGTGGTCAAACCAGATTGGGATTACTTTTATATACTTATCGGCAGGTTCAAAAGGTTTCCATACTATCGATATGATCATAACTCAAGAACCTTAGTTCTTCAGACTACCATGAGTACCTTGCCT
Organism: Rosa lucieae; assembly: GCA_024704745.1. Lineage (NCBI taxonomy): Eukaryota > Viridiplantae > Streptophyta > Magnoliopsida > Rosales > Rosaceae > Rosa > Rosa lucieae. Next base: position 83,864,196 of record CM045496.1, on the reverse strand, counting down.
GATTGGTTTATCAACGTGGTGACAGAGAAAACAGAGAAGCTATTTTATAATCACTGCAAAGGGATGACTGACATTCTTATGGAATATGAGCATGGGAGGTTAAATGAACTGAAACATCTCACAGTAAGGGTTTCTTTTCTTGATTCCAATGAGGACTTGAAGGTGTTGATGAATGCAACAAGACTAGTTCAAAAAGGACCAGTGTTTGAGAACTTAGAAGAGTTGCATCTGATAAATCTGATCCACCTTATGGAGTTGTGTGTTGGTGAGTTACCACCTGGGTCTCTCATTAATCTTAAGGTATTTCATGTGCGTTGTTGTATGATCTTGGAGAATGTATCAAAATTTGTACAGGGACTACCAAATCTGGAGAAACTATATTTAAACCATATGAGTAAATTGGAATATGTGTTTGGATGTGAAGGGTTTAAGCCAGAACAATCAAAACTGAGAGAGATGCATTTGTTGGGTCCAATTTCAGTGAAAAGCATTTGCAGTGGTCCTGCTCCACACGTAATGTTCCAGAGTCTTAAAAGTCTGACTATTTACCGTTGCGAGTTGTTGCAAAGTCTGTTCGCATCTGATGTAGCCGAGTGTCTTTTTCAATTGGAAGACCTTTTTGTAGAGCGGTGCCCTTTGTTGGAAAGAGTAATTGAAGCAGTGAACAACAAGCAGATTACGGTTCTTCCAAATTTGAAGAAAAATGGTTTTGAAGGACCTTCCTATGTTGTATGACGCAAGTGCTACTGTTGATATTGAGTGTCCTTCATTGGAACACTTGATTGTGGTGGATTGCCCTCAGTTTTCATTTTCAACCTCTTCCTCTCTCTTCTTCGCCTTCGAAAGCATGTTCCAGTTTTCAATTTCAACTTCTGCTTCTGACTACTTTTGCAGCAAAAACCCAGTCCAGCTCAATGATCAACAACTGTACAACATTCTACGTCATAGGTATGTCTCTGAGTCGTAAATTTACTTAATTTGTTTGGTCTTTTATATTTGGTAGGGCAACAATCAGGCAAAGATGGTTTGATAATATCTATGATTCACTTTTTTCCCTCTCAGTCTTTTTATATAACTGAGTTCCCCAGGAGTGCATAACAACATTTTGGGAGGGCCAATATCTCCTGTTAAAAACTGGGTTCTTGTGTGCGAATCATTTTCATTTTTTCCTGTTAATTTTCTCTGATTTTGCATTTTAATGTTAACTCTGATTTTGTCCTGTTTTTAATTAACAAAAAAAAAAAAACCCTCTGATTTTGCATTTTAGTATAGTTTTTGCATTTGAATTCCTGCCACTAGCTGATTTATTATTATTATTATTAATAATAATATTTTTCTTGTCCAATTAGATGCAATCGTGTATCTGCTTTCCAATCATAATGAAGTCTCTCAAAGTAGATGGGGGGCATGAGAAAAGTATGTGATGGTCCCGCTGACTTGCAATATTGCAGAGTTAAAAGTTTGATCCTTTATATTTTTCTGGGAAGTCTCTTCACACTCTGTGCCTTCTTTAATTGGGATTTGTGAAGACCTTCTTGTAGCGAGTTGCTATTTGTTGAAAGAGTAGTTGAAACAAGCAATGAAACAGTGAACACCAAGAAGATTGCTTTTCCAAGATTGAAAAACTTAGTTTTGATAGAACTTCCTATGCTGTACCTTGATGTCCTTCATTGGAGCACTTGTATGTAAAGGAGTGCCCCATGTTTTGATTTTCAATCGTCAGCTTCTGACTTCCAGAGCAGGAACCAAATCTGGCCAACTCCATGATGAAAGAAATCTTCAATTTCTTTGTCAAGGTATGATACTGTATCATCAACTCAATTCCTTTTTTCTCTCTATTTCCTTTTCATTGAATGGTCTCCTAGATTTCTTGTAATGCCATAAAAACTAAAAATGTTTCTTTTGTTAAAAGAAGTTTTGGTAATATATATATATAGTTCTCATTATTCATTTGCTTTCCCAATCTTATAATGCAAATGAAATCTGTGTGTCAGTACAGCAAGCTAATTTTACCTACCCTTTTCTTTTTCGCTCTTAAATTCTTATTTCTCTTTGTTATCATTCGTCATCATCAATCAATTTTTGTTTTTAGTTTTGATAATTAATTGATGGTAGATAATAAATTTGTGAAAAAAAAGAAGAAGACAATATTACACAGAAAACTTTGTACCCATGAGGGTTGTTTTATTTTCACTACTTACTAATACAAATTACTTGTATAGTTTGAAACAAATTTGAAACAGGACCAATCATTGCATACATCATGTATTCAATCATTTCATTTAGCCTTGATTTATTTAAGAGATTGTGACTTGCCTGGCTTGAAGGTTGTAAGTGGAAATATACTCTGCATATGAAGCAGAAATTTGTGACCTATAATGGGTACTTAATAAATATATTATCTCTGTAGAAATTAGTCTTTGTGTGGCAAGTGTCGTGAGTGATCAATGTAATTGCAGCTAGCCATGGGGATGAAGAGAAGTTGTGTTAGCATTTTGAAATTAGTCCTTCAAGTGATGAGCCTGTAGTCATCAATATATGTGTTTACAACTAGCATGGGGATGATCAAAGAGAAGTACTGTTAGCATTTTTAATTAAATTCTTAACAACTTCTGTCATCTGCATCAAGGTCCCATGTCACCAAAGTTTGGAGTCATACTACCACAATGGATAACTAATTGAGTCCCATCCCTGAAAACCAAATTAAGCTCTGTTTTTTATATATTGTGTGTGAATGTGGGTGCAGATTGTTGAACTTGCAGGGTGAATTCTCAGTTAATATACTAGAAGAGTTGGTTGATTTTGACTTAAAAACAGAATATACAAGGATTTCTTTTGGTCATTAACTTATTCAAGAGAAGCAGTCATTTCACATTTAGGATAATCAACTCATATGATAATTGTAACTGCAAGTAGTGTTTTCCTACTTAAAAGAAAGAATATTCTCAAAGTAGTTCACTCTTTCACCTTTTTTTTTTTCATTACATTTAGGGTGGGCTGAGGCTGCAAATCCAATTGACACACTAGAAGCTTGCTGGATCGTGGCTTCCAAAACAGCCAAAGGGATTGTAATAGCCATTCTTGGAACCTTTGAGAGTGAAGAGATCAGTTGAATATTATATTTGATTCTTGCTACTGGTATGTGCTTATAAAATAGTTAACAAATTCAACAATACTGTGAATATATCTCTATGCTGAAATTGTAGCAACACCATTGAAGTGATTTATGGTCTCATTATGCTCTTATTATGGTAGTTGTTTTATAGCTCTTCTGAGTTTTGATTCAAAGGCCTAGTTAATGTCGTTGAAGGGTTTCTTATATCTTGGCCAGCAGCAGTACTAGTACTAGATAAAAATCAATGTCCTTGAAGGGTTTCTTACATATTATGGGACTTAAATATGTAATATGCTTTTTGCCTCAACATTCAGCATTGCTACTGTCGAAGATGTGAATGAATAGGCACGTGATGAATTTGGGGGCAACGAACTAGTTCAGAGGCAGAAAGTTGCATTGCCTTTTGTATAAGGGCATATGTAAGACAGTGATCTACTTGCTTCAGTAGCAACAGCTGTTTCTACAATCAAACTTCTACCTTATTTGGTGATGGTGAAACCATGAAAGCAGTAGTTTCCGGAGACTAAACAAATGAGATTCATAATATTAATACCTGGAAAGAATCAAGCAGTACCCATCAATCATTTGGCAGCCTAGAACGACATCCTTACAAGATCCATAGTTCCAAAAGGTGAATTGATTGGGGTATACACAAGTCAAATTAGTCTACAGCGTTCTCTGAGATTACTTATTGATACTGAACTCAACTCGACAGTTGAACCAAATTTCTGCTGCAGCGTGGAAGCAGCTAGCTGATAAACAACTCTTGTTGCATACAGTTGAAACTCCCTGTTAATATTATAGCAGACCCACATGAATATCTTGAACCAATATTAAGCTATAGTCTGTACCTGCTTGTATTTATTGAAACTCCCTGACCTTATTTGCCAGGCTTATCATTCTGTTGAAGCTAAAAGCATGACGTTCCAGTTTAATATACTAAGATTACCATTCAGAATAAGTTCCAGATTTCTTATCTAAAAGTTCCTAATAGGAAATAAGCCAGCTTTAATTAACTGATCAAAAAGAAGAACAAAGAATTAATTAATTGCAAGACATACAAATTGAAGCTTACAGAAACCAATGTTATCTGTAATTGCTATATATTGGACCAGGGCCGGTCCTGAAGTTGTGGAGGCCTAGAGCAAAAATCTAAATGAGGCCTTACTAATTCCAACATAAAAAAATTTATTATAAAAACTTGGTCAAATTAATATAACATGGCAAATAAAAATAATATATAAGAATGAAAAACATAATAGATAGGAAAATTAGCCGAAAAAGAAATGAAAAGACATGAGAATGTAAAAAGGAAAAGCAAAAAAATGAAAAAAAAACATAAATAAAAGAGAGATTACTACAGAACGAACACAGGTCATGCCTCATGGGTGGAAAATGGACAGTGATTTGGCCAACTGGACTATTTTGCGTTTCATTAAATTGTTTGACATTTTTTGTTAATATATATTATATACACATATTCTGAGATCTGAGCCCTCCCGAGATTGGAGGCCTAGTGCGGCCGCACCACTTGCACTACCTCAGGGCCGCCCCTGTATTGGACCCGGTGAATTAGCAATCTTTGGGTGCAACATCAGAAACAGAAATTGTATATTCTGGTGGTCCGCGACAATAAAAGATCAGACGGTAGTGTTGTTCGCTAAGTCCAATGTTTCTCACATTTGGGCCTTCTATTAATAGTTTAATACCCTTTGTAGTAGAAAAATACATTCAAGGCTAGGCCCAACTACATGGGTCAGGTCATTAGGGTGACCGGTCACCCTCAGTCTATGAGAACTGAGAAAAGACTGCGGCAGACGCATTCGAAGAACTCAACGCTCCGATTCAGCGCGTGGAGGTTGTGCTCTACTCCCATTTAGCGCTGGGCACAAAACCGAAAATGGGAGAGAAACCGCCCGACCCGAGCCGAAGAAACGGGCCGGTTAACCGACCCGATTAAAAACAGCGGAAAAATTCAAAGGACCGAGCCGATCCGAATTGATGCGGTGCGGGTTCGGTGTCAGGTCTGAGACCGACCGAACAAAAACCGACCCGACCGAATTTAATTAATATATATATTTATTTATTTTTATTAGTTGTTTATTTCCTATTCGTCCATATATCCTTATGATATACCTTACCTCAGAGAATCCCTATGGCCATATAAAACTGAAAAGAGGGAGCCCTAGCTCTCATTTGCATCTGGATCTCTCCACACAGCCGCTCGGGCTCTGAGGCTCTCAGCCTCTCTCTACTCTCCAGACCAGACGAGAACTCAGAGTCCCAGACGAAAACTCTCCACATTAGCTCGCTCTCTCGCAGTCTCGCTCTCTCACAGTCTCTCTCTCTCGCAGATTGATTTCTTCATTTCTTTGGTGAGTTTTCAGAAAATAAATCTCTTCGATCTTGGGTTCACAGTTTATACTTTATACTTTATACTGGGTTTTGATTTATAGCTTGTATTGTTGCTGATGAGCTTTGTTTCGATTCATTTCACAGTGCATACATATATATATATATATATATATATATATATCAAAATTGGTTGCTTGGGAGCTTTGTTTCTATTCATTTCACAGTATTGATAAATTGTGTTATAGCTTGTGTCCGTTCTAAATTCAGTAAATTGTGTTGTTGTTCAGATGATGGAAGGGAATTCAAACACTGTGACGCCTACTCCCACAAGCGTAGAGGCTGCATCAAGCATAGGGACTTCAGTTCCCTCATTCCCTGCTTCTGAAATAAGCCCTACTGCTGCTGCTATGATTGTTTCAGTTCCACCTGGTCCTGCTGCCCTTGTCTCAGGTCAACCCACTAACTGTACTGCTGATACCGATGCTCCTGGACTGGAATCAACATCGAAGAGGAAGAACAAGTCCGTGGCTTGGGAGCACTTCACGAAGATGAAGAATTCAGATGGGACTCCAATGGCCAAACCCCGAGCGAAGTGCAACTATTGCCCACAGACTTATGCCTGCCACTCCAAGTCTAATGGGACGTCAAGCTAAGATGTTGTATCTGGAGTACTTTTTTCCAAAGCTGCAGCAAGACAAAACTTTGGTGGCTGAGATGGTTGATGAAGTGAAATCCATGTTTCTGCAACTCTTTAATGAGTATGCAAATTCTGATCCCGAGGCTGCACAAGCAAGTATGGATATCACACTACCTAAAGTTGATTCCAGCAGTTCTGCTCAAGGTGAGGACGATAGCCACGCAGCCAATATCCATGAATTTATGATGTTGAGGCAAGAGAAAGATGTGGTGGAGATTAAAAATGAGGTTGATAAGTATCTTTTAGAGGCTGCTGAAGACCCTTCTAATCCTAAGTTCCAGATCTTAGAGTGGTGGAAAGAAAATGCTCCTCGATATCCAATCTTGTCTCAAATTGCACGAGATGTGTTTGCTGTCCCTGCATCCACAGTGGCTTCAGAGAGTGCTTTTAGCCTTGGTAGCCGAGTGGTGGATCCTTTTAGGGCCAGCTTGACTCCTAGAATGGTTGAATGCCTCGTGTGTTGCTCGGATTGGTTGAAGGCTGCCGGAAAGTCTCTATTCAAAGAGCCAACCAAAACTGAACTTGAGGTCTACTGTGAATTGGAGAAACTTGAGCAAGGTAAACTTTTGTTCTAAGTTTTCAATGAAAAGAAATTTCCTTCTTTTAAGTGTTAACTTTTGTTCAAATCTTTAAACTTTTCACTTTTGCTCAAATCTGTTAGTTTTTTATCTAACATTGTTTTCATGATTGTTTTGCTAGATGTTGGAATTACCAATCTTTCGGATATTGACGAGTGATTCTGCAGATTTGGTTGAGTGCTTGGTACAAAATACAAAGTTAATTAGATTAGTTTATTGTTAGATTATTACTGCAGCTCTGCCTATCTCTTACAGTTGATAATATACTTCATTTACAGATTATGGTTGATGGAAGGGAACTGGGGAAGAAGGCAAGAAGCCAAGCTGAAGAATGAACAGGACAAATCCACTTGTTGCTTATGTTCTTAACATTTTTTATTTCTTGTCAACTCTGGAACTTTCTTCTTCTTGTTTGAATGTTTGGAACTCGTGAATTTTAATTGGTCTGTAAACTTAAGTGGTTCGGAACTGTTTTGGATTTGTATTGCTTGGTTGCCTTAGTTGCTTGCTTCTGGTTCTAGATTAGTATTATGCTTGCTTTTTGGTTTTTGTGAGTTGGTAAACTATTAGGTTGATAGATCATATATTGATCATTTGATGATTTTGATCAGTGACATTATTGTGTTAGAAATAGAACTTTGATGCTCATTTTTCTTCTCCAGAAAATGGGCCATTGAAAGTTGTAGTCACTTAAACATGTTGAAAAATATGGAAAACTTCAATATTGGGCCTTAGAAAATTTGTAAACTCTGAAAACTGGGCTAGTATTTAAAAAGTCCATAACCAAACCGACCCAACCCGAAAATCCGGGTCAACCGAAAAACCGGCCCACAAAAAAAAAAATCGGTGGCGGTTTGAGTTTTGGCCCAACCGAAGGATCCGGGTCGGAAACGGTTTGGGCCCTAACCCGACCCGACCCGACATGTGCCCACCCCTACTCCCATTCGTAAATCAGGACTTGCTTGCTAACTAAGGTACTACACTACTAGTATCTCTTAGTTTTCTTGGTTTACTCGATGATGATGGAAGAGTAGTGTGTTTCTTAGTTTTCTATTTAATTACTCGCCTCTTTATTTCAATATTAATCTTTTACCATTTATATTCTTGCTAGCATTTTATGAGCTTTTTTATTTGATTACAAAGTACTCGGAATTTGAGGGTCTGAACGTGATTGATTGCATTTTGTGTTCCGTTGGTTAGTGGTTCGTCTGCTTATATTGGCATTGCTTGACTTTTATAGTTCAACTTGCCTTTGCATTACAAATACAAGGTTATCTTTGAGTTTTACTATATGAGATCGAATCGTTGAATTAGTAATACACGGCTTGGATTAAATGCAACAAATTGGCAAGTCGGCAAACAAGATTTTTCCTCTTTGATGCAGGAAGGTTGATGAATTATATAGGGTGCAAAGATCGTACACTAAAAGAGTTTGGTTCGATTGCGACTAAAATCAGAATACTGCAAAGATTTTTTGTAATAATCTAGGAAACTCATTCGAGTGAAAGATTCTGACATACTTAGGATGATATATGAGCACATTTTAGTTGGTCAAAAGGTTTTGCCAAAACCTCTTTATCTAAATCATTTCTTCTCTTATATATAACTTTCCGTTCTTTTGTAATGTACAGTATGTACTTCATTTTGTGGTTACTTTCATTCGACTAATGAGTTTTTATTGATATTGAAAACTGTGCTACAAAATAGCCATATCTGCATTAGCCAATTATATAAGATTATTCAACAATTGAAGGAAATGGCCACAAATGTATATATGAGAAGGCTGAAAAAAAGAAAAAAAAAAAAGATAATAATGTAATAATATTAGGAGAAGTCGTGGGAATTGAAAAGGAGGTGAAAAGAAATGGATTTTGGAACCTAGATTAAACATAAGTATAATCAAGACCTTTTACCCTTATAAATGGTTATTTTAAAAATATTTCAAAAAAAAAAAAAAGGTTAAAGATCAAATTGAATGACCAAAAGAGGTCATTTTTAAAAATTTCTCATCTTTTTCCTATCAAAGATGAAACAATATTTTTTTGGGAGTTTCTATTCATACCTCAAAAATTGGTATTTGAACCTCCTCACTTAATAGACCTCAAACTTACTTTTACAAATAACCAATATGCTATGTACACCTCCCTAATTTTCCCAAAATGCCCATTGCCCAATAAAATCAATAAAAGTCTTTTTTTTATAGATTCTATTCATACCTCCGAAATCTGTAAATGGACCTCCTTCAATTTTTGAACAATTCACAATCCTATTTTCCCTTAAGAAAAAAAAAATATCTCCAGGTGGTAGTCTCTCCCTCTCACGTAATTTTGTCGCAATGTCGTTCCTATTTTGTTTTTTTCATTCCATATGTATTTTTTAGTCTTTCTTCCATGAACTTGTGCATGTGACGTTGACAAGTTCTATCAAAGCTAGCTAGGTACTGTAGAACATATGAATGTGCATAATCATCTTATGATTGTTCAAAGTTCAAACATAAATACTCAAATTTCTACTAGATAGCTTGGTATAAATTTCTAAGTAGAAAACCGATAGAAAAAGAAGCTAAAACTAGGTATAAATTTCTAACTAGGTATTAAGCATGATAGATTCTGTCTCACCTCTGACTCGGAGAGTAGAATCTCACCACCACGATTGACGTTTGAGAGATAGAGAATAATTGTTGCTAATGATTTTAGGGTTTATGTTGGAGGAGAAAGTTTTCTCCAAGTTGAAGACTTATTATTATTATTTTTCTCCCATCTTTTGTGTCCTTGTTGGTAATTTAATATAAGTTGACAAAGTCAACTATTACTTAGAAAAAGAGGGAGGTCCAAATACCAATTTTGGAGGTATGAATAGAAGCTCCATATTTATTTTTCTAGGGAAATGATGCAAAATGTCACATTAGAGCGTGAAATGATAAAAAGGTCACGTAGTTTCCCACTTAATAAAAAGGTCTATTATGAATTATTAGTAATATTAATTTAGTCCTTATTAACAATGAGGTGATAGTTAAAAAAGGTCGCTTTGTGATATTTTCATTTTCCATTTTACCCTTGGTATCAATATACTCGATTTGTGTTTCAATTTCAAAACCAGATCAGTCCTCTCTCTCTCCTCCTCTCCATTGACCCCCTCGCCGTCTCCGAAGTCGATGTCGTTTTTAGCCGATCTTTCTCCTGCTGGAGCCGAGTCGCCGGTGGCCACTGGACCTCCATCTCCGACTGGAAAGCGACCTAGAGACGAATTGGAAGGAGACGACAATCATGAAGACGACAGGAGCTGCGGCCGAGATTCGGTGCTCGAGACTCGATCTGTACCTACAGCTTTTTCTCCTCATCGCGGATTTCGTTTTCATTTCCCGCTCTCAAAACCCTAACCCAAACAAACAATGGGCCAGAAGAAAGGACCCCCCACTGACGACACTCTCAAGCCTAAGAAACGCTGCCGCGTTGGCTTCTCCAGTGTCGGTGAGTCCTCTCAAATTTTCAATTTCAGACCTATTTCTCCTTTAATTTCTTGAACCATTTTTATGCGTTCTACTTTTTAATTTTGTTTCTGTTGTTGTTTCTTTTGTTTCGATGCTAATTTGTTGATATTTTGTGTTTGTTTTCATGGATTTGGGAGCAGATGCTGGAGTGGATGTCACGCCCCGAATTTTGAAATAAGGATTCAAATCCGGAACATGACTAATAACAATACAAATAACGTTCTGAATTTTTCTCTCAGAAATAACCACACCTTACACCTCTTAATATTACATAAACCAAATCCTCAAGTTACTTATTACAGCACACTCTCACCAAATCAAATTATAAAGCTAACATGAGTATAATTCTCCTCACAAAACAAATGCTGTAAATCCAATACTAATACTCTAAACCGCAAGATCACTGCCCTGATTCTCCTGACCTGTGAGATTACCCGCTACACAATTTGAATTGTGTACCGGGATTGCAACAACACAAACCCGGTGAGCTTGACAGCCCGTATGAGTAAACAAGAAAGAATTGTTGATTTTATTAAATTACAATTCTTATAACTCAAGTAAACAATCAATAAATATTGCAGCATTAATATGTGAAATAACATTAAAGCAATACATGCTTGATTCTCTTTTTACTAACACCTTCACATATTCAAAATATATCATAGATAGATATTTGATCAAAATAACATAAGTACACTTCTTTTTTTAGTGAATTTTCAGATTAACTGGTAACAAATCATAAATCCACGTGTTAGGGTCCAACGTACTATACCCAAAACACGGGAAAACCAGGTTGACTAGTAACAAATCAAAAATCCACATGTTAGGGTCCAACGTACTATACCAAAGCATGGGACAGCCGTCAGCATACCAAGGACACTACTAAAGTATGTATACTCAAAGTAAGCAACCTTCCTAAGAGTATAATAGTGCACTATCTGAAGGGACTAGGGCCCAATAATTCATAAATCATAAATCCACGTGCTAGGGTCCATAATACCAAAGCACGGGTAAGCCAGATTGACGGGTAACAAATCATAAATCCACATGCTAGGGTCCAATGTACTATACCAAAGCATGGGACATCAGCATACCAAGGACACTACCAAAGTATGTATACTCAAAGTAAGCAACCTTCCTAAGAGTATAATAGTGCACTATCTGTAGGGACAAGGGCCCAAGGCTAACTTCCACATAACACCAAAACACATTTACCAGTAATTCACTTATGCACGGGGTAGTAGATAACACCCGGCTTCACAATTGTACTTCTCAGACATAATCAAATCCACAACATACAATCTTTCTGATTTATAGATCGTATATATGTATATATACACCCACATAAAGAGACATATTATTTCAAGGCAAATCTTTACTTCTTAAAATAATTTCCACATATTCACAATTGGGCATATAAAATAACTTTCACACCACATGATCAACATTTCATTATTCAACAATTAAATGGGAGATTAATAGCTTGAATAATATCCAATCCATTCTCAATCATTTCATCACACCAATCACACACGTCAACCAAAATATATATTCCACGTAAATATATATATATATATATATATACGTAATTATCCGCTCAGGAATGACTACTAATACCAACTATAGTTCAAGCATAAAAACCGTGAAATTCATTTGTATAATAAAATCATTTTACTTACCTATGGACCGTAGTTGATCAAGTCCATATGATTTAAAACAAATGTTTATTCCACCAATATTTTCATTCAATTGCGATAAAAATAAAGTAATTAAATTTATTCGGTTCGTAATATGAACCACGTGAGGTTTACTCACCTCTAATCCAGCTGCGTCTTCTTAGCAGCACAACCACGATTTTACTAATCGTCCGCCAAGTCATCCCGTCGATCACCTAATCCAATACGATCTTAACTTAGCCAATAACTCATAAACAAGATTAAACGACGATCCAACGGTCGGATCGAAATTAAACGATGATCCAACGGTCAGATCCTCACAGATCGCCCTTAGGATCATCCTCCAAAATTATCACGAAGATCCAACGGTCGGATCTTCCTGAATCTTCCTTATAAACATCTCCACAAAATTTCATGAAAATCCGACGGTCGGATTCTCACGAATCGCACTCCGAATCACTATTTAGCAATTATACGAAGATCCAACGGTCGGATCTTTGCCCATGACCACACATGGTCACTGGGACAGTCATACGATCAACATATCAAAACTACAAGTCCATCGGACGGTCCGATCTTCACAGATCATTAATCGAACAATCGAAATTGATCAAAACCGTAAAATTCATAACTAAATCATACGATATCCAAAAATTACGTATGATATATCGAAATGATCGTATTGAAATGTAGAATCTAAAAATGTAAAGAAATCACATTTTTGACCCCCGGAGGTGGCTGGAAATGGCCGCCGGAGTTAGGGGCAGAGACGCGGCCGACCACCGCCGATGGTGTCGGGACCAGGCTGCTCCTCTTCATCTCATCAAGCCCAACCACTTTCCTAACTAGCATGAAGTCTGAAAATGACCGGAAGGGATAGAAATTACCTCGAACAGTCGGGTTGGCCAGAAAATTTCCAGAATCCGGCGATAATTTGCAGAAACCGGCGAGCTTGATTTCGACGTAAAAACTTCAACTTCAGGCCTCGATACCTTCTGGAAGTTGTTAATAACATCAAGGCGAACTCACTGGTTCAAGAATCACTCAAAACGAAGCTCTACAGCTCAAGATATCACGATCGAAAGCTTCGGTGGCCGGAAAATTCCAGAATCCGGCGAGCTTGAGTTCAATCTGAGTTCAACAAATAGCTTCGATCCCTTCATGAAAGTTGTTGAGAACTTCAATCTGAGTTCACCGGCTCAAGAATCACAGGAAGAGGTGGTCTATAACTCGAGATATATCGATCGAAAGGTTTGGTTTTCGATCGAAAACCGGTCGAGCTCCGACGAACGTGAATCCGGTCACTCCAGGTGCGATCGTTCTGGTATGATGATCAGAAGGTTGACGCGAGTTCATAGAGCTAAGGATCAGAAGTTTTGGTGGCCGGAACTAGGAGAAAACCGGCGTTGACTCAAATCGAACACAAATCGAAACGAGCTTGCCGCCGCCGGTACAGGCCGTGCCACCGTGAAAGGCTGCCACAGACGGCCTCATAGGAGTGAGCCGAAGCTGCTGGACGTGGTTGCTCGTCCAGAGGTGGCCGAAAGAGGAAGATAGACGCCGGCGAAGGAAGAGGCCGACGCGGCTCGAGAGAGAGAAAAAGAGAACTGAGTTTCTAAAATGGGAAAGGAAAGAAATATTTTTGGAAATTTTCTGAAAATGGAAGCTTTATACAAAACTGGAAATTTTTTTGAAAAATTATAATTAATTCCTACGAACTCCGAATATTGCGTTCCACATATGCACGAGATCGTATCGACGAGCTCTACAACTTTCATGAAGGAAGTTTTCCCAAATTCCGTAAGTATAAAAAGTCAACTTTCGCGTGCCCCTAAATAACGTACGTTTTTGAAAATAAAAATGTTCGAACTACTTCCACAACTCCTCCAAGCCTCGTACTCGCTCCCAAAATCGCGTAATCATTTCCAAAAATCCATGGAATTTAATTTAGATTTTTCAGGGTATTACAGTGGAGGCCAAAGATTGCATCAAGATCAAGGATATGGCATTGAAGGCCTCGGGAGCCCACAAAAACTGCAAGCCGTGCTCGAGGCTGTGCGGCGACCACGGGAGCAGGAAATGTTCGGATGCTGATATGTCGGCGAAGTTCCACTGCTCGTACCAGAGGACTGGGAGCTCGAATTTGACGCTAAGGCTATGGGGGAAGGAGATGGAGAGCAGGCTGAAAGAGCTTTCGAGTGGCAGAGGAGCATCCAGTGATGATTCCTAGCAGGTTTTCATTATGAGGGTTAGACAGCTCTCTTTTCTTTAGGTGTTTTTTTTTTCTCCTTTAATTATTGAATTTCTAGTGTCGCATCTTGGTCTGTATGTTAGAGTGGTTCATTGAATTTCTAGTGTCGCATCTTGGTCTGTATGTTAGTGTGGTTCATGGTAGTTTTGGAGGTTTGGATTGGTTAATTGTGCCAACTTGTTCTCAGTTTTGTTTATATTCAAGAACTGATTGTTTGATTACAAATCAGAAGTTTATCTAGATTATGTTACAATTCCTATCCAGCAACAAAAAGAAATTATTCAATCAAGTTTTTGGTCAATTGTGTGATGTAAATGGAAAATAAGCTTAATTGTTGTCAAAATTGTTTGTTTATTTGATACAACTAGATAACTAGAAAATCTTCACTTTTATTAAAGCTTTTGGGTAATTTCTCAATCCATTTTGGTTTCCGGAAAAGATTCGAGAACGCGTGCTGCAACCCACGGTGTCCTCTCTATACCTCCTCTCTGCCATATCATTATTTTCAGTTACTAGATATGTTTATTAACTTTTACTCAGTCACTCTATAGTCTATACTACCCAATTAACATGGGTAGGTCGTTGGTGGGTGTGGAGTCATCGAGATATTATCAATTTATCTAGTGTTTCTATAATTATTTTTGCATTATATGCCGACTGCACAGTAATAGCAGTAGTTTATATTTGATAAGAGATGGTAAGCATTGTAGCATTTTTTTCATATGTGGACGAAGTGTAACAACCATATGACTTCCTGTTGGGAAGAGAACAATGGCTTTAGGGAGTGAACTTTCTGAACCACAGAACTGGCCTAGTAGATACCTATATTGATTTTCCCACCTTTACATTCTATTATTGTTACAACTCGATCCAGTGCAGATTTTACTGAAAAAATATATATATGATCGCGGTAGTAGGATATGCACACGTGAATCATTAAAAGCACTATAAGAAGCAAGACTAGTTTTCTCGGGTATGAATACTTTCCTTTGATAAGATAGAAAGAGTGCGTCTGTGTGTTTGAGAGGCAGGCTTTTCCATGAACTAGACAGAGACCTCCAAATAAAGAAAAACAAGTAAGCACTTAGTTTTCAATGCATGTTAGACCTAGAGTGAGATTTCTGGGTTTTTCCCAATGTTGAGTTCATCTTGATTGAGTTATTTTACATGCATTTGATGGGTAGCTCTATAGCATTTGTACATATATGATTGGTTTTGAATAGTACATTTCTAACTTGGTGATAGCCTCACATGTACTTTAACTATCAGAGAACTGTTATTTGAAAGAGAAAGTAACTTAGCTATACAATTACGTTTTTAAGTACATATGTCATTCATATGTGTATTCTATGGTCTCAACTAACGATACTACCCTCGGTCTGCTAAAAATTAACAGTGTGTAAGATGCATTTTGTAACGCCCCAAACCGCACCTCACCAGCTTGGGCACGTCACAGTGCCGCGGGGCTCTAAAATATAAACCGAAAGCTCAATTCACATTCTAGAGGACCACTAGGCATTTTGTTAGAAAACTTTTTGCAAAACACAGCGGAAGCTACTGATATTTTTGAAGTGAAAAACTTGAGTTGCTGAAATCTATTTCACTCATCCAGTACTTGGATAAGGATTACACGAGGTATAAATTTCAATGAAAGAGAATTCAACTAAAATTGACACGATGCTAAATAACCACTAGTTCCGAAACACGGAGTTCGAGAAATAGAATCTAAAACAGCATCCAAATAATGATTTACCGAACTTGTTCTGCACACCCAGCTCCGTCCGCTACTGTCCCGTCACCAGTGCACAGTACCTGCGTCCATACTGTTGTAGGGGGTGAGCTTTCGTCCTCGCTGCTCAACAGGAACTCTACCTCAACTAGACTCAAAACCAATAAACAAATATTTGGGCTACCCAGTATGAAAACATATTTAAACCAAATATTTAAAAGAACGACAAACTTTAATGTTTTTCAACTTGAAAACCGATGCATGATGCTTAAATAAACACGGCGCCAAATCCCAGTATTACCTCATGGCCGGTCCCATAGACCCACTACTCGACCTTACCTCAAATTAATTTATCACCAGGTAAGCGTAGCGAGAGCGTCCGCTACCTAGCTACACACACGGATCGGGTCGTCATTACGATCGCTCACCGTCCGACCGGTGTAACTAACCCTCCGGAGGTTAAGGGGATCGAATCCAAGGAAGTCAGAGCCACCCTTCGCTCTCAAGCCATCACATTTCTCACATGGTTTGGTTAGTATGCATTGCATTAGAACATAACCAAACCATACCAACTAACATGCATCATTTAATAACAATATATAAGAAAATCACCAACCGAGGAGAGTCCTGAATCCCTACCTGGATTCCGATGCTTTCTCTCACGTATTCCGAGAGTCGCGAACCTTTCGTTCCTAGGGTAACTGGAGTCCTAGATTCCGACATTTCAACCGTTAATATCACATTGAACAATTATATGAAATCTCGACGATTAATAAATCGTCCAACCAACTTTTCCTGGTTTGACCAGGAGTTGACCAATTTGACCACGTTGACCGGCACTTTTTAGGACCATGTTTGACCAGTCGAGGTAGATTCGATAATTACCTAAATTATCGAACATTGACTTGAAGTTACGTTATCGACCAAACATATATTGAGTGCACCTGATTACTAAGGCCACCCAATACATACACATTTCTTTTCTTTACTCACTAACATTTTTACAAAATGCTTATGCAAACCAATGTTATAATAAATTCCCAACTTCATGAACAATTAAATTCGAGTATCCTTTAACAATTTCGCCACATAGTAATCGAAATTACTATGGACACTCAACCAACCTTATTCCATTCTCAATTAAGGTGTGCCCAAAATACTAAGGACACCCAAGACCATAACTTGACCCTTTTTTTCAAATTTTCCACAATCAATTCGAATAACCTGCCTTGGCAACACAAACTTGCAAAACCAGAGAAAATCTCAAATCACCAAACCACACATCAATTCAAATCAAGTCATTACTAACCCACTCTGCACAAGCAAACAACATAGCAATCAATCCCAACCCAAAGTTTCGATACCAGTAGCTAGCGGATTCATCAACACAAAATTGAGAAGCTTTCAATTTCACATACACTCAATTTTTAGAGAACAGAACTTTGATTCGTGGTTCTGCATTATACCTTTGAAAGCTTTGATTCGAAAACTGTTGCCTCGGTGTTCAAACTCGGTCCTCCGGGACAAAGTTGATGAAAAACTGCTGATTCGATGCCCACAACCCAGTGAGTTCCCGAACCCAGTTCCAAATCGTGGTCAGCCTTCGTCAACAGGAGCAGAGAAGCCAGAACGAACCAAGAAAAGCCAGAGGAGTCGCCGACGTCGAAGAACAGCGCCTGAACCGAGATGAACCCAGAAACGAAATTGTCAAAACTTAATCGAATTGAAAAACAAAGTATGCTGGGGTGTAGAGCATGACGAGGAGAGGAATTTTCATACCACAGACGGCCCAAACGGTGGCCGGAGTCGCCGGGAACTGCAGAACTCGCTGGAGAAGCCTCGGAGATTCCAGGCGTCGAGTCTCCTTCTCCGTTCATTGCATGGATGATCTAAGGATTCAGGGAGGTAGGCGACGCAGAGACGAAGAAGATGGTGTCCATTTGCCGGCCGGAGGTGGCCTGACGGTGTAGCACCGACCGGGTTGAGGTGTCGGGTCAGAGAGCTCCCTCTCTCTCTCGATCATTCTGGATCTTCCATCTGATCAAACACCTATATATATATATAGATTTGTCCAAATAACAGTGAACGGCCACGATCAAGCGGTGAATGGATGGATGGCCAAGATTGCACCGCAGAAATTCTCATTTCTTTAATTTATTTTCTAAAATTCCACAACTTCGGAAAATAACTATAAATGGCTCGGGTATCCGGAAAATTCCCTGAAAATTTCCACGAACTCGTTGTGACGTGTACTTTATTATCCAACTCCTAAATTGAGGATTTCACTTGATGAAAATTTCTGAAAATTTCCTCGAGCATCTTGACCTTTATCGAGATCTTTGAATCATTTCTCGTACGATCTCCGCTAGGCTCGATATATTTTTCTGGGGCTCACACATTTCCTTTTCTTTTCTGCTTTCAAATTCTTCTCCCTTGTAATTGTGCAGACTTTCCAGATCACTGGGGAACAACATGGAGGAGGGTTTCTGGACCTTATTCTGCACTAGTGGATGATGTTTGCTCATTTCTATTTCCTTACGTTTGTAGATTAGAGGGCACACGCTTATCAGCTTAATCCTAATGCTCCTAAAGAAAGAGTTGCTAAGAGAAAGTACTATGAGCAAATATTTTGGGCAGGAGTGCAGCTTCTTTTCTTAAAGCTTCCAAGTCAACCAACTGCCTTACCAATTTGTGAAGCAGAGAAGATGGTTGCCTATGAAACATGTAATAGCATTTGGAAGATGATAACTCCATGATAGATATTTCACATTTCCCCTGAGATAGCTTTTGTATAATATTGTGCAATATATATATATATATATATATAGATTGTACTTGTGCATTTCTTTTAGGAACAACTTAGCCCCAAATGTGGGTAGTGCACTGTTACGACCTTTAATTCATGGGGGTCTGAGAACTGAGTGCAAGTATGTTAATTGATGTGGGTCAACTATATAACCATCAAATATGGATAAGTGTTAACTGTTAGCTAGCTATTTGTATTGCTAGAAAGCAATGAAGGAATTGATGCGTGTTGCTAATAGGATGAGGTGCAATGGCATCTTACCACATATTGGGCTGTTAAAAGGAGTTTTGATTTTGTTTGTGTTTGTGGTTGAAATTGATGATTTGATAGTGATGAGACAATTGTTAAGATTATTAACAATGACTTGGCCAGAGATTGATAGTAACTTGGATATAACAGTAACTTCGCTAATGACTTGGCAAGTGACATGTGATTAACAGTGGCTTGGTTAATGACTTACTGAGTGACTTCAGTTACATGATCAGTGACATGGTCAGTAACTTGAGGTTAACAGTTGTTTGAGCCCAAAAGTACTTTTGGCACAATCCTTTAAAGGATTAAGCATAGCGGGCCAACTAGCGGCGGCCCAAACCATATATCCGAAGCGGCAACAAGAAGCCCGCTGAAAGCCCAATTGATCTCAAGACAACATGAACCACGTGGAATAATCTCTTACGTGGTAGTCAGAAGTTACAGTGAAGGTTTCTCACGCTGTTAAGGGAGTGCGCTTAGTGTGCTAAACTGGACAACACCTTTAAATTGCAGAGAAACAGGAATATATCATCATGACTATATGAGTGCGCCACCATTGCGGATCGCTCGGGAAGATAGGTTTAAGAATCATATCCCAACCGTTCGCATCCAATAAGCAGTTGGCTTTACCCATAGTTTAATTATATCCAGATCGACAGATAATTAACAATTATATGTCTGCAGCGGCTGCCAAGATTCCCGAAGTAATGCGTTGCAGAGCCAATACATATGGCCCAGATTATAATATTTGCACCTTTGTGGGGATCGGGAATTCACAGAATAGCCTATATCCGAGGCTAGAATGAAGAAATAGAAGACAATCAATCAATCAATTAATCTCCACAGATTATCAAAGTCTCTCGAGAGCAACTTGTCCTTCAACCTCCGTTGAACCAGCCAAGCTTGGGTCGCGCCCTTGCTGTCACGCCCCGAATTTTGAAATAAGGATTCAAATCCGAAACATGACTAATAACAATACAAATAACGTTCTGAATTTTTCTTTCAGAAACAACCACTAGTTACACCTCTTGATATTACATAAACCAAATCCTCAAGTTACTTATTACAGCACACTCTCACCAAATCAAATTGTAAAACTCAAATTAGTATAATTCTCCTCACAAAACAAATGCTGTAAATCTAATACTAGTACTCTAAACTGCACGATCACTGCCCTGATTCTCCTGACCTGTGAGATTACCCGCTACACAATTTGAATCGTGTACCGGGATTGCAACAACACAAACCCGGTGAGCTTGACAGCCCGTATGAGTAAACAAGAAAGAACTGTTGATTGATTAAATTACAATTATTATAACTCAAGTAAACAATCAACACACTCACAAGGTAACTCCAAAAATCACATAAACATAAAAGTAAGTATTTTTCGATACTCTCTTTTAAAACTCAACCAACAAATATTGCAACATTAATATGTGAAGTAACATTAAAGCAACACATGCTTGATTTTCTTTTCACTAACACCTTCACATATTCAAAATATATCATAGATAGATATTTGATCAAAATAACATAAGTACACTTCTCTTTTTAGTGAATTTTCGGATTAACTGGTAACAAATCATAAATCCACGTGTTAGGGTCCATAATACCAAAACACGGGAAAACCAGGTTGACTAGTAACAAATCATAAATCCACGTGCTAGGGTCCATAATACCAAAGCACGGGTAAGCCGCAGCATACCAAGGACACTACCAAGGCATGTATACTCAAAGTAAGCACCCTTCCTAAGAGTATAATAGTGCACTATCTGAAGGGACTAGGGCCCACAGCTTAACAACCACGAAGCATAACCACGAAGCACAACCACGAAGCATAACCACGAAGCACCACGAAGCACCAAAACACATTTACCCCTAATTCACTTAAGCACGGGGTTGTTGTAATCACCCGGCTTCATAATTGTACTTTTCAGACATAATCAAATTCACAACATACAATCTTTATAAATTTTAGATTGTATAAATGTATATGTACACCCATATAAGGAGACATATTATTTCAAGACAAATCTTTACTTCTTAAAATAATTTCCACATATTCACAATTGGGCATATAAAATAGCTTTCACATCACATGATCAACATTTCATTATTCAACAATTAAATGGGAGATTAATAGCTTGAATAATATCCAATCCATTCTCAATCATTTCATCATACCAATCACACGTCAACCAAAATATATATTCTACGTAAATATATATATGCGTAATCATCCGCTCAGGAATGACCACTAATACCAACTATAGTTCAAGTATAAAAACCGTGAAATTCATTTGTATAATAAAATCATTTTACTTACCTATGGACCGTAGTTGATCAAGTCCATATGATTTAAAACAAATATTTATTCCATAAATATTTTCACATAATTACGACAAAAATAAAGTAATTAAATTTATTCAGTTCGTAATATGAACCACGTGAGGTTTACTCACCTCTAATCCAGCTGCGTCTTCTAAAAGGTCAAATAT
This sequence comes from Rosa lucieae, assembly GCA_024704745.1. Classification (NCBI taxonomy): domain Eukaryota; kingdom Viridiplantae; phylum Streptophyta; class Magnoliopsida; order Rosales; family Rosaceae; genus Rosa; species Rosa lucieae. Next base: position 83,842,749 of record CM045496.1, on the reverse strand, counting down.
AACAATATTCCAAACGCTCGTCAACTCAAACCGTCAAGTACCTAATCAAGTACGGTCTTTGCTTAGTAAACGAAACACGAAATAAACTTAAACGACGATCCAAGGGTCAGATTCTAAAATAAAGACGATCCAACGGTCGGATTCTAAAATAAAGACGATCCAACGGTCGGATCCTAAAATAAAGACGATCCAACGGTCGGATCCTAAAATAAAGACTGATCCAATGGTCGGATTCTCACGGATCGCCCTTAGGATCATCCTCCAAAATTATCACGAAGATCCAACGGTCTGATCTTCCTGAATCGTCCTTATAAACATCTCCACAAAATTTCATGAAAATCCGACGGTCGGATTCTCACGAATCGCCTTCCGAATCACTATTTCACAACAAACTTCTTCAAAATGAAGGGTTGATGAACTTTCATACCTGGAGCTAAGTCTGGTTCGGCCTAGATCGTCCTAGATCAAGCTTTGAAGTTTGGATTAATCCGGTGCGTCTGATCTGATTCCAGATCGAATCAGGGACGTCGAAATCTTCAACTCGTGATCTTTCGCTCCACACTCAAAATCGTCGTGCAAGGAGGATATGAGGATGATCAGGGGGAGGAGGAGATCACGAAAATGGGAAGGATCGGCCGAGGGGACGCCGGAAAACTGGAATTCCGTCCGGGTCACCGATCGGAACTGTGGCTCCTTCGATCCAGCTTTCGGGGCAGCGGCGGAGCAAAGCGACACCGGAGGGAGGCTCAGCGTGGAGCGGCGATCACGGGGATGGCCGGGTCATGGCCGGAGGACGCCGGAGGAGGGAGAACTGGTCGGGTCGGGTCGGTCGGTACCCGGCGAAACTGAAGAGAAACGGAAGAGAGAGAAGGGAGAAAATCGGGGGACCAAAGAGCAAAAACTGGAATTTTTCGTCCTTAATGAAAAATTCCGGATTTTCTGATATTTATAGAAAATTCTCAAATTTCAAATATTCATAACTTATTCATACGAACTCAGAATATTACGTTCCATATATGCACGCGATCGTATCGACGAGCTCTACAACTTTCATGAAGGAAATTTTCCCAAATTCCATACGTATAAAAAGTCACTTTTTGAGACCCCCTAAATAACGTTCGTTTTCGAAAATAAAATCGTTCGAACTACTTCCACAACTTCTCCAAGCTTCGTACTCACTCCTAATACCGAGAAATCAATTCTAAAAATCCACGGAATTTAATTTGGATTTTTCGGGGTATTACACTTGCAACCTCGCGAAGCTAAAGATATGCTTTAGCACCGGTGACCACACTCCAGTCCAAGCCTCTCCAGTGCAGCTCGCCTCCAACGTCAGTTGAACTAATGAAGCAAGGGTAACGCCCTCGCGAAACCAGGGAAGCTAGAGTCACGCTTTAGCAAAACCCCTGCTTCTCCCCTACTTCTTGATATTTGCTCTACTTAATCTACAATATTGAGTATCGATTTGGTGATATGAAGAGACCAGGAAAAAGTCCTCACTCACGAGGTATAGAGAAGAACCCTGAGACGAGATTGGTGCTCTCCCCGTCTACAGTCGCTCGAAAAGAAGTCAGGTCAAGGGACATCCCTGACGACTACACCCCACAGTGTTGGCACGACCACGCAATCACTACGTCACGAAAAAGAGACTATTGACCAAGTAAAACTAGAGCCAAATAGAAAAAGATTTCGAGTTAAAACTTTTATTGGAAAAAGGTATTTTGAGCAGTGCACATGGGTGAACAAAGTAAATAAGAAACTAAAAAAATATTTGTAGGGTGGGAAAAGAATGTAGGGTGAACAAAGTAATTAGTAGGGTGGCTCTATGCATAATCCTTTTGTGCTCTGATTCCAACTTTTTAAGTCCGTTCCAGTCTAGGCCCACCCACATGGCTTGGGCTGCACACCCAATCCGACCACTCCAATGGCCCAGTCCATCAAACACTAGACGCCTGAACTCTGGCTAGCGTACTAGCCACTCTTGTCGACGCTCTGGTTTGGCGAGTGGAGGTTACCTTCTTTCTCATCCCACGCGTCCCCTGCTGATCAATTAGGTACTCACTACAATCACTCAACTTATATATCTGAGTATTGATGCTTTTTCGTATCTGTAAAAAATGGCTCAATTCTGTTAGGCTCTCTTTTTTCTCTGCAATCATTGGAAATTCAGCTTTACTATGAAATTCCAACTCATATAGGAGAAGCTTTGAAGTAGTAATACACCCGGCTTTGATTATTTTTGAACAAACAACCCATTCCAATGACTCCCTCTCTATTCGAGCCTCAGTTTCTGGTGGGTTCTATAATTAGCAGAAAGGGAAATAAAGGAATTAAACTTGATTCATTGCATAGATGGCTCGACTGAGCAGTAGCATACATATGTAGGGGTGTCCAATAGAACAGAATGAGGACACGTGGCACAGGACCGCCACTACTAGCAAGAGAACAAGATACAGCTAATGCATACAAGGAGCAAGGGGCAATCTGCAGAATTGCAGATGCAAGTTGTGTGACCTGGTACTATTGTACTAAGATGCAGGTGTTGTCTGATGCCTGATATGGTAGTGGGCTTTAGTGCTTAATTGGGCTAGGTATGGGCTTGATCCCAACAAGTCCTCCCCACCTAAGAACTAGCTTGCCCTCAAGCTTGGAAGTGAGGAAATTTGCGAACAATCGAGTGGGCCTCCTCCCACGTAGCATCTTCAAGAGGCAGACCTGTCCAAGCGACGAGCCACTTAGTGATGGTCCTTTTGTTCTTAGTGCAGATGGCCATATCCAACACCCTCTCTGGAGTCCACTCGATGATGCCATTATCGTCAAACTGAGGTAGAGTGGTGGCCACAGGCGCGTTATCCCCAATCCTGCGTTTAAGAATAGAGACATGAAAGATCGGGTGCAGTTTGCACTTGGCAGGGAGATGGAGCTTGTAGGCAACGCGGCCAATCTTTGCAGCGATCTGGAACGGGCCATAGAAGCGTGGAGCGAGCTTCTGAGATGGGCGGCGCACCAGGGACTTTTGGCGATAAGGGTGGAGTTTGAGGAATACCCAATCTCCCTCTTCAAATTCACGCTCGGTTCGGTGTGGATCAGAGTGTTGCTTCATCCGATTTTGTGCCATGTGCAGGTGATCTTTGAGTGTACGAAGCAAGGAATCACGATCTTGCAAGGCCACGTCCACCGCGTTGTTAGAGGTGGTGCCGGGTAGGTACTGTGTGATCGACGGTGGTGGGTAACCGTAAACAGCCTGGAATGGGGTCATCCTTATGGCTGAGTGGAAGGTTGAATTGTACCACCATTCAGCCCAGTGAAGGAGATGTGACCAATTGTGCGGTTTGTCCAGGATGAAACAGCGGAGGTAGTGCTCGAGGGTGCGATTGAGGACCTCCGATTGCCCATCGGATTGTGGGTGATAGGCGGAACTCCGACAAAGTTTCGTGCCCTGCAATTTGAAGAAGTGTTCCCAGAAGTGAGAGATGAAAATCCGATCACGATCACTCACAATTGATTTGGGCATGCCATGAAGTCTAAAAATCTCCCTAGTGAATATTTCTGCGATCTGAATTGCGGAGTAAGGATGGGTCACAGGGATGAAATGGCCGTATTTGGACAGACGATCAACCACCGCTAGAATTGATGTTTTGCCATCTGAGGGGGGAAGACCATCAATGAAGTCCATGGTGATATCCATCCATATGTTTTCCGGCACCGGAAGGGGTTGTAGTAAGCCGGGTGGGTGAATGGATTCATAAGTGTTGCGCTGACATTGATCACAAGAGGCGACATATCGCTTGACATCACGGCGCATCCCCGGCCAGGCAAAATTTTGAGATAACCGTTTGAAGGTACGAAGGAACCCGGAGTGGCCGGCTGTGAGAGTGGAGTGGAATTCATGTAGTATCTTGCAGCGCCAATCCGAGCTCTGGGGTACAAAGATGCGGTCTCTGTAGAAAAGTTTGCCATCTTGGAGACGAAAGCCCTTTTTGACAGCTTGACCCGATTCCAACGTGGATATGAGCTCGCTAGCCTCTGTGTCAGTTAGACAAGCTTGAGAGATAGAGGCTATGCTGTCGAAGATCGGGGAGGAGACACTCTGGATGCTGAGGAACTCATGCTTGCGTGAAAGAGTATCAGGTACAGTATTGAGATGGCCTGCCCGGTATTGCACTGTATAATCATATCCCAATAACTTAGAAACCCATTTATGCTGTGCTGGTGTACTGATTCTCTGGGTTAACATGTGTTGCAATGGCTGATGGTCTGTGATGATGGTGAAGTGATGACCCAAAAGGTATGGGCGCCACTTGTCGACCGCTTGAAGTACCGCAAGCATCTCCTTTTCATAGGTGGACAAGTCTTGATTCCTTTGGGAGAGAGTTTTACTGAGGAATTCAATTGGGTGGTGGTTTTGAGTGAGCACGGCCCCAATTCCTTCACCACTTGCATCGGTCTCGATGAAGAACTCTGCAGAAAAGTTGGGCAAGGCAAGCACAGGGGCGGAGGTGATAGCGGTCTTGAGGTCAGAGAATGCTTTCTCAGCCATGGGTGTCCAAAGGAAATTGTTGTTCTTGAGCATGTTGTTGAGTGGTCGTGCAATGAGGCCGTAGTGTTTCACAAAGCGGCGGTAGTAGCCAGCAAGACCGAGAAAACCGCGCAGGGCTTTAGGTGATTGGGGTTTGGGCCATTGCAAGATGCTCTGCACTTTATCAGGGTCCATAGAAACACCGTGGGCTGAGAGGATGTGACCCAAATATGTAACACTGTGCTGGGCTAGGGAGCATTTAGAAAGCTTGACATGTAGCCTGTGAGCTTGCAAGATGTGTAAAACTTCTTTCAAATGTAGCAAATGGGAGTCCCAATCTTTACTATACACCAAGATGTCATCAAAAAATACAAGCACATATTTGCGAAGTAGATCACGGAAAATATGGTTCATGAGTGCTTGAAAAGTAGATGGTGCATTAGAGAGGCCAAAAGGCATTACCACAAATTCGTAATGGCCTTCATGCGTCCGAAAGGCGGTTTTATGGATGTCCTCCTCGCACATGCGTATTTGATGGTATCCGGAACGGAGGTCAAGTTTGGAATAGATGGAGGAGCCATGTAGTTCATCGAATAACTCATCCACTACGGGTATCGGAAAACGGTCTTTAATGGTGACCGCGTTCAATTCCCGATAGTCAACGCAAAACCGCCAAGTGCCTTCTTTTTTGCGGACAAGTAAAACTGGGGAGGAGAATGGGCTAGAGCTAGGCTGTATAATCCCTTGGTGTAACATCTCGGCCACCTGAGCTTCAAGCTCGGTTTTTTTAGAGTGGGCATATCTATAGGGACGAACATTGACTGGGCCTTTATTGGGCAGTAAGGGGATTTTATGGTCAACAGGCCGGGGTGGTGGAAGGCCCAAAGGTGGTTCAAAAAGAGGTCCAAATTGTTGGATGATGGCGGTGATAGAAGGGTGATGGGTGGAGGTGGGGTCGTCGGGTAGAATAGAGCACAGTGGGGTGGTTGGAGCAATTTGGTCAGATGGGATGCGGTCAAGGAATTCAAATTCATCAAGGGTTTTGCTGGGTTTTGAGTTGATACCACGTAGGATGTGGCGCTGCCCATTGACTGAGAAGATCATGATTTTGTCAAGGAAGTGCCAGCCAATAAAGCCCAGAGTGTCAAGCCATTGGGCACCAAGCACCAAGTCACAGCTGGCAACAGGGAGAAGCAAGAAGGAATCGGTGAAGCTGTAATTTTGGACAGAGACTGTGATGTTATGGGCTATACCCGAGGGGGTGAGGGTGTGACCAGAAGCAGCGGTGAACTGAAGAGCCTCAGGTGGAGAAATGGGTAGACCAAGTTTGGTGACCACAGCTGGGTTGAGGAAGTTCATGGAGGTGCCGCAATCGATGAAGATATCAATCGGGATATCGCCGATAGTACCTCTCAAGCGCATCATGTCACCGATTTTGGTGTGGGTTATTGTGTGGAGTGGGTAAATGGGTGTTTCCTCCGGCGGTGGTTCGTCATTGTCCGAGGGAGTGTGGTTATCCTCAGATGGCTCATCAGGTAGATCCTGGTAATCAAGAATGGCTAGGAAAGGGCGTTTGCATACGTGGGTGGGGGTGTATTGCTCATCGCAATTAAAGCAGAGGCCCTTTGCTCGTCGCTCTCTCTGTTCTGGGTTAGAAAGGTGGCGAAATGGGGGTTGGTGCTGTGGTGTGTTGGTTTGGGTATTGGTGGGTAAGGGACGGGTGGGTGTGGGATTAGTGGTCGTGGGGTTGGTGGGCTGGTAAGTGGTGGGTGGATGGGTTGGGAAATTGGGTTTAGGAGAATGGGAGTAGTGTGGTGGTCGGGGTCTGTATGGTGGTGGGTATCGAAATTCATTGTTTCTGGTTTCAAAGCATTGGGCCAAGCGTTGTGCCTCCAGCAAGTCAGTGGGCTTCAAGGCCTTAACGTCATGCCTCAACTCTGGTTTCAGTCCGGCGATAAACATGGGCAGTAACTCACTATCCGGCCAATCCGGAGCTCGACACGACAGTTTGGAGAAGGTGGATATAAACTCCTCGACTGTACTAGTCTGTTGACGGTGTGACAACATACCCTTGAAGTCGGAGCTGCTGCCGGCGCCAAAACGAGTGAGAAAGGCGGTGACAAACTCCTCCCACGGTGGGTTGGGGTGGCGGAGTTCATACGCGCTCATCCAAATCGAAGCGTCGGGGCCGAAATGGTTTGCGATGAGTTGTACACGGTCATGGGGAGGGACATGATGGGAACGCAAGTAACGCTCCGCCATGGTCATCCATCCAATCACATCATCGGCGTTGAAACGGGGGAGTTCGATTTTGGGGGTACGGTAATGGCCGTGGTCAGGTAGAAAGTGGTTGGGTGGACGGTGGTTCTGTGGTGGTGGTGGATGGAACTGCTGAGGTTGGGGGGTAGGTGGCTATTGTGGTGTGGAAGTGATGGTTGAGAAGAGTGGGGTAGTACTCAGAGGGGGTTGTGACACAAAATGGGAGGTTGGTGGAGATGATTGTGGAAGTGGAGGTAGTGATCCGAAGGTGAGCTGGGCCGTGTGAGGTGTGGAGGGAAATTGGGGTTCGGGGTTGTGAGTTGGTGGTGGGTAGGGCGGTGTGAGGTAGCCCATAGAGGCGGTGGGGGTGCTTGGACCTGGAGTAGTTGTGTGGGTGGTGGTGGTCTGAGGTTGGGCATGGCCAATATTGGAGACCATGTGGTTCTGGAATGCTGCAAACTGGTGTGTTAACAAGGTCTAGCTTCGGGCAATTGTTTCCAAGGTGGTATGGATGTCTTCGTGTTGAGATTGGAGGGACTCATGTTGTGATTGCAGGGTGTCTACCGCAGCCTGAAAGGTGGTTAGGCGGTCTGTTGTGATGGGAGTGGTGGCGGAAGTGGGAGGTGGTGGGGTGTGGGTGGGTGGGATTGGCGGGACTGCTCCGCCAGTGACAGCCGTGGAAGGCTGTTGGACTTGGTTGCCACGCATCGGTGGCTCTGATACCAGATGGTGGGTTCTATAATTAGCAGAAAGGGAAATAAAGGAATTAAACTTGATTCATTGCATAGATGGCTCGACTGAGCAGTAGCATACATATGTAGGGGTGTCCAATACAACATAAAGAGGACACGTGGCACAGAACCGCCACTACTAGCAAGAGAACAAGATGCAGCTAATGCATACAAGGAGCAAGGGGCAATCTGCAGAATTGCATATGCAAGTTGTGTGACCTGGTACTATTGTACTAAGATGCAGGTGTTGCCTGATGCCTAATATGGTAGTGGGCTTTAGTGCTTAATTGGGCTAGGTATGGGCTTGATCCCAACAGTTTCACACTTGTTGATTATTTTCGCATTAGAAAAATGCTTCTTATTAATCGTCTTTAATAATATTTGTGGATGTGAGATCGCGTTGATGATCTTATACAGGTATTACAGAGTCAGTTGGTAGAATAGAAGAGTTAGTTCATTGTGCTTAGGATAATATTCGAGCAGATTCTAGCTAGCTAGAAAGTTTTGTTCAAAATTGTGTTTGTCTGATTTCGATCATTGCTTCTGTAATATTGCTTTTCATTCTTTTCGTCTTTTGTAATGCACTTTATTTTCTGGTAACTTCTATTCTGTACACCAGTGTCATAATACTCGGCTCATATACTTGCAAGCAGTAGTCTTTTCAAAGTATTATTCTTTGCTTTGGGAATAGCAAAACACATAGATTGTTATGCTATTCAAAACAAAAGATTGTTAACTGTTATGTGTAGCATGTGTTTATGTACTAGCTGAAAGGCTTTGGCTTGCCTATTTTTTGTTGCAAAAGAGGAAGATTTGTTATATTAACTCATAACAACTGAGAAAATTATACTAAATCAATCGTGTAATGGCCAAGTCACTTATTGTTTGTGTATTATTAGTTGTACTCATAACAGCTGAAAGGCTGTCGCTTACGCTTTCGTTTCGTTCCCAAAGTAGAAAATTTTGTTGAAGTGTTGTGCTAAATAACAAAAGGTGCTAAAAAATTTATCGAGAAATTACGTATTTCTTTATTCTTGAGTGTTGTTAGTCAGGGTTGTCTAATTTAGCTTTGAAACTGTGACATTGGTAGGATTCATCATGTCCAATCTTTCGCTTTGAGATACAAATTTGAATTAAATTCTGTACGGTGAATACCTAAGGAGGCCCATTCCTGAGAGCCGAGATTAATCTCTGCACTTGTTGCAATACCATTTTTTCATGCCTATTACCTCCAATACAATTCATCAGCCCCCTATCTATGATCTGTGTAGCCGCTAACAGAGCAAAAACTTAGCCGGCGCGCTTCAATCAATTTTGTTATTGCTTTAGACAAATAAAAATAAAAAGGGGGATTATTCGTTATTCTTTTGGCTTTTTTTCAATGGACATTGGGACAGATATGTCAGTGTTTGGTTGTGAATAAGAGTTCATCTTTGAAATGGATCAGTGTCAGTGCAAAAGGATTTAAAGACCATTCATGTGCCTATGTATACTGTTGATGTGAGATGATGATGTAGGAACTTTCATAATGTTCTTTCTTTCTTTCTATGGATACAAGTGTTTTAGCTTTGTAATGTTGGCTGTCATGTTCACATCTGTGATGATCAACAGAATTGTATTGCACTGCTTCCTTTTCATGCGCTTTTGACTGAAAATATAGAATTTTTGTTAAATTCCAAATTCCACTATCTATATGAATTGCATTGCTCTCTTCCTTTCTCTTTGGATTGAATGGATGCTGTTTTCTCCTGCTTCTGTAAAAAGTATGGAAATTTGGTTTTGCTTTCTTTCAAGTACTTTGTGCATAGTGACAAAAAGGTTGAAATTTTTACTACTGCTTCTTCAAGTACTTGTGATTAATGTTAATTTCAGTTAGTTCATGGTATTGTGAATTTGTGATTGATGTTTGTTGTATCACTGTATGCTTATCTTGGCATTGCTTCACTTATGTAATTTGCCTTGTTACCAATCCAAGGTTGCATCTTTTGAATTCAGCCATAAAACTCCAACCAATATAAAATATACGGTTTGGCTTCAAGCCACAAAAAAAATGGCAAGTCAGACAAACTAACCATTTTGATGACTTGCTCTCATTTCCAGCTCCAGGGAGCTCTGAAATTATTTTCTCATGAGAAAAATGCTTGTTATCAGTTTATCTTTTATATTTTGGGTGGATGATATGTGGGTTCAGGTACAGTTGCAAAGTCACTTGATCGATATACTAGAAGATTTGTTAAAAACAAAATATCAAAATTTTTGTCCCAATGTAGTCACTCATAATGGTTACAATTATTTCTGTGAATTTTTCTGTTGTAATTTCATTTGGACTAGATGGTTGCAAAGACTTATTTCAGTTATCTATGGACAACTGCAGAAGGGACTAAAAATCATCACATTTGCTTTGATGTTGTTGTCCACTCGTAAAAGAGACTACTTACGGGCCCCCATTTGCTTTCACTTTGTTCTCACCCTAAACCCTGTGCACTCTTAATGCTTATAATTACCTCATTGAATGTCCTGTCACTCTGCAACTTATAACAAAAGAAACCGAATCATAAAAGATATAGAGTTCAGTCACCCCTCAACCAATACTGTTCTTTTGATTCTTTTTGTTCTTATTTTTTTTTTTGGATGACAAGAAAAGATATAGAGTACTTATTGGTTAGGGGGGCTGTGATTCAGAATTGACTGATTATAGAGCCATGTGGCATAAGAGTGCAAGGTTGAGCAGTCTCTGTTAGGATTTATGAACAACTTGGAACTAAAAAAAATGAAGGACCGGGCGTTAGGTGTTCTGGCTACATATATATATCTATATAATTTGTGGCAATTGAAGTCCTGATTTTCTGCACACATCCAACTAATGCTCCAAAGGGTCTCTGGTTTTAGGTAGATTTGCCAGAAGAATGTAGTAGTAATATCCAATCAGCAATAACTTATTGCTCCTAACTTTGATTATAAACCTGCATTAAAGGAAGACTAAAAGGGCTGAATGACTTATTAATGCGCATAATTTGGAACTAATGAAAACATGAAAAATTATTGGTATACAGAACACCAAAGGAGACCGGTCAATTGATCTTAATCAAATTGTTTGGATTCCATTCTCTTTATAATTCATTATTTTTCATATGAAATCTTTCACATCAAGAGACAAACATACAGTTTCTTTGCCTTCAAGTTACTGTACTTCTGGCTCCGTAACAAAAGTCTCTTGTAGGGCTAAGGGCTATCCAAAGTGGGTGCAGGTTGATGAACTTATAAGAGTTGGTTGATTTTGACTTATAAATAGAATATGCAAAGATTTCTCAGTTGGAACCTTTGAGAGTGAACAGATCAGTTGACATGCTCGATCAGGGTGACATTTGATTCTTGCCACTGGTATATATGTGTATATAAAATTGTTAACAAATTCAACAATACTGTGAATATATCTCTATGCTGAAATTTTAGCAACACCATTGAAGTGTTTCATGGTCTCGTTATGCTCTTATTACGGTAGTTGTTTTATAGCTCTTCTGAGTTTCAATTCAAAGGCCTGACTAATGTCCTTGAAGGTGTTTCTTATATCTTGGCCAGTAGCAGTAGCAGTACTTATGAAAATCAATTTATCATCTTAGATGGTTTGAGTCTTCTGCTTCCTTGTTAATACCCTGCATTAATCAATCATGCATATATCACTCAATATGTCTTGTTTGCTGGTTTTGTAATTAGCTTAAACTAGCTTTCATTTTGGGACATTTGGTTCTCCAAAAATACTTACTAAAATGTGATTACTGTTGTAAAACAGAAAAATTTCTGAGAGAGAGAGAGAGTTTGGACACAGAGAATCAGATTGTGTGTGTTATTCATCTCACCATAAGGAGCCTTATATAGGACTACATGGTGTACACGAAAGGGTAATGCATAATTACAATCCAATCACTCCTACAATTACAACCTATCAATCACCAATCTATAGGGATAGGCACCTATTACTCAACATCTATTTACATGATTATCCACAAATATTTACAACACTCCCCCTTGGATATTCCATGTCAATAGTGTTGCATAGGCTGAGCGCTTCTAAGTTGCCTCGTCAAAAACCTTGCCAAGTAATAAAAACCCTGTGGGAAAAAAAACAATCTTGGTCGAAGGAGAAAAAGAGCACAACGCGCTTGAGTGTGGAGTAGCAGTATCACAGCTTTAGAGATAGGTGAAGTCTTCTTATCAACACCATAAGTAGGTAGTATGTCTACGAGAGGGATGCATTAGAGTTGCTACACCAAAACCTTGCCCGGTAAACCCAGTGGGAGAAACCCGTGGTCGAAGGGAAAAGATGAGCAAATGCATGTATATGTCGAATCAAAGCATCTTCAGGATGTAGTATAAGTGGGGTGACCATGCTAAAGATGTGCCTCGTTAAAACCTTGCCAGGTAACAAAATCCAGTGGGACAAAATAACCCTGGACGAATGACAAAAAGAGTACACGATGGTCAAGTGGGTATGCTTCAAGATACTCCCCCTGAAAATTACATGTTAGGTAATTCAGATAGTTTACGTAGACCAATACCTTGAACATGCTTCTGGAATGCAGACTTTGGTAGTGACTTGGTAAAGAGGTCTGCACAATTGTCTTCAAATCAAATATGCTTAACTTCAATCTTCTGATGCTCCTGTTGTTGCTAATTGAAGGAGAACTTCGATACAATATGTTTGGTGTTGTCTCCTTTGATGAAACTCATCTTTATATGCTCTATGTAAGCAGCATTATCCTCGTAGATAATGGTTGGTTCATCAGTGGTGGAATGCAGTCCACATGTGCTTTGAACATGCTTTGTAACGACTTTTAGCCATGTACATTCACATACTGCTTCGTGAAGAGCTAGTATCTCAGCATGATTCTAAGAGGTAGCAACAACTGTCTATTTCGTAGACCTCCAAGAAATTGCAATATTCCCAATGGTAAAGACATAACCAATCTGGGAACATGCCTTGTGCGGGTCTGATAGATAGTCTATATCAGCATATCCAACAAGGCGAGCATCATTCTGAGGATCAAGGGGGTTTGATCCATTCCTTGATGCATAGGGATAGAATAAACCCATATCCGCCGTACCTCTAAGGTAGCGAAAAATGTCTTTTATGCCATTCCAGTGGCAGCGTGTTGGCGCAGAGCTATATCTAGCTAATAAGTTCACATCAAATGAGATGTCCTGTCTAGGGCATTAAGCCAAGTACAATAATGCACCTATTGCACTTAGATATGGGACTTCTGGCACCAATATCTCTTCGTTATCATCTGTAGGACGATACGGTTTTCTCTAGACTTCAGACGACCATGGGTATGCTTGCTTTTATCCTCATTAAAGCATCTTAACATCTTCTAGATGTAATTTGCTGTTCTCCCAAGGCCTTTCATCTCAAATTCCAACTTCAGGTGCTTTGCGGTTTCCTTGATCTCTTTAGGAGTATCGATCAAATTCACGTCATTGACATAGAGCACCACAATACCAAACTAGGAACTTGTTTCCTTAATAAACACGCATGGGCATAGTTTATTATTCACATATCCCATCCCGATCAAATATTCACTTAGACGGTTATACCACCTCCGTCTAGATTGTTTCAATCCATAAAGTGAACGCCTCAAAACTAATGGAGAGCGTGTTCCGTGGTCTAGAACTATTTGCATCGGGTATCATAAGTCCTTCAGGAACTTTCATGTATATCTCTGTATCGTGATCCCCATAGAGATAAGTTACGACCACATTCATAAGCTGCATATTCAGTTTTTCGGAAACTACCAAACTGAAAAGGTAGTGGAACGTTATGACGTCCATTACGGGAGAATACGTCTCCTCGTAATCAACCACAGGGCGTTGAGAAAATTATTGCGCCACTAGACGAGTCTTGTGTATCACAATCTCGTTTTTCTCATTACGCTTCCTTACAAATACCCATTTAAATTCTACGGGTTTAACATGGGGAGGTGTAGGAACAACAGGTCCAAACACCTTTCTCTTTGTCAAGGAATCTATTTTGACCTGTATTGCTTATTTCCTTGTTAGCCAGTCGTCTTTTCATTGATATTGATCAACAAAGCAAGGTTCGAGGTCATCGCTTATTATATTTTCGGTGGCCACCGCAAATACTAATATATCATCGATGATGATCTCATTCCAATTCCAAATCTCACTAAATTTACCGAGATTTCTCTATTCTCGGGAGTGGGTTCAAATGTTGGAGCGTCCCCCAACATAGTCTCTTCTAGGACATACCCATAATCCGGATTTATCTCGTGAGATGAATCGGTTTGAGATTGCGATGTCAAGAGGATTCGTTTGTGCCAAGTTTACCCTCTTCTGGGGATAAGAATCCTTCGAACCTAATGGTCTACCTCACTTCTGGGCAGGGACATATGACTGGTTAGCCGCCATGGTCGTACCTCGTCCATCTGGGACGACACATCCTACAGGGACGTCTATCCTTGCAGGCACATTTGCAGCAGGTATATATGATCTCGTCACTTTAGCTAGATCAGAGAAAACGTCTGGCATATTTTGGGCTACACTCTGTAGATCTAGAATTCTCCGCACTTCATTATCACATTGTGCGGTTCGGGGATCAAGATGAGACATAGTGGGGACATTCCACGTCAATTCACGTCGTTCATCAGGAACGGTAACGTTCTTATCTCCCCCTAACGGCGGGAAGACTGTCTCATCAAAGTGACAATCCGCAAATCTAGCGGTAAAGAGATCGCCTGTCAAGGGCTGAAAGAGCACATAATGGATGGGATTCATAATCGACATGTATGCCCATCCTTTGTTGAGGACCCAATTTTGTACGTTGTGACGGCACAATTGGCACGAGGACTGCATACCAAATGCGCGTAAGTGCGAAACATCAGGTTCGTACCCAGTCACCAACTGTAACGCGGAGTAAGGTTGGGTAGCAGTGGGCCTCAACGGGACCAACATAGCTGCATGCAAGATTGCATAGCCCCACACAAAAACTAGGAGCTTGGTGCGCATTACCAAGATTCTATTTGCGAGACCATCTTGGGTGTGAACATAGGGAACTATATGTTCAGCATCAATCCCAAGGGATATGCAATAATCATCGAAAGACTTCGATGTAAACTCTCCGGTATTATCAAGTCTTATAGACTTTATGGGATAATCCGAGTGGTGAACCCTCAATTTCATGATCTGGGTGAGAGTTTAGCAAAAGCAGTATTTTCTTATGGACAGTAGTGTAACATGTGATCACTTTGTCGATACATCAACCAAAACCATTAATATTTAACTGGTCCACATGGTGGTTGGATATGTCCACAAATTTCCCTTGCATTCTGTGCAGAAAAATGGTGGTGTATGTACTAGTCTTTGCATATGATGGTCTAGTATTAAATATTCTTAACGAGTATGGCATAGTGTGTCATTATATACAGGACCCTTATTCAGAAGGGGTTGCACCTACGATGAGTTGAGGATACATGCATCATACTTTGACCTGGGTGTCCCAAAAGGTCATGCCATAGCAAGTAGTTGCTTGAATTAGTTAGCTTCTAGCTAACAGATTTCAATTTCTCCAATGTACGCTTCTGGCTGCACACTCGGAGGTTATACAAAGATATTCCACGCATTTTTCTCAGTGGTTTCAGCGTGATAACCGTTGGTTCGAATATCCTTAATACTCAATAACGTTCTTCTGGAACGTGGATAATATAAGGCCTCATTAATGGTAAGTTCAGTACCATTGGACAACATAAAGTAGGCTTTGCCATAGCCCTCTATCAGGTTGGATTGCCCTGATACGGCTGTCACAGAGGTATGAATAGACAATAAGTTTGAAAAATATCTCCGATCTGGGAGTATGGTGTGCGTAATAGCACTTTTAACCAGACAACAAACTTCCCCACAGAATATGCCTATTCATTTATTTAATTCAATGGATCACATGTATGAATAAGTTTATTGAATTAAATATATTCGAACATAACCACATTTCTATAATCCAAAATAATTGAAAACATAAATCACCAAAATCCGAAGATGTTTCATTCATTAAGATGAAATAGATATGGCACAAGGGGCCAATTATACCCATGTCTTCGAGTTCTAATCCTGTGTATGTTCAGTAACTGCCTGAAAATTCGTGATCTCTAGTGTGGAATCAATAGAAAATGACCCTTTAATAAAGTTGGTATTTCTAGTTCCGCGACCGGCGTAATACTCATCTATTGCTTCGGCTATCGCACAACAGGTGCGGGACCAGCAGTCAATTCCTCCACATCGATGACAAAGATCATGCTGATTCTGGTGGCGACAGGCCTGACCAGTGTTCCTTTCAACTCAGGCTTGTTGAGTTAGGGCATCACGGTTCCCACAACGTGGGCCTTGGCCACGTGGATGACGGTCATATGGGTTTTTTGTTCTGCCAATCATGTCTTGCTTCAAGCAAGAAAATGGTCATCTGATGGTGAAAGTGCTCTTCCAGAGCAACCCAAAGAGTCTGTGTATCCTCTTAATCGGGTACTTAACTTGGAGTGCTGTCTCCATATGTTTCTTTATGAACATTATGGCACTCGCCTTAAAAGCCTCAGTGACGACATTGTCAATATCGATTGTTGATCTCATCTTCTTTGCAGTCAGATGAATTTTCACATCTTGAGTTCACTTTAGATAGTTTCTTCTGGAGACCTCCAAAGCAACAAAGTCAAACATGTTGAGATTTGACATTTCTTACAGGAAAGGAACAAATAATATTAGTGCTTTGGGTAATATCATCCATAAGCAAGTAATGAGAACTTCAGGTTCTATAACATGGTATGAAAAATCGGATTAGACATGTAAAATCTACTGGTTTTATCATGTGTGGTGAATTTATGAAAGAAAACTTCAAGTTTCTTAAACGGCATTATCGAAACTACAAGTTCGATTTATATATAAACTACGGGTTCATTTAGAACTTCTAGTTCATTAGGTACCTGCATTTTCTACACATATATTCTAGTGCGAAAATTCAGACAAGTAACACAATAATATTGAAAAAGGTAAATTGTAATAATATCTCACAAATTGGATAAATGGAAATCATAAATCAATTGAGATATTAATTGCATGCTAGTAAAATAACATATTAATTATCACACAATTATGTGAATAAATGCTTCTAGCAATTAATTACACATATTAGATATGGTGAATCTACTTACAATATCAAATCATTTTTCCTTTTATTTGATTCTGATGGACCAAAGGAGTGGGCTTGATAGTGAAGCCTATAGGGCTTAGTCTGCAGGCTCGTGACCTAGGCTTTCATGCGCTAGTCAAAGAGTATGTGAGGCCTGCTGGGCTGCTAGGTCCTGCAGAGGGAGAGTGGGCCTGCTGGGCTCAGGCTAATCTGCCAAGGAATGAAAAGTTATTACTCAACCCTTTCGGTAACTCCAATTGAATACGACCAGGTAAGGAAAGATGAGGTTTAGGTGGAGCGAGGCTCGCTTAAGTACACGGCCTCATCTGAACCTTTCCTAGACATCGCATCCAACTGGATGAGCCTAGTTTGAGAAGATTCATAACTTTTATCATGGTAACATGTAGTGAGCTTCTATTCTGGCCTTGCAACTTGGGCCTGAGCTTCTGGCTCGAATTTGTTGTTATGACTTTGGGCTTGATTTGAGCTTCTGACTCAGCCTCTATTAATATTCACAATTATAACAAAACCAAATTCAATATATGTTATTAAATCGTAACATAAATATATTAATGCAGCGGTTATATACCTAAGGAAATGGGTTCAGATCCCATTAATGCTTCTGACATTACGTACAGGTAA
This sequence comes from Rosa lucieae, assembly GCA_024704745.1. Lineage (NCBI taxonomy): Eukaryota > Viridiplantae > Streptophyta > Magnoliopsida > Rosales > Rosaceae > Rosa > Rosa lucieae. The sequence goes on along the minus strand of CM045496.1, from coordinate 83,825,414 downwards.
TAAATTTGGCAAATGCTTCTGGCATAATGTTTATGTAATAATCACGTAATAATTTAGCCAATAATGCTTCTAGCATAAAGAATTATAATGGCAGATTCAAATTTGTGTAACCAAAAATTAAGCCCATAATTCTTTTATCATAATTCAGGCAATAATTCAGAATTGTCTCAATGTGATAATGAAGTGATTGTGGTAATGAGCATAAATTACAATGGAAATTGCTTTGGATAAAATCAATCAAAATCAAATCACAGGTTGAATCAATTGATCAATCACCAATTATATGGAGTTGAATCTGCTTATGGCAGTATTAATATTAAATGGTGTTGATAAATTCCAGCTAGCCATAGTGGCATAGTGGACAATGTGATAGGCTAATGCATGATGTGGCTGGGTTCGAATCCCAGGAGTAGCAGAATCCCTTTTCTTTTTGCTTGTTTTTTAATTGGTATGCACTATATGGTACTACTGGACCAAATGCTTCAAATCCAAGAATCCTAACCTTTTTTTTTCTCTTTTCCAACCAAACAATCGAAAGCCAAATAAACCAAGACACATAAACGAATATATATAAATATGTATATACCAAGTATTAGGGTTCATGCATCATGGTGATTGTTCATATTCAATCATTAGGCTCAATAAACATGAATATGAAATTAGATTTTGGAAAACATTACTTGATGAAGAACGAATGAATCTTCAGCTTATGTGTGCAGAACTGAGAAGGTTGTCTTCTCAGCCAATCCAAGAACTATTTGCCTCTTCTGGTAGGAAATCCCGAATCTCAAAGCTATTCGATCCAAATCTTAGAGCTAGTCGTGAACATGCACGGAGCAGATTCTCTTCTGAACAGCTGCCACTTCAAATGGTGTACAGATCTCAAAACGACTCTAATATGGCTGAAATTTGGAGGTCAGAGAGAAAACGCATAGACGAACAACTTTGATGAAGGAAATATTTTGATCTGAGCTCCCGATCAAGAGGTTTCGGGGCGTGCAAACAGGCTGCAGCAGGGGATTTTTTTTCTGGCTAGAGCTTTGGTTAGAGCTTCGTGCTGATAACGTGTTGTAAAACAGAAAAATTTCTGAGAGAGAGAGAGAGTTTGGACACAGAGAATCAGATTGTGTGTGTTATTCATCTCACCATAAGGAGCCTTATATAGGACTACATGGTGTACACGAAAGGGTAATGCATAATTACAATCCAATCACTCCTACAATTACAACCTATCAATCACCAATCTATAGGGATAGACACCTATTACTCAACATCTATTTACATGATTATCCACAAATATTTACAACAATTACATTTATGGATCGAGAACTTGGTAACAATTCCTAGTGTTCATTGGCAGGAACTTCCTCATAGCCGATATCTATGGCTTATGAGCAGGTTTTTGCTAATTGGCAGCGTTTATTGCTCTAGTATATCTTTTGGCTAATGTTTTGCTGGATGCTACGAAACTTGAGGAAAATGATACATGTACAGGAAACCAACAGTATAGCATGTGTGTACTGGCTACAAGCTTTCCTTTACATATTCCGAAAGAGGAAAATTTGTTAAATTTAAACATGACAACTATGGAACCTGTAGTAAGTTAATCGAGACATGGTTAAGTCGTTGAACATCAAGTGTTGATGATTCTGATACCATCTTCTGTGCTGAGCTACAGGTTGAATTTTTACTAGCATAGGTGGTGTTATGCAACATTGCTATAATTTGTATCTTTTTTTATTTATCCCTGTAGGTGCAAGTTCATACATTCATCAACAAAATAAAAGGTTGCATTGGTTAGCAGCTATAGGGAGCAAATGCTTTTGAATTAGTCAATTAATTGCACTTGATTTAAATTAGTGCTAGATTGTGCTTTGGAAATGTCTCTTCACTTCCGAGGCAGGCCTTTACAATTGGCAGAGACATTTGGGTAGAAGATTGTCGTAGCTTGGATGGCCTTATTGAACCAAGTGAGGAAAATGTGTACAACAAGATCATTGTTTTCCAGATTTGAAGAACTTGCTTTTCTGTATGCTGTTCCACAGTTTACAGGAGTTGTTCAGCAGTGGAACTGCTACTATTCATATCTAGTGCCCTTCATTGGAACACTTGCATTTGGATCACTGCCCTCAGTTTTCCATATCTGATTTTAATCTTTGGAATCAAGTCCATCTTAATATGCCTGACTGCCCTCAGGTTCTGTTCAAACCTCATTTGTTTCAATTCATGCTTCATTTAATGTCTTTCATAGTTTCATTCTCTCGTAATTAGTTCATTTTATGAGGTAACCTATTTTTTGCACCTAATTATAGTGTTGATCTAAAAACAAAAAATAAAAAAAATCATTTGGAAACATAGATCATTCATAATAATGGTTTTCACCTCAGCAATTTTTCAGTTATCTTTTCATATCAAAACAAAGTCACTGACATGGTTCTTAAGATTGTTTCACTTATATGATACACTAGAAACTCTGCTTGGTCATCTCGATGTTACAATAATTCACTTTGGGTATGTATATTGCTCGAACAGTACTTCTCTGCTTGTTTCTTTGGGTATATATAATGCACAAAGTACTCGGAATTTGAGGGTCTAAACTTGATTAATGGTATTTTGTGTTCCGTCTGCTTGTATTGGCATTGCTGGACTTTTTAAATTCAACCTGCCTTGCATCACACATACAAGGTTATCTTTGAGTTTTACTGTATGGGAATCGTTGTACTAGTAATACACGGCTCGGATGAAAAGCAGCAAATTGGCAAGCCTGCAAACAAGAAATTTCCTCTTTGATGAGTCCTTTCTTGCATGTTGATGAATTTATATAGGGTTCAAAGTGATCGGTTGGTATAGTACTAGAGTTTGGTTTGATTGCGACGTAAATCAGAATACTGCAAATGTGGTAATCTAGGAAAGTCATTCCATCTAAGGATTCAGACATGCTTACGATAATATATGAGCACATGTTGGCTGGCCAGAAGGTTTTGCCAAAACGTCTTTCTCTAAATCATTTCTTCTCCCATATGTACCTTTTCCGTTATTTTGTAATGTACGGTGTACTTGATTTTGTGGTTACTTTCATGTAGCACTTGATGTCCTAGAACTCAGCTCATATGACATTTATAACAGAAGTACGTAACTCGGTCCAAAAGAACTCATATCAGCATGTAGCTCACTCATAATTGTTATTCACCTTGATGAATTCTCTACAATCCTTTTATTTGTTTATGACACATATTTCACTCAGGTGTCTATATATTGAAGGTTAGCAATGTAGCTGAAGATGCATCGTTGATCGATATAACTGATGTGCCTATGCATCAAGACGTGAAAAACAGCTTCCAAAGGGATTCTAACGGCCATCCCCTAAACCTCGTGAGAGTGAAGAGATAAGTTGGCATGATCAGGAATTCAGGATTCTGTTTGAGCAAATTCTTGCCCACGGTATGCATCTACTTAATTTTCAACAATTCTCTCTATACACCTCTATATATGCTGATATTGTCTTGAAGATTACTTAGCCAGTATCTTGGGTAGAGTTTGATTTTTTCCTCCCGTCTTACCCCCTTGAACAGAATACGTACTAGAAAAAGCACAATGTACAATGATAGATAGATTGACTGTTCAGTGTTGCACTTCCTTTATAATACTGCTTTATTTATCATGCAAGTACCAATCAAAGAGGTCTTTAGCTTAGTTTGTTAAGAGTGTATGTGCTATCTCATTATCATTTATCTATCGGTTGTCTGTTTAGTTGTTTATATTAGCTTAAGCTTTGATTCGGGGCGTTTGGTTCTCCAAAATACTTGCTAAATGTGATTACAATGTTCATTGGCAGGGGAGAACTCTCATAGATGTGGTTTCTGCTCCTTCTCATGGATAGTCTCCGCATTAATGTCCACGTCGCCCTTCCTACAGCTTGAGGAACCTAATTAATGAACATGGTAATTCCATATCTACTACCAGTCATTATTTACTGCATTACCTGGATTAAGTAATTATGTGCCTTTCATGGGTAATATTGTGACAATATTACAAGTGCTTTTGGTTAGTAACATAATTTGAACATGCCTACTAGATTGTTGCCGAGTTTTGGTTATTTTTGACTGAGTCTGCTTCTTTTGGATCCATCTTTTCCCTATCATCTTCAAGATGATGTATGATTAATGTTATGTGATATAAACATACTCGATGTTGTATAGAAATTAAGATTTAAGAGCCCTTGATAAGTATTGAAAGCCAAAACTTCGTCAGGGCATCAACTTGCTAGTCGTCCAAGAGGTCAATAGTTTTAATTGAACAAAAATAAGTGCAACAAGCTTTACCTAACATACTCTAGTTGGCATTGTATCGGAAACAATGTTCTAGTTGGCCACTTCCCTTCTAATGAACCACTATCGAGTCTGGAAGTGGAGAAATTGATAATTATTGGTTGAACAAGTCAAAGGTGCCCTTGGATTTGAATAACTTGTACACTTCTCCTTTTCAGATAATTTTGAGCGGAGGGGTAATGTACCAATTTGGATCTAAACGAAAACTGATATCATTTCCAGCATAGATCGTGACTTCAAGCTACACTTCCATATAGGGAGATAATTTTTACATCAAGCAGTTCTTGAGGGAAGCAAAGCAAAGTGAATCATGTCTGTACCCAACGTTTGTATAACTGACTCGTATGGTTTACAAATCCAAGCTAGGTTGAATCTTTTTCGACTTTTTAACATGTTGACTATATTGGCATTGCTACACTTTTCAACTTGAATACTTGTATTATAAGAGATCCCAATGTTGAATGTTCTTCCACCGGACAAAAGTAAAAAAAGGGTATCTTTGAAATTCCAAACAGTACAGGTAAAACCTTGAATTGATTGGATAAAATCAGAAATGGCAAGAGAAGGAAACAGAATACTGTTGAAGATAATGCAAAGATTTATATTAACTCGCTAAAAATGGGAGTGGGATCCATGCTCTCATGCATCATGCATCATGCTGGTTGTTTTAATTCTACTCAGTTTAGACTTAAATCTTCAAGAGAAATCTTTGGCTTAGTTTTTTGGAGTCTTTGTGTGTTAGCTCAACTCAGTTTCTGCTCTGATCATATTGTTTTGCGGGTTTTGTATTTGCTGCAGTTTTTAACTTTTGGACATGTGTGTATAATTTTCAACATCATTAACTGCTCTCACCGTGGTACTATGCTAGTTGTTCTATGTTATAGATATGAACTAGTTTCAGATGAAACGTAACAAGGGAAATTTTGATGGTTGGATGGTTGTACAGGGTTAACCTGTAGTCCAAAACTAAGGTCACTGTTTTTTGGTCAAAATGCCATATAAAAACCAATAATTGGGAATTTGTTGGTTGATTGATTCAGTTAATTTAGTTCGCATTTAACAATTAAATTTGGTAGGCATATGTACTGATGGTAAATATTGATTGGTATGTGTAGGTGGGAAACTGGGAAGTTTCAGAAATTGACAAAAATTTTGAAACTCCAGCAAATTTCATAGCATCCACTAACTTTCTGCATCCAACTTTGTTGAACATCCCCTACATTATTGTCCTTTGGTTGAATTTGAATCAGCTCAGTTTGGGTCACATCCACTTTTCCTATCTTCCATGCTGTTAAAGTTAACAGCCCCACTTTTAAGAAAATCCATGGAAATGGTATACTGAATTAATCTAGCGACATTAATTTGAATATGAAAACTCCCTGGCAAGTGGAAATTTAAACCTTCATATGAGATATTACCTAGTTTAGGTAAGCCTGACCCACTGATCAAATGGATGAAAGAAACTAGACAGTTCTCCTTGCTAATGCATCACTGCTTCAGACAGTACTGCATTAATTGCATGTGTTGCCAATTCCTGTCCACATTCAACAATTAGGCCATTAGGGCTTTGCCAAAATGTAGAAAACTTATGTTGTTGTCAATCTACAGCATTATATCCAAGTTTTATCCTTATTTGGCTTATTTCAAATAAGAGAAGTGCAGTGTTAGTAATTATTCAGATTAGTACTGTTCATACTCTCGCTGATTTATTTACTTGTCTTTTATTTTAAGTTTGCTGTTATTAGATCTCACTCTGAGGTGAGCAGACTTGGAACAAATGACGGAAAGGTGAGCAGCCTAATGGCAATAAAACTCACTCCTCAGTGTGCAAATTATAAGTTTCTGCGTTACTTGTCAAATATTAAAATTCATGCTCTTTTCTTTCAATGGACATTGATTGTTTGAGCTTTTGAGGTTTTGTATGTTTGAGGTTTGTTGAACTAATTAGACCTATTCCTTTCTGTTGGGAGGTTCTTTCGTATTACACTGATGGTGCGCGCTCACATTCAATTCTGAAGAACTGGAAGCTCTACTGAACTCTGAAGGGCGTGCGTGGATGTAACTTGCTTCACTGAAAACCCTGTTACTTAAGGTAACACTGCCACGTGGATCATGTTCAAATCTGCCACTTGGATGTAACTTGCTTCACTGAAAACCCTGTTACTTAAGGTAACCCAGCAGAATTGTATTGCTTTACTTGCTTTTCATGTGCTTTCGACTGAAAATTTAGAATTTTTGTTAAATCCCAAATTCCACTATCTATATGAATTGCATTGCTCTCTTCCTTTCTCTGTGGATTGAATGGATGCTGTTTTCTTCTGCTTCTTTAATAAGTATGGAAATATGGTTTTGGTTTCTTCCAAGTACTTGCGTATAGTGACAAAAAGGTTGAAATTTTTACTACTGCTTCTTCAAGTACTTGTGGTTAATGTGTTAATTTAAGTTAGTTGATCGATGGTATTGTGATTGATGTTTGTTGTATGCTTATCTTGGCATTGCTTCACTTGTATAATTTCCCTTGTTAGTTGTTACCAATCCAAGGTTGCACTTTTGAGCTTTTTAAAATGCTTGTTATCAATTTATCTTTTATATATTTGGTGGATGATCATGTGGGTTCAGGTAATAGTTGCAAAGTCACTTGATCGATAGACTAGAAGATTTGTTATGCTGTTAAAAACAAAATATAAAATTTTTTCTCCCAATGTCGTTTACTCATAATGGTTACAATAACTTCAGTGATGTTGTAGGAGAATAAAATTGTGTTTATTATTGATAATAGGAGCCCTTTATATAGGGAGTTTACAGAGTACACAAAAGGTAACAGAATCAGAATACAATTAGTATACCTATGGTACTTTCCTATTACAACTCTAAACCCTAGTTTGAAGAGGCACACATTATGTCGATATCCTTCAACACTCCCCCTTGTGCCGCTCAAACTTGGTGATGACGCTTTAATTGTTGCCTCGTTAAAAACCCTGCCAGGTAACAAAAACCCTGTGGGACAAAAATAACCCTGGTCGAAGGACAAAAAGAGCACAACACGTCCTTCACTCTTCGAGATCGAACATGTAGACATCATGCCTCCCCCTGATGTCAATATCTCCCCCTGATTGCTACAATCATGGGAGTTCGGATAACTTTCTCAATCCGATGCTCTTTACATGTTTCTCGAAAGTGGATTTTGGTAACGACTTAGTAAATAAGTCCGCTACATTATCCTCTGATCGGATTTGGTTCATTTCAATATTTAGAAATGCTTGTTGTCATTTCGATGGAGGGGAGGAGGAGCACGGAAGGTGGCATTTTGCCTTATGGGGTCTGATCCCACACTTCCGTCGTCCATTTTCTGTAGGGATAGAACAAGCCCATATCAATCGTACCTCTCAAATATCGAAAGATCGTCTTTATACCAATCTAAATGGTGTTGCGTTGGCGCGGGGCTATATCTAGCCAACAAGTTCATAATAATTGAGGTGTCCGGTCTTGTATTGTGCTAAGTACAATAATGCGCCTATTGTACATAAGTAAGCACTTTCGCTATTAACACGTCTTCGTCATCATCCCTGGGACGAAACGGATCCCTTTTAGGGCCAAGACTACGGACGACCATGGTGCATCTTTGACTTTATCAAAAATGTCTCTTGACACGGTATACAAGTTCTGAATTTAGACAAAACCGTGTTCTCCCAAGGTCATTCCTCTCAAACTCGGATTTCAGGTGTTCAGCGGTTTCCCTTAACTCTCAAGGGTTCCAATTATGTTTATCAACATAAACCGCGACAATTGCAAATCCGGAACTTGTCATGGAAACGCGTGGGCATAGTTCACCATATCCCTTCCCAATCAAGTAGTCATTTTAGTGAGCATTTCAATCTCGTTGCAAATGCGCTCCGTGGTCTAGAGCCACTTGACTTGGGTAAATAAAGTCCACAAGAACCTTCATTATATTCCTTATCTAGATCCCCATAGAGATACGTAGTGACCACATTCGTAAGCTGCATGTTCAGTTATTTGGAAGCTACCAAACTGATAAGGTAGTGGAGTGCAATGACATCCATTACGAGAGAATATGTCTTCTCGTAGTCGATTCCAGGGCGTTGTGAGGAACCTTGCGCCATAAGGTGAGATTACCATCTCTTTTTCTCATCACGCTATCTAACGAATACCTATTAATGTCAATAGGTTTTATGTTAGGAGGTGTTGGCATCTCAGGCCCGAATCCTTCCTCTTCGTTAGTGAATCCAATTCAACCTTGATCGCATCTTTCCATTTAGGCCAAGTTTCTCTACGTTGGCATTCTTCAACGGAGTAAGGTTCGATGTCATTGGTCTCAATAATTCCACGTCCTCATGTACACTAGTGTAGTTCGTAGAGATCTCTATATTCTTAGGAATTGGTTCTAACATTGAGGCGTCCCCCAACGATGTCTCTTGGACATAACCACAATCCAAAATATTCTCATGAGACGGATTATGAGTATCAATGATCAATGGATCAAGTTGTGCCAAATTCGCTCTCTTCTTAAGGCGAGAATCCATCGAACCTATGGGTCTCCTACTCTCTCTAGCGGAACCCATGGCCTATGACGCCATTATGCCACCTTTGTGGCGTCACCATACTACCATCCATGGTAGTGGTGCAGTACCCATTTCTCTGGGTGGCACCATGTCCTCTTGTGGGGACATCAATCCTTGCAGGCATGTTTGCAGCAGGTATATGTGATCTCGTCACTTTTAGGGGATCAAGATGAGACATAGTGGGGACAGACCACGACAATGCCTGTCGTTCCTGTTGAACATTGACGTTCTAATCTCCCCCTAACGACGGGAAGACTGTCTCATCAAAGTGACAATTCGCAAATCCAGCGAAATAGAGATCTCCTGTCAAGGGTTCTACATAGCGGACTTATAGTTGGGGACTCATGTCCAACAAATATATATATGCATTCGTTGCAATGACTCATGTTGATGCGCTGTGGCGACGCAATTGGCACATGAACCGCACACTCAAATATGCATAAATACGAGATATTAAACTCGAACCCAGTCACTAGCTGTAACGCAAATAAAAGTTGAGTGGCGGCTATGAGTCGTAGACGAATTAGCATAGCTGCATGCGTTATTGCATAACCCAAGCGAAAATATTGGTGCGCATTACCAATGTCCGGGCTACCATTGTAGTCGTTTAATGGTGGCTTTTCCGCGAGACCAATTGGGTGTGTACATGGGAATATGATACTTGATATCAATACCCAATGATATGCAATAGTCATCGAAAACTGTCGATGTAAACTCTCTAGCATTATCAAGTCAAATTGACTTAGTGGGATGATCTGGGTAGTGAGCCCGTAGCCATATGTTATGTGCTAGGAGTGTAGTATAAGCAGCATTACGAGTGGATAATGGCACAACACGTGACCAGCGTGTTTGCGTATCAACCAACACCATAAAACATCTATATGGTCCGCAAGTTGGTTGATCAAATCCATAGAATTCCCTTAGATTCTTTGTGAGAATGGAATTATTTCCTCAATCTCCTTTGCATAGGATGGTCTCAATCCTAAATAACAGGCTTTACAGAACGAAACATGGGCTTTATCAACCAATAAAGGTTTTGGTGAAGCCATAGTGTCACAATAGACTTGAGAAGTAGAGAGAGGAGTTTATGGCGTCAATACCATGTATTTGCCGCAGGGGGTAGGCGGCACTGGTCATGTATGGCCTATCTTTGCACAATCATGGCGTCATGAGGTGCATGTGCAGCTCCTCGAACCAATTCTTGGTCCTTACTTTTCTTCTTTCTAAAAATGGATGTTCGTGTAAAGTCTTTAATACACGGGTCATCATGTCAAAGCCTATATGTGTCAAAATCCCATAAGTCGTCTCTCATGACATAGTTGGATTCAATAACTCAAATAGTGGTTGCATACAACCCACTAGAGCGACACATAAGTTTCTCTAATACTCGTTTATGTCCGTAGTCATTAGAGGTGATGCAAAGGAACTCTGTCCATTCTCATAATGTGTTTCCACATGAAAACCATTGGCTCTTATGATAAAGTTCGAATTAAGGTATGTCCAAGACATTAAGTAAAAGAATTGACACTTTATTAATAGCCAATGATTACATCAAAGTTTCCAAAGTCTAATCCAAAATAAAATCAACTAAGACACATTGTAGTACTCTATCTGTTTGGTAACTCCAATCAAATATGACCAGGAAAGTAGAGAGAGATGTTGGTGGAGCGAGGCTCTCTTAAGTACCAAGAATCTCAATGACTTTCCTAGACATCACATTTTATTGGGTTTGCCACATAAGAAAGAGTTAATGCAATTGTCATTTATTGACTAAGGCAAATTGCCATTACAAAAGTTCTTGGAAAAATAAAAAAAGGACTAATCTAATCAAAGTCTGTTGCATCCATGTGCACTTCATCTTCAGCTTTGAAGTCCTCTATGGTGAGATTGACATCTCCACCATCTTCTTCTTCTTCTGCAAGGTACACTTCTTGCTCTCTCAGGTCCCTATATGCCCTGTAGCTTGCAGCTAGTTCCTCACTTGCCTTGCATTGCTTGAACCAATGCTCAATTGATCCACATCGATGACACTCATCATTGCGGTTGCCTCCCTTTAATTGAGGTGCACGTTGTGCACGTTGCGGGCGTTCCCTAGGAGGGTTGGTGCCACCACCACGACCCATTGAGCCACCATTACGGCTAGGGATACCACGACCCCTCTCCCACGTGTGGCATTACCACCACGTGTATCCGACCAAACTTGCGGTTTCCTTCCTGGTTAGGGCGGTTATATGGGCCCAACGTCCCTCATGTCCCCCATTCTTAGGGTACCGCTCCTTGCGCCCTCCTTTGGGTGCATTATAATTCGCCTCATGAACGCTCTTAGTTCCAATGGGCCTTGAATTATAATTCCTCACGAGTATGTTATCATGTTTCTCAGCTACAGATATAATATTGATAAGCTGATGAAACCTCGTGATCCGTCCAGCATTGACTTCAGTACGGTATTGCTTTGATACCACAATGGCTGAAACGGGGAAGGTGGAGAGAGTTTTCTCAATTAGCTCTTGCTCTGTGACAGGTTGTCCACAAAACCTCAACATGGACTGTATGCGAAGAGCTTCTGAATTATATTCAGCAACAGACTTGAAGTCAGCAAAGCGCAGATTGTTCCATTGAACCTTCAAGTCAGGGAGGAGGGAATCTTGGACATTGCCAAAGCGCTCTTCTAGCGCTACCCATAGCTCTCTTGCATCCTTGATCGACATATACTCCAATCTGAGTGCCTTATCCATATGGCGTCTCATAAAGATAACTGCTTGAGCATGCTTTGTAGATGTTCGGTTGAACTCAATATCCGGGTTAGGTGCCTGGATTATGGGTAATATTCCCTTTGAAGTGAGATGGTTCTCAACATCGGTTACCCAACTGTGGTAATCCGAGCCTGTTGAGTCAAGCATGGGAAAGTCGAGTCTAGGTTCATTCGACATCCTGAAAATAAGAAGAGAAGAAATATTAGTTTCGGAGCTAAACTTCCACGAAAACTAAAATAATAAGATTTCCGAGCTATGCTACCAAGAAATCATTTTCCAAGAATCTCTTTTGGATTAGACCAACAATGATGTTTAATATGGTCACAATTTGATGCTTACGGACGGTCTTAGTCCAAGCATTGTGAACGCTCTTAGTTCACACGAACACTCTTAGTTCGTTTAATTATGAACACTCTTAGTTCATACGAACACTCTTAGTTCGTTAAGCGTGAATCCCCACAATTCCTCTTTGTTAAATATCAAACTCATTTGGCAACATATATTCCAATATTTGCAGAAAATAAAAGGAATTTAAATACAAGAAAGCAGCAACCTTAATTATAAAAACTTACGTGATTGTTCTTGACTTGAAGACACGCGCGTGTTGATGCAGGCGTGTAATTGGAATTTGGTCGGAAATTGACAGTTGGTGGTTGCCCTTCTCCCTTCACCCTTTTTTTTTTCGGGCCCAGCTCTGCTCTTTTTTTTTTTCTTTCCGGGCCCAGCCCTTCTCTTCCTTTTTTTTTTTTTTTTTTTTTTTTTTTCGGGGCCGGGTCCCTCTCCTTTTTTTTTTTTTTTTTTTTTCGGTCTTCTTCTTCGGTCTTCTTCTTCTTCTTTCCTCTGTTCTTCTTCTTCTTCTTTCGGTGCTGCGCGGGTGTGCAGGCAAGGGGGCTGCAGGAAGGCGCGCGGCAGGAAGGATGCAGCAGCTGTGGCTGGGCAGGGCCTAGTGGGCAGGCGGAGTGGGCAGGGCCGAGTTGGTCGCTGCGGCCTGCGGGCTGGTGTGCAGCGCGGGCTGCAGTGGAGGCGGGGCAGGAGGCAGCAGGTGTTGTAGGTGAGCTGGGCAACGCTGGCTTGCAAGTAGGCCGGTGGGCTGGTGAGCAGCAAGGGCAGCAGAAGGCTGCAGTGGCTTGCGGCAGGAGGGCTGCAGCAGGGAGGTAGTTTTTGGCTCGGGTTAGGGGCTGCATAAATTTTAGGTTTTTTTTTCTTTTGTGCTAGGGTTAGAACTCGTGCTGATAACGTGTTGTAGGAGAATAAAATTGTGTTTATTATTGATAATAGGAGCCCTTTATATAGGGAGTTTACAGAGTACACAAAAGGTAACAGAATCGGAATACAATTAGTATACCTATGGTACTTTCCTATTACAACTCTAAACCCTAGTTTGAAGAGGCACACATTATGTCGATATCCTTCAATAAGTGAATTTTTCTATTGTAATTTCATTTGGACTAGATGATTGCAATCTTGCAGAGACTTGTTTCAGCTATATGCATTAATATATTTTGAGGTTGGTGATCTAGCATTCTAGCTGGGGACTCGAATGTGATGGACTAAACAACTGCAAAAGGAATTCATCGACTTGATGAGAGTGAAGGGATCAGTTGGCATGCTCTGGAAAATGTTTCAGCGTATTCTTGCCGCTGGGTTTATATATCTCTGAGCTGAAATCAATGAAGTGCTCCGTGCTCTCGTCATGGTTGTAGTTATTCTATGTTTCCTCCATGGTGAAATAGAATTGGTTTTTACTTTTTTACTTCAAAACTAAGGTCAATGTTTTTAGGTCAAGATGCCATAGGAGTATAGGACCCGGTAGCACCAATAATTTCCCCAAGCATTTACCTTTGCTGGGCTCCATAGACCTGCCATAGCAGAAATTATTGGCTCTTTGGTTCAGTGAATGGACTCAGCATCCAATTATCGATGGTAAAGTTAAAGTTGGCGCAAAGATTGATTAGTATGTGTCGGTGGAAAGTTTCACCTCGACAGTAAATTAGTAGTAAATAAAATTTCACCGTTATAGTTTTTTTAATAAACAAATAAATCCACCCATTTTTCTCATTTCAAAAGCAAATTACATAATTATGTTACATTTCAATTTAGTAGGCAATGACACAGCAAACTGAGCCAGTTAGTAGTAAAAGGAAAGTTAATTTTGTGAAATACTAGTCGTTTTCACAAGAATTAACACTCAAAGAATAAAGATATGTGCCAAAGATCGAATAAGAGAGTTGGGAAGCAGTCATAACCTAAAAATCTAGATTTGTCATGGGTGAACTTGAGGTAGAGTTGCCTAGTGCTTATACGAAGGAGTGTAATGAACACTTGTAAGATGAAAAGTTTTAGAAGTTTTGATCGAAAAATTAACAATACAAATTAAAGAAGACAAATAAGTGTCACAAGATTATTTTACAGGTTATTTGGTCGATATTCTGTCATGAATAAGACACGTAATGTTAAAAAAGTTTAACTTCTATGTTGTGGCTTCTATGAGGGATTCTTTTGAATTTCTTTTGTTGCTTTGATTTCATTTAACATTTTTTTATATGTATTTTTTCTTTTCTTTGTTTTTTAATAAAAAGAGTAAAAACTAAAAAGGCAAAAAAATAAATAAATAAATTGTGTAAAAACTAAGATATGTGCGAGTAAAACCTTAAAGGTTCGTTAGGGCCTTAGGGGGCCGTGGAGTAGTGAAGTAATCAAACACAAGATAAGATTCTGTGCTTTATATCTCCTTTATCTTTTGACATTGTTGCGTATTCACACCTTTTTATCTGTTGACACTACTCTGCGTATTCACACAGTCAATCTCAGTCTCCTTCCTTCTTTACTTCTCTCTAGATATCAGTTTCTTTCTTGTTGGTTTTCAATGGCCTCCTCTTCATCATCATCAGCTCGTCGCTAGAAATATGATGTGTTTTTGAGTTTCAGGGGTACTGACACTCCCAAAAATCGTTACTCTATTACATATAAATTTATGTTAGCAAAAAAAAAAAATTCCACAGTATTGGGCGGGTCAACTACCTAGTCTGGAAATAAAAGTCATCACATTTGCTTTCATGTTCCTCCTAAACCATATGCACCCGTGAGCCGTAATGGTCCTTGTTGCAGTATTAAAATTAGCTTCTGCATGTGTACATAAACCAAAATCGTACACAGTTGATAGACTATCATAACCAATTCTGCTTTTGCTTGCTCTTTTATTTATTTATTTTTTCTTTTGGTATCTCTATCCATGGGCAATTTAGGAAGTTTAAAGGTTTTTGGTATTTTACAGTATTAACCCTTCTTGATGGTTTTTTGGTATTTTTATTATTATTATTTTTTTATCTCTACCATTAGCAATATGGGGAGTTCCAAAAAGACACCAAAAGTGAACGGTATGTTGGAAAGTAAATCTTGCAGTATTGAATTGGGATTGTCTTGATATGCAAGAATATATTTGTATTAAGTTGATTTGATTTGATTTGATAGGACAGTCTGTACAGTTTTGATTCCAATTGTAATTATCTTAATTGTCTTTCCTTACTGGTGTCCTAACTTGTTGGAGAACCACGAGATGTATAGTAGGTGCTCTGTATATATGTTACATGATTAAATACAATTGATTCATTCAGCCAAAACATCTTTTCCTTCATGGTATCAGAGCAGGAATAATTCCTGGCTCTTCTTCTCTCTGCCGTCACTAGCAGCCTCTCCATTCCAGTTTTTTTCTGCCAAATTACAAGCAGCCTTTCCTGCTATTAAGTAGCAGCCTCGCAACCTTTTTCAATGGCAATTGGTGATGAGTTTTTTTCTGAACTTCCTAATAGTGGAATTGGCACCAGCAACACTTCCTATGATGATACTGCCAATCCACTTTTCCTTCATCATTCAGACCATCCCGGTCTTCTGCTTGTCTCCAAGAAATTGTCAGGAGACAATTATAACTCATGGTGTCGCGCTATGAGGATATCCCTAAGTGCCAAGAACAAAACCGGCTTCATCAACGGAACCATTAAGAAACCCTCTGCAGAAAAGAAACCTGACGAACATGCACTATGGCAGAGGTGCAATGACATGGTGCTTTCATGGATTCTCAATTCCCTTGAACCTGAGCTTGCCGATTCAGTGCTCTGTTACACCACACCACATGATGTTTGGGAAGACCTGCGAGAGAGATTCGCGTTGGGCAACGCCCCACGCATATTTCAAGTTCAAAGAGACATTTACCGTATTGAACAAGGTCAATCATCCATTGCAGCATACTACACAAAGCTGAAAGGCTTATGGGACGAGCTTGCTTCGTACAACACTGTCACTTGCACCTGTGGAGAGCAAAATGATCGCAGTAAGTTGATGCAATTTCTTATGGGTTTAAATGAATCTTATGCTGCTACTCGTGCACAGATTTTGTTAATGAACCCTTTGCCTTCGGTGAGACAAGCTTATGCTTCCCTCGTCCAAGAAGAAAAACAACGGGAACTTGGTTCCTCTCTCATTGCCCCATCTAACACCGCAGCAATGGCAGTACACAGCAATTTTAGATCACAACCTCAGATGCAAGGGAATCAAGGCATACCCAAGGAAGCCATTTTCATCCTCGTGCCCTAATCAAGCATTACACTTATTGTGACAAGGATTATCATACTGAAGCAACTTGCCATAGAAAGCATGGTTACCCTCCTGGTCATCGTCTCTACAAAGGACCCAAGGAAGCTAATTCTACAAGACAACGTCGAGGAAGTCCCTCTGCTAATCATGTTGATGCTACCCCAACATTCCAAGAACTTCAAGGAATGCTTCCTAGTCTCACTGAGGATCAATACACTCAAGTAATTGCTGCCTTGACTCCTACACCACAAATTCCTCAAGCCAATGCTGCTTCTGCAACTGAATATGCTACAGGTTTGTTACATGTTGCTCCAAATCGTTGGATACTCGACAGCGGAGCAACTCATCATATTACTTCTTCTCCTACATCATTGATAAATATTAAGCATCCTTCTTTGACACCAGTTTCTTTACCTAGTGGAGACACGGCTGGAATTACTATGACTGGATCAATTCGATTTAACGATTCTTTTCAATTAAATGATGTCCTCTGTGTGCCAAGTTTTAGAGTTGATCTTATGTCTATTGGCAAAACAACCGATGATTTATCTTGTTCAGTGACATTTTTTCCATCTTGGTGTATTTTACAGGACTTGGCTACGAGGACGATGATTGGTGTGGGTAAGCGACGTGGTAACCTCTACTACCTTGTGGCATTGGCTTCAACTTCTCCTTCATCTCACTTCGCTTGCAATCTCATCATATCCTCTGATCTTTGGCATCGTCGTTTGGGTCACCTTTCCTCTGCTCGTCTCAAATTTTTGGCTCATAATTCTCTCCATTTTAATTTTGATTCTACTCATAAATGTGATGTTTGTCCATTGGCGAAACAAACTCGTCAACCTTTTCCTTCCAATTCAATTTCAACTTCGAAGTGTTTTTCCCTTATTCATTGTGATATTTGGGGACGTTATAAAACCCCTTCTCTTTCTGGTGCTCATTATTTCTTGACTATTGTGGATGATTTTTCCCGCTTTACATGGATTTTTTTAATGCGACACAAAAGTGAAACACAACCTCTACTCCGTCGTTTTTTTAATTATGTCAACACTCAATTCAACACAAAAGTTCAACAACTTCGTTCGGACAATGGGGCTGAATTTCTTTCTTTACAAAATTTCTTTCTTGAAGAAGGTGTTCTTTTTCAACATTCTTGTGTCTATACACCGCAGCAAAATGGTGTCGTTGAGCGGAAACATCGCCATATCCTTGAAACCGCTCGTGCCCTTCGTTTTCAATCACATCTACCCATTATTTTTTGGGGAGAATGTGTCCTCACTGCCGTATATATCATCAATCGTCTTCCCACCTTGCTGCTTCACCAGAAAACACCTTTTGAAATTCTTCATAATAAAGTTCCTGATTATTCTCAGATGCGAGTGTTTGGGTGTCTTGCTTTTGCAACCATTCCCAATCCGTCTTCAAAATTTTCTCCTCGTGCGACCAAATGCATTTTTCTGGGTTATCCCATGGGACAAAAGGCTTACAAACTCTATGATCTTGCAACCCGAAAATTTTTCACTAATAGAGATGTCATTTTTCTTGAGGACCAATTCCACCATTTATCCAACACCAGCCCAACTGACCCCAACACCACGGCCCAGCCCATTCCTCTCCCTTCACTCTCTGACCCTTTCTTCCGTCCTCGTTCTTCCCCAAATGCGCCTCCTTCTCCTTCCTCCAATCCAGAGCCCCCGCCATTGCCATCTTCACCACCCATTCCATCGCCCATTCCGTCGCCCCCCCCCCCCCCACCTAATCCACCGCACTCTCCACCACCCAATCCGCCGCCCCCCTCCACTATGAAAACCTATGTCCGCCTCTATCCCGTCCCTCCGCCGGCGGTCGCACCGTCCCCTCCTCTTCTGCCTGCGTCGCCCGACTCTTCTTCACCCTCCCCCCCTTCGCCTTCTTCTCCTATTTCCCATTCTTCCGCCAATTTCCCCGATCAGCCCCCAGTTGCCGTCGATGTTGTTCACCCTGATACTCTTCCCCTTGTTCCCACTGAGCCCCTTCGTCGTTCTCAGCGCCCTCGAAAAGCCAACGTTCGCCTTAAGGACTACGTTTGCTCGCAGGTGATTCTGCCTCCACATCCGTCGTCCTCAGCCTTGTTTGGTTTCACCCCTGGTACACGGTATCCTCTCTGTCACTATATTTCCTATGATCGGTATTCTCCTGCTCACCTCAATTATATTGCTACTGTTAGTCGGGATGAGGAGCCGACTTCTTATGAGGTTGCATCAGTTGATCCAAAGTGGCAGGAAGCTATGGATTCTGAGCTTCGAGCTCTTGTTGATAATCGGACCTAGAGTCTTGTTCCTCTGCCTCCTGGCAAACGTCCGATCAGTTGTAAATGGGTGTATCGAATCAAACGCAAGGCTGATGGGTCCGTCGAGCGCTATAAGGCTCGTCTTGTTGCTCGGGGTTTTACTCAGACCGCGGGTATTGATTATCACGACACTTTTTCTCCTACTGCAAAAATGATTACTGTCCGTTGCATTCTTGCTGTTGCTGCTAGTCTAAATTGGTCCTTACATCAATTAGATGTCAATAATGCTTTTTTGAATGGTGATTTATTGGAGGAAATTTACATGTCCCCTCCTCCTGGTCTTCGGCGACAGGGGGAGCATCTCGTGTGTCACCTCCACAAGTCTTTGTATGGACTAAAACAGGCCTCTCGTCAATGGTTTTCTAAGTTCACAGAGGCCATCCTTGCTGCTGGTTTTTCTCAGTCCAAAGCTGACTATTCCTTATTCGTTTGCAAGCATGGTACATCTCTCACTGTATTGTTAA
This sequence comes from Rosa lucieae, assembly GCA_024704745.1. Lineage (NCBI taxonomy): Eukaryota > Viridiplantae > Streptophyta > Magnoliopsida > Rosales > Rosaceae > Rosa > Rosa lucieae. The sequence goes on along the minus strand of CM045496.1, from coordinate 83,806,370 downwards.
TCTATGTGGATGACATTTTGATAACAGGAAACAATATGGAGTCTATTAATGCTCTGAAACAGTTCCTCCATACTCGTTTTCGCATCAAGGACCTTGGTGATTTAAAATTCTTCCTTGGCATAGAGGTAGCTCGCTCCAAGAAAGGCATTTACATATCCCAACGCAAATATGCCTTGGACATTATCAAAGATAGCGGCTACTTGGGTGCTAAGCCGGTTGAGTTTCCCATGGAAGAATCCAAGCTTTCAGACAAAGGAGAATTACTTAAAGATCCTGCCTCATATCGACGTCTAGTTGGTTGGCTAATTTACTTGACCATTACTAGGCCCGACATCACATACTCAGTACATATTCTTAGCCGGTTTATGCATGAACCTCGCTTGCAACATATGACTGCTGCCCTTCGAGTTGTTCGTTACTTGAAGTCATCTCCTGGTCAAGGTTTACTTCTTAATTCTTTAAACCTGAAGGCATTTTGTGACTCTGATTGGGCGGGTTGTCCTATTACCCGCCGCTCTACTACTGGTTATTATGTGTTTCTAGGAGATTCTTTAATTTCATGGAGAACCAAAAGGCAAAAGACTGTGTCTTTATCAAGTGCAGAAGCTGAATACAGAGCAATGGCAGGTACTTGCTGTGAGCTTACTTGGCTACGCTATTTATTGACTGATTTACATTTGCCTGTTCCAAGTCCTGTTGTTTTACATTGTGATAATCAGGCTGCATTGCACATTGCTAAGAATCATGTGTTCCATGAGAGAACTAGGCATATTGAAATGGATTGTCATTTTATTCGGGACAAAATTGTGAAAGGTGAAGTTGTTACACGATTTGTGATTTCTTCACACCAATTAGCAGATGTGTTTACAAAAGCTTTGGGAAAAGAAAAGTTCAAACAGCTCATGAGCAAGTTGGGAGTTATTGATATACACTCTCCAACTTGAGGGGGAGTGTTGGAAAGTAAATCTTGCAGTATTGAATTGGGATTGTCTTGATATGCAAGAATATATTTGTATTAAGTTGATTTGATTTGATTTGATAGGACAGTCTGTACAGTTTTGATTCCAATTGTAATTATCTTAATTGTCTTTCCTTACTGGTCTCCTAACTTGTTGGAGAACCACGAGATGTATAGTAGGTGCTCTGTATATATGTTACATGATTAAATACAATTGATTCATTCAGCCAAAACATCTTTTCCTTCACGGTAAACCATGCCTCCCTTTATTAATAGAGATAGAGATATGCCTCGGTTGGTGATGTAGCTGAGGCTTCAAAGTCAATAGACAAACTAAAGCGTTTTGGATCATAACGTTCAATCCCGCGAAAGAGATCCCAACTGCCTTCAAGAAACCTAGCTAGTGAGAGTGAAGTGATAAGTTGAATTGTTCTTAAATTGAAATGTTCTTGTTACAAGGATATGATATCAAGTGTTAATGGCTAACTAAGCTTGATGGGAAGAACATGAAATAGTTTTGGTAAAAAGAAAGCAGAGTCCTCCAAACCCAAGGTCAATGGTTTTAGGTCAAGATGCCATATGCGTCCTAAGCACCAATAATTTCCCCAAGCTTTCACCTTTTGTGGGGTTCAAAGACCTGCCATAGGAGAAATTATTGGCTCTCTGGTTGGTTCCAGTGAATTGAGTAGGAAAAGTTGCTTTAAATCTCGATGGCCCGATGGGTACATGTCGGTGGGAAGCTTCAGAAATTAAAAGCAAATAATTCTTTTTCAAAAAGAAAAAAGACAAATAATTCATGTGTAATTCTGTATAATTATAATATAAACACACAGCCATGTCTTCAGCCGAATGCCAAAATGTGATTAACTAAAGAAAACCAGACATTCTCATAGGCAATGGTACGAATTATTTGACGATGAAAAATAGACTCTTTTTTTTTTTTTTCAGGTCATAAAAAGAGTAGAAAGTAGAGACTGGTCCCAACTCCCCAAAAAGTAAGGGAAATTTAGACACGGTCTCAGTCTCTCTTTTCTCCGTTCAAACTCTCTTTCTGTCTTCCATTTCATCCATATTTTTGTTATCAGGCTCTCTTGTTTGATCACAAGGCTTACAGAGATTTGTTCACTATTGTCTCCTCTCCAAGCCTAGCTCTCTTGTGGATTTGTAATAGCTGAAGCTAATGGAGTTCTTCGAGGTTAGAGACATTGATATTTCATATAAGCTGTATCCTTCAATATTTGTTTATCTTTTTTGTTTGTTGGTTTTTACTCTTTTTTGTTCTTCTTCTCTGTTTTTGCATATTACAAAAAGATGTCGTTGGCGATTATTGTGGTAATTGTGACATGGATCGGTGCCATAGCTACTATTAAGTGGATATGGACTCTACTGAAGCATTGGTTCGGTTACATGGTTGAAAGGCGTGAGCCAGTATCGCAGGATAATCAAGAACTGATTGACATTGCTACTGAGCAAGTAAGGCCCGAGAGAGAAGAAGAAGAAGAAAAGATCTGGGATCTCCACGACTCTCCTGATCAGGGAAACGATGGCACCACTTCGGCCGCCGTGCCAGTTGCTTCTTCCTCTTCTCTATCATCAGCTGTTGAGTGGAAGTATGATGTGTTTTTGAGTTTCAGGGGTCCTGACACTCGCAAGGGGATTACAGTCGACATACAGGATCGACTTAATAGGAGTGGAATTAAAACGTTCATGGATGATCGAGATCTTGAAGTAGGGAATGTTATTAGTCCCGCTCTCTTAACAGCAATCAGAGAATCAAAGTTTGCAATCGTTGTTCTCTCGCAAAATTATGCTTTTTCTACTTGGTGTTTGGAGGAACTTAGAGAGATTTGTCTCTGCATGGAAGACAACAGAATTTTGCCACTTTTTTATCATGTTGATCCTACTGATGTTCGATATCAGAAGAGGAGCTTCGAAGAAGCTTTCTCTAAGCATGAAACCTCTGGGCGACATGAATCAGAGAAGGTGAAGCAATGGAAAGCTGCTTTAAACAAAGTGGCCAACATCTCTGGGTGGAATACAAATGATTATAAGTAAGCATTGTGCCTTTAATTTCGGTTCTATATATTTTACCCAACACTTATTTTTAATCCTTAATTCTTCCATGTAGGACTCACAAAGAACTTGTTGACATCATTGTGGAATCTCTCCGCAGTAAAGTACCACCTGATGCAATTGAATCCACAGGAGATTTCCAAGCATATGAAGCAACAACACAAGCCGTGAATGAGGTTATGAAGGCGCTAACAGATAACGAGATCAGTGCCGTTGGTGTCTACGGCATGGGCGGCGTTGGAAAGACAAGCATGGTGAAACATGTAGCTGCAAAAGCCTGCAAAAACGGTACTTTTAACCGTTGGATTATCGTTGCCATATCCCAAAACCCCGACTTTGGAAAAATTCAAGGCACATTGGCAGATTTCTTGGGCGTTAAATTGGACAAGGAGACAGAAGATGGAAGAGCGGCTGCGCTGCATAAGGAAATAATGAGAAGCGGAAGACTCCTGATAATCTTGGACGATGTTTGGAACATAATAGAATTGTCAGCCATAGGAATTTCCAGCTACGAGGAGCTTCAAAAGTGCAATTCCAAAGTCGTACTCACCACACGGAGAAGGAATGTCTGTCATGTCATGAAGTGCCAAGCAAGCATTCCTCTCAATATCTTATCAGAACAAGATTCTTGGACCTTGTTTCTGAGAAATGCAGGAATAAATCCTCTTCAGTCCACCACATTTGAGAATGTGGCGAGGAGGGTAGCTGTAGAATGTAAGGGTCTACCGATTGCATTGATAGCTGTTGCAAGGGCACTCGGAGATGAGGACCTGGAGGAATGGGAAAAGGCAGCTGAACGACTAGAGAAGTCGCGATCTCCCAATCCTAACCATGAGGAAGATGCATTCAAATGTATAAGATTAAGCTATGATTACTTGAAACATGAAGACCACAAGTCATGCTTCTTGCTCTGTTGCCTATTCCCAGAAGACCATGAAATCAAAACAGAAGACTTGTTCAGGTATGCGATCGGAAAAAGGTTGTTTCGAGATGCCGAAACAACGGTAGAAGCCAGAGGAATAGTAGTTTCAGTGGTCAAGTACTTGAAAGATTCTAGCTTGCTTATGGATAGCGAGAAAAATGGATGTGTAAAGATGCATGATGTCATCCGGGATACAGCCATTCAAATTGCAGAATCTGAAAATGGGTTTTGGGTGAAAGCTGGCTGTGGTTTAAAGGGTTGGAGGCCACGCGGATTACATGCAGGCTGCACTGCTATTTCACTGATGAGGAACGAAATTCGCAAGCTACCTGAAGAGGAGTTGGTATGTCCACATCTCCAGATTTTATTACTAAACCGGAATGATGATTTAGATGAGATCCCAGAAAAGTTCATCCAAAAGCTGAATGAATTAAGGCTCTTGGATCTTAGCGACACTAGTATTTCCGTGTTACCGCAATCATTCAGTCTCCTTACCAACCTCCAAGCTTTGTATTTAGATTCTCGCAAGAAATTTATTGACATTTCTATAGTGGGAAAACTGAAGAAGCTTGAAATTCTTAGTATGAGAAACTGTCCCGGGAGCGGGGGACTTTCGCGTTCAGGATGTGAAAGTCCCGAGGAGAGGGTATTGCCGAGAGAAATAGGACATTTGAGCAATCTAAGGATTTTGGATGTCAATCGCTCTTGGGCAAGAGCCTCCGTGAGTGGTGTGGTCACAATTCCATCTAAAGTGATATCAAAGTTGCATAAATTAGAAGAATTGTACATGGTGTACTGTGGATTTGAGGAAGCCAATATTTTTGATGAGTTAGCTGGTTTATCAAATTTGAAAATAGTCCAGCTTGGCATATCTGATGCAAAATACATCCCTAAAAATGTTGAGGCCAAACCAGATTGGGATTACTTTTATATAAGTATCGTCGGCAGACGCAACTCCGGTGCATACGGAAGCGGAGATCATAATTCAAGATCCTTGCATTTTAGTGGAGCAACCATAAGTATCTTACCTGATTGGTTTATCAACGCGGTGACAGAGAAAACAGAGAAGCTAGAGTATGACTGCTGCAAAGGGCTGAGTGACATTCTTATGGAATATGACTATGGGAGGTTACATAAAGTCAAGCATCTCACAGTAAGGGAGAGTTATCAAGGGCAGAGTTCCTCCCACTTGAAAGAGTTGATGAACACAACAAGACGAGTTCAAGAAGGACCAGTGTTTGAGAATTTGGAAGAGTTGCATCTGTCAATGCTGTTACAACTTGATGAGTTGTGTGTTGGTGAGTTTCCACCTGGGTCTTTCTCCAATCTCAAGGTATTACATATGGGTGGTTGTATTAGGTTGAAGAATGTATTAAAATTGGTACAGATATTACCAAATCTGGAGAAACTAGATTTGAATTGTATGCAATTGGATTATGTGTTTGGATGCGAAGGATTTGACCCAAAACAATCAAAACTGAGACAGGTGAATTTGCTTAGTCTAGATGCACTAAGAAGCATATGTAATGGTCCTCCCCCACGTGCAGTGTTCCAGAGTCTTAAACGTTTGTTCATTTACAATTGCGAGTTGCTGCAAACTTTGTTCGCATCTGACGTAGCCGAGTGTCTTGATCAATTGGAAGACCTTTTTGTAGAGCAGTGCCCTTTGTTGGATAGAGTAATTGAAGCAGTGAACAAGGAGAAGACGGTTCTTCCAAAATTGAAGAACTTGGTTTTGAAGAAACTTCCTATGTTGTATGGTGCAAGTGCTACTGTTGATATTGAGTGTCCTTCATTGGAACACTTGATTGTGGTGGATTGCCCCTGGTTTTCATTTTCAACTTCTTCCGATCTCTTCGAATCCTTCTTCGAATCCTTCGGAAACATGAACCATAATATTTCATTTTCAACCCCGGCTTCTGACTACTTTGGCAGCACGAACCCAGTCAAACTCAATGATCCACAACTGTACGAGTTCCTATATCTTAGGTATGTTTCTGTGTGAAATATTTACTTAATTTGTCTTAACTGTAGGGTGCAATTGGGCAGAGATGGTTTGATCAATTAATATCTCTGATTCAATTTTTATTCTTCCCTATCTTTTAATACAAATGAGTTCCCCACTACAAAACATCAAGCAAATTTAATATAGCCTTTTTATTATCATTCTTATTTTTCTTTATTATCATTCATAATGTGAACAAAAGAAATAGGCAAAGTTATACAGAATACTTCACGTCGATGATGATTCTTTTATTTTCTTAACTCTAGTAATGCAAATTACATACAATGTTATATACACTCTCAGTGTTTTTATGATAAAATTTATAATATTTAATAATAATATATATTTTTTTCCCAATTCGATGCAACAGTACATCTGGTTTCTAAGCGTGAAGTATCTCTCAAAGTAGATGGGGGATCATGTAATGATCCCGCTGACTTGCAATGGTCCCTCAGCTTCTGACTTCCAGAGCAGGAAATAACCAAGTTCAACTCTATTTCTTTGTCCAGGTATGATGCTGTGTGATCAACTGAAATACTCAATTCTTTTCTTTTCTATTTTCTTTTCATTGAATGGTAGATTTGTTGCCATGCCATAAAAACTAAAACTGTTACTTTTCTTAAAAAAAAAAAAAATGGTAATGGAGTTCTCATTATTCATTTTCTTTTTCGCTCTTATATTTATTCAATTTTTTTATATTTAATTTTAATGATTAATTGATGGAAGATAATAAATTTGTAAAAAAAAAAAAAAAAAAAAATCGCACAGAAAACATTGTGTGCATGAGGATTGTTTTGTTTTCACTACTTACTAATCCAAATTACTGATTTACTGGTATATGAAAATGTATTGTTTGAAACAAATTTGAATCAGGATCACTGCATACATCATGTATTTATTCATTTCATTTAGTGTTGATTTATTTGAGAGTGTGACTTATTTGACGTGAAGGTTGTAAGTGGAAGTATACTCTGCATATGAAGCGGAAATTTGTAATCTATGAATCACACACACACATGAAATAGATTATCTCTGTAGAAATTAGTCTCCGTGCGGCAAGTGTTGGTCATCAATGTAATTGCAGCTAGCCATGGGGATGGAGAGAAATTGTGTTATCATTCTGAAATTAGTCCTTTGAATGATGATTCTGTAGTCATCAATAAATGTGTTTACAACTAGCATGGGGATGATCGAAGAGAAGTAGTGGTAGCATTTTGAATTAAATTCTTAACAAAATCTGTCATCTGCATCAAGATCCTTATCCAAAGTTTGGAGTCATACTACCACAATGCATAGCAAAATGAGTCTCATCCCTGTAAACCAAATTAAGCTCTCTTTTTTATATATTAATTATGTGGGAATGTGGGGTGCAGATTACAGGATGAATTCTCAGTTAATACACTGGAGGAGGTGGTTGATTTTAACTTAAAAACAGAATATACAAAGATTTCTCGTATCATTAACTCATTCAAGAGAAGCAGTCAATTGACATTTAGGATAAGCAACTCATATGATAATTGTAACTGCAAGAAGTAGTGTTTTGCTACTTAAAAAATAGAATTTTTTTCAAAGTAGTTAACTCTTTTGACTTGTTTTTCATTATGTTCAGGGTTGGTCATCTAGCTGAGGCTGCAAATCCAATTGATACACTAGAAGCTTTGCTGGATCGTGACTTTCAAAACAGCCAAAGAGATTGTAACAGCCATTCTAGGAACCTTGGAGAGTGAAGATATTAGTTGACATGCTCAATCAGGATGACATTGGATTCTTGCCACTGGTATGTAAATAAAATTGTTAAAAATTCAAGAATACTGTAATATATATCTATGCTGAAATTGTAGCAACACCAGTCAAGTGATTTATGGTCTCATTATGCTCATATTATGGTAGTTGTTCTACAGCATTTCTGAGTTTCCATTCAAAGGCCAGACTCATGTCCTTGAAGGTGTTTCATATATCTTACCCAGTAGCAGTACTGGTACTGATAAAAATTCGATGTATTGTCTTAGATGTACTTGTGCTTCCCTATTAATACACCTGCATTAGTCATGCAAGTATCGGTCAATATATGTTATTTGTCTGTTTTATATTAGTCTTACAGTCTTTCAATGAAAACGAGTTACCTAGAAATTTTGTCAACTGGCCTTCTTTCTCTATCATTGATAATTAATATGCTAATGATTACTCACTCTCTCATTTTGGTAATCAACTGATACCAAGTTACCTATAATGGATTTGTTAGACATTTCATGTAGACACTTGGCTTCTTGGTGAATTTGTTTCTCCATGACTGATAATACAAATTGCAGATAAATTAGGTATATTCAGAAAGCAATTAAGTTTAATAATAAGGGTCCTTGTTTATTTGTGAATTGTGATACATTGCATACATATTCAGTCCTAGTGTATTATGGCTTCATTGATTCATTATGATGTATAGCTTTTGTTTTGAATCTCAGACACTGAATATTGCCAATTACAAGCGTTAGAATTTGGGAATACTGCCTTGAGAAGCGTTGTGCAGAGAAGTAGCAGAAAGAGAGTTCAATGGTCCAGAAGTAGATTCCTCAGTTGGCTTCTAATAATGTTATATGAATGTTATGAAATCTTTCAAGTTAATAAATAAATGTTCCTTATTTTTATACATTTGACATAAATCTGTTTGAGCTTTGAATTTTGTCTGTATGAAGTTGCTTGATATGAGTCCTGTTTTCCTTCAGGCCCTTTTGTTGTCCTGTTTCATCTGTTTTGGCTAGGCTAGTTGTGTTGCGATTTCATCAGAAATCCTGGTAATTGATTCTGATCTTTTACCTTTGCAAGGCGGAATTGTACAGATAATTACTTTATTTGTTGTTCTGCTTTCTCTGTTTTGACTCGACTTCATCGAAATCATCTCAATTGGTTTCTCTTTTAACTTGTGACATATTCATATAACAAATGGTCACCAGCTGGTTTCGTTTACATATATTGTTAATTACTTGCTTTACAAGTTCATCACAAAACGTTTTTCATTCTGTATTTTTCATCTTAACATATCATCTGTCACCTTTTCAAATCAAAACGTAGTTGAATAGAAATTGAGACTTGTTTGACTTGGGTGTTAAACTGTATATTTTAGAGCAAGTCCACCAGTGTAAACTTGACTGGTCACCAGCTAGGAAAAGCTGATGTGGTGACCGACTATGGAAGAAAACCAGCTCCAATGGTGGGCTATTGACCGGGCAAAACCCACCCCCTCTTGACTGCAGCCAAGAAAATAGTCAAGTCCATGACTAAATCCATGAACGACCAAGAGAAACTGTCAACTCGGCCCATCCCAGAAGGTGGGTGACGTGAGCACCATCTCTAGAGAAGACGACTCGCCGAAGGAGGAAACTGGACGACAACGTGAAGATGCTTGGCGCCGCAAAGAATAAAGGCGTGAACCCAGTGAACAGTTAAAATGAACAGTTAAAACTCAAATGAACAATCTTGACTGGTCAAGAAAAAAAAAACGGGTGGAAACCCATGTTTAGTGGCAGTGAACAGTTACTTGACTGGTTGACGCCTTGACCTTTCGACCTTGACATTTCTTGACTACGGGTGAACTTGCTCTTAAGGGTTAGTGATCTACCTGAGGCCGCATGGTTGATTGATACATTATAAACTCTTCTATTATTAGTTGGTGTGTTCTATTGTGAAAATTTATCATTTGCCTACATATATTGTTGACATGAGATAGTGCATGTTGGAACCGAACTTTCATAATGTTCTTTCTTTCTTTGTTTATGGACACTAGTGTTTTAGCTTTATAATGTCGGCTACCTGGTCGAGTCCATGAAAAGGTGTTTTGGTGAAAGCTGGTTCTGAATTGGAATCCATTCACATTAATCAATGGCTGTAGGCTACTCTGCAATCTTATTAATGTGGATTGTGGAACCAAATATGAAAGCTTCCCAGATACAACTTACTTATCTTCAAAACTCCATATTGTTGTAGTAAATGTATAAATGTCTACATCATGGAGTATGTTTGGTAAGCACTTGAGAAGTGGAGAAGTTTGGTAACAAATATGATATTGTTTGTAGGGTAATTCACACTACTTTGTATCCCTATATAAACCCTCCATTGTGAGAAGAATAAATCACTCATTCACTCTCCAATTTCCATTCACTCTCCAATTTCCTAAAACACGTTATCAGCATGAGCCCTAACCTCAGCCTACTTGCACGTCCCTAAACGTTTTGTTCGGGACCTCTGATCAAAATACGTTCTTCATCAATGCTGTTCATCTCTGTCTCTTCTATCTGACCTCCAAATTGCAGCCCTGTTGGAGTAGTTTTGAGACCTGTACATCATTCAAAGTTGGAACTGTTCAGCATGCTTGTTCCTGTGCAGATCAGCCTGATTGCACGCCCCTAAACATTTTGTTCGGGACCTCTGATCAAAATACGTTCTTCAACAACATTGTTCATCTCTGTCTCTTCTATCTGACCTCTGAATTTTAGCCTTATCAGAGTTGTTTTGAGACCTGAACTCTTTCGCCAAAGAAAGCAGCACCTCCGGCCGAGCCTAACAATTTCCGGTGACTTTTCCGGCCACTTTTCGAGCGACTTTCGGACACTTTTTCCGGCCAATTCTTAAGGTAAACTTTTCTAAAAGTTCTCGTTTTTGAAGTTTTTATTACTTTTCTCTTCTTTTCATGGGGACTTCCAACATCCCTTATTCTACCCCCCTTTCTTCTTCATAGGGGAGACCAAAAGGCCGAACTGTGGGGGTTCGTGCTCACTCCAAGCTTGGAGCTTGTAGAGTCCTCCAAACTTAGAGTTTGTTGAGAAGAAAATAATCGACCACATACATCATTGTTTCGATTTAATCCAAAACCCCTCTTGGAATCAAGATTTTCTTGGAAGCGACTACGCTCAGAAAATCCTTAATTTCTTGAAAGCGATTACGCTCATAAAGTTTATAGTTTTTCGTGGTAGCCTTTTTCGCTCCGAAACTAACCCTATTTTCTTGTTGTTCTTCAGGATGAGTAACCTGAACAAGTTGAGCTTCAACCCACTAGAGACAACAGGCGCAGGATACCACAAGTGGATCCGTGATGTGCTCCAGCATCTTAAGGCTGATGGGATCCTGAGTACGATCCAAGAGCCAAGTCAGGACGTGCTTGTTTGGACCCAAAAAATTGGAGCCAAACAGTGCTTACTCCTCAACAAGCTCTTGCTTTTGAAGCAAATAGAGCAAAGAGAGAGGCTAATGAAGCAAAAGTCAGCATTCTCATGACAAGGCACATAAATGACGCGCTCCAAAATGAGTACCTCAATGAGGAAGACCCAAGAAAACTATGGGTAGAACTCGAGCAGCGTTTTGGCAACGTCCGTGATTCCCTGCTTCCCGACTTAGAAGTGAGATGGAATAGCCTCCGCTTCTATGATTTCAAGACTGTTCTTGACTACAATTCGGAAGCACTTCGTATCAAGTCTATGATGGAATTCTGTGGACAGCAAATCACTGATACGATGTTGATCAAGAAGACTCTCTCCACCTTCCCCGTCTCTGCATTAATGATAGCCAAGAACTATCGAATTGATGTCAATGCTAGACGCATCACAAGATTTCATGAACTAATTGGTGTCATAAACGTAGCTGAAAAGCACGACAACATACTTGTGAAGAACTATAACTCTAGACCCGTGGGAACCAAGTCAATTCCGGAGTCTAATTATAGTCGCTCCTCCAAAGGAGGACGCAAGGAGCGAAACCCTAAGAATAGGGATAATTATGGACGTTCAGGTCCATAATTTCGCCCTAAAGAGGAAGGAAACCGCCAAGATAGGCGTGCACGGAACTGTGGAGGTAAACGTGTAAGAAGAGAGCGAGGCCAAGCCTCCGGTTATGGTGGTAACAGCACTAAGGGAAACAACCGTTTTCAAAGTGCTCCTAAAGCACCTCGATCAAGAGAACCTGACCATAATGATGCTTGTCTCTGATGTGGACTACCTGGACATTGGGCAAGGGCATGTAAAGCATCCCAGAATGTTGCAAACGCATACAAGATGTATCGTGAAGCAAGGGAGGCAAATTACATGGAACAAGAAGATCAAGATGGTAATCTCGATCTAAGGGTGGAAGTCGACAAAAATCAAAACCCAGAAACTGGCGATTTTGATTAAGTCTTTTCATTTTCCAAGAGATGTAGGCAATCGCCACATTATCCTGTAGTAGATGCCAATGGTATTAATCTTTCTTCAAAGTAGGCGTACTCAATGTAATTGTGATGTCAAGGAAGGTTTTGAGATAAATGGTACTTAAGCGAGCTTTGCTCTACCAACATCTCTCTACTCACCTGGTCACCTTTGCATTGGAATTACCGAAAGGAGTTAGACGACTACCATTGCTTTGCATTAACTAAGTTTATTGGATTACATTTTCTTTGGTGAAAGAAACGATGATGTAATTCTGTTTGGCTTATTAATAAAAGTTAAGTTCTTTCCTTTATGACTCCTTTTTTTAATTACGAGCTTTTCTTTTAAGGAATGGATGAACTACAATGTCTCGCAGATAGTGCGACTACGCACACCATTCTACGACATAGGCAATTATTCTTAGAGATGTTGCCTACATATTCCACTGTGACTACGATGGCTGGGCCATCAAGTTTAGTTCAAGGACATGGAATGACCCAATTCCTATTGCCAAATGGCACCTTGATTAAAGTCACTGAAGCTCTCTATGCTCCTAAGGCAAATCGAACCTTATTGAGTTTTAAAGATTTAAGAGCCAACGGATTCCATGCGGAAACGCATACTGAGAACGGAAAAGAGTTCCTTTGCATTACCTCTAATGATTGCGGACGAAAACGCATCTTAGAGAAACTTATGTGTCAATCTAGTGGACTTTATGTCACTACAATTCGACCAATTGAATCCAATAATGTCATAAGAGAAGATCTCTTGGATTCTGACACAGATTGGCTTTGGCATGACCGACTAGGGCACCCTGGTCGTGATATGATGCTCCGTATACTAAAGACTTCACACGGACATCCATTCTTCAGAGTGAGAAGAAGCAAGAATCGAGAATTGATTCCTGGACTTAACAAGACCGCAACAATTGCAGCATCTGGTGCTGCAGCCGTCTTGGGGCGCCATAGGGCTGCCAAGTCCCATGTAATGACACCAACCATGAGCATAACGCCATGATTGTTCATCCTAATGGCTACAACGCCATAGAGGGAGATGTAGTCACACATTTTGCTTCTAATAGCGCTACAGACGCTTAGGCCCAACCAAAATCCTCATTGGTTGCTTCTAAGGCCCCTCGCTCATTTTGCAAAGCCTGTTCCTTCAGGAAATTAGGACCGAGACCGTCCTATGCAAAGGAACCTAAAATACTCATTCCGTTCTTACAGAGAATCCAAGGGGATATCTGTGGACCAATTCAACCATCATGCGGACCTTTCAAATACTTTATGGTATTGGTTGATGCGTCGACACGCTGGTCACATGTCGCGCTGTTGTCCACTCGAAATGCTGCTTATGCTAAACTCCTCGCCCAGATTATCCGTCTACGGGCTCACTACCCTGACCATCCAATTAAGTCAATTCGACTTGATAATGCTGGGGAGTTTACATCGAAAACATTCGATGACTATTGCATGTCACTGGGGATTGATGTAGAGCATCCAGTTCTCCATGTTCATACTCAAAATGGTCTTGCAGAAGCTGCTATCAAACGACTACAGATGATAGCACGGACATTGGTAATGCACACCAATCTTCCTGTTTCTGCTTGGGGATATGCAATATTACATGCAGCGACGCTAATTCGTCTACGACCCACTGCAACCCAATCTTACTCTGCGTTACAGCTAGTAACTGGGTACGAGCCTGATATCTCGCACTTACGCATTTTTGGGTGTGCTATTTATGTGCCTATTACGCCGCCACAGCGTACTAAGATGGGTCCACAACGACGAATGGGCATTTATGCTGGATATGAATCTCCAACTATCGTCCGCTATCTTGAACCCTTGACAGGCGATCTCTTTACCGCTAGATTTGCGGATTGTCACTTTGATGAGGCAGTCTTCCCATCGTTAGGGGGAGATAAGAACACAGATGTTCAACAGGAACGACAGGAATTGTCGTGGTCTATCCCCACTATGTCTCATCTCGATCCCTGTACCGCACAGTCTGAACTTGAAGTGCGAAGAATAATCGAGCTCCAGAATGTAGCAGATACTCTACCTGATGCGTTTTCTGATGTTGCTAAAGTGACGAAATCACACATACTTGCTGCAAAAGTGCCTGCAAGGATTGATGTCCCGAACAATGGACGTAACGCCACTCCTATGACGCCAGGAGATGGCACCATTGCCCAACATGGTAATAATGTGGCATCTATGGCCGCAGGTCCCACAAGAAAGAGCGGTAGACCGATTGGTTCAAAGGATACTCGCCCTAGAAAAAGAGCGAATGAGGCACAAACAAATCCTTTGATCATCGATACTCAAAATCCGTCCCATGAGAATGTTCCGGATTATGGTTATGTCCAAGAGACATCATTGGGGGACGCCTCAATGTCAGAACCTATCCCTGAGAATGTAGAGATCTCTGTAAATTACACTAGTGTACATGAGACGTGGGAAAGAACCTCCATCATCATTGATGATGTATTCGCGTATTCAGTGGCGCGTGAGATTATTGAGACCGATGACATCGAACCACGCTCCGTTGATGAATGTCAAAGTAGGGCTGATTGGCCAAAATGGAAAGATGCGATCCAGGCAGAACTTGATTCTCTAACGAAAAGAAAGGTATTTGGCAAAATTGTAACAATAACGTCCAACACCAAACCAGTTGGTCACAAATAGGTATTCGTTAGAAAGCGTAATGAGAGAAACGAGATTGTAAGATACAAAGCTCGCCTTGTGGCGCAAGGCTTCTCACAACGCACTGGAATCGACTACGAGGAGACCTATTCTCCCGTAATGGACGTTATTACGTTCCGCTACCTTGTCAGTTTGGTAGTTTCTGAAAAACTGAACATGCAGCTTATGGATGTGGTTACTGCGTATCTATATGGGGATCTAGATACGGAGATATACATGAAGATTCCAGATGGAATTCAATTACCCAAATCAAGTGGCTCTAATCCACAGAGCGCGTTTGCAATTAGATTGAAACGCTCACTATATGGATTGAAACAATCCGGACGGATGTGGTATAACCGTCTAAGTGACTACTTGATTGGTAAGGAATATGTCAACATCGAACTATGCCCATGTGTGTTCATAAAAAGGACAAGTTCCGGATTTGCAATAGTAGCGGTTTATGTCGATGACATGAACATAATTGGCACCCTTAAAGAATTAAGGGAAACCGCTGAACACTTGAAATCCGAGTTTGAGATTAAAGATCTTGGGAAAACACGGTTTTGTCTCGGTTTAGAACTTGAGCACCGTAGAGATGGTATCCTGATTCATCAATCAGCTTATACCCAAAAGATGCTTAGGCGTTTCAACACTGACAAAATTAAGCCTTCAAGCACCCCAATGGTCGTCCGTAGTCTTGATCCAAAGAAGGATCCATTTCGTCCAAAAGATGACGATGAAGAAGTGCTAGACGCAGAAGTGCCCTACTTAAGTGCAATAGGTGCATTATTGTACTTAGCACAATGCACGAGACCGGACATCTCATTCGCTGTGAACTTGCTAGCTAGATATAGCTCTGCTCCAACACGACGCCATTGGACTGGTGTTAAAGATATCTTTCGATACCTAAGTAGTACGATCGATATGGGCTTGTTCTATCCCTACAGAAAGAAGATGGATTCGGACCCATCAAGTGTCAGGAACGCCACACATGGTGGACTGCATTCCCTCTCCCCATCCCAAAACGATATAAGTGTTTTGGAAGGTTTTGCTGATGCTGGGTACCTCTCTGACCCACACAAAGGTCGCTCCCAAACTGGTTATGTTTTCACCATGGGAAAGACCGCGATATCTTGGAGGTCTACAAAGCAGACCCTAGTCGCTACCTCTTCAAATCATGCAGAGATTATTGCTCTTCACGAAGCAGTTCGTGAATGTATATGGCTTCGATCCATAGTTACGCACGTTCGAAGCAATTGTGGTTTGAAGTCTACCACAGATAAGCCAACGAGCATTTATGAGGATAATGCTGCTTGCATTGAACAAATGAAGCAAGGCTACATCAAAGGCGACAACACCAAGCATATATCACCCAAATTCTTCTATAATCAGCAACAACAGAAGCTCCTCAAGATCAAAGTAAACCAGGTTCGATCTGAGGACAATGTGGCAGACTTGTTCACTAAGTCATTGCCCAAATCCACGTTCGAGAAACATGTGGCAAGAATTGGCTTGCGGAAATTATCTGAACTCCCATGATCGTTGTCATCAGGGAGAGATGTCTATATGTTCGTCTCGAAGCGTGAAGGGTGTGTTGTGCTCTTTTTCCCCTTCGATCGAGGTTATTTTTGTCCCACTGGGTTTTTGTTACTCGGCAAGGTTTTTAATGAGGCAACGAGAGAAGCACCACGAGGAGTCTAAATCAGGGGGATTATCCAGAAGCAAACTCCACACTCAACGCGCGTTGTGCTCTTTTTCTCCTTCGACCAAGGTTGTTTTTTTCCCACAGGGTTTTATTACTTGGTAAGGTTTTTAACGAGGCAACTTAGAAGCACACCACCAAGACATTACTCTTAACATGAAATATCCAAGGGGGAGTGTTGTAGTAAATGTATAAATGTCTACATCATGAAGTATGTTTGGTAAGCACTTGTTGTAGTAAATGTATAAATGTCTACATCATGGAGTATGTTTGGTAAGCACTTGAGAAGTGGAGAAGTTTGGTAACAAATATGATATTGTTTGTAGGGTAATTCACACTACTTTGTATCCCTATATAAACCCTCCATTGTGAGAAGAATAAATCACTCATTCACTCTCCAATTTCCATTCACTCTCCAAGTTCCTAAAACACATATCATATAAAAGAGATCCCAGGAACTCTTTTTCGAAAATCTTAATGGATTTAGGGTCTTTTATTTTTTTTATTTTTGAGAAGGGGATTTAGGGTATTTTATATCTCAGCAAAACTAGAATTTTATTACTGCCCCTTTCATTTTGTAACCAACCACATGGGTCGGGTCATAGTCATCCGGGTGACCCGACCACCCGAATTGCAACAAGCCTCCAAACCATTCGAAGAAATGGCGGCTCTACTCAAGTGAACATTACTAGCTTCTCGCTCGGCTCTGTTTCAACTAATTAAGGTACTTTTTTCCAATCTTTGATTGAACTCGTTGTGTTCTCCTTATTATTCTGTACAATCATTGGAAATCTTGATTTGAAAATATGTTTGTTGTTATTGATTTGGGGGAAGTTGAAATCTTTACTGTACAGATTTGTGGGATTGTGGTTGATGATGAGTCACTGATTTTCTTCAAGGTGTTTCTTACTTTCTTATATCTTGGCAAGTAGTAGTAGCAGTACTAATAAAAATCGATGTATTATCTTAGATAGTTTGGGTTTTCTGCTTCTTAGTAATACACCTACGTTAATCATTCAAGTATCACTCAATATATGTTGTCTGCTTCTTTTATTTTGGGACATTTGGTTCTCCAAAATACTTACTAAAATGTGATTACATTCATCGAGCAAGAACCTGGTAACAATGCCTAGTGTTCAGTGGCAGGAAAGTAATCACGCTTGATGAATGTAATCACATTTTTAGCAAGTATTGCTGCTACGTACCTGGTAACAGTACCTGGTAACAATGCTTTACATAATACTGGTGTTTCGCTCCAAAATCAGTCTGGTGCAAACTGTCTATTTTGAGTGCGCGAGCGTGCCAGCGGGGTGCAGTCGTCGGGGAGTCCCTTGACCTGACTTCTTCTCAAACGATGTGGACGAGGATAGGTTTGCTCTGGAGAGGCTTTGGTAATCTGTATGATTGATTGAAGAGTTGTTTGTTGTTGTATCGCTTTAGTCTCTATATATAGGCTGTAACAGATTCACCTTCCTAATAGAAATGAAATACTATATTTTATGCCACAGTTATTGGCCTTGAATCAAATCAAAACTCTTAATAGTTTTGATGCAAATCTATTGGATATGCTCATCTTAATATATCTCTGCGAAGACTCCGTAGCATAGTGGCATGCAATCACAAAGCCTTGTTTATTGCTATTAAGCATGATTGCATGCTACTTGAATTGTACCACGTCCTTGAATCCTTATTTGCATGGGAGGCTTGATTGCTTGCATGACATGGGCCCACCATAAGACTTACTTGCATGAGTACTCTTGAATATAGGGAGAGAAGCATGTTGCCATGTTCAATTGTATGGGAAACCTTCCTTAATTGCACCACCATAGGCCTTAATTGCATGGGCAACTATATATATCTATATATATATATATAATCGTACTTTCCTTGATGACTGCAATCAAGATGATTGATTCCTACCCAAACTGTTCGCGCTCTTGATGGCTTGCATAATCTTCCCGTCTCGCACAGTCTTGACAACCAAGCAAATCACCATTAATTATCAAATATCTTGATAATTACTAGTAAATCAAGGAATATTTAGATTTGCCTTAAGATTGCTTGATCTCCAAGTAGGCTTTATTTAGCCTCTAAACAATACATTTTGAACTTGTCGAAAATATATAACTTGGGCCACCGATATTGGCCAGGTTCTCTTCGAGTCCCCCTTGTCGGGAAAAAAATGTTAATTTTGGGTTCAAACAACTAGAACCGCTGTAATAACCTCTTTTTTTTTAAGTGAAACAAAGAGTAGTGGGTTCCGGGTTTTGAGCAATGTAATGTGGGGAGTAGTACTTTTTGTTGTACATAAGTGTTGAGGTGGGAGCTCTGAAAGAAACCAAAAGATAAAAATATATCGTTCTCTCTCTCTCTCTCGTCCGAAGCCACCGATACAGAGCAAACTTCTCCAGCCTTGTTCTCCCTTCATCGACCACCTCCAGAAGTCGGACCACTCCCCTTGGCTTCGTCTCTGTCCGTTCTACCTGTTGGACGTCGTTGTTCCCTCCGGCACAGCCTCAAGGTTCGGCAAATCAGCTCGATCCGGTTGCACCCGACACCGAACCAACTCATCCTCCTCGTGTTTCCGGCCACCAATCCTCACCAAACTTCATCCTCGAGCTCTCCTCAACCTCCTGAAGCTTGCAGAAGCGTCCTTGCACGGCGACGCAGAGCGTGGTGGCGGCTGGAAGCCAGACCCGATCCGAATCGAAAACCGAGCTATCGATCCTGATATCTCGAGCTACAGACCACCATTTCTTGTGATTCTTGAACTGGTGAGCTCGCCTTGAGTTTCTGAACAAATCTCCAGAAGGAAACGAAGCCATTGGTGGAAGTTTTTACGTCGAACTCAAACTCGCCAGATTCTGGAAATTTTCCGGCCACCGTGACTATTTTGGTACTTTTCGACCTCTTCCCGTTATTTTCTGATCTTGAGCTAGTTATGAAAAATGATCAGCATGTTAAAATGAAGAAGTTTGTAGTTGACGACTTTTGCATCGGAGGTGATTGACCTTGGTTGACCGCCACGTTGACCACCGTCTGACCTCCGCTTGTGGCGGCGCTTCGGACCTTTTTTTTTAGTTTTCATTATCTAGTCGATGATCTACGCATCCATACGAGCATTTTGATATATTACAAGGCTATTTTAGAAAAAGTTGATAAATAGTGGATTTACGTTTTGTCGTTACTATTTAACATTTTTACGTTTTATCTTCGGTTTACGATCTGCGAAGATCAGACCATCGGTTTTACTTCAAATTTTAATATGATGATCGCATGACTGTCCCGATGACTTTGTGAGGTCATGGGCGAAGATCCGACCGTTGGATCTTCGTATAATTGTGAAATATTGATTTGAAAGGCGATTCGTGAGAATCCGACCGTTGGATCATCATTTAATTTCGATCTGACCGTTGGATCGTCTTTATTTTAGAATCCGACCTTTGGATCGTCTTTATGTTAGGTTATTTCGTGTTCTTTTGCTAAGTAAAGACTGTACTTGATTAGGTACTTGACGGTTTGGATTGACGAGCGTTTGGATGATTGTGATTTTTATTGATAGAAGACGCAGCTGGATAAGAGGTGAGTAAATCTCACATGGTTCATATTACAAACCAAATGTCTTTAATTACCTTGTTTATATTGTTGATTTTATTGTGAGAAAGCATAAGTGAGTCGAGGTGTAACATTTGAGTCAGATAGGATGACCTTTAAAATGTTTTGATCTACAGATTGGTCACCAGTGGTGACAGAGGCAACGTCTTCATAAGCGTGAACCTTGGCCCAGGTGCCACATTACGATGATTCAGTTAGAGCTCTAGTTTGTCTGCCATAGTATGACATGAAAGCAGCGAGTAGTAGAATTACTCCTGATCATGAATATAGTATGACATGAAAGCAACGAGTAGTAGAATTAATCGTGATCATGAATACACTTTTGAAAATTGACATATGACATGAAAGCAGCGAGTAGTAGAATTACTCGTGATCATGAATACACTTTTGAAAACTGACATATGACATGAAAGCAGCGAGTAGGTAGAATTACTCGTGATCATGTATACACCTTTATTATTTAAAGTGTGTCGAGTGGTGAGTGTTGAGATTGATGGTTGTTACTTGAGTTAAAGGAATTGAAATTTAATAAATGAACAGTTCATTCTTGTTTACTCATACGAGCTGTCAAAAGCTTACCGGGTTTGGTGTTGTTGCAATCTCGGTACACTATTCAAATTGTGTAGCTGGTAATCCTACAGGTCAGGAGAATCGAGAAGGTGATCAGGCTGCTTAGAGTAGTGGTATTTGAGTTACAGCATTATTGTGAGGTTGTTATGCTCATTTGAGCTTACATTTAAATTTGGAGAGAGTGTGCTGTAATATTAAACTCTTGAGGATTTGGTTTATGTATTATTGAGTGATGTGAGGTATGTTTATTTCTGAGAAAAAAATTCAGAACGTTTATTTGATTAAGTTGTTTAATTCATGTTTCGGATTTGAATTTATTATTCAAAATTCGGGGCGTGACAACCGCAGAAAGTATGATCTACGTACGTAGCAGCAAAGAGCCTGAAGTTCACACAAATTTTTTTGGTTGTATTCTTCTAATTTGGGTGGTTTTCAATGGCATCAAGCGCCTCTGTAGCTAATGCTTCAGCTGAACCATTTTCTCAGTGGAAGCATGATGTGTTTTTGAGCTTCAGGGTTGAAGACACTCGAAAGGGTGTTGCAGATTATTTATACCATGAATTCCAAAAGAGAGGAATACAAACATTCATGGATGACCAAGGGCTTCAGCAAGGGATGCCTATTTCGCCAAGTCTCCTAGCAGCAATCAAGGAATCGAGGTGTGCAATTATTGTTCTGTCGCCAAACTATGCTTCTTCTACATGGTGTTTGGATGAACTTATAAAAATACTTCAATGCTCCGTAGCCAAGAAAACAATGATTCTGCTAATTTTCTATAATGTGGATCCCTCTGATGTGAGGAATCAAAAAGGAGGTTTTGCAAAAGCCTGCACTAAGCATGAAGAAAAGTTTAGGCAAGGCAATGACAATGTAGAGAAGGCGAAGAAGTGGAGAGTTGCTTTAACAAAAGTGGCCAATATCTCTGGGTTTGATTCAAACAAATATAGGTAAGCATTTTGAAGCTATTGTAATAACTTAACAATTAAGAGTTGTACATTTGTATTTATTATTTGCCTAATCACTACGAGACCCCTTCTTGATCTTGTAGGTCTGACAGAGAATTTGTCCAACGCATTGTGGAGGTTGTGTGCAGTGATGTATGACCTATTTCAATAATGTAGAATGGCGGTTTTGAAGCATTTGAAGCAAAAATACAAGCCATGGTTGAGCTCATGAAGGCATTAGAAAATGATGAGGTCGCTGCCATTGGGGTCTATGGAATGGGAGGAGTTGGGAAGACAACTCTGGTCAAATACCTCAGTGCACAAGCCCAAAAAAAGGGGCTTTTTGATCATGTGATTATGGCTGTTGTATCCCAAACCCCAAATAGGAGAAACATTCAAGGGGCACTTGCGGATCTGCTGGAATTGAAATTGGAGGAGGAGACAGAAATTGGACGAGCCGGTACTTGGAAGAAGTAAGATCTTTATAATCTTGGACGACATTTGGAATGGACTGGACATGTCAAGCATTGGAGTTCCCAGCTACAACGAGCTTCAAATATGCAATTCCAAAGTGCTATTCACAACAAGGAGATTGTATGTTTGTCATTCTATGGAGAGGCAAGCAAACATTTATGTCAGTATCTTATCAGAAGAAGATGCTTGGAACTTGTTTCTGAAGAAGACAAGAAAGTCATTTCAAATGTCTACAGATTTCTATGAAGTAGCCAGAAAGGTAACTAGCTAGAGAATGTGCTGGTCTCCCAGTTGCGTTGATAGCAGTTGCGAGGGCACTCGAAAATAAAAGCTTCAAAGAATATAAAGAAGCATCTCGAAGACTCGAGATGTCTCGACGTGCCAACCTTGACGAGGAGAAAGATGTGTTCAACTGTATAAAGTTGAGCTATGATTACCTGGACGATAATGCCGATGTGTCCGAACGTCAAGCCAAGTATTGCTTCTTGCTTTGCTGCCTATTCCCATAAGATTATGATATCCAAATAGAAGACTTGATGAAGTATGTCTTCGGGACAAGATTGTTTTGAGATGTCAACTGCACAATAGAAACTGCCAGAGCCAACGTAAAACCAGTGACCGACCACCTTAAAGATTCTTGTTTGCTTTGGACAGTCCGAAGGTTGGATGTGTAAAGATGCACAATGTCATTCGAGATATTGCTATATCCATTGCATTGTCTGCATATGGCCAATAGTTTTTGGTGAAAACTCATTGTGATTTAAAACATTGGCCGATGGATGAGCATGAGGGCCACTCAGCAATCTCACTAATGGAGAGCAACATTTGCAAGCTTCACAACAAGTTGGTATATTGAAAACTTCAGATTTTATTGCTACAAAGAAATGCTGATATAAGAGAGATCCCAAAAACCTTTTTTCAAAGTCCCAATGATTCAAGGGTCTTAGATCTTAGCAAAACTAATATTTCATCACTGCCCCCATCATTCAGTCTCCTAACCAGACTCCAAGCTTTGCATTTAGGTTGTTGCATGTACATTATTGACTTATCCAAACTGAAAAATCTTGAGATTCGCAGAATGAGAGGCTGCAATATTAAGAAAGGATTAGTTTCAGTTTACTCCCCTGAGGTTTGGGGGTGTTATCATTTCACCCCCTCTACTTTCAATTTTGAATTTTTACCCCCTAAACTTTTCAATTTCAATAAGCCGTGTCCACTTTCTCCTATTCCGTCCAATTTGGACGTTAAGTCTGACCCTTGAGGGCTAAAATTGTCATTTCAACATTAAAAAAAAAAAAAAAAAAAATTTTTTTTTTTTCTTCAACCTATACACCACAAGTTATAATATGTTTATAAAAGCAAAAAAAATACTCTAGCTGGTTGAAAGTCGCTTGCTGGTCTATGATATTTGTGATATATCTCCGATAAAGTGAAGAATTTTAGGATATATCCCCAATAAAGTGAAAAAATATCTGTAAAAAATAATTTTACACTTTATCTGTAAATAAATATCTGTAAAAAATGATTTTACACAGATATTTCTTCACTTTACTAGGGATATACAGATATTTACAGATAAAATGTAAAATCATTTTTTACAGATATTTCTTCACTTTATTGGGGATATATCCTAAAATTCTTCAATTTATTGGAGATATATCACAAATATCATAAACCAAAAATGATTTTACACAGATATTTCTTCATTTTATTGGGGATATATAGATAAAGTGTAAAATTATTTTTTACAAATATTTCTTCACTTTATTGGGGATATATCCTAAAATTCTTCACTTTATCGGAGATATATCACAAATATCGTAGACCAGCGAGAGGCTTTCAACCACTTAGAGTATTTTTTTTTGTTTTTATAAACCTATTATAACTTGTGGTGTATAGGTTGAAAACAAAATAAAAAATAAAATAAAATAAACGAAGAAACAGAAAAAAAATATATATATATTTTTTTTATTTTTTAGGTTGAAATGACTATTTTAGCCCTCAATGGTCAGACTTAACGTCCAATTTGGATGGAATAGGAGAAATTGAATACGATTGATTGAAATTGAAAAGTTTGGAGGGTAAAAATTCAAAATTGAAAGTAGAGGAGGTGAAATGATGACACCCCCAAACTTCAGGGGTGTAAACTGAAATTAATCCATTAAGAAATTTCCGAAAGAGATGGGAAATTTGACCAACTTAAGAATGTTGGACTTGACTGAAACTAGTTTTGAGACAGTTCCCTCTCATGTGATATCAAGGTTGCATAGCCTAGAAGAACTGTGCGTGAATATGTATTTTGGCGACTGGGGTTGAGTTGTGTCTTCTTTATGAGAATGCTGAGTTTGATGAGTTCAGTCTTGTCACATTTAAACACTTTGAAGGTTTCCGTACGTGGTGTAAAAAATGTTGTGCTCATTCCAAATTGGGTCAACTTTTATATACGTATTAGAAAATACAGGTTCATAAAGCCCAGTTGGCCCTTTAAGGATGATGGCTTTTAGGGGTAGGTTCGGTTTCATCCAGTTCAGTTTTGAGCCAGAATCAAGAACCGAACCAATCTTAATTTTGGGTCGGTTTGGTTTGGTTTTTCATTTTTCAGAGTTTAAAACCAAAAACCGAACTGAACCAATTTTTTTTTTTTTTTGAAAATAAAATAATCGTTTAATAAAGATTTTTTTTTAACCTATCGTTTTTTTTTTTCCGGTCTTTTTCTCTTTCTGCTGACCTTTTAGGCCCCTTTGCTCACAGAAAGAAAAAACGTCTATCAACTTACTAAAATTGCTCTGGAAACTAAGAAATTCATAATCAAGGCCATTAGAGCCTCCTCAATATTAAAAAAAAAAAAAAAAAAAAAAAAAAAACAGAACAAACCATTAACCATTTACACGTAATTGAAAGTCCCAAAAAAAACAGAGTCAATCCCTCTTATCCAAGACGGGTGCTTTGTGCTTGTAATCTCAACCTAGCTCCTGCATAGTATCAGTAAATTAAAGTCCCAAACATAAGTTATCCAAATAGTTTCAACTGGAAATATATTTCCACCACCTGAGTTCCAGTTTATCATAAACCTGCCACAGCCAAATTTTATTACTGAAGAATTTAACAGAACTTTAATGTTTCTGTTAATGTACAGCAACTGTTTATATATATATATATATATATATATTCTTTGATAGTTCCTTTACCAATAAAAAATTGCAGGGCCAGGCACATGATAAAAGTGTGATGTTGTGAACTTTCATCAACTGATTTAACTCTCAAGAATTACACTTCAAAAGCTAATCATAATTCCAACAATCATGCATGGTAGCAATTGAATACAAGGAGATTACCTGGCTAAAAAGAATATCGGTGACAATGTAAATCAACTCGTCTTTGTAACATTTCCTTCCTTACTGAACATTGAATACTGAAAACTGAAGAACCACAACAAAATAAATACATTATGTATTCTCACTTCTATGGTAAACAAAAGTTAAAAAAAGAAAGACCAACTTTCAGGCAGATAAGGTCTCCTTTAAGGGACTGATATCTATTTTACAACTCACTCATAGGTGTTGTGATGGGGGATTTCATGCTGAACCACTCTTAAACTCATGTGTAATAAACCACGCATATAAAAATTCAGTGGCTAACTTCCTAAGCCTGCGGTCAGCATTTTCATGAATAACCATTGACTGTGAAACATTAAGCTACTCACTTACCAGTTCCACATGCAAAAAACCGATCAATGAATTTGTCTAAGTTCTTGGATAAACACAATCTACGAGTTAAATTCGAGAAACTCCAACATGTAATATGAAAGATAAAATCTTCAATTCACAGGCAATAACTGGACTCAACCCAACTGAGCCTTCCATCTGGTGCAACACCTCAGACCATCATTAACAATCCCAGCAGCTCCATCTTCTCTACCATTATCAACAACCCACCAAAAAATATCATTAGTTGCAACTAATCACTACATAATAATGTAAATCCATAGATCAAAAAGAAAGAGACTCAAAATTCAAAACCCACATGGTAAAGTAGGAATACAGAGCATGAATTTACAAATAAATAGCACTAATCGATCATAAAGCCCCAAACTTAGGGCCTATGTTTAACCAAACAATAAGCAAATAAATCACAGAAAGCAAAAACGTACCAGCGCCAAGGATGTTCTTGAGGTCTCACCTTCATCTATGTTTTCACGAAGTACAAAATTATCAATATCGATAAGAATCAGAGAGAGAGAGAGAGAGAGAGGGAGAGAGATCTACAGATATATACAGATACAAAGAGCGATAGAGAGAGAAAGAGGCTCTGGATCTATAGAGTATGAAGAAGCAGAAGGATGCAGTCAGAGCATCGGTCCCATCTGGTCGTTGTGCTTGATGTTCTTGCGGTCAGGATCCCGCTCCTTGAAGGCCTGGCTGACCAGAGCGGCAACAGAAACCAAAGACGAAGAGAAAACTGAGAGAACTAACGACCCTTCCACTCCTTGGCGATCTCGAGTTCTTGACGAACAACGAGGAAACTAAGAGGATTGATGAAGCGAAGAAAGAGACGGCGAGAGGCCAGAGAAGACAGAGAAACAGAAATGAAAGGGTGAGAGAAAAAAGAGAGGCGAGAGGCATAGAAGTCGTGGACGGTGGACCCTTAGGGTTTCTAAAGTCAAAACGGAGTCAAAACGACGTAGTTTTAAGTAGTTCGGTTTTTTTCATTTCAAACCTATAATAATCATACAACTGAGTTTACAATTCACTAATTCATGCTTTATACTTCAACGGACAATAATCTAGACTCCATATATCATAATCAAACTTCAAAGCTTCATTTTATAAAATGGTTGGCTTTGGTTCTCGTTTTGAATTCGATCAACTAGGTCAAACTTAGTTATTCTTATAAACTTATATTTATATATCATACACTCTAAAAAGAAACCTCTATAAATTCAAAGAAAATAAAAAAACCGACCGTTGGATGCGATTATTACAATAAATTATGCGTGTGGTTAAAAATTTAGCCAATTTCACAATAGTTTTGAATCCAATCGATTGGTCAACCATAATTACTTGTATGTTTTCATGGTTGACCATTGGCATGACGACCGCAAAACGTGCTTATTTTTTTACATCATGTTTGTAAATATTTCATCGATGGATGTGCGTTGACATAAGATAAAAATTTCAATTTTAATTACCAATACATTGGCCTATACCAATTTGCCTCCTAAAGTTTTATGACTTATATATTGTATTTAAATTGTTGAGGTTCATTCTAAAGCAACCATGAAGTGGAAAATAAATTCAGAGAAACCAACCGCTCGATGGAGAGATTGTAATGTTTTATGGTGGTTGTAAAAAATCAAGTCAATTTGGTTCTCGTTTCGAATTCGATCAACTAGGTCAAACTTAGTTACTGTTATAAACCAATATTTATATATAAACACTCCAAAGAGAAATCTCTATAAATTCAAAAAAAATGGAAAAACAGACCGTTGGATGAGATTATTACAATAAATTATGCATGTGGTAAAAAATTTAGCAAATTTCACAATAGTTTCGAACCCGATCGGATTGGTCAACCGTAGTCATGATATGAAATTTCACAATATTTCGGTTCGGTTCGGTTCGGTTTTCACCTAGCCGAAACTGAAAACCGAATCGAACATAATCGGTTCGGTTCGGTTTTTTAATTTCGGTTCGGTTTTTTTTTCGATTCAGTTTTGTTCGGTTTCGGTGCGGTTTTTTTTTGGTTTTCGGTTTCGCAAGCCCACCACTAATGGCTTTCCCGATCGTTCTTCAAGAGTATTGACCATTGACGAAACCATGAATAAGTTACCCGATTGGTTAACCAGTGTGGTTACAGAAAAAATTGAGGATTTATGGTACAGAGATTGCTATGGCTTAGATGCAGAGATTGACTCAAATATCTTGTATAGTTGCCATTGGGAATTGTTGGAAAAGTAAACCAAACCTTATTTAAATAATTGTCTCTCCTATTGTAATAGTTACCTAGTTAAGTGCTTTAGTGTGTTACTGTTGTTTGGAGTGGCTCTAGGTGGACTATTCTAGGCTGCTGTCCTTTTTTTGGCGTAAAATACTCTAGCATGTTGGCTCTTTGGGTTTAGAGCTATTTTTTTTTGCCTTAAACTATTAGTTGTTGCTGCACAACTATTATATTTGGTTGTGCTTCTTGTACTGTTTGCTGTAAGGGGTGTAAGAGAGTGATTAATGAAATGTTCCCTTGTTGCTCCAGTTCTCTTGACTTTGTGTGTGTGTGATAGATTTGCTGGTGTGTTTTGTGTAGTGTTTCTACATCTGGTATCAGAGCTTGTACAGTAGAGCAGGTATAGAGAGAGCAAGTTTAGCAAAGCAGGTGTAGCGATCGATGGCTAACCGAGGGAATGATTTTCCTCAATGCCCAGTGTAATACCCCGAAAAAATCTAAATTATTTTCCGAGGACATTTTAGAATGATTTCGTGGTCATGGGAAAATGTACGAAGCTTGGAGAAGTGTGGAATTAGTTCGAACGATTTTATTTCGAAAACGTATATTATTTAGGGGCTCGAAGAAGTTGACTTTTTATACTTACTGAATTTGGGAAAACTTCCTTTATGAAAGTTGTAGAGCTCGTCGATACGATTGCGTGCATATGTGGAATGCAAAAATCGGAGTTCGTATGAATTAATTATGATTTTTTGAAAAAGTTTCCAATTTAGTATAAATCTTCCATTTTCGGAAATTTCCGAAAATAATTTCAGAAACTTCCAAAAATGGAAGTCGAGCTGCAGCTGCGTTCCCCCGGCCGGAAATCGCCTCAAATTTTCGATCGGCGATATCTTCCTCCTCTGGCCACCAATCTTCACCAAACTTCTTCCCTTGGCTTCGCCTGGTCCTTGCACACCTTTCTGTGGCATCCTTTCACGGCGGCGGAGAGCTTGCTCCGATTTGAGCTCGATTTTAGTCAACGCCCGTTTTCTCCTAGCTCCGGCCACCAAAACTTCCGCTCCTTAGCTCTATGAACTCACCTCAACCTGATGATCATCATACCAGAAGGATCGCACCAGGAGTGACCGGTTTCACGTTCGTCGGAGCTCGGCCGGTTTTCGATCGAAAACCAAAACCTTTCGATCGTGATATCTCTAGCTGTAGTGCATCGTTTTGATTGATTCTTGAACCAGTGAGTTCGCCTTGATGTTCTTAACAACTCTCCAGAAGGAATCGAGGCGTGAAATTGAATTTTTTACGTCGAAATCAAGCTCGCCGGTTTCTGCGTTTTTCGCCGGATTCTGGAAAATTTCCGGCCACCCCGACTGTTTTAGGTAATTTCGACCCCTTCCGGTCATTTTCAGACTTCATGCTAGTTAGGAAAATTGTTGGGCTTGATGAGATGAAGAGGAGCAGCCTGGCCCCGACACCATTGGCGGTGGTCGGCGGCGGCTCTGACCCTAACTCCGGCGGCCCTTTCCGGCCACCTCTGGGGGTCAAAAATGTGATTTCTTTACATTTTTAGATTCTACATTCCAATACGATCGTTTGCATATATAATTCATAATTTTTGGATATCGTATGATTTAGTTATGAATTTTACGGTTTCGATTGTTCGATTAATGATCTATGAAGATCGGACCGTCCGATGGACTTGTAGTTTTGATATGTTGATCGTATGACTGTCCAAGTGACCATGTGTGGTCATGGGCGAAGATCCGACCGTTGGATCTTCGTATAATTGCTAATTAGTGATTCGGTGTGCGATTCGTGAGAATCCGACCGTCGGATTTTCATAAAATTTTGTGGAGATGTTTATAAGGACGATTCAGGAAGATCCGACCGTTGGATCTTCGTGATAACTTTGGAGGATGATCCTAAGGGCGATTCGTGAGGATCCGATCGTTGGATCATCATATAATTTCGATCTGACCGTTGGATCGTCGTTTAATTTGGTTTATGAGTTGTTGGCTAAGTTAAGATCATGTTTGATTAGGTGATTGACGGTCTTCCTTGGTGAGCGGTTTTGGTGTGTATTGTGAAAGTGAAGACGCAGCGGGATTAGAGGTGAGTAAACCTCATGTGGTTCATATTACGAACCGAGTACTTTAATTACTTTATTTTGTCGTAATTGTGTGAAAAATATTTATGGAATAAATATTTGTTTTTAATCATATGGACTTGATCAGCTACGGTGCATAGGTAAGTAAAATGATTTTAATTATACAAAATGAATTTCACGATTTTTATGCTTGAATTATAGTTGGTATTAGTGATTATCCCTGAGCGGATGATTACGTATATATATATTTACGTGGATATATATTTGGAATGGTGTGACATTGAGGTGTGTGTGGAATTACGATAACATGGTTGTGATATGATATTGTATTGGAAATTGACATGATTATTTATGATAATGTTAACCGATAAATGTGTGTGATAATCATGTTGACCTTCTGAGTTGATTAGAGGGTAGAAATGTAGTGCTCTGAGGACGGGAGAGTCCGAAGAACGCCGGTTAAATAATAACCGAGATGTAGTGCTCTGAGGACAGGGAGAGTCCGAAGAACGCCGGTTAAATAATAACCGAGGTGACAAATATCGATGTTGTTAGAAATCTAACGTGTTATTAGTGTTGGGTCCAAACAGTTGGGATGGACCAAAGTAGTGATATTGTGGTTAGAGGATTGTGGAAATGTATTCGTTGTGGATTGTCCGTGTTTTGTTTGATGTTTCCTCTCAGATGTTTTGATTGATGGTTGTTTACTGGAGTTAAAATAAATATGAATTAAAATCAACATTTCCTTCTTGTTTACTCATACGGGCTGTCATGGCTTACCGGGTTTGGTGTTGTTGCAATCCCGGTACACTATTCAAATTGTGTAGCGGGTAGTCCTGCAGGTCAGGAGGATCATGGCGGAGATCGTGCGGATTAGAGTTTTTGTTTTAGTTTAACAGCCTTGTAAATTGTGAGGTGAGTGATGCTCAATTGGAGCTTTACAAATTTACCTTGTACAAGTGAGTTGTATTAATTAATTTGAGATTTGAAGTTGTGTGGTGTGTGGTGAAGTTGTTTATTCATGTCTCGAATTTGAATTTGTTATTCAAAATTCGGGGCGTGACACCCAGTTGGTAAATTTGATGGGAAAGGGAACTTCCAACATTGGAGATCGCAGATGGAGCTCTTCTTCAAAATAATGGAGTATACAGAGGTGGTGATCAATGGATTTACAGATCCAGGAGACCAAGCAAATCTCACACAAAATTAGAAGGAGGAACTTATTCGAAACCGGAAGAAAGATAGCAGAGCCCTGATGTATATTTATGGAGCAATTGATTCTGAAATCTATGAGAAGATTGCACATGTTACCACATCGAAGAAGGCTTGGGATTGTCTGATCAATACCTTTGTGGGAAGAGATAAAGTGAAGAAGGTGAGAGTGCAGACTCTACGACGACAGTTCAAGCTTCTTCAGATGGAGAAAAAAGAAAGTATCTCGGATTACTTTGCAAGAACATTGGCCATTATCAACCAAATGAAGGCCAATGCGGAGGTCATCAAAGAACTCCAGATTATGGAGAAAATCCTTCGAACCTTGACGGAACGGTTTGAAGGAAAGGTCACAGCCATTGAGGAGTCTCAAGACCTTAATGCTATGACGGTGGATGACTTAATGAGTTCCTTGCAGGCCTATGAACAAAGGCTGAATGAGAAGTCGGAAATGGTGATAGAAGAAGCATTGCAGACTCAGCTAAGCTTCAAAACACTACTAGAATTATGGCCCCAGATATCGGCCAAAAACTGATGAGAAACAAAAACCCCACCGATGTCTTAGTGAGTGATGAGAAAGATCCGGAAAATCCAGACATCGGTTTTTAGCCGATGTCTACTATTAGTTTAGACATTGGTTGCTCATTATAAATCGATGTAAATAAGTTTAAATGATAACAAACTTGCATGTTTTACTATTGTTAAACCCTCATTTTATTGTATTTAATGCTTAAAGAAATATAGATCATACAGCACAACTTTGCATTTTAACATCGTTATTGATTTAAGAAACGATGACTGATATTGCTACAGACATCGGTTCCCATAAACATTTCTTGTTGTTCACGATT
Organism: Rosa lucieae; assembly: GCA_024704745.1. NCBI lineage: Eukaryota > Viridiplantae > Streptophyta > Magnoliopsida > Rosales > Rosaceae > Rosa > Rosa lucieae. The sequence goes on along the minus strand of CM045496.1, from coordinate 83,774,146 downwards.
TTGAAGCGTAATTTACCACATATACCATGATTTTAGATTCAATATACAAAGTCTAGTATTATATGAACCGATATATTTACTAAAATTAACATCAGTGTGTAAGGAAAAAACAATGTCTGGTACTCAGTAATATATAGTTTTTGACAAAAAATCGATGTCTGTATATTTTAGTAACATTGATTTTCATTTTGAAACTGATGTCTGGCACTCAGTAATATATCATTTTTAACAAAAAAATCGATGTCTGTATATTTTAGTAACATCGATTTTCAATTTGGAATTGATGTATCTCTATTACTGGACATCAGTTTTTATGGTTAAAATTGATTTCAACTTTATATCTAGACATCAGATTCTATAAAGAGGATGATGTCCACAAAATATATAGTTGTTGCTATAAATTGCAATTTCAACAGTTGACAAAAGTGATTTGAATATTGGGGTATTTTATCTGAAATCATCATCCTTAACAGTTTACAAAATGGGCAAAATAAAACCCCAATTCACCTACTACAAAACAATTTGGCTACAAAATGGAATGAATCAATTATTCATAATGATCCAATAAACATGGCTGTGAGAAACAAATAAGGCAAGCTTCTTTCTTGTCTTCTTCAAGCTTCACTTTGACAAGAGTAGGAGGTCATCACAATTCCATGACAAGCAGCACTTGATCTTCTTATGTTGGGGGATATGGAACTTTGGGTATAGTTGGATGCTTCATTGACCTGAAACATAATCAAACACGAAAGCATAAGAAACCTTCACCGCACCAAGTTATTACAATAAGCTGACATGCTCTCAGTATATCAATGTTATTGTCTTAGTTATTGATAGGATATGCAGCATATATTATAGATACATTGTGTGCTATATATGGAGGAATGGACAGACATATAGGGACTATTCTTCCTCTTTCTTGAAAGTTAAAAACAGGACATAAGCGATTTATGTGACCTACTTTGTGTTAAGATGGAATCCCAAAAGGCCAAAACTATCTGCACTCTTTTTTTTTTTTCTGCATATTGAGAAAGTGCAATAATATCATCAGCATTATTCCAACCTAAGACTAGCTATAATCACTATAAAGCAAAAACAACTATAACAAAAGCCATGTTCTTTTAAAAACTATTTGCAGAAAAATTATGTGATGAATTTACCTTTATAACATTGTAGGAATGTTCTCCCTAAGGGTAAATTAAAAGAACTCAGAGCCCACGTAACACTGCAGGAATGTTCTCCCTGAGAAGCAAAACAATTGCAACTGAGAAATCGTAGTGAGTACCCTACATATTATACATGTTGTTATCATATATAACAGGAAAAACCTTGGAGTTCTCTATTATATGCAAGAACTTCTTCAGCTTCAAATATGACTGAAAGAAGCAAAAGAGAAAAAGGGATAAGTTACTATATTTACCACATGTCTTCACGCTGCATAATTACTAGCTCATTAAAACAGGATACTAGTAAACAATTCGATCATCTAATAAATGCTAAATTCTGATTGGTCTAAACCCTTCCTCAGAAAGGGAAACAGAAAAAGAAAAGAAAAACTATAATGAACTCACTTTGTAAAATTCCATGAGTTCAACAGCTCTCAAGTTCTTCACCTAATAAAGATATCAAAATAACATGAAATTAGTGATATCTATAAACTGAGAAAGAGATTTTGCAAAAATATATTCACATAAACTACTGATTTGACAATAGGACAAAATGCCCTAGTGAAACGGCAGATGCTTCACTGGTTCACAGTATAAACAAGTAGATGAACCAAATCTTAAAAGCAACCAAATCTAACATACTTCCCAGATACAACTCAGTTGCTTGAAAACTCGACACTACTTTGAGTAGTTTGCGGATTATTTAAATTAACAACAGAAACACTCATATCTTAAAACAAACCAAACAGTGACTCACATCTTGAAATCTAAATTCCCTGTTAAAGGACCCATCCAAGTGGAACCATAAATTAAACACTTCCATCACTAAACAGATAGAGTCAAATTCAGATTACCTATTTCAGTGGCACAAAACTTATGCTTGAGGGTGGCAAAGCCTGAAAATGGAAAGATATAAGTAACCAGTAGTATTGACACTATACTTGAAAAAGAACTTAGCATTCAAAATTTTTCAGTGCAAACAATGTGTATAGAGTTCTTGAGAAGCAACTACTTAGGTGAACATGCATTACTATGGAAAACCTTCAAAACTGGTTTTCTGCAAATGCGTATAAAACATCATGAGACACTAAACTGATATGGTAAGCAAATGGTCTCAGGATTGGTGAAAATTTTCATTTTTTCATTCCTAATGACGAGAGTTTCAATAGAAGATCTGAAGAACTGAAATAAATTTAGCAAAGGGTCTCAACAACTGAAATAAATTTACCACATGATCCAAAATACTATAAGAAAATGCAAAATACATATAATAGCAAATAGAACAAGTATTACAAAAGCCCACCTCATATGAGAAAGGAGCTTGTATTGTGTCCAAGTCATGAGTCCCAATGCCAACTAGGGTTCGTCGCCTATAAAACAAATGGTATATATATGTAAGGACTTTACTAATAAGACACAGAAAAGAAAAAAGGGCATAGAAGATCAGGACTGGATGAGTTGGACAGTTGCAATATGTGTGTAAACAAGATTGCTAGTCCCCTGAGGAAACTACACAACTCAACATGAAAAAGAAACTTTAAAAAAAAAAAGGTAGAAGAAACTACACAACTTAGCCCTTGCTCCAAAATAGATAGGAAACCTTTGTGTCACAGTTCAACTGGAAGATAGCAACTGCATATGATCTTTTCACATCAAATGGCCACATTATTATACCTGCATAGCTGCTGCTGAAGCCAGCAATGCTTCACATTCGTCAAGCATGGCTTTCTCTTACACTGCTTCAACATGTTCAGAAACCAAACCAATCAGCCTGTCCACCTGCTCATATAAATATAAAGTTTCAAAACATTAGGTACATTCTTTTGTGTAACTTAAAGCTCACACAAACTTACCCTGCAAACAATGAATTAGTTGCTTATAGACAGGGAAGCAGGGGTCATTACCCACAGAAGATTGAATAACTAGACTAATGAACACAAAACTGATTAACTACTCTGACCAGAAACCAAAACGAAAATAAAAACCTCCCTAAGCTACTCATATATCAATGAAATTTTATAGACATTAAGCTAACATACTAAACTAGATACTGGTAATTTTTTAGGGATTTTGGAGATCATTTGCTATGGTAATTAATTAAAAGAAAACAGAGGACAGAAACCTGCAAAAACAGAAACTAAATAAATAAACAACAAAATGATTTTTGGGCTTTTGGTTTTGAGACAACAATCAAAATAAACAAGTTAGCTAGAGATAACCTATCCACTCCAAAACAATCAAGCAACAGAGCTTTACAACTTGGTGAATTCTTTTTTGATGTCCTACTTCCCCTACCAGTACCCTACCCAAATCTTGACTTCTCCCTAGTGTGAGAATCTCACCCATAATCGGAACGGTAAATGATCAACTTAAGAAGATAACTAAGCCAATCCCATTGTAAAATGAAGCTCTAGACTACAAATCAAGTTTCTTACTTTTTCTATAGACCTATAAGACTGAATTATAATTCTAACAGCAAACACTATAAAAATATACCAAATCAACTTCCTTATGATGATGTTAGCCCAAGTAATAATAGATGATAATACCATATATATATATATATATATATATATATATATATATATACACCAATCACTACAATCATAGCCAGACAACAATACTACAACAGTGGAGCAGAAAACATATACAATTTTCCAAATGCAGACTTTACAAATAAAGACAGACCATCTACCACTTAAGTCATATCATGTACTTTAAGCTCACTTGACTCATTGTAAGCCACTGTGTCCATCCATAATTCCATTACACAATGTAAACATTCGAATTCATGCTTGAGAACCAAAAATCAAAGTAGTTCCACATAATATACATTCATGAATCAAATCAAAGAAAATCAAAAAGTTGAATTGAATTTAGACCTCGAAGGACTTGTTGGGATTCGTGTTCTAATTGGTGGCTGGCATGAAACTCGACATCGGAGAAGCTGCTGCTTACTGCGCTCAAACAAAGATTACAGTGACGATTGGTTAAATGAGAAACACAGAGATGAACAAAGACAGTAGCGATTTGAATCAATTTCAGGGTTGCTGTTTTATAGAGAGAGAGAAGCAACTTACAGAAGCTGGTGGTGGCGGTGAAGAGCAAAACCTAGAGAGAGAGAGAGAATGGGGGGGGGACTACTTTTGCTTTGGGGATAGCTAGGGTTTCGTCACGAACCCGGTCCTTGATGGCCTGGACCTAAAGCTCCATGTCCTTCACGGCGGCGTCAGTGGCAGACAAATTGGTGACGCTGCTAGCTGGGTACACTGAATCGTTCAATTTAAGAGCTTTAGTGGATGCTATGCTTGTTATTGGAGACAAAATCATAAATTTAAGGTTGGGTAATCATGTTGGGTCTTACTATTTCGTGCAATAACGAGCTCTTGGAGCTCTGAGATCTGACTATTGAACCCGGCGATCAGCGAATCCAACAACGCCTCTGGTTTCTTAGCTCCCATCTCACTCTCTCTCTTCAGAAGAAAAAGACGATGAAATGCCGGACAGAAAATCAGTATTGGTGGTGGGGAGAAGAGAAAGAGGACCTACGCTGGTGGTGGTCGGAGAATGAGCTCGAGGCCGCTTAGGTCTGAGAATGAGCTCGGAGTGGGTTGACGAGAAGAAGGAGGCGTGCGTTGGAGTCAAAGTCAGAGTTAGTAATTAGGATTTGCAAGTTTTAGACAAAGTGCAAAAAGTCTAAGCGTTGGGGGAAATGAATATTTAGGTCCCCCCGTGTTTCTGAAATTTTCAACTTAGTCTCACCGCGTTTTTTAAAATTTTTCGAACGATGCTTTTCATATTGGTTAATTTGGTGAATGATGTCTATAATAACCATAGAAATCGGTTATTTCACAAACTGATGTTAATACGTTTTTTAACATCAGGTGCAATCCTGACCGATTTAATAGTGATGATGTCTAATGACATTATTCTAGTAGTGAAAAGGAGAAAAATTGGTCGTCCTGTGGTGAGTCAAGTTCAACTTAGAATAACCAAAACTCAAGTTACAAGAGAGGTTCACAGGGCAGATTTGGAACAAGAAGAGGAAGAGGAAGGGGCTTTCATTGGAGTCAAGGGAGAGATAGAGCAAATGTTCAGTGCTTTAATTTCCATGGATTTGGTCACTACAAGAATGAATGTAGCTTGAGAAGGTCGGAAAACAAGCAGTTTCGTGCCAAGTTTGCAGAGGACAACAATGACAGTGAAGCGACTTTGTTGATGGCTTTCAGTGCTATAAGTAATGGTGAACAGATCACATGGTACCTGGACACAGGCTGTAGCAATCATATGTTCGGTTACAAGGAGTTGTTTGTTGAGCTAAATGAGTCAGTACGGTCAGAGATTACATTTGGGAATGCTGCAAGGATGCCAGTTAAAGGAAAGGGCAAGCTTTATATCTAGCTGAAGAATGGGATGTACAACACCATATCAGATGTATACTATGTGCCTGGCCTTAGTCACAACTTGCTTAGTGTGGGGCAATTATCAGAGAAGGGGTATGACATGAGAATTTTCAGAGGAGTTTTCACCATCAGATATCCTCGACGGAAACTAATAGCAGAGGTAACCATGACTCCTAATCGCTTGTTTCCATTACATATGCAGTATGATAAGTTACCTTGCTTTAGTTCTATGGAAAATGATGATAATTGGTTGTGGCATATGCGTTTTGGGCATTTAAATTTCAATAGCTTAAATGCTCTTGCCAGGAAGAATTTAGTCTGTGGATTGCCTCCTATTCATCTTCTAGACCAAGTTTTGAGACTTGTGTTCGTGGAAAAAAGCATAGAGATACCTTTTCGAAAGGGAAGACTCTGAGTGCTCGAACGCCCCTTGAGATTATACACTCTGACTTGTGCTCGGTTGAAGTTCCTTCATATGGTGGTGGGAAATATTTCGTCACTTTTATTGACGATTTTAGTAGGAAGACATGGGTGTATATTTTGAAGAATAAGTCTGATGCATGCGATGCATTCAAAGTCTTCAAGGCTTATATTGAAAAGCAAAGCGGAGGAAAAATAAAGGTGTTGAGAACTAATCGAGGCCAAGAATATATTGTTTGTGATGACTTCTTGAAGAAAAATGGTATTAAGCTCTTGCTGACAGCCAGGTACACGCCCCAACAAAACGGTGTAGCAGAGAGGAAAAACAGAACCATTATGGATATGGTGAGATGCATGCTGAAATTTAAAAATTTGCCCAAGTATTTTTGGGCAGAAGCTGTCACTACTAGAAAAACCCCCCAATGCACACAGATGAGATTCACACAGATATTCACATGGATAGATATCTGTGTGAAAAATACTGCAATACACACAGATATTTGTGTGAAAAACTGAAAATTTTATTCACACAGTATACCGTGTGAAACATACTCTAAAAGTGGGGCCGCAAAAATTCACACGGATTTCCGTATGAAACTCATACGGATTTTTGTATGAATTAAGGTGATACACATGTGTTCGTGTGTAAATTTATGGCACGTTTACTTACTTGGAATGGGAATGAAAATAGAGGGAATGATTACGGGGTAAATTTATTCCTGCGTTTACTAACACATAAAGGAATCAGAATGATTTACTTGGAATGGGAATGAAAATAGAGGGAATGATTACGGGGTAAATTTATTCCTGCGTTTACTAACACATAAAGGAATCAGAATGATTCCGGGTAAAAGTATTCCCACGTTTACTAACACATGAAGGAATCGGAATGGGTGTAGGTCCCACCTCCTTATAAGGAATCGATTCCTGAATACTCAGGAATTTGATTACGAAGGGAGGAGATAGGTTTAGGAATCAACTCTTCCGGAATCAATACCGATTCATTTCTTCTCTCATTCCAGTTGTCTCTGATTCATGATTATTTTCCATTCCAAGTAAGTAAACGTGTCATTAATTCCTGTATAGTGAATCCTGTACATATGTCAGAAATTCACACGGATGTCTGTGTGAATTTTAGTTTAAAATAAAGAAAAATATATTAGCTACATTAAATTTAATAATTGTATTTATATTATATTTGGTTTCACACGGATAAGTGTGTGAATTTTTTCCAATTACTTTCTACAAATTCCAATATGCTCTTCATTATTAGAACTCTCTCTCCACATCCACAAATCAAACCCATTGACTTTTTTGTTCCTTCTTCTTCCGCCTGCAAGCCTTCTTACCTCCATTCATTGAAACCCATTTAATCAAAATTGCAGCAACATTCACAATCCTCACGAACACATCAAAATCCAAACTCTAAGCCCCCTTTTGCTTTGCTTGTCTGATTCGTTTTTATTTCCCTCTTTCTCACAACCTCATATATGAAATTCAAGATGCCAAATTCCCAGGTAAGGCATGGGTTTCAATTTTCCCTCTTTACTATTTCTTGTAGATCTGCCTAATCATGCTGATTCTAATAAGATCTCTCATCATCATGGAAGGCTCATATAAACCCAACTAGAAATTGAGCCAAAAAGTTTTCATCTTTGTCAGCAACTCAAAACGATTCAAACTTACTGTAAACCTCTCTTAAAACAAATGAAACTCACTGAAGGGTTACTTTTCTTAGATCCCAAATGATGAAAAAATAAAAACTTACCATTCGTTTTTCACATATGCAGACAAAATTTGGCTTTTTTGTCAGATTTCTCTATAGTTAGATTATTGTAAACGTACTGTGATTGATTTCTATGAATGGTTTGTCATAATAGGTGTTTTCCATAGAAGAACGATGTGGCTGATGCGAAAAATCAAAAACTTGAGGAAGTGGCGATGGAGGTTGAAGAAGCTGAGGGTTGCTTAGGCGATTTTGGTATTCTGGTACTGTTATTCTTTTTCTGGAAAGCATGTACAATTTGGATATATTAGTTTTGTTTTGGTTTGGTAGAGTACTAACTACTAAATGTGTTGTCTGTTTCTAGTGGATATTCGTAGAGTAGTACTGGGAGGCATAATGGACCGACTGGTGTGGCCAGAATGCTCTGTAAATCTCAAAGATAAAATCATGGCGGTGTTCTTCAGATTTGCCGATGCCTGGAGCAGCAAAGAGCCACAAAAACTTGAACAGACAGTCTGGGCTTCAAATTGAAGAAACCTCCCCCACAGGATGAATTAATGTTTGCCAAAAAAAAAAAAGGAAAAAGAAAAAAGAAAAGAGGACAGTCAATTGAAGAACTAAAAAATAAATATGTGAAAATTTAAATAATTTAATAAAATTCAATAAAAAACTTTGGCCGGAGTTGTGAATTATGTGGGACCCAGTAAAAGCATTCACACGGATTAGACAAATCTGTGTGAAAGTAGTATTAGCAACGCCAGTAATACGTACGGATTATTAATCCGTGGTTGTACCGTGTGTATTGGCGTTTTCACACGGATTTCCGTATGTAATACTATGATTTCACACTGATTCTCATCTGTGTGTGATGGGGGGTTTTTCTAGTAGTGTGTTTCTTGTGCAGTGTACATTTTGAACAGGTCTCCTAGTAGAAACATTGATGGGAGTACTCCGTATGAAGTGTGGAGTGGTGAGAAGCCCAACATTCAACATATGAGGGTGTTCGGATGTATCGCTTTTGCTCATGTTCCAGATCACATAAGGAAGAAGCTTGATGACAAAGCTGATAAGTGCATTTTTATTGGCTATAGCACGTGACAAAGGGGTACAAGCTTTATAATCTGGAGACAAAGAAAGTAATAGTGAGTCGAGATGTCACTTTTGATGAGCAAAGTGCTTGGGATTGGTGTTCAAAAGAAAAGAGACCAGATAAGTTTGAAACTCCAAACCACATAGGAGAAACCTGGAATTCGTAATCCACGGCTTGTATTAAAATCACAATATGGCAAGATAAGCGGACAAAATATTGCTGATGATAGTTTTTCATGCTCAAAATTGGAACATGGTTCATGCTATCATCATGTTAGTTTTTCTAATTTTACTCAATCTATACTCAAACCTTCAAGAGAACTCTTTGGCTTAGTTTCGTGGAAATCTGTATGTGTTACCTCCAAATTGGAAGACATTCCATGCTCTCATCATTGGTTTGCCTGTTTTTCATGTATTAGCTAAAGTTTTTAACTTTCAGAAGTTTGCTTCTCCAATATTCTTGCTAAAATGTGATTACAGTCATCAACATAATTACTGTTCATTTTCAGGGGGAACTCCATGATACCTATGGCTTATAATTAAGCAGGTATAAGCTCATTATCATGCACAGGCTAGCAGGAATTGTGTCCATGTTGCCATAGTTGTCCCTTCTATGAAGGCACAACTGTTGAGGAACACAACTGTTGAGGAACCAAAACAAAGATGGTAATTTCATACTCTACTAATGGCCACCTAACTACTCCATTATTGGCAATTAAGTATGCGATGTGTTGTTAAGTTAATAACATTATTGCACTGAGCATTTTGGTTCAATTGCTTTGTTTGCTTGTTGCATTCATTGTCCTAATTATTTTGAAGACAAGAACAGAAAGGAGAAAAAGATTTTAGTTTGCTTAATTAGCTCAATGATCATTAGAAATAAAAAATAAAAAACTGACTAAACCATGCCTTCGGATAGTTTTCAGTGAGTCTACTTCTTTTGGATCCAATCGGTTTTTTATTTTTTATTGGGTACATGATCACGATGATACATGATGACTGTATTTTATCGCAGACTATAGTGTTCTTCAAATTATGTCATTCAGATTGGTATAAAGACGCACATAAGGATGGTATTGCATGATCACACTTAAACTTGAAGATGAAATATGCATTTAGTTTTGCTGAAATGAAAGCAAGAATTGATGTGCGTAAACATCAAGTTGAATTCGTCGTAATTTAGACAAGAACATGAACGCTGTTCAGTGAAAAATCAGAGAGCAATCGAGGTATGATCTGAAGTTTGGAAAGACGAGTATTAGTATTATACACTTCGATCGTCAGAGTTGTTATTCATTAGGCTTGCGTTGATGAGACAGACAGAATAGATTTGTTTGGGACTACGATTTCAAATGCCTCAAATTGAAATTCCTATTTCCATTTCAACATTCTATTGGTCCATTCAGTTCATAAGATTACTTTGGACTCCAATTCTGACAGGGTAAAGACTTCAAATGTTTACCAATCATCCCAAAGGTCGGTGTGTCTAACTCAATACTAGTAGAGTATGCCAGTGAGAAACAACAATAGTTTCTCAAACCTTTTACATTTTATCAGAGATACGAGTAACATATAATTGATCCACACTTTAACTACACCTGATAATTGGGCATCTTCCTTTGGCCAGGTAATGTGCATTACTGATCTGGAATTAGAAGTCATCACATTTACTTTGATCGATTCTTACCATCTCCCTTCTGATTTTTACACTGGTTTCTGTAGTTTCTTCATCACTTCTTTGTTGTTGCTTTCTTGCCTGTTCTCTTTGAGACCTGCTTCTTCTTTCTTTCTCGCTTTTTTGGCCTCCAACACCCGAAGAGCCTTTGTGTCACGGGCCGAACTTTGCAATACTCAAAGCGGACCGTGCGGCACTTGCTAGCAAGCAAGTCAGCCAAGTGAGTACCTTGCAAGGAACAATGAAAGCCACACGATATTAAAATAGTGCTAGCAACAAGCAAGAACACAATTATATAAACGTTGGGCAACCACGAAGAACAATGAATAATCGAAAGGAAAGATCAAAGGGCAATCTCACGGGACACAGATGATTGAATAATTCCTCTTTTATTGATGGTAAGACGGCAAGGGAGGCAAAAGTACATGTGCTTACCTATACTAGTTCACTAGTCCAAACTATGCCGACTAGGAACTCCTCCCCAAAGAGCATATCGGCCTTACATGAACATGACAGGAGGAAACATGAAAAAGGCTGAGGAGACTAATGCAAAAATAAAATAAATTACATAATTTGTAAATTACCAAAACATCCCTAGCACGCAAGCAAACCAACCAAAGGCTTGACTAATGACCCTGGACAAGGTTGCATGCGGCATTACAAGTGCGGCCCCTAACATCCTCCCCCACTTAAGCTGTCGGCGCTCTCGACGACAGCCGTGGTCTTGAAGTCTTCAATCTTCTGCTGGAACTTTGTCTTCAGGACTTCAGCATTCTCCCAACTGGTTTCTTCATCTCCAAGACCCTTCCACTTGACCAGGAACTGCTGGCATGGTCGCCTTGACACTCGGACCACTTTCTCTGCTAGGATCTCCTCCACTTCTTTCGGCTTGGGTGGTCTGATGTCGACATGCTCTCGAACAGGCTTGTTGCGTGCTTGATCTTCACGGTCTGGCTGGTGTGGCTTGAGGTTGCTGACGTGGAAGACGGGGTGAACTCTCATCCAGGCGGGGATATCGACTTTGTAGGAGCACTTCCCCACTTTAGAAAGGATGGGGAGCGGTCCTTCATATTTCCCGAATAGTCGCTTGTCTCTGGAGCGCAGGAACCTGAGTTGTTCCGGGAGCAGCTTGACCAGGACCATGTCTCCTGCTTGAAACTCCCTGGGCTTGCGGCCTTGATCTGCCCACTTCTTCATTCGCCCCGCCGCTTTCTCTAGGTAGGCTTGAGCGATCTCGGCATTGGCCTTCCACTCTTTTGTGAAGTTGAAAGCACGCGGATTCGCCCCTTTGTAGACTTCTTGCACAGTGTGAGGCAAGAGAGGCTGTTGGCCAGTGACAATTTCAAAAGCACTCTTGTTGGTGGATGAGCTCTTCTTCGAGTTGAAACAAAATTGTGCAACATCGAGCAATTGTGCCCAATTTTGTTGATTGGCATGAACAAAATGACGCAAGTATTCCTCCAACATCCCGTTGAACCTTTCTGTCTGCCCATCAGTCTGTGGGTGATAACTTGAAGATATGTTGAGCTCAGACCCGAGCAACTTGAATAGCTCGGTCCAGAATGTCCCAGTGAACCTAGGGTCACGGTCGCTGACAATGTTCTGAGGCACACCCCAATACTTTACCACATGCTTGAAGAAAAGGCTTGCTGTGTCTTCCGCCGAACAATACTTTGGGATTAGTACAAAGGTGGCATACTTCGAAAACCTGTCAACCACCACTAAGATGCCTGATAAGTCTCCCACCTTCGGGAGGTTAGTAATAAAGTCAAGGGAGACACTTTCCCACGGGCGAGTCGGTATAGACAGTGGTTCCAACAGCCCTGGAGTCTTTTGGCGTTCAATCTTGTCTTGCTGGCATGTTAAGCAAGTCTTGGTGTATTCTGTGACATCGTCTCGCATCTGGGGCCAATAGTAGCCCTGCTTGAGAAGTGCATGAGTCCTCTGCCATCCAGGGTGACCTGCCCACAGGGTGTCGTGACACTCCCTCATGAGCATTCTTCGCAGTCCGTCAGCTCGAGGAACAAACACTCGCCCTCCTTTGGCCATCAATATGCCATCCTCCATCCAAAACCGATGGCTCTTCCCTTCCTTCACCATTTTCATAAGGGATTGCGCCACGGAATCCTTCTCCAGACCCTCCTTGATACGTTGCTTGATGTCGGTGGCAATGATGCTGCTCGACAAAGCAGCCAACAGCTTGAGGGTGGCAAGGTCGGCCTTACGACTTAGAGCATCAGCAACTTGGTTTGTGTGCCCGGCCTTGTGTTCAAAATTGAAGTCGAACTCAGCGAGAAACTCTTGCCATCGAGCTTGCTTTGGGGTTAACTTCGGCTGGGTCAGAAAGTCTCTTCACCAGGAATTTAGAGCCCAATAAATAGTGTCGCCATGTCCTCAAACAGTGGACTACGGCTAGCAACTCCTTCTCCTGAGCCGCATACCTCCTCTCAGCTTCCGAGAGTTTATGACTTTCATACGCAATAGGATGCCCCTGTTGCAGCAGGACCCCCCCTAAGGCGAAGTCAGAAGCATCTGTTTGGACTTCAAATGGCTGATTCAGGTCGGGTAATGCAAGGACCAGATCTTCCATCACGGCCTTCTTCAGATCTTGAAAGGCCTTCTCACAATTACTACTCCAGTCCCATGTCACTCCCTTCTTCAAGAGTTCAGTTAAGGGGGTCGTCTTCTTTGAGTAGTTCTCAATGAAGCGTCGGTAGTAATTAGCCAACCCAAGGAAAGAACGTAGCTCTTTCACATTCTTGGGGTTTCGCCACTCCTTTATGGCTTCTGCTTTCTCCATATCCATCCTGATTTGACCCCTTTCAATAATGTGACCTAGAAACTTGATGGTCACTTGCGCGAAGGAGCACTTTTCGCGCTTGACATACAACTGATTGTCCCGCAACCGTTGGAACACCAACTTTAGGTGCTCTACATGTTCTTCTAGGGTAGAGCTGTACACCACTATGTCATCCAGATAGACTACCACGAACTTATCTAAGTATTCGTGGAAGACTTGGTTCATCAACGTGCAGAATGTGGCTGGCGCATTGGTCAACCCGAATGGCATCACCAGGAACTCAAAGGCACCATAGCGGGTGACGCACGTTGTCTTGGGTTCATCTCCTTCTGCAATGCGGACTTGGTAGTACCCCGAGCGGAGGTCTAGCTTTGTGAAATACTTGGCACCACTGAGTTGGTCAAAAAGATCTGCAATCAGAGGGCTCGGGTGCTTGTTGCGCACTGTGACTTTGTTGAGGGCCCGATAGTCCACACACAGTCTCCAACTTCCATCGTGCTTCTTTTGAAACAACACGGGCGCACCAAAGGGGGCTTTAGATGGCCTAATGAATCCTGCCTTGAGCAGGTCCTCAAGCTGCTTTCGAAGTTCCGCCAGTTCTGGGGGAGCCATTCTGTAAGGCGCCTTTGCAGGCGGTTTGGCCCCCGGTAGCAGTTCAATCTCATGGTCCACACTCCTTCTCGGGGGTAATTCCTTGGGAAGTTCGGGAGGCATCACATCAACATAGCTCTCCAATACCCCCTCGATCTCCTTCGGAATCACTTATCCTTTAATCTCATCCCTTATCATGGGAACTGCTACATAGATAGGCTCATCGCGCTTCACTCCCTTCTTGAACTGGAGGGCGGACAAGAGGCGGGGTTCACTTGGTTGTTCAATTCTTGCAGGAACCACACACGGCCTTTCTCCCATAATGAGCAAGTGTTGGGTACTAGGAATGGGGATGGCCTTGTTCGCCAACAAGAACTCCATTCCTAATATGACATCAAAGTCGTCCATCTGAACAACTACGAGGTCGGTCTTCCCTTGCCAGTGACCCAACTTGAGTGATACCCCTCGAGATAGGCCCGTTGTGGGTGAGGCCTTTGAGTTCACAGCCTTCATGCGGCCCACATCCTTCTCCAACTTTAACCCCAACCTCCGAGCTTCGGCTTCTGACACAAAGTTGTGAGTGGCCCCTGTGTCAACCATCACACTCTGGGCTCCTTTCCCATTAATACTACCATCTACGAACATCAAACCTTTAGCTTGGGACTTCTTAGGCAATCGTGGTTGTTTCTCCACCGCACCCAAGAATCTCAAAGCTCCCATGTGACCAGGTTCCTCCTCCGGCTCTTGCTGATCCTCTATTTCCTTCGATTGAATATGAGCCTGTAGAGCTGAGAGAGCAGTCTTATGAGGGCATTCATTCACTCTATGAGGTCCCCTGCATAAGAAGCATGCTAGTGGCTTTGGAGCATAGCCCGAGGGATTAAAAGGTCGAGGGGTGAAGACCCCTGTCGAGGCAACAAGTTTGGACGTTGCCGTGTCCCTCGGGTTCACTGTTCTCCTGTCCCCTCCTCCTGAGTTGGAAAATTTGGACTCCGCTCCCCCACTTCTACTCTGTCCGGGCCTTACATTTCTGTTGACATTCGCATTCGAAAACGGCTGAGTCTTCTTAGAGGAGTTCTCTTCGAATGTGTAGTCAGTCAACCTTTCAGCAGCAGCTTATGCGAAGGCCAAATCTTGGACCCTCTGCCGCTGAAGTTCTGTCCTCGCCAATGGCTTTAAGCCTTCAAGGAAATAGAACAGCCGATCATTCTCTGACATATCCGGGATGTCAAGCATGAGCACAGAGAACTTGTTCACAAAGTCTCGGATGTTGTTGGTGTGCTTGAGCTCCCTGAGTTGTCGTCTGGCAATGTATTCAACATTCTCGGGGAAGAATTGAGCCTTGAGCTCCTTCTTAAGGTCTTCCCAAGTGTCAATGGTGCATACTCCCCTTTGGATGTCATTATACTTGGTTCTCCACCATAGTTTTGCGTCTCCCGAAAAATACATCGTTGCCGTGTTCACCTTCACCTCTTCCGAGTCTGGCTTCACTGCTCGGAAGTATTGCTCCATATCAAATAAGTAATTCTCAAGCTCCTTGGCATCTCGCGCCCCTCCAAATGCTTGAGGTTCTGGTATCTTTACCTTCCTGTAGTCCGTCACAGGTTGGTTTCCCATCGCACGGATGGTCAGGTTGAGCTTGGTACTCATCTCCACCAGCTCGTTCCTGAACGCATCAATGGTGGCTCGGACATCTTCTGCCATATTGTCCACCGTCACCTGGAGTATGTCAAGGGCATCACTCATTGCCCTCATTTGCTCGTTCGGAACGGGAGTTTCTTCCTCATCTCTCTCCCTTCCGCTACCTCGCGCTTTACATTTTTCCAGGGCCACAACTCGGTCCTTTAGGCTCTCCACTTCTACCATCCGCGCCGCCAACCCATCTAGGTCGACGCGGTCCAACACATTGGTGATATCAATCAACCTGTCGAGCACCCCCGCAAGTTCTCCGAGTTGCTGGTCATACCAATCGAATCTTTGTTGGTTTGTCATCCTGCCTATCATCGTAGTGAGCTTCTTGAGCAGAGTTGGCTCTGATACCAACTGTCACGGGCCGAACTTTGCAATACGCAAAGCGGACCGTGCGGCACTTGCTAACAAGCAAGTCAGCCAAGTGAGTACCTTGCAAGGAACAATGAAAGCCACACGATATTAAAATAGTGCTAGCAACAAGCAAGAACACAATTATATAAACGTTGGGCAACCACGAAGAACAATGAATAATCGAAAGGAAAGATCAAAGGGCAATCTCACGGGACACAGATGATTGAATAATTCCTCTTTTATTGATGGTAAGACGGCAAGGGAGGCAAAAGTACATGTGCTTACCTATACTAGTTCACTAGTCCAAACTATACCGACTAGGAACTCCTCCCCAAAGAGCATATCGGCCTTACATGAACATGACAGGAGGAAACATGAAAAAGGCCGAGGAGACTAATGCTAAAATAAAATAAATTACATAATTTGTAAATTACCAAAACATCCCTAGCACGCAAGCAAACCAACCAAAGGCTTGACTGATGACCCTGGACAAGGTTGCATGCGGCATTACAAGTGCGGCCCCTAACACTCTGCGTCTCTTCCCTCAGTATAACCAGCTTCTGCCTCATGTTTAAGGTGTGTAAATCCTCTGATCTGTGATATAAAAACAGGAGTGTTAAAGTTGTCTTCAGTATGTAGAAGTCGAGGTAAGATACAGAGAAGGTGATCGAAGCAATGGAACGTTAATTTCTTTAGAAAATTATAGCTAATTTACTGAAGAAGTTGCTAGTAATTGAAGAGGTTATTAGTAGGGATTGCCTACTCTAAGCTACGCAGCATTGATAGGATCTCTCATCATTACAATTTTTCTGGCCGGTCGGATCTCTTTCTTTTAGCTACACATTGAATTTTTTTTCAGTAAGTTATATTTCTTGGCTTTTGATTATCTTCTGTTGCATGCCTGTCAGAATCTGTTCAAAGTGGTTTGGAAATGTAACCGGCCTCCATGCTGACACATTCATGGACATTCCTTCACTATCTTGAACAACGGTTAAACGAAACAAGTTAAAACATATTCACCTGACGTAGAATGACGTACCATTTTACAGGATGAATCAAAGTATCAAACCTCCAAAAGTCGGTCTGTCTAGACTCTAGATCAAGTCTTTGCCGAGAAAATAGTCAAGTACGTCCATAATTTCTCCAAAGTCTACTTTAGATGGAAGACTAAAGTGGCTGATATGAACGGATTTGATGCTTACTGTATAGACACTATGAAGAAATATTTGGAACTAACAACTGAAAGGGTACCTCATTAGGTTAATCAAAAGATAATCTCTCTAGTAAATTGGTCTACATGACAAATTAAGTTCTTTACTGGTCCAAGAGAGTCAACTTTATTAGGTGAAGACTTCTTAATGTATAATATTGCTCTATTTTACTGCAGGACATCTCTACCTTTGGCTTATACTTTCACGTTGTTCTCCAGAACCCCAAACCTTCTCTTGCTCAATTTATCAAAAGGCTCAAGAGTGACGCGGGCGGAAGTAACGGGGTTTACAAGCGATAAACCCTAAAAAGATAAATCTGGAGTCCACCAGAGATAAAAAGAGAAAACTCTCAATTTTGATTGATAATATGATAAAAGATAGTTCTGCAGCCGTTTAAGGTTGCTTATATATGAGAAAAGAAACCCTAGGACGACTAACAATGAATCCCTAAAGCCCACGGGTTAAAACAAACCAAATCCAAAATAAACTAGAAAACCTAAAATAAAAGAATGCAAAACTAGCCTAAAAATATTAAATCCCGAATCGGATAATTAAAACGACATATTTTGGCCTAAATCCGTTAGGGCTCACTAAAGTGAGTCTTGAAGATCTCGTCGTTCCCATTCTGGAAATGTATCATGCGTCTCAACCGGACGTTCTGGCCAAAAGTTGATCAAATTTGATTCACAATCAAAACCTGACTTTTTGTACGAGTAACCCGAAAGGTCCAAAACCAAATCTTCTTGAATATTCCAACGGCTAATAATCTCATTACGCGTGAGTTACCTATTTTCCAATCACTCTTCTTAATTCTACACCGCTTCTTTACTTTTATGATTTTTCGGCTAAACTGGGTCCATTCTCGTCCTACATCAGAGAGACAGTTCATACAGAGTCCAATTTACGTACAAAATTTTTCAGAGCATGTGAAAGCTGGAGCTAATGGAGCTCTGTTCCTTCGAGGTTAGTAACGCTGTATAATCTTCGAAACAGTAATCTCCTCATGATCTGAAGGATGAATGTTTTAGTTCAAGATGCCAGAAAACTGGTAGGTAGAATAAAAATCAATAATTGGAGAATTATTAGTTGGCTTATTTTTTTGGACAATAGGTGCCTAATCTGGAACTAAAAGATGCACAGTTGTGCTGTATTCCAGTAATCAAGTAAATGGTTAACTTTAGACTTTAGATACATCAGTTTCAAGCACATCTTTAGAGAAGCTAATTTTGTGGCGGATCAGTTAGCAAACTTCTCTTATCTATACTATCGACTGAAAAGGAGGGGAATTAAAACATTCATGGATGATCCAGATCTTCAAGTAGGGGATGTGATTTCTCCCGCTCTCCTAAAGGCAGTTGAAGGATCAAGGTTTGCAATTGTTGTTCTGTCGGAAAACTATGCTCATTCTACTTGGTGTTTGGAGGAACTTACAAAGATTTGTGAGTGCATGGAAGGAAGCATCAGAATTTTTCCACTTTTTTATAAGGTGGAACCATCTGATGTACGGTACCGAACGAAGAGTTTCGGAGAAGCTTTTAATAAGCATGCAAGCTATGGGCGCCACACATTACGGAATGTGCGGCGGTGGAATGATGCTTTAAACAAAGTGTCCAGTTTCTCTGGGTTCGTGGCATACAAAGAATTATAAGTAAGTATCATGATGAGATTATCTATTTCAATTATCAAGAGTGATGCGTGCTTTTCGATTTATTATTTGACCCTAGATTCTTCCATTCTTCCTTCCTTGTAGGACTGATAGAGAACTTGTAGACGCAATTGTGGATTTTGTGTGCAATAAAATACAACCTATTGACACTGAGTTTACAATGTCTTCCGGAGATTTTGAAGCATATGAAGCAACAAGAAAAGCTATAGATAAGGTTATGAAGGCGCTAAAAGATAAAGATGACGAGGTCACTGTGGATTATGACTGTTGTATCCCAGAGCCCTGACTTAACAAAAATTCAAGGCACATTGGCGGGGCCGAGCGGGTGTTGTACTGCGAATAGTAGTTGTAGTGCAAGTGTCGGAATTAAGGGAGTGCGGCCGCCGGGGCTGAAGCCGCCGCCGTCGATGGTGAGGTTTCCGGTGATTGACAATGGATGCTCGACTTGGGACATTTTGAGGGACTTCGCGCCGGAAGAAGAGAGGGAGTCGTTGGAAATGTTGCAGAGAAGGTTTTGTCCTTTTTCCTTGTCTTCTTCTGATGAAGAAGAAGAACCTTTTTTCTCATGTTCTTCTAATGAAGAAGAAGAAGTTGAAGAAGGAGAGGATGTTGTCTTTCCAGCACTACCATAGAGTTTTCCAATATTAATGGAAGGTTTTCGCCAAATGGGAAGCTTAAGCTTACTTTCACTAATTGGAAAAAAGGTGTTTTTCTTGGCAGCGGCTCTTTTGGGTCTGTGTATGAAGGAATTTCTGAGTACGTGCTGCTCAAAACTCATTTTAGCTGCTTAATTATGAATGCTCAATCTTGTAGATGTCTTAAAATTTATCATCTTGCATTGCCTGAGGTCAGAGTTGTTCAATTGTATATTGATCTCGTTTCTCTAGTTCACAGTTATCTGTACATTTAGGATTAGGTGGATTGAATGGTAAACACATGCCTGTGAAGGGTCAAAACTTCAATATGTGATGTGATATAACCAGTATTTTAGGGTGATTGTTTCAAAATTCAAGTGAGGGAAGAAGATAGATAAACTCAGTGGACTTGGTGATGTAGCGATGAAAAGACCAGCTCTGCTCAGTGCGAAGAGGAAGTTTGAACCTTCCATGCTTGAGCTAGGCTTGTTATGAGACTATTGAGCCTTTGTGGTATCTCTTATCTTTTAATAGGGGAGTGAGGACGCCTATCCACTTATTCCTTTTATTCTTGCAACTTTTGCAGTATCTTACTTCCATGGATAAAATCCTTGTTCCCTTATGGACTTATGAAAAATTTATAACTGTATTAAAGTGAACTTTTCTTTGTTTCCAATGCACTTATATACTGACAAATTTTCATATAATGTTTATTAAAACAGTGGTTCCACGTTTTCATCTTTTCTTTAGCTCTGATATTTTCAAGGTCTTTGTTGAATATGGTTTTGCTCTCTTTCAGTGGCGGATGCTTCTTTGCTGTGAAGGAAGTTTCCTTGCTTGATCAAGGAAGCCTGGGGAGACAAAGAGTTTCTCAACTTGAACAGGTGACATTGGCTTGTATTTCATGTTATGCCCTGAAATTGCATGTCCCTGATATTAACTATTAAGTAATTGACTTAGTGATCGTATACCGGTAGAGTCTACCTCGTTTTTTGTTCCTTCCTGAGATGCTCTTCTTCTCATTGTCTGTTTTTGTCTTTGTTTTTCTTCCAGGAGATTGCTCTTCTGAGTCAGTTTGAACATGAGAACATAGTTCAGTATTATGGCACACAAAAGGTACCAATTATTCTATAGTCTATTCCCATGGATGGTTTTTTAGCTATGCTATGAACTTTTCTACAATAGTAAGTACTCATGGATGTCCAAAATTCCGTTCATGATATGATATTGCTACTTTCCTACTGATTCATGTAATGATATGTAGAGGATTACTTTTATTTGAAAATTATTGACATGACATTGATGATCTTTGATGCTGGTCTGCACATTCCTTCAATGTACAGACTAGAGTATGAAATAATCACAAACAGAGGTCTATTTTGCCTTTCTGTCACAGGATTTATTTTAAGCAGTTGGCAATCTGGCATCTGTGTTTATTTCTTTTTTCTCACAAACAAACTCACTGTAAATAATTGTAATATTAAATAATCACAAACAGATGTATGTTTTGTCTTTCTGTCACAGGATTTATTTTATGCAGTTAGCATCTTTTTTTAATTTCTTTTTTCTCACGTACAAACTCACTGTACATAATTGTAATATGGAATATACACAAAAAAGAGGTATATTTTGCCTTTCTCTCACAGGATTTATTTTACGCAGTTAGCATCTTTGTTTAATTTCTTTTTTCTCACATACAAACTGACTGTAGATAATTGTAAACATGCTTGTCCACACTGTTATGCTTTTATTTGAGAGGTTACCTTATCATCTACTGTCCGTACTATATGATACTTCTGTTTGAGTCCAATAGTATGGGAACTCGTCGCATCAATACTACTAGGTGTATTTGTTGTGAAGCAGTTAAGCCATTTATTGATTCAGTATTAATTTTTCATAGCTCTTATCCCTGTGAATCCACTTATTTGTGAGCACCCCTTTATTATTTATATTTTCTGATTGGTCTTTGCAGGATGAATCAAAGCTCTATATCTTTCTGGAACTTGTAACCAAGGGCTCCCTTCAAAAGCTATATCAAATGTACACTCTTACAGATTCTATTGTCTCTGTATACACTAGACAGATCCTATTGTCTCTGTATACACTAGACAGATCTTGCAAGGTCTGAAGTATCTTCACGACCGAAAAGTGATTCACAGGTAACTCATTCCAAAAACGTACCATCTTATGGTTTTGGCTGTATTGATCTCAGAAGATTCTGAAGTCCCACCAATGAGCCATATTCATGTGAGGATTCATTCCAAAAAACTGAGAAAACAAATCTGCGCACCATCACAATGTTCTTGATCATCCTTTGCCTTGTAATTTTGAATACATCTGTTCTCATCTTTGTGTTTCTTGCATTCAGGGACATTAAATGCGCAAATATTTTGGTGAATGCTGATGGATCTGTGAAGCTTGTTGACTTTGGATTGGCAATGGTTTGTTTTCCATTCCCCAAATTCAATTGTATTTTATTGTTTTTCGTAGTTTCCACAGGGTTGTGAATGATTTCTCCTTATACTGTGTGTTGCGTCCTCTTTCCAGACTATCCAAATGAACGACATAAAATCTTGCCAAGGAACTGTACACTGGATGGCCCCTGAGGTTTGCCTTTGCACTTTTGAATTTAAAATATTGTATTAGTTTGTGTGCTTAAGAGCTCTGTTATTGGAGGACATACCTTAATACTTCCAAATCAATCACTCGTGTCTTATTCCACTGCCATCACTGATAAATTTAGTGATCCTTGTAGGATGACTTTCACGAATGATTCTTGCTTCTTGAACTCTGAGAGAATTGTTGTTAGTTGCTTTGGTGAGGTTGTTGGATTCCAAATATAACATTTATTAGAAACAGAGGATGTTGGTAAACAATTGGCTGGAGGAATCAGTAAAGTGATATACCGTTTTATATTCTGTTTCTACCATAACACAAAAAAAAAAAATTGAAATACAAGAAGATAGGAACTATAAAGTGGGCAATGTAATGACATGTATTAATTAGTCTATCCAATTTTGCCTAGGTAACTTAGATAATTGTTCTAATCTAAACTTTACCACCATTTGTAACTATGATACAGTATACGCATCAGTGTGCTGGCCCTTGGCTAATGTCTAGCTTTCTGAATTATGTTGATTCCCCCTCTCTTGATATAGGATTTTAGTAGAAAGGGCCACCTATAAAGTGATGTGGTTGGTGGGCTTATTTCAGAATTCAGAATGTCTACATGTTTATTTATTTTTATAATCGCAATAAGGAGAAGGAAAAGTATGAAATGGAAATGAGAAAGATGAAAATAAGAGGAAGGAGGATGCATAATTGTCTGTAGTCTTATTCCAAAAAAAAAAAAAGTCTGTAGTCTGTAAGTAAATTTTATTGTATCTTCTCTCCATTTCTTTCTTCTTAAATGCAAGAAGATTAGATAACAGAGCCTAACTGTTTCTGATTAGATAGTTAATGCTTTCTCCAAAGAACACAGCCAGATACATAGCACTATTATGTAGTTTCAACAAATTGTGTTAATTCTACTGAGTTAACTCGTCCCAAGAGCATATTGAAAGAAATTGGGTTAAGTTCAGGAAGTAATTATGATAGTTAACAGTGTTAGTTAAGAAGGTCATTTCAGAATCAACAGTAACTTTAGTTCTTTATGCTTGTGGCAATGATTGCTCAAGTACCAAGGAGATTATTTGTTGGCGCAACAATTGTTTCGTATCGTGTGTTTGAACCTGTATTTTCTCCCCAGTGAGTTTCCGTAGCTTTTTCTCAAGGCTAGATCGCTTTATAGGCTGATGGATATTTGTGATTGATGGGGATGCGATTTTGGTTGTAGGTATCTTGCCGGCTTCTATTTTTCCTTTGTATCATATGAATTATCTTTTTCTAGCATTTAAGTGATGTCTTGGCTTTTGCAAATTTGAAAAGGTGCAAGATACTTATACATTACCAGTTTATTGACCAAGAAGTTGCGTATGATGATTCTATCATGTATTACGTTGTGTCCACTTTTTTAGGGTTTCTTAGCCAAGCTATTATTGTGCAGGTTGTAAATCGTAAGAGTCATGGTTATGGCGCTGATATATGGAGTCTTGGATGTACTGTGTTGGAGATGTTAACTGGGATGGTTCCATACTCTAATCTCGAATGGGTCTGTGCCATTTTCATTACTCCTTATGGTTCGAAATGACTAGACTATTTATCTCTTCAACCTCTATTTTGTTTGGATAACATGATCTCTTCTTCTTTAAACAGATGATGGTATTATGGAAAATTGGAAACGGTGAGCCCCCTCTGGTTCCTGATTCTCTTTCAAGCGAGGCACAAGATTTTATCCGTCTATGCTTACAATGTAAGCCATATAATCGTCCCACTGCTGCTCAGCTTTTAAAACATCCATTTGTAAATAAGCCCCTTCCTCCCACGTCTTCTGGATCGGTATCTCCTTACAATCACCACAGGCAGGGTTAAAAGATTTATTCAGCTATAAATTGTGTTGGTAATAAGGTAAATTCCACTGATTTCACTGCTTCATAGTGCTCATATCTGCACTCAAAACTTCTATGATAGTGATAAAAAATAAAAATAAAATAAAACAATACGTTCACCTATTTAAAGAAGAAAAAGAAAAAGCGTAATTCCACTGCTTATATCTTTGCTTTTGATACCAGCTCTATTCGACCCAAAGAAGCAGGACGGCAACTCATCCATGTTCTACAATTTGCTTTGGAATCCCGTGTTCAGCCATAAAATCTTGCCTTACGCAGGTGGAGTGCATGCTTGTTATAACTTCAGTGATTTTCAAGGTCTACGCCAGATCTGGCAATGGGATATATGACTTTAGAAGAGCAAGCATCCTTTTGTCGGCAGGTGCCTGCTCTGAAAATCATCTTGCACGTAGAGCATTTCTGCTGTAGAAATATGATTTATTGATTCCGATTAGTGTTTGGCGTTTCATGTCTTCCCCTCTGTTCCAAATGAAGATATTTAGTGGGTGAGAGATTGTATGGGCAAGTATGGGCAAGTTGTGGTAGAGTCTTTTTTTGTGGTAGTTAAGTCTTGTTAGTATTGGAAAGTAATTCCGATTTGTATATATCTGTTACTGACAGTGTCATAATTGGCATGCATTCATAACATACTTGCATTTTTTTGATGGCCGAAGCAGTATTGTCAATAGAGTGCTTTGTTTACAAATGAAAATGAATGGCCTGTGTACTGTTGGGATTGGATGTATTGAATTGTGGAGCTCTGGATTGTATTTCTTCTTTGTTTCATTTCAGCACAATACTTTTATTTGGTCAATTGGTCCTGTTGGGGACTAATTAATCTGACTGCCTTGTTCCTTGAATCTAAAGATGCGGTTCACTTGGTGTCAAACTTTATCGAATTATAAAATATCTATAATACCATTTAAATATCTATAGTCTAGAAAATAAAATTAATATCTAAATTATTGTAAAAGTAAAATGAGAATTGAAATTGGTCTACTCATTTCATTTCATAGCCCCTTTATATAGGAATAGAATTATAATGAAAACATCGATTAACATCAATTACAATAATGATAGTAAATGCTGATTTGTGATGTGATTGCAATTCCTTGATTCTCTCTTCGTCAGTTTCTTTGACGAAGGCACATAATGTGTTTTTCCTTTGACACTCCCCCTTGTGCCAAGTCAAAGACAAAATGGTGCATGAGTTGTTGCCTCACTAAAGTCCTTGCCAAGTAACAATAAAAACTCTATGGGACAAAAAAATACACCTTGGTCGAAGGAAAAGAGCACAACGCACCTTTTACATTCAAGGATGACATGTGTGTGTTAGACCCCCCCTGATGTCTACACCTCCCCTTGATCCTTACATTTATCAAGGGAGCTTGGAAAGTCTTTGCATTCCTATGCTTTTCACATATTTCTCTCAAATATGGCCTTAGGCAATGATTTGGTGAACAAATCTGCCACATTCTCCTCAGACCTTACTTGATTCACTTGAATCTTGAGGAGGGCCTGTTGTTGCTGATTGTAGAAAAACTTTGGCGATATGTGTTTTGTATTATCTCCCTTGATATATCCTAGCTTCATCTGTTCGATGCAAGCTACATTATTTTCATAAATGCAAGTAGGCTCTTCAGTGGTAGAACTAACCACTAGTCCCTCGAATATGTGTAATGATAACTCTTAACCATACACACTCACAAACCGCCTCATGTAGAGCAATGATCTCTGAGTGGTTCGAGGAGGTAGCCACAACGGTTTGCTTGGTTGATCTCCAAGATATCGCAGTGTTCCCAATGGTAAATACATAACCAGTTTGGGAACGACCTTTATGTGGGTTAGAGAGGAACCCAACATCAGCAAAACCAACTAAAACGTCATTTGGCGTTTCGGTGTAGTGAGTAGCGCTTTCGCCATCAACATTTCCTTTAGGGATTGCAGTTCCATCTGCAGTCCCTCTTGTCTCTATGTAGGGAAAGAACAGTCACAAGTCAATGGTTCCTTTTAGATATCGAAAGATGTTCTCGATACCATTCCAGTGACGTTGTGTTGGCGCTGAACTAAATCTAGCTAACAAGTTCACTGAGAATGCAATGTCTGGTCGAGTACATTGGGCTAAGTACAATAATACGCCTATTGCACTTAGATAGGGAATTTTAGCTCCCAACACCTCTTCGTCATCTTCCTTTGGACGAAATGGATCTTTCCTTGCATCCAAACTTCGACCGATCATGGGAGTGCTAGCAGGATGCGCTTTGTCCATATTAAATCGCCTGACTTTTGGACATATGCAGACTGGTGGATTAGTAATCCACAAACTCGGTGCTCTAGTTCAAGACCTAAACAGAATCGAGTTTTCCCAAGATCCTTCATCTCAAATTCGGATTTCAAGTAGCTCGCGGTTTCTCTTATTTCATCAAGAGTACCTATTATGTTCATATCATTGACATATACAGCTACAATTGCAAATCTAGAACTTGTTTTCTTTAGGAATACGCAGGGGCATAATTTATCGTTCTTATATCCCTTCCCAATCAAGTAGTCACTTAGACGGATATACCACATCCGCCCGAATTGTTTCAATCAGTAAAGTGAGCGTTTCAACCTAATTGCAAACGCACTCCGTGGTTTAGAGTTACTTGACTTGGGTAATGTAAGGCCATCAGGCATTTTCATATATATCTCTGAATCAAGATCCCCATAGAGATATGCAATAACCACATCCATGAGCTGCATTTCCAATCCTTCATAAACTACCAAGCTAACTAAGTAGCGGAACGTTATAACGTCCATTACGGGAGAGTATGTCTCCTCGTAGTCAATTCCAGGGCGTTGTGAGAAACCTTGCGCCACTAGGCGAGCCTTGTCCCTCAGGACTTCATTCTTCTCATTATGTTTTCTGACAAAGACCCATTTATGTCCTACAAGCTTTACACTTGGTGGGGTTAGCACTACCAGACCAAATACCTGTCTCTTTGCCATAGAATCTAGTTCTGCCTAGATTGCTTCTTTCCATTTAGGCCAATCTGCATTTTGTTGACATTCTGCAACAAAGCATGGTTCGATATCATTGTACTCTATGATTTCATGAGCAACAGTGTATGCAAATACATCATCAATGTGTATGGAAGATCTTTCTATCAACTCATACGCACTCTCATAATCCATTGAGATTTCTTTGTTCTCTGGAATCATTTCAAACATCGGAGTGTCCTCCAGTATTGATTCATGAACATAACTGTAATTAGAGACAATCTCATGAGAGGGATTCTCTACATTGATGATTAATGGATCGGTTTGTGCCTTACTCCCCCTCTTCTTCCTTGGGTGAGTGTTATTCGAACCAAGTGGCCTCCCTCTCTTCCTTTGGGGAGCTATGGCCTCAACCACACATCCACTAAGTGTGGTTGCAGTGCCTCTATCTACGGCACCGTGCCCCTTGTTGGGGACCTCTAACCTTGCAGGCACATTTGCAGCTGGTATATGTAATCTCGTCACTTTTGCGATATTAGTAAACGCATTAGACATCGAATCTGCTACGTTCTGAAGATCGATTATTCTTCTCACTTCACTTTCACATTGTGAAGTGCGAGGATCAAAATAAAACAGAGTGAGGACAAACCACGACAATTCCTGTCGTTCCCTTGAAAAATTCTTTTTCCTATCTCCCCCTAATGACGAGAAGACTGTCTCATCAAAGTGACAATCGGCAAATCTAGCGGTAAAGAGATCACCTGTCAAGGGTTCCAAATAGCGGATAATTATTAGGGATTCGTATCCAACATAAATACTTAATTGTCTCTGAGGACCCATTTTGGTGCGTTGTGAGGGTGCAATAGGAACATATACTATGCAACCAAATATGCATAAGTGTGAAATGTCAGGCTCATATCCAGTTACCAACTGGTACGCAGAAAATGGTTGGCTAGCTATGGGTCTGAAACGAATAAGTAAAGCTGCGTGCAATATTGCATAACCCCAGGCAGATATAGGTAGGTTGGTGAGCATAACCAGTGCCCTAGCCACCATCTGTAGCCTTTTGATGGTGGCCTCTGCGAGACCATTTTGTGTATGCACATGGGGTACATGATGCTCTACATTGATCCCAATTAACATGCAATAATCATCAAATGTTTTTGATGTAAACTCTCCAGCATTATCAAGCCTTATAGACTTGATCAGGTGATCAGGGTGGTGAGCCCTTAAACGTATAATCTGTGCTAAGAGTTTTGCAAATGCAGCATTTCTTGTGGAAAATAAAGGGACATGTGACCAACGTGTCGAAGCTTCCACCAGAACCATAAAGTACTTGAATGGTCCGCATTCTGGATGGATAGGTCCACAGATATCTCCTTGTATCCTTTGTAAGAATGGAATGTTTTGTTTTGTATCTTTAGTATAGGAGGGTCTCGATCCTGTTTTTGCTAAAGATCAGGTTTTGCAAAATGAGTGATGTGCCTTTGAAATAGTCAATGAGGCATAATGGGAGGGAGGTAGTGCTTCTGGTACTTCAGAAGGCAGTGGCTGCATTTGAGCAATATCAGGACCGACACTGTGCAGTGTGGAGGATTTTTCTCCCATTTTATTTTTCACTCGAAAGAAGGGATGTCCATATGAGTTCTTTAAAATACGAATCATCATGTCACAACCGGGGTGCCCTAAGCGGTCATGCCAAAGCCTGTATGAGTTAGTGTCCCACATTTCATTGTTGGTGACAACATAGGATTCAATGATTCGAATCGTAGTGAGGTATAGTCCACTAAATTGACTCATAAGTTTCTCTAAAATGCCTTTCCTTCCACATTTATTAGAGGTAATATAAAGGTATTCAGTTCCATTCTCACAGTATGTTTCTACATGATAACCGTTGGCATGAATATCTTTGAAACTTAACAAGGTTTGATTAGCTCTTGGTGCATACAGAGCATAGCTCATATTCTTTAGAGTATTTCTATTTAGGTAGAATGATAATCTTTTCATTCAAATAATTTTTTCTTTTTCTAGATGTATTGCTTTACAGCTTTATAGTGCTATTTCGAACCATGTAAATATGTGTATAATAAATAAATTTGAATAAATTCAGTGCTTCAGAATAAAATTTGAAATTTATTAATAAGCCAACTATAATCAGATCAAGGTCTTGTTCAGAAATCTAATTCATCAAACCATTATTGAAACAAACTTTAAGACCAAGTAGTAGTCTAATTAAAAATGAGGCATTATGCCTTCACAACTGTTTTTGAAAAATAAAATAAATAAAGCAGATCAGTCAACATTGAGAGCATCCATTGACTGAGCAAGTTCCTCGTTGCCATTGAAGTTTGCAATTGTGAAGTTGATGTCTAGGTCATGACCTCCTTCTTCCATATAGTGAGCCTCTTGTTCTGTAGACTCCCTATACCTCTTGTAATTGGCTGCAAATAAGTTGCTTGCTTGGCAGTTCTTGTACCAATGCCCAATGATTTCACCCCTATAGCATGGTTCATTGCTAACTCTTTCCTGTTTGACTGAATGGTTCTTAGGTGCCCTATGTGTCACACCCCGAATTTGGAATTAAGGATTCAAATCCGGAACATGACTAATAACAATACAAATAACGTTATGAATTTTTTTCTCAGAAACAACACACCTCACACCACTCAATATTACATAAATCAAATCCTCAAGTTACTTATTACAGCACACTCTCACCAAATCAAATTATAAAGCTCAAATGAGTATAGTTCTCCTCACAAAAACAAATGCTGTAGATCTAATACTAATACTCTAAACTGCACGATCACTGCCCTGATTCTCCTGACCTGTGAGATTACCCGCTACACAATTTGAATAGTGTACCGGGAATTGCAACAACACAAAACCCGGCAAGCTTTTGACAGCCAGTATGAGTAAACAAGAAAGAACTGTTGATTTATTAAATTACAATTCTTATAACGCAAGTGAACAATCAACACACTCACAAGGTAACTCCAAAAATCACAAAAACATAAAAGTAAGTATTTTTCGATACTCTCTTTTAAAACTCAACATTTGATAGGCAGACTAGAACTCTGACTGATCACAACCAACAAATATTGCAACATTAATATGTGAAATAACATTAAAGCAATACATGCTTGATTCTCTTTTTACTAACACCTTCACATATTAAAAATATATCATAGATAGATATTTGATCAAAATAATATAAGTACACTTATCTTTTTAGTGAATTTTCGGATTAACTGGTAACAAATCATAAATCCACATGCTAGGGTCCAACGTACTATACCAAAGGATGGGACAGCC
Source organism: Rosa lucieae (assembly GCA_024704745.1). Lineage (NCBI taxonomy): Eukaryota > Viridiplantae > Streptophyta > Magnoliopsida > Rosales > Rosaceae > Rosa > Rosa lucieae. The sequence continues at coordinate 83,743,940 of CM045496.1, read as the reverse complement.
GCAGCATACCAAGGACACTACCAAAGTATGTATACTCAAAGTAAGCAACCTTCCTAAGAGTATAATAGTGCACTATCTATAAGGACTAGGGCCCAAGGCTAACTTCCACATAACACCAAAACACATTTACCAGTAATTCACTTATGCACGGGGTAGTAGATAACACCCGACTTCACAATTGTACTTCTCAGACATAATCAAATCCACAACATACAATCTTTCTGAATTATAGATCGTATATATGTATATGTACACGCACATAAAGAGACATATTATTTCAAGACAAATCTTTACTTCTTAAAATAATTTTCACATATTCACAATTGGGCATAAAAAATAGCTTTCACACCACATGATCAACATTTCATTATTCAACAATTAAATGGGAGATTAATAGCTTGAATAATATTCAATCCATTCTCAATCATTTCATCACACCAATCACACATCAACCAATATATATATTCCACGTAAATATATATATATACGTAATCATCCGCTCAGGAATGACCACTAATACCAACTATAGTTCAAGCATAAAAACCGTGAAATTCATTTGTATAATAAAATCATTTTACTTACCTATGGACCGTAGTTGTAATACCCCGAAAAATCCAAATTTAAATTCCGTGGATTTTTAGAATTGATTTCGCGGTATTAGGAGCGAGTACGAAGCTTGGAGAAGTTGTGGAAGTAGTTCAAACGATTTTATTTTCGAAATCGAACGTTATTTAGGGGGCATCAAAAAGTGACTTTTTATACTTATGGAATTTGGGAAAATTTCCTTCATGAAAGTTGTAGAGCTCGTCGATACGATCGCGTGCATGTGTGGAACGCAATATTCGAAGTTTGTATGAATAAGTTATGAATATTTGAAATTTGGGAATTTTCTATAAATAGGAAAAATTTCTGATTTTTTCATTAAGAACCAAAAAAATCTAATTTTTGCTAAACAGTCCCCGAAACCCTCCGTTCTCTCTCCTCTCCCACGCGGCCCAACCGCTCGACCCGACCCGGCCGAACGGCCCTCCTCCGGCGTCCTCCGGCCCCTGACCCGGACACCACCGTGATCGCCGCTCCATGCCCAGACGCCCTCCGGTGTCGTCTTGGCCCGCCGTTTCCCCCAGACCTGGATCGAAGGAGCCCTGACGAGAGGAATCGGACCTGACCGGAAAACCACTTTTCCGGCGATTCATGGGCCGATCCTTCCCATTTTCGTGATCTCCTCCTCCCCCTGATCATCCTCATATCCTCCTTGCACGACGATTTTGAGTGTGGAGTGAAAGATCACGAGTTGAAGATTTCGACGTCCCTGATTCAATCTGGAATCAGATCAGACGCACCAGATTAATCCAACTTTCAAAGCTTGATCTAGGACGATCTAGGCCGAACCAGACTTAGCTCCAGGTATGAAAGTTCATCAACCCTTCATTTTGAAGAAGTTTGTAGTTGACAACTTTTGCATCGGAGGTGGTTGACCGCCGCGTTGACCACCCACTGACCACCGCTTGTGGCGGCGCGTCAGACCATATTTTGAATTTATATTATCTGGACGATGATCTACGCATCCATACGAGCGTTTTGATAAATCACAAGGTTATTTTAGAAAAAGTTGATAAATAGTGGATTTACGTTTTGACGTTACTATTTAACGTTTTTACGTTTTATCATCGGTTTACGATCTGTGAAGATCAGACCATCGGTTTTACTTCAAATTTTAATATGTTGATCGTATGACTGTCCCGATGACTTTGTGAGGTCACGGGCGAAGATCCGACAGTTGGATCTTCGTATAATTGTGAAATAGTGATTCGGAGGGCGATTCGTGAGAATCTGACCGTCGGATTTTCGTATAATTTTGAGGAGATGTTTGTTAGAGTGATTCAAGAAGATCTGACCGTTGGATCTTCGTGATAATTTTGGAGGATGATCCTAAGGGCGATCCGTGAGGATCCGACCGTTGGATCATCATGTAATTAGGATCCGACCGTTGGATCATCATATAATTAGAATCCGACCGTTGGATCATCTTTATTTTAGAATCCGACCGTTGGATCGTCTTTATTTTAGAATCTGACCGTTGGATCGTCTTTATTTTAGAATATGACCCTTGGATCGTCGTTTAAGTTTATTTTGTGTTTCGTTTACTAAGCAAAGACCGTACTTGATTAGGTACTTGACGGTTTGAGTTGACGAGCGTTTGGAATATTGTTATATTTGACTTTTTAGAAGACGCAGCTGAATTAGAGGTGAGTAAACCTGATGTGGTTCATATTACGAACTGAATAAATTCAATTACTTTATTTTTGTCGTAATTGTGTGAAAATATTTGTGGAATAAATATTTGTTTTAAATCATATGGACTTGATCAACTACGGTCCATAAGTAAGTAAAATGATTTTATTATACAAATGAATTTCACGGTTTTTGTGCTTGAACTATAGTTGGTATTAGTGGTCATTCCTGAGCGGATGATTACGTATATATATATTTACGTGGAATATATATTTTGGTTGACGTGTGATTGGAATGATGAAATGATTGAGAATGGATTTGATATCATTCAAGCTATTAATCTCCCATTTAATTGTTGAATAATGAAATGTTGATCATGTGGTGTGAAAGCTATTTTATATGCCCAATTGTGAATATGTGGAAATTATTTTAAGAAGTAAAGATTTGTCTTGAAATAATATGTCTCTTTATGTGGGTGTACATATACATTTATACTATCTATAATTTATAAAGATTGTATGTTGTGAATTTGATTATGTCTGAAAAGTACAATTGTGAAGCCGGGTGATTACAACAACCCCATGCTTAAGTGAATTACTGGTAAATGTGTTTTGGCCGGTGTTTAAGCTGTGGGCTTTAGTCCCTTCAGATAGTGCACTATTATACTCTTAGGAAGGGTGCTTACTTTGAGTATACATACTTTGGTGTGTCCTTGGTATGCTGCGGCTTACCCGTACTTTGGGTATAGTACGTCGGACCCTAGTAAGTGGATTTATGATTTGTTACCAGTTAACCTGGTTTTCTCGTGTTTTGGGTATAGTACGTCGGACCCTAACCCGTGGATTTGTGATTTGTTACCAGTTAATCTGAAAATTTACTAAAAATAAAATCAAGCATGTGTTGCTTTAATGTTATTTCACATATTAATGTTACAATATTTGTTGGTTGTGTTCAGAATTTTTAATATGTGAAGGTGTTAGTAAAAAGAGAATCAAGCATGTATTGCTTTAATGTTATTTTACATATTAATGTTATAATATTTGTTGATTGTTCACTTGCGTTATAAGAATTGTAATTTAATAAATCAACAGTTCTTTCTTGTTTACTCATACGGGCTGTCAAAAGCTTACCGGGTTTTGTGTTGTTGCAATTCCAGGTACACTATTCAAATTGTGTAGCGGGTAATCTCACAGGTCAGGAGAATCAGGGCAGTGATCGTGCAGTTTAGAGTATTAGTATTAGATCTACAGCATTTGTTTTTGTGAGGAGAATTATACTCATTTGAGCTTTATAATTTGATTTGGTGAGAGCGTGCTGTAATAAGTAACTTGAGGATTTGGTTGATGTAATATTGAGTGGTGTGAGGTGTGTTGTTTCTGAGAAAAAAATTCAGAACGTTATTTGTATTGTTATTAGTCATGTTCCGGATTTGAATCCTTATTTCAAAATTCAGGGCGTGACAGTAGTTGATCAAGTCCATATGATTTAAAACAAATATTTATTCCACAAATATTTTCACACAATTGCGACAAAAATAAAGTAATTAAATTTATTCGGTTCGTAATACGAACGACGTGAGGTTTACTCACCTCTAATCCAGCTGCGTCTTCTTAATATCCCAAAAATAACGATCCGAAATTGTTCACCAATCAATCCATCAATCACCTAGTCAAACACGATCTTAACTTAGGAATCATTCATAAACCACACATATACGGAAATCCAACGGTCAGATTCTAAATTAATGATGATCCAACGATCGGATTCTAATTTAATGATGATCCAACGGTCGGATTCTCACGGATCGCCCTTAGGAACATCCTCCAAAATTATCACGAAGATCCAACGATCCAACGGTCAGATCTTCTTGAATCACTCTAACAAACATCTCCTCAAAATTATACGAAAATCCGACGGTCATATTCTCACGAATCGCCTTCCGAATCACTATTTCACAATTATACGAAGATCCAATGGTCAGATCTTCGCCCGTGACCTCACAAAGTCATCGGGACAGTCATACGATCAACATATTAAAATTTGAAGTAAAACCGATGGTCTGATCTTCACAGATCGTAAACCGATGATAAAACGTAAAAACGTTAAATAGTAACGTCAAAACGTAAATCCACTATTTATCAACTTTTTCTAAAATAACCTTGTGATATATCAAAACGCTCGTATGGATGCGTAGATCATCGCTTAGATAATGAAAACTCAAAAAAAGGTCCGACGCGCCGCCACAAGCGGAGGTCAGACGGCGGTCAACGCGGAGGTTAACGCCGGTCAACCACCTCCGATGGTCACCAAATTTTGACAGCAGCTTCATCTCAACCCTTCTAGCATTTTTCTCAACTACGCCAAGTTCAGAAAACAACTAGAACTACCTCAACAATTAAGAAAACAGTAAACTCCAATTTGTAAATAGTGGCCGGATTTCAATTTCAAAAATCCTCCAATAAATCTATGCAATACTATACTTGAAAGACAACCCATGAGGTAAGGAAGAGATTGATACCATTTTTTTGTTGCCAGAATTTGCCGGAAGATCTCTTTCTTTCTTTCTTTCTTTCTTTCTCTCTCTCTCTCTCTCTCTCTCTCTCTCTTTCTTTCTGGTTTCTGCGAGAATCGCTGGAAATGGGGCTGATCAGCCCCTTATAACTAAGTTGTGATGGAATGACCAAAATACCCCTCACACGAAAATACCCATAACTTTGGCATACGAACTCCAATTTTCGCATTCCGCATATGCACGAGATCGTATCGACGAGTTCTACAACTTTCATGAAGAAAGTTTTCCCAAATTCCATACGTATAAAAAGTCACTTTTTGAGACCCCCTAAATAACGTTCGTTTTCTAAAATAAAATCGTTCAAACTAATTCCACAACTTCTCCAAGCTTCGTACTCGCTCCTAATACCGCGAAATCAATTCTAAAAATCCACATAATTTAATTTGAATTTTTCGGGGTATTACAGTCTACCCTCCTTAAAGAAATTTCGTCCCGAAATGTAAGCGCAAGTCGATTTCTTCCGATTAAGGTTTTCTGTAGTTCATACAGAATACTAACCAACCACCAAATCTCCATCTTTACTAAAACTGTAGTAATCTACAAAGCTACGACTCTATATATAAAAAGACATCCCAATAGCCACTAAATCAATCCATCACTGATGTAAACTCACACAACAAGAATTCACAAATGAAATCCTCATTCATAAACATCTATAGACCGCCAAACTTAACACCTCTTACGCTCGTGATCTTTAGAACTAGAACACTAACATATCATTCACTGGGCAGGAAGGTACATGTCTCAGAAGAATGCTACAAATTCCCTACAAGTCATTATCGATAATTCATATCCTTAGTACTAAATCTCATCATAGTCATGCTTCACCCTAAAGAAGGAACATAGCCATATTATTCTCCTTTCTCAATACGGTACCATCATGAAGGAGTACTAGCTCTAATGCATCTATACTCAAGTAAACTCTCGCCTTGAACCTTCATCTCCTTAAGTTCAATTGGTGTCGTCCAATAAGGCGTCATTAATATAGATATCAAACCTAGTATCACCTCGATAACAAACTCCACTACCCTCCTTAGAGGTAACATAAGTATTTCCCAATTTATATCAATAAGCTCGAAAACCACAACAATCTCTTCCCTAACCGCAACACTACTCACAAGCACCACATGAGTCAAGAATCCTATTCAATGGCTAACACCCTAACCAAAATAAGTTCTATCAAAAGGTTAAGTCATGTTAAAGGAAAGCATTCAGCTCCAGCTGCAACCTCATGGTCAACTCTTTGCGTCCGTTTGTCTCCTAAACTAATATAGTCTTGAGAACTCTATCTCATAATCTCTCACACTCCTATCATCTTGAGTTGGTGGAAATCAATTCTCTTTCCAACTGCTCCTAGATCCTCAACCTTTTTCACCATTTCAACCTAAGAATAGAATTAATCACATCAACCACTAGTGGAACAGGCAGCTCAACCTCTAATGCCTACACCTCATCCTCAACTGTCTCCATAGAAAGATCATGTTCCTACATAAGACTAGACCTTTACCTAAGGGTCTACCACAATCCTTAGTTATGCTTCCCAATTTGTCCATTACTTTGGAAGCATAGCAATACGTGGTTAAAACTTGTACAACACTCAAACATAGCATAAATCAATACAAGTACCTAATAACCAATATACTAACACACCGAGGGTATTTCATAACTCCTAATACGACCTAACGTCCTAGATGACTTCTAACACTCTTACATACCAATGACTTGATCAATACTGAAGAGCACACGATGGGGATCCTCTGCAGACGGGCCATCACTCGGAAAGTATTGATAAATCATTGAATATGCACCTTACGCTCTGATACCAAACTGTCACGCCCCGAATTTGGAATTAAGGATTCAAATCCGGAACATGACTAATAACAATACAAATAACGTTATGAATTTTTTTCTCAGAAACAACACACCTCACACCACTCAATATTACATCAACCAAATCCTCAAGTTACTTATTACAGCACACTCTCACCAAATCAAATTATAAAGCTCAAATGAGTATAATTCTCCTCACAAAAACAAATGCTGTAGATCTAATACTAATACTCTAAACTGCACGATCACTGCCCTGATTCTCCTGACCTGTGAGATTACCCGCTACACAATTTGAATAGTGTACCTGGAATTGCAACAACACAAAACCCGGTAAGCTTTTGACAGCCCGTATGAGTAAACAAGAAAGAACTGTTGATTTATTAAATTACAATTCTTATAACGCAAGTGAACAATCAACACACTCACAAGGTAACTCCAAAAATCACAGAAACATAAAAGTAAGTATTTTTCGATACTCTCTTTTAAAACTCAACATTTGATAGGCAGACTAGAACTCTGACTGATCACAACCAACAAATATTGCAACATTAATATGTGAAATAACATTAAAGCAATACATGCTTGATTCTCTTTTTACTAACATCTTCACATATTAAAAATATATCATAGATAGATATTTGATCAAAATAATATAAGTACACTTCTCTTTTTAGTGAATTTTCGGATTAACTAGTAACAAATCATAAATCCACATGCTAGGGTCCAACGTACTATACCAAAGGATGGGACAGCCGCAGCATACCAAGAACACTACCAAAGTATGTATACTCAAAGTAAGCAACCTTCCTAAGAGTATAATAGTGCACTATCTGTAGGGACTAGGGCCCAACAATTCATAAATCATAAATCCACGTGCTAGGGTCCATAATACCAAAGCACGGGTAAGCCAGATTGACTGGTAACAAATCATAAATCCACATGCTAGGGTCCAACGTACTATACAAAAGCATGGGACAACAACATACCAAGGACACTACCAAAGTATGTATACTCAAAGTAAGCAACATTCCTAAGAGTATAATAGTGCACTATCTGTAGGGACTAGGGCCCAAGGCAAACTTCCACATAACACCAAAACACATTTACCAGTAATTCACTTATGCACGGGGTAGTAGATAACACCCGGCTTCACAATTGTACTTCTCAGACATAATCAAATCCACAACATACAATCTTTCTGAATTATAGATCGTATATATGTATATGTACACCCACATAAAGAGACATATTATTTCAAGACAAATCTTTACTTCTTAAAATAATTTTCACATATTCACAATTGGGCATAAAAAATAGCTTTCACACCACATGATCAACATTTCATTATTCAACAATTAAATGGGAGATTAATAGCTTGAATAATATTCAATCCATTCTCAATCATTTCATCACACCAATCACACATCAACCAATATATATATTCCACGTAAATATATATATATACGTAATCATCCGCTCAGGAATAACCACTAATACCAACTATAGTTCAAGCATAAAAACCGTGAAATTCATTTGTATAATGAAATCATTTTACTTACCTATGGACCGTAGTTGATCAAGTCCATATGATTTAAAACAAATATTTATTCCACAAATATTTTCACACAATTGCGACAAAAATAAAGTAATTAAATTTATTCGGTTCGTAATATGAACCACGTGAGGTTTACTCACCTCTAATCCAGCTGCGTCTTCTTAATATCCCAAAAATAACGATCCGAAATCGTTCACCAATCAATCCATCAATCACCTAGTCAAACACGATCTTAACTTAGGAATCATTCATAAACCACACATATACGGAAATCCAACGGTCAGATTCTAAATTAATGATGATCCAACGGTCAGATTCTAATTTAATGATGATCCAACGGTCGGATCGAAATTATATGATGATCAAACGGTCAGATCCTCACGGATCGCCCTTAGGATCATCCTCCAAAATTATCACGAAGATCCAACGATCCAACGGTCAGATCTTCTTGAATCACTCTAACAAACATCTCCTCAAAATTATACGAAAATCCGACGGTCAGATTCTCACGAATCGCCTTCCGAATCACTATTTCACAATTATACGAAGATCCAACGGTCGGATCTTCGCCCGTGACCTCACAAAGTCATCGAGACAGTCGTACGATCAACATATTAAAATTTGAAGTAAAACCGATGGTCTGATCTTCGCAGATTGTAAACCGAAGATAAAACGTAAAAACGTTAAGTAGTAACGTCAAAACGTAAATCCACTATTTATCAACTTTTTCTAAAATAACCTTGTGATATATCAAAACGCTCGTATGGATGCGTAGATCATCGCCTAGATAATGAAAACTCAAAAAAAGGTCCGACGCACCGCCACAAGCGGAGGTCAGACGGCGGTCAACGCAGAGGTCAGCGCCAGTCAACCACCTCTGATGGTCACTAAATTTTGACAGCAGCTTAATCTCAACCCTTCTAGCATTTTTCTCAACTATGCCAAGTTCAGAAAACAGCTAGAACTACCTCAACAATTAAGAAAACAGTAAACTCCAATTTGTAAATAGTGGCCGGATTTCAATCTCAAAAATCCTCTAATAAATCTATGCAATACTATACTTGAAAGAAAACCCATGAGGTAAGGAAGAGATTGATACCATTTTTTTGCTGCTAGAATTTGCCGGAAGATCTCTTTCTTTCTCTCTCCCTCTCTCTCTTTCTTTCTGGTTTCTAATCGCTGGAAATGGGGCTGATCAGCCCCTTATAATTAAGTTGTGATGGAATGACCAAAATACCCCTCACACGAAAATACCCATAACTTTGGCATACGAACTCCGATTTTCGCATTCCGCATATGCACGAGATCGTATCGACGAGCTCTACAACTTTCATGAATGAAGTTTTCCCAAATTCCATACGTATAAAAAGTCACTTTTTGAGACCCCCTAAATAACGTTCGTTTTCAAAAATAAAATCGTTCGAACTAATTTCACAACTTCTCCAAGCTTCGTACTCGCTCCTAATACAGCGAAATCAATTCTAAAAATCCATGGAATTTAATTTGAATTTTTCGGGGTATTACACTATGCACCTTATTTCCATGACCAGTAGGGCCAACACCACCATCTCTGCGCCATACATTGGGAGGGCCTCCACGTCCCATACTATGACCCTCATGTCTCTTTCCACGTGGTGCATTGTTGCCACGTGGGTAGGAATCAGCACGTCTAAACCCCTTTGCATTGGAGTTATTTCCACCTTTCATTTTTCCATAATTAGCCTCGGGAGTTTTCTTTGTCCCAATGGGCTTGGCATTGTTGTTCAAGAGAACCTCATTATGCCTCTCAGCCTCTTGCAGTAGGTTGATTAGCTTATTGAATGTTCTGATTCTTTTGTTGTCATATTCCAGCCTATACTTGTTCACTAGTGCTGAAGTAAGAAAAGTGGAAAGAGTCTTCTAGATCATATCATCTTCTGTGAGTTCCTTTCCACAGAAATTGAGACATGCCTTTAGGTGCAACATGTCCTTGTTGAAGTCATTGACCCTTTTGTAGTCAAGCAAGCGGATTTCATTCCACTGAATGGTTAGTTCTGGGAGCAAGGTGTCATGAATGTTCCCAAAACGTCCCTTAAGGTCATCCTACAGTTCTTTGGGTGTCTTCAACTGAAGGTACTCATAGCTTAGGCTAGGATCAATATGTCGCTTCAGAAACATTAAGACATTTGCTTTCATCTTATTAGTAGACGGTTCATCGTTTTTGGGGTCGGTAATGGTGGCGGTGTAGTATTTTGCTTAAAGATAGCATAATAACAAGGCATGCTTAAAGATAATCATATAAAACATAAGTAACAAGGCATGCTTAAGAGGATCAATATTATCTAACTAAACATGCTCAAAAGTTCATGATAAAAACATAAACAATAAAATATAAAGCTCGCTCAAGAAAATTCTAATTATAAATAATTAAATATACCATAGTATGAAATTAAGTAAATTAAAGAAAACATACTTGGTTTCAAAAAAATAAAACAATCCTAGCGCACGTGCGTAGTGATGTTTTTGGGCTTGAGAAAAACTAGGTCGCTTCCTCTCTCTTTTCAGCAATGAGCCAGAAGGCTTTTTTTTTTCTTGGCCACATGGCCTGTTTCCTCTTTTTTTTTTGGGCTGGGATTCTACTTTTTTTTTTGTGGGCCGCTTCTTTTGTTTCTTTTTTATTTGGGCCCGCTCACCTTTTTCTCTTCCTTTTTTTTTTTTTTTTTCCGCGTCTTCTTTCCTCTCTCCTTCTTCTAGTTTTTAGGGTTACAGGTGGTGGTTTGTAGGTGGAGGCTGCGCTGGCGAGTAGGAAAGGGACAGTGAGCTGGGTCGCGTGTGTTGGTGATCTGGTCCGGATCAGGTCTGATGCTGCAGGCGTGTCGTGGCTGCAGGCAGTCTGGGTCAAGGCTGGGAGGCTGGAGTCAGGGCTGTGCTGCGCGGGGCGCTGATGCGAGAGGGCCGGTGGCAGAAGGAAAAATAAATAAATGCAAAACTAGGGTTTTATTTTTATTTTTATTTTTTAGAATTTTTCTTTTGGCTATTAACTCTGAGCGTGCTGATAACGTGTAAAAGTAAAATGAGAATTCGAATTGGTCTACTCATTTCATTTCATAGCCCCTTTATATAGGGAAAGAATTACAATAGAAACATCGATTAACATCAATTACAATAATGATAGTAAATGCTGATTTGTGATGTGATTGCAATTCCTTGATTCCATCTTCGTCAATTTCTTTGACAAAGACATATAATGTGCTTTTCCTTTAACAATTATTTAATTAAATTTTTTTTTTTAATAAAGTGAAATAGACATGTCATTGATACTCAAGCTAGAATTATTATTATATACTCTTCCATTGTCATCTATAGACAAATAAGAAGTTGTGGTAGTACCATAGTGGTACATAGGGGATAGGTCTACTCATTATACAATTATCGCTCGCTTAAGAAAAGCAAACCTATAAACTATGATATCACTATGTCATAGTAAATAGGCACTATACAAGTACCAAAAGTGTATAGCTCCATGAAAAGTAGAAAATTATTAGAAAGAAACAACTGACTAATGAGAAGCCTAAGAAACCTAAAAGGCCCAAAAGCAGCAACCCAAAGCCCAAGGGAAGAGGCAGAGCCCAATGCCCAACAAGTCTGGCCAAGCCCAATTCCAGCCTTCTCTTAACAAGAGCGTTCCACACACACCATGACCTCCGTCACCATGATCACTGCAAGCACACCCACCACCGCCATGACTCGAGGAACACCACCACACCACTTCAACGCCATCACCCATAAGACACCGAGCCTGTGCACCAATCCCAAACCCCACCAGATTTAGACCCCTTACGCAACACACCGCCGTCTGATCCCTCGATGTCGCTAATAGTTAGTAAAATAAAAGACAGAAAAATTGAAACATCAACCAAACGTGCTTAAAATGTACTTCATAGTAGAAAAAAAAAATTCATAATAAAATCATCTAGAATAATTGTCATAGTAAAACAAAAAATTGAGCAAACTTCCACATTCATCCCGAACTCCCCACCCTAATTAAATTTTTATAGAATGAAGCAGTCCCTCTAGAGACATCTGATAAAATTGGAACCATGAAACAAACCAATATATCTCTTTAAAATATAAGCAATACATGTGAACATGAACATCGCAACGTAATTGCATTGAAAAGATGCATACCACCCCTATGGTTCTAATTTTAATTACTAGCCTCATACGCGTAGAAGACACATGTTATTGTAGAAAGGATGAGAACATGGAAGTTTCTCAATTTTATCTTCTAATGTATTCTTTTATTTTACTAGAATATTCCTATTAGATAATTTCATTATGATTTTTTATTTTTATAACCTTGAGCAGCACTAAGAGCACGCTGTCTCTCCTCTTAGCAAATATAAGAGTAGGCTTGACGCATTTATGGGAGTAGATCCATCAAAAGGATCTATCCATGAGCAATAGTATAAGAATAAGCTTCATTGAGTCCCATAAGAAATTGCATCGATTTTTGATGATCTTGTTGTACTCCACAATTACATATTGAATATGTATAAGATGCCAATTCATCCACACACCCAACTTGATGTAGCAGGCTACAACTGAGAGTTGTTCTTGTTAAACAATCTCACGCTGAATATATGTGATACAATTAGCGTAATAGTTCCAAATCAATCACTAGCCATCACCAGACTGGTGATAAAGAATTTGCTCTGGGTCAAAGTATGAGGCCTGGGCCCACCCACTATTGACCCAACTGTCCAATGGGCCAGTTCTTAAATATGCTCGGCCCAAATACATGGATCGGGTCATTCGAGGAACCCGACCACCCAAATTTAACAGCTGCATAAGTGCCAACCGAGAAAAGACCGAAGAGGTGGGTGCTCAGTCTCCCGTTCCGCGCGTGGACATCACTCGCAGCTCTCTGAAGCCTGTGGTTGTCTCCTTCCTCCTCTCTCATTTGAAATTCCGGCAAGTTCCTCTCACTACTGTCACTTGTTTACTCCATAGCTCTACAACGTTTGCTTTTGGGTATTCCTATTATACCGAATTTGCAAACTTCGATCGAAACTTGGATTCAGCTCTTCTTTCTATTGATTCTTCTTTCAATTATTTTGTATGGATGTGGGTGCAGTTTGATGAACTTGCAGTGGGAGCAAACTCAGTTGATTGTGACTTTAATCGGATTGCTGCAAAGGTTTCTTGTAGTGATTCAAGTAACTCATTCGGGTGAAGCATTCAATCGACATGCTTAGGATGATTTCTGAGCATACTTGTGCAGGCAGAAGGTTTTCGCAAAACTTCTTTTCTAATTTAATATTTCTGCCTAGCTTATTATGTTTTTCATTATTTTATAGTCTAGTTCATTTTGTGGTAGCTTCTGTCTAGCACATTGTGTCCTAGTACTCAGCTAATTTTCAAATTAGCTTCTGTATAGCGTGTGCATGATGTCCTAGCACTCGGCTAGCTCTGATAAAATTGCAACTACAGCTAGGCTTGTTATAAATTCAAATAAGCGATATCATTTGAGCATGTATTTCACTCATAATGATTATCAATCTCAGTGAACTCACTATCGTCATTTCTTTTGGATTACATGGGTATGGACACTTGTTTCACTGGGTGTGTCAATATATTCAAGGTTGGTTGTCTAGCTGAGGCTGCAGAGTTGAGTCATCTAGCCAATGTGTCAGTATGTCTAATTTCGATCGAAAACAACTGTCATATGTTCATTTGGATTACGTGGGTATTGAGACATGTTTCACTGATGTGTAACTATGTTCAAGGTTGGTGATCTAGCAGTTGAGGAGGCTGCAAAGTTGATTGATTTAGCAGATGTGCTAATATATCGTGATGTTAAAAATAACTGCCCAAAGAGATTCTAGCAGCCATATCTCATACCTTGTGACAGTGGAGCAAGAGATCAGTTGACATGCTCAGGATTATGTTTGAGCAAATTCTTGCCGCTGGGTATGTCCATATATAGTTAATAGTTCTCAACTATTCTTTTTCATATAATCTCTATGCTGTAATAGTAGCAAGATAATTAAGTCTTTCATGCTCCTATCTTCGTAGTCTTCTTTTTTATTCTAAGATCTGACTGATGCCCTTGATTTTTACCCTCCTAGTATGTTAAGTCCCTCTACATGAAAAACCAATATAATACAAGCTCAGTGTACAATTATAAAATGGTTTGTTGAGTGTTGCACTTTGCAATCTCACTAATGAAATTAAATCCACTAGCTACCTGAAAAGCTGGTATGTCCAAAACTCCAGATTTTATTATCAAACAGATGCTGATTAATTTACATGAGATCACAGAAACTTTTTACATGACATCACTTCCTCTATCATTCAGTCTCCTCGCGAACCTCCAAGCTTTGTATTTAGATGTTTCCCATGCCTGTCTGCAGTAAAGTATGACTACTGATATTGAGTGTAAGATGCCTAAGGGAGATTTTGAAGCAACAAGGAAAGACACTACTGAAATTGAGCCTACAATGTCAAATTCCATCGAAGATTTTGAAGCAGTTGAAGCAACATGACAAGCTGCCGGTTGGACACGTAATTGTAAGTTACTTGGTTTTCAAACTCTCTCCCTTCGATTGCTTGGTGTGTTTTTCATTGTGATTTCTGCTATGAGTCTTTTTTTGGGATTCTTGACCTGTTCTTGTTTCATTTTTTGTTGGTTTCTTCCTGCAGCTGAAACATCTACTCAGTGGAAGCATGATGTGTTTTTGAGTTTCAGAGGTGTAGACACTCGTAGGGGTTTTCTATCCCATTTGTACCATGAATTGGAAAACTAATTAAAACATTCAAGGATGACATACAGCTTGTAAACGGGGAGGATATTTCTCAAAGTCTGCTAACTGCAATTGAAGAATCAAGGTTTGCTGTCATTGTTCTGTCAGAAAACTATGCTTTTTCTATGGTGTTTGGATGAACTTACAAAGACTTTGCAATGCAGGGAAGGCCAGGATACTATTTTACCGATTATGTGGATCTCTCTGATGTTCGACATGAAAACAAGAGTTTTGAAAAAGCTTTAACTAAGCATGAATCGTTGGGGGAGGCCGAACAGAAGGTGAAGCAGTGGAGAGTTGCTTTGAAAGAAGTAGAAGGCCTCTCTGGGTGGGATTCAAGGAATTATAAGCAAGCATGATAAACTATCTTAACAAGACTTATACTTCTGTATTTATTATTTGACTAATGAACTTATAGCCCACTTCATTGTAGGACTGAAAGTAAACTTGTTGAATACATGAATGATGAAGTTTGTGTGCAACAAAGTACTTGAAGTACCCATAGGAGGTCACAGAGTTTGAAGAAATAAGACGAGCCATGGATGAAGTCACTAAGATACTGGAGGATGATAACATCACTGTGATTGGGGTGCACGGAAGAGGAGGCGTTGGCAAGACAACCATGGTGAAACATGTCAGTGTACAAGCTGAAAAGGATGGGCTTTTTTATGGGCTTTTTGCTTATGTGATTGTGGTTGTTGTATCCCAAAGCCCTGATTTGCAAAAAATTCAAAGCACATTGGCAGATCTGCTGGGATTGAAATGGTGGAGGAGACAGAAGTTGGAAGAGAGGATCATGATTGAAAATGGGATCCTTATAATCTTGGACGACACATTTGGGAGATAATTGATCTGTCAAGCATTGAAATACCTGGTCAGAGTAGGCTTCAGTGATGCAATTCAAAAGTTCTACTCACCAAGGATAATGAATGTCTGCCAAGCTATGGGGTGCCAAGCACTGATCCCTATCAACAGTACCAAAGGAAGATTCTTGAAATTTATTCCTGAACAATTCAGAGTCTTTTCATGAATCTACCAATTCCTACGATGAAGCAAGAGAGGTAGCTAGAGAGTGCGCTGGTCTCCCAAATGCACTGAAAGAAGCTGCAAGGGCAATTGGACATAAATAGGCTTACGAATGGAAGGAAGAAGTTGCAAAGGCACAAGGGGATAATGACTTGGACGAATGGAATCTAGCAGCTCCACACTAAATGCAGCTCAACCTGTCAACCCTAAAGATGAGAGAGACGCATTCAAAAGAATAAATTTAAGCTATGATACCTTGAGATCCCGATGATGCTAAGTCATTCTTCGTGCCTGCTGCATGTTCCCGGAACAGTATGATATATCAATTGAAGAATTGCTGATGGACTGGAAAGGTTTACTATTCCGACAAAATGCAAGAAGCCAGGGACAGAGCACATTCTGTTTTCACATACCTTAAGGGAAAGGGGAAAGGAAGAAAAAAAAAAAGGAAAGAAAAAAAGAAACAGATACACACAGAAAAGAGACATTAATTCATAAACAGCCAATTTGCACTCTTGCTTTATCATCTTGAACAGATTCAAGAAACTGGTCTAGTCAGAACTTGTGAACAGCCTCATTTATCAAAATCTGTTTGGCGTACAACTTTTTCCGTATTGCATGTCAATCCAAACCCAAGAGGATATAAAGGGTCGGATGAGTTGCTTCCGACATCCAATGGGAGCTGTTCAACACTTTTAAACCATGTCACCGGTAGCTTGCCCTCGAAGTTATAATCTCCAAAGATAACATCTGCAATTCCCTCTCCTTCACTACCAGGCAACCAAGCAGCAACAAGAGCATCCATCTTTTCCAAGAGACTTGGCTCTACAGTTAAGGGTCTTCCAGATATCAGAATCACCAATGTGGGGATTCTGTCAGCAACTGAGCATATTACATCGGGTCCATTAAAAGGAATCACAAGCTCCAAGTTGTCGCCCTTACATTCGGCATATGAACCTTCACCACCAGCAACAACTGCAACGGAGGTATCTTTACGTGCTAGGGTATCTGTCGGTGGCAGTTGCTCATAAATTATCTGTTTCCTCTCCAACTGCCTTCTTGATAGCTTCCAAGATGGTTGTGCCTAGAAATGTAAATATAAACATGAAAATTTACAATTTGTGTAGCTCTTGTTATTTATAAAATTTCAGTCTAAAGTCTAAACTTCAAATATTGTTGCAAAACAAAAGAATCCATGTGCTAGAAAAACCATTTTTGTTTGACTATTTTTCACCTCAAGAAAACTTTGGTGTAGAGTGGTTTAAGGAGTAACAACTTGAAAGGGAAAACTTGTTGTAAAGTCCAACTCAGACCTGACATGGTACAAATGTCATGTTATAATGAACATCAAAGAATCAAACATGTAGCCTTATCAATTATTAAAGTCCCGGGGAAATAGCAATATTACATACCAATGGTGAACCTGCCGCATAAGAATGACTTGTGAACAGCTTCGCGTGCCAGATCCCTATGCAGCTGCATTGTAATGATATCCGTAAAAACTGGTATCAAATATTAAATTGTCTGAGGTGAAAATAAGATAGGATAACAGTGCATTATAGGTCTACCTTACAACCAACTCTGTCCAGCAAAGATCTATCAGAAAAGGGACGTTCAAAAAGACCAGCAACAAACTTCACTCTCAGTATTCTCTCAACAGCATCATCTATCCTGGACATTGGTATCTCCCCATGTTCCACCAGATTCACTAAATCATCCACAAAATTTTCAAATCTGAAAGGCACCATAAACTGCATACCTTCTCAATTAGACAAATGAACTAAAAATCAACAAAAACAACAAATAGTATGGCTTTAAAAGTTGTAGTTCAATATCTACCATGTCAATTCCAGCATTGACAGCAGATAAAATGCAGAAACAATAGTTTGACCCTTGAGGCTCACTGGGTATTTCAATACCGTCCCAGTCAGAAATCACAATTCCCTGCAGCAGAGCATAACCTGATAAGTATTCAGACGTATATTTTTGTTACTTATGCGAACTATTTGTATGAAACATCAAATACCAATACTGCTGTAGTTTGGTGTAAAGAAAAATAAATTTAGAATACTGTCAGATACTCAGATGTAATTTCTTGTATAATGGCATGGGTAATGTCTTGGGTTCATATTGTTCACCAATAAAAAAGTTCGCATTATCTAGTTGCTCACTTTAAATCCTAGCTTTTCTTTCAAGATTTCAGTTAGGAGAAAACGATCAGCATGTAGTCTATTTCCATTCCAGCTGGAATAAGATGCCATAAAGTGGAAACTCCTTGAGAAATGCAGTCCAGATAAGGTGCCATATGAATCCTCTCTAAGTCATAGTAAGATGATATGGTATTTCCCTCATTTACACCTTTCTGTGTACCCCCATCTCCCACAAAATGCTTGGCACATGCAATAGTGTTGTTTTTGGAATCAAAAGAATGTACGATTAATTAACGATTTCTCACATGTAAGAGAAAGTGATATGGGACTTGGATTGGAATACAATATCAAAGTTGTCAAGGGATGAATGCGTTAAGAAATATGAACAAGTTAGTACAGGAGAAACATGACAGACATAATTTTACAGACATCGATCATCATGGTAGAAGAGTTGGGAGGAAAATTATTGGTCTTCATATCCCCAAAAACATGACATTTCAATTTACTAATTACCTTTCAAACAAGATTTGCCAATTAACTATCTTGTTTGAAAGGTAATTAGTAAATTGAAATGTCATGTTTTTGGGGATATGAAGACCAATTATAAAAGGTGAATAAACAAGCAATCCTTTCTACCTTCCCATTATAAAAGGGTAGCCATTTTCATGCCCTTGGGGTGGCTTCCCCTGCAAGCCTGAGAAAATCGATGTCATCTTTCTAACAATTTCAGTGTCTTCGCTGTAACTCTCGTAGCATCGTCCCCACCTGGGATCTCTGCATACCTGCCAAAATTCATTCAATTGAATATATTGATAATATCAAATACCCTATTAGTACAGTAATGATGATGTGATCACCCACAAGTTACACAACTATCACACCAGTACCAACTGCAATCTTTGCAAGCTAAAAAAACATTGTAAGAAATGGCATTGAAATCTGATGAACTGTAGTTCCAGTTAATGAACAGGTAATAGTATTAACTGATTACATTCACAATGACTAACAGCTACACAGGGAGCAAAAGTGTAGTGAATCCCGCTGGCCCTGACTTCAAGAGCAGTTGCCTCACCAATCCTTTGAGCCAAATCCGCATCTCTGTCACATAATTCAAACATTTATGGACAAATTAAACGAGAATCTTGAAATGGTTGGATCATAATGAGATATTGGAAGTCCCTTCTTTTGTATGATTAATTATGCTACTTGACGTCGAAGCAACCTATCAATATACTACAATGAAAAGATTGAAACAGAGAATATGGAACCTAATAGTCACCCTCTTCACTTTCAGAGACCAGCGTTCTTATAAAAATTCAATTCTTTTCAAGTCATAACTCTAATTCAAAGAACAAATTCGATTCTTTTCCCACGTTTCTTAGGAAAAGAGGGAAGAAGACTAACCTGGTAGCCCCAAGACCAACACTGTGAGGAAATATAGTGGCACCAGGCGCACCAAAGACTCCATTGTTCCCATGAACAGCATCAATCCCATATATCAATGGAATCCGGAGCCAGGTTTCCAGCGCACACCTCTGAAACCCGTCAACCATATCGGCCCAGTCCGCCGATAAAGCCTTCCTAAACGGCCCACTTCCTGCACCACTGGTTACACTCCCTAGCACATACATGAATATATATATAGTCATCATCAGTTGCACAAACAAAACCATAAAGAGAGGAAGAGAGAAGTACCGATTGAGAAGTCTTTAATGGCAGAAGGTGTAGCGACCTGACGCTCTATCTGGGTCATCTGCCCCACCTTTTGTTTCAAAGTCATGCGAGAAAGGAGGTCCTTGACTCGAGCTTCAATGGGTTCGTTTGGGTTTCTGTATATGCAATTTAAGTTCTCAGCTGTTTCCATCTTGAGCTATACTACCCAATGAGCTCTTCAGCTTCTTTAGGCTCAGTTCAAGAAACCCAGAAGAGAATCCGAAACTTGCAGTGAAATTCACAACTGGGTACTAGAAGCTAGTGTTGCAGTGCAGCTTTATTATATGAAGTCTACAACTTGTAGTGGTCGCGCCTTTTCCTGAGACTATGGTTTATTTATTTATTTTCTTAAAAGTCACAAACTAGAAACATATACATAGGTCATAGGAGATGCCGAGATGGTTCCTGACTTCTGTGAGTCTCACCATCGAGATGATAACAACGACGAGCCCAAACTTTCTCACTATCACAATGGTATATTCATTTGTTTTTAGGCCCAAACGACGGGTGGGTTGGACTCCGTTGCAGATGACTTGATATTTTCATGATCAAGATTGATGGAAGTTTTTATCAACACATAAATCTATGAACCATATTGATTGAAATGCACTCAATTGTGAAAAAAATGAAACATATGCTCCAAACTGAAATTCATATTTGCACTAATGGAGGCAAGCTTCTAGCAAATCAATGCTTCTAGTGTAATGGAAATTGAAAATTGTGTTAGGGTGGATTATAACAGACTAACAGAGTCAAAGCCTCCCTCTAACTAAACAAGCTGTAATATATGGAAAATTTTACCATGCAGATCTGCATATCAAATTGTGCATGAATTAAATTTGTCGCAAAATTGATTATGTCATGTAATGAGAACCGCAGAATAGGAGAAGATTGGAAGGACCGTTACACAATTGATATGCATGCTATGGAGACCTGCACCCCAGCCGAATCCATAATATATTATTCGGCAGCAAGTGGAGAATTAAGATGCTGTTTGTCTAGCTAGAATAGAATATGCAAAAGTCTTGTCAGATTTATTTTCACGGTGTTCAGACTCCAACACCCTGCATGTTTCGTTGATTATTTCCCTTGAACCTTCGAACCTTTATCCCTCCTTGGTCGGTTTTCTCATTCGCAGTTTCTTCTTAGCTAGCTGCCTGTACTTGAGAGGTGAGACCTTGTTCTTGCAGTTTATTCTTTCCTGTTCTTGATTGCCTCTTGTTTTGATTTAGTGGTTTTCCAATGGCCTCCAGCTCACAAATACCCTGTGCATCTCCTCCTTCATCAGCTCTTTGATTCGGTGCTCTATATCTCTTTCCTATTGTGGATTCACACAGTCAATAATTTCTTAGTCCTTCTCTCCCTTCTTTCCCTTGTTTGCTTAATTCTCACTGGAAATTAGTCTCTTTCTTGCTCGTTTCAATTTTCAATCTTCGCCGTCAATGTCGGACTATCTTCACTCTCCGGCTGTAGAGCCGTTTAGTCAACAGTCGCTGCTGCCGCGGCTCCAGGCGCTGATCGAGGGCGCCGGGGAGAGCTGGACCTATGCCATCTTCTGGCAGTCGTCGTACGACATGTCGGGAGATTCCGTTCTCGGGTGGGGCGACGGGTTCTACAAGGACGAGAGTGATAAATGGAAAGCGAGGCCCAAAAAGATGACGTCATTAGTCGAGCAGGAGTACCGGAAGAAAGTGTTCAGGGACCTCAACTCTTTGATTTCCGGGACCGACACCACCGCCGACGACGAGGTCGTAGATCAAGTCACTGGTACAGAATGGTTCTTCCTTGTTTCCACGACCCATAGTTTCCTCAACGGCGGCGGGTTGCCGGGTCAGGCCTTTTTCTATTCCAACCCGGTCTGGGTCACCGGGCCGGACCGCCTAGCGGCGTCCTCCTGCGAGCGGGCCCGCCAAGCTCAGGTCTCCGGCCTACAGACTATGGTCTGCGTCCCGACGGCGAATGGGGTGGTCGAATTGGGCTCGACGGAGCTGATATTCCAGAGCTCGGATGTGATGAACGAGGCCCGAGTATTGTTTGATTTCAATAATCTTGAAGTCGGTTCTTGGCCTGTAGCTCCGGCCACTTCAGGACCGAGTAGCAGTAACCATCACATCTCTAAGCCGATTCAGTTTGACAACCACCCTAGTTCCAGTAGCTCTTCTGCTACTCAGTGGAAGTATGATGTGTTTTTGAGTTTCAGGGGTCCTGACACTCGAAGGAGTATTGTATCTGATTTATACGATCGGCTGCAAAACAAGAGAGGAATTAGAACATTTATGGATGATCCAGATCTTCGAGTAGGGGATGCTATTTCTCCCGCTCTCTTAAAGGCGATTGAAGAATCAAGGTTTGCAATCGTTGTTCTATCGAAAAATTATGCTCATTCTACTTGGTGTTTGGAGGAACTTACAAGTATTTGTCGGTGCACTTCAACAGAATTCTTCCACTTTTCTATAATGTGGAACCCTCTGATGTAAGGTACCGGAAAAGGAGTTTCCGAAGAGCTTTCAATAAGCATGAACGCTCTGGGCGACACACATCAGAGAAGGTGCAGCGGTGGAATGATGCGTTAAACAAAGTGGCCAGTTTTTCTGGGTGGCATACAAAGAATTTTAAGTAAGGATCATGATGAAACTATCTATTTTGGATTTAGTGTTAATTTTCCTGATGAATGTGGTTATTTGACCCTTGATTCTTCCCTTCTTGTAGGAGTGATAGAGATCTTGTTGACTCCATTGTGGAATTTGTGTGCAGTAAAGTACAACCTATTGAAATCGGGTTTACAATGTTCGCCGGAGATTTTCAAGCATTTGAAGCAACAAGAAAAAGCATGAATGAGGTTATGAAGGCGCTTCAAGATGACGAGGTCACTGCCCTTGGGGTCTATGGAATGGGAGGGGTCGGCAAGACAACCATGGTTAAACGTGTCGGTGCGCTAGCCCGCAAGAATGGAATTTTTAACCATGTACTTCTGGCTGTCATATCCCAAAGCCCTGACTCGAGAAATATTCAAGCCACATTGGCAGAGCTGCTGGGCTTCAAATTCAAGTGGGAGACAGAAATTGGAAGAGCCGCTGAGTTGCATGAGAAGATAATGAGTAAAAATAAGATCCTTATAATCCTGGACGACATGTGGGAGAGAATGGATTTGTCAAGAATAGGAATTCCCAGCTATGACGAGCTCAAAAAATACAATTCTAAAGTCCTACTCACCACGAGGAGATTGCATGTTTGTAATTCCATGGACAGCCAAGCAAGCATTCCTCTCGATATCTTATCAGAAGAAGATTCTTGGAAATTGTTTATGAGAAATGCAGGAAGGTCTTTTGAATCCTCCAATTTTAATAACGTAGCAAGAAAGGTAGCTGCAGAATGTAGGGGTCTACCAATTGCATTGATAGCAGTTGCAAGGGCACTCAGAGATAAAGATCTGGCGGAATGGCAAAAAGCAGCTCAACGACTGGAGAAGTCGCAAATTGCCAACCCTGATGATAAGGGAGATGCATTCGAATGTATAAAATTAAGCTTTGATTACTTGAAAGATGAGGACCACAAGTCATGCTTCTTGCTCTGTTGCCTATTCCCAGAAGACCATGAAATCAATATAGAAGACTTGTTCAGGTATGCGATTGGAAAAGGATTGTTTCAAGATGCCGAAACAATGTACGAAGCCAGAGGAACAGCAGATTCAGTGGTCAAGTACCTGAAAGATTCTAGCTTGCTTTTGGAGAGTGAATACATTGGATGTGTAAAGATGCATGATGTCATCCGGGATACAGCCATGAATATTGCAAAATCTAAAGATGGGCATCGGTTTACGGTAAAAGTTGGCTGTGGTTTAGAGGATTGGCGGCCACGCGGATTACATGAAGGCTGCACTGCTATTTCACTAATGAGGAACAAAATTCGCAAGCTACCCGAAGAAGAGTTGGTATGTCCAAATCTCCAGCTTTTATTACTAAAACAGAATGCTGATTTAAATGAGATCCCAGAAAAGTTTATCCAAAATCTGAATAAATTAAGGCTCTTGGATCTTAGCAACACTAGTATTTCCGTATTACCCCAATCATTCAGTCTCCTTACCAACCTTCAAGCTTTGAATTTAGATTTTTGCGAGCAATTGATTGACATATCCGTAGTGGGAAAACTTAAGAAGCTTGAAATTCTTAGTATGAGACAATGTCCTCTCAAGAAACTGTCGAGAGAAATAGGACATTTGACCAATCTAAGAATTTTGGATGTCAGTTCCGCTGAATTTCTCATAATTCCACCTAAAGTGATACCGAAGTTGCATAAATTAGAAGAACTGTATATACTAAACTGTGGATTTGAGGATTGGGGGAGTGAAGTTGAGAGAGAAGGAGAAGAAACTGAATTGGTTTTCCCTGTTTTGTCAAATTTGAAAAATTGGCAGGTTTGCATATCTGATGCTAAATGCACACCTAAATGTCTTGAGGTCAATGGAGAATATCATAATTCAAGATCCTTGTTTCTTAATGGAGCAACCATAAGTACCTTACCTGACTGGTTTATCAACACAGTGACAAAGAAAACAGAGAAGCTAGAGTACAGTCGCTGCAAAGGGATGAGTGACATTCTTATGGAATATGACCATGGGAGGTTACATAAGCTCAAGCATCTTAGAGTATGTGGTTATTTTTGTGATTCCTATGTGTACTTGAAGGAGTTGATGAACACAACAAGACGAGTTCAAAAAGGACCAGTGTTTGTGAATTTGGAAGAGTTGCATCTGATAGATCTGATCCACCTTAATGAGTTGTGTGTTGGAGAGTTACCACATGGGTCTCTCTTCAATCTGAAGGTATTGCATATATCTTTTTGTAATATTTTGAAGAATGTATCAAAACTGGTACAGAGACTACCAAATCTGGAGAGACTATATTTAAATTGCATGGATGACCTGGAATATGTGTTTGGATGTGAAGGGTTTGAGCCGAAAGAATCAAAACTGAGAGAGATGCAGTTGTTGGGTCCAAATTCAGTGAAGAGCATTTGTAGTGGTCCTGCCCCACGCGTAATGTTCCAGAGTCTTAAAAGTTTGACTTTTTACCGTTGCGAGTTGCTGCAAAGTCTGTTCGCATATGATGTAGCCCAGAATCTTGTTCAATTGGAAGACCTTTTAGTAGAATGGTGCCCTTTGTTGGTAAGAGTAATTGAAGCAGTGAACAACGAGAAGGCTACGGTTCTTCGAAGAATGAAGAACTTGGTTTTCATGGGACTTCCCAAGTTGTATGGTGCAAGTGCTACTGTTGACATTGAGTGTCCTTCATTAGAACACTTGATTGTGGTTGATTGTCCCCGGTTTTCATTTTCAACCTCTTCCTTAAGCAGGAACCCGTCTTCATTTTCAACCTCTGCTTCCGACTACTTTGGCAGCACCAACCTAGTCAAACTCAATGATCAACAACATCTTCAACTTCTATCATCAAGGTATGAAGCTATGTCATGAACTGAATTTCTTTTTCTTTTCATTGAATGGTGGCGATGTCGTAAGTACTTAAATGAGTTCCACATATATTTTCATTATTTATTTGCTTTCCCAATATCTTATAGTGCAAACGAGTTCTGCATATGGTACAGCAAGCAATGTTTAACTATCCTTTTCTTTCTCACTCTTATATTCTTTTTTTTCTTTGTTATCATAATCATAATCATAAATCATTCTTTCTTTTTAATTTTGATAATTAACTGATGTTTGATAATAAATTTGTGAAAAAAGATGATATCACATAGTAAAGTAGTTCATGTGCTTGATGATTGTTTTGTTCCACTACTTACGAATACAAATTACTTATGTAAAAATGTATAGTTTGAAACAAAATTTCAAAGAGGATCATAGAGGATCATTGCAAGTGGAAATGCATGTGCTCTAAATATGAAGCAGAAATTTGTGACCTATGAATGGGTACTTTCTTTTTTTTTGGTTGATTTAGTGTGGCCAAGCGTTGTTAGTATAAAATATACTATATCTGTAGAATGACCTATATATTTATATTATAGTATAGAATATCTGTAGAAAACTAGAAATGCAAGTGTCGTTCGTCATCAATGTAATTGCAGCTAGCCATGGGGAGGAAGAGAAGTGTAAAGTGTTAGCATTTTGAAACTATTCTTTCCAGTGATGATTCTGCAGTCATCAAATATATGTGGTTACAACTAACAACTAGTGTGGGGATGAAGAGAAGTAGTGTTAGCATTTTGAATTAAATTATTAACAACTTATGTCTTCTGCATAAAGATCCTCTTCCAAAGTTTGGAGTCCTACGACCACAATGCATAGCTCATTGAGTCCCATCCCTTGAAACCAAAGTAACCTCTGTTTTTTTATATTATGTGTGAATGTGAGTGCAGGTTGATGAACTTGTACAGGCTCAGTTAATACACTATAAGAGTTGGTTAGTTTTGACTTAAAAATTGGATGTTGCAAAGATTTCTCGTAGTCATTCAAGTGAAGCAGTTAATTCACATTCAGGAGAATGTTGAGGAAGATTCCAGCGAGAAGGTTTTCTCCAAATCTCTTTTCTCTGGATTCATTTCTTCATCAGTATGTTTTTCATGCTCTTCTTAATTTACTTCATGTTGTGGTAACATATTCATAGCAGAAGATGTCCCAGACTCCCAGTAATCAACTCATATGATAATTGTAACTGCAAGAAGTAGGGACTTCATTGTGAATGCAAACATACATTAGAACTTGTTATGCTACTTAAAGAAATAAGTTTTGTCAAAGTAGTTCAGTCTTTCTCTTGTTTTCCATTACGAGCAGGGTTGGTCATCTAGGTGAGGCTGCAAATCCGATTAATACGCTTGAAGCTGCATTGCTTGATCGTGACTTTCAAGAAAGCCACAGGGATTATGACAGCCATTAATTCTAGGAACCTTGGAGAATGAAGAGATCAGTTGACATGCTCCTTCAGGATGATATTTGATTCTTGCCACTGGTATGTGTATATAAAATTGTTAAATAATTCAACAATACTGTGAATATATCTCTATGGTCAGAGCCACCTAATATTTGCCAAAAAGTTGATTCAGGACCTGGTGTCTGTGGGGACAACAGTATCTGCACTTTGAAAGCAGATAAGAGGCCAACCTGTGAATGCCCAAGAGGATACTCTTTACTTGATCCAAACGACCCGTACGGGACCTGCGATCCAGATTTCAGACAAGACTGTGACAATGAGCTTAGTTATTCAAAAGATCTGTTTGATGTTCAGGTGCTAACAAATACTGATTGGCTTACCTCTGGTTATGAGCAGTTGTAACAACATCATGGTCTCATTATGCTCTTACTATGGTAGTTGTTCTAAAGGTCTTCTGAGTTTCAATTAAAATGCCTGGCTATTGGCTAATGTCCTTGAAGGTGTTTCTTATATCTTAGCCAGTAACAGTAACGATACAAACATTGGAACAATAAAAAAGAAGGCAAATCTACGTAAAATACTTCATATCAATGATGATTGTTTTATGTTTCTTTACTCTAGTTAAGTAGTAATGCAAATAATATACAATGTTATTTTTTAATTTATTAATAATAATAATTTTTCCCAATTAGATGCGGCTGTGTATCTGCTATGTACTGAAGTCTCTCAAAGTAGATGGGCAGCATGTAATGGTCCCCCGCTGACTTGCAATGGTCCCTCAGCTTCTGACTTCCACGGCCGGAACCAAGTCCAACTCCATGATTAAAAACATCTTCAATTCCTTTGTCCAGTTATGATGCTGTGTCATCAACTGATCAAATTCTATTCTTTTCTATTTTCTTTTCATTGAATGGTCTCCTAGATTTCTTGTAACACCATAAATACTAAAAATGTTATTTTTCTTAAAAATAATTTTTGGTAATATATATGTGGTTCTCATTATTCATTTGTTTTCCCATTCTTATAATGCAAATGAGTTCTGTGTATCAGTACAGCAAGCAAAATTTAACTACCATTTTCTTTTTCACTCTTATATTCTTATTTTTCTTTGTTATTATTCGTCATCTTTAACCAATATTACAACTAGCATGGGGATGATCAAAGAGAAATATTGTAAGTATTTTGAATTAAATTCTGAACAACTTCTGTCATCTGCATCAAGATCCTCTTCCAAAGTTTGGGCATAATTGAGTCTTATGTGCGAATGTGGGTGCAAATTAATGAACTATCAGGGTGAATTCTCAGTTAAAACACTAGAAGAGTTGGTTGATTTTGAGTTAAAAACAGAATATACAAAGATTTCTCATAGTCATTTACTCATTCAAGTGAAGTAGCCAATTCACATTTAGGATAATCACCTAATATGATTATTGTAACTCCTGTTTGCTGCTTAAAAGAAAGATTTCTCAAAGTAGTTCTCACTCTTTCAGTTGTTTTTCATTAGGTTCAGTTGGTCATCTAGCTGAGGCTGCAAATCCAATTGATACACTAGAAGCTTTGCTGGATTGTGACTCTCAAAACAGCCAAAGAGTTTGTAAAAGCCATTCTAGGAACCTTGGAGAGTGAAGAGATCAGTTTACATGCTCAACCAGGATGACATTTGATTCTTGCCACTGGTATGTGTAGATAAAATTGTTAAAAAATAATAATAAAAAATTCAAGAATACTCTGAATATGTATCTATGCTGACCCCAGTCAAGTTGTTCTACAGTTTTTCTGAGTTTCCGTTCAAAGGCTAGATTAGTGTCCTTGAAGATGTTTCTTATATCTTATCCAGTAGCACTGTAGCAGTAGCAGTACTATTAAAAATTCTATGTATTATCTTAGATGGTTTTGGTCTTTTGCTTCCCTATAATACACCTGCATATTCATGTAAAGTATCTCTCAATATGTGTTGTTTGCCTGTTTTATATTAGCTTAAGCTAGCTTTCATTTTGGACATGTGGTACTCCAATAATACTTTGGTGGAAATGTGAGTACATTCACCGATCAATAACTTGGTAACAATACCTAGGGCTCATTGGCAGGGGGAACATCCTCATATCCTGTTTCTATGGCTTATAAGTGGGTTTTGCTCATTGGCAGCATTTTTTCACTTTTTTTCTTTATTTATATTTTGGCTAATGTTTTGCTTGGATGTTGAGAAAGTTGAGGAAAATGACACGTATAGGAAAGTCAATTGTTAGTGTAGCATGTTTTTGTGTGTGCTAGCTGAAAGGCTTTCCCTTGCGCTTTTCTTTCTCATTATTAATAACTAATATAGTATGATCACTCATCCTCTCATTTTAGTAATCAACTGATGCTGATAATGGATTTCTGCAAAAAGATAAAACAAACATAGACATTTCATCTAGACACTCAGGCATGCATCTTGGTGAATTTGTTATCCATTTACACTAAGAATACAAATTGCAGACAGATAAGGTATGCATTATGCAGTTACTTTGTGATACGCTGCATATATATTCAGATATATTATATTGTTGATTCATTTATCCATTTTGATCTATAGGTTTTGTTTTGATTTTCAGCAACCGAAGATTGGCTCGAAGTAACAGAGAGATAATTAAATGGTCGAGAAGAAGATTGCTCAATTGCTCATGCAGCTCTTTGTTCATTTAAAACTCTTTGTTCAACGTTTTAGATTTTTGCTCCTAGCTTATTCTTTCCGTTTCTCAAAATGATTAAAAATGTATTGTAAAGTGTAAATAATATTTTAAGACTTTGAAAACTTGTTAAATTTTCAACTTATATACTTATCTTTTATCGCAAATTGACTATAAGATTATGCAAACGCTAAGAAAGTTGATGACATACACGAAGCATGGAGAGACCTTCAATGGCCAAGAAGAAGATTCCTCATTTGCTCATAAAGCTGCAGTCAACCATATCAATTTTATCATGACTAATTAGTAGTGAAATAAACATTTTTGTTTCTCTGTACTTTGTTCTTCTTTTTCTTATCTTTCAATCATGCATTTATATCCATTATTAACGCGAGGAGTGTTCATACTTTGTTTCTCTGTACTAAACTTAATTTGAATTGGTTGATGGATGAGGAGTGTTCATACTCCTTGACTCCTTCCATTACAAATTCTATTCTGGGTGGTCTTCTGTTAGCTTTTCTAGTTGATTACAAAGAGTCCAGAAGTAGGGGGAGAAAATTGATTAATAGTAATATATTATGTATTTTGCTGGCTTCTGGCTTCTATATTGGAGACTTGTGTTATAAGTTACAACAAATCCAAGGTTATATCTTTTGCGACCAAGAAAGTAAAAAGGTTGTAATGGTGTTTCACTGTAAAAGTTTGAAACTCCAAACCACATAGGAGAAACCTGGAATTCGTAATCCACGGCTTGTATTAAAGTCACAATAAGGCAAGATAAGCGGACAAAATATTGCTGATGATAGTTTTTCATGCTCAAAATTGGAACATGGTTCATGCTCTCAACATGTTAGTTTTTATAATTTTTCTATATCTATATTCAAACCTTCAAGAGGACTCTTTGGCTTAGTTTCGTGGAAATCTGTATGTGTTACCTCCAAATTGGAAGACATTCCATGCTCTCATCATTGCTTTGCCCGTTTTGCATGTATTAGCTAAAGTTTTTAGCTTTCAGAAATTTGCTTCTCCAATATTCTTGCTAAAATGTGATTACAGTCATCAACATAATTACTGTTCATTTTCAGGGGGAACTCCATGATACCTATGGCTTATAAGCAGGTTTATGCTCATTATCATGCACAGGCTAGCAGGAACGGTGTCCATGTTGCCATAGTTGTCCCTTCTATGAAGGCTCAACTGTTGAGGAACCAAAACAAAGATGGTAATTTCATACTATTATTGGCCACCTAACTACTCCATTATTGGCAATTAAGTATTTGATGTGTTGTTAAGTTAATAACATTATTGCTCTGAGCATTTTGGTTCCAATTGCTTTGTTTCCTTGTTGCATACATTGTCCTAATTATTTTGAAGACAAGAACAGAAGGGAGAAAAAGATTTTAGTTTGCTTAATTAGCTCAATGATCATAAAAAAACTGACTAAACCATGCCTTTGGATAGTTTTCAGTGAGTCTACTTCTTTTGGATCCAATTGATTTTCCATTTTTTATTGGGTACATGATCAGGATGATACATGATGAATGTATTTTATTGGAGACTATAGTGTTCTTCAAATTATGTCATTCAGATTGGTATAAAGACGCACATAAGGATGGTATTGCACGACCACACTTAAGTTTGAAGATGAAAGATGCATTTAGTCTTGCAGAAATGAAAGCAAGAATTGATGTGTGTAAACTTCAAGTTGAATTCGTTGTAATTTAGACAAGAACATGAACGCTGTTCAATGAAAAATCAGAGAGCGATCAAGGTATGATCTGAAGTTTGGAAAGATGAGTATTGGTGTTATACACTTTGATCATAAGAGTTGTTATTCATTAGGCTGGCGTTGATGAGACAGGCAGAATAGATTTGGTTGGGACTACGATTAATTCCTATTTCCATTTCAACATTTTATTGGTCCATTCAGTTCATAAGATTACTTGGACTCCAATTCTGACAGGGTAAAGACTTCAAATGTTTACCAATCAT
The DNA here is from genome assembly GCA_024704745.1 of Rosa lucieae. Lineage (NCBI taxonomy): Eukaryota > Viridiplantae > Streptophyta > Magnoliopsida > Rosales > Rosaceae > Rosa > Rosa lucieae. Next base: position 83,712,532 of record CM045496.1, on the reverse strand, counting down.
CCCAAAGGTCGGTGTGTCTAAGTCAATACTAGTAGAGTATGCCAGTGAGAAACAACAATAGTTTCTCAAACCTTTTACATTTTATCAAAGATACGAGTACAATATAATTGATCCACACTTTAACTACACCTGCTAATTGGGCATCTTCCTTTGGCCAGGTAATGTGCATTATTGATCTGGAATTAGAAGTCATCACATTTACTTAGATCTATTCTTACCACCTCCCTTCTGGTTTTTACACTGGTTTCTGTAGTTTCTTCATCACTTCTTTGTTGTTGCTTTCTTGCCTGTCCTCTTTGAGACCTGCTTCTTCTTTCTTTCTCGCTTTTTTGGCTTCCAACACCCCAAGAGCCTCTGCGTCTCTTCCCTCAGCTCAACCCGCTTCTGCTTCATTTTTAAGGTGTGTAAACCCTCTGATCTATGATGACCGAAGGTTTGACATAGGGATTGATATTTCTCCAAAGAACCTAACTGCAGTTGAAGTATCCAGGTTGCTCTGGTTGTTCTCTTGCAATCCTATGCTTCTTCTACATTGTGTTTGGCTGAACTTGCAAAGATTTTCCCACGCTCCGAAGCCAAGAATACAGAAGTTCTGCCACTTTTTTATCAAAGGGTCTGTCTGATGTACGAAAAGAATAGGGAAGTTTTGGAGTAACCTTCACTAAGCATGAAAATCTGGGCCATACAGAGAGAAGGCACAACACTGGAAATTTTCTTTAAAAAGGGTGGCCGATTTCTCTGGATAGCATATGCTGCATTCCCAGAATATAATTAAGCACGATGCATGAGACTCTTAATTAAGAACAACTATACCTCTGATTATGGAATTTGACCCGATGATTATTTCACCTTCTTCCTTTTAGCTCTGTACTTGTTAAACGCAGTCAATTATGTGTGCAGTAAATTAAGACCTACTGAAATTGAGTTTATGATGTCTAAGGGAGATTTTGAAGCAACAAGGCATTGACTACTGAAATTGAGCCTATACTGTCAAATTCCATTGAAGATTTTGAAGCAGTAGAAGCAACAAGACAAGCTGTCGTCGGACTTAAGTTGCTTAGTTTCAAAGTCTCTCCCTTCCATTCTTTGGTGTGTTTTCATTTTGATTTCTGCTTTGCTTCTTTTTCTTGGTTTTTTTTTACTGTTCTTGTTTCATTTTTTGTTGGCTTCTTCCTGCAGCTGAAAGGTCTACTAAGTGGAACCATGATGTGTTTTTGAGTTTTAAAGGTGAAGACTCTCATAGGAGCTTTCTATCCCATTTGTACCATGAATTGCAAAAGACGAGTGTAATTAGAACATTCAAGGATGACACAGCTTGTAAACGGGGAGGATATTTCTCAAAATCTGATAACTGCAATTGAAGAATCAAGGTTTGCTGTCATTGTTCTGTCAGAAAACTATGCTTTTTCTACACTGTATTTGTATGAACTTACAAAGATCTTGAAATGATGCAGGGATACACAGTGGCGGAGGGAGGAATATACATGTATGGGGGCAAAAAATATTAGTATATGCTTATAGAGTTCCACACAGCCACACTTCCATCCTTCCTTCCAGGCATGCAAAAAGAAAAGAGATAAAAATAATGGCAATAAAATCTTTCAACACAAAAACAGAACAATCAAATTATACTATCAACAATACACAAGAACAGAGCCACAGCCCACAGAGGAGAAGAAAAACAGTAAAAAAGAAACAAACAAATTAATCAACCTGAGTGCTGGCTTTGGTAGTTGAGTTTGATCAACAAAGTGATATTGATATCTGGGGTTTGAGAAACGAAGTCATCGCAGCAACTAGGATTCTAGGAAGCCAGCAATATCAGTTGTATTTGGTTATTGACTTTGAGTGTAGAGTGCTGGCTTTGGTACTTTGGTAGTTGAGTTTGAATATATATGCTGAATGGGGTTGCACAAGAAGCTTCATGGGGAGCTTTTTCTTGTTTTTTCCATTAGCTTGTGAGAGTTGTGTTGTGGGCGGTGGGCCTAATGATATGTTTAGATGATGTGGACTTTGGACTATCAATCTGGGCTTTGAAGTTTGAAATGGGAAGTTGGGAACACCGAACACCGAACATCTATATCATATATAAGTATATAACATATATGGCCACTTGATGGGGGCAAATTGTCTACTTGGCAGCCAAATGTCAAAATCTCAGTGGGGGCAGTGGCCCCCACTCGGCCTGAACTGCCTCCGCCCCTGGGGATACAAATCTACCAATTATGTGGATCCCTCTGATGTACGACATCAAAACAAGAGTTTTGACGAAACTTTAACTAAACATGAATCGTTGGAGGAAGACGAAGAGAAGGTGAAGCAGTGGTGGAGAGTAGCTTTGGAAAAAGTAGCTGGTCTCTCTGGGTGCTAACTTGGTCTACATAATGAAGTCCTTTACAGCTCTATAGCAGTCAATTATCAGTATTAGTTGTGAATAGGATTACTTTATCCTTTAATATGCATCAATTTCATTTCATAGTTCCATTTCGACATTTTATAGGTCCATTCAATTCATAATATGAATTGGACTCCGCCTGTAACAGAGTAAAGCCTTCAAATGTTTTTACCAGCCCTCCTCCAAACTCTGTATTTCTTAGTCAAGACTAATGACTATGCCAGAAAGAAGACACTGAACAGAGAACAATAATTTCTCCAATTTTTAAAGAAAAATTGGCAGCTCTACTTTTAGTGGAGGATTTGGGGATTAAAGTGGCTCGTCATAGCTAATCAAAGATACTAGTGGATTTGATGCTTTGCTTTGTCTACAATATAATTACTCCAATCTCGCCTAATAATCTGGAACTATTTAGTCTTCATATTTACTTTTATGTTGTTCTCTATTTAGAAGTTCGAGCTTGAAGCTTGAATGAGATGAGTGTATAAAATCTTTCAAGACAAGCTTATTTAGATATCTATAGTAACACTGAGGTCTGAGGAGAAGTCTAGGCATTCGTTTTACAGGAAATGCTTATAAAAAGAAGCGAACAAAAAAAAAAAGAAAAAGGGTTGTGCCAAAAGAAACAGAAATAACTGCGACAGTAAAGGCTTTCAAACCACTGTACTTGATTATTGTGCAGTGGAGGGAGGGATTATGCTTGATGAGTTATTTGCTTCAGTATTTAAAACATTGATTGATGTCACTTTTCTATTTTATATCTAGCTGACGTATATATGGCTCATATGCTTATATTGGCATTGCTAGACCTTCAAATACTAGCCTTGTATTAAAAATTCAAGGCTGGATCTTTACAGTTTAGTATAAAACTCCAAACCATATAGGAGAAACCTTGAATTAGTGATCCTACATCTCAGATAAAAGCCACAAAATGACCAGGCATACAGAGAATCCATTTTGACGAACTTCACACTATTTCAGTTTCAATTAGTGCTTGTTCTCTCTCGTGATCGAGGAAAAATGCATCTTATTGATTACTCTAAATATTTTATGTGAATATGATGTAAGTTCAGAACTAGAGACATATCCCACTAGATCAAATGGTACTGGGCTCTAAATGAATTGTTTTGAATTTTTTTATGTTGATTTTATTTGACATTTTTTGTTAAAGCTATTTTAATTTTAATTTTTTTGTTTAATGGAAAAAAATAAAATGACACAAAAATAAAATATAAATGAAAATATGTGCAATTAAAACTATGTAATAAGTTTGGGGGCAGATGTCACTATGCGCGGCTATTACCCTTTTTGCCTTTGGCATTAGTGAATTAAATTATCGGTTTGAATCAAAAAAATAAATAAATTTTAAAACTGTAATGTAACCAAAAATAAAAAAATTTGAAACTGCAAAAGATATTCACAGCGTACGCAGTACGCACTATAGTCAATTTCTCACTCTCTGCCCTTGTTTGCTTTTCCGTCTCCACTTTAATCATGTACCTCACTCCAAAGTTGAGCGGGAACACACTTCCACGAAATCCCGCCAATTAAACTCAAAAATTCCCAAACCCTAACCCTAACCCCCGCCCGCCCCATTTATCATCTCCCTCACCCATTTCCCTCCCCTACTGGAAAAGTGGAAATTAGTTTCTTTCTTACTGATTTCAATAGCCTCCTCTGCACCTCTTCCCTTCATCCGTTTCATCATCATCATCAGCTCGTCCGTGGAAGTATGATGTGTTTTTTAGTTTCTCAGCTTTCCTCTCTGGTAAGTTTTAGTTTTGTTTCGCTTTTGTTCTTGTTCTTGTTCTTTCATACCTTCTTGCCCAGAATTATGGGTTTGTTCTTTCATACCGTTTTTTCGTTTCTCAGCTTTCCTCTCTAGTAAGTGGCTGCAAGATATTCGGGATCTGGGTCAAGGACGGTACTGATTCGCAACCCGTGACCCGACAGTTTTTCCCGGTAGATGTATCCTTCGAGATGGTACTCACGCCTGAAGCTAGTGTTGCCGCCGGGACGGTTGCTTCTTCCTCTTTTTCATCATCAGCTGTTGAGTGGAAGTATGATGTGTTTTTCAGTTTCAGGGGTCCTGACACTCGAAGGAGTATTACATCCGATCTATACCATCGGCTGCAAAACAAGAGAGGAATTACAACATTCATGGATGACCGAGATCTTCAAGTAGGGGATGCGATTTCTCCCGTTCTCTCAAAGGCAATTGAAGAATCAAGGTTTGCAATTGTTGTTCTGTCGGAAAACTATGCTTCTTCTACTTGGTGTTTGGAGGAACTGACAAAGATCTGTGAGTGCATGGAAGAAAACAACCGAATTTTTCCACTTTTCTATAATGTGGAACCCGAAAATATACGGTACCGGAAGAGGAGTTTCGGAGAAGCTTTCAATAAGCATGAAAGCTCTGGGCGACACACATCACAGAAGGTGCAGCGGTGGAAAAATGCTTTAAACAAAGTAGCCGGTTTCTCTGGGTGGCATACAAAGAATTATAAGTAAGTATCATGATGAGATTATTTATTTCAATTATCAAGAGTCATGTGCACAGCTTTTCCATTTATTATTTGACCCTTGATTCTTCCTTCCTTGTAGGACTGATAGAGAACTTGTAGACGCAATTGTGGATTTTGTGTGCAGCAAAATTCAACCTATAGAATCTGAGTGGTTTGATTTCCATAATCTTATAGGAGGAATTGGATATAGAAATGGTCTCCCTTGGACGTTATCTGTGGTTCCTGGCCCTTATTGTGGAAGATATTTAGTTGATGTTCAAGCTCAACATCCTCAGAAACACAAGTTGTGGCTTGTGGAAAACGGTTTTGTTCATAATCTGTGGACAAAATCCAATGAAGCTCTTAAAGGGCTTCCATATATTATATCTGAAACCGTTAAACACATTAGACCTGAAGGGTGCATTTTGAGATTAAAATTTATATCAACTCCACCAGAGTGGACAATGATAAATGGATAGATAAATTACATTTCTCCATATCATCATGTCCGGATTATTCAAGGCCCTAAGCCCACCATTGTGAGAAACATTGGAAAACCAAATCTGAGCATCCCATGGATGAAAGCTATGGCCATAAAAAGTATCAAGGAATTAGTCTCTAAAGACTATAGCTCTAGCCTCCTGCCATGTGGAGAAAAGATAATGGTTGTTTGTGATAATTCTCTTCTTCGAGAAAGCTGTGACTTTTCACAGCAAAAGAATTTGATTGCTCTCTGGCCACCACCACATGGCTAGATAATATTGAACGAGATGAAAAATATAAAGTTTTCTCTGATTCGGATCTTGAATATGAGAGTAATGATCATGAAGCTCCCGACAGTAGTCCAAGCTCTACGTTTGAATGTTTGTAATTCCATGGACAGCCAAGCAAGCATTCCTCTCAATATGTTATCAAAACAAGATTCTTGGAAATTGTTTGTGAGAAGTGCAAGGTCTTTTGAATCGACCATTTTTGAGGTTGTAGTGAGGAAGGTAGCTAGAGAATGTAGGGGTCTACCCATTGCACTGATAGCAGTTGCAAGAGCACTTTGAGATAAAGATCCGGCGGAATGGCAAAAAGCAGCTCAACAATTAGAGAAGCAGCAAATTGCCAACCCTGACCATGATGAAGATGCTTTCGGATGTATAAAATTAAGCTATGATTACTTGAAAGATGGGGACTACAAGTCATGCTTCTTGCTGTGTTGCCTATCTCCAGAAGATTATAACATCCCAATAGTTTGTGCTTGTTTATATTTATTGACACTCCCTGGCCTTACTTTCCAGGCTAGCTTAACATTCTGTTGAAGCTAAAAGCATTACTTCCAGTTTAATATACTATGATTGCCAGGCTTAACTTTTCCGTTATTTGTAACGTAGAATATGTACTTCATTTTGTGGTTACTTCCGTTATACATGAGGATAATCAAGACATTTTACCCTTATATATGGTTATTTTTAAAATGTTTCAAGAAAAGGGTTAAACATCAAATTAAATGACCAAAAGATGAAACGATATCTCTTAATCCTTTTATGCTCTGATCCCAACTTTTTAAGTCCCTGCCAGTCTAGGCCCGCCCGCCAAATCCGATTACCCAAATGGCCGAGTCCATCAAACACGAGACTCATGAACTCTGGCTAGGGTACTAGCTACTCTTGTCGACGCTCTGGTTTCGCGAGTGGAGGTTACCCGCTTCTTTCTCATCCCTCGCGTCCCCTGCTGATCAATTAGGTACTCACTAGTCACTACTCACTACTGTCACTCAACTTATATATCTGAGTATTGATGCTTTTTCGTATCTGTAAAAAATGGCTCAATTCTGTTGGGTTCTCTTTTTTCTCTGTCATCATTGGAAATTCAGCTTTACTATGAAATTCCAACTCATTTAGGAGAAGCTTTGAAGTAGTAATACACACAGCTTGGACGAAAGCCACAAAAATGGAAAGATGAACAAACAACCCATTCCGATGACTCCCTCTCTATTCCAGCCTCAGTTGGTAGAATAGAAGAGTTAGTTCATTGTGCTTGGGATAATATTCGAGCAGATTCTAGCTAGCTAGAAAGTTTTCTTCAAAATTGTGTTTGTCTGATTTCGATCATGGCTTATGTGATATGCTTTTCATTCTTTTCGTCTTTTGTAATGCACTTTATTTTCTGGTAACTTCTATTCTGTGCACCGATGTCCTAATACTCAGCTCATATAATTGCAACTGAAGCAGTAGTCTTTTCAAAGTATTAGTCTTTGCTTTGGGGATAACAAAACACATAAATTGTTATGCTATTTAAAACAAAAGAGTGTTAACTGTTATGTGTAACATGTGTTTGTGTACTAGCTGAAAGGCTTTTGGCTTGCCTATTTTTTGTTGCAAAAGAGCAAGATTTGTTATATTGACTCATAACAACTGAGAAAATTATACTAAATCAATCGAGAAATGGCCCAAGTCACTTATTGATTGTGTATTATTAGTTGTTCTCATAACAGCTGAAAGGCTGTTGCTTACGCTTTCCTTTCGTTCCCAAACTAGGAAATTTTGTTGAAATGTTGTGCTAAATAACAAAAGGTGCAAAAAATTTATTGAGAAATTACTTATTTCTTTATTCTTGAGTGTTGTTAGTCAGGTTGTCTAATTTAGCTATGAAACTGTGACATTGATAGGATTTATTATGTCCAATCTTTTGCTTTGAGATACAAATTGAATTTTTACTAGCATAAGGGGGGTGTTATGTTTTTGTTTTTATCTTTATGCTTCTTTCGGGTTTTGATCATCAGGTGTTACATGCCTGTTTTACTAAGTATCCCCATCAGCTGAAGTTGATGATCCTCATCTCCGTTGCCTGGTCAGAGTCAGTTTCCGCGTTGCTCAATTGGATCCTCAAGAGTGAGTATTTTACTATTCTTGTTCTTCTGAGAAGTATTAGCATTTGAATTAAATTCTTTATGGTGAATACCTAAGGAGGCCCATCCATGAGAGCCGAGATTAATCTCTGCATTGCAATCCCCATTTTTTCATGCCTATTATCCTGAATACAATTCATCAGCCCCCTATCTATGATGTGCATAGCAGCTGAAAGAGAAAAAATGTTAGCTGGCTTCAATCAGTTTTGTTATTGCTTTAGACAAATAAAAATGAAAAGGGGGGTTACTTTTTATTCTTTTGGCTTTTTTTCAATGGACATCGGGACAGATATGTCAGTGTTTGGTTGTGAATAAGAGTTCATCTTTGAAATGGATCAGTGTGACAATGCAAAAGGATTTAAATACCATTCATTTGCCTACGTATACTGTTGATATGAGATGTTGATGTAGGAACTTTCATAATATTCTTTCTTTCTTTCTATGGACACTAGTGTTTTAGTTTTGTAATGTTGGCTATCATGTTCAAATCTGTGATGATCAGCAGAATTGTATTGCACTGCTTCCTTTTCATGTGCTTTTGACTGAAAATACAGAATTTTTGTTAAATCCAAAATTCCACTGTCTATATGAATTGCATTGCTCTCTTGCTTTCTCTTTGGATTGAATGGATGCTGTTTTCTCCTGCTTCTGTAAAAAGTATGGAAATTTGGTTTTGGTTTCTTCCAAGTACTTGTGTATAGTGACAAAAAGGTTAAATTTTTTACTACTAATTCTTCAAATACTGGTAGTTAGTGTTAATTTCAGTTAGTTGATGGTATTGTGTTTGATGTTTGTTGTATGCTTATCTTGTCATTGCTTACCAATCCAAGGTTGCATCTTTTGAATTCAACCATAAAACTCCAACCAATAAAAAATATAAGGTTTGGATTCAAGCCACAAAAATGGCAAGTCAGACAAACTAAACGTTTCGATGACTTGCTCTCTTTTCCAGCTCCATGGAGCTTTTTAATTATTTTCTCATGAGAAAAATGCTTGTTACAGTTTATCTTCTATACTTTGGGTAGAAGATTGTCGTAGCTTGGATGGCCTTATTGAATCAAGTGAGGAAAACGTGAAGAACAAGATCATTGTTTTCCAGATTTGAAGAACTTGCTCTTCTGTATGCTGTTCCACAGGTTACAGGAGTTGTTCAGCAGTGGAACTGCTACTCCACAGGTTACAGGAGTTATTCAGCAGTGGAACTGCTACTATTCATATCTAGTGCCCTTCATTAGAACACTTGCATTTGGATCACTGCCCTCAGTTTTCCATCTCTGATTTTAATCTTTGGAATCAAGTCCATCTTAATATGCCTGACTGCCCTCAAATTCTGTTCAAACCTCATTTGTTTGAATTCATGCTTCATTTATTGCCTTTCATTGTTTCATTCTCTTGTAGTTAGTTCATTTTTTGAGGTAACTTATTTTTTGCGCCTAATCATAGTGTTGAGCTAAAAAAAATAAAAAATCATTTATAGATCATGTATAATAATGGTTATCACCTCAGCAATTTTTCAGTTATCTTTTCATATCAAAACAAAGTCACTGACATGGTTCTTGATACTTGTTTCACTTGTTTGATACACTAGAAACTCTTCTTGGTCATCATGATGTTACAACAACTACCAAAATATAATTCACTTTGGGTATATATATTGCTCCAACTGTACTTTTATGCTTGTTTCTTTGGGTATATATAATTCACAAAGTACTCGGAATTTGAGGGTCTAAACTCGATTGATGGTATTTTGTGTTTCGTCTGCTTGTATTGGCATTGCTTGACTTTTTAAATTCAACCTGCCTTGCATCACACATACAAGGTTATTTTTGATCGAGTTTTACTATACAAGAATCATTGTACTAGTAATATATGGCTCGGATTAAACATGGCAAATTGGCGAGCCTGCAAACAAGAAATTTTGCTCTTTGATGAGTCCCTTTTCTTGCATGTTGATGAATTTAGATAGGGTGCAAAGTGATCGGTTGGTATAGTACTAGAGCTTGGTTTGATTGCGACTTAAATCAGAATACTGCAAATATTTCTTGTGGTAATCCAGGAAACTCATTCGAGGAAGAACTCAGACATGCTTGGGATAATATATGAGCACATTTTGGCTGACCAGAAGGTTTTGCAAAAACATCTCTCTCTAAATCATTTCTTCTTCCATGTGTACCTTTTTAGTTATTTTGTAATTTGCAGTGTACTTCATTGTGGTTACTTTCTTGTAGCACTTGATGTCCTAGAACCCAGCTCATATGACACGTCTAACTAAAGTACGTAACTTGTTCCAAAAGAACTCATATCAGCATAAAGCTCATGTAGCTCACTCATAATTGTTATTCACGTCATGAATTCTCTACAATCCTCTCATTTGTATCAAGGCTTGAAGGTTAGTGATGTAGCTGAAGATATTGTTGATTGATCTAACTGATGTGCCTATATATCAAGACGTGAAAAACAGCTTCCACAGTGATTCCAATAGCCATCCCCTAAACCTCGTGAGAGTGAAGAGATAAGTTGGCATGATCAGGAATTCAGGATTCTGTTTGAGCAAATTCTTGCCCACGGTATGCATCTACTTAATTTTCAACAATTCACTCTATACACCTCTATATATGCTGATATTGTCTTGGGAAAAGTTTGATTTTTACCCTCCCCTGTTTTATCCCCGTGAACAGAATACTTACTAGAAAAAGTTCAATGTACAATCATAGATATATTGACTGTTCAGTGTTGCACTTCCTTTATAATACTGCTTTATTTATCATGCAAGTAGCGACCAAAAAGGTCTGTAGCGTAGTTTGTTTAATAGTGTATGTGCTATCTCATTATCATTTATCTATCAATTGTCTGTTTAGTTGTTTATATAAGCTTAAGCTTTGATTCTGGGAGATTTGGTTCTCCAAAATACTTGCTAAATGTGATTACAATGTTCATTGGCAGGGGAAAACTCTCATAGATGTGGTTTCTGCTCCTCCTCATGGAAACGTTCCGCATTAATGTCCACGTCGCCCTTCCTACAGCTTGAGGAACCTAATTAATAAACATGGTAATTCCAAATCTAATACTGGTAATTATTTACTGCATTAGCTGGTGTCAGCATTCATGAAGATATCCCAACTGCATAGCAGACCAACTACATTGGCTTTATTCTTTATTGACTACTCTGCCTTTAGTTATTGTACTCTATTGACTTCTCTGTCATTTGCTGTTGTAATAGTTAGAATAGTTACTATAACTCCTATCCTCCCAACTGTAATTGTAGGCCTGAACATACTATAAATCCTCCTAACTGGAGATGAATATACATAACTGATATTACCATTTGTCATGGTATCAGAGCATATACAATCCTAGGAAATATTTAGAAGGTATTTCTGATATGCACTTGCAGCAGCTTCTGTAATCTCAGAGTTGCTGGGCCTTACCTTACCTACAAAGCTTCTGTAATCTCAGAGCTTATTGCCTTACCTCACCTGCAAACTCTGTAATCCCAGAATTTGTTGCCTTACCTTCTGCAAGCTTCTGAAATCTCAGAGCTTGTTGTTCCAGCTGATTACCTTAGCTTTTCCATCAATTCCCGACCCAATCCGACAAACTATCCCAAAATCAATCTTCCGCTGCTACCGTACCTGTTATTGTGAAAAACAATGGTCAATGATGATGACATCAATGTTTCCAACAAAGGTGATTCATCTGCAACTCAGCTTCCACAAATTGTCACAGTACAAAGTGACAATTCCAATTCCTCTCATATTGGCATGAAACTTGACGATACCAATTATTCACTCTGGTCTCAAGTTGTGGAGATGCATGTTGCTGGGCGAGAAAAGTTTGGATATTTGACTGGTGAAATCCCACAACCTTCACCAAAAGATCCAACCTACAACAAATGGAGGGCTGACAATGCTCTAGTCAAAGGCTGGCTGATCAATTCAATGTCTTCCACTTTGATGGGCAACTTCATTCGTCTTCCTACAGCTAAGGCGGTTTGGGATGCTGTTGCTAAAACCTACTATGATGGCTCAGATATGTCTCAAGTTTATGAGTTGACTTGCAAGGCCTTCCAAATGCGTCAAAATGGGAGACCAATCACTGCCTACTACTCTGATCTTCAAGGTATTTGGCAAGAGTTAGATCACCGTTGTCCAAGTAACATGGAATGTGCTGCTGATGCTGCTACTTGGAAGAAACAAACTGAGAATCAACGTGTGTACGTGTTCTTGGCTGGTCTAGATCCTGAACTCGATAAAGTTCGCAGTGATGTGTTGCGAATGGATCCTTTCCCTGATGTTGAAGTTTCCTTTGCTCATGTTCGACGTGAAGCTCAACGTCAAGTTACAATGATGAATGTCTCTGAAGTTCATGAGGGCTCTGCGATGGTGTTCGGAACTCAGCGAAATGGTGTTGCTCGACCTTCCTTTTCCTCAAATGGTTCCAGTTCGAAGAACACTAAAACAAGAGAGTGTTCTTACTGTGGTGACAAAGGCCATATCCGAGAGACTTGTTTCAAGTTAATCGGCTTCCCAGATTGGTACTTGGAGCAAAAGGAGCAGCAATCTCAAAAGAAGGATAAAGAAAAGGGAAGAAAGGGAAAGGCATTGCAGATTGCCTCGCAACCATCCTTGGTGTTAAAGGTAGATCAACCTTCTACCAACAATTCTTCATCGACATCTTTGGCTGACTCAGGTAACTTAGGTCATGCTTTAAATATTTCTGCTTCTACTTGTGATAGTGCTTGGATAATTGACTCAGGTGCAACAGATCATATGACTTTTGATTCCGGTCAGTTTCATACACATACTCATCCTTCCAAGCACAGTGTCGCAAATGCCAATGGTATTCCTTCCCCTGTTATAGGGGCAGGTTCTATCCCATTAACATCTTCATTATCCCTCTCATCTGTGTTACATGTTCCTGCTCTTTCCAATAATCTACTGTCAATTAGTCATATCACCAAAACCTTAAAATGTTCCGTAACATTCTTTCCCACTCATTGCATCTTCCAGGATCTCCTCAGCAAGGAAACGATTGGTCGTGGTGAGGAAAGAGAGGGTCTGTACTACTTGGTCTTATCGGAAGCAAGTGAGACGTCGGTGAGCCAAGCACATCAAGCAAGTGCAGATGTTTTGAGCACAGAGGAGCAAATTTGGCTATGGCATAGACGTTTAGGTCATCCATCCTTTATTTATCTTAAGCACTTATTTCCATCGTTATTTTCCAAAATTAATGTGTCCAAGTTTCATTGTGAGACTTGCATATTGGCTAAGAGTCATCGTGTTCATTTTCCCCCTAGCTCTAGTCGAAGTGATGTACCTTTTGCACTCATACACTCCGATGTCTGGGGTCCATCTAAAATACCTACCTCATCTGGCATGCGGTGGTTTGTTTCGTTTATCGATGATTCCACTCGTGTGTCATGGGTATATCTTCTTAGGAATAAAAGTGATGTGTGTTCTATCTTCCCTATATTTCATACTATGATTCGAACACAATTCAATGCTCAAATTCAGGTGGTGCGTTCTGACAATGGGGGAGAATATCTTAATCATGACATGAACACATATTTTCAATCTCATGGTATTCTCCACCAAACTTCTTGTCCACACTCCCCTCAACAAAATGGCATAGCTGAACGTAAAAATCGACATCTCTTAGAAATGGCTCGATCTTTACTCCTTACAATGCAGATGCCTAAATTTTTTTGGGGTGATGCTCTTCTTTCGGCTGTCTATTTGATTAATAGACTCCCTTCTAGTGTGCTTGATTTTCAAACTCCTCTCCAGGTTCTTTCCAGTCACTATTCCTTACCATCAATGCTTAAAATTCCTCCTCGCATTTTTGGGTGTGTTGCTTATGTTCATATCTATAAACATCAGCGAGACAAACTTGATCCTTGTGCCCTTAAATGTGTCTTTCTGGGCTATTCTCCTAGCCAAAAGGGATATAAATGTTATCATCCTCCCACCAGAAAATCTTATGTTACTATGAATGTTACCTTTAGAGAAGATATCGGGTATTTCACTACTCCTTCTCTTCAGGGGGAGTCCATAAACATGGAAGAGAAGTCTTATGATTTTGATATTATAACGATGGAGCCAACAACACCAGCTCGGGAAGAGAATGTGTTGAAGGTGTACAAGAGAAGGAAAAACAAAGTTAGGAAGAATGATGAAGAAGTTCAAGTAGCTACACCTCTCTCTGATTTACCACCACACCACTCGGCTTCCGACACTGAGGTCAATCCTGAGGTACACTCTCATCCTTCTTATTCTGACATACCTGTAGTTGAGTCTAATCATGATACAGTGTATAATTTGAATGACTTGTTTGATCCTACACATCCATCAATTGAAAAGGAAAATCAGAGGTACCATCTTCCTCCTCGGAAAAACCGAGGGCAACCTCCTGATCGCTTAGGATTTTCCAAAGAAGATAATGTCAAATACCCAATTGCAAATTCTGTGTCGTCTCATAGATTATCTAAGTCATATAAGTCTTTTGCACTTCAATTATCCACTATATCTATTCCAAGTAAGTTGCAGGAAGCGCTTGCTGATCCAAAGTGGACCAAAGCCATGATTGAAGAGATGGAAGCACTCAATAAAAATTCCACTTGGGAGTTGGTGGATCTACCTAAAGGGAAGAAGACCGTAGGTTGCAGGTGGATATTTACGGTAAAGCATAACACTGATGGCTCAATTGAGAGATACAAAGCTAGATTAGTAGCTAAAGGATACACTCAAACTTATGGTCTAGACTACCAAGAGACTTTTGCACCAGTTGCTAAGATCAATACCATTCGAGTTCTCTTATCTCTAGCTGCCAATATGGATTGGCCATTACATCAATTTGATGTGAAAAATGCCTTCCTGCATGGAGACTTAGAAGAAGAAGTGTATATGGATCTTCCTCCTGGGTTTACCACAGATTCCGACATTGGAAAGGTGTGTAGACTTAGGAAGTCCTTATATGGTCTCAAACAATCCCCAAGAGCATGGTTTGGAAGGTTCAGTAAGTCTATGAGGAAATTCGGGTACAAGCAAAGTAATTCTGATCACACGTTGTTTCTAAAGCATAAGAAAGGTAGGGTGACAGCCTTAATTATTTATGTGGATGACATGGTGGTTACAGGTAACGATGGAGAAGAAATGAAACTACTCCAGAATTACTTAGCCCAAGAGTTTGAAATGAAAGACCTTGGGGGTCTAAGATATTTTTTGGGAATTGAGGTAGCTAGATCCAAGCATGGCATCTTCTTATCTCAAAGAAAGTATGCTTTAGATTTACTAACTGAAACTGGAATGCTTGCTTGCAAACCAGCAGATACTCCTATTGAACAAAATCACAAATTAGGAGAGTATCTTGATCAGATCCCTACTAATAAAGAAAGATATCAAAGGTTGGTAGGAAAATTGATCTACTTATCACACACACGACCTGACATTGCATATGCAGTGAGTGTGGTAAGTCAGTTCATGCACTCACCGAGTGAGGATCATATGGATGCTGTTGTTCGAATTCTCAAATACTTGAAGTCAGCCCCGGGTAAAGGGTTGATGTTCTCTAAGCATGGCCAACTCGAAATTGAAGGCTATACTGATGCAGATTGGGCTGGTTCTAAATCAGATAGAAGATCCACTTCTGGATATTTCACTTTTGTTGGTGGAAATTTAGTCACCTGGCGTAGCAAGAAACAAAAAGTTGTTGCTAGATCAAGTGCCGAAGCTGAATTCAGAGGCATGTCCCATGGTGTTTGTGAAATGCTTTGGTTGAGAAATTTGTTGAGAGATTTGGGTTTCAAACCTAAGAAGTCCATGAGTTTACATTGTGATAACAAATCAGCTATTTGTATCTCTCACAATCCTGTTCAACATGATCGGACTAAACATGTTGAAGTGGATAGACATTTTATCAAGGAGAAACTAGAGGGAGGAATTATTGACTTCCCATTTGTGAAAAGTGAGGATCAATTGGCAGATATCTTGACAAAGGCTGTGTCAAGTAAAAGCTTCCATTCATGCCTTAACAAGTTGGGTATTCGAGATATTTATGCACCAACTTGAGGGGGAGTGTCAGCATTCATGAAGATATCCCAACTGCATAGCAGACCAACTACATTGGCTTTATTCTTTATTGACTACTCTGCCTTTAGTTATTGTACTCTATTGACTTCTCTGTCATTTGCTGTTGTAATAGTTAGAATAGTTACTATAACTCCTATCCTCCCAACTGTAATTGTAGGCCTGAACATACTATAAATCCTCCTAACTGGAGATGAATATACATAACTGATATTACCATTTGTCAGCTGGATTAAGTAATTATGTGCTTTTCATGGGTAATATTATAATAATATTACATGTGCTTTTGGTTAATAACATAATTTGAACATGACTACTAGATTGTTGCCGAATTTTGGTTGTTTTTGACCGAATCTGCTTCTTTTGGATCCATCTTTTCCCTATCATCTTCAGGATGATGTATGGTTAATGTTATATGATATAAACATACCCGATGTTGTATAGAAATTAAGAGCCCTTGACAAGTATTGAAAGCCAAAACTTTGTTAGGGCATCAACTTGCTAGTTGTCCGAGATGTCAATATTTTTAGTTGAACAAAAATAAGTGCAACAAGCTTTACCTAACATACTGTAGTTGGCATTGTATCGGAAACAACGTTCTAGTTGGTCACTCCCCTTCTAATGAACTACCATTGAGTCTGCAGGTGGAGAAATTGATCATTATTGGCTGAACAAGTCAAAGGTGCCCTGGGATTTGAATAACTTGTGCACTTCTCCTTTCCAGATAATTTTGAGTGGAGGGATAATGTAGCAATTTGGATCTCAACGAAAACTGATATTATTTCCAGTATGGATTGCGACTTCAAGCTACACTTCCATATAGGGATATGATTTTTACATCAAGCAGTTTTTGAGGTAAGCAAAGCAAAGTGAATTATGTCTGTATCCAACGTTTGTATAACTGACTCATATGGTTTACAAATCCAAGCTAGGTTGAATCTTTTTCGACATTTTAACATGTTGGCCATATTGGCATTGCTACACATTTTCAACTTGAATACTTGTATTATAAGAGATCCCAATGTTGAATGTTCTTCCACTGGACAAAAGTAAATATGGGGTATCTTTGAAATTCCAAATGATACAGGTTATACCTTGAATTGATTGGACAAAAATCAGAAATGGCAAGAGAAGCAAACAGAATACTGTTGAGGATAATGCAAAGACTTATATTAACTTGCTAAAAATGGGAGGGGGATCCATGCTCTCATGCATCATGCATCATGCTGGTTGTTTTAATTTTACTCAGTTTAGACTTAAATCTTCAAGATAACTCTTTGGCTTAGTTTTTTTGGAGTCTTTGTGTGTTAGCTCAACTCAGTTTCTTCTCTCATCATATTGTTTTGTGGGTTTTGTATTTGCTGAAGTTTTTAACTTTTGGACGTGTGTATAATTTTCAACATCATTAACCGCCCTCATCGTGGTACTGTGCTAGATGTTCTATGTTGTAGATATGAACTAGTTTCAGATGAAACGTAACAAAGGAAATTTTGATGGTTTGATGGTTGAACAGGTTTAACCTGTAGTCCGGTTTAACCTGTAGTCCAAAACTAAGGTCAATGTTTTTTGGTCAAGATGCCATAGGGTAGATAGGACCATAAAAAGCAATAATTAGGAAATTGTTGGTTGGTTGGTTGATTCAGTGAATTTAGTTCACATTTAACAATTAAATTTGGTAGGCATGTGTACTGATGGTAAATATTGATCGGTATGTGTTGGTGGGAAACTGGGAAGTTTCAGAAATTGCCAAAAAATTCTGAAACTTCAGCAAATTTCATAGCATCCACTGTAACTTTCTGCATCCAACTTTGTTGAACATCCCTACATTATTGTCCTTTGGCTGAATTTGAATCAGCTCAGGTTGGGTCACATCCACTTTTCCCTCCTCTTCCATGCTGTTAAAGTTTCAGCCCCAATAGGATAAGAAAATCCATGGAAATTGTATACTGAATTAATCTAGTGACATTAATTTGAATATGAAAACTAGCTGGCAAGTGGAAATTTAAACCTTCATATGAGATACTACCTAGTTTAGGTAAGCCGCACCCACTGATCAAATGGATGAAAGAAACTAGACAGTTCTCATTGCTAATGCATCACTGCTTCATACAGTCCTGCATTAAATGCGTGTGTTGCCAATTCTTCTCCACATTCAACAATTAGGGCTTTTAGCCAAAATGTAGAAAACAAAGGGTTGAAGGCAAAACTGGTTTTTGTCTCTGTCAATCTACCACATTGTATTTAAGTTTTATCCTTATTTGGCTTATTTCAAATAAGAGAAGTGTAGTGTTGGTATTATTCAGACTAGTACTGTTCATATTCTCGTTTATTTATTTACTTATCTTTTATTTTAAGTTCGCTATTATTCGATCACACTCTGAGTTGAGCAGACTTGGAACAAATGACGGATGTTGAGCAGCCTAATGGCAATAAAACTCACTCCTCAGTGTGGAAATTATAAGTTGAATCTGCTTTACTAGTTAAATATTAAAATACTAGTTAAATATTAAAATTCATGCTCTTTCTTTCAACGGACATTGATTATTTGAGCTTTTGAGGTTTTGTCTGTTTAAGGTTTGTTGAACTAATTAGAGCTATTCCTTTCTGTTGGGAGATTCTTTCGTATCACACTGATGGTGCACTCTTACATTCAATTCTGAAGAAATAGGAGCTCTATTGAACTCTCACGAGCATGCATGGATGTAACCTGCTTCGCTGAAAACCCTGTTATTTAAGGTGCCACTGTCACGTGGATTATGTTCAAATCTGTGATGATCAGCAGAATTGTATTACTTTACTTTCTTTTCATGTGCTTTTCACTGAAAATATAGAATTTTTGTTAAATCCCAAGTTCCACTATCTACATGAATTGCATTGCTCCCTTCCTTTCTCTGTGGATCACTACTACAAAAACTGAATCAAACGATAGCTAAAAACCGTCGTCTGATATGAAGGCAAACCGTCGTATATCGAGGCGCCGTCTGATGAAGGTCGATTATAGGGAACCGTCGTGTGAAGGGCTCGGCAGCATGTCAGCAGCCTGTCGACGACATTAGTTGTTGCGTGACTATTCTTCAGACTACGGGCGACTTTAGAAACTGTTGTGTGATTCCAATTCAGAAGTCGCTTTATTTTATGCCCGTTGTGTGACTTTCATTAAGACGACAGTTTTTCAAAGTATACATTATCTATTTTACATTCAGACGACAATTTTTATTTTGGGTCATTGTGACTATTGTACACATACGACAGTTTTTTTGTGGTTATTGTTGTCCTAATAGAATGATTCAATGCATTGTGGCTATGTTTGTTACATGGACTGGACTGGATTGGAGTAACTTATGTAAGAAAATAAGACTCATCCCACGTTTGGCACACATGAGGACTCAATTAAATGAGATTAGAGAGTCCCCGCATCAGCTCCCGACCTTCTTACATAGAACCCCCAAATCTCATCGGACTGTGGAAGCACGGGCTTCAACAACGCATTAGTCTCTCCTTCTCTTTTGCGCGCTTCAACCTCGTCTCTCCTTCTCTTTCGCGCTTCAGCCTCATCTCTCCACTCTCGATCGCGCATCATCCTCCTTGAACTTCTATGTTCAATTTCTTTTCTATGTCATGATCCTTTTGCTTTGATTCTGATTCCCTCTTCCCTTCAACCCCGTCTAGCTTCTTCTTTTCATGTATCTACTATGATTTGTTAAATTAAAGACTATGGATTGATTTTCTATTAACAATTATTTATGGGTTGTAACAATTGGTGTCTGGGTAGCTTGATTTGCTAAGAATTGATCAATTTCAAGATTGGGTTTTTTTTTTCTTTTAACAATGTCTGTGTTTTTATCTTCTTCTTTGGTTGGTTGTTTTCATTGATTTTGAATGTTGACCAATTCTGGGTTTTTTCTTTCTTTTAACAATGTCTGTGTTTTTATCTTCTTATTTGGTTGTTTGTTTTCATTGATTTTGGATGTTGATCAATTCTGGGTCAAGTAACTGTAACTGGTCATGTAACTGGTAACGTAACTGACCATGTAACTGACCATGTCACTAACCAAGTAACTATAACTGGTCATGTAACTGGTCACGTAACTGACCAAGTAACTGACCATGTCACTGACCAAGTATCTGTAACTGGTCAAGTAACTGACCATGTCACTGGTCAAGTAACTGATCATGTCACTGACCAAGTAACTGTAACTGGTCATGTAACTGGTCACGTAACTGACCATGTCACTGACCAAGTAACTGACCATGTCACTGACCAAGTATATGTAACTGGTCAAGTAACTGACCATGTCACTGGTCAAGTAACTGACCATGTCACTGGTCAAGTAACTGACCATGTCACTGACCAAGTAACTGTAATTGGTCAAGTAACTGACCATGTCACTGACCAAGTAACTGTAACTGGTCACGTAAGGGATACAATTTCTGGATTTGTCTTCAGCTTTCTCATTCCAATTTTCTTTTCTTCTCACAAACTCATAAAATCGTTCATGTCTCTACAAATTACCAACTTTTAGTCCAATACACAAACAAACATGGGATATGACTATTTTGACTATTCTGCTCTTTAGTCCTAAGCAGTACCAAACATGGGTCAGGTATTAACATAGCATATCCCAGGTTAGAAGAGTCCTAGACTATTATAGGAAATAAGGTGGGGGATAATAGTCCCATGTAACAAACACCACCTGTATATGCTAGAATTGAAATAAAAAAAATAATCAAATTAAGAGTAGCTAATCAATATATAGAAGAAATTGTTATAATCCAAATCATGCAACAAGTAGATTGTGCAAAGTAATCTTTCATCCACAAAAGGAGTACATCTAATACTACTCTCCTAGCAATACACATCCAGAAATTTACTTAAGGAGTCTAGCTTGGCAAGCTTTGCCGCTCTCATGGCATCATTGGAGTCTAGCTTTGCAAGCTTCCAGGCACTAATAAGAATAGGCCTTTTAGGAGCTTTTTGATGTCTTTCTGTAGTTCTAGCTGCATCTGGATCAATAGTCTAGCTTTGCAAGCTTTGCTGCTCACCCGAGACTACCAACACCTACTGTATACAAGACAAAGATAAATCATTTAGTTCAGCATTTTAGAGTCTTTGATTTACTAAATCATTTAAGGGAATCTCCCATTTTGAGATATCACAGAATTACCTTGTCTAGTACTCAGATAGCAAAAGTATCACAAGCCTCTCAAGATGCTAGACCAAATTATTGCACCTATATATATGCGTTGAACCATGAAATAAAGTGAATGGTCAATCACATCTATAGAAACTTGCAATTAGATTAATTAATTATGAATGTACGTAACAGCTTTGTGTGTATAAATGCAGATAATGTGCAAGGTTTCTTGCATTGGAGTAAAAACAAAATTTATCAATTCCTAAACTAGTTCGATTTGCATAGGTTCCTGATTAAAGACAGAATCTAAATTTCATAAAAACTATCACACCTGATTTTCAGAAACAGCTCTCAGGAACTCAGACTTCACATTGATTGCAGGAAGCTTTTCTCGGAACATCAGCATTGCTTTCAGACTATTAATATATCTTGCTTTCAGACTATTAATATTTCTCCGACCTGCACACAACAACCGTCCATAGGATTAGAGTCTGGCTCTAGTTTCCTCAACTTGTCTCATTTCCACTAGTTAAGAAATACCAAGTTCAATATATATTATGAATCTAGGAAATCACTGGCTTGCATAGTCACTTGAGGGATTTTAATAAAATTCAGAAGGAGCCCAAGAATCATAGGCATAACAAAAAAGGAAAAAAATGACTGTAAATTCCTAATCAGATGAGATGAAAGAACGCATACTTAAGTCGGTCGGTATCCCCGCTATATTCTTTAAAGCACCTGCTCCAATTTGCAGACCTATATATATACTGCATGGCCATACCAAAATTTCTTGAGCCTACTACCCATTGAATTTCTTGGCCATACCTAGAAAGCAACTCCCACCAGAGTACTCCCTAGACCACTTAAAAGTTTTGGCAGTGAAGGGGATGGTCTTGCAAGTTCCACTAGTGTAACCTGGAATAAGTGGAAAAACCAATCAAATAACTTTTTACAGAAACATACTGACAAGTACATGTAAAAAACACAAGATCATAACACAAAAGAAATTATGAAGCGAACTTGCTGCATTAACTCATTATTATCTCTAGCATATGCCTAGCCACTGAAATAAGATTTTTGTCACGAACCTCTGTGTCTTGTTGTATATTTACCTTGAGCTTTGCTATTGCAACAACCTGAGAAAGTCCACCAATAGCATTAACTAACCCCTTGAAGCTGCATCTTTACCTGCCCAAACTCTCCCTTGTGCAACTTCCTCCATTTTATCTACCTGGAAACGTAACAAAAGGGATATATTTAAATTCCAGGTAGAACAGAGCGAAAAGAAATTGACTAAAACTAGAATGAAGATTCAATTGGAACATACAGTCATTGCTATGGAAGAAGCTGCCTTGTCCTGAAATTGCTTATAATAATTCTATGTAGACTTAGCAAAGAGTTCAGCTTCCTCTAGTTTGAATTAGGAAGGAAAAAGAGAATTAATAATTCTACCTCTTTGCAGGATTACAAAAGAGATCACACAAAACAGAGTATGCAACAAGACAATGTACTTAAAGGGTCGTTGTTCAGCTGCAAGAACCTCTGCAAATTCCCCCTTGATATGATTTCCTTGTCGAAGCCAATCTTCTCATACAGTTTTCCCAGGTTAAACTTACCTACAAATAGAAAACTATATGACAACTGACCACTTACAGAATTTAAAGGTCTTATCTGAATACCAAATGAAAGGGTATATGAAGACTTTTAATGGCTAACAGATAAAAAAGATCACACGAGTATTACAAATATCTATTATGCATTTAGATGTGTCTGTCCCTGTGCTTTTACCAAGGTAAATATACGTCACGTTGATAATATCCAATCAACTTCCTCTTTTAATAGTCCTACCCCTACCAACTTTGTTTTTTTTTTTTTTTTTTCTCCAAGTCAATTATATAAAATATATTTAAATTCACCTATGACAACTCCAATGGAACCAGTTAAGGTTAAATTTTATGCAACAATGGCATCTGCTGCCATTTCCATATAGTATCCTCCACTTGTTGCCACGTCAGACATTGATGCGATGACCGGTTTTGATGCAGCCAAAAGTTTGATTTCCCTCCACATCCTGAAATCATGAAGTCATGAGGGTAACCAGACATAGACAAATCGACAATTCTTCAGTCCAACAGTTTTTGACAACATATAAGCAAATTATATAATTTAGGATCACATATGTTATGATAATATATACTAGCAGTTACAAATCAGAAGCAAGGGCATCACCACCAGGGCATGTCAAGCAAGAGAATCAATATTACTTAAATGCTTCTTGTATATCACCGCATAAAGAGGGGGGGGGGGGGGACTTTCAAGAACAACCACTCCCTTGATGACTTTCACATCAAATTTCAACAATTGAACAACATAATCATATCAGATTAGCCAAAAACCAAATCTCAAAGCACCTCTTGTAGAAGAAATTATGTCCAGCCAGTTCCCATATATGTTATCAAGCAATGATGTCAGCATCTCACAATTTTCTTCGGACATGGTCGTAGCGCAAGTTGCTCACCAGCACTTTCGTATTTACTAATCCTCTCTACGTGTGGCTCAACTCCAGTTTTCTCAAGAACACCTGGAAAACAAAATCTCATGCAAACCTCAATTAGTAAGTGATTTCAGTCATCAGTAACCAGACAAAACCTTAACATTCATATTTCGAAAATTAATATATTAATAGGGAGAAGAATACCATAATTTCTTACAAACGATGCCTGAACACTGGTGGAACTTGCAAGACCCACCCCTTCACTGCCATTATTTCTTGGCCATACCTGGAAAGCAACTCAAGGCTCTCATCGGAGACCACCATTCTCTTGAGCCTAATACCCATTGAATTTCTTGACAGAATCACAACTAAAAACCCAAATTAACTTCAATGTTCCAAAATAGATTGCAAACGTAAACCAAAAGGCAGAAAATACCAAACTAGCAGCAAGGAATCCAGTGCTAAGCAGAAGGAGTAGCTAAAATTTCTATCGAATACCATCTAAACCTTCGTAGTTACCTTCCTGGCCCCAATTTTGACATTTTTTCCTTCAATCCCAAATCCACATCTCCAATGTTCGAATCCAATACTAAAACCACAAAATTCAAATCCCAGTTACCCATAGCTGAATTTCATAATACAATAACTTACCAAAAAGTCGTCTCAACCTTAATCGCAATCAAAATCCTGAAGCCTCGCGAAAATCGACGCAAATCCTAACCCTAATTAATCGGACTCCGATTTTGAAGCCCAGGAAGTCTGACGTCTTCTCTTTCCGATTCAACTCTAGGTTTGCTTTCAAAATTGGTAAGCCCTGAACCCTCTGTACTTGCTTTCAAAGTTGTAACCACCGACGAAAGGAACAACCACCATCGCGGAAAGATTTGAAGAACGCTAGAGGCTACCCAGTTGGTTTTCTTCCCTTCGTTATTTCCCAGATCGAATAACCTAGCTCAAGGGAGAGATGGTTTTGGTCGAAGAGAAAGAGCTTTGATTGGGGTTTGTCGAAGAAGAGAGAGGGTTTGGGAGAGTGAGGTTTTGGTTTTGGAGAGACGCTGTTGAAAGAGTGAGGAGCTTTGCGTTTTGGTTTTGAGTCTCTGTCGAGAGAGGGTGAGGCTCTGTCGAGAGAGTGGGGAGGGCTTTGGGTTTTTCATTACGTTTTTGCTCAAGTGTAGGGTTTCAAGCCCGGCCTATATCAATTTCGACAAGTCCTATCAATTTGGACAAGGACTCACACAACGGAATTTTATAAAAATGTGGTCTGAATGCAGCCATTTTAATTTGGGGTTTGTCTTCTATCAATTCGACTTCCCTCTAAGGGGAGTTGGAAAAAGGGCCAATTACTGTTTAGTACCCTGTGGTTTTAGTCCAACATCAATTCAGTCCCTCGACTTTCAATTTCATCAAAAACACCCCTGCAATATCATTTTCTCGTCCAATAGGTCCCTCCGTCGGGATTCCGTCAATTTCAGCCGTTAACTGCTGACGTGGCAGTCCAACTCAGCAAAAATGGGACCCACATGAAAGTCAAACACTACACCAAAAATTGCATCAGACAACGGCAGAAAACCGATGTGGGATTTGGAGTCCCACCGTTGTAGAGTGAGCCGTTGTCTGATGAAAAATCAGACAACGGTGGAACACAGTTGTGTGATAAACATATAGACAACAGGTTTGTGTTATAACTGTTGTGTGATAGCTCGGCAGATGGCTCGGCAGATGCGAAGCGCAGCTGTGCAGCAGTTGAGGCGCTGTCTTCAGACAACAGTGCCAGTTTTAAGCTGTTGTATGTTAAGCATATCAGACAACATTTTTTTATTTTGTCTGTTGTCTGATTGACCTTCAAACATCAGTTCTTGGACTATATCTGTTGTGTGATTAACTTTAGGACAACAGAGTTCAATTGGTTCTGTTGTGTTATTAACATTTAGGACAACAGAGTTTAATTAGTTCTGTTGTGTGATTAGCTTTTAAGACAACAGAGTTCAATTAATTCTGTTGTCTGAGTATAAATCAGAAGACACTGATTCGTTAAAAACCGATGTGTGATATATTGATTACAATGTTTTTTTCTCCCATTTTTGGCCATTCAGACAACAGGCAGTGATCATTATATCTAATTGGTTGTGTGATCATTTGAACATCCCATTCTGGAATTAGATTGTGCATTCATTTGGTCCATTTACGAAATGAACAGGAGTTCATCAAATACAAACATTGTAAACCATCAAATGAGTAATCTAAACACTTTAGGCTCCATGTAGAAGCTGATTGTATGCCCATCTTTGAATGCATCCTCACCACACAAGATTTATAGTTGTTGCCTATATATGTTCAAATAGTAAGAGATTTAAATCTATTAGTCAGCAGATGAATCTTTTGCCCTTTTGTTCCAAGGCCTCGCCTAGCAATTGGTAGGCGCACAATCTTCTTCTTTAAAGGTTCAGGTGTAATATCTACTTGAGCACGCAATGGAACAACATCTGGTGGGATAACAGGGGTGGGGGTGGCAATGCATGCTCTACCCCGTTTCCATCTGCCCTGTTTTCTCCATTTGCGTCGTTTTCTACATTTTCGCCATTCTCTCCATTTGATCCATTTGTTCCATTTCCATAGGGCTCAAATGAATCCATAGCCTAAAAATGCACCAAAAGATATTAAAAGGTAAACATTAGTAGAAGATAATTTCATTAGGAAAAAAAGAGCATGAATGATTAAAATTTCATTTATAGTACAAAGGATAATTTGGAAAAAAAAAACTGAACTCTCCAAGTATAGCACCAGAATAGCTAAAAATGCACCGTGTTTATATGCATCTATGAAGACCAAGAAAACCCCTTTCAATTCTAAAACAGTTATCCAGAAAATAATCAAAAGGGTTTGATTTCCAAGTCGAAAAAACAAGAACTAAAACCATAAAAATTGCCGGAAATACCCAAAATCCTACAAACATACTCATAAGCATTCTAAGAGTAACAATAAGCTGCAAGCTTGAGACAGTTTCAGAAAACTGGTAACAAGAAAGAAAAATTCACCAACAACTTTTCTTTCAGTGATTTTAAGCACAACTTTCCAGATTTCAAGTAGACATGCAAAGCTACTATTTTGCATAGTTTCATGCTATTCGCAGTTCAAATGGATGGTCAAACAAGAATCCAAAGTGACTGAAATGCTGAATTCTGCAGAAATCCTGAAACAGTGCAGTAACTTCAAAATAGCATAAGTATCTCATTTTAACTCATTTTTTCACGAAACCATGTTCAAAATGATCATTGAAGAGTCTCCTTTAAGATATCAAAAACTGAGAGTAAAACAAGAAGTGTAGGTATTTCAAAAATCATGAAATGCCCCTCTGGTTCAGCTTGGGTGTCAAATGCAGGAAGAGTCAGAATATCAAAACAGGCTTAGCCACTCGTATCAAATGCTTGTAGATACTTGAACCTAGAGACGATAAGCCAATATCGGTAATACTAGAAGAAAAATGCTCAGCAAATTAACAATTCCTAAAATCATGCAGAAAACAGAAATGACAGGCCCCTGGGATCACCTTCTTACAAGATTAAACCCTAAAAAAAAACATGGTTGAATTATATAAATTAGACGAAAAGAAAATATTATAGTAGAGGAAATAAATACCTAGGAGAAGAGAATGGAACAAACTCACAGTTCTATTAAATTATTCAAGACAGAAATGCTAGATGGAATAGGGCCTTGTAAACCACTAGCTTGAATCTCTCTATCAAACCATAATTCCGAGAACAGAGGTTAGACCATAATATATATATATATATATATATTATTTTATTAATTTGGTTTTGGATATGTGAGATTCACTGGCAACACTCATGTGGGATTGTTTATACTAGCAATATTGTAGAGACTAGAGCCAACTTATCAGTTGGTACTTGCTTATTCAACTAGGCTACCAACACTGGAATAGCATTAATGTGCACTCTAGACCAACAAAAAATTTCAAAATACTGATTCACAAGATAGTCTCAGCAAAATGAAAGAGAGAAGAAAATAAAACTAACCAATCTTTCTAAGAACTGCATCATCTAGTTCTTGAGGCTTATTAGTAGCACCTACAAGAATATAAAAACAGTATTAGAGAGGCATGCTAAAATCTATTCAGGTTTTGGCATGATTAGAATGAAAATATAAAATGAAAAAAAATATATGTATAACAGCCCTCGAAACTCATCTGAGAAATTAAGTCAGAAATTTATTCCGTGTCACCCTTTTATCCCCTGACTTATTTAATTCAACTAATTCTAGGAGATGAACAAAGTTTGTTTCTAAGATTTTATTAACAATCCAAGTGAACTTATTTTCCTTGATCAAAATCCCTAACAGACTACAATGATTAGAAATAAGAAAGGCATTATCTAACAAGTTGGCATTGTTGAAGCTAACCAGCCAACACTGACCATCGATTTCTGGCATGGCAACACTACTTATTCAAATTCACAAGCTTTGATTGAAGTGAGATATAAACTTACCAATCACAATTACTAGATCATTAGGATTAGATATCACTCCATCAAACTGTATAGTCTGCACCTCTTATTTCCCATACAAGCTCCAGAGAAAACCACATATCAGGCACCTCAAGTGTTCTATAATAAGGTGGTTTCTTGGCCAAGATCTTGTCCCCAGAATAAAACCTTTTCATTTGCAGTCAAACAAAAATAAACAAGCATGTTACAAAGCTGAAATGATAAATAGACTCAACAAGGAATCCAAGTTAGAGCATCTACGACAGTCCTAAATTTCAAGGATTAACATCTCCTTGTGCCGCAGAAAATACCAACAAATTAATTCGTTTTTACATCGGACCACCATCAAGCACTTATGTATTTTATAAAATTTGTAGTAGCACCAAGCAATAAGCCAACATAATCAACACCAAAGTAAACTATACATTTATTTACTAGACCAGAAACAACCCTTACGTCAATCAGCAGCAATACATAACTAGTATGGGTTACCACAATGTCACACAGCCACGGTTCCTTCAATCAGTCATAATGCCTAACTAGCAATGTTCCCAAAAGGCTTTGGTTGAAGTGAGATATATATAAAGCTTACCAATTCACAATTACTCGATCATTAGGATTAGATGTCACTCCATCAAACTGAATTAGAAACTTTGACTTCAATCTTCTGATTGCATCATTTTCGTTTACATGCCTTGTTGACATGATACTATCAATCTGTCAACAAACAAACAACAGAGACCATTAAATTGCTGTTTTACTAAGAAACAGCGACACACCTTCCATTTTGAGAATTGAGATTTCTCACTGTCAATATAAAAATTAAAGGCCAACAAAATGAACACCAAAGTAAACAGCATCACCCAGATTAGAAAACCAAATTCAATTGAAGAGCGGACCTTTTTGGAGTGGTGGATGATATGAGATGTGTAAGACCTATGGGTAAGTGAGGACGCATAACTCGGCGGTGTGCTGGCGGCACTGGAACTCTTCAATGGCATCGCAGAGGTGTCTAGGGGAGACGGCGAGGTTAGAGGTTTGGGGAGAGACGACGGCGGCGACATTGCGAAGAGGATGAGAGGGTTAGGCTTGGAATCTGCGGAAGAGTGGATTGAAAAAAAAAAATTAAACCTCTAAGATCTAATCCACACAAATCGAGCCACTCGCTTACCATCTAGTTCTGATTTGGATAGAAAAGAAAGCCACCGCTAGTGACGCTTTTAGAGTTTAACCGGGTAAATTGAGTTGTCCTGTTTCAATGGTCTTCTTCAATTCCTGCCCTGTTTCATAAACATAAGACATCAAGAAAAGACAATAAATAGTTATAAGTGTGGAATATATCGGGGAATATATCGATGAGATTCGTAAAACAGAAATTAGATTACTAAGGCTTATCAAACCAAGAGATTTGACGAAATTGAAAAAGAACAAAAATTGCCAATTATCGCTAGGAAGAACATGAAAAAGAATCATACCCAGAAATAAGCAGTGGGAGTTCTTGAAATTGTGCAATCTCGCAGAGAGTTCACCTGGAACTAGCAATGGATATCGGGTATTCTTCTACAAAACCCTAGATTCACCGCTGTTCTTGAGCAATCTTCTGCAAACCATCTTCCACCCCCCGTTCTCGCCTTTTCGGGAGCCTTAATAATCAGCTCGTTTTTCTGGCAACTCGCCCAAATCTTGCCATCGGAGGATGACCAGCGGCGCTGCTTGTTCTTCATCAAGTTCCTGGCCCATGGCTGTGCGGTGTAAATCCGGCTAATTGTGGAGACGAGAGTTAGGTCAATGAAATTTGGGTTTCAGATTGAGGGTTCGACCAATAGAGATTTGGTTGATTTCGGGGAATCTCCCTATTTGGGATTTCAGAATGAAAGAGAGAGGAAGACTATGATTTCTGGGTAAAGAAGAGAGTTGGATGAAGAAGTGAGCGAGAGAAGACTAAGAGTGAGATAGGGAGAGGAGCAATCTGGAGAGAGAGAGAGAGAGAGAGAGAGAGAGAGAGAGAGAGAGAGAGAGAGAGAGAGAGAGAGAGAGAGAGAGAGAGAGAGAGAGAGTAGAACGTGAGAGTTCAACGATGAGGAGGACAGAGATTTAGCGAGAGAGATGGAGAGCTGTGCGTGTTGGGCGTCCTGAGAGAAGAGATCGAGAGGTTATGAAAAATAGCCAAGCAACTTTGTTTAAATGTGCCCTCAGTTGTCTAAGGCATTAAGCAATAGCTTTTTTTTTTTTTTTTTTTTTTTTTTTTTTTTTTTTTTTAAGTTACTCAGACAACGTATAGATACATTTACGTTGTCTGAATTGCTACATAGCTGAGGGAACAAAAGATGAAAATTTCCCGCTTGTGCAATTAAAATGCCAGTTTTGGCGCTCACGTTAGGCATTTCTGATTCACACAACAGAAATAGTTCATTATGTTGTAGGAAGTTGCAAGCATGACAAACCATTGAAGCCAAATTTGCTTGTTTTGAGGGGGAATGAATGTCATTTTGGAGACTTCTCCAAATTCTGCCACTTACTTGCACAACGGCACATTAAAAACCATTGTATGATGATTTGCAAGTATACTCCTACAACACAAATAACTAAACTGTTGTACAATTTGGAGCCAAATTTGAGTCCATCTAGGAGGGAAATCTGCCGCAAATTTTTTTTTGATTCACACAACAGATTATTCTTGTAACCGTTGTGCAATGACTTTCTAAACAAAAACTTCAGAATTTTAACCACCTTATACAACGTAAGTTTACTAAACATGTTGTGTGATTAACTTTTCTTCATCACACAACACTTTTTTTTTTTCCGTTGTGCAAAAAGTGTTGTGTGTTAACGTTTTTGGTGTAGTGAAATACCGAAAATGACCGTGGCCAACCAAATATGGAAAAATCCAAAATAATCCCCAAATTTTGAGGTTAGGGAGAATCGAACCCAGACCACAATGCATGTAAAGCAAAGCCCCAACCACCGTGCCACATGCACGACATTGATATATGTCAATATAAACAACAAAATATATATATATATATATTGTTAAAGGAAAAACATATTATGTGCCTTCGTCAAAGTAACTGACGAAGAGGGAATCAAGGAATCAGTGATTGCCAATCAATTAGCATGAAAGGTAGATCAATCAGTATTTAATATCATAATTGTAAACATTATTTCCGTTGTAATTTCTTCCCTATATAAAGGGACTATGAAATGAAATGAGCGGACCATTCCAATTGTCATTTTTACTTCAACACGTTATCAGCACGCTCAGAGCAAATAGCCAAAAAGAAAAAAAACCAAACCCTAGAATTTTTTTTCTGCCGCACCAATCTCAAAAAAAAAAAAAAAAAAAAAAAAAAAAAAAAAATCCAGTGCAGATCGGGGACCGCCAGACAACGTCACCGGCCCCGGCCAGCCTCAGCCTTGACCATCGCTGAACTTCTTCCCCGACCACCGGATCGGCCCCGCCCGTCCAGCCTCCATCTCCATCGAACTACTAAGGGCACCCAACTCATCCCAGTCGCTCACCTGCAGCACCGCCCTCTCCTCCGAGCAGCCCACCGATCCAAGCACGGACGCATCCAGCAGGCAGAGCCTTCGATCTGCCCAGCGCAGCCCCTGCCACCGCGTTGCTGCTCACCTCCGCCTCCGCTTACAGCCCAGACCGGCCTCCACATCCAGATCGGCGCACGAATAGCAGCTTATCGATCTTCAGAATAATCGCTGCAGACCGGCCTTCACATCCACGCCCGGACACCGGCGCTCGACCATGACCTGAGACCTGAGTCAGCCACCTGCAAACTCGCTCGTCTCCACCCAGCCCCGATATCAACTGGGGTTTCTGCAAGCCAGAAGGAAGCGAAGAGGAAGAAGAAAAAAAAAAAAAAAAAAGACGGGGCAACTCGGGCCGAAGTAAGGACCCGGCCCAGAAAGAGAAAAAAAGGGCCCTGAAAAAAAAAAAAAAAAAAGGGGAGCAGGCCCTGCAGGCCCAGAAACGAAAAAAAAAAAAGAAAAACAGAAAGCTCAGAAAACAGAAGGCCCAGAAACGAAAAATAAACAGAAACAGAAAAAACTTGACCCAAAGTAAAGGGGCCAGTCCAGAGAGCAGAGCCCAGACCGAAAAAAAAAAAAAAAAAAAAAAAAAAAAAAACAAGGCTCAAAAGAAAGAGGAAGCGGCCCAGTTTTTCTCAAGCATACAAACATCGCACGCCTGCATCAACACGCGCGTGCGTTAGGATCGTTTTTCTTGAAACCAAGTATGTTCTCTTTTATTTTCATACCATGGTATATTTAATTATTTATAATTAGATTTTTTTTTATTTTTGAGCATGCTATTTTATTGCTTGTTATATATGTGATATATATTCGTGGAATCTAAAGCATGTGAAATTTATTTATTTTTAAGCATGTTTTATACCTTATTGTTTATAACTTTATTATATTTTGTTATTAAGCATGTTTAATTAGATAATTTTAATCATTTTCAGCATGCCTTGTTTTTATGTTTTATATAATTACCTTTAAGCATGATTTATCCTTATATAAATTATTCCTAAGCATGCCTTTATATTATGCTCTCATTTGTACTTTATGTTATGCATGATATATTCTTGCCATTGTTATATGTAGTATATAATTTATTGTATATTTGTAAAATCTCGAACAAGCCATGTCATTTATTTTTTATATATACTATGTTTTATTATTAAATGTGTTATAGTTATTTTTGTCATACAACATATAAAATTATGCTTTGCCATGATAATGAAAATTCATGCGCATTTATACACACAACATTACTGTGATAAAGTATTTTCACATAGCATCGAAAAAAAAAAAATGTGTGACCATTATGAATCTTGGTCTTGAAATCTAATTCATATTGTTTGGAAAATAATACACGTCACTACTACAAAAATTGAAACACACAACACTCATCACACAACAGAACAAAAATCTGCTGTTGTGTGTTAACACGAACTCTATCATACAACGGTATAATTATGTTTCTGTTGTGTGAATGTAAGTAAATTGAAAACTTTTTTTTTTGGAAGGTATTGCACAACTGATTTAAGACAATTCTGTTGTGTAATGGGAGACCCAAAATGGAGGGAAATAAGAACATAGTTTCCTGCCAGAACAAGCTCCCTAAAATGAAATTTGAACTATCCACACAACAGTTTTTTGTTATCTGTTGTGTAACGAAGTGTTGTATGAACTTAGAGAAATCCTACTAGGTACACCTAATGCAAGATACATAAATTTGTACAACAGATTGTCATAGTTCTGTTGTCTGAGCACGAAAGCAAGTTGCACAGCGCGGCAAAGTTTCAATTTTATGAAACTTATGTACAGGCACAAGCGGCAATTTTTCCCTCCTAGCTTGCTTTGTCATCATACACTCACACAACGGTCCACTACTTATCTGTTGTTGGAAAAACTCAAAAAAAATTGTAGTCTCCCATCAAAACCTTTACTCCCACCAAACTCGACAACCACTCTTACTCCTTCCAAAACACCCCCATTTACTCCCAACCAATAACCCATAAGCTCGAAATCAAACCTTAGAAAT
Organism: Rosa lucieae; assembly: GCA_024704745.1. Taxonomy (NCBI): domain Eukaryota; kingdom Viridiplantae; phylum Streptophyta; class Magnoliopsida; order Rosales; family Rosaceae; genus Rosa; species Rosa lucieae. The sequence continues at coordinate 83,678,962 of CM045496.1, read as the reverse complement.
CAAACCCTAACACCTCTCTCGCTTTGCCCCTTCTCTCTCTCATTTCACTCCATGCTCTCTGCGATTCTCTAAGTCACAAAACCTAACCCATCTTTTATTTGATCTCCGATTTTTAAATTTCAAGATGAGTGGGATTCTCCACATCCAAGGCGGCACCCATATTGGAGCCAAGTTCTGGGAGGTGCTCTGTGTCGAGCACGGCATCAACAGCTTTGGTAGGTATGAAGGCTACACGCTTTAACGAGGCCAATCGCACTAGCTAGGTTCATGCCCATGAATACGTCAGATCTAGATCGTACAGCCGGATCTTCAAGCTGGAACCCCCCTCTCAAGCTAGGTTCAATGCCCACGAAACCCCCCCCCCCCTCAAGCTCTTCCAGTCATGAAACCCCTCTGTCTCTCTCTCCCCCATCCACGAAACCCCTCTCACTATCTCCGTCTCTCTCTCCTCCTAGCCTTCAAACTAGGGTCAATTGAAGAGATGCAGAAGACGAAGGTGTCCGAGACGGCGGAGGCGAACGTATTGTGCTTCGATGTCCTTAACCTCTTCAGTTTTCGACCGCCGCCACCATCTCCGCACAAAGCTCCAAAACGAACCACCTCTAGTCCCCAAAGACACCCTAGATTTCCCCCTCACAGGTATTTCAAGCTCTTTCGCTTCTATAAGTTTTGATTTTTTGTGCTTTCATATGCTATTTTGTTTCATCTTTCTTAGACTTTGTTGATCAATTTCAAAAAGCATCTACATCCCTTCACAGGACTGGTCACCATCCTCATCTACATCACTGGAGTCTCCGATCTCTGTAAGCATCTCTCTCTCTCTCAATCTCTCTGTGTGTGTACATACAAATATATATATATATATATATTTATACGTATGATTGGAATTGTGTGATGAAGATGAGATCAATAGGCTCACTGACGATGATTTGGAAGCGATGCAAAATCTGGGATTCTGAAATGGTTTTGCTGTTATTGTTTTACTTTTTTAGCTTTTAATTAGAGGTAGAGGTCGGTGGTTTTGATAATATATCTTATAAGAGAGTGTTGTAGAGGTCGGTGGCTATGCCCAAGGAGTTGTTCAGTGGCTTCTTTCTTCAGGACTCGGTCAGTCATTACTTGAATTTTGGTTATCTACATTTTGTTTAATGCATACATGATCCATTTGTTACTTATCACTCTGTTTTTCACTCTTGAAAAATTGAAATCTTTGCTAGAACTTGGCAATGTTAACTCGTGGAGTAGAGAATGTCGGTTTTGTTTCGTCTGTTCGGACCCTTTTAGTTACCCATTAATTTGGCAATCCATTAATTTTTTTGGTTTGTTGACTTCCTGCAGGAACAGCAAGTAACATTATCACTTATATTGCATGGTATATATACACTCTTCTTATTTAGTTATTTGTGTCAAATGTCTGGTTCTATTTTCTGTAGCTGAAAGTTCCAGTTTTCTATACCTTCCTCAGCTTTGTCTATTCCAAATTGCTTTCTTTCTTGTTTTTCTTACTGTTTTGCTTTGCTGATATGTGTACTTTCTTTTTGTTTAGGCTCGCTTCTTTTTCCAGCTCCTCTCTTAAAAGGTATGATTCTCTGTTTTCTATTTGTTTCTAAGTTTATTCCTTATACTTTTGCTCATTTTTCCTACTCTTGTCGGTTTAGTGTGCTTTGAGGTGATTTTGTTTCTAAGTTTATTCCTATTAGATTCCACATTTGTTTTTTATGCTTAGATGTGGTGTTAATAAAGAGTTATGTCTGATCGGATGCTTAATTCTCCAACTAGAAGATAGCTTAAAAACTTCGGTTTCTTTTTTTATGCTTTGGTGCTCCTGACTTCTGTGGTTGGAAGTTTACTTATTAGTTATTAGAAGCAGGTTTTCCTGCCATCTTTTTCTTGCTTGGAAGCAAACTTGTAGTTCACTGTCTACCTATTAAAACAAGCATGGGGTAGTCCGAAAATTGCTTAATTACGTTATGTTACATGTTCTATGTATTTTTGTCTTACGTCTTGAAATGTCTTCAACTGGTTTAGAAACATTTTCATTTTCTGTTTCATACTGGATCATCATAGTTTATCACTTTATTGGCAATTGGTTGCATGACAGGGCCACTATATGCTGGGGCTTGCACTACTGCAGAAGCAAGAATATCCTGAAGGAGTTAAGGAATTGGAGAGGGTGAGTTCTTTTCCTTTCTGTCTAGGACAGCCATTTGTACCTAGTTTGGTCATGTTACATGCAAGGGTTTAATGTAGTAGATCTTTTGAGTACGAAACTTAAGTTTCTGGTGTTCACTGTTTCCATAATATGACATGAATTCCGGATATCAGAAAGAACAATTTCCATCTTTAGATGCTAATTGTTTTTTGTATTGGCAGTTGCATCTTATTATCAAATCCTGTTTCTTTCAAGTTTCTTTGTACATCCTCCCACAGACACATGCACCTATTTAGAGGATGAATGGTAATGGGTAGCTCTAAATTAGAAATGACCTTGGTAGAACCATTTATGCACTGTCTAATTCCACAGCTTAAGTTGCCAATATGTAAATTGTTTCCAATTTTCTTTTAATAAAATACAATGATAGAGGAAAGAATTCAAGTCCAAAAATTAAGGAGATTTCTGCTAGATATATATATATATATATATATATATAGAAGTTGGAGTTCCATAATCTATTCAGAAAAAGAAGCAAATAATGATATATAAAAAAAAATTAGAGATGATTCTTAATTGAAAATTGCCCAATCTAATACCCTTTTTCATGCCTTTCGAGAATGAAGAGGTTAAGGTTTATGAAAAGATGTAATGATGTATTATAGTTGTGTTGCCATGCTGCCTCAAGTTGATTGTTCATCAGAATGACTCTACGAAGCTTATTTGGTAGCTTGAAGCTCTTGCTTCCATACGGTTTCAAAATGCAAGTGATGATTTATTAAAATGACTCTTTGGAAGCTAACATTGTAGCTTTGAAGTCTTGCTCGTATATAAGTATATGGTTTCAAATTGACAGTGGGGTAATATCCTATAACTTACTGAAGCTTAAATAGTTAGTTGGCTCGAGTATAATCTTCTGCATGCTACTAGTATTCCTTCTAATAGGTCTAAATGTGGAATCTGCTCCTCAGTGCAGAAATGCATATCAACCTATCCCAAGGTATATGATTATCCAGTTGACTGCTTCTTTGGTGATGCTTTGATACTTAACCATGAATATATAGTCTTTCACAACTGTCTCATGAATACTGTAGAGTTTGCATTTGTTATTGCTTGAATACGCACAAGTGCCTGATGTAGACGTTGTGCTTGAAATTTGTTCAGCATTTTCTTTGTATATTACTGTTAAAAAGCATACCTTAGTTGTTGACTTCATGTCTAACCCTGTATTTTTATGGATGAGATCGATGCTATTGGTGGACAGCGTTTTAGTTAAGGGACCAGTGCAGACCGTGAAATCAAGTGAACACTCATGGAGTTGCTTAACCAGTTAGATGGATTTGATCAACTTAGGAAGGTACTTAGAGTTCTTGTTGATCTTGTTGGTTATTCAGATTAAATGGATGCAAAATACTTATTCCGGTGGTCTTAAAGATCTGGTGTTTTTCTTTGCATATTTGGTTTTCTAACAATGATCTGATCATGGTGCAGGCCAATTGTGAGTGAGACATTTGAGGTTATGTTGAAGATAATGTTGTTCAGAGAATTGCAAGCTTCTATCATGATCTGCAGGTCCTGGACCAGATCCTGGACCTAGCAAAAGCTTCAAGGTCATCAGAAGTATATAGAGCATTATATTTGTGCAAATGCTAGCTCTTTTGGATACATGAATGTATATATAGATGATTGACAAATGCTAGCTCTTTTGGTACACTTGACGCTTGAATTATAGAATACTTCATTATGTAATATATATTGAGCATTATATTTATGCAAATATTCTAGGTAGAATATCGATACTAAACGAACGTTGTATGAATACACATTTGTCGTCAATCACACAATAAACCACTAAAATCACACAACGGTCTCTATAAAATTTTGTTGTCTCATCAGTACTCACACAACAGAAACAATAGATGTCAGTTGTCTCATGTTAAATCACATAACGGTATAAAAACAATATGTTGTATGACTTGTGAAGAATTCAACACTGAGCCTCACACATACAACAGTTACTTTATGATATCTGTTGTGTGAAAGAACAACCAACAACAGCGTCATATTTTTCTGTTGTATGATAAGTTAACCAACAACAGTATGGTATTACTTCTGTTGTGTGAAAAGTTAACCAACAACAGCATGTACTTACTTCTGTTGTCTGATTACCATCGAAACAACAATTGAATACGCCGCATCCAATTTCTGGCATTGGCATGCGCGGAATCGGTGCAACGGTTTTAATTTATGCGTTGTGTCTATGGTATACACACAACGGTGTTTCACCGTTGTTGGAGTGTGCTCATCACACAACACCGAGATAGACGACAGACATGGTCCAAATCACACAACAGATTTCCACCGTTGTGTGATGCACTTTTTGTAGTAGTGCGTGGATGTCTTTTATGACTGCGTAATTTATATCTTCTCTCTTGTTGATGTAGATGGCTGATCCAACTCGACCTGAATTTGACATTTTGGACTCAGAAGGACTTGAGTACCACCGTTGGGTTTCCGATGTAGAAACCGCATTTGTGGCAAAAGAATACACTGCCACCATCAAAACTACCACTGACCCCAAAGACGATGGACTGTCTGATAAGGTAAAAGCAAATGCCTTAATGTTTTTAAGGCGACATATTGACCCTAGCCTACGCTGGGAATACCTCCAGTTGAAGACACCCAAAGAATTGTGGGATGCCCTTAAGGGACGTTTTGGGAACATTCATGACACCTTGCTCCCAGAATTGACTGTTCAGTGGAATGAAATCCGCTTGCTTGACTACAAAAGGGTCAATGACTTCAACAAAGACATGTTGCGCCTAAAGGCACGTCTAAATTTCTGTGGAAAGGAACTCACAGAAGATGATATGATCCAAAAGACTCTTTCCACCTTTCCTACTTCAGCAATTATACTAGCGAACCAGTATAGGCTGGAGTATGATAATAAAAGAATCACAACCTTCAATAAACTGATCAACCTACTGCAAGTGGCTGAGAGGCACAATGAAGTTCTTTTGAGCAACAATGCCAGACCCGTTGGGACAAAGAAAATTCCTGAGGCTAATTATGGCAAAGTCAAAGGTGAAAAGAACCCCAATGAAAAGAGGGTTGGACGTGTTGATCCCTACCCACGTGGCAACAATGCACCACGTGGCAAGAGACGTGGGGGTCCTGGTATGGGCCGTGGAGGTCCTGGTATGGGCCGTGGAGGCCCTCCAAACGTATAGCGCAGAGATGGTGGTGCTGGCCCTAGTGGTCATGGAAACAAGGTGCAAAGGGCACCTAAGAACCCTTCAGTCAAACAGGGTAGAGTTGGCAATGAACCATGCTATAGGTGTGGAGTCATGGGGCATTGGTACAAGAACTGTCAAGCAAGCAACAGAGTAGCAGCCAATTACAAGAGGTATAAGGAGTCTCAAGAACAAGAGGCTCACTATATGGAAGAAAGAGGCAATGACCCAGATGTCAACCTCACAATTGCAGACTTCAATGGCAACAAGGAACTTGCTCAGTCAATGGATGCTTCAGATTTTGACTGATCTGCTTTATTTATTCTATTTTCGAAACACAGTCATGAAGGCCTAATGCCTCAAATTTATTTTTAATTAGACTATTACGTAGTCTTAAAGTTTATTTCAATAATTGTTTGAATTAGATTTCTGAATAAGACCTTGATTTGATTATCGTTGGCTTATTAATAAATTTCGGATTTTATTCTGAAGCATTGAATTTATTCGATTTTTATGTACCACACATATTCACATGGTTTGAAAAAGCACTATAAAGACGTAAAGCAATACATCTAGAGAAAAAGAATTATTATTAGAATGAAAAAAAAATTTATCATTCTACTAAAATAGTCATGCTCTAAAGAATATGAGTTATATTTTCAAAAATTAATAATATATCCCATTTATTTGTAGGAATGAATCGAGGAGAAATCGAGTGCTTAGTTGATAGTGGGACTACCCACACTATATTAAGGAATAGGCAATTATTTATTGAATTAATAGCCTATAATTCCTCTGTGACTACGATGATTGGATCATCACAAGTAATAAAAGGGCGAGGAACTGCCAAATTTTTGCTACCTAATGGCACAACATTTAAAGTCACAGACACTCTATATGCACCTAGAGCTAATCGAACCTTGTTAAGTTTCAAAGATATTCGTTCCAACGGTTATCATGTAGAAACACACTGTGAGAATGGAATTGAATACCTTTATATTACCTCTAATGAATGTGGAAGGAAACGTATTTTAGAGAAACTTATGAGTCAATCTAGTGGACTGTACCTCACTACGATTCGGATCATTGAATCATATGTTGTCACCAACAATGAAATGTGGGACACTGACTCATACAGGCTTTGGCATGACCGCCTAGGGCACCCTAGTAGTGACATGATGATCCGCATTTTGAAAAACTCACACGGACATCCCTTCTTTCGAGTGAAAAATAAAATAGGAGAAAAATCCGCCACACTGAAAGGTGTCGGTCCTCGTATTGCTCAAATACAGCCATTACATTCTGAAGTACCAGAAACAGTACCTCCATCCCATTATGCCTCATTGACTATTTCAAAGGCACATCACTCGTTTTGCAAAGCCTGCTCTTTAGCAAAAACAGGATCGAGACCTTCCTATGCTAAAGATACAAAACAAAATATTCCATTCTTACAAAGGATACAAGGAGACATCTGTGGACCTATCCATCCAGAATGCGGACCATTCAAGTACTTTATGGTTCTGGTGGATGCCTCGACACGCTGGTCACATGTCGTTTTATTGTCCACAAGAAATGCTGCATTTGCAAAACTCCTAGCACAGATTATACGCTTAAGGGCTCACCACCCTGATCACCCTATCAAGTCTATAAGGCTTGATAATGCTGGAGAGTTTACATCAAAAGCATTTGATGATTATTGCATGTCTATTGGGATCGATGTAGAGCATCCTGTACCCCATGTACATACACAAAATGGTCTCGCAGAAGCCACCATAAAAAGGTTACAGATGGTGGCTAGGGCATTGGTTATGCGCACCAACTTACCTATATCTGCATGGGGTTATGCAATATTGCACGCAGCTTTACTCATTCGTTTCAGACCCACTGCTGGCTAACCATTTTCTGCGTACCAGTTGGTAACTGGATATGAGCCTGACATTTCACACTTACGCATATTTGGTTGTGCCGTATATGTGCCTATTGCGCCCCCACAGCGCATTAAAATGGGTCCTCAGAGACGATTAAGTATTTATGTTGGATACGAATCTCCAACGATTATCCGCTATTTGGAACCTTGACAGGCGATCTCTTTACCGCTGATTTGCGGATTGTCACTTTGATGAGACAGTCTTCCCGTCGTTAGGGGGAGATAGGAAAAAGGATTTTCCAAGGGAACGACAGGAATTGTCGTGGTTTGTTCCCACTCTGTCTCATTTTGATCCCCGCACTTCACAATGTGAAAGTGAAGTGAAAAGAATAATCGATCTTCAAAACGTAGCAGATTCGATGCCTGATGTGTTTTCTGATATCGCAAAAGTGACGAGATCACATATACCAGCTGCAAATGTGCCTGCAAGGTTAGAAGTCCCCAACAAGGGGCACGGTGCCGCAGATAGAGGCACTACAACCACACTTAGTGGAGGTATGGTTGAGGCCGTGGCTCCTCAAAGGAAGAGGGGGAGGCCACTAGGTTCGATTGACACTCACCCAAGGAAGAAGAGGGCGAGTAAGGCACAAACCGATCCATTAATCATCAATGTAGAGAATCCCTCTCATGAGATTGTCTCTGATTATAGCTATGTCCATGAATCAATACTGGAGGACGCTCCGATGTTTGAAATGATTCCAGAGAACAAAGAAATCTCAATGGATTATGAGAGTGCGTATGAGTTGATAGAAAGATCTTCCATACACATTGATGATGTATTTGCATACACTGTTGCTCAGGAAATCATAGAGCACGATGATATCGAACCACGCTCTGTTGCAGAATGTCAACAAAGAGCAGATTGGCCTAAATGGAAAGAAGAAATCCAGGCAGAATTAGATTCTCTGACAAAGAGACAGGTATTTGGTCCGGTAGTGCTAACCCCACCAAGTGTAAAGCCTGTAGGACATAAATGGGTCTTTGTTAGAAAGCGTAATGAGAAGAATGAAGTCCTGAGGTATAAGGCTCGCCTTGTGGCACAAGGTTTCTCCCAACGCCCTGGAATTGACTACGAGGAGACATACTCTCCCGTAATGGACGTTATAACGTTCCGCTACTTGGTTAGCCTAGTAGTTTCCGAAGGACTGGAAATGCAGCTCATGGATGTGGTGACTGCATATCTCTATGGGGATCTAGATTCAGAGATATATATGAAAGTGCCTGATGGCCTCACATTACCCAAGTCAAGTGACTCTAAACCACGGAGTGCGTTTGCAATTAGGTTGAAACGCTCACTTTACGGATTGAAACAATCTGGGCGGATGTGGTATACCCGTCTAAGTGACTACTTGATTGGGAAGGGATATAAGAATGATGAACTATGCCCCTGCGTATTTATAAAGAAAACAAGTTCCGGATTTGCAATTGTAGCAGTATATGTCGATGATATGAACATAATAGGTACTCTTGATGAAATAAGAGAAACCGCGAGCTACTTGAAATCCGAATTTGAGATGAAGGATCTTGGGAAAACTCGATTCTGTCTAGGCCTTGAACTAGAACACCGAGTTTGTGGAATACTAATCCACCAGCCTGCGTATGTCCAAAAGATGCTCAGGCGATTTAACATGGACAAAGCGCATCCTGCTAGCACTCCTATGATCGGTCGAAGTTTGAATGCAAAGAAAGATCCATTTCGTCCGAAGGAAGATGACGAAGAAGTGTTGGGAGCTGAAATTCCCTACCTAAGTGCAATAGGCGCATTATTGTACTTAGCCCAATGTACTCGACCAGACATTGCATTCTCAGTGAACTTGTTAGCTAGATTTATCTCAGCACCAACGCAGCGTCACTGGAATGGTATCAAGAATATTTTCAGATACCTAAAAGGAACCATTGACTTGGGACTGTTCTTTCCCTACAGAGAGACAAGAGGGACCGCAGATGGAACTGCAATCCCTGAAGGAAATATTGATGGTGAAAGTGCCACACACTACACCAAAACGCCAAATGATGTTTTGGTTGGTTTTGCTGATGCTGGGTATCTCTCTGACCCACATAAAGGTCGTTCCCAAACTGGTTATGTATTTACCATTGGGAACACGGCGATATCTTGGAGATCAACCAAGCAAACCCTTGTGGCTACCTCCTCGAACCACTCAGAGATCATCGCCCTACATGAGGCGGTTCATGAGTGTGTATGGTTAAGAGCTATCATCACACATATTCGAGGGACGAGTGGTTTGAGTTCTACCACTGAAGAGCCTACTTGTATTTATGAAGATAATGCAGCTTGCATCGAACAGATGAAGATAGGATATATCAAGGGTGATAATACAAAACACATATCGCCGAAGTTCTTTTACAATCAGCAACAACAGGCCCTCCTCAAGATTCAAGTGAATCAAGTAAGGTCTGAGGAGAATGTGGCAGATTTGTTCACCAAATCATTGCCTAAGGCCATATTCGAGAAACATGTGAAAAGCATAGGAATGCGAAGACTTTCCAAGCTCCCTTGATTAATGTAAGCATCAGGGGGAGGTGTAGACGTCAGGGGGAGTCTAACACACACATGTCATTCTCAAATGTAGAATGTGCGTTGTGCTCTTTTCCTTCGACCAAGTTTTATTTTTTGTCCCACAGGGTTTTTATTGTTACTTGGCAAGGTTTTTAGTGAGGCAACAACCTATGCACCATTGCGTCTTTGACTTGGCACAAGGGGGAGTGTTAAAGGAAAAACATATTATGTGCCTTCGTCAAAGTAACTGACGAAGAGGGAATCAAGGAATCAGTGATTGCCAATCAATTAGCATGAAAGGTAGATCAATCAGTATTTAATATCATAATTGTAAACATTATTTCCGTTGTAATTTCTTCCCTGTATAAAGGGACTATGAAATGAAATGAGCGGACCATTCCAATTGTCATTTTTACTTCAACATATATATATATATATACCCAACAAAATCTGGGAAAATCCAAAATAAACCCCAAATTTTGGGGTTAGGGAGATTCGAACCCAGACCACTATGCATGCAAAGCAATGCCCCAACCACCATGCCACTTACACGACATTGATATTTGTCAAACAACATAATATATATATCGGTATATGTCAACAAAATCTGGGATTTATTTTATATATTATGTCAACATAATATATATATATATATATAATATATATATTTATATTATGTCAACAAATATATATTATATATTATATATTATGTCAACATATATTATATATATATATATATATTATGTTGACATAATAAATAAAATAAATCCCAGATTTTGTTGCCATATACCGATATATATATATTATGTTGTTTGACAAATATCAATGTCGTGTAAGTGGCATGGTGGTTGGGGCATTGCTTTGCATGCATAGTGGTCTGGGTTCGAATCTCCCTAACCCCAAAAATATATATATATATATATATATATTTTGTTGTTTGACATATATCAATGTCGTGCATGTGGCACGGTGGTTGGGGCTTTGCTTTACATGCATTGTGGTCTGGGTTCGATTCTCCCTAACCTCAAAATTTGGGGATTATTTTGGATTTTTCCATATTTGGTTGGCCACGGTCATTTTCGGAATTTGACTTTCATGTGGGTCCCATTTTTGCTAAGTTGGACTGCCACGTCAGCAGTTAACGGCTGAAATTGACGGAATCCCGACGGAGGGACCTATTGGACGAGAAAATGATATTGCAGGGGTGTTTTTGATGAAATTGAAAGTCGAGGGACTGAATTGATGTTGGACTAAAACCACAGGGTACTAAACAGTAATTAGCCCTTGGAAAAAAATGGTGATGGAAAATCTCCCTCCTTTTTGTCAAACATATTAGTCAGACCACAGTTTTATTATTTCTCGTTGTATGATCAATACATGTTGAGGGAAAATTTGGAGTTTGAGATGGGTTTCGGCACCACTTATATGGTGGGAAACTTGCCGCTCAATTTTTTTGGGTCACACAACGGTTTTGTCCTTAAACGCCTTCTGAACTGATTCATAAGTCCAGATTAGAAAACAGATTTTGTAAAAACGACGTCTGAAAAAATAAAAATCAATAAGACGACGGAAAAGTATAATGCATCTTGTGAGAGGCGTCGTCTGATTCAGTTTTTGTAGTAGTGGATTGCACGGATGCTGTTTTCTTCTGCTTCTGTAAAAAGTATGTCAATTTGGTTTTGGTTTCTTCCAAGTACTTGTGTATGCGGACGAAAAGGTTGAAATTTTTACTACAGCTGCTTCTTCAAGTACTTGTGGTTAATGTCTTAATTTCAGTTAGTTGATCGATGGGATTGTAATTGATGTTTGTTGTATGCTTATCTTGGCATTGCTTCACTTGTATAATTTGCCTTGTTACCAGTCCAAGGTTGCATCTTTTGAATTCAACCTTAGTACTCCAACCAATATAAAATATACGGCTTGTATTCAACCAATATAAAATATACATGAAATTTTCTGTTGTATTTCGTATTGCAGATACTTGTTTCAGTTATATATGCGTACATCAATGTATTTTGAGGTTCGTTATCTAGATGGGGACTCGAATACGATGGACAAAACAACTGCAAAAGGGATGGTTGATGAGAGTGAGATGATCAGTTGACATGCTCTGGAAAATGTTTCAGCGTATTCTTGCCGCTGGGTTTATATTACTCTTTGCTGAAATCCAGGAAGTGCTCCGTGCTCTCATGGTTGTGGTTATTCTATGTTTCCACCATGGTCAAGATGCCATAGGATAAGTACCAATAATTTCCCGTAGCCTTTTCTTGTGGCGGAGTCCACGGACATCTCTGGTCAGTTAATCGAGTCAGCATCCAATTATGGATAGTAAAGTTAAAGTTGGTGCAATGATTAATTGGTGTGTCGGTGGAAAAGTTTCACCTTAATAATAAAATTCACCATTTCTTCTCATTTCAAAAGCAAATTGGGGCCGTGACCACTTACCGATTTTAAGCTAAGAATTATCCACTTACTCCACTAAGAGTTTTTTAACATCATTTACCCAATCCAATAGTATTTGACAGTATTGCCCTCATTTTAATTTTTAAATTACACTCATATCTATCTCTCTCTCTCCCCCCCCCGCAACGTGCCCGTTGCTGCGCTCCACAGAGGCCGGATGACGCCGCATATGCGGAAGACGACGCCTCAGAGGCCGCAGATCGAGGACTCTGTTGAGATCGGACTACGACGAGGACGGTCGATTTCGGGCACCGGGCTTCTGGTCGATTTCGGCGATCTGGGCTTTCCAGTCTGCGGCGCCGATTGCAGAAGCAGCATCCACTCCTGAAGACGACAAAGCAGCTTTGGTCGGCCTACCTCGCCGGAGTCCAACACCTGGTAGGCGAGAAACGCGTTCGGTATTGTTGTGGGTGCCCAGATCATTTTTCTGGGTGCCCAAATTAATTTTTTTTAAAGTAAAATAAGGGGCAGAAGGAAAGAAAAAAGAAAAAAAAAATGTTTTGCATGTCAATTGGAGGCCAATAGAGAGAAGTTAAATGTCTATTGGGGGCAATAGACGTCTAAAAGTCACATTACTGGGGGGGCAATAATATGTCTATTGCCCCCCAATAGACCAACATAGTACCCTACATTTCCACTCTATAAACACAAATAAACGTATCAGCTATCAAAAACATAATTCCCACAAATAATAACATAAGAGTCAATAGATTATTGAGAGAATAACATAGAGTCAATAGATTATTGGGGGGCAATAATATGTCTATTGCCCCCCAATAGACCAACATAGTACAGTACAATTCCACTCTATAAACACAATTAAACGTATCAGCTATCAAAAACATAATTCCCACAAATAATAACATAGAGTCAATAGATTATTGGGGGGCAATAATCTGTCTATTGGGCGCAATAATCGGATTATTTGGGGGGGGGGGCAATAATATGATTACTGGGGGGCAATAATATGGTTACTGAGTATTATTAAGGGGCAATAAATTCAGACGCCGGAATCCCGACACCAGTCCGGTAGCCAGATTCCAGTCAACTGTCGCCGGATTCCTGTCACCGGTCGCCGGATCCCTGTCACCAGAGTCGCCGCTCTGCCATTGGTCACCAGAGGCCGGCAAGGTGTAGGATGACTTCTCCCTCTAAGTGAAAAAGAAGGAGAGGACAAAAAAGTCCAAAAAAAAAATAAAAAAGAATTAATTGGGTATTAGGGAAATAATCTCTTATAGTGTTTTGGGTAAATGGGGTTAAAAAACAGTTGGTGGAGCAAGTGGGCAATTTTTAAGCTGAAATTGGGTAAATGATTATTTTCCCTTAAATTACATAATCCTATAAAAAAGCAAATTACATAATCCTGTTACATTCTGATTTAATAGGCAATAACACAAAGCAAACTAAAGTGAACTATTTGATAGTAAAAGAAAAGTTAATTGTGCGAAATACTAATGATTATCACAAAGATTAACACTCAAAGATGATATATGCCACATATCCAAGAGGAGAGAGTTTCAAAGCATTCTTCACTCAAAAATCTAGATTTGTGATTCAACCAGAGATGGGTTTTTGAGTGCCTATATGAAGATGTGTGATGAAGCATTGCAAGATGTTAAGTTTTAGAAGCTTTGAGCGAATGTTGCCAAAAAAAATATCGATAAAAAAAATCAATTATGGTTAAATCATATAAAAGCCTCACAAATATTTTACGGGTCCGGATCACGGGACACATTATTTTATACTTCTTTTTAGTCATTAAATTCAGCTAAATTCAACGGTCTTGATTAATTTCTATCATGATGTGGAAATGACATCAAATATAAAAAATAAAAAATAAAAAAATCGTCAACTAAAAAAATAAAGAAAATTAAATTAAACTTTTCTGGAGAGGAAATTGAACTCGAATAAATAAATTTAAATAGAATTGTAGTTTTCCTGACGAGCTTTGTAGTTATTCTATGTTTCCTCCATGGTAGAAATAGAATTGGTTTTTACCGGTCTAAAAAAGTAGTCCTCCAAAACTAAGGACAATGATTTTAGGTCAAGATGTCATATGAGTATCCGAATATAAGACCCATTAGCACCAATAATTTCCCCAAGCTTTTACCTTTGCTGTGCTCCATGGACTTGCCATAGGAGAAATTATTAGTTCTTTGGTTTCAAGACAGCATCCAATCATCGTTGATAAAAGTTAAAGTGGTTGTAAAGATTGACGGGAAATTCTTAGATGGAGGTTTTCCTAGTACGTGACTTTAGGGCCAATCAATCAGAAGAAATGAAACTTTCTCTCTTTTTCGAAACTGTCCCTTCTTTCTAAAGTGCAATACCCAAAACAACCCCTGCTGGACGTTGATTGATCCGCCCCACCACATGGCCGTGCGGCTTCCCCACGCAAGATTGACTAGCGTGTGTCGGTGGAAAGTTTCGTCTAAATAGTAAATTAGTAAAAACCAAAATTCCACTGTTACATTTTCCGATCCTACGAACAAATAAATCCACCCATTCTTCTCATTTCAAAAGTAAATTGCATAAAAAAAATAAAAAATAAATTACTGTTGAAGGAAAACCTAATTTGTGTTTAGCCCAAACTCTAGGTTACTTGACCTAGTGGTAATAGGATTTAATTAGAAGGATCTAGAATCCTAATCAATGTAGAATTACTTTCCTTGTATGATTGAGATTCTATGCATTGTAATCCTCTATATAAAGAGGCCTCTATTATCAATGAGAATACACAGCAAATTCCTCTCAAATTCAGTTTCTCTACAACACGTTATCAGCACGAGCCCTAACCCTGAAATCCTAAATTCGTAGCCTTCAAACCCTAGAAACCTCCGCCTCCCACCTTGAAGCTCTCTCCCCCAGGAGCCCAGAACCGGCGACGAGGACCCCAGAACCCCCCGGAAAATACCCGAACCGGCCCCCGGAAATATCCATAACCTCTCTCCCCGGTTCGGAGCTTTCCTCCCTGTAAACTGCCACCAAAATTTACCAGCAGCTGCAGCAGCACCTCAAATCACCAGAGATAAAAAATCATGATCGGAACCGGCCTAGAACCACGTGAACCGGCCGCCTGAACCACCGGAGCCGCTGAACCGGCCGCCTGCATCCTCTATCTGTGCTTCAGTCAACCGAACCCCGGTTGGTCAACCCTAGGCCCAGCTGCAATCAGCCCAAGCCCAGTTCCAGAAGCCTATGCTCTTGGCCCAGAAACCTGAAGCCCAAGCCGCCAAGCCGCAAAGCCCGAGCCGCCGAGCCGCAGAGCTACCAAGCCGCCAAGCCGCAAATCAGATCTGCCACGTCAGCGTCGGACTGCCACGTCAGCACCCGGTCAACGACCGGTCAACCCTCCAGTCAACGTCCGGTCAACGCTTTTCCGGCCGACTTCCGGCCACTTTTCCGGCGATTTTTCCGGCCACTTTTCTGCAGTTTTCCGGCCACTTTTTCCGGGCAGCTACAGTGACTTCCGGCGACGACTTTTCCGACCATCTTTTAAGGTAAACTTTTCTAAAAGTTCCCGTTTTTGAAGTTCTTTTTCAATTTCTTCTTCTTTTCTCGGGGACTTCTAAAATCCCTCCTTCTACCCCCCTTTTCTCTACATAAGGGAGACCAAAAGTCGAACTGTGGGGGTTCGCGCTCACTCCAAGCTTGGAGCTTGTAGAGTCCTCCAAACTTAGAGTTTGTTGAGAAGAAAACGATCGACCATATACATCGTCGTTTCGATCTAATCCAAAACCCCTCTTGGAATTCGATTTTCTTGGAAGCGACTACGCTCAGAAAATCTCTAATTTCTTGGAAGCAACTACGCTCAGAAATTTAATAGTTTTTCGTGGTAGCCTTTTTCGCTCCGAAACTAACCCTAATCTTGTGTTGTTTTTCAGGATGAGTTACCTGAACAAGTTGAGCTTTGTCCCACTCGAGACAACTGGCGCAGGATACCATAGGTGGGTCCGAGATGTGCGCCAGCATCTTAAGGCTGATGGAATTCTGGAAACCATCCAAGAGCCTGGTCAGAACGTGCTCTCAATCGAGCAAGCTACTGCTTTTGAAGCAAAACAAGCTAAAGCCATAATTCTCATGACAAGGCACATGAATGACGCGCTCCAAAATGAATACCTCAATGAGGAAGACCCAAGAAAGCTATGGGTAGAACTAGAGCAGCGATTTGGCAACGTTCGTGACTCCCTGCTTCCTGATTTAGAAGTGCGATGGCATAGCCTCCGCTTTTGTGATTTCAAGTCTGTGCTTGATTATAACTCGGAAGCTCTTCGTATCAAGTCTCTGATGGAGTATTGTGGCCAAGCCATAACTGATACGATGTTGATCGAGAAGACTCTCTCTACCTTCCCCGTCTCTGCACTGATGATTTCAAAGAATTATCGGATTGATGTAAATGCAGGACGTATCACAAGGTTTCATGAGCTCATTGGCGCCATGAACGTAGCTGAAAAGCACGATAATATCCTTGTGAAGAACTATAATGCTAGACCCGTGGGAACTAAGCCTATTCCGGAGTCTAACTATAGTCGCGCCCCCAATGGAGGACGCAAGGAGCGAAACCCTAAGGATAGGGACAATTCTGGACGTTCTGGTCCATATATTCGCCCTAAAGAGGAAGGAAATCGCCAAGAGAGGCGTGCACGGAACCGTAGAGGTCAACGTGTGAGGAGAGAGAGAGGCGGAGCCTCCGACCATGGTGGTAACGCCACCAAGAGGATAGGTCGTTCAAATCGCGCCCCAATGGCGCCTCGATCAAGGGAGCCTGACCATGATGATGTTTGTTTTCGATGTGGATCAACTGAACATTGGGCTAAAACATGTACCGCACCCCAGAATGTTGCAAACGCATACAAGACGTATCGTGAAGCAAGGGAAGCAAATTACATGGCACAAGAAGATCAAGATGGTGATCTAGATCTAAGGGTGGAAGACTACAAGGATCAAGACCCAGAAATTGGCGATTTTGATTGAGTCTTTTTATTTTCAAGAGATGTAGGCGATTGCCATATTCCTTTTATTGGATTAGATTTTCTTTGATCATAGAAACAATGATGTATTTCGTTGGCTTATGAATAAAATTTCGAGTTCTTTTCATTATGACTCAATTTTGATTCTGAGCATATGACTTTGTGACTACGATGGCTAGACCATCCGTATTAATTTAAGGACATGGAATAGCCCAAGTTCCACTTGCCAAATGGCACCTTGATTACAGTTGTCACAGAAGCTCTCTACGCTCTTAGGGTAAATAGTACCCTATGAATAGCCAACGAATTCCATGCGAAAATGCATGTAGAGAACGGAAATGAGTTCCTTTGCATTACCTCTAATGATTGCGAACAAAGACGCATCTTAGAGACGTTTATGTGTCTCTCTAGTGGACTTTATGTCACTATTCGAGCTCTAAAATCCAATAAAGTTATGAGAGAAGATCTCTTGGATTTAGACACATATTGGCTTTGTCACGACAGGATAGATCATCCTAGTCATGATATGATGATCCGTCTACAAAAGACTTCACATGGACATCATTTCTTTTGAGCAAAATGAAGCAAGATGCCGCCATAAAAGGCGCCAACCATGGGCATCATGCCATGGTTGTTCCTCCTTGTGGCCATGACGCCATACATGCTAATTTCCATGGCTCCCACGCCATGATGGGAGATGTAGTCACATATTTTGCTTCTAATAGCGCTACAGACGCTTAGGCCTAACCAAACTCCTCATTGGTTGCTTCTAAGGCCTCTCGCTCGTTTTACAAAGCCCATTCCTTATGAAATTAGGACTGAGACCGTCCTATGCAAAGGATATCAATACTCATTCTGTTCTTACAAGAATCCGTAGGGATTTGTGGATTGATTCAACCAACTTGCGGACGCTTAAATATTTCATGATGTTGGTTGACACGCAAACACGCCGGTCACGTGTTGTGCCATTGTCCACCTATAAATGCTACTTATGCTACACTCCTAGCACATATCATGTGACAACGGGCTCACTCCCCAAATCATCCTATTCAGTCAATTGGATTTGACTATGCTAGAGAGTTTACATCGAAAGACTTTCGATGGATATTGCAATGGGTTTGATGTTGGACATCACATTCCCATGTACACACTCAATTGGTCTCGCGGAAACGACTACGATGGTAGTCCGAACATTGGTAATGCGCACCAATCTTCTTACATCCGCTTGGGGTGATGCAATATCGCATGCAGCTATGCTAATTCGTCTACGACCTATCGCCACTCAATGTACCTCTGCGTTACAGCTAGTGACTGGGTACACGTCTTTTGTACTTACGCACATTTGAGTGAGCCATTTATGTGCCAATTGCGCAGCCACAACGCTCTATGATGGGTCCTTACAGACGAATGGGCAACTACGTTGGATTTGCTCTTCCAACAATCGTCCGCCACTTAAATGCCCTTGCTAGGAAATCTCCTTACCGCTAGTTTTGCGGATGTCACTTTGATGAGACAGTCTTCCTGTCGTTAGGGGGAGATAAGAACACGAATGTTCAACAGGAACGACAGGAATTGTCGTAGTCTGTCCCCACTATGTCTCATCTTGATCCCTGTTAAAGTGACGAGATCACACAAATATGCTGCAAACATGCATGCAAGGACGGACGTCCCTACGAGAGGACGTAGCGCCACCCTACACGGAGGTAGGCATGGCGCCAATGCCAAAGAGAGTGGCACTCTGGCATTACAGGCCCTGGCCCCAGCTAGGATGCGTGGGAGGCCCGTGGATTCGAAGGATACTTTGGCACATTCCAATCCTTTAATCATCAAGACTCAAAATCCGTCTCATGAGTATCTTCCGGGTTATGGTTATCGTTGGGGGACGCCTCAACGTCAAACCCTATTCCTGAGAATATAGAGCTCTATGAAACTTACACTAGTGTACATGAGACGTGGGATAGAAACTCCATCATAATTGATGATGTAGTTACGCATTTTGTTGTGCATGAGTTTGCTGAGTCCGATGATATCGAACCACGCTCCGTTGATGAATGAATGCCAACGTAGAGAGTTTTTTGGCCTAAATGGAAAGATGCGATCCAGGTTAAGATGGATTCTCTAACGAAGAGGAAGGTTTTCGAGCTAGAGATGCCAACACCTCCTAACATAAAACCTGTTGACTAATGGGTCTTCGTTAGAAAGCGTAGTGAGAAAAAGAGATGGTAATCTCGCCTTATGGCGCAAGGTTTCTCACAAAACGCCCTGGAATCGACTACGATGAGACATATTCTCTCGTAATGGATGTCATTGCACTCCACTACCCTGTCAGTTTGGTAGTTTCCGAATAACTGAACATGCAGCTTACAAATGTGGTCACTACGTATCTCTATAGGGATCTAGATACGGAATATACATGAAGGTTCATGGTGAACTTCATTTACCCAAGTCAAGTGGCTCTAGACCATGGAGCGCGTTTACAAAGAGGTTGAAACGCTCACTAAAGTGACTACTTGATTGGGAAGGGATATGCCCACGCGTTTCTATAACAAGTTTCGGATTCTATCGCGGTTCATGTTGGACATGATCTTCATTAGAAGCCCTTAAAGAGTTAAGGGAAACCGCTGAACACTTGAAATCCGAGTTTGAGATGAAGGATTTTGGGAGAACACGATTATGTCTCGGTTTGGAACTTGAGCATCGTGTCGATAGATGCTTAGGCATTTTGACAAGGTCAAGCCTCCAAGCACCCCCATGATCGTCTGTAGTCTTGATCCTGAAAATGATCCTCTTCGTCGAAAGGATGATGACGAAGATGTGCTCGAGGCAAAAGTGCCTTACTTAGTACAATAGGCGCATTATTGTACTTATCTCAATGCACAAGATCGGACATCTCATATGTTGTGAACTTGTTAGCTAGATATAGCTCTGCGCCAACGCGACGCCATTGGATTGGTGTAAAAGATATCTTTCGATACTTGTGATGTATGAATGATATGGGCTTGTTCTATCCCTATACAAAGAGATGATGGATTCGGACCCATCACACACCAGGTACGCCGCCAACGCTGGCCTGCGTTCTCTATCCCCATTCCAAAACGACATGTGTTTTGGAAGGTTTTGCTGATGTTGGGTATCTGTCTGACCCACACAATGGTCATTCCCAAACTGGTTAAGTGTTCACCATGGGAAAAGATCGTGATATCTTGGAGGTCTACAGAACAGACCCTAGTCGCTATATCTTCGAACAATGCAGAGATCATTGCTCTTCACGAAGTGTTCGTGAATGTATATGGATTGGATCCATAATTACGCATGTTCGAACAATTGTGGTTTGAAGTCTACCACAGGTGAGCCTACGAGCATTTAGGATAATGCTACTTGTTTTGAACAAATGAGGCAAGGCTACATCAAAAGCGACAACACCAAGCATAATCAGCAACAACAGACACTCCTCGAGATCAAAGTGAACTAGGTTCGATCTGAGGACAGTGAGGCAGACTTGTTTACTAAGTCATTGCCCAATACCACGTTCGAGAAACATGTGGCAAGAATTGACTTGCGGAAATTATCTGAACTCCCATGATCGTAGTCATCAGGGGGAGGTGCAGACATCAGGGGGAGATGTCTACATGTTCGTCTCGGATCGTGAAGGGTGTGTTGTGCTCTTTTTCCCCTTCGACCGAGGTTATTTTTGTCCCACTGGGTTTTTGTTACTCGGCAAGGTTTTTAATGAGGCAACGAGAGAAGCACCACGTTTGGGCAACACAAGGGGGAGTGTTGAAGGAAAACCTAATTTGTGTTTAGCCCAAACTCTAGGTTACTTGACCTAGTGGTAATAGGATTTAATTAGAAGGATCTAGAATCCTAATCAATGTAGAATTACTTTCCTTGTATGATTGAGATTCTATGCATTGTAATCCTCTATATAAAGAGGCCCCTATTATCAATGAGAATACACAGCAAATTCCTCTCAAATTCAGTTTCTCTACAACAATTACATAATTCTGTTACAATCCAATTTAGTAGGCATTGACACATAGCAAACTGAGCCAGTTAGTAGTAGAAGGAAAGTTTATTGTGCTAAATATTAATTGTTTTCACAAGAATTAACACTCAAAGAATAATAATGATATGTGCCATATTATACTATATATTAAAGGAGGGTGCGGGATTCACTGTTCATCTTCGGCTTAGTAACAGTACCGGCTCGAGCCGAGCCGATGACTGAAATTACAATTTTGTCCTTTTTTGGTAATAATTCACAGCCTTGCCATCTGCCCTAAATATAAAAATTCCTCTCCTGTTTGCGACCTTTGTTTTTTTTCTTTCCTTTTCTCTCGCTCAGTGCCTCAGTCGCTCTCCTTACTCTCCTCGCTCTGAACTGTACGGAGCTTTCAAATTTCAATTGGGTTTTTGGAGAAAGCTCAGAAGCTACAAGCTACAACTTGAAGGCACCAATTAAACAACATAGTTTGCAATTCAGCGATTTCATTTCAATTGATGGGAAGTTGTAAACCTAATCGAGAAGAGAAGGAAGAAGATGTATTTGGGTAATTGGGTTTTAATCTGTGAAAGAAGAAGATGAATTTGGGTAATCGGTTTGCAATTCCTTTTTTTTTTTTTTTCCCTCCGTTATGTCTAATCGATTGAATCGGATGGTTGGTTTTTGTGGTATTGTGGTTTAATTTGCAATGCTTTTTCACGTCTTCAGATATCCTAGAATGGTGCTCTAATTGATTTCCCAGGTTTCAAACTCTGTGCCTGTATAAGTTTTAGCTTCTGTGCTTCACGGTCTTGCTTATTAATGATTTTGATTTGTTCGTTTTAGGTATTTTAGTCGCCTGCTTAAAGCTTTTGAAATTAGGTTCCGGAGCCTTTGGGTCCGATAGAGAAATTTGAGTTGCAATCTTCTTTAGGTTAGACCTTTTTTATTTCCAAGAAAATAAGTTCTTTGAAATTTTTAGCTGGTTTGAAATTGGCATTCAACAATTTATGTTCTTAAATTGTTCTTTTGTTGTTGATATTGCTTGCTTCTATGTTTTGGGGTTTACTCTTGAGTTTGTGAAGGGTAAAGATTGACTCTTTTCTCATGTAAATTGAGGGGACTGATGGGAATTTAAAGAAATGGGGTTTAGTTAAAACGGGATGTGTGTCCCGCTAAACAAAGTTTGGGTCTTTTCTCATCTAAATTGAGAGGCTTGAAGGGAATTTGAAGAGATAGAACAGGTATACGTTCTATTGTGATTTCTGAATTTGGTTTGATATCTGTTCTGATGTTCTTTTAAATGATTATCTCTCAAAATTAACTGTTCTCATCTCATACAGTAGATGACAGAGCTTCAAACTCTTATTTGGTTGGAGGGCAATATCGACAGAAAGAGTCCTCTGCAAATTTCAACTACTCCACAAGATTATGGTATGAATCTTCTAATATTGACATTGATAATTGTGAGAGATGTGTGGGTTCCTTACTAGAGGAATGTTATGAAATTAGTGCGTTGCCATTTTTTTTTCTTTTCTACAGAAAAATCCTTAATGAACAAAATCAGGAGTACATTATCTGCATATACATGATTAATTATCTCCTATGCTAACATACAATGTTTCTTCAACTAACAGGGCACTAATTATGGATTTACAGTGATCATGATTTGACTATGTGTGTAAAAACTCAAGAGGAAGTTGATGAAGACAGGATCAGTAAAATGCCAGATGATGTTCTCTGCTTTCAGGTCAAGATAGGTTGCTCTTCTGTACATATTCTTAAACACCTTTGTGGAGAGGAGACCTCACGTATTCCAAATGATGAAGAACCCAGTTGTGATGGCTTAAGCAGACTTGCAAACCATACATTCAGCCATATGGTGAGAAATGGATTAGAATCTAAACTCTGAAACTTATTTTTGACACACTCAGAAGGAGAGGTTTGGTTTTGAAGTTCATTGAGCTTTTTTGTTGTATAGTATTAAAAAAAAAAAAAAAAAAACTTTTTCCTCCAAATTTGATGAGTTTTTTTTTCTCTGCTTCTTATTACTCGCTTACTCTGCTTTGCACTAGCTGATCGTTCATGTATATGGGGCTTATTAGTTCTTAACTCAACATGTCTTATTAAAGTTTTAAGGGACAACCTGTTTTCTCAAATTAGCATGACAGATTAAAAAGTAAAATCTACATCCTAAATTTGAAACTTCTGACTATCAATAGCTACATCTTCTTCCTTCAGTTGACACCTATAGTTATTTGATCTATAACTTCTTATGTCGTACTGAGATTTGGTATATCAGTGACAGATTCTATCTTTGTGAAGGACAGTGTTATTGACCTACATGTAGTTATTATTTTACAGTAATAAGCAGTTACATCAATTTTTTTTTTATAGAAATCAGTGTGTTAAATTCTTCCCTTCTGTGTTGTTATAGAGTATAAGTTTGCTCTTGCTCCTATATGTTTCTGTCTGGAGAAATGTTTTTGAATTGCTTTGAGTTATAGAAATGATGCGACAACTCATGAAAGCTGTGTATGATTCCAAAGCAACTTTCAACTGTATAAAAATCTCAAGTTGTTTTGAATTTGGGAAAACTACAAACTTCCTTCTGCCATGAAATTACAGTGGAGATCGAAAGTTATTGTGAAATGGTTTTTTTATTTTTCCGCTGTGTTTACTTTGCACCTGAAGGGATTCGCTGCCATTTTATATTTTGCAGGGCAAGCATTACCCCTGGAGCTGTATTGATCGTTATGGTTGGAAGATTCAAGGGCAATAGGGTTGTCTTTTTGAAGCATCATTCTTCTTGCTTGCTTTTGGTCACTGTTAAGTTATTGTTTTTCTTAACTATGTGACAAATTGTTTTTACTTTTGGTTACCAAGTAGTGCCTTTTGATGAATGTTACATGTAGTTTGCTATGTTTGAGTGTCATTGTGGATGTATAATGTATGTAATGTTTGCAAATGTAGTATTATTAAGCTGACCACCCGCAGCATCGCGCGGGCCGCAATACCTAGTATCAAATAAGAGAGAGTTGCGAAGAGTCGTGACGTGTTGAGCTTGTGTGAGTAGTGGGTCCGTGGGAGTACCGGAGTAATCAAACACACTATAAGATTAGGTGCTTTATTCACAGAATCAATCTTAGTCCCCTCCCTTCTTTGCTTCTCACTGGAAATTTGTTTCTTTGTTGCTGGTATCCAATGGCCTCCTCTTCATCTGTTCCTTCATCATCATCAGCTCCTCGCTGGACGCATGATGTGTTTTTGAGTTTCAGGGGTCCTGACACTCGCAAGGGTATCACATCTGATCTATACCGTCGACTGCAGTGGAGGGGAATTAAAACATTCATGGATGATCGAGATCTTGAATTTGGGGATGCTATTTCTCCGGCTCTCATAGAAGCAATTCAAGAATCAAGGTTTGCAATTGTTGTTCTCTCGCGAAACTACGCTTCTTCTGCTTGGTGTTTGGAGGAACTTGCAAAGATCTGTGAGTGCATGAAAGATCGGAAGAGGATTTTTCCACTTTTTTTTGAGGTGGAGCCCTATGAGGTAAGATATCAGAAGAGGAGTTTTGATGAAGCTTTCCCTGAGCATGAAAAGCGACACGGATCGGATAAGGTGAAGCAGTGGAGAGCTGCTTTAAACAAAGTGACCGCTTTCCTTGGCTGGGAGACGAAGAAGTATAAGTAAGAATTGTGCCTTTAATCTCGGTGCTCTATATTTAGCTGATGCTTCTAGTTGACCCTTAATTGTTACTTGTAGGACTCACAAAAGACTTGTTAAACACCTTGTGGAATTTGTCCGCAGTAAAGTACCACTTGATGCAATTGAGCCCGCAGAAGGTTTTGAAGAATATGAAGCAACAATAGAAGCCATGGATGAGGTTAAGAAGGCACTAACAGATGACAAGATCACTGCCGTTGTTGTCTACGGCATGGGCGGCGTTGGAAAGACAAGCATGGTGAGACATGTAGCTGCACAAGCCTGCAAAAATGGTACTTTTAACCATTGGATTATGGCTGCCATATCCCAAAGCCCTGACTACAGAAAAATTCAAGGCACATTAGCAGACCTATTAGGCGTCAAATTGGAGGAAGAGACAGAAATTGGAAGAGCCGCTAGGCTGCTTAATGAGATAAGGAGAAGAGAAAAACTCCTGATAATCGTGGACGATGTTTGGAACAGAACAGAACTGTCAACCATAGGAATTCCCAGCTACAAGGAGCTTCAAAAGTGCAGATCCAAAGTCTTACTCACCACACGGAGAAGGAATGTCTGTGATTCCATGGACAGCCAAGAAAACATTCCTCTCAATATCTTATCAGAACAAGATTCTTGGAAATTGTTTCTGAGAAATGCAGGGGTAGCGAAGAAGAAGATTCTTGAATCGGCCTCTTTTGAGGATGTGGCAAGGAGAGTAGCCGGAGAATGCAGGGGTCTACCCATTGCATTGATAGCAGTTGCAAGGGCACTCAGAGATAAAGATGAGGTGGAATGGGATAAAGCAGCTGGAAGACTAGAGAAGTCGCAATCTGCAACCGTTGAGGATGGGCAAGAGGCCTTCGAATGTATAAAATTGAGCTATGATTTCTTGAAAGACGAGGATTCCAAGTCATGCTTCTTGCTCTGTTGCCTATACCCAGAAGACCATGACATCCGACTAGAAAACTTATTCAAGTATGCAATCGGGACAGGATTGTTTCGACGAGATGCCGAAACAATGGACGAAGCCAGAGGAACAGCAGATTCAGTGGTCAAGTACCTGAAAGATTCTAGCTTGCTTTTGGATAGTGAAGAAGATGGATGTGTAAAGATGCATGACGTCATCCGGGATACAGCCCTGAATATTGCAAAGTCTAAAGATGGGCACGGGTTTCTGGTAAAAGCTGGGTGTGGTTTAAAGGTTTGGCCATGTGGATCACATCAAGGCTACTCTGCAATCTCACTAATGAGGAACGAAATTCGCAAGCTGCCCGATGAAGAGTTGGTATGTCCAAATCTCCAGATTTTATTACTAAATCGGAATGCTAATTTAAATAAGATCCCAGAAAAATTTATCAAAAATCTGAATGAATTAAGGCTCTTGGATCTTAGCAACACTAGAATTTCCGTATTACCCCAATCATTCAGTCTCCTTACCAACCTCCAAGCTTTGTATTTAGATTTTGCCTTGACTTTTTGCGGGAAGTCGATTGACATTTCTATAGTGGGAAAACTGAAGAAGCTTGAAATTCTTAGTATGAGGGAATATCCTGGGGAGGAATTTTCCAGAGAAATAGGACATTTGACCAATCTAAGGATTTTGGATGTCAGTGGCGGTTGGGGTGGAGGTAAAGTCACAATTCCATCTAAAGTGATATCAAAGTTGCATAAATTAGAAGAACTGTATATACTGAGATGTAGATTTGAGGATTGGGGGAGTAAAGTTGAGAGAGAAGGAGAAGAAACCAATATTTTTCATGAGTTAGTTGGTTTATCAAATTTGAAAATATTGCAGGTTGGCATATCTGATGTAAACTACATCCCTAAAAATGTTGAGGCCAAACCAGATTGGGATTACTTTAATATAAGTATCATGTGCAGAGACATCTTCTGTGCATTTAAACAAGAAGGTCATCATCCAAGATTCTTGTTTCTTAGCGAAGCAACCATGAGTATCTTACCTGATTGGTTTATCAACGCGGTGACAGAGAAAACAGAGAAGCTAGAGTATTATTGCTGCAAAGGGATGAGTGACATTCTTGTGGAATATGACCATGGGAGGTTACATAAACTCAAGCATCTCATGGTATGTGGAATACATCTTGATTCCGATGCGTACTTGACAGAGTTGATGAATACAACAAGCCGAGTTCGAAAAGGACCAGTGTTTGAGAACTTGGAGGAGTTGCATCTGACACATCTGAAACACCTTAAGGAGTTGTCTGTTGGTGAGTTACCACACGGGTCTCTCTTCAATCTGAAGGTATTGCATATGACTTTTTGTCTTAAGTTGAAGAATGTATCAAAATTTGTACAGAAACTATCAAATCTAGAGAAACTAGATTTAAATTGTATGTATGAATTGGAATATGTGTTTGGATGGGAAGGGTTTGAGCCGAAACAATCAAAACTGAGAGAGATGCATTTGTTGGGTCTAAATTCAGTGAAGAGCATTTGTAGTGGTCCTGCCCCACGAGTAATGTTTCAGAGTCTTAAAAGCTTGACCATTTACTGTTGCGAGTTGCTGCGAAGTCTGTTCGCATGTGATGTAGCCGAGTGTCTCTTTCAATTGGAAGACCTTTTTGTAGAGCGGTGCCGTTTGTTGGAAAGAGTAATTGAAGCAGTGAACAACGAGAAGACGGTTCTACCAAAATTGAAGAACTTGGTTTTGAAGAATCTTCCTATGTTGTATGGTGCAAGTGGTACTGTTGATATTGAGTGTCCTTCATTGGAACACTTGATTGTGGAGGATTGCCCCCGGTTTTCATTTTCAGATACTTCCGATTACTTTGATTCCATCAAAAGCATGACCCATATATCATTTTCAACCTCTGGTTCTGACTACTTTGGCAGCACGAACCCAGTCCAACTCAATGATTTTCAAATGTACCAATTTCTACGTGACAGGTATGTCTCTGTGTGAAATATTTACAGAATTTCTCTTTTCTTCTATATTTTGTAGGGTAGCAATTGGGCAAAGATCGTTTGATCAATTAATATCTGTGATTCAATTTTTATTCTTCCCAATCTTTTAACACAAATGAGTTCCCCGTGACAGAACATCAAGCAAATTTAAAATAGCCTTAATTTCTTTGTTATCACTCATAATGTGAACAAAAGAAATAGGCAAAATTATACAGAATACTTCACGTTGATGATGATTGCTTTTTTTTTCTTTACTCTAGTAATGCAAATTACATACAATGTTATAGACACTCAGAATGTTGTTTTTATGTTAAAATTTATAACATTTAATACTGATATGTATATTTTTTTTTTTTTCCAATTCGATGATACTACAGAGCATCTCCTTTCCTGACTTGGGATGGTAACTCATCAGAGTAGATGGGGACTGTCTAATGTTCCCACTGACTTGCAATGGTCCCTCAGCTTCTGACTTCCAGGTATGATGCTGTGTGATCAACTGAATTCTTTTCTTTTCTATTTTCTTTTCATTGAATGGTAGATTTCTTGCGATGCCATAAAAACTAAGACTTTTTTTCTTAAAAAAAATTTGGTAATATGAGTTCTCATTGTTCATTTGCTTTCCCAATCTTTTGTGTATCAGTACAGCAAGCAAAATTTTAACTACAATTTTGTTTTTCGCTGTTATAGTCTTATTTTTCTTTCTTATCATCGTCATTATCAATCAAATTTGTTTTAATTGATGGAAGATAATAAATTTGTGAAAAAAAAAAAATACAATATCACACAGAAAACTTTGTATCCATGAGGATTGTTTTCTTTTCACTATTTACCAATACAAATTACTGATTTACTGGTATATGAAAATGTATATTTAGAAACAAATTTGAATCAGGATCATTGCATACATCATGTATTTAATCGTTTCATTTAGTTTTGATTTATTTGAGAGATTGTAACTTATTTGGCTTGAAGGTTGTAAGTGGAAATATACTCTGCATATGAAGCAAAAAACTTTAACCTATGAATGGGTATATATATAAACACACAAACACACACACAGAGAATATGTTATCTCTGTAGAAATTAGTCTTTGTGTGGCAAGTGTTAGTCATCAATGTAATTGCAGCTAGCCATGGGGATGAAGAGAAATTGTTTTAGCATTTTGAAATTAGTCCTTCGAGGGATGATTCTGTAGTCATCAATAATGTGTTTACAACTAGCATGGGGTCATGGGGATGGTCGAAGAGAAGTAGTGTTAGCATTTTGAATTAAATTCTTAACAACTTCTGTCAGATGCATCAAGATCCGTATCCAAAGTTTGGAGTCATACTACCACAATGCATAGCTAATTGAGTCTCATCCCTGTAAACCAAATTAAGCTCTCTTTATATATATATATATATATATATATATATTAATTATGTGGGAATGCGGGGTGCAGATTGATGAACTTACAGGATGAATTCTCA
Organism: Rosa lucieae; assembly: GCA_024704745.1. Lineage (NCBI taxonomy): Eukaryota > Viridiplantae > Streptophyta > Magnoliopsida > Rosales > Rosaceae > Rosa > Rosa lucieae. The sequence continues at coordinate 83,649,612 of CM045496.1, read as the reverse complement.
TTTAATACACTGGAAGAGTTGGTTGATTTTCACTTGCAGAATAGACAAAGATTTCTCGTAGTCATTTACTCATTAAAGAGAAACAGTCAATTGACATTTAGGATAATCAACTCATGATAATTGTAACTGCAAGTAGTGTTTTGGTACTGAAAAGAAAGAATTCTCTTAAAGTAGTTCACTCTTTCACTTGTTTTTCATTATGTTCAGGGTTCATCATCTAGCTGAGGCTGCACATCCAATTGATACACTAGAAGCTTTGCTGGATCGTGACTAGAACAGCCAAAGAGATCGTAACAGCCATTCTATGAACCTTGGAGAGTGAAGAGATTAGTTGACATGCTCGATCAGGATGACATTTGATTCTTGCCACTGGTATTTGTAAATAAAATTGTTAAAAAATTCAAGAATACTGTAATATATATCTATGCTGAAATTGTAGCCGCACCAGTGAAGTGATTTATGGTCTCATTATGCTCGAATTATGGTAGTTGTTCTACAGCATTTCTGAGTTTCCATTCAAAGGCCAGACTCATGTCCTTAAAGGTGTTTCTTATATCTTAGCCGGTAGCAGTTGCGGTACTGATAAAAATTCTATGTATTATCTGATAGCTAAATTTATAAGCAGTTGCGGTACTGATAAAAATTCTATGTATTATCTGATAGCTAAATTCATAAGCTATTGATTTTCCTTATTCACACTTAAGATTGTCAATTGTAGCAAGGGTAAACAAGTCTTTCCTGCAGAAGACTATGGTTTTAACTACTCAAAACAATGTCACAAAAGTGACCACTGTTCCTACAGTCGAAAACCTAATTAAAAACCTAATCTAAACTACTCAGAAAATTACGAAAATTTGCAGTGATATACTAGACACAGAGAGCGTCGAGTACACAAAATTTGGTAATTTTTGGATATCGTTTATTATATAAAATAATTACGAAAATATAGATGACAGAAAGTAACGAAAACAGATTTTAAGATGGGTTTTGAAATCAATGAGAATAAAGCTAGCTAGGGAAGATGCATCCACCCCTGACAATCACACACAAGATAATTTGTTCAATCCTAATTCAGTTAATCTATATGAAGATGCTCAGGTTGGCTTGATACGCTTGAACACAACCTATTACCCTTTCTTACTTCGTACGCTAGGCAGGAAGTGCTCTACACCTACACTATTCCCAAGCAATGCAACCTAAAGATACGCTTATTAGATTTAACATGCAGAGATCATTAAGGTCTAAAATAGTTTGAGACATCACTAGGCATCGCAATAAACTTAGCGCCTTGCTAAACCTAGGACTTAGTTTACTTGATAGTGAAAACTAACAATTGCTTCTCTAGAAAGTTTGAGGAGTCCAACTATCGACACATGCATCAAACAATCAAAGCATTAGAATCCTAACATGCATACTAAGCGTGCACTCAAAGCATACAAGCAAGCATTCATCAATGAAAAAGTAGTAAACTAAAGTCTCATCTTGGATTAAAAGAAAATAACATCAAAGGTCAAATCATCTTGTAGTTCATGTCTAGGGGCTTCAAGCAGCCCCCTAACTAATAAAAACTAGTTAAACATAGACGAAACAAAAAAAATTAAAGATAGAGAGAGAGAGAGAGAGAGAGAGAGCTACTGCAGATTGATCTCCTTTTATATGCTTAGAGGTTGCCCTCATCTTTCTTGTTGTGTAGGAAATCCAAAACCTAAAAGAATTAGGGCTCACGCGCTTAGGTGGAGTATTCCTATTATGAAAATACAAGGACAGAAAATGATTTTCTGGAAAACGAGGATTGCAGTGTATGGATCAATCCCTACTGAGCAGATATCAGAAACAATGAACCAAACTCCAGACTTTTGGTTACGCAGTGAAAATCTCAAAATATGAGATTAAAAAATACTGCGGGGCTCTTACTCTTGAGAACCCAAAATAAAGATCATCATATTGAAAAGGATATGTTCTTTTACAAACTTTGAATAGCACTAGCTATGCTATAAGATTCACACAAAATCTAATACAAAGTTTGTCTTCGATCTTGAACTCCTTCACTTGAACGATCTTCAAATCTTGTTCTTCTTTCTTCACAGTCTCCCTACTGATCTTGAGAGAGTATTATGCATATGAAACTATGAACACAAACACTTATACATGGACCAAGTGTTTTGACTCTTTGTGAAGACACAAACTCAAACAAACATGCAAGACTCTATCAAAATTCTTGCCTCTATGGATGTGTATGCCGACCGTGTATATTTTCTGCTCATATAATAGACCTGCGGCAACTACTCAAAGATGATGCAAAGATTCTACCCTAATTCCCAATTAATTTGGAAAGAAACTTCCCATATATGAACTCCAACAAATCTTAAGGGAAATCAATCAGGAATAGACAAGTCCTAAAAACCCTAGGGCATCAACACCACGATTTTAACACTCAAAAAAATCTTTTAAAGACATAAATACATAAAACCTAAAACCTACTTTCCAAAATCGGACTCCACATAAAACTGACAGCTGACTGTGTTGCAATCCCATGCATATGCAGATGCATTTACCTGTGACTCTCCGAGATCAGTAAAGGGCTTTGTCATAGTTTTGTATGGGAATGCCAATACGATATGTACAAGAATTGTACCTACATATTAGCTCTTGAACTTGATGACTCATTGTAATCATTCACATCATGCCATTTGTCCATCATAAGTCAGAATATGAAGCACAAACTCGTCCTTGGGCTTCGAAACATAAATTTCCGTCTAACCTTAGATTCACGCGCAGCCTGACCTTCTTATACTAAATCGGCCATAACTTCCTTTAAAAAAATTATATTGACGAGCCGTAAAAAGATCTGGAAACTAGACATCCGAGGCTTTCCATCAATATAAAGATCATTCTCTAGATCATTGTGAGATTGTCCCAGTAATCTGTCGAAGTTGACTGATTTGCACAGGCAGATTTCCTGATTTGGCCTTTCAATCCTTCTTTTACTTCTTTTCTTCTTCTCTACTCAAAGATACCTATAAAACAAATAAACAATGTAAATAACGAGAAAATACACTAAACTAACAAAGCAAGTATAGAGATTAATGTTATTAATATCGCATAATTATGCTCCTATCATTATCTTAGATGGTTTGGGTCTTGTGCTTCCCTATTAATACACCTGCATTAGTCATGCAAGTATCGCTCAATATATGTTGTTTGCCTGTTTTATATTAGCTTAAGCTAGCTTACATTTGGTGACATGTGGTTCTCCAAAATACTTGCTAAAATGTGATTACGTTCATCGATCAAGAACTTGGTAACAATCTATATTGTTCTTTGGCAGGAACTTCCTAATAGCCTGTATCTACAGATTATGATTGGGTTTTTGTTCATTATTGGCAGCGTTTATCTATTTTATCTTTTTGCTTTGATGTTGAGAAAGTTAAGGAAAATGATACATGTATAGGAAACTGTTGGTGTTGCATGTGTTTGTGTACTAGCTGAAGGCTTTTCTTTGCACTTCTGTTTATTCCAAAAGAGAAAAATTTGTTAAATTTAAACATGACAACTATGGAAACTGTAGTAAGAACATCAAGTATTTAAGTGGTGTTAGCTCAGTGGTTAGAGCACCCACTACCTATGTACGAAGTCATGGGTTCGAGTCACCATGGGGGTAGGAGTGAAATCCTTTGATCCTCTTAAAAAAAAAAAATGAAAAAAAAAAAAAGTGTTAAAAGTTTCTAATACCATCTTCTGCGTTGAGTTACAGGTTGTATTCTTACTAGCATAGGTGGTGTTATGCTATGTTGCTATAATTTGTATCTCTTTCTATTTATCAGGTTTTGCAAAAGTATCCCTATCAGCACAAGTTGAAACATTCATCAAGAAATAAAAAATTTGCATTGGATAGCAGCTACTGAGGCAATGCTTTTGAATTAGTCAATTATTTGCTCTTGATTTGGTGCTAGATTTTGCTTTGGAAAAGTTCTCTCACATCACATCCGCGGCAGCTCAAGGCCTTTGCAATTTGTAGATATTTGGGTAGAAGATTGTCGTAGCTTGGACGGCCTTATTGAACCAAGTGCGGAAAACGCGAAGAAGAACAATAACATTGTTTTTCTAGATTTGAAGAACTTGCTCCTGTATGCTCTTCCACAGCTTACAGGGGTGTTCAGCAGTGGAATTGCTACTATTCATATTGAATGCCCTTCATTGAAACACTTGCATTTGGACGACGGCCCTCACTTTTCAACATCTGATTTTAATCTTTGGAACCAAGTCCATCTTAATAACGTAACATGTTTCTATAGAGCAGGTATGTTTGTTTATTATAAACTTCATTTGCTTCTGCTGCTACCTGATTAATGAGTCACTATTAATTCTATATTATTTACTTGTTATATTTCAAAACTACTATCAGATGTTGGAGGAATATATGTGTGACCAGAGCTGATGTTTGGAGAAGAAACACAGAAGAAATATTGGATTCCTCAACAGAGTTGTTATCCTTAACAATCTCATTTGGCATAATTAAAAATAAATTTCCGTTTATTTTTGTGGGTCAAGATGTATATCAAGGCGTTAGACATGCGTTTACATATTATGCATGATCTCTTCCGTGAGATGTAAATCACAGTTTGTTTGCAGTAAGCATTTTTGCTTCAGAGAAAAAGAACTTGTTTCATTTTGTGGGTTTGCAGATGAGAAACTAGTACTTATAAAAAAGTCTAGATTTCGGTCCTCGTATTCGACATACAAAAGTCCATTACAGGCTAGTCCCAATCACATGGGTTGGGTCATTGGGGCGATCCGACCAATCCAATACATTCCCAGTCGTTGTAGGAATTTGGAAAGACCGCGCAGACTCACAGACCCGCAGACAGAGCTGAAGAAGTGGCCACTTGCTCAACTCATTTCCGCGCGTGAAGATCACTGCTTCTCGCTGAAGCCTTGTCGTCTGCGACCCAAAAGCCAGGACTTGCCTGCAAATTAATCAAGGTCACTTGTGTTCCTCGATAGCTGATGCTTCCTTGTTCTGTTTTAAAAAACTTTTGATTAAAACCTGCTTCTTCTTGCTTGTTAGGTTTTTGTTTTTGTTTTTTTGTTTTGTTTTGAATAATCGAGCCAGTAGGGCGAATATATATTCAGCACAAGCCAGAATAGACCATTACATATCTTTCCGCTGCCATCTATAGACAGACAAGAAGATAGTGGTAGTACCCACAATGGTACATAGCAAATAGACACACTCATTATACTCAATACGTAGACATAGCGGGAATCCCCCTTTGGTACTACGCCGGAGGCCCTAGAAAGATCCGGCCCTTCCAACCTAACTCTTTAACCAATAAACCTAGCTGCCTAAAGACCTCAATTGGTGTACACCTAGATCCACTGAGAATTAAGTTGACAAGAACAGACCAAATGCAAAAACTAAATGCACAAACGTGCCTAGACTGTCCCTGAAAAATAGGGACTTATTGAAAGTAATAAAATTACTATCCTAGATAATGCACTAGGGCCAAAACCCTAGCCCAAAACTCAAAGCCCAAATAGGGCATCCAACAAAGAAGTCCACCCAACTACCGTTTGGGCCGTTCGGTCTAGTCCACCCAAACCAGCTGCTTCCCCGTTGTTCGCAATAGACCAACGAAGCTCCATCCGCTGCACGCCGCCACGATCTGCACCGCCTCGATCCACTCCGCAGCGATCTAACCGCCTGCAACCCACACCGCCACAGTCCACGTCGTAGCAACCCACGCCACCATAGAGAAAGCCAAACCCGATCCAGGTCGCCCGCTTCACACCACCATCGAGTCAGCCCCGTGGCGCCATCGACCAAGCAAAACCCGTCATCAGAGCTCGATCGCCGCCCCTGTTCGAACGACCACCACCACACACCATCCCAGCCAAACCTCTGACAAAACCCGAGCAAACCCCATATGATGGAACCCTATGAGCCATAGCACATCAATACCTGTCCGACAGCAGACCCATGACAACGGCAAGGCCAGAGGCCAGCCCGGTGTCCGGGCGCCGCCGGACGAGCACGAAATCTTGGATCGTTCTAACCGGCCTTTAGGGTTCTCGAGGAGAGAGAGAGACCTAGCAGACTTGCTTGTTGGGTTTTTGTTAATTTAAAAGAGTTGAAATTTTTTAAAGTATATGATTGTTCTTCATTGGAGGGTGGGTGGGATTGAGCTTGGGGATAAATTTGATTTCATTAGTTGATGTGAGACTAGTGTTTCTTTGTTTTTGTCACCTCTTACATCTTCTAGTGTTTTTTGTAAGCATTTCTATTTGATTTCATAGTATTCTGAGTATTCTAAATTTAAGCTCACTACTCATTGTGGTTCAATTTTCGATTAGCATTTTAATTGGATTAATCCAAATATTACCCAGTTTGGACACATGTGTCATGCATGTGTCAATATATTCCAAAGGTTGGTGATCTAGCTGAAGACACAAAGTTGATCCAACTGACGTGCCAACGTATCATGCATCATGTGAAAAACAACTTCCTAAGGGATTCTACCTACAACCATCCCATAAACGTTGTGAGAGTCAAGAATCAGTTGACATGATGAGGATATAATCTTTCGAGATACACCTGATTACAGAATTGAAGTGTAACATGAAATGAATATAATATCAATATGACATTAGTTAGTGGTTTGGCTAGCTTGATGGTAGAATCACTAAAATGGTTTTATAGGTTAAGACACCAGTGCTTCAAAACTAAGGTCGTTGTCTGGAACCATAACCAGTGTTCTGGACTAACTTGAAGCGACACTTTCATATATGGAAACGATTTTTAAGATGAAGCAGTTCTTGAAACAACTTTCCTTCAACAAAGCTTGTAGCATCTCATTGCAGATATATTATTTCAAAAAGTGGGGCCTCGTCTAGGGCCAACTAAGGGTCATCACGGGCTGGGTCGAGGCCGGCCCTACCATAAATTTTAGGAATCTGGGCTTAATCTAGTCAAAGACGTTTAGGCAAAAGCTGAAATATGTTAGCCTTTACTCGCTAATTAGGACCAGGCCTTCTAAATTTTTTTTTTGAATCACCAGGGCCTCTGAATAGGGCCTTACTATGTTTAACAAACATTTTTTTTTTTTTCAAAACATGGTTTAATGGGTTGTCTGGACAAGTAATCTAAGACTCGTTTTTTTTTTTTTTTTTGTTGACCCATTTAATATAAATTTTTTTTTTTAGAATTACGTTTATAATATTTATAAATATTAGTTAAGATTATATTCAATAAATTATATCTCCAAACCTCCCAAAATTAATTGTTGTTAACGAAGAAAATAAAACCTAAAGAAAATAAAGCTTACTAAATCAATTACAAACTGAGAAAGCGATACGATCTTTTCAAAAAAAAAAAAAGGATATGATTGGGCAGGCTTGAAAGACTAGGTCAGGCTTAGCGCTTAAGAACTCAACTAGATTGGGTTGGAGGGCCGGGCCAAACTTCATTTGCATGGCCCATACCAACCCTATTTGAGAAAAGGCTGGGCCGACTTGCCCTAATAATGCAAGGACTAGGCCAGGCTTCAGCCCTACGGAACGAGTGGACTTGAAATGGGCTTAGAGCCCAGGAGCCGAATAATGACCCCTAGGGCATCCACATGGGTTGGGCTGTGCGGTGATGCAAACACCCTAACTAAGGCCCAGTCTATGAAGCGAGAACAGAGAAATTCGCGCGCAGACGCAATGAACTGGCTGCTCTACTTAACGCTCCGATTCGGCGCGTGCAGGTTACCCGCTTCTTGCTCCAACTCCGTCGTCCCCTTCCTCCTCTGACGGAGGAGTTGTCTGCTGATTAGTTAAGCTACTCTCTCTCTCTTCACTTGCTTAATATGTTGTTTTATGCTCTTCTTCGAATCTGTCATCAATCATTATTATGATTTATGAGTAACTTGTGATTGCTTATGATTTTTCTTATTAAAGATTGTGGAAAAGTTGAAATCTTTACCGTACCGATTGTGGAATCGTGCTTGATGATGAGTAGTTTGATGACTTATTGATTATTGATTGGTAACATAAATTCTATTTCACTTTCACTTCCCTCTTACAATTCTAGTCTTGGTGGGTTTTAATCAGTGTTTCTATTTGATTACAAAGAGTTCAGAATTTGGTTTTCTATTAGCATTTTTGTATTCTGTTGGCTTCTAGCTCCTATGCCTATATTGGCTCAAAATTGGAACACCTTTATTTCATGCTCTCTTCATTGTTTTGCCGATTTAGTATTGAATTTTTTTTTTTTTAAGTATGGACATTTGCTTCTCCAATATGCTGGCTAAAATGTGATAACAGTCATCAATATGCTTGCATAATAACTATTGAGGAATTGAGATGAACATGGTAATATTGGTCACCTAATTTCTCCATTATTTTCCTCGGTTTAGTATTAAGATGTGCTTTCAGTTAATAACATTATTTTCTCTAGGCATGTTGGTTCCAATTGCTTTATTTAGATTTGGGATTTGATTGAGTTCTTTTGTTTGGACATGATAAAATGATGATAAATGATCGATGTGTGATATGGCAGACCATAATGTTTTGCAAATTAGGATGTTCACATTGGTATAAAGATAAACAGAACGTAAGTATGGTGTCTCCTAATCATAACTAAATTTTAAACTGAAAGATGAATTTAATTTTTGCAGAAATGAAAGCAATGATTAATATACATCAAACTTGAAGTTATTTGATTGAGACAAGAACTAGATGAACACAGTTCATTGAAAATCTAGAAACCAACAGAGGTACAGTCTAAAGTATGGAAAGATGCAATATGGAGTGTTACTGTTATGCACCTTGATTCGAAGAGTTGTTATTTGTGAAGCTTGTCCCAGTGGGGCAAAAAGATCAGCATTTGGTTCTGAATAAGATTTCAAATGCATCATAGTCAACTTGGTTCCATTTCAACATGTTTACAGGTTTTCAATTCATAAGAATGATTGGACTTCAACTGTGAGAGAGTAAAAGGCTTCACACGTTCACCACTTCTCCAAAAGGTTGGTGTGTCTAGGTCAAGACCGTTAGAGTATGCCAGAAAGAAACAACACCAATATTTCTTCAACCTTTAGTCCAGTCTTTCTTAATTTGCGTGCTCTACTTTCGGTTGTGGAGGCTATGTAGCCTAAAGTGTCTGGGCACAGTTAATCGAAGATATAAGTGGATTTGGTTTTTTTTTATATCAGTTTCTGTAGTTCTTCTTCGCTTCTTTGTTGGTGCTTTGTTGCCCGTTCTCTTTGAGACCTGCACATTTTTTTTGGATGGTTTTCATTTTTCGACACCCAAAGAGCCTCTGCATCTCTTCCTTTAGCTGAACCGGCTTTTGCCTCTTTTTTCTGGTTTGTAAACCCTCTGCTTTAACTCTATTAATGGAAGTGTTCAAGTATTAGACTTGTTTTCAGTTAGTGAAATAATTTTCTCTAAATATCTTGGTTTCCCATTGCATTGCTATTTTGTTGTAGTACGTTTGTAAAAAAATTTCTTGAACCAAGAATTTATGGAAAGGAGAAGAGAAGTTTACATTTGCTTAGTTCGATAAGCGTAAGTACCTAAAGATGAGAAATCCTGGCTTGGCTAAGTTGTCCTGCAAGTTCCTTAGAAATCCTGAAAATTTGTTTCTCTTTTAGCTCTGCAACACGACAATAACAGTACATTGTTACAATTATACCAAAGATGAGAATGTTTGTTAGTTGTAGAAATCATATGACATGGCTACACAACAACACCCCAACAGAATGGTATTGTTTAGCGCAAACACAGGCACATCATTGACATGGTAAGAACCATCTTCACAACCACAATTACCATTTGCATACTGGCTGCTGCTGAGATTGTATGGATTTGTAAACTACTACTATCATTTTTACCTCTCCAAATCACCCTGCGTATGGTGTAACAATATCAGTGCCTCAGCTCTTGCTTCAAAATCCAGTTAATCACTCTCGAACCAAGCACATTGATATGGGCTATCATTATGTCCGAGAAATGGTTCTCAATCAGTTTCTTCATGTTTCTTACCTTTCCACTTTTCACCAACCAGCTGATATTTTCACTTCAGCTTCCACCATTCACCAAGGATCTTTTTCCTTCTTATGTCACAAGCTTCCAGTTCATCCATCTCCCTTCAGCTTGAGGGGGGATATTGAACCAAAGCTCACAGCAGCCACTGCAGATCATAACCATCAACAAAAATGGTCCAGCATCTGTAGCTGATCACTGCCAGAAACTGCATGATACTCGTGAAAGAGCTCCAGCACTAGTTATCTAAATCTGTTGTAACAATATTCTAGAAATTAGCAATTTTCTGTTACTCAATCGGCTGAAAGTTAGGACATAATTTTGCTTAGGTCAGCAAATATTCTTGTGTATATAAACTCAGTTGTAGCTGTAAGAGATCAGTTAGTAAAATATAAACTCAGTTGTAGCTGTAAGAGATCAGTTAGTAAAATCCAAAATTTCCAGAGCTTCAATTTTTCTCTCTTTTACACCAAGTAGATCAGTTTATTTGTGTGATACTGCCTACAAGAACTGGTTATTTGGTACAAGCAAAGTTGCAAAGTTATAAGGAACACGCTAGCCTTGTTTCCTCATACGTCCGGCGTGACGTGGTCGCCGGACAGGAACATGTTTGCGCCTTTCTTGGCTGCTGTTTTGGACGATGGTTAGCGTAGTTCATCTCAGATTTGGGCCTTCTATCAGAAGCCTTTGTAGAACAAACATACATTAGAGGCTAGTCCCAAACAACTACATGGGTCGGGTCATTCGGAGGACCCGGCCGCCCAGTGTGCAATGAAGAAGTGCGAACTGAGAGAAAAGACCGCACAGACGACTAGGGATGGCAATGGGGCGGGTTGGGGATGGGGATCACAATACCATCCCCATCCCCGGGGTCATTCTCTACCCCCATTCCCGCCCCAATCCCCAATAAAAATATATTGGGGATTCCCCGTCCCCATCCCCACTGGGGACTAAGCCTCCAAACTCGCCCCAAATCTCCAATAAGAATTTAATAAATAAAATAATTTTTCTCATATTGCCTTTTTTAAAATCAAAATCTACAACAAATAAATTTAAAACATGATTAAATTCATAAATTATAATTTAGTGAGTGCAAAAGTCAAAACACTATTAAAGTAAAGTAGTAAATGTATATATTTATGATTTATATTATAAAAAATAAATTAAACTATATATAATTTAACTATATATATATTATTGGGGCGGGTTTGGGGATGGGGATTACAATACCATCCCCGCCCTATCCCCAATCTTAGATAGCGGGGCCCATTCCCCATTTGTCCCCTAATTCTCCCCATTAGGGGCGGGTATCCAATGAAGCCGCTGGGATTTTTGCCATCCCTACAGACGACGCATGCAAAGAAGTTGCCGCTCGCGCTTAACTTGACGCTCCATTTCCCACGCGTGGAGATTACCCGCTTGTCGCTTAAATCTATCATCATCTCCTTTCTCCTCTCTCTCGTTTGAAAATCAGGACTGAGTTGCCTCTGCCTTCTAGTTAAGGTACTGGTGACGTCACTTGTTTACTCGATAGCTGATGCTTCTGTCATGTTGATGATGATGGTGATCAAGTAGCTCTATCATTCTTGTTCGTTTACTTGTGTATTTGATGTGCTTGATTGTTCTTCAATGCTTCATTAGTTTATCGGCTCTGTATTTGTTGGATTTTCTATCCGATCACAACTGATTGATCGATACTAGTTTCATATATCTCAATGCTGGGTCGTTCTGTGTTACTCTGATTTTCGATTCAAAGACCTCACTGATGTCCTTGTTTCTTGTCCTCCCTGCCAATCCCCTTTGAACAAAAAACCAATATACAAGCTCAATGTGCAATCAGACATGGTTTGAGCGTTTGAGTGTTGAGCTTCGTTTCGAATATCACTTCATTAACCATGCATGTTTCGATCAAAAGAGGTCTTTAGGTTTAGATTTGAGAGTCTGTATGTGTTAGTTAGATCATTATCTATTGGTTGAATGTTTTATATTAGTTTAAGCTTCAGTTTGGAACATTTGGTTCTCCATAGTACTTCCTAATTAATTTTGATTAGAGTGTTCTTTGGCAGGGTTAAGTCCCTCATAATTCCTTTTTCTACAGCTTTGTGAGCAGGTTTTTGGCTCCTTATTGTGGACAAACTTTGATTGATAATTGCCTACATCTGCTAATTGCTCATCTCTGGCTTTGGCCAGATAATGCACGTAATCTAGCTGGAACTAAGGTCAATCATCACATTTACCTTTGGTGATCTGTTCCTGCAATCTTCCTTGTGGGGTTTTACAGAGTTTCTTCTTTACTTGATTGTTGGTTTATTGTTTGTTCTCTTTGGGACCTACTTTTTTATGGTGTAATTCCTCTGATTTTGCTATATCAAAGAGAAGTTTTGAAGTATCCTTGATCACTAAGTCTAGGCAGAAGTGCAGTAATGAAGGACAATGCTGTTGGTGCTAACATAGTGTACATGATGAACTCCTTTACAGCTCTATAGCAGTCGATGATCAGTATTTAGTTGTGAATAGGATTACTTTATCCTTTAATATGCATCAAATTCATTTCATAGTTCCATTTGGGCATTTTATAGGTCCATTCAATTCATAATATGAATTGGACTCTGACTGTAATAGAGCCAAGCCTTCAAATATTTTTACTAACCCTCCTCCAAGCCGTCTGTATTTCTAGGTCAAGACTAATGAGTAATGACTATGCTAGAAAGAAGACATTGAACAGAATGAACAATAGTTTCTCCAATTCTTACTTTTTAAAAAGAAAGAAAAAATTGGCAGCTTTACTTTCAATAATGGGTATGGGGCCTAAAGTGGCTTGTCAAAGCTAATCAAAGATACTAGTGGATTTGATGCTTTACTTTGTCTACACTATAATTGCTCCAGTCTTTCTGATTTGGAACTAAAAGTCTTCACATATACTTTCATGTTGTTCTCCATTTAGAATTTCTAGCTTGAAGCGTGAATGAGATGAGTTTTATGGTGTTATTTTGAGGGTGGGTAATTTCAGATGGCATTTTTCTTTGAAATCTAGACATGCTTAATGCTTTGTGTATAGAATCTTTCGATTATGTACCTGATTACAGAATTGAAGGGGTAACATGAAAGGTTTACAAAGCATCCACTATATGACACCAGGTACTCTTTTACGTGTTGGCTAGCTTGATGGTAATATGATTTTACAGGTTAAACCAGTACTCCAAACCTGTAGTCTATTTTTAGGTCAAGATACCGTAGGACCATAAACACCAATAATTGCCTCAAGCTTTACCAGTTGATTGGGGCCATGGAGCTGCAAGTGGAGAAATCATTGGTTGGTTCAAACCTTTTAATGTTATAAACAGCAACAAGTAAGTCCTGCTCGAAGAATAACTGATAATAAAACCTTTCAGTTTCAAGAATAACTGCTCCAATAGTTTTGATGCTTGCCTGAATCTACATTTACTCTCTAGATAATAAAAAGAGTGTCTCATCGAAGCAGGGGAATTATATTCTCTTCTTACATTCTCTGTCCAAAAGTCTCTTCTCCAACTCTCCAAGGCAGAATACTTCTGGGTCTGTAACACTGAAGCTAATGGAATTCTATTACTTCCAGGTTAGAAACATAGTCTATTAATTATTTCATATTTGATTTGATTGGTTTTTACACATTTTTGTTTTTCTTCTCTATATTTGCACACTTAAATTTTTGTTTTTCTTCTCTATGTTTGCGTGTTTAATTGAAAGATGGCCATGGCGATTATTGCGGTAATTGTGACATGGATTGGTGTCATAGCTACTGTTAAGTGGATATGGACTCTAGTGAAGCATCGGTTGGGTTACATGGTTGAAAAGCATGAGCCAACATCGCAGGATAATCAAGAGTTCGTCAACATCGATGCCTCCAGACCTCTTCCTTCACCATCAGCTGAATCATCAGCAGCTCGTCGATGGAATTATGATGTGTTCTTGAGTTTCAGGGGTCCTGACACTCGCAAGGGTATTACATTTGAATTATATGATCGACTGCACAGGAGGGGAATTAAAACATTCATGGATGACCAAGATCTTCAAGTAGGGGATACTATTTCTCCCACTCTACTAAAAGCAATTGAAGAATCAAGGTTGGCAATTGTTGTTCTGTCCGAAAAGTATGCTTCTTCTACTTGGTGTTTGGAGGAACTTACAAAGATCTGTGAGTGCATGAAAGACGACAACAGAATTCTTCCACTTTTTTATAATGTCGAGCCTACTGATGTAAGATATCAGAAGAGAAGTTTCGAAGAAGCTTTCACCAAATATGAAAATTCTGGGCGACATAGATCGGAGAAGGTCCAACAATGGAGAGATGCTTTAAACAAAGTGGCTCATTTCTCTGGTTGGGATTCAAAGAAATACAAGTAAGCAGCTTGAGACCATCTTAATCAGAGTCATAATTGTTGTTTGGGATTGATTATTAATTTATGTTATGAGTATATTTGACCCCTAATTCTTCTTTTAGGACTGAAAGAGAACTCATCGAAGACATTGTGGAATATGTCTGTAGTAAAGTACAACCTATTGCAATCAACATGGGAGATTTTGAAGAATTTGAAGCAACAAGACAAGCCATGAATATGGTTATGAAAGGGCTAGAAGATGACGAGGTCACTGCCATTGGAGTCTACGGAATGGGAGGCGTCGGCAAGACAACCATGGTAAAACATATCAGTGATCAAGCTCGAAAAAATGGAATCTTTCGTCATGTAATTATGGCTACTATATCACAAAGCCCTGACTTGAGGAAAATTCAAGGCCAATTGGCAGATCTGTTGGGCTTCGAATTCATGGAGGAGACTGAAATTGGAAGAGCAGCTAGATTGAGTAAGGAGATAATGAGAAGAAATAAGATTCTCATAATCCTTGATGACATTTGGGAGAGGATGGATATATCAAGAATAGGAATACCTAGCTATGAGGAACTTCAAAAGTGTAATTCCAAAGTCCTACTCACCACAAGGATATGGAATGTCTGTCATGTCATGAGATGCCAAGAAAAGATCATCCTCAATATCCTATCAAAAGAGGATTCTTGGACATTGTTTGTGAGAAATGCAGGAAGGTCTTTTGAATCCACCAATTTTGAGAATGTAGCGAGGAAGGTAGCTGGAGAATGTAGGGGTCTACCGATTGCATTGATAGCAGTTGCAAGGGCACTCGGCGATAAAGAATTGGTGGAATGGGAAAGAGCAGCTCAACGACTAGAGAAGTCACAAACTGCCAACCCTGACGATAAAGGAGATGCATCTGAATGTATAAGATTAAGTTATGATTACTTGAAAGATGAGGATTACAAGTCATGCTTCTTGCTCTGTTGCTTATTTCCAGAAGACTATGACATCCAAATAGAAAACTTGTTCAACTATGTGATAGGGAATGGATTGTTTAGAGATGCTGAGACCATCGAAGAAGCCAGAGGAACAACAAATTTGGTGGTTGCGCACCTGAAAAATTGTAGCTTGCTTTTGGATAGTGATGAAGATGGATGTGTAAGAATGCATGATGTCATCCGGGATACAGCCATGATAATTGCAAAATCTAAAGACGGGCATGGGTTTTTGGTAAAAGCTGGGTCTGGTTTAAAGCATTGGTCATGTCGATTACATGAAGACTACTCTGCAATTTCACTAATGAAGAACAAAATTCGCAAGCTACCTGAAGAGTTGGTATGTCCAAAACTCCAGATTTTATTACTACAAGAGAATGCTGATTTAACAGAGATTCCAGAAAAATTTCTCCAAAGTGCAAATGAACTAAGGGTCTTAGATCTTGGCCTCACTAGTGTTTTATCACTACCCCAATCATTGAGTCTCCTATCAAACCTCCAAGCTTTGTATTTAGATTTTTGCAAGAAAAGAGTTGACATTTCCATAATTGGAAAACTTACTAAGCTTGAGATTCTTAGTATGAGAGGTTATCCTGTTAAGGAATTGTCAAGAGAATTGTGGAGAGAAGTAGGAAAATTGACTAATCTAAGGATGTTGGATGTCGGTGGTGTTAGTGTGGTGGGTGGAGGTACTGTCACAATTCCCTCTAAAGTGATATCAAAGTTGCATAGATTAGAAGAACTGTACATGCTGTACTGTGGATTTGAGGACTGGGGAAGTCGGGTTGAGGGAGAAGGAGAAGAAACATATATTATCTTTGATGAGTTAACTGGTTTATCAAATTTGAAAATTGTGCAGCTTTGCATATCTGATGCAAAATGCATCCCAAAAGAAGTTGAGGTCGAACCAAATTGGGTTTACTTTGATATACGTATCGATGGCTGGTCAAGCAATCCATACAAGCGAAATGTTCCTAACTCAAGATCCTCGTCTCTCAACACAACCATCAGTAGCTTACCAGACTGGTTTGTCAATGTGGTGACAAGGAAATCAGAGAAGCTATTGTATGAAGAAGACTGCAAAGGTTTAAGTAACATTCTTATGGAATATGACCATGGGAGGTTACATGGACTGAAGCATCTCTCTGTAATTGGTCCCAATAAGAGCTTGAAAGAGTTGATGAACACAACAACACGGATTAAACAAGAACCTGTGTTTGAGAACTTGGAAGAGTTGCATCTGAGTCGTCTGGACTGCATGAAGGAGTTGTGTGTTGGTGACTTACCACCTGGTTCTCTATTCAATGTGAAGTTATTGAGGATCCGCGATTGTCTTAACTTGGGGAATGTACTGTTGCCTTCAAAATTGTTGCAGAGACTGCCAAATCTGGAAATAGTATTTCTTTACAGAATACGTAAATTGGAATTTGTGTTTGAATGCGAAGGGTTTGAGCCAGAACATTCAAAATTGAGAGAGGTGACATTGTTGTGGCTAGATGCAGTAAGAAGCATATGTAATGGTCCGGTTCCCCGTGCTATGTTCCGGACTCTTAGAAGTTTGTTAATTTTCCGTTGTAAGCCTTTGGGAAGTCTCTTCACATGTGATGCAGCGCAATGTCTTTTTCAATTGGAAGAGCTTTGGGTAGAGAATTGCCCTTTGTTGGAAAGAGTAATTGAAACAAGCAAGGAAACAGTTAACAACAACAAGAGGATTGTTCTTTCAAAATTAAATAAGTTAGTTTTGAAGGAACTTCCTGTGTTGTACAGTGGAAGCGCTACTACTGACATTGATATCGAGTGTCCTTCATTGGAACACCTGTATGTGAAGGACTGCCCCCATTTGTCATTTCCAACCTCTGCTTCTGACTATTTCCACAGCAGGAACGAGATCCAACTCAATGATCAACAAGAGCATGACATTCTATATCGCAGGTATGTTGCTGGCTGTGTGACATGTGTCATAAACTTTATTCATATGTCATTTCTCTTTCTGTCTGTCTAAAAAAGTCTAGCCAATATGGTTCCAAACACATATATTTGAAAGGAGAAGCACATTGGGATCATTTTCATTTTAATTTGATTTATTAAGTTCCTCTGCTCTTGCATTTAGAGTGGCTTTTGCCTTTAAATATCTGCTAGTAGCTCATTTCTTCCAATTAGATCATGGAGCGCAATGTGAACAATAAAGGGACATTTATTATATTTTTGACTTATTTACTTCTGTTTTAACTATTAGAATTTGGAGTCCAACATTGGAAAGCTGATTCATGGAGAAGAAACAGAAAGAAATCTTTAATGTCCCAGAAGAAGCTAGCTACCTCAATTGGCTAGCTGTTGAATATGTAGTACGTACTTCAACTATATATCCGTGTCATTAACTTTTACACATGTTGCTTCTGGATGCTATTTGTTCCATCGACATAATCAACAACAGTTCTAATTTTGTTTTACTTCTGTTGTCAAGAACATTTCCCATGTAGTGGTAAGGTAAATACTAGCTTCCTGCTTCAGAAAATTATCTGCACTCTGTTTTGTTGCTTACCCTGTACTTTTCATTTTCATTTTTCGTTTTCAGTGACAGCAAGAGCATCTTTTGTTTGTGGTTTGATGTTATCCTCAACATGCTTATAATCTTCATAAAAAAGCTTGATGAATGTAGTTGAATCTATCTGGAAAACTTCATCATGAATCCTATACAATCTGTTCAAAATCCTTGTACTTATTTGTTACCTTTTCACACAACTGTAGGCTACCATTGTAGTTTTTCACATGAAACTGTCCTCCTGACTGCAACCAACTTGTGAAGAACATCCCAGAGAGCACTATTTGTGAATTGTATAATTAGAAACGGGTTATGTATATGTGTATTATAAGGTTGTACTAAATTTAGGAGAATTTAGGAAATAGGAGACTCGTTAAATTTAGACATAACTACTTGCAAAGATGTGCTATATTAATCGAGAATTTATTAGTTGGGTTTGCCTAATTTAGCTGTTGAACTTACTGTGCCATTAGGACTCATTCTGATTTGATATCTTGCTTTGAACCCTCCCTAGCTAGCAGAGGAATCCCAGAAGATGTCCAAATAGCAGACTTAAAAGGTAACTGTATGGGTTTGAGAAACGATTGTTACAAGATATCAACACAATGGAAGATGCCGAAGTTATAGTGAATTCAGTGGACGGTATATGGAGCCATGTCGATCAATTGCACCGTCCGATGAAGATGTCCATGGCCAAACAATGCAAATGAATGCTACTCTGCAATGTCACTAATATGAAACCAAAATCACAAGACTGGCTTCTCTTATAGCTTTTGCAAACTAACAACTTTTGTAACATATTCATTCACTCTCTTTCCGGGTTGTGTTTGTTAATGGAAGTTAAAGAAAGTAAGGAAGCTGACTCTGGACTCACTTGGAAATACAGAATGATTATTATGAAATCATGTTGACATTGAACAGTAATTTACCAATTTTTCTTGTCTTTTTTTTTTTTGAGAAGAAGCAAAGAATTGCATTTATAAACAATTGAGATAGGTACAACGTACATCGGATTCACCATTGTGGTTAATCCTCTACCCTAAAATTGGAAAGCAAGACACAAAAGCGCGAATCTAACTAAATATGCCCTGCCTGAAAATATTTTCTCTGAGGTAATATGTACATATAACTGTAGAGAAGAAGTTAAATAAAAATGTCTTCACTTTCTGTCTCACTACATCTTCACCAACTCAGTAGATGCACATCACAGATATAACAACCTAACGGAAAAGATAGCAACCACAGCAATAGTCACCACAGTAACGGGGGAATACTTGGATGTAAACACTCCAAAGGTTGGCAAAGTCATAATTGAGAAAGTCCACTAACTCAAGTACCAGATAACATCAGAGGTCCTCTTTAAATCTGCCGTAGACCAATACTATCACATCAGCAAGATGAAAATGAAGAAACAAAACTCCTTGAGCTTTATGGCGTTTTGAAATGGCAGGAGAAAGGGATGGCCCATTGATAAAATGGAATCACCAACACAAATAGGTGGTGGCCTGCTGACATCAAAATTCACTTCAACCAAGCAGAACATCAACAAACCTTCACGTAGAGCAGCCCTGAGCATCCCTAACAGCGCTAAAAGCCAAACCTTTACAAGCAGCAACAACTGTAGGAGCAGAATAATTTGCTTCCAAGACGACCCAATACTTGAGCACACCATGAAAAGTCATTTTTTGAATTGGCTTTGCCGACCTGAACCCAAAGGACCCTTTCCTTCAGAGATAGCTCGTGAAGCAGAACTAGTTTTGATTTTAGACTTGGAAGTCCGGGAGGAGGCCACAACTAAAGAAATGCAATCACCAACATCTTGGAGAGGTCCCATCGGAGTTTCAATGGAAGAGGGATGTGACGTATAAAAAGATTTCTTTGTCCTCAGAGAAGTCAGAAGAGGATCATCAGATAAAACCACGCTTTCCTTCGCCAAACCCGATTTCATGGTCTTTGAGCGGGCTGCCTTCTTTAAATTAACATTATGAGAAGAGAAAGATTCACTTTGAGAAACAATTGGTACTTCCACCAAACCCGAATGGAGGTGCAAAGGATCCGAAAAAGAAGAAGCAATAACTGGCAAAGAAGAATGTGATTTTCCAATTGAAGCAGGGATGAGAGCAGCCAAAGAATCAATTTGCTGCGTTGAGAATGTGCTAGCAGATTGTCCAGGTGGTGTTAAAAAGCCACGTGACTTTTCATGAGGGCCTAAAATAGATTCGAGCTGAGTGGGAAAAAAAGAGCCCAATATAGAAGTAGAAGAGGGTTGATTAGAAGAGGCCCATGAAATCTGACAAGAATGAAAACCACTCTGCACACTCCTAGCATAACCGTCAGTAACTGCTGGTAACCGTCACTATGAACCATCACCGAATCTGCGCCGGTTGCAACATGACTAATTCCGACATCAGCTCCGCCATGAATAACTGCCAAACCAACAGAAAAGAATTGAGAATTGGGAGGACGGAATCCCGGCTCGTGAAGTATTGCGAAGGGAAGAGCGAGCTAAATAGCTAAATGGAAAATCCGCCGATGTTCTCCACGCTTAGGGCAGCAACCAGTTGAATGAAAGAGGACACCACAAAAATAGCAGAACTCCACCTCTAAATCTCCAATGTCTTCTTGAGTCACAGTAGTCCGTTGGAGTAGAGGCTGATTAACATCCAGACGAACTCGGATACGAAATTGATCAACAGCCTTTGCCACCAACCCTTTAGCAAACTTCCATAATCTGATCATCTGGCGAATGAAATCGTCCCGTCTGTAAATTTCAGCAGTAAGAACCTTAGCCACCAAGAGGAACTTTGTTCTCCTTCTGCATCGTTGTGTTGTCATCACAAATTCCGGTACTTTCCCGTAGAGTTGAGGCCGGATGAGAGATTGAAGAAGGTCCTTCAAACATTGTAAGAGACTTGGAAAGAAACAGTAGTGAGGAGAACAAATTGTAAAAAATTAAACAATAACGATGAGAAAGCAAAGAAACCGCAATAACCGTTACTGTTACCCACGATCTGGGCAACCCACAATCAAACAAAGTGGAGAGAACCCACAATCAACCAATCGTGGAGGCCAGGGGAAGACCACAGTCAAACAAACATAGGAGTACCCACAAACAGAGACGTGGAGAAAAAATCCGCACTCACAAAACAATAACGAAGAAACAGAACTAGGCAGACAAAATCACGTACCAAAATACTTCTTCACAAACCAAGAATAAGGGGAACAAGAGAGGGGTGGCTGAGAGAGAGGTGAGACTACCAATTTTTCTAGTCAAGTAGTTCAAAATGGGTAAAATTGAATGACCAGACACGTAAAACTGATCTTTGGGCCTAACTGGAATGGCAAGGCCCAACCTTATGGGTCGGGTCTTAGTCACAGTCCGGATGCCCGAATTGCGACACTTCTCTTCAAGTTTCAACATCAAAAGTCAAAACTGAGATGAAAGATGGCGCGCAGAACTGGCGGCTCCACCCGACGCTCCGGTTATGCACGTGGATGGTACTCGCTTATCAGTCACCTCGACTCTAATCAATTAAGTCAGTGGACATGGATTTCTCTGCTAAACCAAACTAAGGTACAATCTTTTCCTTAATCGCTAGTTTTCTGTGTAGAATTCTGTTCCTTTTCTTTGGTGCCTTGGTGGGTTTCTTCTTATTTTGTAGAAATTATGAAAATTTAGTTTTGGTTTCTTCGGTTTCTTCTTGAAGATGACTGAAAAGTCGCAATTTTACTATTGTACTTTATTGCTCTACAATTGGGATTGGTTTGGCTCGGTAGTTCTTTTAATGATTGGGGCTCAGTAACTCTCTGTTCGTTTTCATTTCTTATTGGATTCCTTTTGGCAAAGTTTGGAATTTTTTTGGTTGTTTTCTTCATAGTATTTGTGTCTTGTTCTAGTTAGTGGGGAAGTTGGAAATTTTTAGGACTGAACTAGTTGATTGTTCTTCAATGGAGTGCGAGGTTGTGCTTGATGAGTGGTTTGATTCAGTGGTTTAAGGATTGGTGATAAATTTTACTTGATCAGATACTAGTGCTTCTCAGTTTTTCTCTTTGATTACCCACCCTTTATTTCAGAGGCTCTTGGATCTTCTGTTCCTGGTGGTGTTTTCTTAGCCTTTTTATTAGATGATAGAGAATTCAGAATTTGGGGGATAAAATTGATTCATGGTTTTTTTTATTTTGTTGGCATGTCACTCATAATATTGACATTTCTTCACTTTGTTAATTTGAGCATTCTATCACTAATCCAAGGTGGTAGGTACCTGAAGCCTTTAATTGGTAACACAGTTTCTAGGGTGTTCAAGCCTAAAAAGTTTGCCGAGGAGCAGTTAAGACATTTCTGTTCATGGTGATTTTCTGTTAATTCCTCTATTTGATTACGGAGTTTTCTTAATTTGGCTTAGTCTCTTGGAGTCTATGTCTTAGCTCCACATATTATATATATAGTGTATATTATCTAAATATGAAGCTGAAAGATGAACTTAGCTCCCCCCAGTTTTCATTTTCAACCTCTGCTTCTGACTACTTTCACAGCAGGAACCAAGTCAGCAGGAACAAAGTCCAACTCAGGATCAACAACATTATGAGTCTCTAGCTGAGTGGTATGTCCGTCTGTCAAACATTTACTCCATTTTCTTTTGTGTTATATGGTAGGGCTGCAATTGGGGAAATCTGTCCTGTAAACAATAATTGGGAAAATTTGTTTAATATCTGTAGTTCATTTGTTTTCTCAACCTTTCATTAAAATATGTTCCCCACATTAGTACACCAAGAAAATTTTAACTAGCCCTTTTCTTTTCATTCTCATTTTTCTTTGTTATCATTAACCATTGTTTCTCTAAACGTGGTCTCAGTGAAGCCTGTTGTCTCCTTTTTTCTCTCTCATTCAAAAACCAGGATTTCCTTGTTAATGAAGGTCACTCGTTTACTCTATAGCTGCTATATGCTTCTTTGTTTTGCTTTATACTTTGATTAAAACTTGCTTCTTCTTCTGTGCTTGTTTGGTTCTTGTTATTGTACAAGAGTTGAAATTTTTTACAGTATTTGATTTTTCTTCAATAAAGGGTGGATGGGTTTGAGGTTGATGAATGATTTCAATTAGTTGATGGGAGACTAGTGTTTCTTTGTTTTCAATTTCATACTTCGTTTCTCTTACAACTTCCAATTGATGGTTTTCTATAAGCTTTTCTGTTTGATTTCAAAGTATTCTGAGTATTCTAAATTTCAGCACGTAGTTCACTCACAATGATTAATACCTCATTCAATTTTTGTTTAGCATTTTATTTGGATTACATAGTTTTGACACATTTCACTGACGTGCCAATATATTCAAAAGGTTGGTGATCCAGCTGAAGCCACAAAGTTGATTGATCTAGCTGATGTGCCATCCCATGCAAAACAACTTCCAAAGGGATTCAAGCTGCAGCCATCCCATAAACTACGTGAGAGTGAAAAGATCAGTTGACATGATCAGGATATATGTTTGAGCAAATTCTTGCCAATGGTATGCATATTCTTAATTCTCAACAATTCTTCCTATACCTATACACCTTTATTACCGGTCTTTAGATTTAGAGTCTGTATGTATGTGCTAGGTCAGTATCTAGTGGTTGCTTGTTTATGTCTAGATTAGCCTACACTTTGATTTTGGGGCAATTAGTGCACATCAATTGCTGTGATCCCATACGTTAAACAACTCTTCCATTCGAACAAATCAGATTCTTTTTTACCTAAACAAATTTTTAATAAACAAAGTAAGGAACTCAGAATTGAACATACAAAAGACTTATAAATCCCGAATTCAATTATACAGTATTTGAAGAAAGAAACAAAATTGTTCTTAAGTGGATTTTGGACTCACTTTAAAATACAGAATTTAATATTGAACACTGACTTCCGGTCAAGTAAGTGGATTGCAAACCCCAAACCATATTGTTCTGCGAATTATGCCTTTCAAATCTGTATAAATATGCCCATACTTCAGTTGTTGCATGACCACCTAAAACTGAAGCTGAAAGATAAGTTTAAGTTTTGCCGAAATGAAAATAATAATTGATGTGTTTGATCATAGAACTGAAGTTTGGTTGAGACAAGACCTAGATCAACACTGTTCTATGAAAATCTAGAGAACAATGGAGGTTTAATCTAAAGTAGAGAAAGATGGAGTATTGGTGCTATACACCTTGGTTCTAAGAGTTGTTATTCCTTCGGCTTTATCAATTGGACAGAGAGATCAGTATTTGGTTGTAAACAAGACTTCACAAGTGAAATTGAACTACGTATGCACCCTTTTTGGCTAAAAAACTCACATATATAGGCATAGATAGTTTGAAGAAAACAGGTTCTCATCTTCCCCACATGAATGCATCTAAAATGACATAAGCATTGTGAATTTAAGTGCATGTGAGCATGAAACGCCAAACACACCTATTAAGTAAGCATTGATCTTCAGTCACTAAACATGCTCAAAATCAATCAATCCATTAGCCATTAAGCTCGATCTCATCATCGGGAGTTGTTACATACTAGAAACACACAAGCAAGCCAACATCCTTTTTGGTATTTTACAATATTAACCATCTTTGACGGTTTTTTGGTATTATTTTTCTTTATCTCTACTATGGGCAATATGAGAAATTCCAAAAAGAAACCAAAGTGAACAGTAAACCACGCCTCCCTTTGTTAATAGAGATAGAGATATGCCTCGGTTGGTGATGTAGCTGACGCTTCAAAGTTGATAGACAAACTAAAACGTTTTGGATCATAACGTTCAATCCTACGAAAGGGATCTCAACAGCTATTCAAGAAACCTAGCTAGTGAGAGTGAAGTGATCAGTTGAATTGGTCTTAAATTGAATTGTTCTTATTGCAAGGATATCATATCAAAAGTGTTATGGCTAGCTTGATGGGTAGAAGTGTAGAATGGTTTTGGTAAAAAGAAAGCAGAGTCCAAGGTTGATGCTTTTAGGTCTAGATGACATTGGACCCATAAGCACCAATAATTTCCACAAGCTTTTATCTTTTGTGAGGTCCATAGACCTTCCATACTTCACAGGAGAAATTATTGGTTCTCCGGTTTTTGTAGTTTCTTCTTCGCTTTTTTGTTGTTGCTTTCTTGCTTCTCATCTTTCAGAGCCTCTGCATTACTTCCTTCAGCTGAACCAGCTTCTGCCTCTTTTTTCATGATGTATAAACCCTCTGATGCATGAAAGTTTTAAAGTTTCCGATCCCCTTCACATTTTTCAGAAACATTAATTTATCACAACTATTCCTATCCCAACTATACCCTTCTTTTCAACCTAGTTCAAGCCTTATTTTCTTCCTAAGAAAATCCATCTACTGTCTGCAACTCCACAGGACCAAATCCTAAAGAAGAGAATCAAACCTTTGAAGTCTGTAGAGTCAATTAGTCAAATTTGGTGGTTTTCAATTGCCTTGAGCTCCCAAACAGCTTCTGCATTCGGGAGTTAAGCATATATCAACAGATCTTTCAAGTTTCTCAGCTGCCCTCTCTGGTAAGTTTTAGTTCTGTTTCGTTTTCTGGTTCTTGTTCTTTCATACGGTTTTGGCATTTTGCCATGCAGAATTCTGGAAATTTAGTCGGCTCTCTCTCTCTCTTTGTACCATTATTTCCTTTGAGCAATTCGTACAACCTTTATCTAGATATGCACTTTTTCTTTTGGTGGTTTTCAGCAATCAAAGAACCTCTGCAGTCTTCCTTCAGCTGAACCAGCTTCTGCCTCTTCTTTTCTTATGTGTAAACCCTTTGTTTTAACTCCATTAATGGAAGTGTTTAAGTATCAGACTTGTTTTTAGTTAGTGAAATAATTCTTTAAATATCTTGGTTTCCCATTGCATTGCTATTTTGTTGCAGTACATTTGTAAAATTTGTTCTTGAAACAAGAATGATACAATGTATTCATGTGACAAAATCTCTCTAGGATCCATTACTCTACATTATTCATGCTAAAAAACTCATGGCGTTTAAACATAGTTGACCGAATATTGATTATAAAACTAATAATCTTTCCATTACAACCTGAAGCTTGTGATTATTTATTTCTATCATAATTAATTGTTTGTAGTTTTGCACACGCCTCTTTGTGGATTCGTTATCTGGTTTCTGTTTTTGATAATGCTTGGAAAATGACCGAAAATCAAACCTATGGAAAGAAGTCTCTGATTGCTTCTTTTATATTGTGAATAAGATTTATTTTTCTCTGGCTGACAACAGCCGGGAACATAAGAAATGACGGACTAGAATGAATATCCGTAAAGGGAATTTGGCCATTACCCCGCGACTCAGGGGAGACAATGACATATACTATTATTTGGCTGATACTGTGATACAGCAAATGATGCAAGATTAAAAGCAAATAATTCATATGTAATTCTGCGTATATATATTTTTTATAATATAACCAGACATTCTCAATTTCTCATATTTGACGACGAAAGAAAAATAGAGACATATTTTCGGTCATAAAAAAAATAGAAAGTAGGGACTGGTCCCAAGGAAGTAAGGGAAATTTAGACACACTCTCAGTCTCTCTCTTCTCTGTTCAAATTATTTCTTTGTCTTCCATTTTATTGTTTTTCCGTGTCATCACGCTCTCTTGTTTGATCGGAAGGCTTACAGAAATTTGTTCGCTATTGTCTGCTCTCCAAGCCTAGCTCTCTTGTGGATCTGTAATGTGGATCTGTAATAGCTGAAGCTAATGGAGTTCTATTTCTTCCAGGTTAGAAACATAGATATTTCATAAGTTGTATCCTCCAACATTTATTTATCTTTTTTGTTTGTTGGTGAAGAGAAGAAGAAGAAGAAGAAAAGATGTGGGATCTCAGTGACTCTCCTGATCAGGGAAACGATGGCACCACCTCGGCCGCTGTGCCGGTTGCTTCTTCCTCTTCTCTATCATCAGCTGTTGAGTGGAAGTATGATGTACTTTTGAGTTTCACTGTTTCAGAGGTCCTGACACTCGCAAGGGTATCACATTTGAACTATACGATCGACTGCAGAGGAGGGGAATTAAAACATTCATGGATGATCGAAATCTTGAAGTAGGGGATGTTATTTCTCCAATTCTCTTAGCAGCAATTAGAGAATCAAGGTTTGCAATTGTTCTCTCACAAAATATGCTTCTTCTACTTGGTGTTTGGAGGAACGTAGAGAGATTTGTCTATACATGAAAGACCACAGTAGAATCCTGCCCCTTTTTTATCAGGTTGATCCTACTGATGTGCGATATCAGAAGAGGAGTTTTGAAGAAGCTTTCACTAGGCATGAAACCTCTGGGCAACATGAATCAGAGAAGGTGGAAAAGTGGAAAGCTGCTTTAAACAAAGTGGCCAATATCTCTGGGTGGAATACAATTGATCATAAGTATTAAAAATATGGGTGCAGATTGATGAACTGACGGGGTGAATTCTCAGTTAATACACTAGAAGAGTGGTTTATTTTGACGTAAAACTAAACAGAATATACAAAGATTTCTTGTAGTCATTAACTCATTCAAGTGAAGCAGTCAATTCACATTTAGGATAATGAACTAATATGATAATTGTAACTGCAAGAAGTAGTTTTTTGCTACTTGAAAGAAAAAAAAATTTCTCAAAGTAGTTCACTCTTTCAGTTGTCTTTCATTATGTTCAGGTTTGGTCATCTAGCTGAGGCTGCGAATCCAATTATACACTAGAAGCTTTGCTGGATCGTGACTTTCAGAACAGCCAAAGAGATTCTAAAAGCCATCCTAGGAACCTTGGAGAGTGAAGAGATCAGTTGACCTGCTCAATCAGGATGACATTTGATCCTTGCCACTGGTATGTGTAAATAAAATTGTTAGAAAAATTCAAGAATACTATATATATATATATATATATATATATATATATATGCTGAAATTGTAGCAGCCCCAGTCAAGTTGTTTTACAGCTTTTCTGAGTTTCCATTCAAAGGCCAGACAAGTGTCCTTGAAGGTGTTTTTTATATCTTACCCAGTAGCAGTAGCAGTAGCAGTACTATTAAAAATTCTATGTTTTATCTTAGATGGTTCCCTATTAGTACACCTGCATATTTATGCAAGTATCGCCCAATATGTGCTGTTTGCCTGTTTTATATTAGCTTAAACTAGCTTTCATTTTGGACATGCGGTCTCCAAAATAGTTGGTGGATATGTGAGTACATTCACCGATTAAGAACTTGGTAACAGTACCTAGTGCTCATTGGCTGGGGGAACATCCTCAAATCCTCTATCTATGGCTTATGAGTGGGTTTTGCTCATTGGCAGCGTTTTTTGCTCTTTATATCTTTTGGCTAATGTTTTGCTTGGATGATGAGAAAGTTTTGGAAAAGGACACATGTATAGGAAAGTTAACTGTTAGTGTAGCATGTGTTTGTGTGTACTAGCTAAAAGGCTTTTCCTTGCCCTTTTGTTTCATTCCGAAAGAGGAAAATTTGTTAAATTTAAACATGAAAAGTATGGAAACTGTAGCAAGTTAATCGAGACATGGCTAAGTCGCTGTTCAACATCAAGTGTTAATGATTCTGATTCTGATATTATCTTCTGGGTTGAGCAACTGGTTGAATGTTTTACTAGCTAGCACAGGTAGTGTTATACTATATTGCATAATTTGTATCTTTGTGCTCATTTGGGTTTTATTTTTCAGGTGTTGCATATCTGCTTTACAAAAGTATCCGTCAGAACAATTTGATACATATTTTCATCAAGAAATAAAAACTTGCATCAAATAGCAGCTGGGAATACTGACTTGAGAGGTGTTGCGCAGATAAGTAGCAGAAAGAGAGTTCAATGGTACAGAACTAGATTCCACAATTGGCTTCTAAAAATGTCATATAAAGGACTAAACACTGTTTAGTCCTTGAGCTTTCGACCATAAAACACTTCAGTCCATGACCTTCTAATTTCACACGTTTAGTCCTTGCACTTCAAAATTTCAGATCAATAAGTCATTGCCGTCTAAAAGTCACTGTGAAATGTCTATTATGCCCTCATTTTTTTTTTAATTAATTAAATTTTTTTTTGGAAAAAGATTTTTTTTTCCCATTCTTTCTTTCTGTTTATTTTTTTCTGTTTTTTTCCCTTTCTTTCTTTCTGTTTGAAAAAAATAAAGAATAAAAAAAAAAGAAAAAAGAATAAATAAATAAAAAGGGAAAGGAATAAATTTATTTAAAAAAAAAAAAAAACTGAGGGCATAATAGACATTTCGCCACGACTTTTAGACAGCAAGGACCTATTGGTCTGAAATTTTGAAGTACAAGGGCTAAACGTGTGAAATTAGAAGGTCAGGGATTGAAGTGTTTTATGGTCAAAAGCTCAAGGACTAAACAGTATTTAGTCCTTATATAAATATTTTAAACTTATCTTTCGAGTTAATAAATGTTCATTCTTTTGATACATTTGACATAAAACAGTTTGAGCTTTGAATTTTGTCTGTCTGAAGTTGCTTGATAAAATTTGCCAACAAAAAAGAAAGTTGCTTGATATAAGTCCTGTTTTTCTTGGGGCTCTGTTTTTGCTTTGCTAATTGTCCTGAGAGTCCATCAGAAATCCTGGTACTTGGTTTCTCTTTTAGCTTTGCAAGACGGAATTATACAGATGATAATATTTGGTTTGTTGTCGTGTTTTCTCTAGTTTGGCTTAGCTAGTAGTCTTCCTGACTTCATCCGAAATCTTGGCAATTGGTTTCTCTTTTAGCTTTGCAAGTAGTGACATTTATAACAAATGCTCACCTGATTCCTTTAACATATATTGCTAATTTACTTGCTTTTCAAGTTCATCACAAAACGTTTTTCACTCTGTAGTTTTCACCTTAACAAACCGTCTGTCATCTTTTCAGTTCAAAACGTAGTAATTGAATAGGAATTGAGGCTTGTTTGACTTGGGTGTCAAACTGTCTATATTTCATGGTTGGTGATCTACCTGAGACCGCATGATTGATTGATACACTGGAAACTCTGCTGTGATTAGTTTGTGTGTTCGGTTGTGCATATTCCTACTTATATTGTCGATATGAGATGGTGCATGTAGGAACTGAACTTTCATAATGTTCTTTCTTTCTTCTATATGGACATAAATGTTTTAGCTTTGTCATGTTGGCTGTCCTTTTTGTTTTTTCCCGTCAAGTCGATCAAGAGGTGCTTTGAAGAAAGTTATTGTGAATTGGAATCCATGTACATTGGTCGTTCGCTAAAGTCCTGTCTGCCTGCCCGTTGATTCAGTACGTTCCTATCCCCTTTGGAAGTTTGATCAATCTTCCTCACCTCTAATGGTTGGTATTGAGCAGCCAGGTGGGGGTTAGAATGGGATCTATCTCATTCCATCGTATATGACATGCGCGTTGACCCCCTTTCCGGGTCTAAGTGGAACCTAATTTGGAAGCTTCCCAAATAGTCAAATACAACTTATTTATCTTCTATCCTACCAGGAAAAGCGATTGCACTTTTGTCAGTCTGTGGGGCCAAAAGTGGCTGAGCGCAATCCATCAAAGATATGAGTGGATTTGATGCTTTATTTTTGTGGACAATATAATGCTCCAACGTTGACTATAAAAATAAAATTTAAAAAAAAAAAAAAAAAAAAGACTTTGACTACACCTGCTAATTGGCCATATTTACTTTTGGTGATCAATCTGTTCCTACCACGTACCTTCTGGGTTCTTACAGTGGTTTTTATAGTTTCTTCTTCGCTGTTCTGTTGCTTTCTTGCTTCTCATCTTTCAGAGCCTCTGCAATCTGCATTATTTCCTTCAGCTGAACCAGCTTCTGCCTCTTTTTTCATGGTGTGTACACCCTCTGATGCATGAAAGTTTTAAAGTTTCCGATCCCCTTCACATTTTTCAAAATCAAAAATTTATCACAACTGTTCCTTTCCCACCTTTACTCTTATTTTCAACCTGGTTCCAAGCCTTATTTTCTTCCTATAATTCGTCTGCAACTCCGCAAGCCCAAATCCTAAAGAAGAGAGTCAAGCCTTTGAAGTCCGCAGAGTCAATTAGTCAAATTTGGTGGTTTTCAATTGCCTTGAGCTCCCAAAACAGCTTCTTCATTGGGGAGTTAAGCATACATCAACAGATCTTTTAAGTTCCTAGGCTTCCCTCTCGGGTAAGTTTTAGTTTTGTTTCGTTTTCTGGTTCTTGTTCTTTCATACCATTTTGGCGTTTTGCCACGCAGAATTCTGGAAATTCAGTCGTCTCTCTCTCTCTCTCTCTCTCTCTCTCTCTCTCTCTACCATTATTTCCTTTGAGCAATTCCTTCAACCTTTATCTAGATCTGCATTTTTTTTTTTGGGTGGTTTTCAGCAACCAAAGGACCTCTGCATCTCTTCCTTCAGCTGAACCAGCTTCTGCCTCTCTCTTTTTTTTTTTTTCTGGTGTTGAAACCCTTTGTTTTAACTCCATTGATGGAAGTGCTTAAGTATTAAACTTGTATTCGGTTAGTGAAATAATTTTCTCTAAATATCTTGGCTTCCCATTGCATTGCCATTTTGTTGCAGTAAATTTGTAAAATTTGTTCTTGAAACAAGAATTTATTGAAAAGGGAAGAAAAGTCTACATTTGCTTACTTCGATTATCCTAAGGAAGTACCTAAAGCAGAGTGAAAGAAATATGCTTTTACTATAAGTTGGATGATGCCACCATGCTCACTTTTCAATTGTCTTTCGTACATGGCCAACATGATTCATACTAAAAAACTCATGGAGTTTAACCATAGTTGACTGGGTATTGATTACAAAACTAATAATCTTTCCATTAAAACCTGAAGCGTGTGATTGTTTATTTCTATCATAATTAATTATTTCAACTTGTAGTTTTGCATACGCCTTTTTGTGGATTCGTTATGCGGTTTGTGTCTTTGATAATGCTTAGACAATGACTGAAAAACCAAACCTATCGAAGAAGGCTCTGATTGATTCTTTTATATTGTGAATAAGATTTATTTTTCTTAGCTGACAATAGCTGGGAACAAAAGAAATGACTTGAACGAATATCCATAAAGGGAATTCGGCCATTACCCCGAGACGCAGTGGAGACAATGACATATATACTATTATTTGACTGATGCTGTGATACAGCAAATGAAAGATGCATACTGACTAAATTCCATAATCTCCTCTCCTTTTGGTGATCCGTTCCTTTCACCTCCCTTGTTGTAATCTTTTATTCTTTTTCATTTGGTTTGTACTCAGATCAGGAGGATTGTAGATTGGAAAGGAAAGGGAGAGTTTGACGTAGGTAGAGCCAGACAGCTTGGATAAAAGTCGGGAGTAGGTTTTTTCTCCAAGTGTAAAAGTTTTAATTGATTCATAGGACTGTTGGAGAAACCATAATAAGTAAAGAAACATACCTCTTTCCCCTCCGGAAAGAATTATAATCTTGTGATTCATAATTAATTATCATAATAAACTCTTAATCCTTGTGGATTCGTTATGCAGTATGTATCTTTAATAATGCTTAGAAAATGACTGATAAACCAAACGAATGGAAGAAGTCTCTGATTGATTCTTTTTTAGTGAATAAGATTTATTCTTATCTAACACTCCAACTGACGACAGCTGGAAAGAGAATTAATGACAGACTAGAACAAAATAAAAAGCGTGGAAATTATTAGTTTAGTCAATTTAGTCAGCTATCTCTCTGTGTTCCATTACTTCCTTTGAGCAATTATGTAGCTAGTAGCTACCACCTGATACCTAGCTTTCTTGCCTCTGGTTTCAGCTTTTCTTCTCCATTGTTGTTTTGTGGCTTCAATGGCTTTACGCTCCCAAACAGTCTCTACATCTTTTCCTTCATCATCAGCTCCTCGGTCAAAGCATGATGTGTTTCTCAGTTTTAGGGGTGAAGACACTCGCAAGGGTATTGTCTCCTATTTATACTATGAATTCCAAAGCAGAGGAATACTAACATTCATGGATGACCAAGGGCTTCAGAGAGGGCTGCCTATTTCTCCAAGCCTCCTAGCTGCAATAGAGGAGTCGAGGTATGCAATCGTTCTTCTGTCTCCAAACTATGCTTCTTCTACATGGTGTTTGGATGAACTTGCAAAGATTCTTCAATGCTCTGAAGCCAAGAAGACACCAGTTCTGCCAGTTTTTTATTATGTGGATCCCTCTGATGTGCGAAATCAAAGAGGAAGTTTTGCAGAAGCCTTCACCAAGCATGAAGAAAAGTTTAGGCAAGGCAATGACAACATAGAGAAGATAAAGAAGTGGAGAGCTGCTTTAACAAAAGTGGCCAATATATCAGGGTTGGATTTACACAAATATGGGTAAGCATTTGGTTTACTATCTTAACTTATCAAGAGTTGACCTTATAGATTTATCAAATTGCTAATATTGGACCTTCCACTTTGTAGGTCTGAAAGAGAACTTGTCCAGTGCATTGTGGAACTTGTGTGCAGTAATGTACGGCCTATTTTTATGACATCGAGTGGCGACTTTGAAGCATTTGAAGCAACAAGACAAGCCATGATTGAGCTCATGAAGGCATTACAAACTGATGGGGTCACTGCTATTGGGGTCTATGGAATGGGAGGGGTTGGAAAGACAACCATGGTCAAACATGTCGGCACACAAGCCCAAGAAGATGGTCTTTTTCATCATGTGATTATGGCTGTTGTATCCCAAAAACCTGACTTGAAAAGAATCCAAGGTGCACTTGCAGATCTTCTGGGCTTGAAACTGGAGGAGGAGTCAGAAATTGGACGAGCCAGTAGATTGCAGAAGGAGATACTTAGAAGAAATAAGATCTGTGTAATCTTAGACGACATATGGGATAGAATAGATTTGTCAAGCATTGGAATTCCCAGCTACAATGAGCTTCAAAGATGCAATTCCAAAGTCCTACTAACCACCAGGAGAGTGAATGTTTGCCATACCATGGAGAGCCAAGCAAACATTCATCTCAGTATCTTATCAGAAGAAGATGCTTGGAACTTGTTTGTGAAGAAAGCAAGAAAGTCTTTTGAAAAATCCACTAATTTCTATGATGTAGCAAGAAAGGTAGCCAGAGAATGTGCTGGTCTCCCAATTGCATTGATAGCAGTTGCGAGGGCACTTGGAGATAAAGATTTTGAAGAATGGAAAGAAGCAGCTCGACGCCTTGAGATGTCACAACGTGCCAACCTTGATCAGAGAGATGTGTTCAACTGTATAAAGTTAAGCTATGATTACTTGGACGGTAACGATGCCAAGTCTTGCTTCTTGCTTTGCTGCCTATTCCCAGAAGATTATGACATTCAATTGGAAGACTTGATGATATATGGGTTCGGAAAAGGATTGTTTCGAGATGTTAACAGCACAATAGAAAATGCGAGAGTCATAGCAAATTCCGTTACTAAATATCTTAAAGCTTCTTGTTTGCTTTTGGATGGTACAAAGGATGGATGCGTAAGGATGCATGATGTCATTCGAGATGTGGCTATGTCAATTGCCTTGTCTGAAGATGGCCTTGCCTCTCTGGTAAAGACTCGCTGTGATTTAAAAGATTGGCCAACGGATGCGCATGATAGCTACTCAGCAATCTCACTAATGGAGAGCAACATTTGCAAGCTTCCCAACAAGTTGGTATGTTCAAAACTTCAGATTTTATTGCTACAACGGAATGCTGATATAAGAAAGATTCCAAAAACTTTTTTTCAAAAACCCAATGATTTAAGAGTTTTAGATCTTAGGGGGACTAAAATTTCTTCACTGTCCCCATCATTCAGTAGTCTAACCAGACTCCAAGCTTTGCATTTAGATAATTGCTGGTCCATGATTGACATATCCATGCTTAGAAAACTAAAGAATCTTGAGATTCTGAGTATGAGAAACTGTCATATTGAGAAATTTCCAAAAGAGATAGGAAATTTGACCAATTTAAGAATGTTGGACTTGACTGGAAATGATGTTAAGACAGTTCCATCTCAAGTAATATCAAGGTTGCATAGACTAGAAGAGCTATATATGCAATGCAATTTTGGTGACTGGGGTTGCAATTTTCTTGACTGGGGAAATTTATTCTGTGTTCTGGGTAAGAATGCTGACTTTGATGAGTTAACAGGCCTGTCACGTCTAAACAATTTGGAGGTTTCCATATCTGGTGTAGAATGCTTCCCTCAAAATGTCGAGTTCGATCCAAATTGGGTTTACTTTGATATATGTATCAGCCGACATGAGTCAGCCAGACGGCCAAGAATCCCATCTCCGCAAATTGACTTTCCAAATCATCATTCAAGAGCATTGACCCTTAACACAACCATGAATTCCGTACCAGATTGGTTTATCGATGTGGTGACAGAGAAAACGGAGGAACTATGGTACACAGATTGCAATGGCTTAAATAACATTCTTGAGGAACATGACCGTGGGAGATTACATGGACTCAAGTGTCTCTCTATAGACGTTGCTGGGTGCCAATACAACTCGAAAGTGTTGTTTAACACTATAACATGGCCTAGGGTGTCAAATGAACCTGTGTTTGAGAACTTGGAAACATTGTATGTCTCCGTGCATTGCTTGAAGGAGTTATGTGTTGGTGAATTACCACCTGGGTCTCTGCGCAATCTTAAGACATTGAAGGTGGAAATTGGTGACATGGTGAAACCACTTTTACCATCAAACTTATTGCAGAGGCTACAGAGTTTGGAAAAACTATATTGTTGTTTTATGCATAAAATGGAACATGTGTTTGGATTTGAAGAGCATCAACCACAAGAAGTTATCTTGAAAAACTTGAGAGTGATTTTATTGAGATATGTGCACAATCTAATAAACATATGGAATGGTCCTGCTCCACATGGAATCTTTAACAGTCTCAAAATATTCTACGTTTCTGATTGCCAGAAACTGATATATCTCTTCACATCTGATGTAGCTCTATGTCTTCTGCAATTGGAAGACCTCTGGGTAGAGAGTTGTTATAGATTGGACAGGCTAATTGAAGCAAGCGAGGAAACAGAGAGCCATAAGATTATTTTTCCACAGTTGAAGAACTTGGTTTTGAGACATCTTCCAGAGCTCACAAGGTTGTCCTGTAGTTGCAGCGCTACCATTGATATGGGGATCGAGTGCCCTTCACTGGAAAATTTGTATGTAGATGAGTGCCCCCAGTTTTCAATCTCTGCTTCTCAGTTTCACTACAGCAACCAAGTCCAACTCAATGATCACCGACATTTGTACACACTACAAGGAAGTATCTTACGTCCGCACTTTCAAGACTCTTGGTATAGTCTTTTTGTCATGAAATATTTAGTAATCTTTATTTGCACCCATAAATCAGTTTAGTTTAAACAATATTCTCAGTTTTTCTAAATGTTCTTATATACGGCCACGGCTGGCGGGTTTCATTGTTTCAAACTGATTGGTCTTCTCTTAGTCTTTCAATGAAAATGAGTTACCTAGAAATTTGGTCAACTGGCCTTTTTCTTTCTCGATCATTGATAATTAATATGCTAATGATCACTCATTCTCTCATTTTGGTAATCAACTGATACCGAATTACCTATAATGGATTTGTTAGACATTTCATGTAGACACTCGGCTTCTTGGTGAATCTGTTCTCCATTACTCTAATAATACAAATTGCAGATAAATTAGGTATATTCAGAAAGCAAGTTTAATAATAAGGGTCCTTGTTTATTTGTGAATTGTGATCCATTGCATACTTATTCAGTCCTATTGTATTATGGCTTCATTGATTCATTATGATGTATAGCTTTTGTTTTGAATCTCAGACACTGAATATTGCCAATTACAAGCGTTAGAATTTGGGAATACCGACTTGAGAGGCGTTGTGCAGAGAACTAGCAGAAGGAGAGTTGAATGGTCCAGAAGAAGATTCCTCAATTGGCTTCTTATAATGTTATATGAATCTTATGAAATCTTTCAAGTTAATAGATGTTCCTTATTTTTATGCATTTGACATAAATCTGTTTGAGCGTTGAATTTTGTCTGTATGAAGTTGCTTGATATGAGTCCCGTTTTCCTTCAGGCACTTTTGTTGTCCTGTTTCCTCTGTTTTGGCTAGGCTAGTTGTGTTGCGATTTCATCAGAAATCCTGGTACTTGGTTCTGATCTTTTAGCTTTGCAAGGCAGAATTGTACAGAGATAATTACTTTATTTGTTGTCCTGCTTTCTCTGTTTTGACTCCACTTCATCGGAAATCATCGCAATTGGTTTCTTTTTTAGCTTTGCAAGTTGTGACATATTCAATCGTTAACATATATTGCTAATTACTTGCTTTACAAGTTCAGCACAAAACGTTTTTCATTCTGTATTTTTCATCTTAACAAATCATCTGTCATCTTTCCAAATCAAAACGTAGTTGAATAGAAATTGAGACTTGTTTGACTTGGGTGTTAGACTGTCCGTATTTCCAGGGTTAGTGATCTACCTGAGGCCGCATGGTTGATTGATACATTATAAACTCTTCTGTTATTGTGCAAATTTATCATTTGCCTACATATATTGTTAACATGAGATGGTGCATGTAGGAACTGAACTTTCATAATGCTCTTTTTTTTTTTTTTTTTAGCCTTCTTAGTTCCAGATTTTATTGAACTAAAAAAGAATACAAGGGAGGGGAGACAAAGCCAACCTCCGAAAGCTATAAGAAACTATACAAGCGAATTACCGAAAACGAAACTTTGGTAGACCTAAACGGTCACTATCATAATGCTCTTTCTTTCTTTGTATGTGGACACAAGTGTTTTGAGCTTTATAATGTTGGCTACTCCGGTCAAGTCCATCAAAAGGTGTTTTGGTGAAAGCTGGTTCTGAATTGGAATCCATTCACATTAATAAATGGTTGTAGGCTACTTTGCAATCTTAGTAATGTGGATTGTGGAACCAAATTTGAAAGCTTCCCAAATACAACTTATTTATCTTCAAAACTCCATATCATATAAAAGAGATCCCAGGAACTCTTTTTCGAAAATCCTAATGGATTTGGATTTAGGGTCTTTTATATCTCAGCAAAACTAGAATTTTATTACTTCCCCTTTCATTTTGTAACCAACCACATGGGTCGGGTCATAGTCATTCCAACCACATGGGTCGGGTCATAGTCATTCCAACCACATGGGTAGGGTCATAGTCATCCGGGTGACCCGACCACCCGAATTGCAACAAACCTCCAAAGTCCAAACCATCATCAAAATTGACATGGCATATCTAATATAGATGGCGCGCAGACGCATTCGAAGAAATGGCGGCAAACATTTATCTCAGTATCTTATCAGAAGAAGATGCTTGGAACTTGTTTCTGAAGAAGACAAGAAAGTCATTTCAAAAGTCTACAGATTTCTATGAAGTAGCCAGAAAGGTAGCTAGAGAATGTGCTGGTCTCCCAGTTGCGTTGATAGCAGTTGCGAGGGCACTAGGAAATAAAAGCTTCGAAGAATGGAAAGAAGCAGCTCAAAGACTGGAGATGCCTCAACGCGCCAACCTTGACGAGGAGAAAGATGTGTTCAAGTGTATAAAGTTGAGCTATATATGGTTACCTGGATAATAATGCCGATGTGTCCAAACGTCAAGCCAAGTATTGCTTCTTGCTTTGCTGCCTATTCCCAGAAGATTATGATATCCAAATAGAAGACTTGATGAAGTATGTCTTCGGGAAAGGATTGTTTCGAGATGTCAACTGCACAACAGAAACTGCCAGAGCCAACGCAAAATCACTGACCGACCACCTTAAAGATTCTTGTTTGCTTTTGGACAGGTTCCAAGCATCTTCTTCTGATAAGATATTGAGATAAATGTTTGCAGATGGCCAACAGATTTTGGTGAAAACTCGTCGTGATTTAAAACATTGGCCAATGGATGCGCATGAGGGCCGCTGAGCAATCTTACTAGTGGGGAGCAACATTTGCAAGCTTCCCAACAAGTTGGTATGTTCAAAACTTCAGATTTTATTGCTACAAAGAAATGCTGATACAAGAGAGATCCCATGCATAAACCTTTTTTCAAAGTCCCAATGATTTAAGGATCTTAGATCTAAGCAAAACTAATATTTCATCACTGCCCCCATCATTCAGTCTCCTAACCAGACCTCAAAGCTTTGCAGTTAGATTGTTGCATGTACATTATTGACTTATCCATGCTTAGAAAACTGAAATATCTTGAGATTCTCAGTATGAGAGGCTGTAATATTAAGAAATTTCCAAAAGAGATGGGAAATTTTACCAAGTTAATTAAGAATGTTGGACTTGACCGAAACTAGTTTTGAGACAGTTCCCTCTCAAGTGAAATCAAGGTTGCACAGCCTAGAAGACCTATATGCAAGGTCCCATTTTTCCCATGTGGGATGTATATATTCTCAACACGCCCCGCACGTGTGGCGAATTTTCAAGCCATACACGTGGACAACTTTGGGTGACGTAGAGCCCGTGTGGCCGTGAGGCATGCACACGTGGGTAACCCGCTCTGATACTATGACAAAGTAATCTGGGGGTTCACATCCAAAACCAATTGACAATGGATGGAGTGGCCCAAATCGTTATAAACCTATATGCAAGGACCCATTTTTCCCATGTGGGATGCATATATTGTCAACACTTGCCTCAAAATGTTGAGCTCATTCCAAATTGGGTCAACTTTTACATACGTATCAGAAGATACGGGTACAGAAAGCCCAGTTGGCCCTCTTGGGACGATGGCTTTCCAGATCGTTCTTCAAGTGCATTGACCATTGACGAAACCATGAATAAGTTACCCGTTTGGTTCATTAGTGTGGTTACAGAAAAAACAGAGGATTTATGGTACAGAGATTGCTATGGCTTAACTAACATTGTCGAGGAACACAACCGTGGGAGATTACATGGACTCAAATATCTGTATATAGAATCTCGCTTAGATGCAGAAGTGTTGTTGAACACAGTAACATGGCCTAGGGTGTCAAATGAACCTATGTTTAAGAAATTGGAAGAGTTGAGAATCAATTTGGGGATTGGTTGGAGGAGCTATGTGTTGGTGAATTACAACCTGGCTCTGTATGTAATCTTAAGATATTGAATGTGCGATCTTGTCCTAGGTTGGTGAAACCGCTTCTACCGTCGAAGTTGTTGCACAGATTACAGAGTCTGGAAAAACTAGTTTGTTCTCATATGCAAAGCATGAAATATGTGTTTGGATTTGAAGGGCATGAACCACAACACGTTGTCTTGACAAAGTTGTGAATGATTTCATTGAGAACTGTGGGATGCCTAATCAACATATGGGATGGTCCTGCTCCACCTGGAATCTTCAAGAGTCTCAAAATCTTTTCCTTGATAGATTGCCGGGAACTGAAATATTTCCACATCTGATGTAGCTAGATGTCTTTTGCAATTGGAAGACCTTTGGGTAGATGATTGTCGTGGCTTGGAGAGAATAATTGAAGCAAGTGAGGAAACAGAGAACAATAAGATTGTTCTTCCACATTTAAAGAACTTACTTTTGAAAGGTCTTCCAAAGCTCACAAGTTTGTCCAGTACTAGCAGTAGTACTATTGTTATTGAAATCGAGTGCCCTTCATTGGAACACTTACATGTCTATGCGTGCCCCCAGTTATCAATCACTGCTTCTGATTTCAACAGCAGCAACGAAGTCAACGAAGTCCAACTAGATGATGACCAACATTGGGGCACACTACGGGGAAGTATCCGCAATGATTCAAAGCTCTGACACTTTCCACTCTAAGGTATGTCTCGCATCATTAAGTGTGTGTGTGTATATGTTTGTATCAAAAGACATATTTAGTAGGCCCATTGTTTGAGCCCAAAAGTATTTTAGGCAAGATCCTTTGGTGGGTTTGAGCCAGTGGGCCGATACATGCGGCCCAAAAATAAGCCTACTTGGTTTTGGGGTGTAGCTTCGCTCATTCCGTGGTCCATAAGGGAAATGAAACCTTATTGGGATCGAGTAGCAGAAATTGAATAGGAACTTCAATTAATAGTCCTTCTAAGGCAAGGAGCAGTCGAAACCCTAGGTGTATAAATACAGGGTTAAGCGGCAAAGTAAACGACCTCTCTCGAATCAATCAATCCCAGCGATTACAAAGCCTCCCCGGAGCAAACCTTCAACCCTGTTGAAACCCGGCAACCGTACTTCCAGTCCTAGTCTCTCCAAGAGCCGACTGCTAGTGCTACTGCCACCGATACTACCAGCGAAGCAAGGGTGACGCCCTCGCAACCCAGCGAAGCTAAAGTCACGCTTTAGCAAAACCCGTGCTTTCTCACAACTTCCCAGTGATTGCTCTGCTTAGTTTACAACACTAATTATCGATAAGGTGAACGCGAAGAGACCACAACCAAAGCCCTTACCCGCGTAAGGCAAAGAAGTCCTTTTCTGAAAGGCAAGGAAAATAGCCTTGTGACGAGGTTGGTGCTCTCCTCGTCCACAGCGCTTGATCAAGAAGTCAGGTCAAGGGACTCACCCGACGACTGCACCCCACGGTGCTGGCACGTCTGCGCACGCGCTCAAAAGAGACAGTTTGCACGCCAACTGGTTTTGGAGCCAAACATTTTGGCACGCCCAGTGGGACCTGCAATAGCGTCTTTTCGTGAACGTAACCATTGGGAAGTCTAGCGAAAACCCTTACCAAAAGGTTTACGCTAACTGCTCAAAGCATAAGACCTCCAGCTACAGACCGCATTCTCGCGCGGACTGTCGTGGTCTTTCTGAAGAACAAGTGACTCAAAAATTCTCTCGTCATTCCCAATCACCAAACATGTCAACCGAACGGGAAGAGAATCACCTGACCATTACTGAGGGTCAGAGTGTCAACACTAATCAGGCCAGCGAGCCTGTTCTCACCACTACTGTCACCACCACAGTGGAGAGTGGAGAAAGAGAGGCTTTCGTTGCGAGGCCTATTCCAGAGGGAGCGACTTCCGAGGTAAGGTTTGCGATCATCATGGAGAATATCGAAAATCATCGCAAGAAGATAGCTGCTGATTTTGAAAGGGAGACCGCAAAGACAGATAAGCTCATACTCGAACTAGATCAGCGAATTACCCGACATGCAGAGGATACTAGACAACAGATAGCACAATCAGAGAATGCGGTAAGGGCCCATGCCGCGGGTATTGCTAGCGAGCAGAATCAGTGTCAAAGAGAAATCATGGAAGCTATCACGAACCAAACCAAGCAGACTGCGTCAGATATGGTAGGTCTTCGCAAGGATGGTGCTAACCTAGCAACCGAGGTGGCCATGCATAGAGCAAAATTGAACCAAGCGAGAGAATTGTTGAACAAAGCTTTAGGGGATCCTAATGCTATCCTTGGCTCTCTTGGCCAGCCATCCGGTTCGGGCAAGTATGTGCCGCCAAATCAGCGAGATAGGACTAGCAGCAATACTGCTTCTCCCTCAGCTACTATTGCTACTACACCGCTGAAGAATAAAGAACAGGCTTTGGTTATCGGCGGCAGTAAGGAAAAGACTATCTCGTCAAGCGGACAGGCCACCAGACATAAGCATCAGGCCTCGAAGGTTGCGGGAACCACATCCAACTCCGCTACGTTCGTTCAATACGACAACGACGGGGCAGAAAATGTATACCAGGAACTGCCAGGAAGTTATTACGGGATCGACCATGCCGGCACCCCAATCAAGATAACAACCTTGTCAAAGGAAACGCTTACGTCAGCGGTGACTCTTCAGCAACAGGCTACTACCCGCGTTGTACACGTCAGAGAGGGGCCGACAACTGTGAATCAAACAATACCTGTGCAGGCTACTCGCCAGACTGTGGCGACACCACCTCCTCCTCCGGGTCCAGAATATGTAAGACGTGATGAGGTAGAGGAGATGATCAGGTTGGCTAACCCTATGGCCCAGCCAGATGGGGTCTATGAGGGACCTTTCCCACCACATATCATGCTCGCACCTTTTCCCAGGGGCTATAAGAATATCATATTTTCTACTTTTTCAAGGGAAAACATTGAGGATACGGCGACACATCTAGCCAGGTTTAGGGTACAATGCGGCCAATACCAGAATGATGATATCCTCAAATGTAGGATCTTTGGCACTTCTCTTTCAGGCGCTGCCTTCAGATGGTTTTCCAAGCTTCGACCGGGAACAGTGGCAGATTGGCCTGCAATGGAACTGCTTTTCCGAGAAACTTTCGGAACTATCGAGCCTGAGGTAGACTTGGCTTCCCTCACCCAGATAGCCCAGCAGCCTACAGAGTCAGCGGTAGCCTACCTTCAGCCCTTTCAAATCCAGAAAGCCAAGCTGAACGTGATCCTGCCTGAGAAAGAGTTAGTCAAGTTGGCGGTCAAGGGTTTGGAACCACATCAATGAAAGAAGCAGCATGGCAGCATGATTCAGTCGATGGGAGAACTCATCACAGAGGTGGGCAGCTTCGAACATCTCCTCAGAGAAACAGATGCAAGGAAGAATGCATCCAGGGGGACATACGTGCCGGGAAAACATCGTACCGTAGCGGCCCTGAGCTACCAGCCGGCTACCTAAGACCCTTATTACCATCATAACAATGAAGAGGTGGTCCAGGATGACGACGAGGAAGAGGAGAATGATATCGCTGCCTACGAGTTAACCGAGAAAAAGAATCTAGCCTTGAAGCAACTGAAAATTTCCAAGGAACCTGTCAAGCTCAAATGGTGGCCTTCACCAAACCTGAGTTCGCGACATATACATATGACGCCTACAAGGCGCATGAGATTCTCGACGAAATGATCACCGTGAAGATGGTGAAGACTGATTTTGGACCTTTTCCGCGACCAGAACAGCTGAAAGGGAAGAAGTACTGCAAGTTTCATAATTTATGGAATCATAACACCGCGGACTGTGTGAAACTCAAAGACCAGATTCAGGTATGGCTTAATAATGGTAGTTTGCAGGTGGAGGCTCAGGTCACGGCGGCAGCGCTTGACCTAGACCTAGACCCCTTCCCTGATACTGGGATCAATATGGTCGAAGTGAATTGGACCCAGCAGAAGCAAAGGAAACCGATTTTGGATTTGAGCTAAAAAGAGCGAGGTGAAAAATCCGCCGCGGACGAAACACCTGCAAAGGATAAAGCTAAGTCAATCAGTCAAGCCTCGCCCGTGGTCCTATGCTCGCGATGCAAAGAAGAGTGCGGCATTCAAGTATCGCATGAAGAGGTCGAGCAGACATTTCGCTTTGGCTCTCTACCACCCGTCAAGTGGGCTTCGTCATCGCGGAACTATCAACCTTCTAGCCCAAGAGAAAAAGTGAAAATGGAGTCACCACCATCCCCAGAGGACTCCAATTTGTTCAAGAAGCTGAGGGCGGCCGCGGTTGATCAGAAACATGAAGAGAAGATCACGAACAAGTGCAAAGACGTGCTGGACGTGCTGACCAAGCCTTACATCCCACCGGCGCCAACCACCACCATCAAGGAAGGAAAATTGTACACCAGGGAAAAGGGGAAGGCAGTGAAAATAAGCACTTCCAAGAAGAGGAAACTGTAGCGCAGGTTTGGGGAAGCTAAGCGCACGCTAGAGGCTCTGGATCAGGGCCTGATTAAGCCTTCACAACTGGTCAAGTCACCAGAGCAGTATGAGAGACAAATGGAGGCATTAGCTGCTAAACCGTTAATGACTCCCTGCAGCCTTAAGAAACAAGCGAGTTCGCTGACAGGGGCATCTAAGCCCAGTGTTTTTTGCAGGATCACTGAGGAGCGGACACCTTCGATTGCTCGAAAGGAGAGCTCACCAACTCGGCGACCACAGGTCAGGCGTAGGTTGTTTCGCGAAGAACCGGAAGCCA
This sequence comes from Rosa lucieae, assembly GCA_024704745.1. NCBI lineage: Eukaryota > Viridiplantae > Streptophyta > Magnoliopsida > Rosales > Rosaceae > Rosa > Rosa lucieae. The sequence continues at coordinate 83,604,964 of CM045496.1, read as the reverse complement.
AATCTTCGATCTTTGAGAGATTGAGGGGCAAGGACAGGACTACCGATACCTTACAGTGGAGACCAAAGAAGGTCCAGAGTATAGTCGTCGCTGCTTCAGACGAGTGCATGGCAAGGGAACCGAAACCGGAAACTCCTAAGCAGGCTTCCGTGGTACAAGAACATGAGCAATGCGTGGTAAAGGGCCTCACATAGGGATCGCTGGTAGATCGTTTGGCTAAGAAGTTCCAGGCCGATACCCTTGTCGAGGAACCTAAGCTCAACTTGGAAGATGACATGGAGGAGACAGATATGACTGACGCCTCTTGCAACATGGTTTATGTGCTCCCTGCGAGGTATGCACTACCAGTCGTTGCTCAGGAATGTGTGGAAGCTGAAGAAGAGAATGCGCAGTCGTTGCAGGTCACATCGGCGGCCACAACACCTATGGAAGAAGCTATCCTTTCTGAGGCAGAGGAGGCTCCAAACAAAGGGCCCTTCATAAACTTCTCCAAGCCAACACCAGCCATGGTCCAACACATGAGACCGCTATATATCGCAGCAGAGGTTGGCGGTAACAAAGTTAGTAAAATCATGATTGATACCGGAGCAGCTGTTAATGTCGTCACTACCAGAACCATGCACTTGCTCGAGATCAAGAGGGAGAAGATCTAGTCTACGTCCCTTACACTCAAGAATTTCGCGAGAACTATAACAAAGACCTTAGGATTGCTTTTCTTACGCATTAAGGTTGGCCCAGCTGAGGGAGTTTATGCGTTCTTTGTAACAGATTGCTATGCGGCCTATAGTGCTATTCTGGGCAGAGACTGGATCCACAGAAGTTACTGCGTGCCGTCAACTCTTTATCAAGAACTGGTTATGTGGAACAGGGAAACAGATACAGCTGAAGTAATCAAGGCGGATCCTCATCCATTCCCAGTCTCCGCGAACAATGTAGATGCCAGGTACTATTTGGAGCCTATCACTCCATTGCAAGTTAGTGGCATCGATGGCAAAGGCTGCCCCACAGGGGTGACGGCCTCTGAATTGGCACAGTAGGGGCTTACGCTGGCCAAAGAAGGCTTAGAAAGGCCTGGCCACGCTGTGCCCAAACCCTTGAATGGTTAATGGATTACGACCTCTCAGGGGAAGGAATAGAGACCTTCCACTCGCTATACGAGCGACTGTCATCGTACTTGGTGGAAAAAGAGGCCTACGATCGAATCGCGACCTTGGAGGTCGTCAATGAAGAGCTTTCTGATCAGGAGAGAGAGGATGAGATAGATATTCAGCTTGCGCCGGCGGCGCTGGACGATACGCCTCCTAAAGTCAGAGACCCTACTGAAAAGGTTAATATGGGAACAGTAGACGAGCCTATGGAAGTGGCTATCAGCGCTTACCTAGAGCCTAGCGAGAAGCAGAGGCTCACTGATTTGCTATTAGAGTTCAAAGATTGCTTCGCGGAGAAGTACGAAGACATGCCCGGCCTGTCACCGGACTTGGTTTGCCATCAACTACCAACACTCCCTGATGAGAGGCCCGTGAAACAAGAACCACGAAGAATGAATTCAGAAACCCAAGTCCTCGTCAAGGAGGAAGTCGAGAAGATGCATAAATCAGGCATTATCAAGGTCGCCAAATACAATCAGTGGTTATCTAATATAGTGGCCGTTCGCAAGAAGAATGGCAAGATGAGGGTCTGCGTAGATTACAGAGACCTTAACCTCTCTACGCCTAGAGATGTTACCCCATGCCAGTAGCGGATATGTTGGTAGACGCCGTAGCAGGACATGAATTGTTGTCCTTCATGGATGGCACCGCAGAATATCACCAAATTCCGGTCACTGAAGAGGACAGACATAAAACCGCATTCCGTTGTCCCGGGTTCGCGGGTGTTTTTGAATATGTGGTCATGCCCTTTGGACTGAAGAATGCTGGCGCAACATATTAGAGAGCCATGAACCTAATCTTCCATGATATCCTGGGGAAGATTATGGAGGTTTACATCGATGACGTAGTTGTGAAATCTCGGAAAAGAGGGGACCACATCGCAGATCTCAGAAAGGTATTCGAGCGAATGCGACGACACAAGCTCAAGATGAATCCCGCTAAATGCTTTTTTGGAGTCCAAGCAGGAGATTTCTTGGGATTCATTGTCCATCAGCGAGGAATTGAGGTCCCTAAAGATAAGGCGAACGCAGTCATCAACACGTCTCCCCCGCGAACGAAGAAGGAATTACAGCGTTTGTTGGGTAAGATCAATTTCCTGAGACGCTTCATCTCTAACTCTACAGGTAAAATCCAGCCCTTCTCGCCATTGCTGAAGTTACCAGGACAAAATGAGTTTGTATGGGAGCCCAAACATCAAGAGGCTTTCGACAGAATTAAGAACTACCTGGCGAGCCCGCCAATGCTGGTTCCGCCGAGGGCCGGGTTTCCATTGAAATTATATATATCAGCGGCCGAAGCTTCCATTGGAAGTTTACTCGCTCAGAATGATGAAGGAGGTATTGAGCACGCTATTTTCCACCTCAGCCGAACGTTGACAGATTGTGAGACAAGGTATACTCCTATGGAAAAGCTGTGTCTTACTTTGTACTTCTCGGCGTGCAAGCTGCGGCACTACATGTTATCCTTTACTACCTACATCATCGCCCAAACCGATCTGATCAAATACATGTTGTCGCGACCTATTCTGAGAGGCCGCATTAGCAAATGGGTACTAGCTCTTTCTGAATTTTCGCTACAGTATGTACCTCAAAAAGAAATAAAGGGACAGGCCATCGCGGACTTTCTTGCACATCATCCTACGTTGGGTATCCCTGCAATGAAAGAGTTAGAGATAGCGACCGCCACTACAACTCAGCCAGATTTAGCACGCATCCCAGAGTACGCAGTATGGTACCAAGCCATAGTCTCCTTGCAGCTCTGGTTATTGTTCTTTGATGGTTCAAGGACTGAAACATTGGCAGGGGCAGGGATTGTTCTGGAAAATCCAGCGGGCGATTGTTTCTCTTATTCTTTCCAACTAGAGTTTAAATGTACGAACAACCTGGCAGAGTATGAGGCCCTTATTATCGGGCTAGAAGTCTTACTGGAATTGGGCGTTAGGGACGTTTAGATCCGCGGTAACTCTCAGTTAGTGATAAATCAGCTTCAAGAAAAATACAGATGTGTAAGTTGGTTACTCGTACCATATTTGAATCGCACAATTGAGCTTTTGGATCAATTTGATGACGCCGATTTGGAATACATCCCTCGCGAGTGCAATTTCGCAGCCAATGAGCTCGCTTAACTGGCCACAGGGATTACATTGAAGTATGGGGTTTGCGAGCGTATTCTGAAAGTCGAGCGTCGCACACTACCTTTATGGCTCGCACAGCCTGATCCGCCTGATGATCCAGTTGTCGCAATACTAGAACCTATTGATATTGATTGCCGCATCCCGCTGATCGATTACCTCAAGCAACCAGGCCTCACAGCCGACAGGAAGATTCGTTTTCTTGCCTTAAACTACTTCCTCAGGGGTGATGAGCTGCGACGACGTGGGGAAGATGGCATAGACTTCAGGTGTGTCTATGGCCGAGAAGCAAAATGATTAATGCGTGAAGAGCACACAGAGATATGCAGAGCTCATCAAGCGGGACCTAAGATGCGTTGGCTTATTAGAAGACACGGTTATTATTGGCCCAGCATTCTAAAGGATTGCATTGCATTCGCTAAAGGATGTGAAGACTGTCAAGCACATGGTCCAGTCCAGCATGTCCCTAACATTCCCATGCAACCTATAATTAAGCCTTGGCCTGCGCGAGGCTGGGCATTGGACTTGATTGGGATGATTCACCCCCACTCTTCTTTCCAACATAAGTTCATCATCGTGGCTACTGACTTCTTCACCAAGTGGGTCGAAGCTGAGCCTTTAAAGGAGGCCTCTGGCACCACCATCCGCCAATTCATTTTTCGTAACATTCTCTGCAGGTTTGGTATCCCCGAGGTGCTCGTTTCTGACCGGGGGGCAGCATTCATGGGCAGTCCTGTCGAGCAACTTGTCAATGATTTCGGCATCCAGTTCATCCACAGCACTCCATATTATGCTCAGTCTAACGGTCAAGCAGAAGCTAGCAACAAGATTATTATTACCCTGTTAAAGAAGATGCTAGCAGAAAACCCTCGACAGTGGCACGATACTTTGTATGAGACACTCTGGGCTTATCGTACGTCCAAGCGGAACCCCACCGCTACAACGCCATATGCACTCATGTTTGGCCATGATGCTGTTTTACCCCTGGAAATCAACGTTCATTCCTTACGCGTACAAGAGCAGCATCACTTGATCGGTGAAGATTACGTCCAGGCGATGTGGCAAGAACATGAAGATTTGAGTGAGCAGCGCTTAGCAGCTTTGGATAATCTGGTAATGGAGAAATAGCGTATCGCCCGCGCCTATGATAAGAGGACACGTAGTCGTAGTTACAAAGAAGGAGACCTTGTTTGGAAAGCTGTTTTACCCTTTGGTGAGAAATTAACCGGCCGCGGTAAGTGGACCCCGCGATGGGAGGGTCCCTTTGTTGTTCACCGTATCCTGGAATGCGGGGCTTTTCACCTCAAAGACGTGGATGGCGACATCCACCACAACCCCATCAACGGGCGTTTTTTGAAGAAATACTACCCTAGTGTTTGGGAGTTCGAGGATCCACCTGATCAACCTCCTGACCAGACAGGGGGACAACCATAATCTTCATCGGTTAGCATCAACTCTAAGTATTTATTCAGGCCTTTGTTTTGTGGCCTTCGACTCATGTATTTGCTTCACCGATGAACATTAGGGGGGCAACTCTCTATATATTCAGGCCTTAGTTGGGGCCATATGTCATGTATTCATCAGGTTTTAAGTCTATATTCATACTTGTTTATCCTTGACAAATTGTGTGTTAAGAATGTACGTGATGGCCTATACATGAGGCTTTATTATTCAGGCCAACAATTTTTTGCAATTTTTTGCAAACTTTTGCATTGTGCTTAAAGAAACATTTATTCATAAAGTGGCTTTGCGGCCAAAAGCAGTACAAAAAACATATCAACACGGTTACACTTGCAATTATAAGGCCAAATGTGGCTTTGAAGATCATAAGAAACACATATTTTAAAAGTTGCTGGATCTGGTTGTGACAAGGAGGATCTGGGCAGTACCGCTGGTACTCTTCCTCTCTTCACCCAGATCCTCTTCCGATCTGAGTCGCAGCTGCTATCGTCTGTGCCGGAGGAAGAGGGAAGGGAATAATCCATCATACCCCTTCTAGGTGACTATCCTCCAGGATGGAGATGGTCTCCAGAGCGAGCGCGACTCACAACCACATCTACCTCCAGGCTCCAGGGGAAAAACAGAAGTCTTATAGTCGGACCCCGGAGGTAGACCGCGAAAGAAGAACGGTCGGCCTCAAAGTGGCCTTCTGCCTCTCTCCCTCCTGCTCCACGCGGACAATCAAAGGAGACGGATCTCCCAAAATCTGGTTCCGCCGCGTTAGGAGCGTGGCGTGTTCTTCGGTCTAAATGAAACTGGCAAGCTTCATCCGGATTTCTAGAGACCAAAGACATGCCACTGGACCTGAGATTAGGCCATGAGGCCTACCCAGGTCTTGAGTTTAAGCCATAAAGCCTATGAATTTGTGGCTAAGGGTGAGATCACGGGAAGAAGATTTTAGAAACTGAAGAAAGAGTAACAAGGCTTGCGAGGTTATCTCAGGAAAAGACATGATCGCTTGGCTTCCTGCTCTCCCTAAGTACGGGTATTTATAGTTCCAGTCGCAGTAATCTCAACCGTGTGATGGGCAGTTGAAGTACTTTCAACGCCATCAATGAGAGTATCAATGGAATTGAATGCTAGAATCTCATAAATGAAGGAAATTGAAAACGCGTGGGAAGCGGGGCAGTCTTCAAGGAGGTAACCGCCCAATTTGGAATTATCTTTTCAACAGTTTCGATGTCAATAAAGAGATTTAAAGTGATATTCAGGCCAGGCAAAGTGGGCTGAATATTTGATTTGTTAATAGTAATAGTGTCCATACAAAAAGGGCCTAATATAAGAGGCCTAAAGTCTTCGGCCCGAATGGGTCAAACGAAGTAAATGTTCATCCAAGCGAAAACTAGCGTCGGCAGCAGCTCACTCCGCTTGTCGGGCCGCTTCGCGAGCTTGAGATGGGTTTTGAGACAATGCTTCAAAGGCCGCTAGGGGTTGTTCTAGCAAGGGTTCCTCATGCTCAAGTCAGGCCATCACCGCAGTTAATTGGGCTTGAAGTTCCTGGATTTGGGTCCGAAGATGATTTTGCGTGATCCGTAAGTCTCTACCGAGGATAGCCCTATCGCCCAAGAAGTCGCGAGAAGTATATGTATATTGTGCGAGTCCTCGATAGTGGGCCTGAGCTTGCCTAGCTTGTGCAGTCGCGGCCGCTCTTTCATTAATCCGTTGGGGAAGATTCTGTAGTAGCTCATATATCTCGGTGAACTCAGTCTTAGTGATGGTTCGCTTGCGACGAAGAACCATCAAGTACTCCTGAGCTCTGGCGGACGCGCCCAGTAGTAGGATGTCGGGACTCAGAAGACGCTGTAGCCCATCCCTCGCCTCATCTATAACTCCGGGAGGGGCCACTTCAAGTACGCAAACTAGCCTTTCCAATCTGGAAGGAGGCTCAGGCAGTGCATTTGGAGCAGCAGCAGCGGTGTGTGCTTCATGAGGCTCCATGACAGGGGCCACTTCCGGCTCCGGTTCGGCATTCGCCCCTTCTCCCGCTTCAGGAGCATGGGGGCAGGCCCCTGGATCGCTATGTCTTCACCGACTGGGCCGACAGAATCGGCGCCAAGTACTTCTGCAGCGAAGACCGCCGCCTCAACGGGACCAAGATTCTGTGGTTAAGAAAGAATTATGAGAGTACACAGAGAATAAAATGAGGACCAAGGCATTATACTCGTTAAGATAATGTACCTCATCAGCTGGAGGCTTGTGAATACTTGCTATCGGTGCAGGCTCTTGAGCTGCATCATCGGGAATTGGGTCAGGCGCTATCTGTGCTAGGGGATGTGCGGCGATCGGTTCCTCAGGCGGTGCGTCCAAAGGAGTTGTTCTTTCTTCCAATTCAGGCGAGCTGTCATCTATGACCTGCACGGGGATTGAGCCCAATTGCACGTCGCTCGCGACGCTGGCAGGGGGTGGAGGATTACCAAATCCGAGGGCGCTTGGGTCTGCGAGGAGGATGTCCCTTCACCAGCGGCTGAAGAGCCTTCCCCAGTTTTTCTAGAGGACCGGCGATGAACCTGCAAGTGAGGACAGTTATAGGAATTGGACTAAATGGCGAGTAAATTCTAATGTGGGTTTCCCGTTTCTTACCAGTCGATCAGCGATTGGTTCATCTTCTTCCCATGGGTCAGTGCGAGGGTCCAAGCGACTGCGTTTGCGAGCCAAAGCAGCGGCAACCTGCCAGAATCAAAGGATTAGACTTAGCTTACGGAGAAAGCATGGTCCTAAGAACAAAGGATTCTTACCGTCTGTGGATTATCATCATCGGAGGAAGAATCTTCAACTTCAGGCTCCGCGATCACCGTCTTCTGCTTTCCAGACTGACCAGTGGCTGGGGAAGCACTGATTGCGCGACTGCCAGAAGGTGGCACATTTCCCTGAAGCAAGAAGGGTGAGTGAAGGGGAAGGAGTGAAGGAAGATACAGAATATAAACTAAGATACTTACCTCTGAATGGGGCTCGCGAATTACGATGCCAGCCTGGGCCTGACGTGGGGCTCGCACCGGTTGTGTTGCCGGAGGAGGCAGGGATCGTGCGGCATCTTCAGAAAAGTGAGCCAGCAGTTCGATGTCGGCAGGATAAGGGTTTTTCAATTCCCCAAAGATGGCCGCAAAGAGTTCGTCATCCCGCTGAATCCAGCAATTGACGGAAACCTCTTCACACCATTCTTCGTGCCCGTCCTCAGTCCCATCCACAGCGTCGATGACTGTAGCCCAGGCGGGAAGGTCAACCAGCGCGAGCATACTCTGTGCCGGCAAAGGCCCGAAAGGGGGCCCGAATCTACGCCAAGAAGTGTTATAGTTCTAGGCGTCGTACAAAGGAAACGGAACCAATTGGACGAGGCCGAATTGGCGAGCGAAGTGGTTAGGAGCATAAAGCTCGTAACTAAGTTCTTCGGCAGCGATCCTGATATCTGAACAGGAGACCGCGAGGCGAAAGGCCAAGCGCGCGCGATCACCATAGCGAGAAGCGCCAGGAAGGAACCCGTTTTCAAGTGTAGTTGGGAACCTTCTCCCCAATATTATATCGAAGTATGGCACCTCATCCAGAAGGTACAGATAGGTAAAGCATTCGGAGTAGGGAGGAGATGAGTACCTTTCCTCACGGCTGAACCATTGACCCAAGAGTTGGTCGGCCAGTGGAAGCAGCGGGATATCATCGCGGCGGAAGAATGGAAAATAAGTCTGGATCCAGAAGTCCAAGATCCAGAAGGGGCCAGATACACTAGTCTCAAAGGGATACATAGTGGCCTGATACAAAGTACGATAAAGGGCTCCTAGCACCGGTTACCCGAGCCCGACATTGCGGCCGTTGTAGAGGGCCGTCGCTAGAAGAGTCCACGTACCAGTGGGCTTGCAAGAGGAAGTGCAGAAGATGAACTTATAGAGCTAATACTCCAAGAAAGCGATTCCGCCGGTCGCATTGTGCTCCTGATTGTAATATGCCAACCATCGTGGGTAGGAGCCACTATGAGCGCTGCGACCATGTTGGGCCATGGTCGAGGTGAAAGTGACAGAATCGAATTGACCGTGTAAATAAGGCTCGCCATCGATGGGCAAGCCGGTGATGGCGAGAATATCCAACAGGCTGATGCTCATTTGACCAAATCTAAAATCAAAAGTGTTTGTGGTGGTATTCCAGAAACAAAGAAATGCAGCGAGCGGCGAACGATTGCCGCCACTTGGAAGACGAAAACATAGATCGATAGTATATGTGATACCTGCTGCGTTCCAGCGAGCCAGATCTAGCGCCTGTGTTTCGCGATACCAAGAGAGTTTTGCTGGGCTGATGGAGGACGGTCAGTGCCCTATTTTGGCTCGATGGTTCTGGGCACCCCAACTACTGAAATCTCCAGGAGTCATTCGGAGGAATGGAATGGGCCGACGGGCGGGCAGGCCGTAGAGAGCTATCGCATTGGCCGGAATAGCGTCTTGCGGCACTGGCCCTAATCCGACATGATGGTCTGGGAATTGGAGGAGCAAGGGCCTATGGATAGATGTGTGGAGACGAATGCGGGCACCGATGCTGGTTCCCCAAGTATGGGCAACCTTGTCGTTCAATTCTTCCTCTTGATCGATAACTATCTTCTTTGGGGGAGCCATTTCTAGGTTTCTGCGAAGGAGATGTTGGAAGAAAATGAGTTTTTTCTGGGTTTAAGGGACCGAAAGGGTTTCTGATGTGACGGTTCTTATGCGGCCGTGGATTTAAATAAGGAATTTTGTGAGGGAAACGATACGACAGAAAGGCGTTTTGCAAACGAAAGGACACGACCTTCATTAATGATATCGTTTCAAGCGATCGACGCGTCGTTTTAGTCCCCTTCAATCAGTTACATCTTCGTGGGCCTGATTTCGGGGACTAGGGGCAATGTTTGAGCCCAAAAGTATTTTTGGCAAGATCCTTTGGTGGGTTTGAGCCAATGGGCCGATACATGCGGCCCAAAAATAAGCCTACTTGGTTTTGGGGTGTAGCTTCGCTCATTCCGTGGTCCATAAGGGAAATGAAACCTTATTGGGATCGAGTAGCAGAAATTGAATAGGGAACTTCAATTAATAGTCCTTCTAAGGCAAAGAGCAGTCGAAACGCTAGGTGTATAAATACAGGGTTAAGCGGCAAAGTAAACGACCTCTCTTGAATCAATCAATCACAGCGATTACAAAGCCTCCCCGGAACAAACCTTCAACCCTGTTGAAACCCGGCGACCGTACTTACAGTCCTAGTCTCTCCAAGAGCCGACTGCTAGTGCTACTGCCACCGATACTACCAACGAAGCAAGGGTGACGCCCTCGCAACCCAGCGAAGCTAAAGTCACGCTTTAGCAAAACCCGTGCTTTCTCACAAATTCCCAGTGATTGCTCTGCTTAGTCTACAACACTAAATATCGATAAGGTGAACGCAAAGATACCACAACCAAAGCCCTTACCCGCGTAAGGCAAAGAAGTCCTTTTCCGAAAGGCAATGAAAAGAGCCTTGTGACAAGGTTGGTGCTCTCCTCGTCCACAACGCTTGATCAAGAAGTTAGGTCAAGGGACTCAACCGACGACTGCACCCCACGGTGCTGGCACGCCTGCGCACACGCTCAAAAGAGACAGTTTGCACGCCAACTGGTTTTGAAGCCAAACACCCATAAATCCGATTAGTTCATGCACAAATCACAAAGATAATTTTATCCATGTCAAAGGTTATTCTCAACTCTAAAACGTTTTATATTAGTCAATAACTTGAAATGACAGCCAATGCTACTTTATTATTTAGAAAAGGTGTTTTGGTAATATAGAGCTTCTCTGTCAATTTTTGGGTTCAATGATCTACCCAGAAATTGTAACTAGCTTTTTTCTTTCTCGTTAAACTTGCATAAATTGCATACGTAATTAAACTTGATAGTGTTCTTCCTCATTATTGACATGGGCATGCATAATCTGCATTTACCTATTGGCATGGTTGTTTGGGATTGTAAATTTTCCATAGGACGTCCCTCAAATTTGGATTCTGGACTCACCCAAGGCAAGCAAACTTTCCTTGACCGAAGGTGGGCCTTGACTTGGGTCACCCACATGGGTTTCCAAGCACCCTAACTATGGCCCAAGTCTATCACACAGAAAACAGAGAAATTCGCGCGCCACTTAACGCTCCGGTACGGCGCTCCAACTCCGCCGTCCCATTCCTCCACTTCTTTGTCCGCTGATTAATTAAGGTACTTTCTACTCTGCTCTACTTTCTACTATCATTTTGAGTTGGCTCCGTGGATTCAACTTTTTGGGTCCTCTTAATTTGTCTTTATAATCATTGGAAATTTAGATTTTCGAAGTATTTTTTCTGCTTATAGATTGTGGGGAAGTTGAAATCTTTGGTGTACGGTTAGTGTGATTGTGATTAATGATTAGTGGTTTGGTTTAACTCACTGATTGTTGATTCTGGGTACTAAACTTAATTTCAATTGGTTGATGGGTGAGGAGTGTTCATATTCCTGCCATTACAAATTCTATTCTGCAGGGTGATTTTCTGTTAGCTTTTCTAGTTGATTACAAAGAGTCCAGAAGTAGGGGGAGAAAATTGATTGATAGTATATATTATGCATTTTGTTGGCTTCTGGCTCCTATATTGGAGACTTGTGTTATAAGTTACAACAAATCCAAGGTTGTTATCTTTTGCGACCAAGAAAGTAAAAAGGTTGTAATGGTGTTACACTGTAAAAGTTTGAAACTCCAAACCACATAGGAGAAACCTGGAATTCGTAATCTACGGCTTGTATTAAAGTCGCAATATGGCAAGATAAGCGGACAAAATATTGCTGATGATAGTTTTTCATGCTCAAAATTGGAACATGGTTCATGCTCTCATCATGTTAGTTTTTCTAATTTTACTCAATCTATACTCAAACCTTCAAGAGAACTCTTTGGCTTAGTTTCTTGGAAATCTGTATGTGTTACCTCCAAACTGGAAGACATTCCATGCTCTCATCATTGGTTTGCCTGGTTTGCATGTATTAGCTAAAGTTTTTAACTTTTAGAAATTTGCTTCTCCAATATTCGTGTTAAAATGTGATTACAGTCATCAACATAATTACGTATCATTTTCAGGGGGAACTCCATGATACCTATGGCTTATAAGCAGGTTTATGCTCATTATCATACACAGGCTAGCAGGAATGTTGTCCATGTTGCCATAGTTTTCCCTACTATGAAGGCACAACCGTTGAGGAACCAAAACAAAGATGGTAATTTCATACTATTATTGGACACCTAACTACTCCATTATTAAGTATTTGATGTGTTGTTAAGTTAATAACATTATTGCTCTGAGCATTTTGGTTCCAATTGCTTTGTTTCCTTGTTGCATACATTGTCCTAATTATTTTGAAGACAAGAACAGAAAGGAGAAAAAGATTTTAGTTTGCTTAATTAGCTCAATGATCATAAAAAACTGACTAAACCATGCCTTTGGATAGTTTTCAGTGAGTCTACTTCTTTTGGATCCAATTGATTTTTTATTTTTTATTGGGTACATGATCACGATGATGCATGATGAATGTATTTTATCGCAGACTATAGTGTTCTTCAAATTATGTCATTCATATTGGTATAAAGACGCACATAAGTATGGTATTGCATGACCGCACTTAAATTTTAAGATGAAAGATGCATTTAGTTTTGCAGAAATGAAAGCAAGAATTGATGTGTGTAAACTTCAAGTTAAATTCGTTCTAATTTAGACAAGAACATGAATGCTGTTCAATGAAAAATCAGAGAGCAATCGAGTTATGATCTGAAGTTTGGAAAGATGAGTATTGGTGTTATACACTTTGATCGTAAGAGTTGTTATTCATTAGGCTTGCATTGATGAGACAGACAGAACAGATTTGGTTGGGAATACGATTTCAAATGCATCAAATTGAAATTCCTATTTCCATTTCATTTTATTGGCCCATTCAGTTCATAAGATTAAATGGACTCCAATTCTGACAGGGTAAAGATTTCAAATGTTTACCAATCATCCCAAAGTTCAGTGTGTCTATGCCAGTGAGAAACAACAATAGTTTCTCAAACCTTTTACATTTTATCAAAGATACGAGTACAATATAATTGATCCAAATACTTTTAACTACACCTGCTAATTGGGCATCTCTCCTTTGGCCAGGTAATGTGCATTATTGTTCTGGAATTAGAAGTCATCACATTTACTTTGATCTATTCTTACCACCTCCCTTCTGGTTTTTACACTGGTTTCTGTAGTTTGTTCATCACTTCTTTGTTGTTGCTTTCTTGCCTGTTCTCTTTGAGACCTGCTTCTTTCTTTCTCGCTTTTTCAGTTTTTTGGCCTCAAACACCTGAAGAGCCTCTGTGTCTCTTCCCTCAGCTCAACCAGCTTCTGCCTCATTTTTAAGGTGTCTAAACCGTCTGATCTATGATATAAAACAGGAGTGTTATAGTTGCCTTCAGTATGTAGAAGTCTAGGCAAGACACAGAGAAGGTGATCGAAGCAATGGAGAGTTTCTTTAGAAAATTATAACTAATTTACTGAAGAAGTTGCTAGTAATTGAAGAGGTTATTAGTAGGGATTGCCTACTTTTAGCTACGCAGCATTGGTAGGATCTCTTATCATTACAATTTTTTTGGCCAGTAGGATCTCTTTCTCTTAGCTACACAGTGAATTTTTTTTTTTCAGTAACTTATATTTCCTGGGTTTTGATTATCTTCTGTTGCATGCCTGTCAGAATCTGTTCAGAGTGGTTTGAAAATGTAACCGGCCTCCATGCTGACACATTCATGGACATTCCTTCACTATCTTGAACAATGGTTAAACGAAACAAGTTAAAACAAATTCACCTGAAATACAATGAGGTACCATTTTGCAGGATGAATCAAAGTATCAAACCTTCAAATGTCAGTCCATCTAGACTCTAGATCAAGTCTTTGCCGAGAAAATAGTAAAGTCCATAATTTCTCCAAAGTCTAGATAGAAGGCTAAAGTAGCTGATATGAACGGATTTGATGGTTACTGTATAGACACTATGAAGAAATATTTCGAACTAACAACTGAAAGGGTACCTCATTAGGTTAGTCAAACGATAATCTCTCTAGTAAATTGGTCTACATGACAAAGTTCTTCACTGGTCCAAGACAGTCAACTTTATTAGGTGAAGACTTCTTAATGTATAATATTGCTCTATTTTAGTGCAGGAAATCTCTACCTTTGGCTTATACTTTCACGTTGTTCTCCAGAACCCCAAACCTTCTCTTGCTCAATTTATCAAAAGGCTCAAGAGACAGATCAGACAGAGTCCAAGCTACATACAAAACTTTTCAGAGCATGTGAAAGCTGGAGCTAAAGGAGCTCTGTTCCTTCAAGGTTAGCAACGCTGTATAATCTTCGAAACAGTAATATCCTCATGATCTGAAGGATGAATGGTTTAGTTCAAGATGCCAGAAACCTGGTAGGTAGAATAAAAATCAATAATTGGAGAATTATTAGTTGGCTCAGTTTTTTGGACGATAGGTGCCTAATCTGGAACTAAAAGATGCACACTTGTGTTGTATTCTAGTAATATAGTAAATGGTTAACTTTAGACTTTAGATACATCAGTTTGAAGCACATCTTTAAAGAAGCTAATTTTGTGGCAGATCAGTTAGCAAATTTGGGACACAAGATTTCGTAAAGCTGCTGGTGGACACAAAATAGGCTTCATTTGGTGTCTAATGTAATCTTATTTGATAACTTGAACATCTGGTGCTGTAGAGTCTTCCTTCTAGTTTTTTTTTAATTATTTTTTAATTTATCAGAAAAATTAAAATGGGTAACATGTAATCTTGTTTTACCTAGCATTATTCTAGATGATAATGCACTTCATTTTTACGCACTAATGGAACTTTAAAGATGACTTTGAATCTTGTAACTACAGAAAATGAATAAAAAAGACCAACCAAATGAAGTCACCCTTGGACCTTTGTTTTTTCTGGTCTTCATGGTTTTCAGTCTGATGATAGCCATGGGGCCTAGAAGTGGTTAAGCAATCACAGTTAGGAGAGGATTCCATGCTTAGTTTATAAACAACTTGGAACTACAAGAATGAAGGACAATGCCATAGGTGTTCTGGCTGCAAAAATCCATATAATTTGCGGCAATTAAAGTTTTTGATGATTCTGAAGTTCAAAGCTAGGTTCTGTCCAACACTCTTAGTCTCGATGCGTTTTTCATTCTTTCATAATATATTTGATATTGTGGTAACTTCTATTTAGGCATTTAGCACATTCTTCTATTCAGCAATGCAGAATGCTTGTGTGTACGTATATACTATCTTTGTGATGACGTACAGAAGTGAAGTTTTGGTATTTTCAAATGAAAATTTAATGCTGGATATGATAACGATGGATATTTATGATATTATAAATACTCGAAGTGCAGGTTATGGCCAGCTGGCTTGATAGTAGAACCAGTCCGGCAAAATTAAGGTCAATGTCCATCAATCAAAGTCAATGATATGAATCAAGTGGAAACTTAGTCCCGCTTAAATTACAACCATCTCTCTTCCATTATTTCCCTTAAATTTTTGCTGCAAGCTCCATCTGTTTTTTGTGATCTGCAGCTACCGTGCACGTGGTCCCTAGCTATCTTGTGAATTTCGTCACTTTTGTGGTGGTTTTCTGTGGCCATGAGCTCCCATATAGCCTCAGCATCTCCTTCTTCATAACCCGAATCATCATCAAGCTCCTTGGTGGTGGAAGTATGGTGTGCTTTTGAGTTTCAGGTGTGAAGACACTCGCGAGGGTATCATTTCCTATTAATACTAGGAATTGGAAAACAGAGGAATTACAACATTCATGGATGACCGAAGGCTTGACATAGGGACTGATATTTCTCCAAAGAACCTAACTGCAGTTGAAGTATCCAGGTTGCTCTGGTTGTTCTCTTGCAATCCTATGCTTCTTCTACATTGTGTTTGGCTGAACTTACAAAGATTTTCCCACACTCCGAAGCCAAGAATACAGAAGTTCTGTCACTTTTTTATCAAAGGGTCTGTCTGATGTACGAAAAGAATAGGGAAGTTTTGAAGTAACCTTCACTAAGCATGAAAATCTGGGCCATACAGAGAGAAGGCACAACACTGGAAATTTTCTTTAAAAAGGGTGGCCGATTTCTCTGGATAGCATATGCTGCATTCCCAGAATATAAGTAAGCATGATGCATGAGACTCTTAATTAAGAACAACTATATATACCTCTGATTATGGAATTTGACCCGATGATTATTTCACCTTCTTCTTATTTCACCTTCTTCCTTTTAGCTCTGTACTTGAAAAACACAGTCAATTATGTGTGCAGTAAATTAAGACCTACGGAAATTGAGTTTATGATGTCTAAGGGAGATTTTGAAGCAACAAGGCATTGACTACTGAAATTGAGCCTATAATGTCAAATTCCATTGAAGATTTTGAAGCAGTAGAAGCAAGAAGACAGGCTGTCGTCGGACTTAAGTTGCTTAGTTTCAAAGTCTCTCCCTTCCATTCTTTGGTGTGTTTTAATTATGATTTCTGCTTCACTTCTTTTTCTTGGTTTTTTTTACTGTTCTTGTTTCATTTTTTGTTGGCTTCTTCCTGCAGCTGAAAGGTCTAGTAAGTGGAACCATGATGTCTTTTTGAGTTTTAAAGGTGAACACTCTCATAGGAGCTTTCTATCCCATTTGTACCATGAATTGCAAAAGACGAGTGTAATTAGAACATTCAAGGATGACACAGCTTGTAAACGGGGTGGATATTTCTCAAAATCTGATAACTGCAATTGAAGAATCAAGGTTTCCTGTCATTGTTCTGTCAGAAAACTATGCTTTTTCTACACTGTATTTGTATGAACTTACAAAGATCTTGAACTGATGCAGGGATACAAATCTACCAATTATGTGGATCCCTCTGATGTATGACATCAAAACAAGAGTTTTGACAAAACTTTAACTAAACATGAATCGTTGGAGGAAGACGAAGAGAAGGTGAAGCAGTGGTGGAGAGTAGCTTTGGAAAAAGTTGCTGGTCTCTCTGGGTGGGATTCAAGAATTATAAGTAAGCATGACTAAACTTTTATAACAAGAGTTTTACTTTTGTGTTTATTATTTGACTAATGACCTTTTGACCCTCTTCATTGTAGTACTGAAAGTGAACTTGGTTAGAATTCTTTTCAATTAAGGTTGATTGACTTGGATCCTACAGTCTTTATAGTTGGGAGCATCTTTTTAGGTTTATGATTTTGAATATTGGTGTCACTGGGAGACTAAACAAATGAATTAAGGACAGTGCGGTAGTTGCTTAATGAGTCTACAGGATGTTCTTTTTAGGTATAGATGCCATAAAAATGTCTAATATACCAAGAATTAGTTATGTTTGCTCTAATATGAATTGGACTCCGCCTGTAACAGAGTAAAGCCTTCAAATGCTTTTACTAGCCCTCCTCCAAACTCTGTATTTCTTGGTCAAGACTAATGACTATGCCAGAAAGAAAACACCGAACAGAGAACAATAATTTCTCCAATTTTTAAAGAAAAAATTGGCAGCTCTACTTTTAGTGGAGGATATGGGGATTAAAGTGGCTCGTCATAGCTAATCAAAGATACTAGTGGATTTGATGCTTTGCTTTGTCTACAATATAATTACTCCAATCTCGCCTAATCTGGAACTATTTAGTCTTCATATTTACTTTTATGTTGTTCTCTATTTAGAAGTTCGAGCTTGAAGCTTGAATGAGATGAGTGTGTATAAAATCTTTCAAGACAAGTATCTATAGTAACACTGAGGTCTGAGGAGAAGTCTAGGCATTCGTTTTACAGGAAATGCTTATAAAAAGAAGCGAACAAAAAAAAAAAGAAAAAGGGTTGTGCTAAAAGAAAAAGAAATAACTGCGACAGTAAAGGCTTTCAAACCACTGTACTTGATTATTGTGCCGTGGAGGGAGGGATTGTGCTTGATGAGTGATTTGCTTCACTATTTAAAACATTGATTGATGTCACTTTTCCATTTTATATCTAGTTGACGTATATTGGCATTGCTAGGCTTTCAAATATTAGCCTTGTATTAAAAATTCAAGGCTGGATCTTTACAGTTGAGTATAAAACTCCAAACCATATAGGAGAAACCTTGAATTAGTGATCCTCCATCTCAGATAAAAGCCACAAAATGACCAGGCATACAGAGAATCCATTTTGATGAACTTCACATTATTTCAGTTTCAATTAGTGCTTGTTCTTTCTCGTGATCGAGGAAAAATGCATCTTATTGATTACTCTAAATATTTTATGTGAATATGATGTAAGTTCAGGTTGATAGACTAGAGACATATCCCACTAGATCAAATGGTACCGGGTTCTAAATGAATTGTTTTGAATTTTTTTATGTTGATTTTATTTGACATTTTTTGTTAAAGCTATTTTAATTTTAATTTTATTGTTTAATGGAAAGAAATAAAATGGCACAAAAATAAAATATAAATGAAGATATGTGCAATTAAAAATTTAAAACTATGTAATAAGTTTGGGGGCAGATGTCACTATGCGCTGCTATTATCCTTTTTGCCTTTGACATCAGTGAATGAAATTATCGGTTTGAATAAAAAAAAAAAATTAAAACTGTAATGTAACCAAAAATAAAAAATTTTGAAACTGCAAAAGATATTCGGTGCTTTATTCACAGCGTACGCAGTACACACTATAGTCAATTTCTCACTCTCTTCCCTTGTTTGCTTTTCCGTCTCCACTTTAATCATGTACCTCACTCCAAAGTTGAGCGGGAACACACTTCCACGATATCCCGCCAATTAAACTCAAAAATTCCCAAATCCACTCCCACCATATAAACCCTAACCCTACCCCCGCCCGCCCCATTTATCATATCCCTCACCCATTTTCCCCCCTACTGGAAAAGTGGAAATTAGTTTCTTTCTTGCTGGTTTCAATAGCCTCCTCTGCATCTCTTCCCTTCATCAGTTTCATCATCATCATCAGCTCGTCCGTGGAAGTATGATGGGCTTTTTAGTTTCTCAGCTTTCCTCTCTGGTAAGTTGTAGTTTTGTTTCTTTTTTGTTCTTTCGTACCGTTTTGCCCAGAATTATGGGCTTGTTCTTTCATACCTTTTTTTCGTTTCTCAGCTTTCCTCTCTGGTAAGTGGCTGCAAGATATTCGGGGTCTGGGTCAAGGACGATACTGATTCGCAACCCGTGACCCGACAGTTTTTCCCGGTAGATGTATCCTCCGAGATGGTACTCACGCCTGAAGCTAGTGTTGTCGCCGGGACGGTCGCTTCTTCCTCTTCTTCATCATCAACTGTTGAGTGGAAGTATGATGTGTTTTTGAGTTTCAGGGGTCCTGACACTCGAAGGAGTATTACATCCGATCTATACCATCGGTTGCAAAACAAAAGAGGAATTACAACATTCATGGGACCGAGAACTTCTAGTAGGGGATGCGATTTCTCCCGTTCTCTCAAAGGCAATTGAAGAATCAAGGTTTGCAATTGTTGTTCTGTCGGAAAACTATGCTTCTTCTACTTGGTGTTTGGAGGAACTGACAAAGATCTGTGAGTGCATGGAAGAAAACAACCGAATTTTTCCACTTTTCTATAATGTGGAACCCGAAAATATACGGTACCGGAAGAGGAGTTTCGGAGAAGCTTTCAATAAGCATGAAAGCTCTGGGCGACACACATCACAGAAGGTGCAGCGGTGGAAAAATGCTTTAAACAAAGTAGCCGGTTTCTCTGGGTGGCATACAAAGAATTATAAGTAAGTATCATGATGAGATTATTTATTTCAATTATCAAGAGTCATGCGCACAGCTTTTCCATTTAGTATTTGACCCTTGATTCTTCCTTCCTTGTAGGACTGATAGAGAACTTGTAGACGCAATTGTGGATTTTGTGTGCAGTAAAATGCAACCTATAGAATCTGAGTGGTTTGATTTCCATAATCGTATAGGAGGATTTGGATATAGAAATAGTCTGCCTTCGACGTTATCTGTGGTTCGTGGCCCTTATTATGGCAGATATTTAGTTGATGTTCAAGCTGAACATCCTCAGAAACACAAGTTGTGGCTTGTGGAAAACGGTTTTGTTCATAATCTTTGGACAAAATCCAATGAAGATCTGAAATGGCTTCCAGATATTATATCTAAAACTGTTAAACACATTAGTAGGCCTGTAAATGGACCGGGTTCGGATCGGATCGACCTAAATCCAAATCCGTTTACTAAAAAAAAAATTCGATCCAAACCCGCTCCGTTAACCCGGCGGATCATTGATACCTCGATCCAAATCCGTATCCGTCGGATTAACGGATACCCGATCCGCTAATCCGATCCGTTTATAATTTCAAATATTTTTAAATTTTAAATAGTAATATTAAACTTATATCATAATATCTCATAAGATATTAATAAAATATTAAAATAACATGATCTACATGAAGAGTATCACCAAAAATAAAATTACATTGTCAAAAATAAAATTACGAAGACTGCCTCTTAGATTTCTGCAAAAAAGTAATATTAGAAATCTTTAATATTTTATATTTTTTAAAAATAATAATATATTAATAAAAAATAATATTTTTTTATTACTAAAGCGGATCGGATCATTAACGGATCAGATCGACCTAAATCCAAATCCGATCCGTTTATTAAACGGGTTAACGGATTCGGATCATTAACGGATCAACGGATCAAAATGTTCGATCCAAACCCGTTTAATAGCTACGGATCTGGAGCGGGTCCGGATCAAAATCCGATCCATTTACAGGTCTACACATTAGACCTGAAGGGTGCATTTTGAGATTAAAATTTATATCAACTCCACCAGAGTGGACAATGATAAATAGACAAATAAATTACATTTCTCCATACCATCATGTCAGGATTATTCAAGGCCCTGTAGTTAAGCCTGACATTGTGGGAAACAATGGAAAATCAAATCTGAGCATCCCATGGATGAAAGCTATGGCCATGGTAAGTATCAAGAAATTGTCTCTAGAGACTAGCTGTAGCCTCCTGGCACGTGGAGAAAAGATAATGGTTGCTTGTGATAATTCTCTTCTTCCAGAAAGCTGTGACTTTTTAACAGCAAAAGAAGTTGATTGTTCTCTGGCCACCACCACATGGCTAGAGGATATTGAACAAAACGAAAAATATCAAGTTTTCTCTGATTCGGATCTTGAATGTGAGAGTAATGATCATGAAGCTCCTGACAGTAGTCCAAGCTCATCAGCTACCTCTGAATGTTTGTAATTCCATGGACAGCCAAGCAAGCATTCCTCCCAATATCTTATCAGAACAAGATTCTTGGAAATTGTTTGTGAGAAATGCAAGGTCTTTTGAATTGACCATTTTTGAGGTTGTAGTGAGGAAGGTAGCAGGAGAATGTAGGGGTCTACCCAATGCACTGATAGCAGTTGCAAGGGCACTTGGAGATAAAGATCTGGCGGAATGGGAAAAAGCAGCTCAACAATTAGAGAAGTTGCAAATTGCCAACCCTGACCATGATGATGATGCTTTCAAATGTATAAAATTTAGCTATGATTACTTGAAAGATGAGGACTACAAGTCATGCTTCTTGTTGTGTTGCCTATTTCCAGAAGATTATAACATCCCAATAGTTTGTGCTTGCTTAAATTTATTGACACTCCCTGGCCTTATTTGCCAGGCTTATCATTCTGTTGAAGCTAAAAGCATTACTTCCAGCTTAATATACTATGATTGCCTGGCTTAACTTTTCCGTTATTTGCAATGTAGAATATGTACTTCATTTTGTGGTTACTTCTGTTAAATATGAGGATAACCAAGACATTCTACCCTTATATATAGTTATTTTTAAAATGTTTCAAAAAAAAAGGGTTAAAAATGAAATTGAATGACAAAAAGATGAAACGATATCAATCTAATCCTTTTGTGCTATGATCCCAACTTTTTAAGTCCCTCCCAGTCTGGGCCCACCCACCAAATCCGATTACCCAAATGGCCTGGTCCATTAAACACGAGACGCATGAACTCTGGCTACTCTTGTCGACGCTCTGGTTTCGCGAGTGGAGGTTACCCGCGTCTTTCTCATCCGTCGCGTCCCCTGCTGATCAATTAGGTACTCACTACTGTCACTCAACTTATATATATCTGAGTATTGATGCTTTTTTCGTATCTGTGGAAAATGGCTCAATTCTGTTGGGTTCTCTTTTTTCTCTCCAATCATTGGAAATTCAGCGTTACTATGAAATTCCAACTCATATAGTCATATAGAAGAAACTTTGAAGTGGTATTACACACGGCCTGGACTAAAGCCACAAAAATGGAAAGATGAACAAACAACCCCAATGACTCCCTCTCTATTCCAGCCTCAGTTAATTATTTTCACATTAGAACAATGCTTCTTATTAATCGTCTTTAATAATATTTGCGTATGTGAGATCGCGTTGATGATCTTATAGAGTCGGTTGCTTAGGATAATATTCGAGCAGATTCTAGCTAGCTAGAAAGTTTTCTTCATAATTGTGTTTGTCTGATTTCGATCATTGCTTCTGTAATATTGCTTTTCATTCTTTTCGTCTTTTGTGATGCACTTTATTTTCTGGTAACTTGTATTCTGAGCACCGATGTCCTAATACTCGGCTCATACAATTGCAAACAGTAGTCTTTTCAAAGTATTATTCTTTGCTTTGGGGATAACAAAACACATAGATTGTTATGCTATTCAAACCAGAAGATTGTTAACTGTTATGTGTAGCATGTGTTTTTGTACTAGCTGAAAGGCTTTGGCTTGCCTATTTTTTGTTGCAAAAGAGCAAGATTTATTATATTAACTCATAAAAACTGAGAAAATTTTACTAAATCAACTGAGAAATGGCCAAGTCACTTATTGTTTGTGTATTATTAGTTGTACTCATAACAGCTGAAAGGCTGTCGCTTACGCTTTCCTTTCATTGAAACTAGGAAATTTTGTTGAAGTGTTGTGCTAAATAACAAAGGGTGCTAAATTTATCTAGAAATTACTGAATTCTTTGTTCTTGAGTGTTGTTAGTCAGGGTTGTCTAATTTAGCTTTGAAACTGTGACATTGTTAGCAGTAGCAGTACTTATAAAAATCAATGTATTATCTTAGATGGTTTGGGTCTTCTGCTTCTTTGTTAATACACCCGCATTAATCAATCATGCATGTATCACTCAATATGTCTTGTTTGCTCGTTTTATATTAGCTTAAACTAGCTTTCATTTTGGGACATTTGGTTCTCCAAAAATACTTACTAAAATCTGATTACATTTATGGATCTAGAACTTGGTAACAATACCTATTGTTCATTGGCAGGAGCTTCCTCATAGCCGATATCTATGGCTTATGAGCAGGTTTTTGCCAATTGGCAGCGTTTATTGCTCTATTATATCTTTTGGCTAATGTTTTGCTTGGATGCTGAGAAACTTGGGGAAACTGTTGGTATAGCATGTGCGTACTGGCTGAAAGCTTTCCTTTGCACTTTTGTTGATTCTGAAAGAGGAAAATTTGTTAAATTTAAACATGACAACTATGGAAACTGTAGTAAGTTAATCGAGACATGGCTAAGTCGTTGAACATCAAGTGTTAATGATTCTGCTACCATCTTCTGTGCTGCGCTACAGGTTGAATTTTTACTAGCATAGGTGGTGTTATGCAACATTGCTATAATTTGTAACTTTTTTTACTTATCCCTGTCAGTACAAGTTCATACATTCATCAACAAAATAAAAGGTTGCATTGGATAGCAGCTATAGGGGGGCAATGCTTTTGAACTAGTCAATTAATTGCTCTTGATTTAGTGCTAGATTGTGCTTTGGAAAAGTCTCTTCACATCCGAGGCAGCTCTAGGCCTTTACAATTGGCAGACATTTGGGTTGAAGATTGTCTTAGCTTGGATGGCCTTATTGAACCATGTGAGGAAAATGTGAAGAACAAGATCATTGTTTTCCAGATTTGAAGAACTTACTTTTCTGTATGCTGTTCCACAGTTAACAGGAGTTGTTCAGCAGTGGAACTGCTACTATCCATATATAGTGCCCTTCATTGGAACACTTGCATTTGGATCAATGCCCTCAGTTTTCCACATCTAATTTTAATCTTTGGAATCAAGTCCATCTTAATATGCCTGACTGCCCTCAGGTTCTGTTCAAACCTCATTTATTTGAATTCATGCTTCATTTAATGTCTTTCATAGTTTCATTCTCTTGTAATTAGTTCATTTTTCGAGGTAACTTCTTTTTTGCACCTAATCATAGTGTTGAGCTAAAAAAAAAACATTTGGAAACATACATCATTCATAATAATGGTTTTCACCTCAGCAATTTTTCAGTTATCTTTTCATATCAAAACAAAGTCACTGACATGGTTCTTGAGATTTGTTTCACTACCAAAATATATGTTACAACACATGCCTATTGCCCTAGCTGCCCTCTTCAGATCTTTAAAGCGGACTCCTTGTCCGTCTCCTTGTATCTCGATTTTTGCTTTTTCAATAAAAAGCTGTTTCTTCTCAAAAAAAAAAAACAACTACCAAAATATAATTCACTTTGGGTATATATTATGCTCCAACTGTACTTTTTGGCTTGTTTCCTTGGGCATATATAATTCACAAAGTACTCGGAATTTGAGGGTCTAAACTTGATTAATGGTATTTTGTGTTTCGTCTGCTTGTACTGGCATTGCTTGACTTTTTAAATTCAACCTGCCTTGCATCACACATTTGAGTTGTACTGTACGAGAATCGTTGTACTAGTAATAGACGGCTCAGATTAAACACAGCAAATTAGCAAGCCTGCAAACAAGAAATTTCCTCTTTGATGAGTCCCTTTCTTGCACGTTGATGAATTTATATAGGGTGCAAAGTGATTGGTTGGTATAGTACTAGAGTTTGGTTTGGTTGCGAGTTAAATCAGAATACTGCAAATATTTCTTGTGGTAATCCAGGAAACTCATTCGAGTGAAGGATTCAGACATGCTTAGGATAATATATGAGCACATTTTGGCTGGCCAGAAGGTTTTGCCAAAGCGTCTTTCGCTAAATCATTTCTTCTCCCATATGTACCTTTTTTCATTATTTTGTAATGTACCGTGTACTTCATTTTGTGGTTACTTTCATGTAGCACTTGATGTCCTAGAACTCAGCTCATATGACACTTATAATAAAAGTACGTAACTTGTTCCAAAATAACTCATATCAGCATGTAGCTCACTCATAATTGTTATTCACCTCGATGAATTCTCTACAATCCTTTTATTTGTTTATGACACATATTTCACTCATGTGTCTATATATTGATGGTTAGCGATGTAGCTGAAGATGCATTGTTGCTTGATCTAACTGATGTACCTATATATCAAGACGTGAAAAACAGCTTCCAAAGGGATTCCAACAGCCATCCCCTGAACCTTGTGAGAGTGAAGAAATAAGTTGGCATGATCAAGAATTCAGGATTCGGTTTCAGCAAATTCTTGCCACGGTATGCATCTACTTAATTTTCAACAATTCTCTCTATAGACCTCTATATATGCTGATATTGTCTTGAAGATTACTTAGCCAGTATCTTGGGTAGGGTTTGATTTTTACCCTCCCTTGTCTTACTAGAAAAAGCTCAATGTACAATGATAGATAGATTGACTGTTCTGTGTTGCACTTCCTTTATAATTCTGCTTTACTTATCATGCAAGTACCAATCAAAAAGGTCTTTAGCTTAGTTTGTTAAGGGTGCATGTGCTATCTCTTTATCATTTATCTATCGGTTGTCTGTTTAGTTGTTTATATTAGCTTAAGCTTTGATTCTGGGACATTTGGTTCTCCAAAATACATGCTAAATGTGATTACAATGTTCATCGGCAGGGGGGAACTCTCATAGATGTGGTTTCTGCTCCTTCTCATGGATAGTCTCCGCATTAATGTCCACATTGCCCTTCCTACAGCTTGAGGAACCTAATTAATGAACATGGCAATTCCATATCTACTGCCAGTCATTATTTCTGCATTACCTGGATTAAGTTGTTTTGTGCTTTTCATGGGTAATATTGTGATAAAATTGCATGTGTTTTTGGTTAGTAACATAATTTGAACATGACTACTCGATTGTTGCTGAGTTTTGGTTGTTTTTGACTGAATCTGCTTCTTTTGGATCCATCTTTTCCCTATCATCTTCAAGATGATGTATGGATTAATGTTGATTATATGATATAAACATACTTGATGTTGTATAGAAATTAAAAGCGCCCTTGACAAGTATTGAAAGCAAAAACTTTTTCAGGGCATCAACTTGCTAGTTGTCCGAGAGGTCAATAGTTTTAGTTGAACAAAAATAAGTGCAACAAGCTTTACCTAACATACTCTAGTTGGCATTGTATCGGAAACAATGTTCTAGTTGGCCACTCCCCTTCTAATGAACCACCATTGAGTCTGCAAGTGGAGAAATTGATAATTATTGGCTGAACAAGTCAAAGGTGCCCTGGGATTTGAATAACTTGTGCACTTCTCCTTTTCGGATATTTTTTTTTTGGGGGGGGGTGGTGGTAATGCAGCTATTTGGATCAAGCAGTTTTGAGTTATGCAAAGCAAGGTGAATTATGTCTGTACCCAATGTTTGTATAAATGACTTGTATGGTTTACAAATCCAAGCTATTTGGATCTAAATGAAAACTGATATCATTTTCAGTATAGATTGTGACTTCAAGATACACTTCCCTATAGGGAACTGATTTTACATCAAGCAGTTTTTGAGTTATGCAAAGCAAAGTGAATTATGTCTGTACCCAATGTTTGTATAACTGACTTGTATGGTTTACAAATCCAAGCTAGGTTGAATCTTTTTCGACATTTTAACATGTTGACTATATTGGCATTGCTACACTTTTCAACTTGAATACTAGTGTTATAAGAGATCCCAATATTGAATGTTCTTCCACTGGACAAAAGTAAAAAAAAAAGGGTATCTTTGAAATTCCAAACGACTCAGGTAAAACCTTGAATTGATTGGATAAAAATCAGAAATGGCAAGAGAAGCAAACAGAAAACTGTTGAGGATAATGCAAAGATTTATATTAACTCGCTAAAAATGGGAGGGGGATCCATACTCTCATGCATCATGCATCATGCTGGTTGTTTTAATTCTACTAGCTCAGTTTAGACTTAAATCTTCAAGAGAACTCTTTGGCTTAGTTTTTTTGAGTCTCCGTGTGTTAGCTCAACTCAGTTTCTGCTCTCATCATATTGTTTTGCGGGTTTTGTATTTGCTGAAGTTTCTAACTTTTGGACATGTGTGTAATTTTCAGCATCATTAACAGCTCTCATCGTGGTACTGTGCTACTTGTTCTATGTTATAGATATGAACTAGTTTCAGATGAAATGTAACAAAGGAAATTTTGATGGTTTGATGGTTGTACAGGTTTAACCTGTAGTCCAAAACTAAGGTCAATGTTTTTTGGTCAAAACGCCGTAGGGTAGATAGGACCATAAAAACCAATAATTGGGAAATTGTTGGTTGGTTGATTGATTGATTCAGTGAATTTAGTTTACATTTAACAATTGTATTTGGTAGGCAAATGTACTGATGGTAAATATTGATTGGTATATGTAGGTGGAAAACTGGGAAGTTTAAAAATTGACAAAAATTCTGGAACTTCAGCAAATTACATAGCATCCACTCTGACATTCTGCATCCAACTATGTTGAACATCCCCTACATTATTGTCCTTTGATTGAATTTGAATCAGCTCAGTTTGGGTCAGATCCACTCTTCCCCTCTCTTCCATGCTGTAAAAGTTTTCAGCCCCAATAGGATAAGAAAATCCATGGAAATTGTATACTGAATTAATCTAGTGACATTAATTTGAATATGAAAACTAGCTGGCAAGTGGAAATTTAAACCTTCATATGAGATATTACCTAGTTTAGGTAAGCCTCACCCACTGATCAAATGCATGAAAGAAACTAGACAGTTCTCCTTGCTAATACATCACTGCTTCAGACAGTCCTGCATTAAATGCATGTGTTGCCAATTCTTGTCCACATTCAACAATTAGGGCTTTGCCACAACGTAGAAAACAATGGGTTGAAGGCAAACCTGGTTTATGCCGTTGTCAATCTACCACATTATATTTATCCTTATTTGGCTTATTTCAAATAAGAGAAGCGTAGTGTTAGTATTATTCAGACTAATACTATTCATATTCTCACTGATTTATTTACTTCTCTTTTATTTTAAGTTCGCTATTATTAGATCACACTCTGAATTGAGCCGACTTTGAAAAAATGACGGATTGAGCAGCCCAATGGCAATAAAACTCACTTCTCAGTGTGCAAATTATATGTTGAATCTGCATTACTTATTGAATATTAAAATTCACGCTCTTTCTTTCAACGGACATTGATTGTTTGAGCTTTTGTCTGTTTGAGGTTTGTTGAACTAATTATAGCTATTCCTTTCTGTCGGGAGGTTCTTTCGTATCACACTGATGGTGCGCGCTCACATTCATTTCTGAAGAACTGGAAGCTCTACTGAACTCTCACGAGAGTGCGTGGATGTAACTTACTTCCCTGAAAACCTGCTATTTAAGGTACGACTGTCTACGTGGATCATGTTCAAATCTGTGATGATCAGCAGAATTGTATTGCTTAACTTCCTTTTCATGTGCTTTTGACTGAAAATAAGAATTCGTGTTAGATCCCAAATTCCACTATCTATATGAATTGCATTGCTCTCTTCCTTTCTTTGTGGATTGAACGGATGCTGTTTTCTTCTGCTCCTGTAGAAAGTATGGAAATTTGGTTTTGGTTTTTTCCAAATACTTGTGTATAGTGACAAAAAGGTTGAAATTTTTACTACAGCTGCTTCTTTAAGTACTTCTGGTTAATGTGTTAATTTCAGTTAGTTGATAGATGGGATTGTGATTGATGTTTGTAAGTTTGTTGTATGCATATCTTGGCATTGCTTCACTTATATAATTTGGCTTGTTACCGATTCAAGGTTGCATCTTTTGAATTCAACCATAATACTCCAACCAATATAAAATATACGGTTTGGATCCAACCGATATAAAATATACGTGAAATTTTCTGTTGATGGTTGCAGATACTTGTTTCCGTTATATATGCGTTAATGTATTTTGAGGTTGGTGATCTTGCTGGGGACTCGAATACATGGACAAAACAACTGCAAAAGGGATTCAACACACTTGATGGGAGTGAAGTGATCAGTTAACATGCTCTGGAAAATGTTTCAGCGTATTCTTGCCGCTGGGTTTATACCATTTGCTGAAATCCAGCAAGTGCTTCATGCTCTCATGGTGGTTGTTATTCTATGTTTCCACTTTCTACCATGGTAGAAATAGAATTGGTTTTTAAGGGTTAAAAAAGAAGTCCTCCAAAACCAAGGTCAATGCTTTAGGTCAAGATGCCATAGGACCCATTTACACCAGTACGTTCCCTAGCCTTTGCCTTTGGCGGAGTCTATGGACCTGAAATTATTGGTTCTTTGGTTCAGTGAACCGAGTCAGCGTCCAATTATGGGGGTAAAGTTAAAGTTGGTGCAAATGAATAATTGGTGTGTCGGTGGAAAAGTTTCACCTCAATAGTAAGAACCAGAATTTCAGCCCTTCTTCTCATTTCGAAAGTAAATTCTGATATTCCGATTCTATGAGACAAAGCAAACTGAACTATTTGATAGTAAAGAAAAGTTAATTGTGCGAAATACTAATGATTCTCACAAGATTATCACTCAAAAATGATATATGCTAGATATAAAAAAGGAGACAGTTTCGAAGCGTATATCACTTAAAAATCTAGATTTATGAAGGATTGAACTGGAGATAGAGTTTTTGAGTGCTTATATGAAGAAGTGTGATGAAGCATTGCAAGATGATAAGTTTTTAAAGTTTTGAACGAATGTTGCCAAAAAAAATAAAAATATAATCGATATAAGACACACTGTTAAATATAATTCTTAACTTAAGTGTTGTGGCTACTAGGGGGATTTTTTTGAATTTCTTTTGTTGCTTTGATTTCATTTTACATTTTTTGTTTAATTTTTATGGATTTCTTTTTCTTTTTTTAATAAAAAATTAAAAAGTCAAAAAAAAAAAAACAAATAAATAAAGGGGCTGTGACCACTTACCCAATTTCAGATTAAAAATTGCTCACTTACTCCACTAAGAGTTATTTAACCCCATTTACTCAATCTAACATCTATTGACATTTTAGCCCCTATTAATTAAATTAAAACTCATCCCTCTCCTCTCAGTCTCTCTCTCCTTCCTAGACTCTCTCTCCCTCTCCCCCCGATCTCCACCTCCAGACTCTCTCTCACCTCCTCCCCTCTCCGATTTCTTAATCAAAACACCCAAATCTGAAAAACCCAATTTCTTAATCACCCAATTGCAGTCACTTTCCGATGGACTCGGTCGGCAAGAGCGCCGGAGCGGTGACTCCGATCAAAGAACAACACGGCTCCCGATCCAAGAAGCAAGAAAACTCCAGAAACTCCGAGAATCACCCAACGTCTCTCTCTCCCCGAAATCGGATTTGCCAGACCGCTTCAGTCTCTCTCTCTCCAATTTCTTAATCACCCAATTGCAGTCACTTTCCGATGGACTCGGTCGGCAAGAGCGCCGGAGCGGTGACTCCGATCAAAGAACAACACGACTCCCGATCCAAGGAGCAAGAAAACTCCAGAAACTCCGAGAATCACCCAACGTCTCTCCCGGCCCGAAATCGGATTCGCCAGACTGCTTCAGTCTCTCTCTCTCTCTTCACACTTCTTTGGGCCTCTTTTGAGTTTAGCCTGTCCAATTCAAATTGGGCCTAGATTTTGAAGCGGTGAGAGAGGAGGAGGAATAAATTTGAAGCAGTGCAATGTAACTGTGGGGTTTGTTTGATGGTCTACTGGGGGCAGTAGACACATTATTGGCCCCCAGTAGACTTCGATATGAGGGACAGAGATCACTATAGTGTGGTGTTTTGATAAGTTACCTGTTGTTGTTTGTGTATTAAAGTAAAATTATCTGTGAATCTTACAAAATGGTGTATTTTTGGTGGTCTATTGGGGGGCAGTAGAGACATTGGACTTTGTATTGGGGGGCAATAATATGATTACTGGGGGGCAGTAATATGATTATAAATTGATCAATTGTTCCTGTAGTGTATTCATTTTGGTTTTGGGAGTTCATACAATTCACTGGACGGCAATAATATGATTTTTGGGAGGAAATAATATGATTACTGGGGGGCAATAATAGCCGGATTCCAGATTCCAGTCATTGGTCGCCGGATTTCGGTTACCGGTTCCCGGAATCCGGTCACCGGTCGCCGGAATCCGGTCACCGTTCGCTGAAGTCCGGTCGCCGGAGACCGCGCCGGCCACTGGTCACCGGAGCACAGCAAGGTGGAAGGTGACTTCTCTCTCTAAGTGAGAAAGAGGGAGAGGGCAAAAAGGTCTCAAAAAAAAAGAAAAAAGAAATAATTGGGTAAAGGGGAAATAATCCCTTAGAGTGTTTTGGGTAAATGGGATTAAAAAACAGTTGGTGGAGCAAGTGGGCAATTTTTAGCTTAAAATCGGGTAAATGATCATTTTCCCATAAATAAATTATGTAACCTTGTATATTAAAAAAAACCCCCTCGTACATTCCAATCAGTTCCCAAAATCAAATAAGTTAAAATATGTGCCAGTAAAAATGTAAAAGGTCTGTAATGGGGCCCTGGGGAGTACTTGACTAATCAAACAGACAAACGCACGATAAGATTCGGTGCTTTTATATCTCCTTCTTTTTTCTTTTTCTTTTCTTTTTTGGACTAATGCTTTTATGTCTCCTTTATCTGGAGACACATTGCGTATTCACAGGGTCAATCCAGAGTCTCCTCGCTTCTTTGCTTCTCACTGGAAATTAGTCTCTTTCCTGCTGGTTTCAATGGCCTCCTCTTCGTCATCATCAGCTCGTCGCTGGAAGTATGATGTTTTTTTGAGTTTCAGGGGTCCTGACACTCGCAAGGGGATTACATTCGACATACACGTTCGACTTAATAGGAGTGGAATTAAAACGTTCATGGATGATCGAGATCTTGAAGTAGGGAATGTTATTAGTCCCGCTCTCTTAACAGCAATCAGCGGATCAAAGTTTGCAATCGTTGTTCTCTCGCAAAATTATGCTTCTTCTGCTTGGTGTTTGGAGGAACTTAGAGAGATTTGTGTATCCATGGAAGACAGCAGAATTTTGCCACTTTTTTATGATGTTGATCCTACTGATGTTAGATATCAGAAGAAGAGTTTCGAAGATGCTTTCTCTAAGCATGAAACCTCTGAGCGACATGAATCAGAGAAGGTGAAGCAATGGAGAGCTGCTTTAAACAAAGTGGCCAATATCTCTGGGTGGAATACAAATGATTATAAGTAAGCATTGTGCCTTTAATTTCGGTTCTATATATTTTACCTAAAGCTTATTTTTAATCCTTAATTCTTCCATGTAGGACTCACAAAGAACTTGTTGACGTCATTGTGGAATCTCTCTGCAGTAAAGTACCACCTGATGCAATTGAATCCACAGGAGATTTCCAAGAATATGAAGCAACAAGACAAGCCATGGATGAGGTTAAGAAGGCGCTAACAGATGACGAGATCACTGCCGTTGGTGTCTACGGCATGGGCGGCGTTGGAAAGACAAGCATGGTGAGACATGTAGCTGCACAAGCCTGCAAAAATGGTACTTTTAACCATTGGATTATGGCTGCCATATCCCAAAGCCCTGACTACAGAAAAGTTCAAGGCACATTGGCAGACCTATTGGGCATCAAATTGATGGCGGAGACAGAAGATGGAAGAGCCGCTAGGCTGCTTAATGAGATAAGGAGAAGAGAAAAACTCCTGATTATCTTGGACGATGTTTGGAACAGAACAGAATTGTCAACCATAGGAATTCCCAGCTACGAGGAGCTTCAAAAGTGCAGATCCAAAGTCTTACTCACCACACGGAGAAGGAATGTCTGTCATGTCATGAAGTGCCAAGCAAGCATTCCTCTCAATATCTTATCAGAACAAGATTCTTGGACCTTGTTTGTGAGAAATACAAGGT
This sequence comes from Rosa lucieae, assembly GCA_024704745.1. NCBI lineage: Eukaryota > Viridiplantae > Streptophyta > Magnoliopsida > Rosales > Rosaceae > Rosa > Rosa lucieae. The sequence continues at coordinate 83,572,117 of CM045496.1, read as the reverse complement.
CTTTTGAATGGACCACTTTTGAGGGTGTAGCGAGGAAGGTAGCTGGAGAATGCAGGGGTCTACCCATTGCATTGATAGCAGTTGCAAGGGCACTCGGAGATAAAGATGAGGCGGAATGGCAAAAAGCAGTTCGAAGACTAGAGAAGTCGCAAGCTGCAACAGTTGAGGATGAGGAAGATGCCTTCAAATGTATAAAATTGAGCTATGATTACTTGAAAGATGAGGATTCCAAGTCATGCTTCTTGCTCTGTTGCCTGTACCCAGAAGACTATGACATCCAACTGAAAAACTTATTCAAGTATGCAATCGGGACAGGATTGTTTCAAGATGCCGAAACAATCGAAGAAGCCAGAGGAACAGCAGATTCAGTGGTCAAGTACCTGAAAGATTCTAGCTTGCTTTTGGAAGGTAAATACATTGGATGTATAAAGATGCATGATGTCATCCGGGATACGGCCCTGAATATTGCAAAATCTAAAGATGGGCACGGGTTTCTGGTAAAAGCTGGCTGTGGTTTAAAGCATTGGCCATGTGGATCACATCAAGGCTACTCTGCAATCTCACTAATGAGGAACAAAATTCGCAAGCTGCCCGATGAAGAGTTGGTATGTCCAGATCTCCAGATTTTATTACTAAACCAGAATGATGATTTAAATGAGATCCCAGAAACGCTTATCCAAAGTCTGAATGAATTAAGGCTCTTGGATCTTAGCAACACGAGTATTTCCTCTCTACCCCAATCATTCAGTCTCCTTACCAGCCTCCAAGCTTTGTATTTAGATTTTTGCGAGAAATTGATTGACATTTCTATAGTGGGAAAACTGAAGAAGCTTGAAATTCTTAGTATGAGGGAATATCCTGGGGAGGAATTGTCGAGAGAAATCGGACATCTGACCAATCTAAGGATTTTGGATGTCAGTGCCTCCTGTTTTGGAGGTAAAGTCACAATTCCATCTAAAGTGATATCAAAGTTGCATAAATTAGAAGAACTGTATATACTGAACTGTGGATTTGAGGATTGGGAGAGTAAAGTTGAGAGAGAAGGAGAAGAAACTGAATTGGATTTTGTTGGTTTGTCACGTTTGAAAATTTTGCAGGTTTGCGTATCTGATGCACATTGCATTCCTAAAAATGTCGTAGTCAAACCAGATTGGGATTGCTTTCATATACTTATCGGCAGTTTCATCAAACCGTATCCATCCAATGAATATGATTATAAATCAAGATCCTTGGTTCTTGGGAGTACCATGAGTACCTTACCTGATTGGTTTATCAACGCGGTGACAGAGAAAACAGAGAAGCTAGAGTATGAATGCTGCGAAGGGATGAGTGACATTCTTATGGAATACGACAATGGGAGGTTACATAAACTCAAGCATCTCAAAGTACTGGGTTATCTTCTTGGTTTAGGACCAGTGTTGATGAACACAACAAGACGAGTTCAAAAAGGACCAGTGTTTGAGGAGTTGGAAGAGTTGCATCTGATATCTTTGATCCACCTTGAGGAGCTGTGTGTTGGTGAGTTACCACACGGGTCTCTCATTAATCTTAAGGTATTTTATGTGGTTTCTTGTCCTAACTTGGGGAATGTATCAAAATTTGTACAGAGATTACCAAATCTAGAGAAACTATATTTAAATGATACGTCTAAATTGGAATATGTGTTCAAATGCGAAGGGTTTAAGCTGAAACAATCAAAACTCAGAGAGATGCATTTGTTGGGTCAAAATTCAATGAAAAACATTTGTAGTGGTCCTGCCCCATGTGTAATGTTCCAGAGTGTTAAATGTTTGAACTTTTACCGTTGTAAGCTGCTGCAAAGTCTGTTCGCATCTGATGTAGCCAAGTGTCTCTTTCAATTGGAAGACCTTTTTGTAGAGCAGTGCCCTTTGTTGGAAAGAGTAATTGAAGCGGTGAATAACGAGAAGACGATTCTACCAAAATTGAAGAACTTGGTTTTAATGGGACTTCCTATGTTATATGGTGCAAGTGGTACTATTGATATTGAGTGTCCATCATTGGAACACTTGATTGTGGGGAATTGCCCCCAGTTTTCATTTTCAACTTCTTTCGAGGATCTCTTCGACCTCGAAAGTGGGAACCGGTTTTCATTTTCAACCTCTGCTTCTAACTACTTTGGCAGCACGAACCCAGTCCAACTCAATGATCCACAACTGTATAGATTTCTACTTGAAAGGTATGTCTGTGTGTGAAATATTTACTTTATTTGTCTGTTCTTCTATATTTTGTAAGGTAGCAATTAGGCAAAGATGGTTTGATCAATTTATATTTGTGATTCAATTTTCTTTTTCTTCCCAATCTTTTAATACAAACGAGTTCCCCACGGACCGAACATCAAGCAAATTTAAAATAGCCTTTTTACAGAATATTTCACGGCGGCGATGCAACAGTGTATTGTATTCCCAGTTGGGAAATCTCTTAAAGTACATGGGACCCATGTAACGGTTCCCGCTGACTTGCAATGGCCCTCAGCTTCTGACTTCCACAGCCGGATGTAACCAAGTTCAACTTTATTTCTTTGTCCAGGTATGATGTTCTGTTATTAACTGAATTCTTTTCTTTTCTATTTTCTTTTCATTGAATCGTAGATTTCTTGCGTTGCCATAAAAACTAAAAATTTAATTTTTCCTAAAATAATTTTCGTAAGTTATTCATTTGCTTTCCCAACCTCCTGTGTATCAGTACAGCAAGCAAATTTTAACTACAATTTTCTTTTTCACTCTTATATTCTTATTTTTCTTTGTTATCATTCATCATTATCAATCAATTTTTTTTTCTTTTAATTTTGATGATTAATTGATGGAAGATAATAATTTTGTGAAAAAAAATTCTATGTGAGAAAAACTTTGTGTCCATGAGGATTTTTTTTTTTTTTTCTCTACTTAATATTACAAATTATTAATTTACTGGTATATGAAAATGTATAGTTTTTCTTAAAAGAAAAAAAATAATAGGTTGAAACAAATTTGAAATTTGAATCAGGATCATTACATACATCATGTATTTAATCATTTCATTTAGTCTTTTGATTTATTTGAGAGCTTGTGACTTATTTGGCGTGAAGGTTGTAAGTGGAAGTATATGCAGTATAAAGCAGAAATTTGTAACCTATGAATGGGTACTATTAACACACACACACACACACACACACAATATATTATCTCTGTAGAAATTAGTCTTTGTGCGGCAAGTGTTAGTCATTAATGTAATTGCAGCTAGCCATGGGGATGAAGAGAAATTGTGTTAGCATTTTGAAATTAGTCCCTCGAGTGATGATTCTGTAGTCAGTAATTAATGTGTTTACAATTAGCATATATGGGGATGATCGAAGAGAAGTAGTGTTAGCATTTTGAATTAAAATTTTGACAACTTCTGTCATCTGCATCAAGATCCTTATCCAAAGTTTGGAGTCATACTACCAAAATGCATAGCTAATTGAGTCCCCTCCCTGTAAACCAAACTAAGCTCTTTTATATATATATTATAATTATGTGGGACTTACTGGGTGAATTCTCAGTTAATTCACAAGAAGAGTTGGTTGATTTTCACTTAAAAATAGAATATACAAAGATTTGTCGTAGTCATTAACTCATTCAAGAGAAGCAGTGAATTGACATTTAGGATAATCAACTCATGATAATTGTAACTGCAAGAAGTAGTGCTTTGCTACTTAAAAGAAACAATTTTCTCAAAGTAGTTCACTCTTTCACTTGTTTTTCATTATGTTCAAGGTTGGTCATCTAGCTGGGGCAGCAAATCCAATTGATACACTAGAAGCATTGCTGGATCGTGACTTTCAAAACAGCCAAAGAGATTGTGACAGCCATTCTAGGAACCTTGGAGAGTAAATAGATTAGTTGACATGCTCAATCAGGATGACATTTGATTCTTGCCACCGGTATTTGTAAATAAAATTGTTCAAAAATTCAAGATTACTGTAATATATATCTATGCTGAAATTGTAGCAGCACCAGTCAAGTGATTTGTGGTCTCATTATGCTCATATTATGGTAGTTGTTCTACAACATTTCTGAGTTTCCAACTTTCCATTCAAAGGCCAGACTCATGTCCTTGAAGGTGTTTCTTATATCTTAGCCAGTAGCAGTACGTCCCGATACTGATAAAAATTCCATGTATTATCTTAGATGGTTTGGGTCTTGTGCTTCCCTATTAAGACACCTGCATTAGTCATGCAAGTATCGCTCAATATATGTTGTTTGCCTGTTTTATATTAGCTTAAGCTAGCTTTCATTTTGTGACATATGGTTCTCCACAATACTTACTAAAATGTGATTATGTTCATCGATCAAGAACTTGGTAACAATATCTATTGTTCATTGGCAGGAACTAGCCTGTATCTACAGCTTATGATTGGGATTTTGCACATTATTGGCAGTGTTTATCTATTTTATCTTTTTGCTTTGATGCTGAGAAAGTTGAGGAAAATGATACATGTATAGGAAACTGTTGGTGTTGCATGTGTTTGTGTACTAGCTGAAGGCTTTCCTTTGCACTTTTGTTTGTTCCAAAAGAGGAAAATTTGTTAAATTTAAACATGACAACTATGGAAACTGTAGTAAGAACATCAAGTGTTAAAAGTTTCTGATACCATCTTCCGCGTTGAGCTACAGGTTTGAATTTTTACTAGCACAGGTGGTGTTATGCTATATTGCTATAATTTATCTCTTTCTATCTATCAGGTGTTGCAAAAGTATCCCTGTCAGCACAAGTTGAAGCATTCATCAAGAAACAAAAACTTCCATCGGATAGCAGCTACCGGGGCAAGGCTTTTAAATTGGTCAATTATTTGCTCTTGATTCAGTGGTAGATTGTGCTTTGGAAATGTTTTTTCACATCAGCGGCAGCTCAAGGACTTTGCAATTGGTAGACATTTGGGTAAAAGATTGTCGATAGCTTGGACGGCCTTATTGAACCAAGCGAGGAAAATGCGAAGAAGAACAAGATCATTGTTTTTCTAGATTTGAAGAACTTGCTCCTGTATGCTCTTCACGTACAGCTTACAGGGGTGTTCAGTAGTGAAACTGCTACTATTCATATTGAGTGCCCTTCATTGGAACGCTTGCATTTGGACGACTGCCCTCACTTTTTGACATCTGATTATAATCTTTGGAACCAAGTCCATCTTAATAACGTAACATGTTTCTACAGATCGAGCAGGTATGTTTGTTTATTATAAACTTCATTTGGTTCTGCTGCTAGCTGATTAATGAGTCACTTACCTGAATTATTTACTTGTTGTATTTCACAATTACTATTAGATGTAGGAGGAATGTGTGACCAGAGGTGATGTGTGAAGAAGAAACGGAGAAGAAATATTGGATTCCTCAACACAGTTGTTATCCTTCACAATAATGTGTAGCTTGAGATTGTAATTCTGCATAGTTAAGAATAAATTTTTGTTTATTTTTGTCGGACAAGATGTATATCAAGGCGTTAGACATGCATTTACATATTATGTATGATCTCTTCCGTGACATGTACGTCAGAGTCTCTTTGCAGTAAGCATTTTTGCTTCAGAGAAAAAGAACATGTGACCACTGGCTAGTTTCATTTTGTGGGTTTGCAAATGAGATACTGGTTCTAAACAGTACAGATTTCCTAAACCCACCATAACAGAGAAACCCTAGGAGAGTTTTTCTCTCAACCCTAGTTGCCTACGGCCTCCTAGCCTCCCTCACCATTCTCCACCTTCTTTACCTACTCTTTCTCTCTACCTATGGCATCCATTGACGCGGTAACGGCGAGTTTTGCTGCCTCGCTTGCCTTGGCCGAAGGGGGACGTGCCCCTGACTTGGGGAAGATTGGCGGAGGTCCCGTGCGGAAGTCCTCCCAATCTTTTCTCCTCGGAAAGCCTTTGACTCGGAAACCCATCGACCCAAAGGCATTCATGTCTCACTTTCACCGAACCTGGTTGGTGGATAAGGATTTTAGGGTTCAAGAGCGTCCTGGGGACCTGTTCTTGTTCTCTTTCGCTGCTGCACGTGATCGAAACAAGGTTCTTCGAGGGGGCGTATGGTGTTTTGACCGAGCCCCGGTCTGTTTTGAAGTGTACGATGGAGTCAAGCCTCTGCATGAACTTCCATTTAAACATCTGCGGATCTGGACTAGGGTTTCTGGCATACCTCCTCTGTATGAAGAACCCGAGAATCTCATCTTGATTGGCAACCTTTGGGCGGCTTTTTGGAATATGACAAGAAGGAATTCAAGAAGGGGGTGATTAGAGTTTTATTCACTCATGACATATCTAAACCAATCCTGATGGAAAGACAAGTCTTCCTAGATACTGGGGTCGAACCAGTACTGCAGTTTCAATTCGAGCATCTGCGGGGGAGATGCACTCAATGTGGTTTGCTCACACATGCTGGCCTTTCTTGTGAGGAACCCACAGCAGTAAACCCTACACCTAGGGTTTTACACTTTCCTGGCGTTTCGACCTCAAGGAACTCCTTTGCCTTCTCTGCTAAGCATCAGGGAGACCTTCTCTCCCCTTCCCCGACTGTCCCAAGGAAGAAGCGGCCTGGTTTTCATCGAGTGGAGCGCCCAACCTCCTTTTCTCCCAGTGAGTCGGCTCCAAAAATAGTCAATACTGGTGAGGTTCCCGAACTGGCTATTCCTAGCGACACTGTTACTACTCCAGGTACACAGAAGCACCAGCCTGTTTTGCTATCCAAAAAACGGGAGCGTGGTGGTGCTGGCCATCCTAGTCCCAAGAAGTTTAAAACAATCTTGGGTGGCAAGATTCCAACACTGCACGCTGAGGCTCTTGGTCTCATTGAGGAGGATGACGACCTCACTTTGGTCTCGTTGAAAAAGAAATTTGGTAGGCCTCTTGGAAGCAAGAATAAGGCTCATCGTGCAAACAAGAAGCTGGATGGTATTCCCCTGAAGATTACCTATCCTACTAGTACTGAAACTGGTCCTAGCCCTAGGGACAAGGGCAAAGGAAAGAGTTAATCTTTCCAGCTTCCTTTGCCTTTCACTAGAAGTTGAATTTCTACTACTTGCATCTTAGTATCTCTAGTTGTACACCAATTGCGGTCTCTAGGCGACTAGGCTACTACTTCACGGGAGGTTAGTAGGGTGGTTTTATTTCTTGTGTTTTAGGCTCAATAATTGAGCGAATGTGTTAACAGTGAAGGTAGCCTGTCCTTTATCTGGTAGCTTATACCATTTATGAGTTTGGTGTAAGACAGTCTTGGATGTATGAGCCTTCTGGCCCTTGATATCTGAATGAAGTTATCTCTTTTTCTCAAAAAAAAAAAAAAAAAATAAACAGTACAGATTTCCTCGTATCTACTTACAGGCTAGGCCCAATCACAATGGTCGGGTCATTAGGACGATCCGACCAATCCAATACATTCCAGTCGTCATAGGAATTTGGAAAGACCGCACAGGCAAACCCGAAGAAGTGACCGCTCGCTCAACTCATTTCCGCGACTCGGAACCCAGGACTTGCTGCTAATCAAGGTCACTTGTGTTCCTCGATAGCTGACGCTTCTTGCTTGTTGGGTTCTTGTTAGTTTAGCAGAGTTGAAAATTTTTACATTGTATGATTGTTCTTCAATAGAGAGTGGGTGGGATTGAGCGTGGGGATTTAGTTGATGTGAGACTAGCGTTTGTTTGTATTTGTCCCTCTTACATCTTCCAGTGTTTTCTGTAATCATTTTTGTTTGATTTCACAATATTATGAGTATTCTAAATTTGATGATGGATCAATTTTCGATTAGTTTTTTTATTATTATTATTATTTTTTAAAGAGCACTCAGCACTATGCCAATAATGCCTTCAGATGATAGAAAACATGTTTCAAGTTTTTTAGACGACATAATAAACTAATTGCGTTGTTTTTTAGGCTCAATCACAATGGTCGGGTCATTAGGGTGATCCGACCAATCCAATACATTCCCAGTCGTCATAGGAATTTGGAAAGACCGCGGAAGCCAGGACTTGCTGCTAATCAAGGTCAGTGGTGTGAGGAATAGCTGACGCTTCTTGCTTGTTGGGTTCTTGTTAGTTTAGAAGAGTTGACAATTTTTACATTATATGATTGTTCTTCAATAGAGGGTGGGTGGGATTGAGAGTGGGGATAAATTTGATTTCATTAGTTGATGTGAGACTAGCGTTTGTTTTTTTTTGTCCCTCTTATATCTTCCAGTGTTTTCTGTAAGCATTTTTGTTTGATTTCACAATATTCTGAGTATTCTAAATTTGATAATGGATCAATTTTCGATTAGTTTTTTATTTTTTTGAAAGAGGCTCAGTACGGCTTCCCTTAAGTCTTGATCATTAATGAAACTGCATAATACATTTTGGGGGAGGGGGTGCAGAACCAGTTCGCCCGTCCAACGACAACATCCCATGGTCTCCCCGCCGAACGGGGCATTGAAGATTTTGTTATTAGGGTTTTCACACTGCTCCGACTTTCTTGGAGCTCTTTCGTAATGTTTTTCTACAGTTTATTTTATTTTATTTGGATTACATAGTTTAGACACATCTATCATGCACGTGTCGAATATTTCAAAGGTTGGTGATCTAGCTTAAAACACGGTTGATTTATCCAACTAATGTGTATTCGTATCTTGCATCATGTGAAAAACAACTTCTAAAATTCCTACTACAACCATCCCATAAACTTCGTGAGAGTTAAGAGATCAGTTGTCATGATTAGGATAAAATCTTTCGAGATGTACTCAATCACAGAATCAAGTGTAACAAGAAATGAATATAGTATCAGCATGACTTTGGTAGTGTTCTGGCTAGCTTGATGGTATATTCAATAGAATAGTTTTACAGGTTAAGAAATTACCAGTGCTCCAAAACTAAGGTCAATGTCTAGGACCATAACCAGTGTTCTAGACCAACTTGAAGCTCCACTTTCATATATGGAAATGATTTTAAGATGAAGCAGTTCTTGAAGTTACTTTCCTTGAGCGAAGCATCACGTTGAGGATACATTTATTTCAAATAGTGGAGTCAAGTCTGGAGCCACCCAAATGGGTTGGGCCGTGCGGTGAGGCAAATACCCTAACAGTGGCCCAGTCTATGAAGCGAGAACAGAGTAATCGCGCGCACGCATTGAACTGGCTGCTCTACTTAACGCTCCGTTCGGCGCGTGGATATTACTCGCTTCTTCTTGCTCCAACTCCGTCGTCCCCTTCCTCCTCTGACGGAGGAGTTGTCTGCTGATTAGTCAAGGTTCTTTCTTCTCTCTCTCTCTCTCTCTTCACTTGGTTAATATGTTTTCTATGCTTCTTCGAATCTGTGATCAATCATTATTATGATTCATGAGTAACTTTGTGATCAATCACTTGCTTATGATTTATGATTTTTCTTATTAAAGATTGTGGGAAAGTTGAAATCTTTACTGTACGGATTGTGGAAATGTGCTTGATGATGAGTCGTTTGATGACTCATTGATTTTTGATTGGTAATATAAACTCTATTTCACTTTCACTTCCCTCTTACAATTCTAATCTTGGTGGGTTTGAAGTAGTGTTTCTATTTGATTACAAAGAGTTGAGAATTTGGTTTTCAATTAGCATTTTGTATTCTGTTGGCTTCTGGCTCCTATGCCTATATTGGCTCAGAATCGGAACACCTTTATTTCATGCTCTCTTCATTGTTTTGCCGGTTTAGGATTGAAGTTTTTGAAGTTTAATTGGACATTTGCTTCTCCAATATGCTTGCTAAAATGTGATAACAGTCATCAATATGCTTGGATAATAACTATTAAGGAACTGAGATGAACATGGTAATATTAGTCACCTAATTACTCCATTATTTTCCTTGGTTTAGTATTAAGATGTGTTTTCAGTTAATCACATTATTTGCTCTAGACATGTTGGTTCCCATTGCTTTGTTTAATTTTGGGATCCGATTAAGTTCTTTTGTTTGTACATGATAAAATGACGATAAATGATCAATGTGTTATATGGCAGACCATAATGTTCTGCAAATTATGATGTTTACATTGGTATAAAGATAAACATTACGTAAGTATGGTGTCGCCTAATCATACCTAAATTTTAAGCTGAAAGATGAATTTAATTTTTGTAGTAATGAAATTGAGACAAGAACTAGTTGAACACAGTTCATTGAAAATCTTGAAACAAATAGAGGTACAGTCTAATGTATGGAAAGATGCAATATGGAGTGTTACTGTTATGCACCTTGATTCTAAGAGTTGTTATTCATTAAGCTTGTCCCAGTGGGGCAAGATCAGCATTTTGTTCCAAATAGATCTCAAATGCATCTGAGTCAACTTATAGTTCCATTTCAACATCTTACAGGTTTTCAGTTCATAAGATTAATTAGACTTCAACTGTGACAGAGTAAAGGCTTCATATGTTTACCACATTTCCAGAAGGTCGGTGTGTCTAGGTCAAGACCAATAGAGTATGCCAGAAAGAAACAACAATAATTTCTTCAACAGTTAGTCTTTCTTAGTTTGGATGCTTTACTTTGGATTGAGGAGGCTATGGAGCGTAAAGTGGCTGAGCACAGTTAATCAAATATATAAGTGGATTTGGGTTTTTTTATAGCGGTTTCTGTAGTTTCTTCTTTGCTTCTTTGTTGGTGCTTTGTTGCCCGTTCTCTTTGAGACCTGCACATTTTTTTGGGTGGTTTTCAACACCCAAAGAACCTCTGCATCTCTTCCTTCAGCTGAACCTGCTTCGGCCTCTTTTTTCTGGTTTTTAAACCCTCTTCTTTAACTCTATTAATGGAAGTGTTAAAGTACTAGACTTGTTATCAGTTAATGAAATAATTTTCTCTAAATATCTTGGTTTCCCATTGCATTGCTATTTTGTTGTGGTACACTTGTAAAATTTGTTCTTGAAACAAGAATTTATGGAAAGGAGAAGAAAACTTTACATTTGTCTACTTTGATAAGCGTAAAGAAGTATCTAAAGTAGTGTAAGAAATATGCTCTTAGTCTCTTACTATAAGTTGGATGATGCCACCATGCCTACTTATCAATTGTCTTTCGTACATGGCCAACATTATGAAAGATCAATTACTAGGAGCCATTACTCTACATTATTCATACAGAAAAACTCACGGAGTTCAAACCTTTTATTTATTTATTTATTATTTTTTAATACGGAGTTCAAACACAGTTGACGGGATATTGATAACTAATAATCTTTCCATTTCAAGCTGAAGCTTGTAATTGTTTATCTCAATGTTTCAGCTTGTAATTTTGCATGCGCCTCTTTGTGAATTCCTTATGTGGTTTTGTATCTTTAACAATGCTTAGAGAATGACTGATAAAACAAAACCTATGGAAGAAGTCTCTAATTGATTCTTTTATGTTGTGAATAAGATTTATTTTTCTCTAGCTGACAACAGCTGGGAACATAAGAAATGACAGACTAGAACGAATATCCATAAGGGGAATTTGGCCATCACCCGTTGAGACTCAGTGGACACAATGACATATACTATTATTTGCCTGATGCTGTGATACAGCAAATGAAATATGCTTACTGCCTAAATTCCATAGTCTCCACTCCTGTACAAATCGTCAATCAAGTTTTCTTTCATGCTGTTTTCTCTTTTTGGTGATCTGTTCCTTTCACCTCCCTTGGTGTAATCTTTTCCATTTGGTTTCTGTTTTGCTTCTTGTTGTTGCTTTCCTGCCTGATCTTGAGAAATTGTTTGTTTTATTTTTGATGTTTTCAATGGCCTCGAGCACCCAACGAGCATCTGCATCTCTTGCTTCAGATGAACTATCTTCTCAGTGGAAGCATGAAGTGTTCTTGAGCTTTAGGGGTCAAGACACTCGCAAGGGTATTGTATCATATTTATACCATGAACTGCAAAACAGAGGAATACAAACATTCATGGATGACCAAGGGCTTCAGCGAGGGATGCCTATTTCTCCAAGTCTCCTGGCTGCAATAGAGGAATCGAGGTATGCAATCGTTCTTCTGTCTCCAAACTATGCTTCTTCTACATGGTGTTTGGATGAACTTGTGAAGATTCTTCAATGCTCCAAAGCCAAGAAGACACCAGTTCTGCCAATTTTTTATTATGTGGATCCCTCTGATGTGCGAAATCAAAGGGGAAATTTTGCAGAAGCCTTCACTAAGCATGAAGAGAGGTATAGGCAAGGAAATGATGTTGTAGAGAAGGTGAAGAAGTGGAGAGCTGCTTTAACACAAGTGGCCAATCTCTCTGGGTTGGCTTCAAACAGATGGGTAAGCATTTTGAAACTATTGTTATAACTTAACAATTAAGAGTTGTACATTTGGATTTATTATTTGCCTGATCACTTTGAGACCTTTTTGTCTTGTACGTCTGACAGAGAACTTGTCCAACGCTTTGTGGAACTTTTGTGCAGTTATGTACGACCTATTTCAATAATGTCGAATGGCAGTTTTGAAGCATTTAAAGCAACAAGACAAGCCATGGATAAGCTCACGAAGGCAGTAGAAAATGATGAGGTGGCTGCCATTGGGGTCTATGGAATGGGAGGAGTTGGGAAGACAACTATGGTCAAACACGTCAGTGCACAAGCCCAAAAAAGGGGACTTTTTGATCATGTGATTATGGTTGTTGTATCCCAAACCCCAAATAGGAGAAATATTCAAGGCGCACTTGAGGATCTGCTGGGCTTAAAATTGGAGGAGGAGTCAGAAGGTGGACGAGCAGATAGATTGCAGAAGGAGACACTTAGAAGAAATAAGATCCTTATAATCTTAAGACGACATTTGGAGACTGGACTTGTCAAGCATTGGAATTCCCAGCTACAACGACATTCAAAAATGCGATTCCAAAGTGCTACTCACCACAAGGAGATTGAATGTTTGCCATACCATGGAGAGCCAAGAAATCATTCATCTAGTATCTTATTAGAAGAAGATGCTTGGAACTTGTTTTTGAAGAAGGCAAGAAAGTCTTTTCAAAAATCTACCGAATTTTCAAGAAAGTCTTTTCAAAAATCTACCGAATTTTGTCAGGTAGCCAAAGAATGTGCTGTTCTCCCAGTTGCATTGATTACAGTTGCGAGGGCACTTGGAGATAAAGATTTTGAAGACTGGAAAGAAGCAGCTCGACGGCTTGAGATGTCTCAACCTGCCAACCTTAACGAGGAGAAAGATGTGTTCAACTGTATAAAGTAGAGCTATGATTACCTGGACAGTAATGACGCCAAGTCTTGCTTCTTGCTTTGCTGCATATTCCCAGGAGATTATGACATCCAAATTGAAGACTTGATGAAGTATGGGTTCGGAACAGGTTTGTTTCATGGTGTCAACAGCACAATAGAAAATGCTTTTGGATGGTACAAGGGATGGATGTGTAAGGATGCATGATGTCATTCAAGATATGGCCATTTCCATTGCATTGTCTGTAGATGGCCACGCCTCTTTGGTGAAAACTCGTTGTCATTTGAAAGATTGGTCGATGGATGCGCATGAGGGCTACTCAGCAATCTCACTAATTGAGAGCAACATTTGCAAGCTTCCCAACAAGTTCGTATGTTCAAAACTTCAGATCTTAATGCTACAAAGAAATGCTGATATAAGAAAGATCCCAAAAACCTTTTTTCAAAGTCCCAATGATTTAAGGGTCTTGGATCTTAGCAATAGTAGTATTTCATCACTGCCCCCATCATTCAGTCTCCTAACGAACCTCCAAGCTTTGCATTTTAGATTATTGCCCGGTTATTATTGACATATCCATACTTGGAAAACTGAAAAAGCTTGAGATTCTTAGTATGAGAGGCTGTTCTATTAAGAAATTTCCAAAAGAGGTAGGAAATTTGACCAATTTAAGAATGTTGGACTTGAACAAAACTAGTTTTGAGACAGTTTCTTCTCAAGCGATACCAAGGTTGTGTAGACTAGTAGAATTGTACATGAATTGGTATTTTTTCAACTGGGGTAGAAAAGTTGAGGGAGGCTTGTTGTGTTTTCCTTATAAGAATGCCAACTTTGATGAGTTAATTGGCTTGTCATGTTTAAACACTTTGGAGGTTTCCGTGTATGGTCTAAAATGCTTGCCTCAAAATGTTGAGCTCAGTCCAAGTTGGGTCAACTTTTATATATGCATCAGCATATTGAGGATCGTTGGAAATTCCTTTTGGGACTTTCCACATCGTTCTTCAAGAGCATTGACCATTGACACAACCATGAAAAACTTACCCGATTGGTTCATCAGTGGTGTGACAGAAAAAAACAGAAGATTTATGGTACAGAAGTTGCTCTGGCTTAACTAACCTTCTTGAGGAACACGATCGTGGGAGATTACATGGACTCAAGCATCTGTGTATAGATTCCTCATTTGTAAAGTGTTGCTGAACACAGTAACCTGGCCTAGGGTGTCAAAGCAACCTGTGTTTGAGAACTTGGAAGAGTTGACAATCAATATCGGGTATTGCTTGGAGGAGTTATATGTTGGTGAATTACCACCTGGCTCTGCGTAACCTTAAGGGATTGAATGTGTATGGTTGTTCTAAGTTGGTGAAACATCTTTTACCGTCAAAGTTGTTGCACAGGTTACAAAGTCTGAAAAAAATAGCCTGTGTTTATGTGGATAGTATGGAATATCTGTTTGAATTTGAAGGGCATGGACCAAGAAAACGTTATCTTGACAAAAGTATGATTTCATTGAGATATGTGTTCTGCCTAATAAACATATGGAATGGTCCTGCTCATTTCCAGAGTCTCAAACTCTTTTACTCGAGGAAGTGCCCGAAACTAGAATATCTCTTCACATCTGATGTAGCTCAATGTCTTTTGCAATTGGAAGACGTTTGGGTAGAGGGTTGTTTTAGCTTGAACAGACTAATTGAAGCAAGCGAGGAAACAGAGAGCAACAAGATTGTTCTTCCACAGCTGAAGAACTTAGTTCTAACAGATCTTCCAAAGCTCACAAGGTTGTCCAGTACTAGCAGCAGTACTATTAATATTGAAATCAAGTGCCCTTCATTGGAACACTTGCATGACTATGCGTGCCCCCACTTTTGAATCTCTGCTTCTGACTTCAACAGCAGCAACCAAGGTATATCTCGTATTATAGAATACATATATTTATCAAAGTACATATTTAATAGACCCATAAATCTGATTAGTTCATGCACAAATCACATTGATGATTTTATCCATGTCAAAGTTTATTCTCAACTTTAAAGCGTTCTTATATTAGTCAATAACTTGAAATGACAGCCAGGGATGGCCTTCATTGTTTAGAAAAGGTGTTTTGGTAATATGGAGCTTCTCTGTCAATCTTTGGGTTCAATGATCTACCCAGATATTGTAACTAGATTTTTTCTTTCTTATTAATAACTAATATGGTAGGATCACTCATCCTCTCATTTTAGTAATCAACTGATGCTGATAACGGATTCCTGCAAAAAGATAAAAGAAACATAGACATTTCATGTAGACACTCAAGCATGCATCTTGGTGAATTTGTTGTCCATTTACTCTGAGAATACAAATTGCAGATAAATAAGGTATAGATTATTCAGCTAATTTGTGATACGCTGCATATATATTATTGGTTCATTTATCCATTTTGATCTATAGGTTTTGTTTTGATTTTCAGCAACTGAAGATTGGCTCGAAGTAACAGAGAGACAATTAAATGGTCGAGAAGAAGATTGTTCAATTGCTCATGAAGCTCTCTGTTCAACGTTTTAGATTTTCACAACTAACTTATTGTTTCTGTTTTTCAAGTTGATCGAAAAATGTATTGTAAGGTGTAATCATTATTATTATTTTTTTTTGAAAGAAGAGAGAAGTTTTATTACTGAGTACGATTAACGTCGTACATAAGGGTATCCAGTATCAGATCTGGAGCATTTACAAACCACTTAAGTTGAACATTTGATTCAAAGCTAAAACCTGCCAACCTATGAGCTACAACATTAGCTTGCCTAGGGGCAAAAGTAATGCACAGATCAACACTAGAGTCCAGCAGACTTTTAACATCAGCTATCAAGGCTCGCAAAGGAGATAAATCACAACTCAATGAGTTAATGGCCTGTACAGCCATCAAGCAGTCAGTCTCCACCATAGCGTTAGTAACATCCATGGCTTGCAGCAGTTCTAAACCATTCCTTAAGGCCAACAACTCAGCATGTAATGGAGAGCTTACAAAGTTCATTCGACGCAAAAAGGCAGCAAGAAACTGACCTTGAGCATTGCGGAGAATTTCACCTGTACCTCCAAATTGTACATTGGGTAGAAAAGCACCATCCACATTCAATTTCAAAGTCTCTCCCGTAGGGGCTATCCATCGTTTATTGGGTTTCTGTTGAGCAGAAGTGGACTTATGGAGAGGTTTATCTGCCTGCAAATATTCCTCATACCAGGCCATAGACGATGCCACTAAACTCTGACTAGTATGAGATCGATTCCTCCAGAAATTATCATTCCGGTTTTTCCAAAAGCTCCATAACAAAATCAGTAGCTTATCAAATACACTAGTAGAGAGAACAGAAGCTCGGTCCAAAAGCCACTCCTTCCAAGACAGGGAGGATGATGGAAAGGAGAATGGAAGAGCACCCATAATATCTTTGGCAATACTACATTCTCGAAATACATGTTCAAGAGTTTCCATGGATTCAGAGCAAACACAACAGTTTAATTCACCTAAATAGCCTTTAGCTGTCAATGCAGTTCGAGTAGGAAGCAAGTTGTGAGCAGCTCTCCAACCGAAAATGGCCACTTTGTTTGGAACATTGGCTTTCCACAAAGCATTCCAAAGCTATGCAAAAGGATCACCAAGAGAGGTTGAAGCAAACACATTACCAATAGAAAAGTCACGAGCAATGACATAGGCTGACTTGACAGAAAAGAAACCACGTTTATCCAGTTCCCATGCAACTCTATCAATCCCCACACGTCTGCTCAATGGAATAGACAAAACTTGGGAAGCAACATCAGGATCAAAGCAAACATGAACAGCAGGGATATCCCAAGTATAGTCCTGCATGTTAATCAAATCAGAGACCAATTCAAACACTGTATATGTCGGTTTCGCTAGGGAATGAGATGATACATTAGGTATCCAATCATCCTCCAAGATCTTCACCGACCTACCATTCCCAATCCTCCAAAATAAACCAGCTTGTAACACCGATCGAGCTTCCATTATACTTCTCCATGAATAAGATGGTATGTCACCCATGTCAGCAATAAGAAAAGAGCCCAATGGATGATATACAGCTTTAAAGACCTGTGCAACTAGTGAATCTGGATTTGAGAGAAGTCGCCAACCTTGTTTAGCTAGCATAGCCAAATTATGAGCATGGAGATGCCTAAACCCCATGCCACCATCATCTTTAGGGACACACATCCTTTCCCAAGACCGCCAATGTATCTTCCTCTTCTCATCTGTACTTCCCCAGAAAAATTGAGAACAAAGTTGTTGAAGGTCATCGCACAAAGACTTGGGTAGTAAGTAGCAATTCATAACATAATTAGGTAGAGTTTGAGCAACAACCTTTATTAATAACTCCTTACCACCTGTACTGAGGATCCTGGAACGCCAACTGACTAGCTTTTTGGTAAGTCTTTCTTTTAGATAAGCAAAAATAGCCTTCTTATTGTGACCTACATGAATAGGGAGCCCCAAGTACAAGCCATGTTCCTTGACGCATGTCACACCAAGAATCGAAGAAAGATTATTTCTAACTTCTCGGCTGACATTACCACTAAAAACAACACTGGACTTTTGCAAATTAATCATCTGTCTGGAAGCCCTAGCATAGATAGCTAACAAGTTCTTGAAAGCTTGACATTCTCTAGCAGAAGCTTCCCCAAAAAGAAAGCTATCATCAGCAAAGAGTAAGTGATGAATTATAGGAGCAGTTGGCGACAATAGTAAGCCTTTGATAGTACCATTCTGAACAGAAGAACAAATTAATGAGGAAAGACCTTCTGCGCACAAAATGAAGAGGTAAGGTGACAAAGGGTCACCCTGTCGAATACCTCGTGTTGGTAAGATGAAGCCCGTTGGGTTGCCATTCATAAGAATAGAATAACTGACCGATTTGACAGTAGCTAGCACAAGATCCACCCATCTTCTACAAAATCCAAGTTTGAGTAAAACTGCTTCCACATACTGCCATTCTAACCTATCATAGGCTTTTGAGATATCAAGTTTCAGGGAGAAGAAGCCCTCAGACTGCCTTTTAAGCTTCTTCATGAAGTGTGCTACTTCTGTAGCCACTAAAGTGTTATCTAAGATAAGTCTTCCGGGAACAAAGGCACTTTGGAGCGGAGAGACAATCTGAGGAAGAATTCTTTTCAACCTGTTAGCCAAAACCTTAGAGGCAATCTTGTACACAACATTGCATAGTGCAATGGGTCTTAAATCAGATGGCAACTTTGGCTCTTTGATTTTCGGAATAAGGGTCAAATGAGTGAAATTAGATTCCTGCGCAACTTGACCTGTAAGAAGCACTTCCCTAACAGCCATGCAAACATCATGTCCAACAACATTCCAAAATTTATGAAAGAAACAAGGAGACATACCATCAGGACCGGGAGATTTTGAAGGATGCATTTGGAATAACGCTTTCTTTATTTCAGAATCTGTATAAGGAGCTAAAAGCTCAGCATTCATCTCATCAGTAACTTTGGTTTGCATGGAGTTAAGAATAAGAGCCAGGGCCTCACTATCCACATGCTCAGAGCGAAAGATATTATCATAGTAGTTAATAAGAATGTCAGCCACCTCATTAGGTTGAGATGTCCATTGCCCAAGGTCATTAACCAAACCCTTCACTCTGTTCCGACAACGCTGATTAGACGCTCTTCTATGAAAGAAAGAGGTGTTACGATCACCTTCTCGTAGCCATTGAATTCGGGATCGTTGACGCCAATAAGTCTCATTAAGGGAGAGTAACTTATTCAATCTAAACTGCAGTGCCTTCTGCTCCTCAAAATGAGTTACCTCATAATCCTTTCTCATAAGATCATCTAATTTGCCTTGAATGAGCTTCATCTCAGTTTGACGTTGTTGGAATACACCGGAATGCCAACGTTGTAAAAGATCACCAGTATGCTTGATTTTCCTACCAACTTGATCCATGAGATCCCCAGTTACTGGAATCATCCAACCATGTGCGATCACATTATCACAACTAGTATGCTGCAACCACATGCATCTCTTCAAAACGGAATCGCTTTGGGGTCCTAAATGAGCAGATCGGTTCTGGATTGACTTCAATGAGAAGAGGACAGTGATCAGATCTGCTCAAGGGCAACGTAATAACTCTAGAGAAGGCATATAATTCCCTCCAACGCACGTTCTGACAAGCCCGATCAAGTCTTTCTTTGGTGAAACAATTGGACCAAGTATATCGAGAACCAACAAATCCCATATCCATTAGATCACAGTCCACCAAGGCCTGCCGAAAACAGTTCATCTGAGCTGCATTCCTTGGTGGACCACCAGACTTGTCTGCAAGGCAGAGAATCTCATTAAAGTCCCCTGCTACAATCCAAGGCATGTTAACCTGGGCAACTAGGGTTTGCAGAAGGTTCCAGGTAATCATACGATCTGCAGTAGTAGCTACTCCATACACCCCTGTAAATCGAAAAGCTCCTTCTGAACCAATAGTACCAACTTCAACATCAATATGATTAGAGGAGTAGTTCCAGAGTTGCACTGGGATTTCATTGCGCCAGAAAAGACCGAGACCACGACAATCGTCACTTCTTGGGGAACAGATGAAGCCATCGAATCCAAGATTTCTCCTGACATTAGAAATTTTGGAAAGGAAGATAATACCAGGGTTGCACTGGCGAACAAGGTTGACAAGGGCATCCTGAGTCTCCGTGTTGTTGAGGCTCCTGCAGTTCCAAACGAGGATCTTGAAGGGCAACATGGAGGAAAGACGACAGAGATTGTCGTCTGAAGGAAGATCGGAAGAGTCGAATCTAGGGTTTGCTAGGGTCGAGAGGGAAACTCTCTCTAGGGTTTTTTTTTTTTCCAACGGGTAGAGTTTTATCACTATTTTATGTTTAGCTGGTGTAATCATTATTTTAAGACCATGGAGACTCGTTAAATTTCCAACTTATATACTTATCTTTTATCTCAAATTGACTTATCAGATTATGGAAATGCTAAGAAAATTGATGGCATACAAGAAACATAGAGAGACCTTCAATGGCCTAGAAGAAGATTTCCTCATTTGCTCATAAAGCTGTAGTCAACTATATCAATTTTATCATGACTAATTGGCTGTGAAATAAATATTTTTGTTTCTCCGCACCTTGTTCTTCGTTTGGCTCTAGACTGACCCAAGGCAAGCAACTATCCTTGACCGAAGCTTGTGGCATCACAATATATCCCCAATTATTTCAAAAGGTGGGCCTTGACTTGGGTCACCCACTTGGGTTGGTTCGTGTTTGGGAACCGACCACCCTACCTATGGCCCAGTCTATCACACCGATAACTGAGAAATTCGCGCGCTACTTACACTCTCCGGTTCGGCGCGTGGAGGTTACACGCTTCTTGCTCCAACTCCGTCGTCCCCTTCCCCCACATTCTTTGTCTGCTGATTAATTAAGAGCAAGTTTACCCATTGGGTCACCGGGTCAGATACTATTCACTGCTTTTTAGTGTTTATTTTCACCCTCTGGGTCACGAGCACAGTTTCCAAACTGACCTGGGTCACCGGGTCAGCTTGCAGGTCACGAAAGTGACCTAGAGGTCACCAGATCAGTTTGAAAACTGTGCCCGTGACCCAAAGGGTGGAAATAAACATAAAAATCAGTGAATAGTAAGTGACTTAGTGACCCAACGGGTGGACTTGCTCAAAGATACTTTCTACTCTGCTCTACTTTCTCCTATCATTATGGGATTTTCAACTTTTTGGGTCCTTGATGAAGAATACGAGCAGAATATTTTAAGTCAGGATTTAGAAAGTAATTCAAATAAATCTAGGCTTTTATTATTAGGATTCTTATTATTATTAGGATTATTTCTTTAGGATTCTTTTAAGCATTAGGGGTTTCCTAGTTGTTCTAGAATTATCTAAGCCTCCCTATATATAGAGGCCTTTGTAGTCTTTTATTTTTCAGATTTGAGTTAATAAAAATTGAAAGCTTTTGCTTCTCTCCGGGTTTGTGTGATGCAACCTAACCTTAGGTGTGATGCCTAAGACCTCTGGGTGTGATGCCAAGAAACCCTACTGGTGTGATGCTAGTAGCCTTATCCTAGAAATTTAGTGGTGTGATGCCGGTAGTTCTGTCATTTTCTTCTTAACTTTCTTATTCTAAATCCCTTTTCTTCTTAAAAAAACAAGAGCACAGCAATCAAATCCAAGAGAACTCAAACAAACCCTAGTTCTACAGTCCTTTTGCTACTTGTCCTGCATCAGTCCTCTTAATTTGTCTTTATAATCATTGGAAATTTAGATTTGCGAAATATTTGTTCTGCTTATACATTGTGGGAAAGTTGAAATCTTTACTGTACGGATTTGTGGGATTCTGATTGATGATTAGTGGTTTGGTTTAACTCACTGATTGTTGATTTGGGCTACTAAACTTAATTTCAATTGGTTGATGGATGAGGAGTGTTTGTACTCCTTCCATTACAAATTCTATTCTGGGTGGTATTCTGTTGGCTTTTCTAGTTGATTACAAAGAGTCCGGCCAGAAGTAGTGGGAGAAAATTGATTGATAGTATATATTATGTATTTTGTTGGCTTCTGGCTCCTATATTGGAGACTTGTGTTATAAGTTACAACAAATCCAAGGTTGTATCTTTTGCGACCAAGAAAGTAAAAAGGTTGTAATGGTGTTTGTAAAAGTTTGAAACTCCAAACCACATAGAAGAAACCTGGGAATTCATAATCCACGGCTTGTATTAAAGTCACAATATGGCAAGAGATAAGCGGACAAAATATTGCTGATGATAGTTTTTCATGCTCAAAATTGGAACATGGTTCATGCTCTCATCATGTTAGTTTTTCTAATTTTACTCAATCTATACTCAGACCTTCAAGAGAACTCTTTGGCATAGTTTCGTGGAAATCTGTATGTGTTACCTCCAAATTGGAAGATATTCCATGCTCTCATCATTGGTTTGCCTGTTTTGCATGTATTAGCTAAAGTTTTGAACTTTCAGAAATTTGCTTCTCCAATATTCTTGCTAAAATGTGATTACAGTCATCAACATAATTACTGTTCATTTTCAGGGGGAACTCCATGATACCTAATTACCTATGGCTTATAAGCATGTTTATGCTCATTATCACGCACAGGCTAGCAGGAATGGTGTCCATGTTGCCATAGTTGTCCCTTCTATGAAGGCACAACTGTTGAGGAACCAAAACAAAGATGGTAATTTCATACTACTATTGGCCACCTCACTACTACATTATTGCCCATTAAGTATTCGATGTGTTGTTAAGTTAATATATAACATTATTGCTCTGAGCATTTTGGTTCCAATTGCTTTGTTTCCTTGTTGCATACATTGTCCTAATTATTTTGAAGACAAGAACAGAAAGGAGAAAAAGATTTTAGTTTGCTTAATTAGCTCAATGATCATAAAAAAAAAAAACTGACTAAACCATGCCTTTGGATAGTTTTCAGTGAGTCTACTTCTTTTGGATCCAATTGATTTTTTTTTTTTTATTGGATACATGATCACGATGATACATGATGAATGTATTTTTTCGCAGACTATAGTGTTCTTCAAATTATGAAATTCAGATTGGTATAAAGACGCACATAAGTACGGTATTGCACATTGTTTTAAAAAGCGCGCGTCAGGCGCGCCTTAGAGCGTGAAAAGTGTGAGGCGCGAAGAAAATAGCCTCTGTTTTCCAGATGAGGCGCAGAGGCGGCAAAGGCGGCTATGGAGGCGTTGAAGGCGCGCCTTAAGGCGGCCTAAGCGTACGCCTAGGATTTTTTTTTTTTTTTTTTTTTTTTAACAAACCAAAACGACATGTTTTGGTCTTTTGAGTGAGTTTTTCATTTTGGTCGTTTATTATACCCGAGCCCATCCACAAATCCCTCAAAACAGCCTCCTCCCCAACTCTTCACTCTCTCAAGAGCAGCTAATCCCAAAATCTCAATCCCTTACTTGAAAATAATGAAGAGCCCATAAGTTTTTTCAAGAATTTGGTTCTAAAGGAGGCTATTTTCTGAATTGGAGCAAGAAATAAATTCGATTTGAAGAGAGTTGGAGAGTTGTAGACTTGTACTTCGATTTGAATTCTGAAGAAAAGGAGTTTAAGGTATGATCTTGCTTTTCTCTCAGCTTTCCTTGCTTTCTTTGGATGGTTTTGTGTTTCTTTGGTTTTGTGGAATTGTGTTTATGCCTTTATGGTAACCATCGAGGGAAAGCAGAATGAAGGAGTGGTGTACTGCAACCCAATAACCAGTAATTGATTTGATGGATTTCGTTTGTGATTTTTTTATGCGATTAGTTCAAGAATTTGCTCTGTCCTTTGTTGATTCCACATGTGCCGATTATATGATGGTTCATCAACTTATAGTCTTGTTCTTCTTCAGATTGTGTTTTTCTTTCAATTCTGACATACATATAATACATAGTTTTCCCATTATTGTTTAGATTATAGGAGATGTTAAAGCAATAGTAGGTTTAGTTAATTCGAATGCTTCAGAGTTCTGATGGTGTATCGGGTTTGCTCAATACATAGTATGAACTTGTTTGCTTTAACTACTAAAGCTTGAAGATATAGATAGAAACGAAATTTGATTGCTTTATTATAGGTTTGGTGATTTTGTTGAATCATATGGGTTTAGTACTTGCTTATTATGAATGGATGACAATTTATAATGTTTTTTTGGTTACAATACATGTTCTATATATAAGACTAGTTCTATACATAAATACAGCAAATTTTTACGTAAGGCTTACGCCTTACGCCTCAAGGCGAGCGCCTTGCTGAGGCTCTCCCGGCTACGCCTCAGCCTTTTAAAACATTGGTATTGCATGACCGCACTTAAATTTTAAGATGAAATATGCATTTAGTTTTCCAGAAATGAAAGCAAGAATTGATGTGTGTAAACATCAAATTAAATTCGTTGTAATTTAGACAAGAACATGAACGCTGTTTAATGAAAAATCAGAGAGCAATCGAGTTATGATCTGAAGTTTGGAAAGATGAGTATTGGTGTTATACACTTTGATCGTAAGAGTTGTTAACTTGTTATTCATTAGGCTTGCGTTGATGAGACAGACAGAACAGATTTGGTTGGGAATACGATTTCAAATGCATCAAATTGAAATTCCTATTTCCATTTCAACATTTTATTGGCCCATTCAGTTCATAAGATTAAATGGACTCCAATTCTGACAAGGTAAAGACTTCAAATGTTTACCAATCATCCCAAAGGTCGCTATGTCTAAGTCAATACTAGTAGTAGTATGCCAGTGAGAAACAACAATAGTTTCTCAAACCTTTTACATTTTATCAAAGATACGAGTACAATATAATTGATCCAAATACTTTAACTACACCTGCTAATTGGGCATCTCTCCTTTGGCCAGGTAATGTGCATTATTGTTCTGGACTTAGAAGTCATCACATTTACTTTGATCTATTCTTACCACCTCCCTTCTGGTTTTTACACTGGTTTCTGTAGTTTCTTCATCACTTCTTTGTTGTTGCTTTCTTGCCTGTTCTCTTTGAGACCTGCTTCTTCTTTCTTTCTCGCTTTTTTGGCCTCAAACACCCGAAGAGCCTCTGCATCTCTTCCCTCAGCTCAACCAGCTTCTGCCTCATTTTTAAGGTGTCTAAACCGTCTGATCTATGATATAAAACAGGAGTGTTATAGTTGCCTTCAGTATGTAGAAGTCTAGGCAAGACACAGAGAAGGTGATCGAAGCAATGGAGAGTTTCTTTAGAAAATTATAACTAATTTACTGAAGAAGTTGCTAGTAATTGAAGAGGTTATTAGTAGGGATTGCCTACTTTTAGCTACGCAGCATTGGTAGGATCTCTCATCATTACAATTTTTTTGGCCAGTAGGATCTCTTTCTTTTAGCTACACATTGATTTTTTTTTAAGTAACTTATATTTCCTGGGTTTTGATCATCTTCTGTTGCATGCCTGTCAGAATCTGTTCAGAGTGGTTTGAAAATGTAACCGGCCTCCATGCTGACACATTCATGTGTTTTAGTAAAAGAGAATTCGAGAGAGATTGATGAGAGAATTGTATATCATTATTGAGAATAGGAGCCCTATATATAGGGATTACAAAGTACATGTTCTAATGTTACAAGGAAAACTAATCCGAGTAGGATCGGATTAGGAATTCTAGAACCTTCTCTCCTATTACTACTCCTAGTTTGAATAGGCACACATAAAACTGATTTTCCTTCAACACTCCCCCTTCCGCTCAAACTTGGTGATGACGCTCCATTCGTTGCCTCGTTAAAAACCTTGCTCGAGTGAAAAACCCTGTGGGACAAAAACACGCTCGAGGAGGAGAAAAAGAGTACAACACGTCCTCTACTCTTCGAGATCGAACATGTAGACATCATGACTCCCCCTGATGTTGATATCTCCCCTTGATTGCTACAATCATGGGAGTTCAGATAACTTTCTCAATCCGATGCTCTTAACATGTTTCTCGAAGGTGGATTTAGGTAACGACTTAGTGAATAAGTCCGCTACATTATCCTCTGATCGGATTTGATTTACTTCAATATTTAGAAGTGATTGTTGTTGCTGATTATAAAATAATTTAGGCGATATATGCTTGGTGTTGTCGCCCTTGATGAAACATAACTTCATTTGCTCAATACAAGCTGCATTATCCTCATAAATGCATGTAGGTTCATCCGTGGTAGACTTCAAACCACAACTTCCTCGTATATGCCTAATTATAGATCTTAGCCATATGCATTCACGTACGGCTTCATGTAGAGCAATAATCTTTGCATGATTTGAGGAAGTAGCAACAATGGTCTGTTTTGTAGACCTCCAAGATATCGCAGTGCTTCCCATGGTAAAGACATAACCAGTTTGGGAGCGACCTTTGTGAGGGTCAGAGAGGTATCCTGCATCAGCAAAATCCATCAAAATATCATTGTCGTTTTGAAGGAGGGGAGTAGGAGGATGCCGGCCACCATGGACGGTGGCGGCGGCGGCAACATAGGCGGCGGTCAACACTTGGAAGGTGGCATTTTGCCTTTTAGGGTCCAATCCTAGATTTCCGTCATTCCTTTTCTCTCTGTAGAGATAAAATAGGCCCATATCAATCGTACCTCTTAGGTATCGAAAGATTATCTTTACACCAATCCAATGATTGCGTGTTGTCTCAGAACTATGTCGAGCTAACAAGTTCACTGCGAAGGAGATGTCCGGTCTTGTTCATTGATCTAAGTATAATAATGCGCCTATTGCACTTAAATAGGGCACTTCGGGCTCTAATGGTTCTTCGTCTGACACGCTAAAAGCAAGCCCGCAATTTAACCCTGCAAAATGTAGTTGTTAGTATAGAATAAGTAGGGATCGTTCTAGCCGGGGATTGAGGGTACACCTGTAATTGCAAAATTAATAAAGAATTTAAAATAACAAAGTATTATTTACAAAAATAATATAAAGAATAGAAATATATACAAAAATAATATAAAGAATAGAAATATATACAAGTGAACACAAATAAGGGGGTTTTGAGATTATAGAATTGGAATTAAAATTAAATGAAATAAAGAAAATGTAAAAACACATATACAAGGGTGGAATGCAAGGAACAAAGATCAAAACCACAATCATATGAATGAAATCCAATTACAATTCCTATAGTTGATTATCTATGTCATGAGAAATAAGTTGACCATGTGAAACGTTAGTAAGCAAACGATTTCCCATATTTTACTTTCCTTGAATAATTAATCTAAGTGAAAGCACCTAAATCAATCCTATTGAACATGCAATCATAGTCTAGAAAGCTAGCTAATCAAGAACACATTCAATGCATGAAGAACAAAGAAAGGATGTCAACCAAAGTGCACAACCTAGTTATGAATAAGTTCACCTATTTGCAATCCTCCTTAATTGATTTCGACTTTTGTCCAAAGCCTTTACTACTTAAATCTAGCTTCAATTACATGCATATATCCTAAGTTGGCCGCCAAAGAACACATACATATAAAAGTTTTCTATAATCCAAAATCAATTAAGCAATCTCACATAAGCAACATAAAAATCAACACAAAGAAATCACAACTTTTATCCAAACATAGAGACGGGCTTTAAACTTTGCCCTTAACATTATTTGTTAACTAAAATTCATATTTCTACAAATCCAAACAAAGAAAACCAAAAGAAGTTACAAGGAAAAAGATAGAATTACACCATGAGTTGGAGATGGAGATGGAGAGCTTGAAATGTTGGAATCTTGAATCTTGGAAGCAAGCCTTCAAGGTGGACGATGGAGGATATGATCTTCACGGCTCCTTCTTCTTCTCCTCTTTACTTGAAAATGCAGAAATAGAAGGCTAGAGAATGAAAATAAATGAAACTAAGAACTAGAGAAAAATGGAGAGGAAATGGAGAGACAAAGAAGATGAAATGGATGAAGGAATGTGTTTTTCTTCTTTGTTGTAGCCTCTATTTATAGGCTACCAAGCAAAACTATTTGTCCTTAAACAAATGATGATGGGTTAGGTTTGAGCATTTAAACATTAATGGAATTTGTTAGGTTTGAATATTTAAACACTAATGGAATTTGTTAGGTTTGAATACTTAAACACTTAATGGAATTTGTTAGGTTTGAGTCACTTTCTACTCATTTTTCCTTCAATTAATTCTCCACCAAGACTTCAGATTTTGCCCTTGAATTCTTCATATGAAATGATCCACCATAAGTGTAGATCATGCTGTCAAATTTTCAGAAAATTTTCCATTCCTATGGGCCGGAATCACTGTTGGACTCCTTACAAGTCCAGTTTTCCAGTTTTGCTTCTGCAGAAAATTGGGCTAACTGTTTGAAGGCCTTCCACTTCTATTTGGCTCTTGCACTCTTCATAAGAAATGTTTCTTAGGGTGTCTAGAATTGATCTTGAAGGTTTCAGCTCATTTGAAGTTCATTTGGTCAGGTGGTCGCTCCTTCTTCCTTGCTTGGCTTGGTTTCTCCTAGCCGGAGTAGGAAAATGTGTAAAGTTGACATTTTTAGTGCATTTCCATTTTTCTCCATCATTTTATGGACCTAACACTTATTTCATCATCATCTACTCCAATGTACCTAAAAATAAAAATTGAATTAAAAATCGATTCGTTAAGGAATTAACTAAGCAAAATGTGAGGAATTAACTATTAAAATATCACATTAAAATGCTCCTATCATCGTCCTCATCCTTTGGACGAAACGGATCTTTTCCGGGCTCAAGACTATAGCCAATCATGTGAGTACTCACAGGCTTTGCTTTATCCTCATTAAAGCGCCTTAGGATTTTATGAGTATATGCAGACTGATGGATCAAAATCCCATCACTACGGTGCTCGAGTTCTAAACCGAGACAAAACCGTGTTTTCCCAAGATCTTTCATCTCAAATTCGGATTTCAAATATTTAGTAGTTTCCTTCAACTCATCTAGAGTTCCAATTAAGTTTATGTCATCGACATAAACTGCTACGATTGCAAATCCAGAACTTGTTCTTTTAATGAACACGCATGGGCATATTTCATTGTTAATATATCTCTTCCCAATCAAGTAGTCACTTAGACAGTTATACCACATCCGTTCGGATTGTTTTAATCCATATAGTGAGCGTTTTAATCTTATTGAAAACGCGCTCCGTGGTTTAGAGCCACTTGATTTGGGTAATTGAAGTCCATCTAGAACCTTCATATATATCTCTGAATCTAGATCCCCATAGAGATATGCTGTAACCACATCCATAAGCTACATGTCAAGTTTTTCAGAAAACTGACCAGGTAGCGGAACGTTATAACGTCCATTACGGGAGAATATGTCTCCTCGTAGTCGATTCCAGGGCGTTGTGAGAAACCTTGCGCCACGAGGCGGGCTTTATATCTAACCACCTAATTTTTCTCATTATGCTATCTCTGCCCTCAATAATCTTTCTTCTAATTCTTGCATTTTTCCCAGTATCAAGGCGGTGGCATCAATGGTTGGCCTAGGCATGTGCACGGTTGGCAGCATTATCTGCTGTGCAGGTGGCTGCATGTTACCTGTTCCCCTTTGTTGCCCGGCGCTAAATGAATTATCATATTGCGGCTGTGAGTCTGCCACTTGCTCTTGTATCAACTGTAGCGGTGGTGTAGGTCCTATTTCTGCTAGCTCTGCTGGGTTTAAGGCGACACTTACTGGGATCACTGGCACCTGTGTTAATCTCATCCCTGTGCTTGGGCTGAGTCTGGCACTTTGAGAGTGTTCACTTTGGGTTGGTCTTGTGCCTGTCCCTAGTGCCTTCTTCAGCTCGTCAAATTTTGACAGTAGTGTTGCCACTTGATTTTGAGCTTCCGCCTTCTCCCTTCATTCTCGTTCTCGCTCTTTGTTTGCCTTGTGCAGGTCCGCCAAGGCTATCTTCAACATAGCAGCAAGATCCCGGCCTTGAGCCTGGCGGCTTGTGCCAGTTTGATTTTACACGACAGATTGTGTCGGGAATATCCCAAGAGTGTTGAGATTTCGACCGTCCACGTTAATTGGTGTGGTAAATAATTCACGGTTGACGGTTGATGAGTTGGTAGGGTTGGGCTGAGGGTTGGCGGCTTGATCTGCCTGGTCTCCAACGCCTTCGCCGCTCCCGCTAGCCATGGTAGGTTAAAGGAATGACTTAGTTCAGGAAATTCCCACAGACGACGCCAATGTTAATGCTCAGAATACCGCCAAGTGATGTCTGCTTCCGATAACATGGACGTGGGTCCGATAATGTTGTTGCTCAAAATACCGTCAAGTGATGTCGGCCTCCGATAACGTGGACGTGGGTCCGATAATGTGGAATCCCACCTATCTGTCAAGAGGAATACAAAGGCGTCAAGAGGGGAGCCGCGGTTGGTGGTCTTCACTCCTCCGATGCTAAAGTCAAGCGATGTACTTGTATTGACAAATGTAGCGGTTTATAGTTATTGAATGCGTAGTTAATTGAAGGAATGGATGGATTTCAAAACTTTTTAATTAGTGCGGAATTAGTTTAACAATTAAACTACTAACTAAACATAAAATCCATTCCTTTAACCCATGATCTTGGCTTATTGTGATATGTATATAAACATAGCATGCATAGTAAGGAAGAACAAAGAGGGAGTTTATGTTCTACTCACCCTTGGAGCGTGATTTTAATCCGATCCAAGTGAACCACCAAAGTTCCTCTCCTTGATCTCTCCTTGTGTGTGTTTCCTCCACCTTGAAGCACCTTGAATTAAGAACTCCTTCTTGTGCTTGTAATCTCCTCCTTGATGTAACAAGTAAAGCCTCAAAAATATATGGCATCTAAGGATCTTCACCAAGTGAATCAAGAGATGAAGAAAGATGAAAGAAAAGAAGAAATTATGCAAGTGTTCTTCTTTCCTTTAATTTCTGAAAAATGGACCAAGAGAGAACTCTCTTTCTCTCTCTCTCTCTCTCAAATCTGAAAATAATAGTGTGGAGACACACCTATTCTCTTTGTCCATGCTTTCACTTTTATATAATAGGAAATAACTCCAATTACTAAAAGAAAATATTGACTTTCATAAAGCCAATATTTTGGCTGGTCCATACTTGTTATTGGGCACTAAAAATGTGTCTTGGGCTTTCATTTAAATCTCATTTAGTGAAGCCCAAGTCCACACGAAAAGCCCGACAATCGTTTAGGCCCAATAGGTTCGGTTTTACCTGAAAAACCTAATTATGTCCAAATAATAAATCTAATTAATTATTTGGTCATAACCAACTCTTGTTTAATCTTCTTCATATACAATCTCAAGGATCCACTTATATGGTGTGCGATCTCTTAGGTTCTAATTAACAAGGCAGTGAAGTTTATAGAAACCATTCTATTTTGTTTACGAATCAAAAACTCCATTTTTGATTCTCCCTTGTTATTAGGATTATAAATGTTTATTAATCCTCGGGGACTTCACAAGTCATGAGTGACGTCTTGCAACATATCATGACTACCCTAGTTAATGTAAAATGACAAAGAACCTATTCAATTGGAATTACAATACAATACGGTCCTTCTCTAACACGATGTTCTAAATCACATCATCAGGGTATGGAATTGATATGTCAATCCCCTAATGTGATTTTCATTCTTATGTGATTCTTAGAATGTGATTAAAAAACTCCTTTTTTTTTTTTTTTTAAATCTCATTCAATGCTTTGGCTAAAGACTCATTGAATCACATATTTGAACATACACCTTATTTACTTAAGGATAGAGATTCCTTGTTGTACACTCACATGTCTCCATGACCGAATTGATTATACCAATGAATGCATCTATTATATCCATTAAGGGACACAATATTATTGCATCATCAAGAGATAATCCATTCACTCATAAGACAACTATGGTGTCTCTGGTCAAAGGACTAATTTGTATTATTGCAATTTAGAGTTCAAGTTTGACATGTAAGTAAGACTCCATACAAGAACTCTAATGATCGCGTTCATTGTATCTTTAAGTTAAGAGCACCACATACTTGTATTAGTGTCTCTCCACAAATGACAAGAGACATATCATCCTCCATATTGAGCATACATAGTATGTGCTAGTCTTTCCGGATTATCAAAGTCCAAGTGATAATCCTATGACTAGGAACTTTTTAGGATAAGAGTGTGAAAGAGTAAAGGTCTCACACATCTAACTCTTTAGATTACTTTCTCTTTAACTCATATTCCTTGGACCTTGTTCAATCAAATATTAAATATAAGCAATGAACAATAAACTTGCCTTTTGATTAATAATAATTACAATAATAATTAATCAAAATGATTGTTTTAGGACACAATTCCTTCAATCTCCCACTTGTATTAAACCCAATCAGCCATGAAACGTACACCCATCTTCTCAAGATGTTGTTCTAGCTTTGCTTGTGATAAAGGTTTAGTGAATGGATCTGATATGTTATCAACAGATGCTACTTTGAGAATGTTAACGTCTCCACGATTAACAATCTCCCTTATGATATGGAAACGTCCTTCGATGTGTTTGGATTTTTGATGAGACCTTGGTTCCTTGGCTTGAGCAATTGCCCCATTGTTGTCACAGTAAAGTGGAATTGGTGACTCAATGGTAGGAACAACATCAAGTTCAGTGATGAACTTTTTCATCCAAACTGCTTCCTTTGCAGCCTCTGCAGCTGCAATGTATTCTGCCTCAGTAGTGGAATCTGCAATAACACTTTGTTTGCAGCTTCTCCAATTTACTGCACCTCCATTCAAGGTGAAGACAAACCCTGATGTGGATTTTCTGTCATTCACATCAGATTGAAAATCTGAGTCTGTGTATGCTTCCACTTGCAACTCTGATTGCAAATCACCACCTCCATAAACGAGGAATAAATCTTTAGTCCTTCTCAAGTACTTAAGGATATTCTTAACAGCATTCCAATGTTCTAAACCTGGATTGGACTGATATCGACTAGTTATGCTTACGCCATAACTGATATCAGGTCTTGTGCATAGCATCGCATACATGAGGCTCCCTATTGCAGATGCATATGGGATCTTGCTCATCTTCTGCACTTCCTCAATCGTTTGTGGGCACATTTTCTTAGAAAGGTGAATGCCATGTCTGACAGGCAGAAAACCCTTCCTAGATTGTTCCATGTGAAATCTATTCAGCACTTTGTCTATGTACAAGGATTGAGATAATCCAATTAATCTTTTTGATCTGTCTCTATAGATCTTTATTCCTAGTACATAGGCAGCTTCTCCAAGATCCTTCATAAGGAAGGTCTTGGACAACCAAACTTTAATTGAAGATAACATTCCTACATCGTTCCCAAAGAGTAGGATGTCATCTACATAAAGTACAAGGAACACAACAGCACTCCCACTGACCTTCTTGTAAACACAAGGTTCATCCATGTTTTGTGTGAAACCAAAAGATTTGACTGCATCATCAAAACGGATGTTCCAACTCCTTGAAGCTTGCTTGAGTCCATAGATGGACCTATGAAGCTTACACACTTTATGAATGTCATCTTTAGACGCAAAGCCTTCAGGTTGATCCATATAAAGCTCTTCCTCAAGGTTGCCATTCAGAAAGGCAGTCTTTACGTCCATTTGCCATATCTCATAATCATAGTGAGCAGCTATAGCAAATAATATCCGAATGGATTTAACCATGGCAACAGGAGAGAACGTATCTTCATAGTCAATGCCCTCTCTTTGCTTATAGCCCTTTGCCACCAACCTAGCTTTGTAGGTTTCTATTTTACCATCTGAGCCTATCTTTTTCTTGAAGACCCATTTGTTTCCAATTGGTCTAATACCAGGTGGAGGGTCAACGAGAGTCCAGACTTGATTGGTATACATAGAGTCAATCTCGGATTCCATGGCTTCTTGCCATTTCTTTGAGTCAACGTTTGACATTGCTTTATTATAACTAGAAGGATCATGCAGGTTTTCATTGTCACCAAGGAGATTTAACTCCCCAAGGCTTTCATGACACAAACCATACCTCTTGGGAGGTATCCGGATCCTACCAGATATTCTTGGAGTTTGTGTTATAGTTGGTTCAGGAAGTTGTTCAACGGGAAATGAAGTGTTAGTTTGTGGCTTGTTGGACACTTCCTTGAGTTCTACCATTTGCTCAACATTTCCATCAAGGACATAGTCCCTTTCAAGGAAAGTGGCATTCCTGCTAACAAACACCTTTTGTTCTTCAGGTTGATAGAAATAATATCCTAAACTATCTTTAGGATATCCCACAAATAAACACTTGCTTGATCTAGCTTCAAGCTTGCCTGCTTCTAGTCTTTTGACATAAGCTGGACAACCCCAAATCTTAATATGATTGAGACTTGGTTTCTTCCCATGCCACATCTCATATGGTGTAAGAGGGACGGACTTGGAAGGCACTCTATTCAACAAATAAATTGCTGTTTGAAGTTCATATCCCCAAAAGGATATAGGTAAATCAGTATAGCTCATCATGGAACGAACCATGTCCAACAAAGTTCGATTTCTCCTTTCAGAGACATCATTGAGTTGTGGTGTTCCAGGAGGAGCTAGTGAAGAAACAATGCCTTCTTGTTTGAGATAATCAATAAACTCATTGCTTAAGTATTCGCCTCCTCGATCAGATCTTAGAGCCTTAATACTTCTGTCGGTCTGTTTCTCAACTTCATTCTTAAATTCTTTGAACTTTTCAAAGGCTTCAGATTTGTGCTTCATAAGGTATATATAACCAAACCAAGAGTAGTCATCGGTAAAGGTTATGAAGTATGAGAATCCACCTTTACTAATAGTGGACATGGGACCACATACATCAGTATGTATTAGGCCTAAGAGTTCTTTAACTCTTGTTCTTTGTCCACCATAATGTGACTTAGTCATTTTTCCTTTTAAACAAGACTCACAAGTAGGCATAGGATCAGATCCTAACGACTCTAAATATCCATTTTTGGATAATTTGTGAATTCTATCTTGGCTAATATGACCAAGCTTAAGGTGCCACATCTTAATGGGGTTAACCGTTTCCCGAGATCTCTTAGATCCCAAAGCATTTTCCTTCATACAATTAATACTACCATCTAAAGCTAGATGAAAGAGACCATCAATAATATTAGCATGACATATCATGCGTTCATTAATAGATACAGAACCACTTAGTTTATCAAAAACTACTCTATAACCATCCTTCAAAAGCATGGAGATAGAGATAAGGTTCTTTATACATATAGGAAGATAAAGACAATTATTTAACTCCAATGTATCTCCTGATGGTAACTTCAAAACATAAGTCCCCACGGCTTTGGCGTCAACTCTTGTGCCATTTCCTACACGTAGGGTGATTTCTCCAGCTTTTAGCTTCCTAGCTCCCACTAGGTCCTGCAACGAAGTGCAAACATGGTGAGATGCACCTGAATCAATTATCCAAGTGGAAGTATTATTAACTGTAAGTATTGATTCAATCACATTGATCATACCTGCTGTTGAAGACTGGTTCTTCAAGGATGCAAGATAAGCTTTGCAATTCATCTTCCAATGCCCATCCTTGTTGCAAAAGAAACAAACACCTTTTGGTTCCTTTTGTTCCTTCTTCTTCTTCTTTTGGACTGCTCCTTTAGCCTTTGCCACTTGTTTCTTCTTCCCTTTTCCCTTGCCTTTGGACTTGGAAGAAGAAGCGACAATGGCCACACTCCCACTCTCTTTCTTGATTTGCTTCTCAGCTGATACCAGCATATTGAGAAGATCAGAAAGAGTATGATCCATTTGTTGCATATTATAGTTCATTATGAACTGAGAAAATGAATCATCTAGGGAGGATAGAAGAAGATCTTGAGCTAGCTCCGCATCAAGTGCAAATCCAAGGTCTTGAATTTGCTCAATAAGGCCTATCATTTTTAGACCATGTTGATGCACAGGAGCACCCCTCACATGCTTTGTCTTAACAAGCTCATTGACAGCTGTGAATCGCACATTTCTAT
Organism: Rosa lucieae; assembly: GCA_024704745.1. NCBI lineage: Eukaryota > Viridiplantae > Streptophyta > Magnoliopsida > Rosales > Rosaceae > Rosa > Rosa lucieae. The sequence continues at coordinate 83,536,517 of CM045496.1, read as the reverse complement.
TTCTCTCACTAAACAATTCAGTGAGATGGAGTAATATAGAACTGGCGCTATCCATATTCTCATGTTGCTTCTGAAGTTGTGAGTTCATGGATGCAAGCATAACACATTTAGCTTGAGTGTCATCATCCTTATGCTTTTGATAAGCAACACGTTGCTCATCGGTTGCATCTTGAGCCAAAGGAGCGTGAGGGGGTGCATTTTGTAAGACATAAGCGATCTTATCGAATGTCAATACAATTTTCAAATTGCGGAGCCAGTCATTGAAGTTTGGGCCCTCAAGACGATTTTCATTGAGAATTTTGGTGATAGGATGTCCTGACATATTGCAGTCTACATAAAATAAAATAAAAGAAGTGAGATTGATTTTAAAACCAAATGACTCGGGTCTTAAGAATCAAATGGCACCCTCTCACTATTTTAACAAATTCCAAATCCCTCAAGGAATTCGAGAGTATAAATTAAAACTCTTAGTGAGTATGGAAGACTCATTTTCATTAAGCCAACCGCATCATAATAGAACTATAGGTCAACTTAATTTCCATGAGAGGATACCCTTATCCAATCACATCAAATGTGAATATCCATAACTTTGGCCTCTAAAGTAAGTAAGTCTCACCATAATAGGATATATATTGATAAATTACTCTAGTTAAGCTATACCCATCATCTCATGTAAGTATAGGGATCAAAAATTAAATCTCATCATAATAGAATATTGACCAAGATTTGTCCCTACCTTACAACATCTAATGTTGAATAACCTCTTTTTAATGCTCCTAGCAAGAAATACCCCCGTTCGGAATGATATTCACATGTAAGAACATCTAATAGGAGATTACAATGTTGGAAGGCCACAAAGAAGCATTCATAATGTCTTCTTCGTTTTTCAACTTAATATCACTTTGAGGGAATTTTAAAGTCTCATCTTTAATAATCTCATTAATAACAATCACATTGCATTTGCTTTGATCCTAATGCAATCACATTTTCATTATACTTGATCTATAATAAAATACTCCCACTTAATTGTTTTTCGGAAAAACAATTTGATTTCATCAAAAACATTTTTCAAATGGAATCATGGGAAGTATAAAATTACTTGATCAAGTGCAACAAACATGCAATTATAATAGGTCACATAGGATGATTATGGACTTGTTGTTTGATCCAACATGAGCCAATATGTTGGATCAAGGTCATGTTTGGGTGGTTGATTTTAATTACGCGTAACGATTACGAAAATTAAATAACTAAGCTAAGCTATTACACTTTGCACTTGAACTTCTTTCAAGGCTAGATGACTTCAAACTTCTTCTTTGAATCATCCTCATGTGCCTCCATCTTCTATTACAAGAGTGGATAAGGGGCATACAAGCTCCCATTTAAATTTAATCAAACTTGAATAAATTAAATAAGCTACTTAGTTACACAACCAAATGAATTAACTAAATTAATTACATAACCCAAATGAATTAACTACTTTAATTACATAACCACATTCATTCAAAATGAATAGTCGGCCAATCTCATGCTCAATTATATTAGGCCATAGTCCATAATCATCCTTTAATTAACCAAGATTAATAAGGTTAATTAAACAAGCATAATTAACTTATTCAAAATAAATTAACCACTAAATTACTTTAATTTAATGCAAGTAAATTAATTGAGTGATTTAGGGGATGATGTCTTACATCATGCAACACCAACTTTTGGTGAGTAATTTAGGGGATGATGTCTCTCATCATGCATCACCAACTTTTGGTGAGTGATTTAGGGAGACATGTCTTTTATCTCATAATTTAGGGAGACATGTCTTTTATCTCATTCCAACTTTTGGTGAGTAATTTAGAGAAACTAATAGTAAAGATGACTAACTCTACCAACCTTTTGGTGAGGGAAACATGGAAATGATTTTATGTCATCATTAACTATTAGGTAAATTTGAATTCATGAATTTATGGATCAAAAGTGAAAAACAAACACCATGAAAAATTAGCTAGTTCATAACTAGATTAGACATGTTCCAAAGCTGGAAATAAAATTTCAGCTTTGTGTTCTTCCATTGAACACTTGTTTACTTCATCTTTGAAGCCAAAAATCATGCATACCCTAAAGCATATATAATCTAACATGTTTCTAAGATTAACACCTTAATTAAGAAACATATAGAACCCCTTAATTCATTCTTATATGCATCAAAGTTTCATAAAACTTAAACCATTCTTACATGTAATTTCTAGAAACTTTTCTTGCTATCATAAAATCTACCTTGCATCACATGCTTCATAACTTTTATGATAAAGAAAATTTTATGATCTAAATTACATATTACTCTAAGCTTAAGAAAATCACATCAACCAACATACTTAGCCATGTTTATAACATATCAAAATTAAGCCAATGGCTCTGATACCAATTGAAGGAATGGATGGATTTCAAAACTTTTTAATTAGTGCGGAATTAGTTTAACAATTAAACTACTAACTAAACATAAAATCCATTCCTTTAACCCATGATCTTGGCTTATTGTGATATGTATATAAACATAGCATGCATAGTAAGGAAGAACAAAGAGGGAGTTTATGTTCTACTCACCCTTGGAGCGTGATTTTAATCCGATCCAAGTGAACCACCAAAGTTCCTCTCCTTGATCTCTCCTTGTGTGTGTTTCCTCCACCTTGAAGCACCTTGAATTAAGAACTCCTTCTTGTGCTTGTAATCTCTCCTTGATGTAACAAGTAAAGCCCAAAAATATATGGCCTCTAAGGATCTTCACCAAGTGAATCAAGAGATGAAGAAAGATGAAAGAAAAGAAGAAATTATGCAAGTGTTCTTCTTTCCTTTAATTTTGAATGGACCAAGAGAGAACTCTCTCTCTCTCTCTCTCTCAAATCTGAAAATAATAGTGTGGAGACACACCTATTCTCTTTGTCCATGCTTTCACTTTTATATAATAGGAAATAACTCCAATTACTAAAAGAAAATATTGACTTTCATAAAGCCAATATTTTGGCTGGTCCATACTTGTTATTGGGCACTAAAATGTGTCTTGGGCTTTCATTTAAATCTCATTTAGTGAAGCCCAAGTCCACACGAAAACCCGACAATCGTTTAGGCCCAATAGGTTCGTTTTACCCGAAAACCTAATTATGTCCAAATAATAAATCTAATTAATTATTTGGTCATAACCAACTCTTGTTTAATCTTCTTCATATACAATCTCAAGGATCCACTTATATGGTGTGCGATCTCTTAGGTTCTAATTAACAAGGCAGTGAAGTTTATAGAAACCATCTATTTTGTTTACGAATCAAAAACTCCATTTTTGATTCTCCCTTGTTATTAGGATTATAAATGTTTATTAATCCTCGGAGACTTCACAAGTCATGAGTGACGTCTTGCAACATATCATGACTACCCTAGTTAATGTAGAATGACAAAGAACCTATTCAATTGGAATTACAATACAATACGGTCCTTCTCTAACACGATGTTCTAAATCACATCATCGGGGTATGGAATTGATATGTCAATCCCCTAATGTGATTAAAAAACTCCTTTTTTTTTTTTTTTAAATCTCATTCAATGCTTTGGCCAAAGACTCATTGAATCACATCTTTGAACATACACCTTATTTACTTAAGGATAGAGATTCCTTGTTGTACACTCACATGTCTCCATGACCGAATTGATTATACCAATGAATGCATCTATTATATCCATTAAGGGACACAATATTATTGCATCATCAAGAGATAATCCATTCACTCATAAGACAACTATGGTGTCTCAGGTCAAAGGACTAATTTGTATTATTGCAATTTAGAGTTCAAGTTTGACATGTAAGTAAGACTCCATACAAGAACTCTAATGATCGCGTTCAGTACGTGTACTCTTTAAGTTAAGAGCACTCACAGACTTGTATTAGTGTCTCTACACAAATGACAAGAGACATATCATCCTCCATATTGAGTATACATAGTATGTGCTAGTCTTTCCGGATTATCAATGTCCAAATGATAATCCTATGACTAGGAACCTTTTAGGATAAGAGTGTGAAAGAGTAAAGGTCTCACACATCTAACTCTTTAGATTACTTTCTCTTTAACTCATATTCCTTGGACCTTGTTCAATCAAATATTAAATATAAGCAATGAACAATAAACTTGCCCTTTTGATTAATAATAATTACAATAATAATTATATCAAAATGATTGTTTTAGGACACAATTCATTCATTAATGAAGAGAGAGAAGTGGACATTTTATAGGTGATAGGGTGAGTTGCCTCACCCTTGTTTTCGATGTGGGATTGATACCCTTCAATTTGTTGAGTTTTGGTCCTTTCTGCAGAGGTGACTTTGGGTGGCGCGTGTCGGCGCATCAAGGCTCATTTCGGCCTAGTGTTGGTTTGTCGGTGGAGATTGTCTTGCTGTGTTTCCAGAGGTCACCTTTGTTGGAGCCATTCTGACAAGGTTGAATGGTTATGCATGAGTGTTGATTATGGTCGGTCCGTATGATGTACCTACATATAGAATCCCTCTCATGAGATTGTTTCTGATTATAGTTATGTCTATGAATCAATACTGGAGGACGCTCCGATGTTTAAAATGATTGCAGAGAACAAAGAAATATCAAAGGATTATGAGAGTGCGTATGAGTTAATAGAAAGATCTTCCATACACATTGATGATATATACTGTTGCTCAAGGAATCATAGAGCACAATGATATCGAACCACGCTCTATTGCAAAATGTCAACAAAGAGCAGATTGGCCTAAATAGAAAGAAGCAATCCAGGCAGAATTAGATTATCTGACAAAGAGACAGGTATTTGGTCCGGTAGTGCTAACCCCGGCAAGTGTAAAGCCTGTAGGACATAAATGGGTCTTTGTCAAAAAGCCTAATGGGAAGAATGAAGTCATGAGGTACAAGGCTAGTGCTAACCCCGCCAAGTGTAAAGCCTGTAGGACATAAATGGGTCTTTGTCAAAAAGCCTAATGGGAAGAATGAAGTCCTGAGGTACAAGGCTCGCCTTGTGGCGCAAGGTTTCTCACAACGCCCTGGAATTGACTACGAGGAGACATACTCTTCCGTAATGGACGTTATAACATTCTGCTACTTAGTTAGCTTGGTAATTTCCGAAGGACTGGAAATGCAGCTCATGGATGTGGTTAATGCATGTCTCTATGAGGATCTTGATTCAGAGATACATATGAAAGTGCCTGATGGCCTTACATTACCCAAATCAAGCGAATCTAAACCACGGAGTGCGTTTGCAATTAGGTTGAAACGCTCACTTTACGGATTGAAACAATCCGGGCGGATGTGGTATACCCCGTCTAAGTGACTACTTGACTGGGAATGGATATAAGAACGATGAATTATGCCCCTGCGTATTCATAAAGAAAACAAGTTCTAGATTTGTAATTGTAGCTGTATATGTCGATGATATGAACATAATAGGTACTCTTGATGAAAAAAGTAGGCCTGGGATCGGTTTGGCTCGGCTCGGGAACATGCCTATACCGATACCGATACCGAGTTTAATATCGGCTCGGTTCGGTTCGGGACGCCGAAATCTCATATGCAATACCGATTAGGCCCGAAACCGATCGGTTCGGTACCAATCGGTACCAATCGGCCTGGACTGTTTTGAATAGCAAAATTTCCAGAAACCTGTAAAAATGCAACAATGCAAACCTTTCCAGAAACCTGTAAAAATGCAGCAATGCAAATCTATTAATACCAGTTGAAGAAACAACTAGACTAGAATCAACATATCCACAAATCAGAAGCCTCCAGCCTAAATCACTTCAAATTTAAAACTCATTTGATCCCACAAGTCCACAACCACACACAACCCACTGCCCACGACACCCACTGCTCCAGCCTAAAATTTCACTACTGAAACCTCACAGATCCAACCACTAATCAACCCCAAATTCAATCATGCTGCTACAAAGTACAAAGCATGAACGAAAACAGAAAAATCTGAGAAAGTGAAAGACTTACCCGCAGTTTTCCCATCGATTCAGAGTGGGAGGCTTGAAGAATCGAGTTGGTCTCTGTGAGAGGACTGAGAGGAGTGACCTAGTGAGAGACTTCGACTTCAATGGAGGGGACAGAGGAGTGAGAGCCTTCAATTCTTCGATGGAGGGCAGAGAGGAGTGAGAGCCGAGGAGTTTGAATCTCCGATCTGGGCCTTCGATTCTTCGATGGAAGGCAGAGAGCTAGAGAGGAATTTAGGAATTTAGGGTTTGTTGGAGGAGAGCTGAGAACGGCAGAATGCGAAATGAGAATGGGATTTGGGAGTTTAGGGCTGAGTGGTTGAAAATTACGACAAGTCGTGAAAATGAAAGAAAATCAGGTCGGGTCGGACCATACGGTATCTATTCGACCCATACCGATGCCGACCCGTTTACATACTAATCGGTACGGTTCGGTTCGGGAATATGTGGAAGTGGATTTGCAAACCGACCCGATCGGTATCGGCTCGGATCGGACGGCTTCGGTCTCGGTATGTCGGTTTGGAGTTCCCAGGCCTAGAAAAAAGAGAAACCGCGAGCTGCTTGAAATCCGAATTTGAGATGAGGGATCTTGGGAAAACTCGATTCTGTCTAGGCCTTGAACTAGAACACCGAGTTTGTGGAACACTAATCCACCAGTCTGCGTATATCCAAAAGTCAGACAATTTAACATGGACAAAGCGCATCCTGCTAGCACTCCCTTGATTGGTCGAAGTTTGGATGCAAGGAAAGATCTATTTCGTCCAAAGGAAGATGACGAAGAGGTGTTGGGAGCTGAAATTCCCTATCTAAGTGCAATAGGCGCATTATTGTACTTAGCCCAATGTACTCGACCAGACATTGCATTTTCAATGAGCTTGTTAGCTAGATTTAGCTCAGCGCCAACGCAGCGTCACTGGAATGGTATAAAGAACATTTTCCGGTACCTAAAAGGAACCATTGACTTGGGACTGTTCTTTCCCTACAGAGAAACAAAAGGGACCGCAAATGGAACTGCAATCCCTAAAGGAAATGTTGATGGCGAAAGCGCTACTCACTACACCGAAACACCAAATAACGTTTTGGTTGGTTTTGCTGATGCTGGGTACCTCTCTAAACCACATAAAGGTCTTTCCCAAACTGGTTATGTCACACCCCGAATTCTGAATAAGTAATTCATATTCGAAGCATGAAACTCAAATACCCTGTTTATAATCTCAGAATTTTTTTCTCAAAATCAACCACATCTTACACCTCTTAAAAATTACATAAACCAAATCCTCAAGTTACTTATTACAACACACTGTCACCAAATCAAATTGTAAAGCTCAAAAGAGCATAATTCTCCTCACAAAACAAATGCTGTAAATCCAATACTAATACTCTAAACCGCACGATCACTGCCCTGATTCTCCTGACCTGTAAGATTACCCGCTACACAATTTGAATAGTGTACCGGGAATTGCAACAACATAAAACCCGGTAAGTTGTTGACAGCCCGTATGAGTAAACAAGAAAGAACTGTTGATTTATTCAATTATATTTATTATAACTCAAGTAAACAATCAACACACTCACAAGGTAACTCCAAAAATCACATAAACATAAAAGTATGTATATTCTCGATACTTCTTTTAAAACTCAACATTTGACAGACAAACTAGAACTCTGGCTGATCACAACCAACAAATATTGCAACATTAATATGTGAAATAACATTAAAGCAAAGCATGCTTGATTCTCTTTTTACTAACACCTTCACATATTAACAATATATCACAGATAGATATTTGATCAAAATAATCCACGTGCTAGGGTCCGACGTACTATACCCAAACACGAGTAAGCCAGATTGACTGGTAACAAATCATAAATACACATACTAGGGTCCGACGTACTATACCCAAAGTACGAGTAAGCCAGATTGACTGGTAACAAATGATAAATACAAGTGCTAGGGTCCAACATACTATACCCAAAGCACGAGTAAGCCAGGTTGACTGGTAACAAATAGGCCTCGTCAACGGGCCGGGCCTAATTATATTTTTAAATAATCACGGGCAGAGCCGGGCCGGGCTTCATTGTAAATCAACGGATCCAAGCCCATCTATATAAGGCGGGCCTTGCGGGCTTTTTCGGGCCGGGCCGGTAGCCCACCTTTTTTCTGGCCGGGCCGGGCTTTTCTATAATGCGAGTCTCAGAACCACTACCATCAGAGACAAACCATTTTATTGTGCAATATTTAGCCTCGTCCACAAGAACTAATTTTACTCAACCTCATTCAACTAATTGATAAGGTCTTGGGCTGAAATGAATATCAGATTCAGATATCTTGCTTCTAGATCATCTCAGGTCATATTAAGGATGCTATTTTTTTTCTTTTAAAGTTTTAAGGGGTTTGGAACCTAGCTGAACTAGGAGGCTCATCCCCACGCCCGTTTTAATGTACTGAAATAAAATTATAAAAAAACAGAATACAAAGTGTCCCAATTTACAACTTAGAACGAAAGCAAATTATTAATACAATTTCTATGAGTTTATCTAATTAGGCATATTGTCTTCCATTCAAACTTGGTATCATTGAGGCTCACACTTAAAATCTGCCTGCAGCCCTGCAAAAAATTCTTGAAATGAGCCACTTATTTGTAATGCACGGACTACACAGAATAACCAAAACTCCAGCTTTATTTCTACTTGGGCATAAAGTTGAACATGCTTATTACAAATATCTAATCTGCAAGTTTTAGTAAAAGCAAGCAACTCACAGTTTCAAATGAACCAATTCAAGCTTTAATGACTAGTACCAGCACTCGCACCACCTCTAAGCAATGCGTTACAAACCTGACATTTATTTTTTGGTACCATACTTCCATGCTCATTAACTTGAACCCTTTCAAAAAACTCCCAAACATTACTAGTGAATCTAGTTTTCTTAGAAGATGCAGAAATAGATGAAGCTCCGGCTTCTGTCAAGTTATCAGCATTAATATCATCCATTTCTAGCTGGAAATAAACAAAGTTAAGATATTACTTGAGAGTTTTGAATGAGCAAGCTAAAACTTATTCGCAGAGATGCTACTGTCCATTCCTTTGTTTGCTCTTACTCATCCTGCAATGTAAGAGATCACAATCAAAACAAGAAAAAAAAAACAATAGCCACTAAATATGAGATGAGAAATACGTTTTATTAAAAATGTTAACAAAAGACGTATATAAAATAGCATCAGCCCACTTATCAAACGATTCATTAAAAATGTTAACTAAAGTAACAAACAATTCATTAACCACTTATCAAAAAAACAATTCATTAACCAAATTAGCATCAGCCCCAAAGCTAACGCCTAGGCCCCAGGCTCATGTACCAATATGCATTTTTGTTTTTGGTGATTAAACTTAAGAGGTTTGAGGTCTGCAAGGAACGCACCAGCTCCCACCGTCGTCCCACCATCCTCAACCCAACCACCACCTTCCAATCTTCACTCAGGTTGCTCTGGGTAAAACCGAATTCACCCCATGATTGGGTAAAACTCAATTGTGATAAAGCAACCGGGAACAGGCTAAGCCTTTCCCATGTGATAGATTAGCAAATTATCAAGGAAACACAAAACCACATGTGAAACAAATCCACAGATCAAAGACATCAACAAAACCAGTACCTGCTCGAACAGATACAACTCGCCGTGAAGCCGCCGTGTTCAAATCGTTGGTGGATATCCAGCCGGAATGGAACACGCTATATCAGATCCCGTTCTGGACCTTCTCCAAGCTCTCTTTCACTGTCCCTGAGTCGTGGCTGAGAAAGTGAGTCGTTAAGAGGAGGCTGAGCCGCTGAGGAGGTATGGAGGTTTAGGTCGAGAGGAGGCTGATCGGGTATGGAAGTTTAGGTCGAGAGGAGGCTGATCAGGTATGGAGGTATAGGTCGAGTCGTCAAGAGGAGGCTGAGCTGCTGAGGAGGTATGGAGGTTTAGGTCGAGAGGAAGCTGATCGGGTATGGAAGTTTAGGTCGAGAGGAGGCTGATCAGGTATGGAGGTATAGGTCGAGTCGTCAAGAGGAGGCTGAGCCGCTGAGGAGGTATGGAGGTTTAGGTCGAGAAGAGGCTGATCGGGTATGGAAGTTTAGGTCGAGAGGAGGCTGATCAGGTATGGAGGCATAGGTCGAGTCGTCGAGAGGAGGCTGAGGAGAGGAGCTATGGAGGTATGGATATTTAGATCTGAGACTCTGAGTGACTGAGTCGTCGAGAGGAGGCTGAGCGGCTTGAGGCCTTGAGAAACAGAGGAGAGAATGTGAAAAATTTTAGCCTTTTAGGACTTAAGTTTAGGTTTAGGTCATTGTCTCACAGCTGTTATCCAACGGTAGGATTAGAAAACGGACGGATCCAACGGTAGGATTAGAAAACGGTAACTTCACAGTTTTCTAAAAACATATATATAATTTTACATAATTTAAATATAAATCTATATTTATATATCATACACTCCAAAGAGTAACCCCTATCAATTCAAAGAAAATGAAAAAATCGACCGTTTGATGAGTTTATTACAATAAATTATGAGTGTGGTAAAAAATTTAGCCAATTTCACCATATTTTCGAATCCGATCGGATTGGTCAACCGTAGTCACTTATATGTTTTCTTAGTTGACCGATGGCGTGACAACCGCGAAACGTGCTTATTTTTTCACATCACGTTTGTATATATTCCATCGATGGATGTGCGTGGACATAAGATAAAAAAAAATTAATTTTAATTACAAACACATTGGCCTATACCGATTTTCCTCCTAAAGTTGTATGACTTATACATTGCATTTAAATTGTTTAGGTTCATTCTAAAGCAACCATGAAGTAGAAAATGAATTCGGAGAAACCAACCGCTCGATGGAGAGATTGTAATGTTTTATGGTGGTTGTAGAAAATCCAACCAATTTGGTTATCGTTTCGAATTCGATCAACTAGGTCAAACGTAGTTACTCTTATAAACCTATATTTATATATCATACACTCCAAAGAGCAACCCCTATCAATTCAAATAAAATGGAAAAACCGACCGTTAGATGAGTTTATTACAATAAATTATGAGTGTGGTAAAAACTTTATCAAATTTCACCATATTTTCGAATCCGATCGAATCGGTCAACCGATATTTAGAATATATATATATATATATATATGCACATATTTTATATAGAAGTATAAGAACTTCCACACACACACACACACACACACACACACATATATATATATATATATATGTCTCTCTCTATATATATAAATACACACACACACACACACACATATATATATATCTATATATATAAAGTTATAAACACACACACACATGGTATATTGATATATATCTATATATCTCTATATCTATATATATATATAAACACACACACACATATTATATATATCTATATAAACACACACACAAATATATTTCTATATGTATGTGTGTGTGTGTATATATATATTTATAAACACACACATATATAGATATATCTATATATATAAATTATAACACACACACACACACACACACACATATATATATAAACACACACACACATTAGTGACACATATCTATATATATATATATATATATATATATATATATATAGAGATCCTATCCAGAGCGAAGCCTCGCTCTGAAATTAAAGTGCGAGATTGGAGTTTAGGGTCACTTTTCAGTCTCATATCCACATCTCGACCGTTCAGTTTTTAGGTACTAATGTATAGATCATCTCTGCAAAATTTCAGCCAAATTAATGATCTTTAAGGTATCTAACTTGCTTAAACCAATGGACGAACTGAATCTGAAATTAAAGTGCGAGGTTGGAGTTTAGGGTCACTTTTCAGTCTCATATCCACATCTCGACCGTTCAGTTTTTAGGTACTAATGTATAGATCATCTCTGCAAAATTTCAGCCAAATTAATGATCTTTAAGGTATCTAACTGGCTTAAACCAATGGACGAACTGAATCTGTCCAACCTGAACCGTACTAGCTTTAAGGCAGTTATCAATGCCTTAACGACCATCAATTTGGCTGAAATTTTGCAGAGATGATCTATACATTAGTACCTAAAAACTGAACGGTCGAGATGTGGATATGAGACCGAAAAGTGACCTTAAACTCCAACCTCGCACTTTAATTTCAGAGCGAGGCCTCGCTCTGGATAGGATCTGTATATATATATATATATATATATATAATATTTTACAGGCTTTTACGGGCCGGGCCTAGCGGGCCTTTGGCGGGCCAGGCCTACGGGCCGGGCCGGGCTTTTGCGGGTTTTTTGCGGGCCGGCCCACTACCCACCCGAGGCGGGCTTTTGAGGGCTTTTTAACGGGCCGGGGCTGGGCTTTTAGCCCTCAGGGCCGGTGGGCCTCCATCGGCCCACTTGATCCGCGAGCTTTTTGATGAGGCCTAGTAACAAATCACAAATCCACGTACTAGGGTCCAACGTACTATACCCAAAGTACAGGTAAGCCGCAGCATACTAGGGTCCAAAGTACTATACCCAAGTATGTATACTCAAAGTAAGCACCATTCCTAAGAGTATAATAGTGCACTATCTGTATACATACTTGGGTATAGTACTTCACTTAAGCGATGATCCAACGGACGAATTTGAGATTAAACGATGATCCAACGGTCGGATTCAAATTAAATGATGATCCAACGGTCAGATTCAAATTAAACGATGATCCAACGGACGAATTTGAAATTAAACGATGATCCAACTGTCGGATTCAAATTAAATGATGATCCAACGGTCGGATCCTCACAGATCGCCTTTAGGATCATCCTCCTAAATTATCATGAAGATCCAACGGTCAGATCTTCCTGGATCGCCCTTACTAACATCTCCACAAAATTATATGAAAATCCGACGGTCAGATTCTCACGAATCTCCTTCCGAATCACTATTTCTCAATTAAATGAAGATCCAACCGCGCCCGTGACCACACAGAGTCATCGGGACAGTCATACGATCAACATATCTAAATTCGAAGCAAAACCGATCGTAGGATCTTCGCAGATCGTAAACCGAAGATAGAACGTAAAAACCGAAACCCTAGCATGCATCAACTTTCTCGAAAATAGCCTTATGATATATCAAAATGTTCGTACGGATGCGTAGATAAATAAACTGAAAACATAACACAAAAATAGGGCCGGACGCCCCGCCACAAGTGACTGGTCAACCGGCGGTCAACGTCGGGTCAACCACCTCCGATGGCAAAGTGACCAACTACAAACGGGTTCAAAATGAAGAGTTGATCAACTTTCATACCTGGAGCTAAGTCTGGTTTGGCCTAGATCGTCCTAGATCAAGCTTGGAAGTTGGATTAATCTGGTGCGTCTGATCTGATTCTAGATTGAATCAGAGCCGTCGAAACTTCAAATCTTGATCTTTTGCTCCACACTCAACATCGTCAAGCAAGGCTTATATGGGGATGATCAGCAGGAAGAGGAGATCACGAAAATGGGAAGGATCGGCCCGTGCAACGCCGCCGTTGAGTTTTTCTGGCCGGGTCGAGTTTCGCACGACTGAGGCTCCTTCGATCCAGCTCTGGCGGCGACGGCGGGGAAATTGGAGGGAACCAGGCGGTGGAGCGGCTTGCGGCGATCACGGAGAGGGCCGGGTCGTGGCCGGAGGATGAGCGACGGCCCCGGAAAAGTGGGGTCGGGTCGGCCGAAAATTTTCGGGTCTGAGGAGAGAGAACGGAGAGAAACCGGGGGCCAAAATGAAATTTCTAATTTTTTTTGTCCTTAATGAAAAAATCAGAAAATTTCCATATTTATAGAAAATTCCCGATTTTCAAATATTCATAACTTATTCATACGAACTCCGAATATTGCGTTCCACATATACACGCGATCATATCGACGAGCTCTACAACTTTCATGAAGAAAGTGTTCCCAAATTTTGAATGTATAAAAAGTCAACTTTCTCGACCCCTTAAAAAACGTTCGTTTTCGAAAATAAAATCGTTCGAACTAATGACACAACTTCTCCAAGCTTCGTACTCGCTCCTACTATCGTGAAATCATTTCTAAAAATCCATGGAATTTAATTTGGATTTTTCGGGGTATTACAGGTTATGTATTCACCATTGGGAACACGGCAATATCTTGGAAATCAACCAAGCAAACCCTTAAGGCTACCTCCTCGAACCACTAGAGACCATTGCTCTACATGAGGCGGTTCGTTAGCGTGTATGGTTAAGAGCTATCATCACACATATTCGAGGGACTAGTGGTTTGAGTTCTACCACTGAAGAGCCTACTTGCATTTATGAAAATAATGCAGCTTGCATCGAACAGATGAAGCTAGGACATATCAAGGGTGATAATACAAAACACATATCGCCAAAGTTTTCCTACAATCAGCAACAACAGGGTCTCCTCAAGATTCAAATGAATCAAGTAAGGTCTGAGGAGAATGTGGCAGATTTGTTCTCCGAATCATTGCCTAAGACCACATTTGAGAAACATGTGTAAAGCATATGAATGCAAAGACTTTCCAAGCTCCCTTGATTAATGTAAGGATCAGGGGGAGGTATAGACGTCAGGGGGAGTCTAACACACACATGTCATCCTCGAATGTAAAAGGTGCGTTGTGCTCTTTTCCTTCGACCAAGGTGTATTTTTTGTCCCACAGGGTTTTATTATTACTTGGCAAGGTTTTTAGGGAGGCAACAACTCATGCACCATTTTGTCTTTGACTTGGCACAAGGGGGAGTGTTAAAGGAAAAGCACATTATGTGCCTTCGTCAAAGAAACAGACGAAGAGGGAATCAAGGAATTAAAAATCACAGCTCAATCAGCATTTAGTATCATTAATGTAATCGATATTTCCATTGTAATTTTATCCCTATATAAAGGGACTATGAAATGAAATGAGTAGACCAATTCCAATTGTCATTTTACTTTAACACACTACATTCTTTTTTGACGAAGAAAAAATTTATCAGGACAACCTTTCTCATTGAACTGATCCTAACAATTATTCTTTTTACGTCATTACGTGGATCTCATTGAACTGATGCAATTGGGAAACTAATTAATCTCATGCAAGAGCTGAGCACTTGAACCCCCTAAAGCTCTCAATCTCTTTTGTTTTCGGTT
Source organism: Rosa lucieae (assembly GCA_024704745.1). Classification (NCBI taxonomy): domain Eukaryota; kingdom Viridiplantae; phylum Streptophyta; class Magnoliopsida; order Rosales; family Rosaceae; genus Rosa; species Rosa lucieae. The sequence goes on along the minus strand of CM045496.1, from coordinate 83,521,370 downwards.
TGTTATTATTAGTTTTTTTTTTTTTTTTTGGATAAAGAGGTTACTTTGTCTAATAATTTATCACAAACGGATTTTTATAAAATACCGATAATCTTAAAAAATAAAGAGGAGTGAAATCGACACACGATTTTTTACAAACCACATCACCTCTTCTTTTTGTTATGCACATGTTCATTGTAAAACATATACAAAAGTAAAGATACAAGGGTATAGTTTGCAAAAGAAAAAAAAAAAAAAGCCAATTTCATCACCTCCTAAAATAAAATGCAATATCTTAGCGAGGCATGAAGTATGAAAGCAGCGCAGAATGGACGGCTTTTAGTGTTAAAAAGAAAAACCAATTGAGTTTGATATAAGGATTAAATTCTGCTTACTACCTTGTAATTTCAAGGGTTCATCAGTTCAGTCCATGCGCTTTTAATTTAATCAGAAAAGTCCTTGCACTCTCCAATTTCATCAAATCGCTCCAAAACGTCTGTCAATTTTCGCTGTTAAAATGCTGACGTGGGACCTTCTCACAGGGAAAATTTCCAAACTACCCATCGCTAAGCAGCCTGCCGACGCGTCAGTGTTGTGAATGCAGATGGGTAGTTTGGAAATTTTCCCTGAAAATTGACGGAGTGGTGACGGATTAGATCAATTTGATGAAATTGGAGAGTGCAAAGACTTTTCTGATTAAATTAGAAGTGCAAGGACTGAACTGATGAACCCTTAAAATTACAGGGTAGTAAGCAGAATTTAGTCCTTGATATAATGTTACACATGGACGATAAACTACCATTAGTTTTTTTTTTTTTTTTTTTTTTTTTTTAAACCCACCCTTGATGGGGCTCGAACTCTGACCTCTTATATATGAGACCAAAGTCTTACCACCTCACTAAACACACACACCCCACATGGACGATAAACTACCATTAGTTAAAATGTAAGCGTCAAAAGGTAGTGGACTAAAGCAAACGCACCAAGCTGTATATGTTATTAATTAAATGAAATGATCTAGGTATCTTAATGCATCTTTATAGTTTATATTAATGATGGACCAATTCTTTATAATACTTAGTCATAGACTAGATCGATTGATTGAGAATAGGCCAAGCTAATTGACCAATGCACATATACAGCCAATCTACCTCTTTGTGAATTTCTTGGATGAACGATCTGACTGCAGGGAATTAATACGCTATTAATAGACTCAAATTTTTCAGCCATGCAATTAATTTACAAAATATTAGTTGCATATGGAACTTCCATACATTTACTTGTAAAAAAGACCAATAAGTTAATAATTTTGTTGGAAGTCAAGTCCTCCAACTTATGAAATGGGACAACCTCCAATAAGTTTTTCCATGTTAAGAAAAATATGTCTGCACTCGGATCTTCCTGTCTGATCGTTGATGCATGTCTATATGTCTATGTCTATTGCCTTTCATGAAGGATAAGAAAGCAACGTCAGTGGTTGGAGATGAAGCAACTAATTAAGACTCGAGAATAATTACGGAACTAATGTGGTTCAAAGTTGATTATTCTTTTGGTTGAAGTCAAGAAATCTCATTTTACCGACCAAAAAAAAAACAAAAGAAAAAAAAAAGAGAAATAAGAATTAATTTGGATCCACTATTGACATGCAGCCAAATTGCAACCTCTAATCCTCTATCTCATTCAAAATACTTAGTCAGACTGTCACTATAAGTCTACATCATTTTACTTGGTCTTAATTTGTTTCATCTATTCATGTTGCGTTATTTTTCTTCTATCAAATAGAGAATGGCAAATCTAGACCATTGCGTGAGTTTTACAACTCTTTTGTATGCAAGTGAGAAGTATGGCAACTGAGGGGATCCCTTCTAATGAGGACTTTTTGTGAGACTCACTTTTCGATCACATTCCCGTAAATCAATTTTTAGATGTTTAGATATTTATGTGCAGATCATTGTGTAATTTTTCAACCAAATTGAAAATCGTTAAGGTATTCATAACCGTGATTTATCAATTATGAACATGAACAGTTCATGTTTGACAGATTTGGTTCGTCCATTGATTTAATCTAGTTCGGTACCTTAACGATTAGTAATTTGAAAGCAAATTTTCATAAGTGATATATTTATGCATACATAAACATGAACAACTAAAATGAGGACTAGTTGAGGACTTTTGTATGAGACCTACTTTTCAATTACATTTTCGCAAATGGAAACATCTAACGGTTGATTTGCACTAATGTAATCGAAAAGTGGGTTTTCCAAACCATTGATTAGAAAGTCCTCATTTTGTGAGAACCACTAAAATGAGAACTAGTTGTGACTTTTATGTGAGACCAATTTTTCAAACACATTTAAGCAAATCAACTATTAGATGTTTATATATATATATATATATATTAAAGGGGTTTGGAACCCAACCAATTAAGTTGGGAGGCTCATCCCCACGCCTGACTTATTATATTAAAATCCTCAGCTAAGATGTTTAGATATTTATGTATAGATCATTTATGTAATTTTTCAACCAAATTGAAAATCGTTAAGCCATTAATAGTGATTTATCAGTTTTGAACATGAATGGTTCATGTTTGACAGATTTGGTTCATCCATTGATTTGATCTAGTTCGGTACCATAATGATTAGCAATTTGGAAGAAAATTTTTAGAAGTAATCTATTCATACATACATAAATATCTAAAGGTTCCCTTGTCAGTCAGCCAACAATGAGGTGATCCGAAATCATTAACAACAATGAGGTGATCCGCCAGCCAGTTATTAGTGACATCAATGTTACTGCTGCCAAGGGGAAATGTCGAGGTGAATCTGCTAATGCCTTTTAACTATGGAGTTCAACAGACGTGACACATTGGTGTTTCAATGAACGTTAGGGTCCTTGAACAAGAAAAAAAAATATAGCGTTTAGGGTATTTCTTCATGTACATACTATTCAAAAAATCCCCAATTATATAGGATTTTTGTTCACTCCACCTGATTTTGAACTTTGAAGGCAAACATAGCCCAATTGAAGCTGTAAGGTATCTCATTAGTTTGTTACTTTGTTTTGGTGATCAAGGAATGGCTAAAAATTTGAAATGTCCCATAACAATCAGATTACTTGTGGCGTATAAAGTAGAAATGAGGGCTCGTAATGAAAATAATTCAAACAAGTTATATACGGTTTGATTTCAAACTCTTGTTGCTCAGAGTAAATTTGTGTTTTTTAATTGTTATTGAACTTTTCTTAAGCGCCGGTTCTTGGTAAGAACGACATTGATATATAGGCGACAGACTGTTACTCTTCCTATGTTTTTGAGTACGCAGCAACGAAAAACATGGGGGTAATATGAGGAGTACAAGGATTATCGATGAAAGAAAAGCAAGCCCTCGATAAGTCTTTAGTGAAGAAAAGCTGTCTTCGACAAGGAGGGCCTTCATCGAAGGAAAAACACCATCAACAAGGAAGCGCTCTCGGTAAGGAAAGCTCTTAGCGGAGAACAATGCTCTCGATGAGAAAAAATCTCTTTGCAAGGAAAAAGGCTCTCGGTGAGGAAAAAAGCTATCACTGGGGAGGTGAACTCTAAAGGATACTTAAATTCGAAAAGCATTAAGCGTCACCTCGTCGAGGTTCAAGGTGATGGTGATAGCTGCATCAAGGCTAGGAGGAGTAGGAGATCATATGGCTTTGAAAGAGGGAACCTTAGAGTTAGGCTCGGGTCGGGGCCAGATTTTAGAAATTTCCTCTTAGGACGAGTGTCCAAAGAGAAAATTTGGGGGTATTGTGAGGGTAATCAACGATTTTGGCCTACCATTATGACAGTTCACCTTCGCCATAAGTACGCAGGTAATGACGATCGTAAATGCGGCGTTAACTACCGTTGTTAATACCACAATGAAGGAGGCTATTAAAGGCGGTATTAAATAACAAGGAGTGATGACGTTATTAAATAACGAGGAGTAATGACGTTATACGAGGAGTGATGACGTTATTTAATAACGCGGTTGGCGTTATGACGTTATTTAATAACTCGGGTGGCGTTATGGCGTTATTAAATAACGAGGAGTTATGGTGTTATCAAGGAGTGATGACATTATTAAATAACGAGGAGTGATGACGTTATTTAATAACGCGGTTGGCGTTATGGCGTTATTGAATAACGCGGAGTGATGGCGTTATTAAATAACGCGGAGTGATGGCGTTATTAAATAACGCGGAGTGATGGCGTTATTGAATAATTAACGTAGAGTGATGACGTTATTAAATAACGCGGAATTATGGCAATAATAAGTACAGTTATCAAAACGATATTAAACGCGACTTGTGGTGCAAGCTCTCCCTCACCTATAAATAGGGGGCATACTGACCAGGTAATCCATCTCATTCTGACTTGTTTTACCCACTCAACTAAGAAACGTACTGACTTAGGCATCAGAGGGTTTTCCGCAGGTACCCCTCTCCTCCTCGAGCCGACGGCCAAACTTCGAGTCAATGCTCAAAGGAAGCTTCTCGATCGTTCCCGGTCAGCTCCCGCTCCAGTCCGCATTCATTGGTGAGTCAAACTCCTCTACGGAATTTTTTTGCACCAACACCATCCTATTTCGCTAGATCTGTCACTCGGTTGCGATATTACTGTGCCTCCCTTTCCAAATCGCAATTACTACTCCTTCAAGTAAGAACGCCCCTTGTACAATGATAAATCGTTTCCAGTTATTGTTGTTTTCTTCACACGGATATTTGATGTTTTGTACATAAGGACGATGGAGACCACTATTTAGTCTTCCAACCTTATCTCCTTCTCGGTGCCCGCCTCTCTTCTTCTCCCCTAAAAACCCCTGTGGTTGACTAGTTGCACGATATTTAATTGAAGACAATCAGACATGACAAGATAAGATATGTGGTTCAAAATATAAACAAAGACGCGATAAGATTTGGGGCTTTGTGTTTAGTGTCGATTTAGTTTTTTTTTTTTTTAATCTCACCCCATTCTCACTCTTGATGGGGCTCGAACTCATAAGAGGTTATATATGAGACCAAAGCCTTACCACCCCACCCCACCCCACCAAAGGCTTTGTGTTCAGTGTCGATTTAGTTAGATAGTCTCTCTTCCATTATTCCTCTTTGCTTTTGGTTTCTTTGCCTGTTGTTCTTGACACCTCGGTTTTTCTTTTGGTTCTCTAAAACAATGTTATTCTTTTCCAAGTTAATTGCCAAACAAAAAGTAGACGTCTCAGAATTTTCTCGTTCATTAGCTCTTAAGACGTTTCTTGAGGGGTTTCAGGGGTATTACGTGTATTTGAGTTTCAGGGGTGCTGACACTCGAAGCGGTTTTACATCTCAACTATACGATGGGCTGCAGAGGAGGGGAGTTAAAACATTCATGGATAGTCCAGATCTTCACGTAGGGGATGATGTTTCTCCCACTCTTCTAAAGGCAATTGAAGGATCAAGGTTGGCAATTGTTGTTCTGTCCCAAAAGTATGCTCATTCTGCTTGGTGTTTGGATGAACTTACAAAGATTTTTCAGTTCATCGAGGATGGTCGTAGAATTCTTCCAGTTTTTTATAAGGTCAACCCTAGTGATGTAAGAAATCAAAAGGGGAGTTTTCAAGATGCTTTCGCCAAGCATGCAAGCTCTGGGCGATACAAATGGGAGAAGGTGATGCAGTGGACAGCTGCTTTAACAAAAGTGGCCAATTTGTCAGGGTGGGATACGCGGGATTACGAGTAAGCATCATGACAGTAGCTATCTCAATATATTACCAATAGTTATACTTGTGCTTATTAATATAGCTGACCCTTAAATCTTCCTTGTAGCACCGACAAAGATCTTGTCGAAGACATTGTGGAAAATGTGTACAGTAAACTACAATCTGTGGTGGTATCCCAGAGCCCTGACTTGACAGAAATTCAAGGCACATTGGCGGGGCCGAGCGGGTGTTGTTCTGGGAATCCTAAGCTTACTGTCACTAATTGGAAAAAGGGTGCTCTTCTCGGCAGCGGCTCTTTCGGGTCTGTGTATGAAGGAATTACTGAGTAAGTGCTGCTCAAAAGTCAAAACTCATTTTAGCTGCTTAATTATGAATGCTCAATCTTGTAGATGTCTTAAAATTCATTATCTTGCATTGCTTAATGTCGGAGTTGTTCAATTGTATGTTGATCTCGTTTCTCTAGTTCACAGTTATCTCTACATTTAGGATTAGGTGGATTGAATGGAAAACCCATGCCTGTGAAGGGTCAAAACTTCAATATGTGATGCGATATAACCAGTATTTTAGGGTGATTGTTTCAAAATTCAAGTGAGGGAAGAAGATGGATAAACTCAGTGCACTTAGTGATATAGTGATGAAAAGACCAGCTCTGCTCGGAGTGAAGAGGAAGTTTGAACCTTCCATGCTCAAGCTAGGCTCGTTATGAGACTATTGAGCCTTTGTGGTATCTCTTATCTTTTAATAGGGGTGTGAGGAAGCCTATCCACTTGTTCCTTTTATTCTTGCAACTTCTGCAGTATATCTTACTTCCATGGATAAACTCCTTGTTCCCTTGTGGCCTTATGAAAAATGTATAACTGTATTAAAGTTAACTTTTCTTTGTTTCCAATGCACTTATCTACTGACAAATTTTCTCATATAATGTTTTTATTAAAAGAGTGGTTCCACGTTTTCATCTTTTCTTTAGCTCTGATATTTTCAAGATCTTTGTTGAATATGATCTTGCTCTCTTTCAGTGGCGGATGCTTCATTGCTGTCAAGGAAGTTTCCTTGCTTGAGCAAGGAAGAGTTTCTCGACTTGAACAGGTGACATTTGCTTGTATTTCATGTTATGTCCTGAAATTGCATGTCCCTCATATTAACTATTAAGTAATTGACTCAGTGATCGTAGACCGGTAGAGTACTCTACCTCGTTTTTTGTTCCTTGGTGAGATGCTCTTCTTCTCATTGTCTGTTTTTGTTTTTGTTATTCTTCCAGGAGATTGCTCTTCTGAGTCAGTTTGAACATGAGAACATAGTTCAGTATTATGGCACACAAAAGGTACCCGTTATTCTATAGTCTATTCCCATGGATAGTTACTTAGTTATGCTATGAACTTTTCTACAATAGTAAGTACTCATGGATGTCCAAAATTCCGTTCATGATACGATATTGCTACTTTGCTACAGATTCATGTAGTGATATGTAGAGGCTTACTTTTATTTGAAACTTATTGACATGACATTGATTTATTTTATGCAGTTAGCATCTTTGTTTAATTTCTTTTTTCTCACATAGATAATTGTAATATGAAATAGGACAAAATACTGTTTACTCTCTATACTTATAGGGTTTCGACGTTTCAGTCCCTGACGTTTCAATTTCACCTAAAAAGTCCCTGAACTTTCCAATTTCACCTAAAAAGTCCCTGCCGTCAATTTTCCGTTAAAAAATCTGTTATCTTGCTGACGTGGCACTATTTCAACAGTAAAATGACTATTTTACCCTTATTGACCCCAAAAAAAAAATTACTCTTTTTTTTTTCTTTTTTTAACTCTTTTTTTTTCTATCCTTTTAGTTTGTTCTTTTTTTTTTTAACTCTTTTTTCTCTATTTTTTTAATTTGTTCTTTTTTATTCCTACTTTTTTTCTCTATTTTTAAATTTCTTCTCTCTTTTTTTTTTTTGCCTACTCTTTTTTTTTTTACTCTTTTCTCTCTCTTTTTTTTTAACTCTCTTTTCTCTTTTTTTATTTATTTATTTGTTCTCCTTTTTTTTTAACCCTCTTTTCTCTTTTTTTTTTCCTACTCTTTTTTAAAAAAAAAACTTTTTTCCTCTTTTTTGTATTTGTTCTCTCTCTTTTGTTTTTTTTTTTTTATTTCTTTCTCTTTTCTGTTTACCTCTTCTTCCTCTCCCTCCTCTCTGCTCTTCGGCCTTCTTTTCCTCCTCCCTGATCTCAGCTCCAGTTTTCGGCGAGCATCACCACCTCTCCTTATCACCGTTGACGTGCCCGCCGCTCCAAGCAAGTGCTGACCATTCCACTGTCCATCCATCATCCCCGTCATGCTAGCAAGCATCACCACCTCTCCTAATCACCACTATCCATACAGCGGTTCCAAACCAAATCGAAGCACACCCAAATCAAATCAATTCACGTGCCACCTCCCTTTCTTCGGTGCCAAAACAGTTCAAACATTTCTCTCTAAAGTTACGATCAGAAACTGCCAAATAGACCAAACAAGGAAACTCGCAGGAAAACTCAAATATCTTATCCTCTTTGAATCTCTATTGGCTCATCATCTCAGCAAACTAACACCAAAGAAACGTTATTGACGTCGAGAGAAAACTTCTGATATAGCTTCAACACCACGAAGGGGCCGGAATCTGAAGGGAAGAGAACCCGACCATTCCGGCTTCCAAGCGTGGCCGAAAACATGAGCTGCGATCAAGGAGGAGGAAAATAAGGCCGAAGAGCAGAGAGGAGGAAGAGGAAGAAGAGCTAAATAGAAAATAGAAAGAAATATATATATATATATATATATACAGATCCTATCCAGAGCGAGGCATCGCTTTGAAATTTCAGAGCGAGGTTAAGGTTTAGGGTCACTTTTCGGTCGCATATCCACATCTCAACCGTTCAGTTTCTAGGTACTAATGTATAGATCATCTCTACAAAATTTCAGCCAAATTGATGGTCGTTAAGGCATTGATAACTGCCTTAAAGCTACTACGGTTCAGGTTGGACAGATTCAGTTCGTCCATTGGTTTAAGCGAGTTAGATACCTTAAAGACCATCAATTTCGTTGAAATTTTGTAGAGATGATCTATACATTAGTACCTAAAAACTGAACGGTTGAGATGTGGATATGCGACCGAAAAGTGACCCTAAACCCTAACCTCGCTCTGAAATTTCAAAGCGATGCCTCGCTCTGGATAGGATCTGTATATATATATATATATATATATATATATATATATAAGGAGAGCGAACAAATAAAAAAAGAAGAAGAGAAAATGGTGTTAAAAAAAAAAAGAGAGAACAAATAAAAAAAAGAGAGAAGAGAGTTAAAAAAGAGTAGAAAAAAAAAAAGAACAAATTAAAAAAATAGAGAAAAAGAGTTAAAAAAAAAGTAGGAATAAAAAGAACAAATTAAAAAAATAATGAAAAAAGAGTAGGAAAAAAAAAGAGAACAAATTAAAAAATAGAGAAAAAAAGTAGGAATAAAAAAGAAAAAATAAAAAAAAATAGAGAAAAAAGAATTAAAAAAAAAAGAAGAACAAACTTAAAAAATAGGAAAAAAAAAAGAGTAAAATTTTTTTTTTTGGGTCAGTAAGGGTAAAATAGTCATTTTACTGTTGAAATAGTGCCACGTCAGCAAGATAACAGACTTTTTAACGGAAAATTGACGGCAGGGACTTTTTAGGTGAAATTGGAAAGTTCAAGGACTTTTTAGGTGAAATTGAAACGTCAGGGACTGAAACGTCGAGACCCTATAAGTATAGGGAGTAAACAGTATTTTGTCCTATGAAATAATCACAAAAAAGAGGTATATTTTGCCTTTCTGTCGCAGGATTTATTTTATGCAGTTAGCATCTTTGTTTAATCTCTTTTTTCTCACATACAAACTCACTGTAGATAATTGTGAACATGCTTGTCCACACTGTTATGCATATATTTAAGAGGTTACCGTATCATCTAGGGTCCATACTAAATGATACTTCTGTTTTGAGTCCAATAGTATGAGGAACTCGTCACATCAATACTAGTAGGTGTATTTGTTGTGAAGCAGTTAAGGCATTATTGATTCAGTATTAATTTTTCATAGCTCTTATCCCTGTGAATCCACTTATTTGTGAGCACCCCTATATTATTTATATTTTCTGAGTGGTCTTTGCAGGATGAATCAAAGCTCTATATCTTTCTGGAACTTGTAACCAAAGGGTCCCTTCGAAAGCTATATCAAACGTACCCTCTTACAGATTCACATGTCTCTGTATACACTAGACAGATCTTGCATGGTCTGAAATATCTTCACGACCAAAATGTGATTCACAGGTAACTCAGGTGACATATGTATATTTATGTGAAAATTATGGTTTTGGCTGTAATGATCTCAGAAGATTCTAAAGTCCCACCAATGAGCCATATTCATGTGAGGGTTCATTCTAAAAAAACTGAGAAAACAAATTGGCGCACCATCACAATGTTCCTGATCATCCTTTGCCTTGTAATTTTTGGGACATCTATTCTCATCTTTGTGTTTCTTGCATTCAGGGACATTAAATGCGCAAATATTTTGGTGCATGCTAATGGATCTGTGAAGCTTGCAGACTTTGGATTGGCAAAGGTTTGTCTTCCATTCTCCAAATTCAATTGTATTTTATTGTTTTTAGTAGTTTCCACAAGGTTGTGAATTATTTCTCCTTATACTGTGTGTTCCGTCCTCTTTCCAGGCTATCAAAATGAACGACAAAATATCTCGCCAAGGAACTGCAAACTGGATGGCCCCTGAGGTTTGCCTTTGCACTTTTGAATTTAAAATTTTGTATTAGTTTGTGTGCTTAGGAGCTCTGTTAATTGGAGGACATGCCTATAATACTTCCAACTAAATCACTCGTGTCTTATTCTACTGCCATCACTGATAAATTTAGTGATCCTTGTAGGATGACTTTCACGGACGATTCTTGCTTCTTGAACTCTGACAGAATTGTTGTTAGTTGCTTTGGTTAGGTTGTTGGATTCTAAATATACCATTTATTAGAAAGTAGAAACAGAGGATATTGGTAAACAATTGGCTGCAGGAATCAGTAAAGTGATATAACTTCTTATATTCTATTTCTACCAGAACACAAAAACAAATTTGAAATACAAGAAGATAGGAATTATAAGGTGGGCAATGTAATGACATGTATTAATTGGTCTATCCGAATTTGCCTAGGTAACTTGGTTTATTGTTCTAATCTAAGCTATGCCACCGTTTGTAACTATGATACAGTATATGCATCAGTTCTGGCCCTTGGCTAATGTCTAGCATTCTGAATTATGTTGATTCCCCCTCTCTTGGTGGGCTTATTTCAGAATGTCTACATGTTTATTTATTTTATAATCACAATAAAGAGAAGGAAAAGTATGAAAGGGAAATGAGAAAGGTGAAAAGGAGAGGAAGGAGGATGCATAAAACTAAAACTATAAGCTTTTTAAAATTGTTTTTAGTCTGTAAGTAAATTTTAATGTATCTTCTCCTGTTTCCCTCTTCTTACTGTTCTCTTCGTTTCTTCTCCTGTTTCCCTCTTCTTACTGTCCTCTTCGTTTTGTTCTCTTTCTTTATTGTTTTTAAGAAAAGAAGAAAACATTAGATAACAGAGCCAAACTGTTTCTGATTAGATAATTAATTCTTTCTCCAAAGAACACAGCCAGATACATAGCACTATTATGTAGTTTCACTAGATTGTGTTAATTCTACCGAGTTAACTCGTCCCAAGAGCATGTTGAAAGAAATTGGGTTAAGTTCAGAAAGTAATTATGATAGTTAACAGTGTTAGTTAAGATGGTCATTTCAGAATCAACAGTAACTTTAGTTCTTTATGCTTGGCAATGATTGCTCAAGTACCAAGGAGATTATTTGTTGGCGCAACAATTGTTTCGTATCGTGTGTTTGAACCTGTATTTTCTCCCCAATGACTTTCCGTAGCTTTTTTTTTTTTTAAGGCTAGATAGCTTTATAGGCTGATGGATGTTTGTGGTCGATGGGGATGGGATTTTAGTTGTAGGTATCTTGCAATCTGAATCTTGCCAGCTTCTATTTTTCCTTTGTATCATATGAATTATCTTTTTCTAGCGTTTAGGTGATGTCTTGGCTTTTGCAAATTTGAAAAGGTGCAAGATACTTGTACATTACCAGTTTATTGACCAAGAGGTTGCGTATGATGATTCTATCCTGTAGTTCGTTGTGTCCATTTTTTTAGGATTTCTTAGCCAAGCTATTATTGTACAGGTTGTTCACCCTAAAAATCCAGGTTATGGCCTTCCAGCTGATATATGGAGTCTTGGATGTACTGTGTTGGAGATGTTAACTAGGGAGGTTCCATACCCTAATCTCGAATGGGTTTGTGCCATTTTCATTGGACTCTTTATGGTTCAGAATTACTAGACTATTTATCTCTTCAACCCCTATTTTGTTTGGATAACATTATCTCTTCTTCTTTAAACAGATGGCGGCAGCATGTAAAATTATGATGGGGGAGCTCCCTCTGGTTCCTGATTCTCTTTCAAGAGAGGCACAAGATTTTATCCATCGGTGCTTACAAGTTAAGCCAGATAATCGTCCCACTGCTGCTCAGCTTTTAGAACATCCGTTTGTTCCTCCCACGTCTTCTGAATCAGTATCTCCTTACAATCACCACAGGCAGAGTTGAAAAGATTTATTCAGCTTTAAGTTGTGTTGGTAACAAGGTAAATTCCACTGATTTCACTGCTTCATAGTGCTCATATCTGCGCACTCACAACTTCCATGAAAGCGATCAAAAAACAATACTTTCACCTATTTAAAGAAGAAAAAGAAAAGGCATAATTCCACTGCTTATATCTTTGCCTTTGATACCAGCTCTGTTCGACCCAAAGAAGCAGGATGACAACTCATCCATGTTCTATAATTTGCTTTGGAATTCCGTGTTCGGATGACAACTCATCCATGTTCTATAATTTGCTTTGGAATTCCGTGTTCAGCCATCAAATCTTGGCTTACGTACGCTGGTAGAGTGCATGTTTGTTATAACTTCAGTGAATTTCAAGGTCTATGCCAGATCTGGCAATGGGATATATGACTTTAGAACAAGCATCTTTTTGTCCGCAGGTGCCTGTTCTGAAAATCATCTTGCACGTAGAGCAATCCCACTAATTATTTCACCATCATTTCTGTTGTAGAAATATGATTTATTGATGTTCGATTAGTGTTTGGCATTTCATGTCTTCCCCTCTGTTCCAAATGAAGATATTTAGTGGGTGAGAGATTGTACGGACAAGTTGTGGTAGATAGTTTTGTTAGTATTGCGTATAAAAAAAAAACAAAAAAAGTTTTGTTAGTATTGGGAAGTAATTCTAATTTGTGTGTATCTGTTATTGACAGTGTCATAATTGGCATGCATTCATGATATATTTACATTTTTTTGATGGCCGAAGCAGTATCGTCATTCGTCAATAGAGTGCTTTGTTTACAAATGAAAATGAATGGCGTATATACCGTTAGGATTGGTTGTATTGAATTGTGGAGCTCTGGATTGTATTTCTTGTTTGTTTCATTTCAGCACAATACTTTTGTTTGGTCAATTGGTCGTGTTGGGGACAAATTAACCTAGCTGCCTTGTTCCTTGAATCTAAAGATGTGGTTCATTTTGGTGTGATGCAAATCACTTGGTGTCAGGCTTTAACGAATTATAAAGCATCTCTAATACCATTTAGTCTAGAAAATAAAAATTAATAATTACATTATTTAAAATGTTTTTTTTTCTAAAAAAAATAAGTCAAATTGACTTGTCATTGATACTCAAGCTAGAATGACTATTACATACTCTTTTGCTGTCATCTATAGACAAATAAGAAGGTGTGATAGTGTCATGGTGGTATATAGGGAATAGGTCGACTCATTATACAATTTTGCTCGCTTAAGAAAAGGAAGCCTATAAACTATGATTTTAGTATGTCATAGTAAATAGACACCGTATGAATACAAAAAGTGATGAAAGTAGGAAATTATTAGAAAGAAACAACTAAGTATTTATAAGCCTAAGAAACCTAAAAGGCCCAAAAGCAGCAGCCCAAAGCCCAAGGAAAGAGGCAGAGCCCAAGGCCCAACAAGACTAGCCAAGCTCAACTCCAGCCTTCACTTCTCTGAGCGAGAGCATTCCATGCACACTATGACCTCCGTCACCATGACCACTGCAACCACACCCACCACCATCATGACTCGGGGAACACCACCGCAACACCATCACTCAAAAGACAATGAGCCTGTGCACCAATCAAAACCCCACTAGATTTGGACCCCGTACGAAACATGCCGCCATTTGATCCCTTGATGCCGCTAACCGTTAGTAAAATAAAAGATAGAAAAATTGAAACATCAATTAAAATGCACTTCATTATAAAATAATTAAAATTCATAATAAATTCATCTAGAATAATTGTCATAGTAAGACAAAAAATAGAAAAAAATATGAGCAAATTTCCACATTCATTTTTTTTTTTTTAAATCTCACTCCATTCCCACCCTTGATGGGGCTCGAACTCTTGACCTCCCCACCCCAATTAAATTTTTATAGAATGAAGCAGTTGCATTTGACTATATATACAGGTTAAAACTCTAATATATTTATCTTAAGACTTAAAACAAACTAAACTTTGTCTCTCTAGAGACATCTGATAAAATTGGAACCATGAAACAAACCAGTCTCTTTAAAATATATGCAATACATGTGACCATGAACATCGCAACGTAATTGCATTGAAAAGATGCATATCCTTTTTACCCCTATGATTCTAATTTTAATTACTAGCCTCCTATGCGTGCAAGACACATGTTATTGCAGAAAGGAGGAGAACGTGGAAAGTTTCTCAATTTTATCTTTTAATGTATTTTTTATTTTACCAGAATAATCCTAGTAGATAATTTCATTATGAATTTTTTATTTGGGTCCTTGACCAAAAGCCCCAAAATGAGCCAAAGTTATCTCACTTACCCCAGCAACAAATTTTTATTCTCACTAACCCAATCTAAAGAGAAATGATAATTTTACCCTTAGTCTAATTAAGAAACCACATCCACTGCCATCTCTCTCTCTCTCTCTCTCTCTCGCATCACCAATTGAATGCAGCTGTACCAGACCATCTCCGATCGAATGCAGCCGTACCAGACCATCTCCGATACGGCCTCCGTCCTCGGCTAGAACATCGCCGTCACCTTGAACCTCTAAACCGCCTTCAACATCCCTTTGAAATCAAACTGCTCTGTCAGAACCAGAGTCGCCGCCGGTGTTTGGCTCCAATTTTGTTGCAGCTGGTCAACAGTCTCTTTTCTGCGCGGGCGTGCCAGCACCGTTCGGGTGCGGTCGTCGGGGGTGTCCCTTGACCTGACTTCTATCAAGCGATTGTAGACGAGGAGAGCACCAACCTCGTCGTGGGATTCTTTATGCCTCGTGGCGAGGACTTTTACTGAGCTTCTTGAAAATCACAATCGATACTCGATGTTGTAGATCGAGCAGAGCGAGAACCACTGGGAAGTAGAGAGAACTTGCTAAAGCGTTACTTTAGCTTGGCTGGTTTGCGAGGGCATTACCCTTGCTTGGCTGGTTCCGTAACCGTTGTGGTCGTGGTACTACAATCGGCTCCCGAGGAGACTAGGACCGAAGTACGTTGACAGAGGGTTTGGTGGCACTGAAAGTCGGCTTCTGAGAAGACTGGGACTAGGAGTGTGATCACCAGTAAGAGAGGTTGCTCTAGAGAGAACTTAGATCATCTTAGAGATGTTTTGATGAATGAATTGTGTGTTTAAGTGTTACATTGTAACCTCTATTTATAGGTGTTACACCCCACATCCGATTTACCCCTTTTACTGAGTTGCACGAATCACTGTATGTTTTACCATTCGCGATTATAGTTTTATCTTTTAGGGGGGTGGCTAGAAGTTGACTTTTTATGGGTTAACAATTTGAGAAAATTTCCTTCACGTAAGTTGTAGGGGACGTTAAACCGAGTCCGTGGACATGTGGTACACTTAAATCGGAGTTCGTATGCGAAAGTTTTGAGTGATTTAAGAAATTTACTGTTCATGGTAAAAAAATATATAAATTTGGAAATTTTACTGTGGTAGGTTTCCAAATCCGGAAACCTACCTTCCTCTCTCCTCTCCCCCGATCTCTCCCTCTTTCCTCTTCGGGCGGTTTGCTTTCCCCTTCGATTTGCCGCCGTCCGGCCATCAACCGGTGGAAAACCGGCCACCACGGGGTCGCCTCCTTCCCCTCAACACGCTGGTGCCCTTGGTTTTCAACAATTTGGCCGGAAAACCCCGAATCGAAGCAAGGAAGTCCACGGGGGCAGTTTGAGCTTTCCGGCGATTCCACCGTTTCCGGCCGTCCCCGACCACCAAATCACCATCGAAGGTTCGGTTTTTGCCCAGGATTGTTTTGCCCCTAGCCTTGAGTCACGATTTGCAGTGTGGAGGTCGAATCGACGATTTCAAATTCTAGGGTTCTTGAGTTTTTCTGGAAAAACTTCTCCAGCCGGTTTCGACTGTTTCAAGGTAAAATTGGAATGTGTTGTAGTTGAAGAAATGGTTGGGCCTGTTTTGAAGTTGCTGTTGTCAAAATTTGGTGGCCATCGGAGGTGGTGGTCACCGGCGCGTGGGCCACTGTGGGTGGCGCGTGGTAGCGCGTAGGGATGAGTTTTAATTAATGCTCTAGCCCAATAAATCGTACATTGGTTGTAGAATGTTTATACATGAAGTTTGATTGAAAATTTGAAGAGTTATGAATTGAATATAAATTATCGGTTGGTGATTTACGTGAATTCGATTGCCGAATTTCTTTCGAATTCACTTTAGAATTTATTTATCGATGAATGAATATTATTGGAGAATTACGGATGGATTCGATGTGAATTGAGAAGTTGGATTTTGAAGGGGGGACATTTTGAATTTCAATTTCTAATTATCATAAAGTTAATTTCCGTCCTGTAAATATATTTTTACGAGTGCTATTCGTACAGGACGAGAGGAGTCTTCGTACGAGGAAAATACCGAACGACGTCAGGATTGATCATATACTGTGAGTGGACTTTTGTTTTTAAGTAAATGATGCATGCATTTATTCTTTGATTATGCTCTAATTATTTATCATTTTACATTTCGAGCATGTGATTCGATTTCGGAGATGGATTTCGTTTTATCTCATATAATTACTTTCGATAATGATTCGTTTCCGAAGTTGCTTATGATTTATAATTTTATTTGATGAATTATTTATTTCCGAGGTGATTTCTGGAATTTTACTTTTTAGTTATATTCCTATTCATGGATTTGAGATTTTTGGAAAGGTTTTCGAAATGGGATTTCGATGGAATTACTTTCTTGTTTATTTATTTGATCCTTGGTTTTGGCATTGGGAATGCCTTAGCAATAATGTCGGTTTGAGAACTTTGATTATTTGAAGATTTTATGGCGTGCGGGGTCACGTCATTGGAAATTCTTTTACGAGAGATGGGGAAGCTTTATGTACTTATGGATTTACTGGATTTTCGGTTATGTTTCCCTGTGCCATACTGAGGGGTGATTTTATCATGCTAGCATTGATTTTCCGCCTTTGTGGCGCGGTGATGGGATCACCGTAGCCCTTCCGCCTTTGTGGCGCAGATTACTGTCTCTGTGACAGTAATTCTGTAGCCCGGTATCCTATCGCTACACTTAGTGGCGTAAGGGTATATTACGGGAGTTATGGGAGTATTTTAGCCTGGGAGGCTATCACCCGAGCCTGGGAGGCTCACTGGTATGGCTATTGCCTTCCCCTACTCACTTTACTACTTAAGCTAGCGGGGCTAGCTCGATTTTCGTTTAACCAGCGGGGCTGGTCTTATTTTCCTTGAGTATCAGAGTTCCAACTTTTTCTTTTAAATCGTATGTGACTAGCGGGGCTAGTCGGTTTTCATGAGTGGAACTCCTCTTGTTTTATTTTCGTTAATCCTTGCATGCATCGGGATTTTTTTTAAAAAGAAATAAATGTGGGAAAGTATAAAATCCATTTGGTTTAAATTTGTTTATTTTTGTCCACTCACGCTAACGTGTTTTTCAATACTTTTCCCCTGGGCCCTTCGGTTTCAAATGCCCAGTTTTCAGTGTTGCTGCTCGGCGTTCTGAAGTGAGCCATAGTGACCGCATCCGCTTCCGTCATCATATTTTGTAGGTTATTTATTTAGCCTACTGTACTCTATGTTAAACTTATATTCCTAGAATGCTCTGATTACTAAGGGATATGTGACCCAAACTTGTATGAATTATATTTGAGGTCTATGACCTAACTTTGGTGATTGTAGTAACTTGTACCTTTCGGAGATTATGTATGATGTTGTTAGCTTTGAGATGGGATTGGTGGAATTTGGGAGCAGGGTGGCTCCAGGAGTTGTGGTTGGATTATTAGAAGTGAATTTTGTTTTCCACAGGATTTTGGGTTATCCATTTTTAAGGGAGGTTATGCCGAAATTTTTGGTAAATCTCCTTTAAAGGTGGGTCCCGCATGGCCACTTCGGATTCCAGGGTGGAATTTGGGGTGGGTCTTGTCAGTTGGTATCAGAGCATTAGGTTTCTAGATTCTGTAGACTTCCTTACTTCCTTGCTACTTTATATGCCTAATGACGCCTAGTACCTCCCGAGTGATGGCCCGACCGCGGCGGATCCCCATCGTGTGCTCTTCGGTACTAGTGTGTTATTATGCATGTAAAGTAGATACTTTGTTGTACTGATCCTTGAACTTCTTAATACTCTTTCTCCAGGCACTATGGCTGGTAATCGCCGAGCACGTAGGGAACTCCTCCTATTGAGGATGATGAACAGATGCCTAGGAGGTTTGCAGATACTTTTGGGCAGTTCTTTCGACAGATTGCTGCAGCGCTCCCCGGGTCACGTACCGACTACTCTGTGGAACGTGCTAAGAAGCATGGGGCCCAGACTTTTGCTTCTGCCGCCTCACCTGTTGAGGCTCAGCGGTGGCTTGATAGGATGGAAAGAGTCTTCTCCCAGATGGACCTTCCAGAGGACAGGAAAGTGAATTTGGCAGTACAGTTCCTTGAGGATACCGCCTGGCATTGGTGGACTGGTGTGGTCAATGATCCTGCAAATGCTGGCCCGATGACATGGGATATGTTCAAGGCTCATTTCTATGGACGGTACTTTAGTGATGCCCACCTTAATCGGATGCAGGATCAGTTCTTGGGCTTGGTGAAGAGAGATGATCAGTCAGTGTTGGAGTTTGAGCAGGAGTTTCTCTCCTTGGCTCACCATATGACGGATTTGGTTCGTACGGAGCAAAGTAAGATTCATAGATTTGTCCAGGGACTTGGAGGAAAGTTTAAGGATAAGATGTTAGGCACACCGTACAAGAGTTTTGGTGAGGCAGTATCTTATGCCATGGACATTGAGTCGGACTCACCTGCTGGATTTCACCCTAGGGATCCTGGTGGCCCTAGCCAGGGTCCATCTAAGAGGGTTACTTCCACATCTGGTTTTGGTTCTTCAGTTGGTAGTGGAAAGAGCAGTGGTTCGAGTTCGAGGTCCCGTTATAGAACAAGGGGACGTTTCAGCAGGAGATTCTCTCGGGGTCAGTTTAGTGGACGACAGTCTGGGCAGCTTGAGAGGTCCAGGAGTTATCATGGTGGTTCGAGTGGGGCTTCAACTAGCCAGTCAGCTCAGTTTGGGCAGCATCAGACAGTAGGATGTTTTATGTGTGGTCAGCAGGACCACTTCTAGAGAGACTGCCCTCTTTTGGCTCAGGGAGCCAGATCTATCCCCACTCAGACTGTTGGTCAGTCCTCTGCTGGCGGATCGACTAACGGTGCCCGCACCAGCTCGGTAGGCCGAGCTAGTTCTCAGCAGGGCAGGGCTCAGCGAGGTCGTCCTGTGACACATGCTAGACTACACGCCATGACCCAGCAGGAGGGCCGTGATTCACCGAAAGTTATCGTTGGTACGTTGTTTATTTTTAATCAACCTGCTTTAACCTTAATTGATCCCGGTGCGACGCACTCTTTTATGTCAAGTAGATTCGCATGTTTTGCAAATGTGCCGTCATCACTCCTTATAGGCGAGTGGTATGTTTCTTTACCTGCGGGAGAAGC
Organism: Rosa lucieae; assembly: GCA_024704745.1. NCBI lineage: Eukaryota > Viridiplantae > Streptophyta > Magnoliopsida > Rosales > Rosaceae > Rosa > Rosa lucieae. The sequence goes on along the minus strand of CM045496.1, from coordinate 83,501,553 downwards.
ACTTAAGATAGAATGGGTTTTTAATAATTGTGGGGTAATGGTTGATGGTTTTTGCCTGGAGGCTAACCTAATTCCTCTAGATCTTGTTGAGTTTGATGTGATTTTGGGGATGGACTTTCTGGAGGCACATGGTGCATTGGTTGATTGTTTCCGTAAAGAAGTAGTGTTTCAAAGTCCTGGAAAACCGGAAATCACTTTCCGTGGTGAGCGGAACATTCTCTCCTCTTGCCTGATTTCAGCCATTTCAGCTGAAAAGCTTTTGAATAAAGGTTGTCAGGCTTACTTGGCACACATTGTGGATACTAAGAGGGAGGTGTTGAATATTGAGGATATTCCGGTGGTCAGGAAGTTTCCGGATTTGTTTCCTGATGAACTACCTGGTTTGCCTCCAGCAAGAGAAATAGACTTTACCATTGAATTGCTCCCTGGTACTACACCTATATATCAGGCACCTTACAGAATGGCCCCAGCTGAGTTAAAAGAGTTAAAGACCAAGTTACAGGAATTGTTGGATAGAGGTTTCATTCGGCCAAGTATGTCCCCTTGGGGTGCTCCGGTGCTTTTTGTTAAGAAGAAGGATGGCACCTTGAGATTGTGTATTGATTATAGAAAATTGAATAAAGTCACAGTGAAGAACAAGTACCCATTACCACGAATTGATGATTTATTTGATCAATTGCGGGGTGCCAAAAGTCTTTTCTAAGATTGATTTGAGGACAGGTTACCACCAGTTACGGATAAGAGAGTCCGATGTACCCAAGACCGCTTTCCGATCACGTTATGGTCATTATGAGTTTGTGGTGATGCCTTTTGGATTAACCAATGCTCCTGCAGCCTTTATGGATCTCATGAATCGAGTATTCCGTCAATCCTTGGACCGTTTCGTGATCGTGTTTATTGATGACATTCTGGTTTACTCCAAGAGTGATGAGCTTCATATTAAGCATTTGAAGCTAGTACTTTGGACTTTGAGGGAAGTTAGACTATATGCTAAGTTGAGTAAGTGTGAATTCTGGCTTAACAGCATAGGATTCTTTGGCCATGTGGTGTCAGCTGAAGGTATTAGTGTGGATCCTCAAAAGGTGGAAGCGGTTTTGAATTGGGGAAGACCCACCACCGTGACGGAAATTCGTAGTTTCTTGGGTTTGGCCGGTTATTATCGGCGGTTTGTGCAAGATTTCTCTAGACTTGCGGCCCCCCTCACTAAATTGACCAGGAAGGGTGCTAAATTTGTTTGGTCGGAGGAGTGTGAACAACGTTTCCAAGAACTCAAGAGACGTTTAACTAGTGCCCCAGTTCTAGCGTTACCTGATGATAGTGGGGAGTATGTAATTTACAGTGATGCCTCAAGACAAGGCTTAGGTTGTGTGTTGATGCAGCATGGAAATGTGATTGCTTACGCATCTAGGCAGTTGAAACCTCACGAAATGAACTACCTGACTCATGACCTTGAGCTTGCTGCTGTAGTTTTGGCACTTAAGTTATGGAGACACTATCTTTATGGGGCACGATGCCAAATTTTTACGGATCACAAAAGTCTCCAGTATCTGCTTAACCCAAGGGACTTAAATTTGTGGCAAAGGAGGTGGTTAGAGTTGATTAAGGACTATGATTGCACCATTGAGTATCATCCAGGAAGGGCCAATGTGGTAGCTGATGCACTTAGCCGAAAGCCCTCTAGCTCTTTAGCCCATTTGAAGGCAGTTCGAGTTCCTTTACTTTATGAATTGCGATCTACAGGAGTTAATTTGAAGATTGAGAATGGGTCTGGAGCATTGATAGCTAGCTTCCATGTGAGGCCGAATCTCATTGATAAAGTGCGGGAGGCACAAGATGAAGATGAATATCTAAGACAATTAAAAGAAGCAGTGAGTAATGGCACTAGAGCGGACTTTATTCTCAGAAGAGATGGAGCCTTAATGTTTGGAAATAGAATATGTGTACCTAATCTTCATGATATTAAACGAGAAATTTTGGAAGAGTCTACATGAGGCCTTGGGTACCGGATTGAGTTTTAGCACTGCATTTCATCCACAGACTTATGGACAATCAGAGAGAACTATCCAAACTCTGGAAGACATGTTGAGATCATGTGTTATGCAATTTAAAGGAAGTTGGGATAGCCATCTGGCATTGATTGAGTTCGCTTACAATAATAGTTACCATTCCAGTATCGACATGGCTCTTTATGAAGCTCTCTATGGGAAGCAGTGCCGTACTCCGCTGTGTTGGAATGAAGTAGGAGAAAGAAAACTCATAGGTCCAGAAATCGTGCGGATTACCACTGAAAAAGTTAAGGTGATCAAGGAGAAACTTAGGGCAGCTCAAAGTAGACAGAAGAGTTATGCGGATAACCGCAGGAAAGACTTGGAGTTTCAAAAAGGTGATTGGGTATTCTTGAAATTGTCCCATTGGAAGGGCGTTGTAAGATTTGGAAAGCGGGGGAAGCTCAGTCCTCGATATATTGGACCTTTTCAGATAAAAGAGCGAATTGGCCCAGTTGCTTATAAGTTAATACTACCTCTGAGGTTATCAAAGATTCATGATGTCTTCCACGTGTCCCTGCTCCGCAAGTATATTGCTGACCCTTCTCATGTCTTAGAAGAACAGCCTATTCGATTGAAGGAGGATCTAACTTATGAGGAGAAGCCGATCCAGATACTCGGTAGAAGGGAGCAGGTTCTGAGAAACAAGACGATACCTTTAGTTAAGGTACTGTGGAGTAATCATTTGGTGGAGGAAGCTACTTGGGAACCAGAAGACCTAATGAGACGACAGTACCCCCATCTGTTCTGACAGGTATGTAAATTTCGAGGGCGAAATTTTTTTAAGGGGGGTGAATTGTTACACCCCACATCCGATTTACCCCTTTTACTGAGTTGCACGAATCACTGTATGTTTTACCATTCGCGGTTATAGTTTTATCTTTTAGGGGGGTGGCTAGAAGTTGACTTTTTATGGGTTAACAATTTGAGAAAATTTCCTTCACGTAAGTTGTAGGGGACGTTAAACCGAGTCCGTGGACATGTGGTACACTTAAATCGGAGTTCGTATGCGAAAGTTTTGAGTGATTTAAGAAATTTACTGTTCATGATAAAAAAATATATAAATTTGGAAATTTTACTGTGGTAGGTTTCCAAATCCGGAAACCTACCTTCCTCTCTCCTCTCCCCCGATCTCTCCCTCTTTCCTCTTCGGGCGGTTTGCTTTCCCCTTCGATTTGCCGCCGTCCGGCCATCAACCGGTGGAAAACCGGCCACCACGGGGTCGCCTCCTTCCCCTCAACACGCTGGTGCCCTTGGTTTTCAACAATTTGGCCGGAAAACCCCGAATCGAAGCAAGGAAGTCCACGGGGGCAGTTTGAACTTTCCGGCGATTCCACCGTTTCCGGCCGTCCCCAACCACCAAATCACCATCGAAGGTTCGGTTTTTGCCCAGGATTGTTTTGCCCCTAGCCTTGAGTCACGATTTGCAGTGTGGAGGTCGAATCGACGATTTCAAATTCTAGGGTTCTTGAGTTTTTCTGGAAAAACTTCTCCAGCCGGTTTCGACTGTTTCAAGGTAAAATTGGAATGTGTTGTAGTTGAAGAAATGGTTGGGCCTGTTTTGAAGTTGCTGTTGTCAAAATTTGGTGGCCATCGGAGGTGGTGGTCACCGGCGCGTGGGCCACTGTGGGTGGCGTGTGGTAGCGCGTAGGGATGAGTTTTAATTAATGCTCTCGCCCAATAAATCGTACATTGGTTGTAGAATTTTTATACATGAAGTTTGATTGAAAATTTGAGGAGTTATGAATTGAATATAAATTATCGGTTGGTGATTTACGTGAATTCGATTGCCGAATTTCTTTCGAATTCACTTTAGAATTTATTTATCGATGAATGAATATTATTGGAGAATTACGGATGGATTCGATGTGAATTGAGAAGTTGGATTTTGAAGGGGGGACATTTTGAATTTCAATTTCTAATTATCATAAAGTTAATTTCCGTCCTGTAATATATTTTTACGAGTGCTATTCGTACAGGACGAGAGGAGTCTTCGTACGAGGAAAATACCGAACGACGTCAGGATTGATCATATACTGTGAGTGGACTTTTGTTTTTAAGTAAATGATGCATGCATTTATTCTTTGATTATGCTCTAATTATTTATCATTTTACATTTCGAGCATGTGATTCGATTTCGGAGATGGATTTCGTTTTATCTCATATAATTACTTTCGATAATGATTCGTTTCCGAAGTTGCTTATGATTTATAATTTTATTTGATGAATTATTTATTTCCGAGGTGATTTCTGGAATTTTACTTTTTAGTTATATTCCTATTCATGGATTTGAGATTTTTGGAAAGGTTTTTGAAATGGGATTTCGATGGAATTACTTTCTTGTTTATTTATTTGATCCTTGGTTTTGGCATTGGGAATGCCTTAGCAATAATGTCGGTTTGAGAACTTTGATTATTTGAAGATTTTATGGCGTGCGGGGTCACGTCATTGGAAATTCTTTTACGAGAGATGGGGAAGCTTTATGTACTTATGGATTTACTGGATTTTCGGTTATGTTTCCCTGTGCCATACTGAGGGGTGATTTTATCATGCTAGCATTGATTTTCCGCCTTTGTGGCGCGGTGATGGGAACACTGTAGCCCTTCCGCCTTTGTGGCGCAGATTACTGTCTCTGTGACAGTAATTCTGTAGCCCGGTATCCTATCGCTACACTTAGTGGCGTAAGGGTATATTACGGGAGTTATGGGAGTATTTTAGCCTGGGAGGCTATCACCCGAGCCTGGGAGGCTCACTGGTATGGCTATTGCCTTCCCTTACTCACTTTACTACTTAAGCTAGCGGGGCTAGCTCGATTTTCGTTTAACCAGCGGGGCTGGTCTTATTTTCCTTGAGTATCAGAGTTCCAACTTTTTCTTTTAAATCGTATGTGACTAGCGGGGCTAGTCGGTTTTCATGAGTGGAACTCCTCTTGTTTTATTTTCGTTAATCCTTGCATGCATCGGGATTTTTTTTAAAAAGAAATAAATGTGGGAAAGTATAAAATCCATTTGGTTTAAATTTGTTTATTTTTGTCCACTCACGCTAACGTGTTTTTCAATACTTTTCCCCTGGGCCCTTCGGTTTCAAATGCCCAGTTTTCAGTGTTGCTGCTCGGCGTTCTGAAGTGAGCCATAGTGACCGCATCCGCTTCCGTCATCATATTTTGCAGGTTATTTATTTAGCCTACTGTACTCTATGTTAAACTTATATTCCTAGAATGCTCTGATTACTAAGGGATATGTGACCCAAACTTGTATGAATTATATTTGAGGTCTATGACCTAACTTTGGTGATTGTAGTAACTTGTACCTTTCGGAGATTATGTATGATGTTGTTAGCTTTGAGATGGGATTGGTGGAATTTGGGAGCAGGGTGGCTCCAGGAATTGTGGTTGGATTATTAGAAGTGAATTTTGTTTTCCGCAGGATTTTGGGTTATCCATTTTTAAGGGAGGTTATGCCGAAATTTTTGGTAAATCTCCTTTAAAGGTGGGTCTCGCATGGCCACTTCGGATTCCATGGTGGAATTTGAGGTGGGTCTTGTCAATAGGCTACCATGCCAAGGTGTTTAGCATTAAACAAATGATAGTGGAGCATTAATTGGAGATAAGAAATGATGAATTTTGGAGATAAGGAAGCATAATTGGAGATAAAGCATGATGAATTTCGGAGATAAGGAGATAAGGAGGCATAATTGGAGATAAGGAATGATGAATTTTGGAGATAAGAAAGCAATTTCTGCTCCTTTATTCCTTCAATTGTATCTCCATCAAGCACTCAGATTTTGACCATGACTTCTTCATAAGAAATGTTCCACTATGAGTGTAGATCACCCTGGTAAAATTTCAGAGCTTTTGATATAGTGGTTGGGCCGAAAACGCTGCTGGACCTCTTACAGGTCCAGTTTTCCAAGCCTCTCTAGACAAGGAAATTGGACTGATTGTTTGAAGGCCTTCCACTAAAAACTAGCTCTGGCACTCTTCATAAGAAATAATCCTTGGGCTTTCTAGATTTAATCTGGAAATTTTCAGCTCATTTGAATTTCATTTGGTTAGTCTGCCGCCCCTCCTTCCTTGTTTAGCTCGGTTTCTCCTAGCCGAAGTAGGAAAATGTGCTAAAGTTGACTTTTCATGCTTTCATGCTTCCATGCTTCCATGCTTCCATAGTAGGCTTTATTTAGCCTCTAAATATATATTTCGAACTTGTCAACAATATATAGCTTGAGCCACTGACATTGGCTCAATTTCTCCAAGACGTGCCTTGTCAGGCCAAAATGTTTATTTTGGGTCCAAACATTGCCCCCCAGACCTCGAAGTCAAAGGTCTTCGTCTTGACTGAAGAGGTCTTGAATCAGCACTACTCTTATAATGTTGTCGCTCCTAAACCACTTGTCAAGCCAATACAAGTGGTTTAGGAAACAGTCAAGCCAATACAAGTGGTTTAGGAGCGACAACATTATAAGAGTAGTGCTGATTCAAGAGAGTTTTGAAGATGACGAACCTCTGGGAATGCGATTGGTAAACTCCAGCCCCGTCTTATCCTATTTAAATTTTAGAATCTGGGCTGGATTTTCACTATGTATCTTTTGACATGTCCGTCAAATGACCACTGATCCCTCTCGCCTGAGCGAGGCTGGACCCTCAGCCACTGCAGAAGAGCCAACTCTCTTGCTAGTTCAAGCATCAGCTAACCTCGTGGCGCCTCTTCCGTCTCCCACATCTACAGAGCATCTGCAAGGTCCTACCATTCTAATAACGATCTTTGATGATGACTCCTCGGAGGATGAAAGCGTGGAAAGCCACTCTGAGACTTCTGCCGTTTATGAGGAACTGATGACGACAGAGATTCTCGCGGCACTAGAGGTCCAAGAGGTGAATGAGGCGGGGCCTCATCCTCTTGGTGACCACGTACCAGATATTGACCCGACAGCTCGAAAGGTAAGCCACTGTTGGCCAATGCTTTCCATTTCCCTTTAGATCCAACCCCGCTCTCTGACATTTCTGAACCTGACCAGGATTCTGTTTGTACCGAGGAGGTGGCTGCAAACGCTGAGGGTCCTATCGGCGAGACAGTCGCCCCAGAGATGGAAAATGATACTGACGGTGGTGGTGCCTTCCAAGTCTCGCGAATAAATGAGACATTCGTCGAAGCCGAGGGCTCTGTGCTTGAATCTGCTCCACTTGCCCATGGTGAGCCGTAAGTTGAGTTTCCAGATTCTCCTGCAGCTGAAGGGACATACCAACCTGTTGAAGATGAAGAAACTGAGGAAGCTGTCCACCCTTTTGCACTGGTGGTTCGTGATCCTGTGGCGCTTCCGCCACCTCCTCCTCCTACCAGATTCGAGAGATTGATGAGGGTGTTAGAGGTAACTCATCCTTCTGCTGTGGATGACGCTAAGATGGTGCTTCACGAACATCTGGGTCCTCGGGTATTGGAGATTGACATCCTCCCGCAAGTCTTGGAAGCTCTAAGGTATCTTCGCCAGGAGAAGGCATTGACCCTGCAGCAATTTAGTGCCATTGACGATCTGCTGAATGAACTTGGTGAGGCCCGCCAACGTCAACCGGCCGCGAACGCCCAGGCTCACGACACTCGAGAGGCTTTGAATAGCCTCTCTCGAGAAATGGACATCTCTCGCGGTATTTTAAATGAGCGAACCAACCGCCTGCGGGAACTACAAATCCAAAGGTCCGACTTCAAACTTCGGATCGAGGACCTCCATGCTGGTTTAGCCTTTGATGAAAACGAGATTGCTACAGAAGAAGCCCAACTCGATGAACCTCTGGCTGCTTTTGAAGAAATGGGCCGCAACCTGGCCCATCTCAGAGAACGGGCCACTCAAGCCGAAGCTAGTGCTATTGCGGCGAACCTCCGCGTGGAGGAACTTTGCTTGAAATTGAGCTTTGCGGGCCAATCTCTGTAGGCCCCCTCGAAAACCGTTCGGTCTCCTCACATGCTATTAATCCTCTCTTTTCCGAGATTTAAGGCATTAATCACTCGTTGAAAAACAACGGTCGTGAAAAAATAATCCCGTGAATAGAACAGTTACCTCCTCGAAAACCGTTCGGTCTCCTCACATGCTATTAATCCTCTCTTTTCCGAGATTTGGAATCACTAATCTCGATTTACTGACATCAGTTTTGAAATTGAGCTTCATCCAAGGGTGGGGATTTGCCTGAAGTCCCTATAAATAGTTGTATTTAGGGAAGGGAATACTCACAACAACTTTTCTGGAATATTCAAGAAATGGCCTTTCAGTCCTTGCTTCTTTTTCTCCTTCTTCACAAATCTTCCCCTCATGAAATGACCTTTAGCCTCTAAATTTTAGGCTTTATGGCTTAATCTTAAGCCTGGGTTAGGCCTTATGGCGTAATCTTAGGCAACCCCTTGTTTCTCCTTCTGGAATCCTGCAACAACAATGTCAGGCTTAAGATTGGTTTAGAAACGCGAGGGGGCTCCGAGTGTGGGATCCACGATCATGCGAGATCATCTTTGTCATAATCCTACACGCGGAGCGAAACGGAGAAAGGGAGGACGGCCACTCTGAGGTTCGTCTTTCCTCCTCTGTTTCCTTCCTTCTGGACCCGGCCCGTGTTGTGCCCTCCAGATGGAAGGGGCTTTGGTTCTCACCTCCTTCTCCCCCTTTCTGTTCTTGATAGAATCTTGGAGGGATGAGAAGGGATGGACTCTTTGAAGGAATGGGTTTAAGCTACAGAATGGTTGTTCCTGTACTTCACGTCCAGCTAATGGTGGTTACCAAGGCTAGAGGGGGTGCAGAGATTCAAGCTGATATTCGGTTCCTTCACTCTCTGCCCCTCCAGGAGATAATGGCGCGGCTCAACCCGGCGTTGGATTCCATAACTGCTTCCAATTGAGGGGGCTCGGGGGCTCCATTTTCTTTCACTGGAGTCTCCCCTTCTCATGGATAATGGCGTTGGCCAAGCCTATGTTGTATTCCTCTACCGCTTCCATGTAAATGGGCGCGGGGGCTCCGTTACTCCTATTTTTCCTTCCCTGAAGTCTGCTCCTCCTTGAGATAATGGCGCGGCTCAACCCGACATTGGATTCCATAGCTGCTTCCACTTGAGAAAAGATTCAGAAGATATCCGAAGATTCCTGTTTTGTATTGTAGCCACTTTTGGCTTTGTAATGAATGTACTGTTTTTGGCCGCAAAGCCACTTTATGAATACAATAATATTTTCTTATTCTGATATCCAAATATCCGTGAGATGCCAATAATTGTGTCTCGCAAGGCCCCAAATATAGGCCCCTATAGTTGTATATTGAAAATAATATGAACTTTTAAAATATGCTCCGCGTCAAAAAGAGCCTCGCGGCGAGGGTTTTGAGAAAATATGTATCTTTTGGATCCACTTGCTGGCTCCCAACTCAAAACTCTTAGCGTCAATAACTCCTTCTTTTCCGAGATTTAAGGCATTAATCACTCGTTGAAAAACAACAGTCGTGAAAAATAATCTCGTGAAAAGAACAGTTACCTCCTAGAAAACCGTTCGGTTTCCCCACATGCTATTAATCATTTAATAATAGCTAAATCCTCAAAAACCGCTCCTCACATGCTGCTAGTCCCTTTTTTCCCGAGATTTGGAATCACTAATCTCGATTTACTGACATCGATTTGACTCCTCTTTGACCGTCCATCCAAGGGTGGATATTTGCATGCCTATATCTTCCTCCACATTATAAACCCAAATTTCCAATCCCAAAATCATTTCATCCATTCGAATATTTCTAACAGCAATCTTTCTTAATTACTCATCATCATCACTCTTCAATTCTCGCATTCTCTCAATCCATCACCAATGGAACCACAAACCCAGCAACCAACCGAGGATGGAGGAAGCAACAAAGCAGCCGGGAGTAGTGCTAACATGCTTTGTAAGCGGAGCAGGTGGACTCCCACTACAGATCAGATAAGAATCCTCAAGGAGCTTTTCTACAATAAGGGAGTTAGGTCCCCAACTGTAGAGCAGGTTGAGAGGATCTATCTCCAGCTGAAATGGTACGGCAAGATCAAGTTCAAGAACGTCTATTTTTGGTTCGTGAACCAAAGGGCTCGGGAGAAGCAGAAGAAGAAGTCCACTTCGGATGTTCATGTGCCCATGCAAAGATCAGGGCTTGTTAGTGATGACAATGTTACCAATTGGAAACATGAGGATCAGTATATTAACTTTGGATCTTTTGCACCTGCTTCTGCTTCTTCTGCATGATCTTCATTTGCAATTCGGGAGATGACAGTGTCCCAAGATCGGCTTTGTCGCCAACTGTCGCCATCTTCTCTTGATCAAAGGGATGATCATGGGTCATATCTTGCCCCCCATGCATTTGATTAGTAGCCACGTATTTGGCTTGACCAGTGGAGAAATCAGATATTTGTTCAGAGACAATTGTATTGTCAGAAGAACAATCTTGTTGATGACATTTTCCATGCACAGCCTCTGTGTAAGGCTGTGACTCACCAGTGAGACCCTTTGGTTGATTGCCACCTATAGGCAAGTTAGTCTCAGAAATGACCTCTTCGCGAGCAGGTTCTTGACGTTCCAATTCACCTTGTATTTGCTGTGCCCCCAACTCGAGCCTCTTAACCGAAATCGTGAACTCATCGAGCCGTCGACGGTCCTCCGCGAGGGCTTTTCTCAGATTCTCATGGTATGCGGTAGAATTCTTTTGAAGGATATCAAGCCGCTCTTCTATGCTTGCATTCTCTGGAATGGGAACGGGCACATAGCCTTCTATCATCGCCTCGTCATCTGCAGCAGCGGCGTCACCATCAGTTTTATGCGGCTTGTAACTAGAGGCCTTGCGCTTTGAGAAGTTTAGGAATTTGCACTTCTTCTTCTTAAGAAAAACAGGCATGACTTCAAGAATTTCTTTTGGTAAAGATTTTCCTCTGGCATCCCAATGATGGTGAACACAAAAAGACTCTGGTGTAGTTTAGACGTGCGGCCCAAGTATAGTCGCCTAGACACAAACTTTCTTTCAAATCCTTTGGGCAACCTTACTGAAATGGCCAGGTGGGGGAGGGCGAACAAAAGAGGCAGAATCCATTTTGGCATGAACTACTCCCACATAGTGGTTTAGGCCCATTTGTACGCACTTCTGGATTCAATAACCTGTTATGAACATTGTCCCCTTTCTAGACACCATTTCACATAGGCTATACTTACTAAGATGAGAAAGATCATAAGTGTGAAGACAGTTCAACAAGTGTTAATAAAAACCGCCCTTAACCTTAAGGGACCTGAACTAGGCACCAATAAGGAGTTTAGGTCAATATTAACAAAAGAGACTTCACTTATTCCGTTATGATTCAGAACCCCTTACTAACCTCAACTTCTTAATAGTGGTGTGATTTACAGCTCACAGGAAGTCCCACTGGGCGTGCCAAAATGTTTGGCTCCAATTTTGTTACAGCTGGTCAACAGTCTCTTTTCTGCGCGGGCGTGCCAGCACCGTTCGGGTGCGGTCGTCGTGGGTGTCCCTTGACCTGACTTCTATCAAGCGATTGTAGACGAGGAGAGCACCAACCTCGTCGTGGGATTCTTTATGCCTCGTGGCGAGGACTTTTACTGAGCTTCTTGAAAATCACAATCGATACTCGATGTTGTAGATCGAGCAGAGCGAGAACCACTGGGAAGTAGAGAGAACTTGCTAAAGCGTGACTTTAGCTTGGCTGGTTTGCGAGGGCATTACCCTTGCTTGGCTGGTTCTGTAACCATTGTGGTCGTGGTACTACAATCGGCTCCCGAGGAGACTAGGACCGAAGTACATTGACAGAGGGTTTGGTGGCACTGAAAGTCGGCTTCTGAGAAGACTGGGACTAGGAGTGTGATCACCGGTAAGAGAAAGAGAAGGAGAGGAGTTGCTCTTAGAGAGGTTGCTCTAGAGAGAACTTAGATAATCTTAGAGATGTTTTGATGAATGAATTGTGTGTTTAAGTGTTACATTGTAACCTCTATTTATAGGCTACCATGCCAAGGTGTTTAGCATTAAACAAATGATAGTGGAGCATTAATTGGAGATAAGAAATGATGAATTTTGGAGATAAGGAAGCATAATTGGAGATAAAGCATGATGAATTTCGGAGATAAGGAGATAAGGAGGCATAATTGGAGATAAGGAATGATGAATTTTGGAGATAAGGAAGCACTTTCTGCTCCTTTATTCCTTCAGTTTTATCTCCATCAAGAACTCAGATTTTGACCATGACTTCTTCATAAGAAATGTTCCACTATGAGTGTAGATCACCCTGGTAAAATTTCAGAGCTTTTGATATAGTGGTTGGGCCGAAAACGCTGCTGGACCTCTTACAGGTCCAGTTTTCCAAGCCTCTCTAGACAAGGAAATTGGACTGATTGTTTGAAGGCCTTCCACTAAAAACTAGCTCTGGCACTCTTCATAAGAAATGATCCTTGGGCTTTCTAGATTTAATCTGGAAATTTTCAGCTCATTTGAATTTCGTTTGGTTAGTCTGCCGCCCCTCCTTCCTTGTTTAGCTCGGTTTCTCCTAGCCGAAGTAGGAAAATGTGCTAAAGTTGACTTTTCTTGCTTTCATGCTTCCATGCTTCCATGCTTCCATAGTAGGCTTTATTTAGCCTCTAAATATATATTTCGAACTTGTCAACAATATATAGCTTGAGCCACTGACATTGGCTCAATTTCTCCAAGACGTGCCTTGTCAGGCCAAAATGTTTATTTTGGGTCCAAACAGCCGGGTCGGGTTCCATCCGGAGCGCGTGCATCCCGGCAACCACAGCTATGAAATTCCTGTGGAGGCTAAAGCAAGGGTTGTACCGGTGAAGGAGAGCCTGTGATTGTTGGAGCTCGAGTCGAGGAATTGAATCAGAGATTGGGGACGTTGACCCGGTCATGGTAGTTGCTGAAATAGCCGGATCCGGCGAAGGCGCTTGGCGGCGTAGTTGGTGAAGATGTCCTTAGCGTCAAGGGCGTACCTGGTGAAGTGTTTGATGTGCGAGTGGGAGGCTTCGACCTCGCCGGAGGAGGAAGAGTAGAAGCCAGTTCGATTCCGGCCAAGTCTCCTCTGTGTCTTTTTTTTTTTTTTACTGGATTAGAAATGCGCCGGTGCTCGACTCAGGCTGTGGCCTCTGAGATTGGTGATTGGGTGCCCAAGATGAGTTAGTTTTTTTTTTTTTTGTGGTAAAATGTGGCAGAAGCCCAGAAAGAAAGAAAAAAGAAAGGAAAAAAGGTTTTATTGGGGGCAATAGACGTCTATTGCGGGGCAATAGTTGTTTTAAATTAATGTAATATCCTTTTTTTTTTTTAATTAAAGTTATATTTGTGTAATTTTAGAAAAATTAGTTCTCATTTCGGTAATCAAAACGTCTATTGAGGGGCAATAGACGTTTTAAAATTGATATAATTTCTTCATTTTTTTCTTTAATCAAAGTTTTATCTGTCTAAGTTTAGGAAGATTAGTTCCTATTTTGGCTACCGAAAGTTCTATTGGGGGGCAATAGACGTCTATTGGGGGGCAATACATGGCTGATAGTCGTCTATTCGGGTCCGGCGGCGGATGACCGGAATCCGGCGAAAGTTGACCGAAATCCAGCGACCGTTGACCGGAATCATGCGAAAATTGACCGGAATCCGGTGGCCGGTGACTGGAATCCGGTGGCCGGTGACCGGAATCCGGCGGCCGTTGACCGGGCTCCGGCGAAGTCTCTCATGGTTTTTCTCTCTCTCTAAGTAACAAAGGGGTTGTTTGAGCCCAAAAAGTATTTTTGGCAAAGCCCAGGGAGAATGAACACCATAGGCCGATTTAAGCGGCCCAACCCGAAGGTCCAAACTCCAGTCCCATGAAAAGCCATTCGGATAATCCCGCGAAGAGCCCATGCGCAGGATACCACGTTGAGGTAATCATGATATTCCTTAGCCACGTGGAGACCATAGAGTTTGGCAGGCTCGGCGCGCGGCAAAATAAAGGAACCAAGAAGGGATCTAGACACTTTCGCAGAAGAACAGGAATATAGCATCATGACTTTACTAGTGCGCCAGTAATGGGACGCGCTCACGGGGATAGGTTTAAATACCATATCCCAAATGACCTACATCCAATAGGAAGTCAGCTTTAATCCTATTATAAGTATATCCCGATCAATTAACAATTAACAGTGGGATCTGCCGAGATTCTAAAGTTAATGCGTCTACAGGTCAGACGCATATGGTCCAGAATAGAGTAATCTACACTTGTCTGAGGATCAATAACTCACAGAGTAGCCTATATATGGAGGCTACGACGAAGAACAAAAGACAGCCAATTCATCAACTAATCTCTACGATTATCCAAGCCTCTCCGGAGCAAACAACCCTCTTCCTCTTACAGGTGATCACACTCCAGTCTCAGACTCCTCGGGAGCCGACTGTCAGTGTCACCGAACCCTCTGTCAACGTGCCGCAGTCCCAGACTCCTCGGGAGCCGACTGTAGTACCGCGACCACAACGGTTACTGAACCAGCCAAGCAAGGGTAACGCCCTCGTAAACCAGCCAAGCTAGAGTCACGCTTTAGCACGTTCTCCCTACTTCGCGGTAATGTTCGCTCTGCTCGACCTACAACGTTGAGCATCGATTTGTTGACAAGAAGAAACTACTGCAAGTCCTCACCATGAGGCACAAAAGATCCCGCGACGAGGTTGGTTCTCTCTCCTCGTCTGCAATCGCGTGAAGAAGTCAGGTCAAGGGACACCCCCGACGACCGCACCCGACGGTGCTGGCACGCCCGCGCAAGAAAAGAGACTGTAGACCAGACACGACGAAACTGGAGCCGAACATTTTGGCACGCCCAGTGGGACCCATCAGGGGATTTTCTCGTCGACAAGTGTTACCATTGGGAAGACGGACGATAACCCTTACCAAAAGGTATACGTCAATTGCCCAAAACACAAGGCCTCCAGTTACAAGCCACATCATCGTGTGGATTGTCGTGGCCTTTCGGGAGAGCAAGTAAGGCAGAGATTTTCTCTTAACTTGCCATCATCTGAGATGGCAACCGAAAGTTTTTCCGCTCATCCCTAAGAGCGGAGGTACTGCAACACCCCGATCAGAAACGACTGAGCAGGCTGTCGGCCATTCTACGTTGGTCGGAGCAAAAGAGATGGCCGGGGAATACGTTCCACTCCCTATACCGGAAGAAGCAGACATCCTAGAAAAGATGGCTATCATGAAGCTTAACAATGAAAGTTTCATGAAGACGTCAAGACGGAAGTTCGTGGAGGAGAGTCGCAAGGCCCTTCAATGGTTCCTACGAACGGATCAGATGATCGAAGAACGTCTTCATAACGTCACCAGCCAAATGGACACAAACCATGAACAGCTCGTGGGGATGACCAGATCTCAAGCAGTCCAAACTACAAATGTCGCTACTGAAATGGCGGCCATTCGGAGCGATGGATTGACTTTAACGACGCAGGTTGCCATGCAGAAAGCCGACCTAGATCAGGTCAGAAAAGTCATGAATAAAACATTAGGAGACCCTAATGCTATTCTCAGCTCTTTGGGCCGATCTCCCTTGCCTGGCAAATATGTACCACCAAATGTTTGAGAAAAGGGTAACGATAACGCCGCGGCAACTTTCGTTCCAACTGTGAGTGCCGCATCAACCAAGAATAAATCAAGTGTTCCGATAATCGGCGGAAAGGACAAAAACGCATCATCGGTTACGCAGAGGAGCGGGACTTTGAAAATCCACGAAGGGGCTGTCCTAGAGCCTACCGTAGCTGTCCAATACGACAGCGATGGGTATGAGAACATTTACGACGAGTCTGCGGAGACTCATATTACAGGGAGTCTACCAAAGGTCAATACGGTCATAGGAGGTCAAACTATAGAGGGTTCCACATCCCAGATGTCAGCACAACCCAAGACGGCTCACGTAGGCGGTATATCACTGGTTGGCCTAACTTCACAGGATGCACCTTTCAGTTCGGCGCCACCGGTGACTCAGCCAGCTGGCGGAACAATAGTCGATTCTCATCCTCTTCCCGACCCAGGATATATGAGAAGAGAAAAGGTAGAAGCTATGATCAGAGCCGCAAATCCAAGGCCTGATTTAGAAGAGGCCTATCAGGGACCCTTTCCACCACATATTCTACAGGCTCCTTACCCAAGAGGATATAAGAGTATCACGTTCTCTACCTTCTCAGGAGAAGATCTTGAGAGTGCAGCGGCACATCTGATAAGGTTTCGGGTACAGTGCGGCCAATATCATAACGACGATAGCTTGAAGTGCAAGATATTCGCGACTTCTTTGTCAGGACATGCCTTTACATGGTACACCAAGCTACAACCAGGATCTATTGCGAATTGGCCCGCGATGGAGAAGTTGTTCCGAGAAACTTTCAGAACCATTGAGCCGGAGGTAGATCTTGCTTCACTCACTCAGATGGCTCAGCAGCCGACTGAGTCAGCCATCGCATACCTTCAACGCTTCCAGATCCAGAAAGGGAAGTTGAATATGGTGTTTCCAGAGAAGGAATTGGTGAAGTTGGCGATTAAGGGTTTGGAACCCCGCTAGTGCAAAAAACAGCATGGCTGTATGTTTAACTCCATGGGAGACCTGATCACAGAGGTGGGAAGCTACGAGCATCTACTTAGAGAGATGGAGGCCATGAAGAATGCCTCCAAGGGAACGTATATTCCAGGAAAGCGTAGGACAATGGCGGCGCTGAAACACTACTTGAGTTCCCATGATCCTTACTACAGGAGCGAGGAACTCAGCGTGGCAGAAGCGGATGAGTCCGAGGATGATGAAGTAGCAGCGTTGGAGCTCACTGGAAAGAAGGCAACAACGATAAAACAGCTGAAGTTGTGCAAGGAGCCAGTAAAACTCAAATCCGCAGTTTTCACCAAACCAGAATTTGCAAGCTATACCTATGACGCGAACAAAGCTCATGAAATCCTAGATGAGATGATTGCCGCAAAGATGGTGAAGACAAACTTCGGGCCCTTCCCCAAACCAGATCAATTGAGGGGAAAGAAATACTGCAAACTCCACAATATGTGGAACCATAACACGGCTGATTGCATTAAGTTGAAAGATCAGATTCAGATCTGGTTGAATAATGGCAGTTTGCTAGTAGAAGCGCCAACAACAGCAGCAGCACTGGTGGATCTGGATCCTTTCCCAGACACGGGAGTCAACATGCTTGACGTGGATTGGGATACAAAGAATCGCAAAAAGGAGCAGAACCCAGATAATAGCATCAGGGGTTCAGAAAGGGAGGTTGGACATTCATTAAAGCGGAGGTCAAAGATAGCTTCACCCATTGTTCTATGCTCAAGATGCAAGGAGGAATGCGACGGACAAGCGTTGCAGGAAAGGGTTGAACAGACTGTCCGCTTTGGCTCTTTACCTCCAATAAAGCTGTTAACATCCTCTAGAAGCTTCCAGCCGAGTACCCCAAAGCTGTGTAGTGGATCCGAGTCTTCCTCGCCAAAGGACTCTAACCTGTTTAGGAAGTTGAAGGCCGCGAGGAAAGAAGAAAAGCTGATGGAACGGCGGGAAACCACGATCAAGCCTTACATTCCTCCGGCGCCGACATCCACCATCAAGTAAGGAAAATGGTATAAACAGGAGAAGGGTAAGGCGGTGGAGATGAGCTCTTCAAGGAAGAGGAAGCTCCAGCGAAGGTATAGAGAAGCCAAACAGACTTTAGAAGCACTAGACCAAGGATTGGTCAAACCATCGCAGCTGGTAAGATCGCCAAAGGAATATCAGAGACAAGTAGATGCACTGACTTTTGGCAGACTAGTTTCCCCTCGGACATCTCAGCGGCATATTAGGTTGTCGCGGCAAGTGCAGAAACCCAGCGTGCGTGAGAAGGATAGCGGGAAAAATCCTCAAATTCCAGCAAGGCGAGAATCATGATACGCTAAAAGCAAGCGCGCAATTTAACCCTGCAAAATGTAGTTGTTAGTATAAAATAAGTAGGGATCGTTCTAGCCGGGGATTGAGGGTACACCTGTAATTGCAAAAATAAATAAAGAATTAAAATAACAAAGTATTATTTACAAAAATAATATAAAGAATAGAAATATATACAAAAATAATATAAAGAATAGAAATATATACAAAAATAATATAAAGAATAGAAATATATACAAGTGAACACAAATAAGGGGTTTTTGGGATTATAGAATTGGAATTAAAATTAAATGAAATAAAGAAAATGTAAACAAGGGTGGAATGCAAGGAACAAAGATCAAAACCACAATCATACAAATGAAATCCAATTACAATTCCTATAGTTGATTATCTATGTCATGAGAAATAAGTTGACCATGTGAAACGTTAGTAAGCAAACGATTTCCCGTATTTTACTTTCCTTGAATAATTAATCTAAGTGAAAGCACCTAAATCAATCCTATTGAACATGCAATCATAGTCTAGAAAGCTAGCTAATCAAGAACACATTCAATGCATGAAGAACAAAGAAAGGATGTCAACCAAAGTGCACAACCTAGTTATGAATAAGTTCACCTATTTGCAATCCTCCTTAATTGATTTCGACTTTTGTCCAAAGCCTTTACTACTTAAATCTAGCTTCAATTACATGCATATATCCTAAGTTGGCCGCCAAAGAACACATACATATAAAAGTTTTCTATAATCCAAAATCAATTGAGCAATCTCACACTACTACAAAAACTGCATCACACAACGGTGGAAATCTGTTGTGTGATGTGGACCATGTCTGTCGTCTATCTCGATGTTGTGTGATGAGCACACTCACACAACGGTGAAACACCGTTATCTGAATATCATAGACACAACGCATTGCTTATAACCGTTGCACCAATTCTGCGCATGCCAATGCCAAAAATTGGATGCGGCGCATTTTCGATGGTGATCAGACAACAGAAGTAAGCACATGCTGTTGTTGGTTAACTTCTCACACAACAGAAAAATAACACTCAGACAACAGAAGTAAGTACACGCTGTTGTTGGTTAACTTATCATACAACAGAAATATATGGCGACTGTTGTTGGTTGTTCCTTCACACAACAGGTATCATAAGTAACTGTTGTATGTGTGAGGCTCAGTGTTGAATTCTTCACAAGTCATACAACACATTGTTTCTATACCGTTGTGTGATTTAACATTGGACAACTGATACCCATTTATTCTGTTGTGTGAGTACTAATGTGACGACATAATTTTATAGATACTGTTGTGTGATTATAAGTGGTTTGTTGTGTGATTGACGACATGCGTATTCATACAACGTAATTTAATTTACTATTGTTCGTTCATTATCGATTATTTACCTGGAATATTTGCACAAAAATAATGCTCTATATATTAAGTACTGAAGTACTCTAATTCAAGCATGTACCAAAAGAGCTAGTATTTATCAATCATCCATACATTCATCTATACCATGTAACAAAAAAAGAAAGCATTCTAGCTAGCTTGATGGCTGCTACATTCTAGCTAACAATTAAAAAGAGCAAAAGCTGATACAATATAAAACATGCACATATGCAGTTGCTGCATGTGAATATATGTATCAGCAGAACTTAACAAAATGCTTTCATTCAACCAATTTGATGGCTCCTTCCAACTCTCCTGCAAGATCTTTAAGTGATGGGTCGAGCACTCATTCTCAATGCAGGGTAGCCTTTCGCTTATTTCAGCTCTCTTACTTGCAAACAACAAACTGTACAGGTCATTTCTGTCACCAGACCACATGAGGATATACCACTAAAGTTTCAAGCTTGATAATGAAAATCAATACTTCCAAATCCAAACTTACAGTTCTATCAATATAAATGAAAGAACATACTTACATTTGAATGTGCAGTGAAGTTGAAGTACCAATTTCCAGTGTTCAGATTACCAATTTCCCTAGTGTTCAGATTACCAATTTCCAGAATTTTGATTCACTTATACAAATATACAAGACTTTGGGGTGAGGAAAGAGCTTTACCTTTTCTATACCTTCAATAGATGAGCTCTTTTGCTTCAGCATTTGTTTGGTTCTCGCCTTTCTTATACTCAAGAGGACAATCAAGAAGCATGATCCGCGGATTGACAATCTTTCTTCTCATTTTTCCAGGAGCAATGACATCTTTGTTAATCATTACTCCTTTCAGAACCACTGAATCTTCCAACTGGCCACCAGGAACCTTCTCAACCTTGATGTACTTTTTAATATCCACTTCTCGTAAACCCTGGCCGAGGTCCACTCCAACTATTCTAGTGGCATCAAGGGCTAAATCCTGAGTACACAAAAAAAGAAGCAAATCAATCACATCAGCTTAACATAACTTTCATCTTCCTACAGGAAAAGACCTTTATACTTGGAAATCGATAAACATTTATCTGGAAATAGTACTTACAGCAATTAAATCTCCGAATTGACCAGTGAACTTTGTACCGATACAACATTTATAGTAACGTAATTAAACATCTAGTAAAGCCTCAATCATGCTTTCAATATGTATCCTTTTCAAAGCAGTGCCCCCTTGAATCAAATCTCCCACCTATTTATGTAGCAAAATATAACTTTTCCGCAAAAAGTTTAACAGGTACTTATCAATACCAAAAAGAAATCTCTTGTTCATCAGATCTTAAAAAAAAGATTAATATATATATATATATATAATATATTAGTACTACACATGCAGCACATTGCTTTAAAACCACAGCTCCTCCAGTTGAGTGACCAAAGAGGAAGCACGGTGCTCCAGGGTTCTGTAATCTAATCTTTTCCAAGAAATCCCCCTATTGAACTTACAGTATCAGAACAACATGGTCAAGTGAAGGAACATAGCCATGCAATCCATCACTGCCACCATGACCTCCCACAAAGGAACAAGAAAACACTATAAATACAGTTCTAAGTCCTAACGACTTACGAAATCCTTTAGCATAAAAAATAACTCATCAAGAGTAACATCTAGAATTAGTAGCAGCGTTAGCTCATAGCATAACTGTTATTACAAGAATGACAGAAGATTACATCCTTCGTTTG
This sequence comes from Rosa lucieae, assembly GCA_024704745.1. NCBI lineage: Eukaryota > Viridiplantae > Streptophyta > Magnoliopsida > Rosales > Rosaceae > Rosa > Rosa lucieae. The sequence goes on along the minus strand of CM045496.1, from coordinate 83,480,496 downwards.
CTGAGTGACAGGTTCTATGCTCATCAAGTATATAATGTTAATGAATCCGAACATTATATACTTGACAACAAACTTGTAACTCCGAGGCTCTATGACCTCTTTCTCAAGCATCTTCCACCGCTCATAAAATGGCCGCTGCAACAATTCAAATCTATCAAACCATGAAATACTAGCAGTTTGGAAGAAAAAAAATGCAAGCAAAAATGATAGTATCTTTGAACAGATAAAACACAAGATGTAATGATTACATGAATTAAATTGGAAACAACTGACTAAAACTAAGGCGGATAAAAACACAGTAATATCTCTACTCAATCATATGGTGTCCCAAAAGAAAAATCTGAAAGATTGAAATATCTTTGTGATTCTACCATACCAAATAAAGAACAAGGGTACAATGAGCACAATGCAATTCCCAATAGAGATCTAATACTGCTTCTGTATCAAAAGATTCAATTGTAACTGATTCTAACTCTACAATAATTAGTTTACTATCAAATCAATTTGGACATGCTCATCCAAACCCTTTCCTACATGCGTACATCTCACATTGATGTGTCTTGATCAAAATTGTTCAGACTTAATTGAAACAACTGCTATAGTTGAAACTTAAAAGCTACTGAAGTCATAACTGGTTCATATGCTAACTGTAAGTGGAAATGACACTTACAATATTCACTTTCCTCCTTAAACCGCTCATCCATAGCAACATTGTTGAAAATGCAATCTGAAATTTCACTCTCAAGGATTAAAATGCAATCGAATTCTCTTGAACAATTAAACCTACATTGGCAGAAAGAAAAGCATCAGCTGGGTTGCCAAGAAAGCTCAGAAATAAGTCAAGGGAGAAGATATTGTGGTCATACCAATAAAAGAGATTATTTCTTCAAAATATTGGTAGAGAGGATTTTCTTCCCATAGGGACTGGTCCGGAGAACTGGCATATGAGGTTTTATTGCTTCTACCAGTTTAGAATGAAGTGTTCCCTGCTCATAACACCATACAACAACTCATTATTTTAACACAAGAAGCTTGCAATTAAACATGTTCTATGCACTCACAAATCTGAGATATAACAACTGCAGTGTAACAAATACAAATAACATAGACTTGTAATGCATTTACTGACCTTTGATTGACTGAGTGCTGCTTGGATAACATAATTGCCATAAGGGTCTTGCATGATTTGGTCCAATCGCATATTCCCTATCAGTTCCTGAATAATGCGAGCACGGCGCTCTTCACCTGCGTATTTCAGGCTTTTTTCAACCACATTACTGCTATACTTCTGCACAGACAAATCCCCATAATTACCCTCCAACTGCTCAAGAATGTCTACTGTCGCCCACGGAAGCTGAAGCTCAAAGACGAATTGCACGACATAGTTCCTGCAAAATGAAAAATGACATTCCAAAGTTCAGAATTATTAGTTCAAACTTGAATTCCAAATAGAGAGTTCGGATGCTCATTTGCAAATACGAACTGATAATCAACAGTGTAACACGGGCTCATTATCAATCAAACATAAGGCATTACCATCTATAGTATATGATTAAAAAACACATGATATCAAGGATGTACGGTGAAAAGAAAAGGGCAAAGAAGAGTACCCAAATGGATCTTGGGAAAGGATTAGTGCATTGGAAGTGATCTTGCAGATCAATCGGTCTCTTTGCTCACCATCAGAATGACTAAGACATTTTTGAAGCACACAACAGCCATGACGGTCGGTTGCAAGCTCAACACAATTACTAGTTGCAGCTTCAAAAAGAAACTGCAAAAGTGATAGCATCATGGTCATGCTACAAGATTCTGTTACAAGTCTAATTTACTTCTACACTAGGATTAACAATAAGTAAAACACTATAAGACATTAAAGTGAGGCTTTAAGTATGACTAAATCAAAGAGCAAATTCATGGCCTAAGAGCTAACGATACAGAGCTAAGTGACTAGTGAACTGAGATAGTCAAACTCAAACTAATATGAAGAAATCTAAGGGTCCTTAAAAGTTTCCTATCCCACATTTATAGTTATATGCTTGCAACTTAATACTCAGCCTAGCTAACAAGATACAAAATATGTTAGCTAGCTCATTTGCAGCATTGCATAGAGAAAGAAATCATCTTCACATTAGCAGTATCCATATATTTGTAAATTTCAGAGATCATGTCATGCACAAATAAAAATCTTTCACCTCACGATATTCAGGTGTTAAATACTGCAAGCAGCGCTGCGCAACGTGGTTGCCATTTGTGTTCTTTATCAAGTTCACTATCCCAGGCTTTAGTGAGGAAACAACCATGGAAAACTGCTCTGGAGTTTTGAGGGTTTCAATAACCTTTTGAACAGCCCTTGTCCTGTTGTTGGCAAGAATTCCATTTCTATTGTATCAGAATAATGAAAAAAAAAAAAAAACTAAAATAAAAGGACAGAGAGAGAGAGCAAACCCATGCATATCACAGGAAATATTAACAAGTTCTCCTGATTTTTTGGTGATTGAATGAAGAATTTGCATTTGCTGGTCATCATTCATTTGTATAAAGTACCAAAATTGCTCAATTTCAAAAACCGAAAGGAAAACAGTAATCGTGAAATTGAACCAATCAACGACCAAAATGCCCACAAAATATAGAAACCTAACAACTGCCACACGAAATCTGAAAGAGAATGCTTACCAAATCGACCTAGGGTTTAATCCCGAAGCTCTTCCAAGCTTCGCGCTTCAGCCTCCGAAAGTTTACCAACCTCAAAAACCTAGAATCGAGAACGAGGAATAGAATCACAGAGAGAATAGTTGAAAATTAAATTAGAGGCGGTGATGGTGATGATGATGCCGATGCCGGCAATGACGCGGTGTTTCTTGGGCATTATAGTCAACTCCGTCAGCCATCCCAGTGATTCCACGACCACCATATCTATAGAGAGATTGATAGAGGAAATAAGAGAGGTAGTTATGTTTAGGGTGGTGCAGAGAGAGAGAAGAGGAGGAGAAGATCGAAGAGAGTGTGGCCACACGTCTAGACTTCATCTAGTTTTCTTTTCTTTTTTCCTAATAATTCACGCAACGGCAGAGCTAAAGTGTTGCAATTGGGAGATCGAGAGACTGAGAGAGAGGGGTTTCGTGGGGCGGGGGGGGGAGGGGGGGGGTTTCACGATTGGGAGAGTCGTGGGGAGGGGGGGGGGAGAGACGGGGGTTTCACAACTGAGAGAGCCCGAGAGAGTTTGTTTCATATTTTCTTTCGACACGATGTGGCTTGGACTAGTGGGAGGCACAATTAAACTTCCAACAAATTTTAAAGTTGCTCACACAACGGAAACCTAACAAACCTGTTGTAAGAGTATCAAAATGTCAAAACATGGAGGGAAATCTGCCGCATACAGCAATTTGGCTCAAAATGTTGCCGCCTATATGTTCCCACTTTCACACAACAGAAAAGTATAACTTCTGTTATCTAATTTCTACAGCTTGCACTAGGTTTACCTTGTGGAAGACATTCAATCAAGCTTCCTCAAAATTTGGCATCCAGTTTTCAATCACACAACGGAAATATAAAGCACCGTTGTATCAAGTAGCACAAATTTCAGATTTCAAGAGCCAACCAAGGCTCCAAAGTGGGGGGAAATCTGCCGCTAATTTTTTTAAGACTCAGACGACGGACATTACTTAAGTCCGTTGTGCAATGTAGTTCTGATAAAAAAGTTATCACTTTGTTGGCATTCACACAACAGAATATAACAACTACCGTTGTGCAATAAAGCTTACTTAAACACACAACGGATGATTTCTGTTCCGTTGTGTGATTAGTGTTGTGTGATTAACTTTTTGTAGTAGTGTCACATAAGCAACATAAAAATCAACACAAAGAAATCACAACTTTTATCCAAACATAGAGACGGGCTTTAAACTTTGCCCTTAACATTATTTGTTAACTAAAATTCATATTTCTACAAATCCAAACAAAGAAAACCAAAAGAAGTTACAAGGAAAAAGATAGAATTACACCATGAGTTGGAGATGGAGATGGAGAGCTTGAAATGTTGGAATCTTGAATCTTGGAAGCAAGCCTTCAAGGTGGACGATGGAGGATATGATCTTCACGGCTCCTTCTTCTTCTCCTCTTTACTTGAAAATGCAGAACTAGAAGGCTAGAGATTTCCGTCATTCCTTTTCTCTCTGTAGGGATAAAATAGGCCCATATCAATCGTACCTCTTAGGTATCGAAAGATTATCTTTACACCAATCCAATGATTGCGTGTTGTCTCAGAACTATGTCGATTTAACAAGTTCACTGCGAAGGAGATGTCCGGTCTTGTGCATTGATCTAAGTATAATAATGCGCCTATTGCACTTAAATAGGGCACTTCGGGCTCTAATGGTTCTTCGTCTGACACGCTAAAAGCAAGCCCGCAATTTAACCCTGCAAAATGTAGTTGTTAGTATAAAATAAGTAGGGATCGTTCTAGCCAGGGATTGAGGGTACATCTGTAATTGCAAAATAAATAAATAATTTAAAATAACAAAGTATTATTTACAAAAATAATATAAAGAATAGAAATATATACAAAAATAATATAAAGAATAGAAATATATACAAGTGAACACAAATAAGGGGGTTTTGAGATTATAGAATTGGAATTAAAATTAAATGAAATAAAGAAAATGTAAAAACACATATACAAGGGTGGAATGCAAGGAACAAAGACCAAAACCACAATCATACGAATGAAATCCAATTACAATTCCTATAGTTGATTATCTATGTCATGAGAAATAAGTTGACCATGTGAAACGTTAGTAAGCAAACGATTTCCCATATTTTACTTTCCTTGAATAATTAATCTAAGTGAAAGCACCTAAATCAATCCTATTGAACATGCAATCATAGTCTAGAAAGCTAGCTAATCAAGAACACATTCAATGCATGAAGAACAAAGAAAGGATGTCAACCAAAGTGCACAACCTAGTTATGAATAAGTTCACCTATTTGCAATCCCCCTTAATTGATTTCGACTTTTGTCCAAAGCCTTTACTACTTAAATCTAGCTTCAATTACATGCATATATCCTAAGTTGGCCGCCAAAGAACACATACATATAAAAGTTTTCTATAATCCAAAATCAATTAAGCAATCTCACATAAGCAACATAAAAATCAACACAAAGAAATCACAACTTTTATCCAAACATAAGAATGGGCTTAAACTTTGCCCTTAACATTATTTGTTAACTAAAATTCATAGTTCTACAAATCCAAACAAAGAAAACCAAAAGAAGTTACAAGGAAAAAGATAGAATTACACCGTGAAGGGAGTGGATGATGAAGAGCTTGAAACGTTGATCTTGAATCTTGAAAGCAAGACTTCACTATCACGGCACAAGGTGGATGATGACGGCTAGGAGGCTTCGTGGCTTCTTCTTCTCTTCTTCTCTTTGCTTGAAAATGCAGAATTTTGCAACTAGAAAATGGAGAGAAAAATGGAGAGGAAATGGAGAGACAAAGAAGATGAAATGGATGAAGGAATGTGTTTTTCTTCTTTGTTGTAGCCTCTATTTATAGGCTACCAAGCAAAACTATTTGGCCTTAAATAAATGATGATGGGTTAGGTTTGAGCATTTAAACATTAATGGAATTTGTTAGGTTTGAATATTTAAACACTAATGGAATTTGTTAGGTTTTAGTCACTTTTTGCTCATTTTTCCTTCAATTAATTCTCCACCAAGACTTCAGATTTTGCCCGTGACTTCTTCATATGAAATTATCCACCATGAGTGTAGATCATGCTATCAAATTTTCAGAACTTTTTTCCATTCCTATGGGCCGGAATCACTGCTGGACTCCTTACAGGTCCAGTTTTCCAATTTTGCTTATGCAGAAAATTGGGCTAACTGTTTGAAGGTCTTCCACTTCTATTTGGCTCTTGCACTCTGCATAAGAAATGTTTCTTAGGGTGTCTAGAATTGATCTTGAAGGTGTCAGCTCATTTGAAGTTCATTTGGTCAGGTGGTCGCTCCTTCTTCCTTGTTTGGCTTGGTTTCTCCTAGCCGGAGTAGGAAAATGTGTAAAGTTGACATTTTTAGTGCATTTCCATTTTTCTCCATCATTTTATGGACCTAACACTTATTTCATCATCATCTACTCCAATGTACCTAAAAAATAGAAATTGAGTTAAAAAACGATTCGTTAAGGAATTAAACTAAGCAAAATATGAGGAATTAACTATTAAGATACCACATTAAAATGCTCCTATCAAATCACCGCCAACTCGGAAAGCGAGCGTTTGGCGAAGAATATCACACGAAGAAATTAACAAACCCCCGATCTTCGAAAGACTGGGGGGCAACAGGAATTCCCAAGCAAACATGCAGTGGAGACCAAAGAAGATTCGAAGCATAGTGATTACAAACCTGGAAGAGGCTTCGAAACACCCACGAAGAAAGGAATTTCCCAGTGTAGCAGATGGGAGAGAGAAAACCAGGATCCAAGACAAGGGATCACTAATCCTAGGCGGCGCGAGGAAGTTTGCTAAAAGGATGGATTCTAGCCTTCCAAAGAGAGAGGCGAGAGAAGCCGAGATCATGGATATTGCATGTAATATGGTGTATGTACTATCAGCGAAATATGCACTGCCAGTAGCATCCCAAGAATGCCAGACAATAGAAGGGGAAGCACTGGAAGAGCAATCACGCGAGATAACCTCAGCAGCTACAACATTCCCGAAGTTGGTTACAGTGACCAAAATCGAAGAAGGCGAAACAGAGGATGCCACGAATAGAAATCAGGATATGGGCTTCAGCAAACCTACACCAGCAATGGTACAACACATGAGGCCATTGTACATCACTGCAGATGTGAACGGCACTAAGGTGAACAAGATCATGGTGGACACTGGCGCCACGGTCAATGTCTTGACCACCAGAACCATGCAGTTGTTAGGAATCAAGAAGGAAAAGATTCAGCCTACGTCCTTGACACTTAAGAACTTCACGGGAACAGTGACCAAAACACTCGGTTTGCTGTTCCTACGAGTTAAAGTCGGTCTGGCAGAAGGAGTTTATGCTTTCTTCGTCACGGATTGTTATGCGGCATACAGCGCAATCCTGGGCCGCGATTGGATTCATAGGAGTTACTGTGTCCCATCCACACTCCACCAAGAATTAATCATGTGGAACAGAGTTGCGGATAAATCAGAAGTAATAAAGGCTGATTCTCGACCTTTCCCGGTATCCGCCAACTATATAGATGCGAGGTATTACCTAGAACCAATCTCTCCGTTACAGGTTGTGGGCATTGATGAAAAGGGCCGCCCCACAGGGGTGACGGCCTCAGAACTGGTGCAATGGGGGCTCGCGGTCGCGAAAGGCAACCTCGAAAGGCCAGGCCATGCAGTACTATCCTCAGATATCAATTAATGGACCACGGTGTCCCACAAGAAGAGGTACAGGCCTTTCGTTCTTTGTCACTACTAGAATTTTGTTCATAGACATCAGTCCAGAACCGATGTTAAACTAATTTTCGACCGATGTCTTAGTGGGTGTAGAGAAAGATATAGACATCAGCATAAGCGCGTTTTTAACCGATGTCCCAGACAACAACCAACATCGATTCTAAAAAACAAATCGATGTATAATCATTATAATCATCATAATCTTATATGTTAACTATATTTAATTCTTCATATTTTCACATTTTATGCTTAATAAAGTATATCTCGAACAATACCTAAGTGAACATTTGCATCGAATTCTATTTCAGAAGTGATGTCTCAAACCCTTCTAGACATCGCTTGTTGTTTCTAAAACCGACGTGTTGTTTCATTGTAGACATCGCTTTTGTTTTATAAAACCGATATTCTCTGTTTAATGATACATCAGTTTACTTTATGGTAGGTGATTTGTGTGTTGGCAATAAATTACGTTTGGTGTTTAGAAATCGATGTGCACTAGTTTTTGGTACATCGGTTCTGTAGACACAATTCGATATATTGATAATCATAAGACATCGATTTTCATTTTGATACTGGTTTCTAATCTCTCAACTGACATCGTTTTTCTTGGCATTACTGTTTTGTTAAGCTTTTATATAATTCACTTCATACTGACAGGCATAATGTGCAAATGGAAAAGAAATGCATTTCCCATCATCCAAAAATCGAGGCTTTCCATTCATTTTCTTTTCAAGTTCATGATTCAACATAATTCACAAAATAAAACCCCAAAACCGACAAAGGCTAGCCTAGACATTTGATCCAGCTTTAGAATTCTTATCTCTAGCCACTTTAGCAAACCCTATTGGAAATATTTCAATGTCTAGAGCTACAACACAGTACTCAGATATCAAAGTACACATGTGCCCTATTCATATTCATCAGCAGCAACTTTTGGCTCTTCATGTCGTTGAAACCAAGTGTACGTTGTATTTCCTGTGGTATCTCCAAGATTGCTTCTTCAACTCTTTGGCAGCCAAATATTGCTGGTAATTAAGTGTTCTGCAGGCAATAATAGACTTGATCACAGTTCATATTGATTGCACTGTAGGACCATATGATACATTGCATGTCAATGAAGTGATATAATTTACCTGCTGATAGTAAAAAAAATTATTGTTCAGAATTGAATGACAAAATAGACTTAAGTAAACAATCCAATCCGACAGAAGAGGGTGTCAACTAAATGCACTGCAGCCAACTGCAGAAAATCAAGAAGCCAACCAAATGAAGAGCATAAGGCACATCAATTATTCATGGTCATGGTGAATGGTCAAAGCAACAATATCACAAAAGAAGAATATAATCATACCCTGAGATTTAACTTCTTTATGAGTTTCATGATAATATTCTTGGCGTTGGAGTAATGAAAGAATAGTTCCATATTTGGCTAGGAAAATCAAAAAGAAGATAGTGATCTGCAGTAACATTGATAGGCAGCAGAATGCTATTGTCAATTTTACCACTACCCAGGGGACAAACTAGAAGAATGCTAACATGGCTAGCATTCTTCTAGTTTGATCAGTTTGTGTGTGTAGTGAAGTTTTCAACTTAGGAAATAAGACTTAATGTTTCTCTCTAGCTAAGCAAGCAAGCTATATATACTGAATCTATAAGTATAAGGAAAAATGTGTTGGCAATTGAGATACGGAAGTAAGAATATGAAAAAGAGAGCTATATATGAAAAACAACCGGTAGAGTTGTTATGACAAGTAAATTGAGTTATATATGTTGAGAAGATAAGAAAGGGTACATACCTGTGTAGTCTGAACCACAGACTTCTCAGTCACAATTAATTTTCTCCCCTAGAAGGATTGACTCTACACGAAGTAAGTGTATATCAATGGAAGAAATAGCAGATGCTTCTACTGTTAATTGAGTGGCCATTTTTCCAATGATTCGAAATCCACCTATTCATGATCAGCAATACCTCTTGTCAGTCATGGTATCATGAAAAAGAAAATGAGCATTCCCTTTCCAATAATAAAGGCTGACAATACTCCAAACTTTTAAGAACAGTAACTAGAGATATGTAAATGAAACAGAAAGCAAGTTACTTTAAATACAAAATCAGAAAGCAAGTTACTTTAACTAATATATTGTACATACTTCCAATAATATGGAGTATTTGCTACATCACCAAGCATAAGTAACACCCACTTTGGGACATCCACAAGACATGGCAAGGCCCAACCACTACTCACATCGTGTAGCCCTATGTTCAGGCTACGCCACGGTATCCGGAAGTCGCAAATCCGCCACCGGGAAGCCACGTTCCCGCCCTTGCCAACATGCCATCACAACTAGGCTTCAAGACTAGAATAGTGTGGTTGCTTGTCCCACATCGAAGAACAAGTAGAGGAGATGGCTTCCTTGACTTATAAAAGGAACTCTTCTCCCACTTAGATAGACATTCCATTACAACCCATCCCATTACATACTTTGTAATCTTGTTAGGCCGCAAGGCTCGACACACTAGTATAGCTTTCAAGTGGACGTAGTCTCCCGCTCATGCGGAGGCGAACCACTATACATCTTTTGTCACTCTCTCTCTCTCTCTTTACTTATTGTTAATTAGATCCCCACGGATTCAAGCATTAACATTGGCGCCGTCTGTGGGAAGCCAACACAAAGGCTTCGTCACCTACCATGAACTTTGACCCGAAAGTGTCGAGTCAACGCTCATTCAACATCAAATTGGGGTTGGTCAACGCCCGGCGGGGTCGGTCAACGCCCATCAAGGCTTGATCAACTTTTGGTCAATGCTGACCATGGCTGGTCAACGCCCAACTCAAAAAAGGTCAACGCTGGCAAAAAAAAAAAATTTGTGCCAATTCTCTCTGGACACCCATTCTCTTTAACAAAGCCTCGTCTTCCTCGTTGCATCGCTCAGCGGCATGACCAAGCCATTTTCGCCTACCCTCTGGCCATAACACAGCCTCCGCTACCCTTGCAATCTTCTTCCGACGAGTCTTCCGCCAGACGGGTCTCCAGCCAGCAAGCTCCGCCGGCCAGCCTTCCGCCGAGACTTGCTGCAAGCTCCGCTCCGCTGGCAACCGGCCACCGCTAGCCTGCATCAGCCGGACAACCACCGCCTCCCAAAATAGCGTCTTCTTCCGCTGACCAAAACCTCCACCACTAGCCGGACAACCTCCGCTCCGCCGAACTAGATCACCGCCGAACTCTTCCTCCGCCAAGATCCTCCGCTGAGCTCCAGGCCACCAACCATCACCTCTCGCACAGCTCCGCTCCGCTGAGTTTCCTCCGCTAGCCAGCTCGGCCGGCAAAGCTCCGCTGCACTCCAGCTCCATTGCACGCCAGCTCCGTTGAGCTCCAAGAACCGCCGAGCTCGGAGCCTCCGCTGGGCATGGCTCCGCTGAGTTCCGAGTCCACCAAACTCCCGAGTCTCCACCACCGCTGACCATCATCACCGCTAGCATAGCCCAGCTTCACCTACTCACCTACTCTCAGTCGGCGGCAACGGCGGAAAGCCAGTCAGCGGCACTTTCTTCCGCTGAGCTCCATCAGCTGCAACCCACCTCCGCTGACTAAGCTTTGCCGGAGCAAAATCTCCGCTGGGCAACCTCGTCCGAGCTCCTCCGCTGAGATTTACCGCTTGGGATGGACACCGCTGAGCTTCAACTCCGGACGACCTCCGCTGAGATTCTCCTCCGGGCAACCCCCGCCAAGCCTCACCACTGAGCTTTCCCGCTGTGCTCTGTTCGCTGCACTGAGTTCATCTGCACTTTTGCAGCAGACCCAACTCTTATAAGTCTTTCTTATCCCTTTATTTGACTATTCACGTGCCTATGCCTTCACACAATTTGCAGAAGCATGATTAAGCGATTCAAGGCCACACATTATTCTTGCTTCTTTACACATGCTACCGAGCTACTTTAAACATATTCTTCACATATCACCCACTACCCAACCAAAGCATATGGCCAATATTCATTATCATACATCAAAAGTACTATATGGCAGTACACTATAGCAAGTCAAGACGTCATTGTCAATTCAAGATAGACACATGCATGAGTATTTAATAGATTACTTGTTGCCATGCAATGTTTGTAATCATTTTTTATCTCATGCATCTATGCCATGACAAATTTAATTCATACCATACTTTAATGCTTTGTATGTGCACATGCTATACATATGTCGATACCGTGTCCATGCGCATTCATGGTAACTTCTATTGGCTGCTTGCATGTATAATCACAAGTATAGCACAAGCCTATCACTTGTCAAAGCACGTTAGTTCCATGAAACCATGACAAATGCATATCCAATTGTGAATGGGTATATGCCTACATGCTCATAGTAATCAAAAGTCTGCAAGATCACATGCTACACCAAGTTTCTTGTCTCAAATATGCTTCTGTCATCCATTAATATATACTAGGCATTAGCACACTTTTTGACTAATACTTGGTCATGCGGCAGTACCTTTGGAATTCTAGCATTCTAGAAATATGCATACCTCAATTGGACCACCTAGCTACGTTAGCTAATCACATGTCCATATATTGCTCAATGCACATTTCCATGTACATGTTTGGTAAGGCATTAGCTCTATTGGCCTTTGACATTTAGTATTGCCATGCCTTTACTTTTCGGCAAACTAAAGTCTGTTTCACAAACAAATTAGACCAATCAATATCGGCTACTATGCCAATCAAAGTATATTAATTTACCATTACTGTAAATTACATTGCACCATTAGCGTCTAGATGACATTGGTATCCGGTAAATACATTTTACAAGCACTTAACACAAAATTATCTTGTTAAGTAGGCAATCAAACATGATGCAAATTATGGATATTGATTTTACAAATCCGCATACTAATCATCCATTTTTGCAAGGAAATTCAATTATTTCTATCGAGCATTCAACCTCAACTACGAGTTGACGGACATTATCGGAGTACTTTATCCGCCACAATGCAATGAACCGCCACGCTCGGTCACACTCCGCTCGCCTCCAAACCGGCACCGGATAAGTGTCTTCCTCTTATCTTTTACGCTCTCGCAATTAGAGCTATTGCCATGTCTATACATGTCTCCATGACCCTTACGCATGCCTACGACATGTTCTTGGCCACTTTACTACTTGTACATGCTTGCTCTGTGTGTTTGTCATTTTTTCATGCAGATACAAACTTTACGAGTCTACGGTCTACGACCAAACCGCCAAGCGGTCAGGCAACGCCTCATAATAGCCTACGGCAGCCATTGATCCGGCAGCAAGGGACTAGTTAACACAGCCTACGGCAGCCATTGATCCGGCAGTTAACCCCGACGCTTGGGTACCAAAGATTGGGATCACTTCCCAACACCCTCTGCTCCGTGCAGCTCCCCCTCAACAAACATGGCTGGGGAGTCGGGGACTCTCTAGCGGGCCTAGCAGGGGCCCACCCATTGAGCTTCCGCTCATGCCTTCCCGGCACCCCATTGAGCTTCCGCTCATCCCCCTTGAGCTTCCGCTCATGCCTTCCCGGCAATCCTCGAGCTTCCCGCTCATGCCTTCCCGTCAATCCTCGAGCTTCCCGCTCACGCCTTCCCGGCATTCCCAATCTTTACGCTCATGTCTACTCGGCACACCACACGTTAATGGAACATGGAATTTTTCTACCATTTGTCGCCCGCGACAAATCAAATTCTTTTCGCGTTCCATTAAAATAGGCAACAACCAAACAAACGCTTACCTTCGCAGCGCTCATACAACTTACATTTATCATATGCAATCCATATGCTCACACGGCCATACGCGCTCTCGAGTTTGTACGTCATAATCGATCGTACTCGACGCCATTCGCGTGTATACATCAACATGTATCACGCACCCCATACGTTTATATATGCCACCGCATATCCATACAATTCAGATTTGTTGCTCAATGCAACGAGCATTCTACATATGCCTGTCTTCTTGTCTTTGTTGTGCAGCTTAACGAGTCCCTTCTTGCTTACGGAGTTCGGGGACTTGTAGGGGCTCCGTACCGCCCGGTTACTTATGCTTGATGACTTCATGATTTGAACTCCCCAACCAAGAAGCTCTTCTTACTTGGGGACTTCGGGGACTTGTACATACCTCCAATAATATGGAGTATTTGCTACATCACCAAGCATAAGTAACACCCACTTTGGGACATCCACAAGACATGGCAAGGCCCAACCACTACTCACATCGTGTAGCCCTATGTTCAGGCTACGCCACGGTATCCGGAAGTCGCAAATCCGCCACCGGGAAGCCACGTTCCCGCCCTTGCCAACATGCCATCACAACTAGGCTTCAAGACTAGAATAGTGTGGTTGCTTGTCCCACATCGAAGAACAAGTAGAGGAGATGGCTTCCTTGACTTATAAAAGGAACTCTTCTCCCACTTAGATAGACATTCCATTACAACCCATCCCATTACATACTTTGTAATCTTGTTAGGCCGCAAGGCTCGACACACTAGTATAGCTTTCAAGTGGACGTAGTCTCCCACTCATGCGGAGGCGAACCACTATACATCTTGTGTCACTCTCTCTCTCTCTCTTTACTTATCGTTAATTAGATCCCCACGGATTCAAGCATTAACATATATGTAAATGAAACCACACAGAATAAAATCAGATAGCATCTTAATCTATAGTCAATGCATACCTTTATCACTTTCAACTATGAACTCCATTTTTGTAGATAACGACTTATACATGTATCCTCTTGATATATCTACAGTCACTAAATACTATGGCACAATTCATCATCATGTCTCGGTTAAGTACGAAAAAAGAAAATGCATTGCAAAGGCAATCAGAAGAAATGATATATTCCCAACTAATAGTGTAAACTATAGAATATCTGTACTTTCCAAGGTAGAAAGATGCACCTGAATGTTAATATTTCCTCCATGGAACGTCTCATAGAACTTTTCGAGGTTATCTTCTTTTGGTTGCCTGATATGCATAGAAAACGGTATCTGCCACAAACACAGAACTTTAATTCACAAATGGTATAATAGGAATTTGAATCCACCATAATTTACTGCAACTGGAAAATCGAAAGTGGCTAGAGGATACACTGCTACAATTCCTAAACTACTTGTTATTCGTACCTCGGTTATGCCTGAAGCAATCTTTCTGGCAGGTCTAAGCTCAACAATTTTGTTCCTGCTTTCAAGTGAGAAAAACAAATCGGTTGCAGAACGCTTCCATATAATGGTACCAAACAAAATCAACATCTTTTTACATTCCGTTTTCTCAGATCATTTCAGACTCAAAATTCAAAGCACTAAAAATAAAGATTTACCATTTTTCGAGTTTCCTAAAGATTTGGGATTGACACTGGGGTTCTCATTCTGACTCCCGGTTGCATGACCACTCTCATCACCTTCCTCATGATCTGAACCCTGCGAACACTGCAAAACAAGAAACAACAATTAAAAGAACAATCCTTACTTCACAGAACCAAAACCAAAAACCTTACTTCACAATTAAAAAATAAAACAAAACCAAACCAGAAACCTTACTTCACATTTTCACAATTAAAAGAACAATCCTTCCACTTACTTTTGGATCATCATTGCCCTGGAAATTGCCCTGGAAAGTATTGAAGTTCTTTTTCAGACCCTCTTCCTATTACACCACCAAACCCAAAATCAGTTCCACATTTCCTAGAAAATGTATAACAAAAAATCAACATATCAAATCTGAATCTTCATAAACAGTAAAAAAATCAAATACCTTTAGCTCCTGCAAAGCATTAGGGATTGCCCCAAACTCTTTCCATGTATACTGGTTCCTAGCCTTTCGCAAAAGAACCTGTAAAATCAAATCACCCAAGTCAAAAACCCTCAATTTGGGGCAAAATTAAAGAAAATCAACCTCCTTTACATCTCAAATCTGCATCTAGACCAACCTTGTTTAGCTATTGCATTCGTCTAGTTCATTAGACAAGAGAGAAAAGCACAGACGAGAGAGAGAGGGAGGAGTGATTATAATCGATGCTATAATTTGAGGACTGATCGATTCCAAGCTGGAACAAGGACATTTTAAGCTCTCTGCTGTAAAATCACCGAGCTCATCTGCAAATAAACAACATGGATGACCCTATAACAGACCACCTATTAGCAAACTGTTGATAAGATATATATATATATATATATATAAGTAAAAAAAAAAAAGGAAGGTTAAATTATATTCTTCGATTAGAAAAGGAATTGGAATCAACATATATAAAGAGGATGTAAATTCACATAAACAGAACCCCACTGACTGACTGACCCACTCACTCTTAATAAGAGTAAAAAATTTCTCACAGTTCTTATAAGATTAGTCTTTCTGTTGCATTGAGTGTCGTATCATTCCAAAGGGATGCTGGAACAATGCCACTCAGTGAATTGTTCGCAATGGACCTGCCATGCGAAATAAATTCTCAGTTTATTCCATTGCATAGTTTGTATAACTGAACTGCTATAACAGTTAATAGCATTATATGTAAAATAGCTCCTCCAATATTGACAGAGTACGGTCGAAGCTCAGATTTAGCTAGGTAAGATTAATAAACAATGCAGTGAACCATATAAATAATTGCAAAAATAAGGAAAAAGCATATTGAAATCACTCACAATCTTTGAAGCAGTGGAAGACCGGAAAAGTTGGCAGGAATGCTCCCAGTAAGAGTGTTGTTTGATAAATTTCTGTGGACATGGGTCACATGTTAAAATTAAAAATATCATTACAATCCTTCAAGAATCAAATATGTGAGTCCCCAAAACTCAATGACACATTTTTCAGAAAAACTAACATTAAATTCATGATAAGTGCCAAAATGTATATGCAATATTGCAATAAGCGTCGACCCAACAATCTGTTTCACTTTCCCCTACAAACAAAAACCCACAAAACAATCACACAAATCCAACAATACACAAACAGAGTTTTAAGCCCCAGTACCTTGTGTATATCAATACGGGGTCGGAAACGAACAGCACAGCTTATGGGTACTCAATCGCCAAAACCCTATAACCAAACAACAACAAAAATAGGTTCTATGTTATTACTGCATACAAAAAGTTACATACCAAAAATGAAAGCAAAAACTTACTGAACGTTGCAGATGGCCTAGACCCATCAAACTTCTTTTTACCGAGACAGTCCAATCTCAAAAGCATAACAAAATCAATAGTTCAAACTCAAGGTGACCATACAATTTCATAGCTCACAATTTCAATTGGAACAAAGATTGGAAGGAAGCAAGAGAGAACATAACCAAGCTGGACTTGAAAAATTAGTTAATATTGAAGCCACCCACAAACTCTCGCTTCTTAAACTCTAAAGAAAAACAATCATAATTCAACAATAGCCCACAAATAAAAACAATAGCCCATAAAAACAGTCATACGTACAAATCTGGTGTACAGAGAATGGCGTTCCGAAGCTGGACTTCGTCTCCGACCGGCGTCGTAATTGAATCCTTCCTCTCAAACTCCAAGCTTTGATATGAGAGAGTAAGACAGAACGGCCTGGATGATGCCCTCGTCCTCCTCGGAGCAAAATGCGGGGTCGGAGTCGCCAATTTGGTGAGGTGCGTGAGATGAAGGACTGGACGAAGTCGATGCGGAAGAAGCCAAGGAGGCGATGAGTTCGAGTGAGGAAGAAGAGGAGGAGGAAGAGCTCGATCTTGGGAGGAGGAGGAGGAAGAGCTCGGGCTGGGTTCAGAATGGAGGTCGAGAGTCAAGACTGAGCTTAGCCGCTTAGGGTTTGTGTTTTGGTTTTGGGGTCGGGCCGGGTGCTTTTTTTTTTCTAAGTGTGAAATTTTAAGTTTTAGTCCCCCGCGTCCTTCAATTCATTAAAACACTTAGCGCGTCCATGAAATGAGGTTCCCGCAAATTTTCAAACAAAACTTTTAACACCGGTTATTTTAAGACCCGATGTTAATAATATACATTTAAATCGGTATTTTCGTAAAGAGATGTTGGATTGCTTTTTTACATTGTGTGCAAGTCTGACCGATTTAAAACATGCGATGTCTATGAACAGATTTCTAGTAGTGTGTATGATAGATTATCTTCATATTTGATCGAAAAAGAGGCCTATGCACAATTGGCAACATTGGAATACGTAGATGAAGAGTTTTCTGACCACGAGGAGGAAGAAGAACCTATCCGATTAGCTCCAGCAGCATTGGACGATACTCCACCAAAGGTCAGAGATCCTACCCAGAAGGTAAACTTGGGGACTGAGGCTGAGCCAATGGAAGTGGCAATCAGTAAGAACTTAGAGCCCAACATAAAACAGAGGTTTATCGACTTATTGCGGGAATTCAAGGATTGCTTCGCGGAGAAATACGAAGACATGCCAGGCTTAGCTCCTGAGTTAGTCTGCCACAAACTACCAACGATCCCAGATCACAATCCAGTGAGGCAAGAATCCCGGCGAATGAATTCAGAAACACAGGTTTTGGTTAAGGATGAAGTATAGAAAATGCATAAGTCAGGAATCATTAGAATAGCCAAATATAATCAGTGGCTATCTAATGTGGTTCCAGTTCGAAAGAAGAATGGCAAAATGAGAGTATGCGTGGATTATCGTGATCTCAATAACGCTACCCCCAAAGATGTCTACCCCATGCCGATTGCGAATATGTTGGTAGATGCAGTAGCTGGTCATGAACTTTTGTCCTTTATGGATGGGACCGCTGGATATCATCAGATTCCAGTCGCTGAAGAAGATAGGCATAAAACCGCTTTTCGATGTCCTGGTTTTGCAGGAGCCTTTGAGTATGTAGTCATGCCTTTCGGCTTGAAGAACGCAGGGTCCACATACCAGCGAGCAATGAACCTGATCTTCCACGATATCTTGGGGAAGATTCTAGAGGTTTACATTGATGATGTGGTCGTCAAATCCAGACAGTGGAGAAATCATATCACGGACTTGCGTAAAGTCTTCGAACGCATGCGACTCCATAAGCTGAAAATGAATCCTGCGAAGTGTGTATTCGAAGTTCAAGCAGGTGATTTTTTGGGATTCATAGTTCACCAAAGAGGCATTGAAGTGTCGGAAGATAAGGCAAAAGAAGTAATCAATGCGTCGCCGCCGCGTACAAAGAAAGAGCTACAAAGGTTGCTAGGGAAAATCAATTTCTTACGACGATTTATCTCCAACTCGGCTGGTAAGATTCAGCCTTTTTCTGCATTGCTAAAGCTGCAAGGACAAGCAGAATTTGTGTGGGAAGCAAAGCATCAAGAGGCCTTTGATCGCATAAAGGCCTATCTAACAAATCCACCGGTGCTCGTTCCCCCAAAACCAGATCAGCCACTCAAACTCTACATCTCAGCGGCGGAAGCCTCGATAGGCAATTTGCTAGCACAGAATGACGAGGAAGGAGTAGAGCATGCCATTTTTTACCTTAGTAGAACGTTAACAGATTGCGAGACAAGGTACACACCAATGGAAAAGCTGTGTTTAACGTTATACTTTTATGCATGCACACTCTTCCACTACATGTTGTCTTTTACTACATGCATAATTGCCCAGACTGATTTGGTCAAATATATGTTATCGCAACCTATTCTTAGGGGCCGGATTGGCAAGTGGGTTTTGGCTCTTTCAGAATTCTCTTTACAGTATGTGCCACAAAAAGCAGTAAAGGGACAAGCCATTGCGGATTTTCTAGCGCATCACCTAATGTTGGAGACTGCCGAGACACGCGAATTAGAAGTCGCGGCGATCACATCTGGAAGGACATATCCCGAGCTCGCGGCGGATTACCAGGAAACTATAATGTTACAGCCTTGGGTATTATACTTCGATGGCTCCAGAACTGAAACCATGGCCGGAGCTGGAATTGCCCTGGAGAATCCGGCTGGGGATCATTTTTCTTACTCATTCTAGTTGGAGTTTCAATGTACCAATAACCAGGCGGAGTATGAGGCGTTGATCATAGGCTTGGAGATACTACTGGAAATGGGTGTCAGAAACGTGCAAATACTGGGAGACTCTCTTTTGGTTATTAATCAGATTTGCGGGAAGTACAAATGCGGCAGCTTCGCGTTGGTCCACTATTTGAAAAGAACGTTGGAGCTAGTGAACGAGTTTGATGACGTGGGGTTCGAGCACATTCCCCGCGAATTTAATTTCGCCGCAAACGAATTGGCCCAGCTAGTAACGGGGATAACCCTCAGATTTGGCGTGCGCGAGAGTATCCTTAAAGTCAAGCGTCGAACGCTTCCTTCATGGATGGCAAGAAGGGATCCTCCAGACGACACATCAGTAGCAACTTTGGAACCCATAGACACGGATTGGCGCATCCCTCTGATCAATTACCTCAAAGACCCTGATCAGAACACAGACAGAAGGATCCGTTACCTTGCCCTCAACTATTTCCTCAGAAGTGATGAGCTTCGTAGGAGAGGTGAAGATGGAATAGATTTTCAGATGTGTGTATGGCAGCGAAGCAAAGCGACTCATGCGGGAAACCCATTCTGGTATTTGCGGCGCGCACCAAGCGGGTCCAAAAATGCTGTGGCTACTCAGAAGACATGGATATTTCTGGCCCAGCATCCTGAAGGATTGTATCACCTTCGCTAAAGATTGTCCGGATTGCCAGGCCCATGGTCCAGTCCAGCATGTTCCCAACGTCCCAATGCAGCCCATCATAAAGCCTTGGCCTGCAAGAGGCTGGGCACTAGACTTAATTGGAATGATTCATCCTCATTCATCTTTGCAACACAAGTTCATCATCGTCGCGACCGATTTCTTTACTAAGTGGGTTGAAGCAGAACCTCTGAAGGAGGCATCCGGTGGTACACTACGACAATTCCTGTTCCAGAACATCATCTGCAGGTTTGGCATTCCAGAAGTATTTGTTTCAGACAGGGGGGCAGCCTTCGTGGGCGGAGAAGTCGCTAAATTGGCGGAAGAATGGGGGATACAATTCATACATTCTAGTCCTTATTATGCCCAATCCAACGGCCAGGCAGAGGCTAGCAATAAGATTATCATCACTCTCCTGAAGAAAATTTTGGAAGCCAATCCGCGGCAATGGCACGAAACGCTCTATGAGACCCTGTGGGCCTACCGTACTTCTAAACGGAATCCCACTGCAACAACACCTTATGCATTAATGTTTGGTCATGACGCAATCCTTCCTCTAGAGGTCAACGTCCATTCCTTACGAGTTCAAGAGCAGCATCATCTGATTGGAGAAGATTATACTCAAGCTATGTGGCAGGAACACGAAGACCTTAGCACCAAACGCATGGAGGCTTTAGACAGTTTGGTTATGGAGAAGCAGAGAGTCGCTCGTGCTTATGACAAATGGACGCGGGGACGGAGTTATAGCGAGGAAGAATTGGTGTGGAAAGCAGTTCTCCCGCTAGGCAAAAAGTTACGGGGTCGTGGCAAGTGGACTCCCAGGAGGGAAGGCCCATACATCATTCACAAGATCTTACAGAAGGGGGCATTTCATCTCAAGGATTTCGATGGTGACATCCATCACAACCCCATCAATGGTAGATACTTGAAGAAATACTTTCCTAGTGTCTGGGATTCGGAGGAATCATAGACCATTTCGTCGCATAAAACTTGGGGGCAATGGCAGTTTCATCATCAGGCCCATTGACAACAGCCTGTTCTTGAGGCCCATACCTACCTTTTTTCACTAAGGCCAAAAATCTGTGGGGTCCGAATAAACGGACGCAAGGAATGCGACGCGCGAGTTTCATAACACGTTAATTTGCTTGGAACAGAGAAGGATGGGCAAACTTGTCCTTTCCCAATCATCTTTTCTTTGCGAATACCGCTCGTAGCGGGAAGTTTTGCGCGCAGAAACAGAAAATTAGGCTAGCAATTATAGGGCCTATGTGGAGGCCTCACGCCTATTCACACAAGTAGTTTTTACAAGCATTCAAAGTAAAAAGTTTCATGTATTCATAATGTGGCTATGCGGCCAAAGCAATACAATTATGACTTTCCCCAGATTACAAAGCCAAAAGTGGCTAGAATTACAAAAATACAATCTTCTTGAAATCTTCTATTTTTCTCCTTCACATGCAAGCGGCTATGGAGCCCAGCAATGGTTTGAGCCTCGTCATTATCTCCAAAGGGGGCAGAGTGCAGAGGAACTGAAAGAGCGGCGTGACACTGCGTACCCCTGGTCACTTTGGCAGCCACCATTTTCTACGAAATGGGTATTGGAATGGCCATCCTGCAGTTCACACCCATTCTTTCCGTAAGTCCATCCTCTCTCTCCAAGATTCTTTCAATATTCAGAAGGGAGAGATCGAGAAGAACGCGACCACCAAAGCCCCTTCCATCCGGAGGACTCGGTGCGAACCACGTCCAAATGGAAAGGGGCTTAAAGGAGGAGCAAAGGCATCAGAGTGGCCTTCCTCCCCCTCGGATGGCTCCCCGTGTGAGAGATCCAAAAACAGATGATCTGGCATGTCCAGATCCCCCACACTAATGGAGCTCCTCGTACTTTTCCACTCTTGACAGCCTGGGTGAAGATATAGGCTGGGAGGAGATGGTAGGCACGAGTTTGCTTGAGATTAAGCCATGAGGCCTAATCCAGACTTGAGATTTCCCCATAAGGCCTAAAGTCTAAAGGCTGGGTTTGTTTTCTGAATTCAAAGCAAGAGTTGGAAGATCTGCACTTCCCTCGTTCAAAGTACCGCTATTTATAGGAGCGCCTGAACCAATCCTGACCATAGGATGAGCGGTTGGGGAGTCAAATCAGCGTCTTTAAGCCAGATTAATTACTTTACTCTCGGAAATGAAGGCAGAGTAATGGAGATTGGAGAAAACGAACGGTTAGGGGTTTTCGAGGAGGTAACTATTCATTTTTCAAAATTATCTTTTCACAACCTTTTTCAACGGTTAGTTAATGCAAAGTTAAAGCCCGTCATGATTACAAGACGAAGAAGCTCGCGACTTGGGCCAGCAATTGGATCAAGATACAAAGTCGGTCCGGAAAATGCAATTGGTTCTACTGCCAATGAAGGCCCATTTGGACTAAAGAAACCATTTTTAGTATTTCTACTCTCACGAAGCTCATCCATGAAGACCTGTTCGTGGAGCCCATCATTGTTTTCTTCGTTACGACTAGCAATACTAAAGGGGGCAATAAGGTCCTAAACGGCAGCTGTGAAAATTTTTGGCGCTTGCGGAAGTGATACCTAATGCTTCGAGGGGATTCAGAGGTAAAGGCTCCATCGCGGCAAGACAAACAAGTCAACATGGGGGCACCACGTTGACTTCGCGGTGAAAACTCTTTTCTCGCTGGGAAGAATAAAAAATTGTTCTTTGCATAAAATGATTATGGGGCCTATGCCAGAGGCTCCACGAGGGTTCGAATACGTATATGCAAGAATAAACTGTAGAAGAATACTCTGAATACACTCATAAAGTGGCTTTGAAAGCAATACATTTCAAACTTTGGGAGCCGTATAAAAGCCAAAAGTGGCTAAAGTACAAAATCGAAATTGAAATCCTCTAAGATTTTTCGAATCTTTCTTCAAAAATGGAGGAACACAGCACTGGGCACTTCTTCTTTGATTGGAAGCAGCTAAGGAACCCAACATCGGCTTGAGACTCTGCACCTTCTTCAACTTTGGCAGCCACCATTTTCTGTGCCAGAAGTATGGAAACAGCCATCCTGCGGTTTGAACCCATTCCTTCCTTGAGTCCACCCTCTCCCTCCAAGATTCTGTCAATGTTCTGAAGAAAAACAGGAGAGGACGGTGGCCACCAAAGCCCCTTCCATCTGGAGAGACGCATATAGCGCCAGATCCAGAAGAAATGGAACAAATGGAAAAAGAAGGACGAACCACAAAGTGGCCTTCCTTCCTTCCCCATTCGGCTCCGAGTGTGGATTCTAACAAAGATGATTCCCGTGACCGGAGAACCCACACTCAAAGCCCCCCTCAGTTTCCAAACCATTCCGAAGCTTGGTACATTCCATCCAGACTTTCAGATGGGAGAAACGAGGGGTTGCCTGAGATTAAGCCATAAGGCCTAACCCAGGTGTGAGATTGCGCCATAAAGCCTAAGATTCAGAGGCTAGGGTTGGTTTTATGAGGAGAAGATTTGTGAAGCAAGAGAAAAAGGAGTAAAGATTGGAAGGCCATTCCTGAAATATTTCAAGAGAGGATTTGGTAGAGAATGTCCCTTCCAGAATGCGCATATTTATAGGAACAAGACATGAGAGCTTCCACCCAGCTCAAAGGGGTGATTGAGGGGTCAAACTAGTGTTGGCAAATCAATTGGTTACCCCAAATCTTGGAAAAGAAGGAATTAATGGCGCGTGGGAGAACCGAGTAGTTTTCGAGGTAACTGTTCATTTTTTCGAAATTATCTTTTCGCAACCATTTTCAACGGTCAGTTAATACGGAGTTAAGGTTCATTAAGTTAAAAAGACCAAGAGTCATGAGTTGGGCCAGTAAGTGGATCCAAAAATAAATAATGACTTTAAACTTCTAAGTATGGTCTACATCAAGAAGAGAAACAAACCTATACATCTCGTTACTACTATGGGCCCAAGATAACTACTAGCCTACTTTACTCTGGGGGCCCGAAAAAGAAAAAGCCTACTCTATAAAAGCCTACAGTGGCTGGCCCGCGTAGTCCAGCTTCACATAAAGCACTTCAACCTGGAGACGGGCAGCAAGGACTCCGTTTTCAATCAGTGAAGCCCGCTCCTCAGCTTGGCCTAAGCGCTGACTCAATTCTTCCGAAGCGGCCAAAGGGCCATCCAGTTGAGCTTCCTCCGCGGCAAGTTCGTTGTCTACTTGGGCCAATTAGGCTTGGAGGTGTCGGATTTGGTTTTCTAAGTCCAACTTCTTAAGTTTTTTCTCCTCCACGCGAGCGACCGGATCAACCAAAGTGTTGCGAAACGTCGCCATTTGATTAGCGAGGTTATTCCTAGCCACGAGAGCAACATGTGCTTGAGTCTCCGCGGCAGTTTGGCTCTCGCGGGCTGCTTCAAGATCGTTCAGTAGCCTCTCTATAGTGTCAAGCCGAGTCGGTCTAACCTCGCGTTCTCTGCGAAGATATGCGATGGCTTCCCGGACTCGCGGGAGTTCCTCAGACCCCAATCGCCGCCTTCCCAGAAGATTACGAAGCTCCATCCTAGCAACATCAGCGGCAGTAGGAGGAGTCTCCTCAAGAATACGAGTAAGTCTCTCGAACCTAGTAGGAGGAGGAGGTGGCAGATTCACAGCAGGATCACGAATCACCAGCGCTAGAGGATTGTTTGGCTCTTCTTCTCTATCACCTTCGGCATCATTCTCCTCAACGTCCTCCTGAGCAAGGTCCGCCATCTCAGCCGCTGGGGGATCTCAAAGTCCGCTTCATCTATTGGGGTGATCAAAATGCCACGCCCAGTGTTTGCTTCATCCCCAAGATCTGGAAAGCTCATCCCGCCAGCAAGATCGCTGGAATTGAGGACCACTTCCTCGGTATGAACGGACTCCTGATCAAGAACGTTTTTCTTTTTCAAGAAACTGAAAGGCTGACAGGGATTAAAGGGAGTACAAGACATTAACTAACCTCTCGGGCTGCCGTCCCAGTATTCGGAATAGGGACATATGGAGGAAGAGGCCTCGCTGCAGTGTTCTCTTAGACCCCTATCACCTCTAGGATCCCGGACGACATCCGAGCATCATAATCATCAGAAGCCTCGGATGGGCTTTCCGCACTTTCCTGTTCCGAGGAGTCGTCGGAGATTGGAATGGGGACGTTTTGATCCTGCATTGGCTCTACGGGACCGGGAGAAGGAAGAGGAGCCGCGGGACTCGCTGGTGCCTTAACTGGTAAGGGATCCACCTCCCCTGCAACGCATGAAGTGCGAATTTCACTTGGACGAGAGGTAGGGGTGGGTTCGGTTCCAATCGGTTCGGTTTTGAGCCTAAACTGAAAAACGAACCGAATTTAGACTCGGTTCGGTTTTGATTTTTTGAGCAGCCAAAACCGAACCGACCCAAACAGTTCGGTTCGGTTCGGCCCAGTTTCGGTTTTTTTTTTTTTTTTTTTTTTTATAAAACAAATTTTTCTACTTCTACTTCTGCCTCTTTGGTATTGTAACTGAAGAAGTTTTTTTTATCTCTTCAAACCTATAATAATAATCCATACAATGAGTTTACAATTCACTAATCACTAATGCATGCTTTATACTTCAATAGACAATAATCTAGACTCCATAGTCCATCATCCATGTCCAGAGTTCATAATTGAAACTTCAAATCTTTAACATATGAAATGGTCAAAAAATATAAAGTCCAAAGTTCAAGTCCATCAACATATGAAATGGTCAAAAATATATATAGTCTAAAGTTTATAAAGTCCATCACCATATGAAATGGTCAAAAAATATAAAGTCCATCAACATAATTGCATGCACCCTTGCTTTCCACACTTGCTTCAAGATGAGCACCGGTTCCACACTTTGCTCATCTTCAAATGACCTAGGTATCATATGATAATCAATTAGTAGAATAAGGTAGCATCACAAGATCATATCTAATGTGATGTTCATAAAATCTTCCCAGAGAAAGACATTTTCAAACAAAAATATCCGAATTATTTAACACTGTATTAGGAAACAACTGCGTCCATGTATCATCTCCCATCATGACAAATGGAAAGAATTTGAGCCAACTGCAAGTAAGCCCATATGTCAGATAAACAAGAACAAGAAATCTATAGCTTGAAAAAACAAAATATCTATACAAGAGAAGACAAAACGAGAGAGAGAGAGAGAGAGAGAGACAGCAACCTGATGTAACAAATTATCTTCAACAATTGCTGGAGCACCAAAGCTATTCCCAACATCAATAAAAGTCGGCAGTCCACCCGTTGTATGGCTTTAATTCTTAAAGCAGAAAAATATTGAAGACCTAGAAATCGGAGTACACAAATTGACATAAACTATGATACATTGATACCCAGCAATTCAAATGAAAAGGATCAGATTGAGATGGAAACCCTAGCCTCCATTGTTGAAGAAGCAGTGAGGACGACGATCGGGAGCGTAGAGCGGCCAACATGAGATCGCACCTCTCTTTGGGACTGTTGTTACTTGTTAGTCGCTACTGGGCTCTGGATCTGCAGAATATGAAGAAGAATAAAGGTGCGGGTAAAGCGACGGTCCCGCTCAGGTCCTCATTGTCAACTTGCCGCTGTGCTTGATGTTCTACACCTTGCGGTCGCGATCTAGCTCTTTGAGGGCCTAGATGACCGGAGCGGCGGCGGAGACCAAAGACGAAGAGAAAACTGAGAGATGAGGAAAAAGTCGGGGCCGAGAGAGTTTAGGCTGAGGAACAGAGGAAATGAGGATTCGACTCGAGGCAGGGCGACTCCAGCGAGGTTAGTTGGTCTCCAAACCCTAATAAAAAACGACGTCGTTTTGCAGTAAGTGAACAGTGTTTCGGTTTTGCGGTTCGGTTCGCTTTTGGCCTGGCCGAAACCGAAAACCGAACAGAACAGATTCGGTGCGGTGCGGTTTTTTCATGTTCGGTGCGGTTTTTTTCGGCTGCGGTTCTGGTATCGGTGCGGTTTTTTTCGGTTTTCAGTTTCGCGAGCCCACCCCTAACGAGAGGTACCAGTGGTCCTCCGGTGCACCTGTTAAAAGACATAATGATGTTCTGACCCAGTTGCCAAAATTTTAAAATAAAAGCCAGATGTGGCCTGAGTTTACCCATCGCCTTGCCAAAGGCTCATCATCGTCAGAACTCCCATCAACAAATTCGGTGCGGTCGCGTTTTCGAGCGCAGGCGGCAGCAACCTGTGCGAAAGCAGCCGACTCAGAACAAAGAAGAACATCAAATATGCAGTTTCTAATTTGCTCTTAACCAAAATACCTCAGCGGGATCTTCGTCCTCAGACCCTTCTGCTATCGCTTTTTGCTTGTCGGCCCGAACAGAGGCCGTGGCTGAAGAACCAGTTTGATCACCGCCAAGTGGCGGCGGAACAATCCCACTCCGGCTGGATCGCTGGAAAGCAGGCTAACGGGTGAGTTCAATAGAAACAAATGAGAAAAGAAATATTAAAAAGGACAGAACTTACTGTCGCGCCTGGCTCGCGAATTTGGATCCCTGTTTGCGGTCGTCGTGCAGGAGTAATTGGTCGCGGAGATTGTGCCGCGGGATCTGAGAAACGTTCAATAATCTCGCGGTCTACAGCACCAACACTACTTAGGCCGCGGAAGATCAAAGCGAATAGTTTGTCATGCGGGAAGTCCCAACAGTTCACAGATACTTCCTTCCACCACGCGGCATAATCATCAGCAACTTTATTCAGGGGATACAATGCTCTAACCCATGAAGAAATTTCCACCAGAGTGAATGGGCTCTGAAAAGGGGGAGACCTAGCCGGAGCAAATCTTCGCCAAGAAGTGTAATAGTTGGCGGAATCATATAATGGCCAGGGGACTAATTGGGCTAGCCCGAGCTGACGAGCGAAATGGTTCGGGGCATAAAGCTCATAACCTACCCAGTTGGTGGCCAGACGAATGTCCGAATAAGAAATGGCACGGCGAAAGGCCAGAAGGGCTCTTTCGCCATGCTGCCGCCCGCTGGGCAGAAAACCATCATCAAGGGGAGCAGGATATCACCTAGAAAGGACTATTTCTGGGTCCGGCATATTTATCCAGCAAATACAAGTAAGTAAAGCATTCGGAGTAGGTTAGAGCCCGGTACCTTTGATTGCGGCAAAACCAATTCCCCAATAGGGAATCACTTGGTGGGTCCTCTGAAATGTCGTTGCGACGGAAACGAGGAAAATAAATTTGCATCCAGAAAGCAAGAACCTAGAAGGGGCCAGTAATCTCGGTATCGAAGGGGCGCATCACAACCTGGTCAAGACAGCGATATAACGCACCCAACATAGGCTGCCCAAGGCCAACACAGATGCCATTGTAAAGGGCAGTGGCCAAAGAATTCCAAGGCCCAGTGGGTTTGCCGGCAAAAATACAGAAAACGAATTTGCAGAGCCAGAACTCAAGAAAAGAAATACCACCTGTCTGGTCATGCCAATTACGGAAGAAGTTGCGCCATGATACATAAGACTTGCTAAGATGTGTGCGATCAAATTGGCCCATCTGCAAGGGAAATCGAATGCCATCAAATTGGCCATGCACATAGGTTCAAAGTCGATAGGTAACCCCGTGACAGTAAGTACATCCAGTAGAGTCACGCTCATCTGCCCGAACTTGAAATCGAAGGTATTACTGGAGGTATTCCATCAGCAAAAAGCGGCGGCCAGTGGTGCAGGATTAGTATTTTTAGGAAGTCGGAAGCACAGATCAATGGCTTCGGTTATTCCCACTGCTTCCCAACGAGCCAGATCTCGCGCTCGGACCTCTTGATACCAATCTCTATCCTCGAAATCGACGAAAGGCCAGTGACCCACTTTTCTCCTCGGCCCCCAATTGCTGAAATCACCAGGTATCCGTCGAAGAGCAGCGATGGGTCGAAGGATCGGAGGCGCTTAATAAGCCATGGCATCATCTGGCAATGGGTCGCGAGGGGTAAGACCCAGGCTCGCCTGGTTGGAGCCTTCACCAAAGCCCATCAGTTGAGTTCTCTCGACTCCAGTTTGGCTCATGCAACGAACACTCATGTTGGTCCGCCAAGTGAAAGTGGCGTCCTCAGTAATTTCATCTGGGGAATCGATAACAAACTTCTTCTTGGGAGCCATCTCCGGATTTTTTTTGGAATAAGGTGATGAAGTTGGAAGAAAGAGAGTCTTTGAACAAAGTGTTTATGGGTTCCTCAGAAAACGCAAGGGTGGGGGAGATCGATCAGCTTCAAAGAAGAAAGGGAACCCGGCAATTTTTTGATGATTTGATGGCTGCGGCGGTGTGGAGATTTAAATAAGCAATTTTGTGAGGGAAACGATGCGTCCAAAGGACGTTTCCGCAGACAAAAGGTCGCTTGGGTTCATCATTAGACCACTCGTCATTAATGACCTCGTTTCCACCAAACGGACATATCGTTTCAGCCCCCTTCGAGCAGTTATAAGTTGTCGCGGGCCTGATCTCGGGGCCTGGGGGGCAATGTTTGAGCCCAAAAAGTATTTTTGGCAAAGCCCAGGGAGAATAAACACCATAGGCCAATTTAAGCGGCCCAACCCAAAGGTCCAAACTTCAGTCCCATGAAAAGTCATTCGGATAATCCCACAAAGAGCCCATGAGCAGGATACCACGTTGAGGTAATCATGATATTCCTTAGCCACGTGGAGACCAGAGAGTTTGGCAGGCTCGGCGCGCGGTAAAATAAAGGAACCAAGAAGGAATCTAGACACTTTCGCAGAAGAACAGGAATATAGCATCACGACTTTACTAGTGCGCCAGTAATGGGACACGCTTGCGGGGATAGGTTTAAATACCATATCCCAAATGGCCCGCATCCAATAGGAAGTCAGCTTTAATCCTATTATAAGTATATCCCGATCAATTAACAATTAACAGTGGGATCTGCCGAGATTCCAAAGTTAATGCGTCTACAGGTCAGACGCATATGGTCCAGAATAGAGTAATCTACACTTATCTGAGGATCAATAACTCACAGAGTAGCCTATATATGGAGGCTACGACGAAGAACAAAAGACAGCCAATTCATCAACTAATCTCTACGATTATCCAAGCCTCTCCGGAGCAAACAACCCTCTTCCTCTTACAGGTGATCACACTCCAGTCCCAGACTCCTCGGGAGCCGACTATAGTACCGCGACCACAACGGTTACGGAACCAACCAAGCAAGGGTAATGCCCTCGCAAACCAGCCAAGCTAGAGTCACGCTTTAGCACGTTCTCCCTACTTCCCGGTAATGTTCGCTCTGCTCGACCTACAACGTTGAGTATCGATTTGTTGACAAGAAGAAACTACTGTAAAGTCCTCAACATGAGGCACAAAAGATCCCGCGACGAGGTTGGTTCTCTCTCCTCGTCTGCAATCGCTTGAAGAAGTCAGGTCAAGGGACACCCTCGACGACCGCACCCGACGGTGCTGGCACACTCGCGCAAGAAAAGAGAGTGTCGACTAGACACTTACAAAAAAAAATCTTAATAGGGTATTAGGGAAGACTTCCTTAGAATGTTTTGGGTAAGAGAGAATTAAAAAAACTTAATGGAGTAAGTGAGAAAAAAATCTCTAAAAATGGTGTAAATTGATAAAAACCCTTTTTATTTTTATAACCTTGGAGCACGCTGTCTCTTCCCTTGGCTAATAGAAGAGTAGGCTTGACACATTGATGGGAGTAGATTCATCAAAAGGATCTATCCACGAGCACTAGTATAAGATTCATTGAGTCCCATAAAAAAATTACATCGGTTTTTGACGATCTTGTTGTACTCCACAATTACATGTTAAATATGTATAAGAGGCCAATTCATCCACGCACCTTTCAGCTTGGTGTAGTAGGCTACAACTGAAAGTTGTTCTTGTTTGAGGTAAACAATCTCATGCTGAATTTATGTGATACAATTAGTGTAATACTTCCAAATCAATCAATAGCTATCACCGGCGATAGAGAATTTGCTCAGAGTCAAAGTATGAGGCCTGGGCCCACCCACTATTGACCCAACTGTCCAATGGCCCAGTTCTTAAATATGCTCGGCCCAAATACATGGATCGGGTGATTCGAGGAACCCGACCACCCAAATTTAACAGCTGCATAAGTGCCAACCGAGAAAAGACCGAAGAGGTGCAGTCTCGGTTCCGCGCATGGAGATCACTCGCTTCTCTCTGGAGGCTGTGGTTGTCTCCTTCCTCTCTCTCATTTGAAATTCCGACAAGTTCCTCTCACTACTGTCACTTGTTTACTCCATAGCTCTACAACGTTTGCTTTTGGGTATTCCTATTATACCAAATTTGCAAACTTCGATCAAAACTTGGATTCAGTTCTTCTTTCTATTGATTTTTTCTTTTAATTATTTTGTATGGATGTGGGTGCAGTTTGATGAACTTGCAGTGGGAGCAAACTCAGTTGATTGTGACTTTAATCGGATTGTTGCAAAGGTTTCTTGTAGTGATTCAAGTAACTCAT
Organism: Rosa lucieae; assembly: GCA_024704745.1. Lineage (NCBI taxonomy): Eukaryota > Viridiplantae > Streptophyta > Magnoliopsida > Rosales > Rosaceae > Rosa > Rosa lucieae. The sequence goes on along the minus strand of CM045496.1, from coordinate 83,448,974 downwards.
TCGGGTGAAGCATTCAATCGACATGCTTAGGATGATTTCTGAGCATACTTGTGCAGGCAGAAGGTTTTCGCAAAACCTCTTTTCTGAATTTAATATTGCTGCCTAGCTTATTATGTTTTTCATTATTTTCTAGTCTAGTTCATTTTGTGGTAGCTTCTGTTTGGCTCCAAAACCAGTTGGCGTGCAAACTGTCTCTTTTGAGTGTGTGTGCGTGCGCAGGTGTGCCAGCACCGTGGGGTGCAGTCGTCGGAGTTCCCTTGACCTGACTTCTGGATCAAACGTTGTGGGCGAGGAGAGCACCAACCTCGCCACAAGGTTCTTCTCTAGCCTTTCGGAAAAGGACTTCTGCCTTACGGATAAGGACTTTGGTTGTGGTCTCTTCGCGTCCACCAAATCGATACTTAACGTTGTAGGTTAAGCAGAGCAATCACTGGGAAATTCGGAGAAAGCACAGGGTTTTGCTAAAGCATGACTTTAGCTTCACTGGGTTGCGAGGCGTTACTCTTGCTTCGCTGGTAGCTAGGATCGGTGGCGGTAGCACTAGCAGTCGGCTCCTGGGGAGACTAGGACGGGTCGCGCGGTCGTCGGGTTTCAACGAGGTTGAAGGTTTGCTCCGGGGGAGGCTTGATAATCTGAGAGATTAGTCGATTGAGAGTTGTTGTTGTGTCGTCCTTGAAACCTGGTATTTATACCTAGGGTTTCGACAGTTCCTTGCCTTTGAAGGATTATTAATTGAAGATTCTTAATCAATCTCTACTACCGGACTCCAATAAGGTTTCGTTTTCCTTATGAATCACGGAATGGGCTAAGCTGTAACCCAAACCCAAGTAGACTTAATTTTGGGCCGCAGGTATCGGCCCGCTATGCTAAATCCCCTAAAGGGATCTTGCCAAAAATACTTTTGGGCTCAAACAGCTTTTGTCTAGCACATTGTGTCCTAGTACTCAGCTAACTGAAATGTAGCTTCTGCTAGCTCCGAAAAACATTGCAACTGAAGCTAGGCTTGTTATGCTGGCTGCTCAAATTAAATAAGCGATATCATTTGACCATGTATTTCACTCATAATGGTTATCAACCTCAATGAACTTTCTATCATCATTTCTTTTGGATTACATGAGTATTGACAAGGTTGGTTGTCTAGCTGAGGCTGCAGAGAGTCATCTAGCTGATGTGTCAATATGTCTAGTTTCGATCATTTGCTGGATCATGGTGTCAAAAACAACTGTCATCTTTTCATTTGGATTACGTGGGTATTGAGACATGTTTCACTGATGTGTAACTATGTTCAAGGTTGGTGATCTAGCAGTTGAGGAGGCTGCAAAGTTGATTGATTTAGCAGATGTGCTAATATATTATGATGTTAAAAACAACTGCCTAAAGAGATTCCAGCAGCCATATCTCATACCTTGTGGCAGTGAAGAGATCAGTCGACATGCTCAAAATTATGATTGAGCAAATTCTTGCCACTGGGTATGTCTATATATAATTCTCAACTATTCTTATAATAAATCTCTATGCTGTAATAGTAGCAAGATCATCAAGTCTTTCATGCTCTCATCATGGTAGTCATCTTTTCGATTCAGACCTGACTGATGTGAGATGTCCTTGATTTTTACCCTCCCAACATGTTAAGTCCCTTTATATGAAGAACCAACATATATAATACAAGCTCATTGTACAATTATAAATGGTTTGTTGAGTGTTGCACTTCAAATAATAATGCGCATTGAGGTACTTTGCAATCTCACTAATGAAATTGAATCCACAAGCTACCTGAAGAGCTGGTATGTCCAAAACTCCAGATTTTATTACCAAAACAGAATGCGATCACTGATTTACATGAGATCACATAAACTTTTTACATGACATCACTGAGTTGCTTTGAAAGAAGTAGCCAGTGACAAGCACTGATCCCTCTCAACAGACTACCAGAGGAAGATTCTTGGAATCTATTCCTGAACAATTCAGGGAAGTCTTTTCATGAATCTACCAATTCCTATGATGAAGCGAGGGAGGTAGCTAGAGAATGCGCTGGTCTCCCAAATGCACTGAAAGAAGCTGCAAGGGCACTTGGACATAAATAGCTGACGAATGGAAGGAAGAAGATGCAAAGGCCCTGGGAGATAATGACTTGGACGAACGGAATCTAGCAGCTCCACAGCTAAATGCAGCTCAACCTGTCAACCCTAAAGATGAGAGAGACGTATATCACAAGAATAAATTTAAGCTATGATACCATGAGATCCCGATGATGCCAAGTTATTCTTCGTTCTTGCTGCATGTTCCGAGAAGATTATGATATATCAATTGAAGAATTGCTGATGGACTTGAAAGGTTTACTTAAATATTCCGACACGTACAATGCAAGAAGCCAGTGACAGAGCACATTCTGTTTTGACATACCTTAAGGGAAAGAAAAAGAAACAGATGCACACATAAAAGAGACATTAATTCATAAACAGCCAATTTGCACTCTTGCTTGTTCATCTTGAACAGATTCAAGAAACTTGGTCTACTCAGAACTTAAGAACAGCCTCATTTATCAAAATCTGCTTGGTGTGTAACTTTCTCCGTATTGCATGTCAATCCAAACCCAAGAGGATATAAAGGGTCATATGAGTTGCTTCCGACATCCAATGGGAGCTGTTCAACACTTTTAAACCATGTCACCGGTAGCTTGCCCTCGAAGTTATAATCTCCAAAGATAACATCTGCAATTCCCTCTCCTTCAGTACCAGGCAACCAAGCAGCAACAAGAGCATCCATCTTTTCCAAGAGACTTGGCTCTACAGTTAAGGGTCTTCCAGATATCAGAATCACCAATGTGGGGATTCTGTCAGCAACTGAGCTTATTACATCGGGTCCATCCAAAGGAATCACAAGCTCCAAGTTGTCGCCCTTGCATTCGGCATATGAACCTTCACCAACAGCAACAACTGCAAAAGAGATATCTTTACGTGCTAGGGTATCCGTTGATGGCAGTTGCTCATAAATTATTTCTGTTTCCTCTCCAACTGCCTTCTTGATAGCTTCGAAGATGGTTGTGCCTGGAAATGTAAATATAAATGTTGTCACTTTTAATTTAGTACTCGCAAGTGCACGAATCAATTGTAGAATAGAGGTGCAAGCATGAGGTCATTCCCTCAAGGACTGATTGAGACAATTTTGTTATGACAAGTGTGCTATACTTAAGTGAAACAAACTGATTTTTATGATGTGATTGAGGTTTAAATAGAAAATTAAAGAAAGAAAAACTAAAATTAAAGACAAGAATGAGCAATGAGATTTCTTTAAGTTTAAGAACAGATTATAAAGATGCTAAAGCATTGAATCCACCACCTAATACTCCTATCCTATTCTCTAGTTGATAAAAATTGAATTCCCTAGATTTCATGCTAAAGATTTCCGTACATAAGCCTTATCGATCCCAGACATATGCCAAAGTTCTTCTAACCTATGAATTCCAACTTATTGATCCTGTAAAGAACTCAAGTAGCCAAACTATAATTTACTCCACTTAATTAATGATCAGGTTCAAGCAAACATGTTCAACTCCATTAAGCACAAAAGAACTAGGAAATCATGCAAAAAAGAATATCGACTATGATCAAGCACTTGTATCCTTAATTCACAACTCTTTAATCACAAGATTAAATTATCTTTTGGCACCCTAGAAAACATCTACTCATTGATCAAGCATCATGTTCTCCAACCAAATAACTCATAAACAAAACCTAGGTCTTATTGATCCCGAGCAAAGATTTTGAATAAAAGTTCTATTAAAATGGTGATTAAGAGTTTAACATAGAAATCCAGAAATTCAATGGCAAACCAACTAAATAAATAGAATAGTCATACTAGGGGCTTCATCTCAGCCCTAGCTTAGAAGTTTAGCAATCCATAACTATGAAAAACATGACTAGAATCAAAGAAATCATGAAACAGACAATGGAAGAATTGAGGAACTTGGAACCAGCGTTGGTGAGAGCTTCTCTTCTCCTTGTTCTCTGCAGAATATGCTGCCTCCTCTGTCTAAAACGTGCTAGGTTTTCTCCTTGTATGTCTCTTTCCAAATCCTACTTAACTTGGGCTTCTTAGGTCTTCTAGTCCAACTTGGAATAGCTTTCTTCTCTCCAAAGAAACGCAGGGTTATTAAAGTCAATGCAAGAAATTACTCCAAGTATACCAGATACGTTCAGTCTTATCCCATTCAAGTACTAAGAGCAACGGATTTGGGCTTCACAAACCAGATTCTCAAAAGATATGCAAAATCCGTCAGAATCTGCCTTCCCGAACTAGGTTCACTTAAATCATCATAACTTGCTCCAGAAAAATGCGAATCCACTTCCGTAAAATTCCTTAGAAAGCTAACATCCGTATCTTTCCAATGGTGTAAGGCTCGCCTGCTAGTTCCTTCTGAGAAGGTACAGTTTAATACTTGAAGTTGACGCAACACAGAGACAATTCTGGAAAATCAGGATGGCCAGCATCCTTTCAATCCTGCGTGACTCTAAGCTCCAAATCTTTCTTTTCTCCAATTTAACCTACAAAACACAAACACAAAGTAAAAGACTCAAAAATGACAAGAACTAAGCCTAGAATCCGATATTTAAGGGTATAAAAATATATGAAATTATGAACCTATCAAATACCCCCAAACTTAGATTTTGCTAGTCCTCGAGCAAACAAGAAAAGAAAAATAAATAAGACTCAAAGCATGGACCTAATGTCTTCCAAACATCTCAGAGAACTCATATTGCCCACAAGTATGGTCAGTCAAGATTCAAGCAATCACAATATCAAATTCACAACTTCACTTAAAAGCTAATCTATTTTGATGACCATCATGCTCAAAATTTAGTGCAAGGACAATCAGACCAATGCAACAAAAGAAACCCAACCTCCTCATGTGTCAAACAAGTGTCAACTCAATTCCTCACAAGGATGCACTCAATTTCTTTTCTCTCATGATTTTTTGACTATGGCATAAGCTTCCATTTTCACTCAAGTTATATGTGAGAGGAATGATGTATAAAGGCAACAAATAGCTCACATATGACAACAAGAAAGAAAAGCTTTTTCTGAAAATATATTTTTAATTATGATCTCATGAAAGGAATGCCAAAACTCAGATGAAAGGCCAGTGACACCATATGCTCACCCCTCTGCACAAGTCTCCACAAATCGAATGTACAACTTCAAAGATCAAAGAGGTTTTTATTTAGGGTTGTAATGGGGCTATGGGTGTAAGTTTAAAGGAAGAAAGGATCTGGAAATCACAAAAATTCTAAGGAAATTAGTAGAGCACTACAATGATAATGTAGAGAGATAAGAACTTCAATGAATTTCCTCAAGGCAGTAAAACTTGAAACACATGAAGCAAGACATTGTTTTTCTTAAGGCCGGATGTCATCTTTTTGGGCCTTTGCTTCATTCTAATCACCATAATACAATAAAACAACTTATCGAATCCAAGGAAATTCTTCTTTTTTTTCTTTTTCTATTTTTTCTCGGCTATTTTTTTTTTTTTTTCAATGGCCATCAATATATATATATTTTTTCTCTTCCTTGGATCGACATTTACAATGACACTCCCCCATACTTGCTTACAAAAATCCCTTGAACAATAATGAATCTCTGAAAATTTTGCTCCACTAACTCCATAGAATAGGGTCAAGATATAGGTATACTAGGTTAAAGGGTAAGGACTTTGTGGTTGACCAAAGAAAAGGCTTAATGTAGGCTCAAGAGGGTTTATCTAGGGGGTTGCACAACTTGTGTGCATAACGGGACACAGGCTTTATTTGGCTATGGTGGTGAATCCTAGTGCCTTTATCCTTTCCCATCCATCATGCACTTCAACCATACGCTTTGAGAGGCTTTGGAGCAAGTTCTAGCATTTGTCCTTGTATAAAATATGCAAGTCGAATCCGAGTCTCAACCAAGATGAATAAAAGATGAGATCATGCAAAATCCACGTCAAGAAAATATGATGATCTATTCTAATTCACTCAGAAAAGAAAAGCACATATATAAGCTCAAATTCTCACAAGGGTAAAAATCAAGTTTAGCTCATCCTAGCATGCGTCAATCAAATTTCAATCATTACACCAATCCAACCATCAATGCAAGACAAGTTAAGCATGATAGTCATAAAAATCTATTAACAATTACTTAAAATCATGAATCAATACATGCCTGCAATCATCTTGAGACCATAATATTAATCCGTATGAAGTTCATGCTCATCATAGTGTTTGGAAGAAACCTAAGACTTAGACTAACAAAGAAACAAAACGAAAAACACAATTAAAACACAAATTTTTTTTTTTTGAATAAGGTCAAACAAAACACCGAACACAGACCTAAAATAAAATAAAAAATACGAAATCCCACCCCCAAACTTAAATTGAGCATTGTCCGCAATGTGAAGAACAAATCAGTCGCAGGATTGAAGTGCATGCTGCAATCCCCGAATATAAAACAGCAGTACAACAATAACAGTAAGGGGACAGAACACGACCAAAACACTAATGGATGAAAAAGAACTACTAAAAGAGAAGAAAAAAGTTAGGAAACGTCCCTGGTATGAAGGTAGCTGAGGGGAACACGATTAGAAGCCTCCTTCTTGCTGAACACGCACTCATCTTCTTCCAAGAATCATTGGGTTGCCTCCCAACAAGCGCTAAGTTTTATGTCTTCAGCCAGACCAAGTTTAAGCTCATTCATTTGGAGGATCAGTGAAAGAAACATGCTGCTCATTGGTGTCAAAAGATGTCTCCAAGTAAGGTTTGAGACGTTGACCATTCACTTTGAATACAGAGTTGTTCCTCAAGTTCTTGATTTCAATTGCTCCATGGGGAAACACCTTTGTGACCAGAAAAGGACCCATCCACCGAGATTTCAACTTCCCTGGAAAGAGTCTCAGTCGGGAGTTATATAGCAGCACCTTTTGGTTTGGTTCGAATGTCTTTTGACGAATGACTTTATCATGAAACCTCTTGGTGCGCTCCTTGTAAATTTTTGCATTCTCATAAGACTCATTACGAATTTCCTCCATCTCATTCAGCTGCAATGCTCTCTGTTCACCGGCTGCATTCATGTCAAAATTGTAGTGCTTGATTGCCCAATATGCTCGGTGCTCCAACTCCACCGGAAGATGACAAGTCTTCCCAAAAACTAAGCGATATGGCGACATGCCAATTGGAGTTTTATAGGCTGTCCTATACGCCCATAGAGCATCATTCAAACGTTGAGACCAATCTTTCCTATCTGGGCGAACTGTTTTCTCCAAAATATTTTTAATTTCCCGGTTGGAAATCTCAACTTGACCACTAGTTTGAGGGTGGTAAGGTGTAGCGACTTTGTGAGTGATGGAATATTTCTTCATAAGTGATGCGAATGGCTTGTTGCAAAAGTGTAGTCCTCCATCGCTTATAATGGCTCTAGGAGTGCCAAAACGAGCAAAAATATTGTCTTTGAGAAAAGAAAGTACCACCTTGTGATCATTAGTCTTGCAAGCAAGTGCTTCAACCCACTTTGATACATAATCCACTGCCACCAATATGTAGAGATTGCCAAAGGATTGAGGGAAGGGTCCCATGAAGTCTATTCCCCAAACATCAAATAATTCAACCACCAAAATATTACTCAAAGGCATCATGTCACGTTTAGAAATATTACCCATTCGTTGGCAGCGATCACATGAAGAACAAAATTCAAAAGCATCCTTGAATAATGTTGGCCAATAAAAGCCACTTTGAAGGACTTTAGCCGCTGTTTTCTTGGCTCCAAAATGCCCGCCACAAGCATAACTATGGCAGAAACGAAGAATGCTTTGAAACTCACTTTCTGGTACACATCTTCTAACCAATTGATCTGGGCAATATTTGAATAAATATGGTTCATCCCAAATATAATGCTTCACTTTCGAAAGAAATTTCTCCCTCTCTTGCTTGCTCCAATGATCTGGAATTTTTTTAGTAACAATAAAGTTCACAATATGAGCAAACCAAGGAGGAGAATCACGTACCATAAACAATTGTTCATCAGGGAAATTTTCATTCAAAGGAAGGCAGTCCACTTCATCATCTTCATGCACCAATCTACTCAAGTGGTCTGCAACCACATTCTCACTTCCTTTTTTATCTTTTATCTCCAAATCAAATTCTTGAAGTAAGAGAACCCAACGGATCAGTCGAGGCTTCGCATCTTTCTTGGCAAGTAAATATTTAAGGGCAGCATGATCAGTGTAGACAATTACTTTGGAACCAATCAAATAAGACCGGAACTTGTCTAGAGCAAACACAACCGCAAGCAACTATTTTTCGGTGGTAGAATAGTTAAGCTGAGCATCATTTAGAGTCTTTGAAGCATAATAAATAGCATGAGGAAGCCTCTCTATACGCTGCCCCAAAACTGCACCCACCGCATAATCCGACGCATCACACATTAATTCAAACGGCAAGTTCCAATCCAGAGGCTTTATGATAGGAGCTGAAGTTAGGAGGGCCTTGAGCTTGTTAAACGCCTCTAGACATGCTTCATCAAACACAAATTCTGCATCCTTTGCTAATAAATTGCTCAAGGGTCCTGCAATTTTGCTAAAATCCTTCATGAAACGTCGATAAAATCCGGCGTGCCCAAGGAAATAACGCACTCCCTTTACTGTTGTTGGTGGAGGAAGATTGGTAATTAAATCCACTTTTGCTTTGTCAACTTCAATGCCTTTGCTTGAAACAATATGCCCCAACACAATACCTTGCTTGACCATAAAATGGCACTTCTCCCAATTTAGCACAAGATTGGTTTCTTGACATCTTTTGAGCACTAGAGCTAAATGAAGCAAACAATCATCAAAAGAAGAACCAAAAACAGAGAAGTCGTCCATAAATACCTCAATAAATCGCTCCACCATGTCGGAGAAAATACTCATCATACACCGTTGGAAGGTAGCTGGTGCATTACACAATCCAAAAGGCATTCTTCGGTAAGCGAAAGTACCAAAAGGGCAAGTAAATGTTGTCTTTTCTTGGTCCTCCGGTGCAATAGGAATTTGATTATTCCCCAAATAGCCGTCAAGGAAACAATAATAACTATGACCCGCCAATCGCTCAAGCATCTGATCAATAAAAGGTAATGGAAAGTGGTCTTTGCGTGTGGCAGTGTTGAGCTTTCGATAATCAATACATACTCTCCATCCCGTAGTCATCCTTGTAGGCACTAATTCATCTTTTTCATTCTTCACAACGGTTATTCGGTGCATACACATTGTAGGACTTATACCTTTAATATCTGCAATTGTCCATCCAATCGCTGTTTTGTGAGCTTGAAGAACTTGCAACAACTTCTTTTCATCTTCTTCACAAAGGTCCGAAGCAATAATCACTGGAAGTGTCTCAAATTCACCCAAAAATACATATTTCAAGTGTGATGGCAGTGGCTTAAGCTCTAACTTCGGTGCTTGCTGAATGGAAGGCACAACTTTATTTGTGGACAGAGGTAAATACTCAAATTGGTTCCACTTTCTTGATTCAAAAACCGGTGCAGCATTAAGAAGCTTCTCTAACTCATCAACCTCTTTCTTCGCATCAAAATCCATTCCAGATTGTGTCAAGCATACTTCAAGGGGATCTTGAGATGAATTCAAAACAAAAGATTCATGAGTAATAGGAGAAATAGAATCAACCATAAAGCATTTACCATCATCAGAGGGACGTCGACCCGCTTCAAAAATCTTGTACTCCACCGACATGTCACCAACTGTCATAGATAGAAGTCCATCTTTTCCTTTAATTATGGTATCAGCAGTAGCCATAAATGCACGACCCAAAATGATTGGTACATCCTCACTTGAGTAAGCATCCGGTTCAGTTTCAAGAATGACAAAATCTGCAGGCAATATGAACTTATCAACCTTCACTAACACATCTTCAACAATTCCCTTTGGCCTCTTGACTGATCGGTCTGCAAATTGCAAGGTGATTGATGTTGGTTGCAGGTCACCAAGCTTTAATTTCAAATATAGAGAGTACGGCATCAAGTTAACGCTGGCACCCAAGTCCATCAAAGCACGCTCAAAATAATGATCACCAATTGTGCAAGGGATTGTAAAGCTGCCCGGATCCTTCAACTTTGGAGGGAGTCTTCTTTGAATTACGGCACTGACCTCTTCTGACAACAACACCTTCTTATGATCTTCAAATTTTTTCTTGTTAGTGCATAACTCCTTCAAAAACTTCGCATAAGCTGGGATTTGTTTAATGGCATCAAGCAAAGGAATATTAATCTGCACCTTGCGAAATAGTTCCATAATCTCGGTCAAGTGCCTATCTTTCTTTGGCTTCTGAAGTAATTCTGGATATGGAGGTTTAGGAACAAATTGAGACTCTGTAGTAGGCCTTAAAGTCGTTTCTGTGGCGCTAGAAGTCGCTGGGTTCGAATCAGTTCGTTTTCTGGATTGCTGTTGCAGCTTCAATCCTCCTGCAGATTCCTTCTCTGCTGATTCATTAATTTCTGGGTTCCCCTGTTCAACTTCTTCTTTATCTCTTGGACTACGAGCTTTATTATCAATTTCTTTTCCACTCCTCAATGTGATCACAGCTTTCATAGGCTCATGTTTCTCAAATTGACCCATTGGATTAGCAAGAGGTTGGCTAGGTAAACGCCCTTGTTCTCTCTCATTCAAGGCAGTGGCAATCTGTCCAACTTGAACTTCTAGCTTAGAAATAGCTTGAGATTGAACTTGCTGCTCTTTCTTGGTCTCTTGAATAGCTTGAAGCATCTGAGCATTAGCCTTTTGAAATTCCATCTGATTTTGTGCAAGTTGCTGCATGGTTTCTTCAAGAGATGGTTTCTTTTGTTCAATTGGCCCTTGATAATTTTGCATGGGAGGATTCCTTGGCATCTGCACTTGATTATTATTGCTATAAGAGAAATTTGGATGTTGCCTCCAACCTGGATTATATGTATTTGAAAAAGGATCATTCACAGGCCTTCTATAATTATTCACCATGTTGACTTGCTCATCTTGAAAGAAATTTTCGGGACAAGCCTCTGTGGTATGCGCAATACTTGAACACGAAGCACATGTTTCCCTTGCAGCCTTATTTAACAGAGGAGTAAGGCTCTTCATTTGTCTCGCCAAGGTTGCCACTTGCTCTTCCAACTTAGTACTTGCACTAACCTCATACAGTCCTCCTCTTTTGGGCACTGATGTATAAGGATCATATTGCTGCGAATTTTCACATATAGTCTCAAAAGCTTGAATTGCCTCTTCTGCTGTCTTTCCCATCAAGCTTCCACCAACTATAGCATCCACCATAGTTCTACTTTGGGCATTCAAACCTCTGTAGAAAAATTGAGCCTTTTGGGGTTTAGAAAATCCATGGTGAGGACACTTCAAGAACAAATCCTTATAACGCTCCCAACTCTCATAAAAAGGTTCTCCTTCGGGTTGAGAGAAACCAAAAATTTCTGCTTGGAGAGCATTGGTTTTCTTAGCTGGGAAGAATTTCAACAAGAACTTTTTAACCAAATCATCCCAAGTATTGATGGAACTAGGGGGAAGAGAGCTTAGCCACTTTCTTGTCTTGTCCTTCAATGAAAAAGGGAAAAGCCTTAAACGGATCTGCTCATCTGATATCTCATACCGAAAAGTTCCACATATGTCTTTGAATTCCTCCACATGGAGATAAGGATCTTCATTCGTCTTCCCATAAAAGTTAGGCAAGCTCTGGATTGTTGCTGGTCTAATCTCAAAACGCACTCCTGCAGGAATAGGAGCTACAACAATACAAGATGATGTTGTGAGTGCAGTAGGAGCCGTGAACTCCTTCAATGCTTTTGTTTCATCTTCTGCCATTGGAACCGCAACTTGTGCTTGAGTTCTTGCTTGCCTTAAAAGTCTCCTACGAGTTCGTTCAATCTCCGGATCGTATACAATGAGATCTAAATTCTGGGATCGACGACCTTGCATAAACAAAATTCAAACCTACAAGAAAAACAAACAAAAAATAAGTAAAAGAAAAGAAAAAAAAAAAACTATACAAAAATTAAGTATGGCACAACTGACAAATCAAATTGAATTAAGTCAGTCCCCGGCAACGGCGCCAAAAACTTGTTGTCAATTTTAATTTAGTACTCGCAAGTGCACGAATCAATTGTAGAATAGAGGTGCAAGCACGAGGTCATTCCCTCAAGGACTGATTGAGACAATTTTGTTATGACAAGTGTGCTATACTTAAGTGAAACAAACTGATTTTTATATGTGATTGAGGTTTAAATAGAAAATTAAAGAAAGAAAAACTAAAATTAAAGACAAGAATGAGCAATGAGATTTCTTTAAGTTTAAGAACAGATTATAAAGATGCTAAAGCATTGAATCCACCACCTAATAATACTCCTATCCTATTCTCTAGTTGATAACAATTGAATTCCCTAGATTTCATGCTAAAGATTTCCGTACATAAGCCTTATTGATCCCAGACATATGCCAAAGTTCTTCTAACCTATGAATTCCAACTTATTGATCCTGTATAGAACTCAAGTAGCCAAACTATAATTTACTCCACTTAATTAATGATCAGGTTCAAGCAAACATGTTCAACTCCATTAAGCACAAAAGAACTAGGAAATCATGCAAAAAAGAATATCGACTATGATCAAGCACTTGTATCCTTAATTCACAACTCTTTAATCACAAGATTAAATTATCTTTTGGCACCCTAGAAAACATCTACTCATTGATCAAGCATCATGTTCTCCAACCAAATAACTCATAAACAAAACCTAGGTCTTATTGATCCCGAGCAAAGATTTTGAATAAAAAGTTCTATTAAAATGGTGATTAAGAGTTTAACATAGAAATCCAGAAATTCAATGGCAAACCAACTAAATAAATAGAATAGTCATACTAGGGGCTTCATCTCAGCCCTAGCTTAGAAGTTTAGCAATCCATAACTATGAAAAACATGACTAGAATCAAAGAAATCATGAAACAGACAATGGAAGAATTGAGGAACTTGGAACCAGCGTTGGTGAGAGCCTCTCTTCTCCTTGTTCTCTGCAGAATATGCTGCCTCCTCTGTCTAAAACGTGCTAGGTTTTCTCCTTGTATGTCTCTTTCCAAATCCTACTTGACTTGGGCTTCTTAGGTCTTCTAGTCCAACTTGGAATAGCTTTCTTCTCTCCAAAGAAACGCAGGGTTATTAAAGTCAATGCAAGAAATTACTCCAAGTATACCAGATACGTTCAGTCTTATCCCATTCAAGTACTAAGAGCAACGGATTTGGGCTTCACAAACCAGATTCTCAAAAGATATGCAAAATCCGTCAGAATCTGCCTTCCCGAACTAGGTTCACTTAAATCATCATAACTTGCTCCAGAAAAATGCGAATCCACTTCCGTAAAATTCCTTAGAAAGCTAACATCCGTATCTTTCCAATGGTGTAAGGCTCGCCTGCTAGTTCCTTCTGAGAAGGTACAGTTTAATACTTGAAGTTGACGCAACACAGAGACAATTCTGGAAAATCAGGATGGCCAGCATCCTTTCAATCCTGCGTGACTCTAAGCTCCAAATCTTTCTTTTCTCCAATTTAACCTACAAAACACAAACACAAAGTAAAAGACTCAAAAATGACAAGAACTAAGCCTAGAATCCGATATTTAAGGGTATAAAAATATATGAAATTATGAACCTATCAATAAACATGAAAATTTACAATTTTTGTAGCTCTTGTTATCTATAAAATTTCAGTCTAAACTTCAAATATTGTTGCAAAACAAAAGAATCCATGTGGTAGAAAAACCATTTTTGTTTGACTATTTTTCACGTCAAGAAAACTTTGGTGTAGCGTGGTTTAAAGAGTAACAACTTGAAATGGAAAACTTCTTGTTACATCCAACTCAGACCTGACATGGTACAAATGTCATGCTATAATGAACATCAAAGTATCAAACATGTAGCCTTATCAATTAATAAAATCCTGGGGAAATAGCAATATTACATACCAATGGTGAACCTGCCACTTAATCCAGACTTAGTAACTGTCCATCCTCCACACTGATATCCAAGATCATCAGCATGCGTTCCGGTAACCAGTATTATTTTGGCTTTTCTATCTAATGGAAGAAAAGGTTTTCTTGGCTCCTTTCCATTCTTCAACAGAACCAATGACTTGCGAACAGCTTTGCGTGCCAGATCCCTATGCAGCTGCATTGTAATGATATCCGTAAAAACTGGTATCAGATATTAAATTGTCTGAGGTGAAAATAAGATAGGATAACTGTGTATTATAGGTTTACCTTACAACCAACTTTGTCCAGCAAAGATCTATCAGAAAAGGGATGTTCAAAAAGACTAGCAACAAACTTTACCCTCAGTATTCTCTCAACAGCATCATCTATCCTGGACATTGGTACCTCCCCATGTTCCACCAGATTCACTAAATCATCTACAAAATTTTCAAATCTGAAAGGCACCATAAACTGCATAACTTCTCAATTAGACAAATGAACTAAAAATCAACGAAAACAACGAATAGTATGGCTTTAAAAATTGTAGTTCAATATCTACCATGTCAATTCCAGCATTGACAGCAGATAAAACGCAGAAACGATAGTTTGACCCTTGAGGCTCACTGAGTGTTTCAATACCATCCCAGTCAGAAATCACAATTCCCTGCAGCAGAACATACCCTGATAAGTATTCAGACGTATATTTTTGTTACTTATGCAAACTATTTGTATGATACATCAAATACCAATACTGTTGTAGTTTGGTGTAAAGAAAACTAAATGTAGAATACTGTCAGATGTGATTTCTTGTACAATGGCATGGGCAATGTCTTTCACATTGCTCACCAAGAAAAAAGTTCACATTATCTAGTTGCTCACCTTAAATCCTAGCTTTTCTTTCAAGATTTCAGTCAGGAGAAAACGATCAGCATGTAGTCTATTTCCATTCCAGCTGGAATAAGATGCCATAATGGTGGAAACTCCTTGAGAAATGCAGTCCAGATAAGGTGCCATATGAATCCTCTCTAAGTCATCGTAAGATGATATGGTATTTCCCTCATTTACACCTTTATGTGTACCGCCATCTCCAACAAAATGCTTGGCGCATGCAATAGTGTTGTTTCTGGAATCAAAAGAATGTAAGATAAGGGCATCTCCAAGAGAGTAGCTATTTTAATTTTTTTTTGAAATTTAACAAATATTAGGATAAAATCTATCTCCAATAGAATAGCTATCCAATACCTAAATTTAGCTTTAGCTAAAAACTCTAGCTATATTTAGCTAGGATGAGAGAAAATTTAACTAAAACCTAAATTTAACTTGAAATTTAGGAATTCTGCTGGAGCATAACTTAATAGCTAACTAGATATATTTCACTTTTAGCTACTTTTAGCTATGAATATAAGTATCACTGTTGGAGATGCTCTAAATTAGCAATTTCTTAAATGTAAGAGCAAGTGATATGGGACTTGAATTGGAATACAATATCAAAGTTGCCAATTAAGGGATGAATGCGTTAAGAAAGATGAACAAGTTAGTACAGAAGAAATATGACCACATAATTTTACAGACATCCATCATCTTGGCAGAAGTAGTCAAGTAGGGGGACCAATAATTTTCTTTGATATCCCCAAAAAGTATTTGGTTTATTTATATTTCCCCTAACCCCTAATTTGCATGAAATGGTATTTGACAATTCAATTTCCTAATATGTTTCCTTTCAAACAAGATAGTTAATTGGCAAAAGAAGAATAAAGAAGCAATCCTCTCTACCTTCCCAGTATAAAAGGGTAACCATTTTCATGCCCTTGGGGTGGCTTCCCCTGCAAGCCTGAGATAATGGATGTCATCTTTCTAACAATTTCAGTGTCTTCGCTGTAACTCTCGTAGCATCATCCCCACCTGGGATCTCTGCATACCTGCCAAAACTCATTCAATTGAATATATATATTGATAATATCAAATACCCAATTAGTACAGTAATGATGATGTGATCACCCACATAAGTTACACAAGTATCACAGCAGTACCAAATGCAATCTTTGCAAGCTAAAGAAACATTGTAAGAAATGGCATCGAAATCTGAGTAACTGTAGTTCCAGTAAACATTGTAATCTGAGTAACATTGTAAGAGCAGTTGCCTCACCAATCCTTTGAGCCAAATCCGCATCTCTGTCACATAATTCAAACATTTAGGGACAAATTAAACGAGAATCTTGAAATGGTTGGATCATAATCAGATATTGGAAGTCCCTTCTTTTGTATGATTAATTATGTTACTTGACGTCGAAGCAACCTTGATATATACTACAAGGAAAAGATTGAAACAGAGAAAATGCAACCCAATGGTCACCCTATTCACTTTCAGAGACCAGCATTATAATAAAAATTCAGTTGTTTCGAGTCATAACTCTAATCTAAATAACAAATTCGATTCTTAGGAAAAGAGGAAAGGAGACTAACCTGGTAGCCCCAAGACCAACATTATGAGGAAATATAGTGGCACCGTAGACGCTATTGTTCCCATGAACAGCATCAATCCCATATATCAATGGAATCCGGAGCCGGGTTTCCAGCGCACACCTCTGAAACCCGTCAACCATATCAGCCCAGTCCGCCGATAAAGCCTTCCTAAACGGCCCACTTCCTGCACCACTGGTTACACTCCCTAGCACATACATGAATATATATATAGTCATCATCAGCTGCATAAACAAAACCATACAGAGAGGAAGAGAGATGTACCGATTGAGAAGTCTTTAATGGCAGAAGGTGTAGCGACCTGACGCTCTATCTGGGTCATCTGCCCCACCTTTTCTTTCAAAGTCATGCGAGAAAGGAGGTCCTTGACTCGAGCTTCAATGGGTTCGTTTGGGTTTCTGTATATGCAATTTAAGTTCTTAACTGTTTCCATCTTGAGCTATACTACCCAATGAGCTCTTCAGCTTCTTTAGGCTCAGTTCAAGAAACCCAGAAGAGAATCTGAAACTTGTAGTGAAATTCACAACTGGGTACTAGATGCTAGTGTTGCAGTGCAGCTTTATTATATGAAGTCTACAACTTGTAGTGGTCGCGCCTTTTCATGAGACTATGGTTTATTTATTTATTTTCTTAAATGTCACAAACTAGAAACATATACATAGGAGATGCCGAGATGGTTCCCGACTTCCTGTGATTCTCACCATCGAGATGATAACAACGACAAGCCCAAACTTTCTCACTATCACAATGGTATATTGACTATATAACTATATTCATTTGTTTTTAGGCCCAAACGACGGGTGGGTTGGTCACTAAATGCAATCTCAAGTTCCCATGGACGTCTCACCTCTCACAGGAGGCTACCGTGGACTCCGTTGCAGATGACTTGATATTTTCATGGTCAAGATTGATGGAAGTTTTTTTTTGAAAGGAGATTGATGGAAGTTTTTATCAACACATAAATCTATGAACCATATTGATTGAAATGCACTCAATTGTGAAAAAAATGAAACATATGCTCCAAACTGAAATACATATTTGCACTAATGGAGGCAAGCTTCTAGCAAATCAATGCTTCTAGTTAGAGATAAGGATTGTAATGGAAATTGAAAATTGTGTTAGGCACTAAGGATTATAACAGACTAACTAAACAAGCTGTAATATATGAAAAATTTTACCATGCAGATGGCTGTGTGATCACGTGCATGAATTAAATTTGTCACAAAGAATGAGAACCGCAGAATAGGAGAAGATTGGAAGGACCGTTACACAATTGATATGCATACTATGGAGATCTGCACCCCAGCCGAATCCATAATATATTATTCGGCAGCAAGTGGAGAATTAAGATACTGTTTGTCTAGCTAGAATAGAATCTGCAAAAGTCTTGTCAGATTTATTTTCACGGTGTTCAGACTCCAACACCCTGCATGTTTCATTGATTATTTCCCTTAATCCTTCGAACCTTTATCCCTCCTTGGTCGGTTTTCTCATTCCAGTTTCTTCTTAGCTAGCTGCCTGTACTTGAGAGGTGAGACCTTGTTCTTGTAGTTTATTCTTTCCTGTTCTCAGGTACGGAATCAGGAATTAAATTTGAGGTGGGTTATATTTACCTTATGCTGGGAGGAAAAATTATTCTTAAAAATTTGGCAAAGTATACTTCGTTTTGTTGGAATATCTCAATTACATAACACTTGTCAAAATATTATTCACTTTTGTTACCCAAATCTAACAATAGAAAATTAAAGCAATTCAAAGTTAAATATTCAATGTCAATACAAATTCAACTAGAGAGAACAAGAAGAATCATCACTAGACAAACTTAATCACTTTGTACCATATAAGAGTCAAACTTAACCAAACCAAAATTAATAATACAAATTCAATCTTTTTTTTTTTTTTTTGAATAAAGGGCTGGTGCGGCTACCCTCAAGCCTTGATTAATGAAACCGTCGAATACAAGGGGGGGACATTGAGCCTAAACCCCTGATTACAATAGACACCTAGAGTACATCCTGAAATAATATCCTGAGTCTCTACTAAACAATTGTATTCAAATACACACCAACTAGCAAAGACCGCGCTCCAGACGGTTCTATTTGCTTCCCAGCGGTGACACAACGGAAAGGTAACTCGGTCGACAACTCGAAGACAGCATAGCATAATATCCATTCTCACAGCTTTCCCACCATGTTGCCACTGGAAAATAGTTCCAGTGACATCAAGTTTCACCCTGCCACTAGGAGGCAGCGACCATTTGACGAAGCAAGGAACTCGCCGCCTACCTAGAGCAGATAAGGCACTTAGAGTGCACACACAGGCACATAGCCCGACTACCCCTACATAGCCAATGTGGGGACTTATTGCTCGCATAAAGCGCGACAGGACTAAACAAAGCAAGTAAATAAAAACATTAAATAAACTATAACCTAAGCCAGGGCCCAAATAGGCTCCAACCCAATCTTCTGCCCACAGCGGGCCCACAAGCAGTACCCAAGCCCAAAGGGTCAGACCAGAAAGTGGGCCGCACCCAGTCCTCCCGGCCCAAGTCATTTGCTGCAATGCGCCTCCACCAAACCTGCCTCGCCCCCATTGGCGTTGGACCATCCACGCGACTTCGACGCCGTCCAACCATCGGCGAATGACGCCGACCATCGCGGTTCCCACCCAACACCAACCAGAGCCTAGAAACTCTATCCCACGATCCGAAGCAATCGTCTGATCACCGTCATCAGTCAATTCAATCTCTTTTTTTTTTGAAAGGATCTCTTTTTTAGGAATCAATAGATTTGATTACTTATATCAAGAAATCTAAAAATACCCAAATTCTAAACTAAATTACATTCTAATTTCATCAAAAAAATTCATACCTTAATCAAGTTAAGAGAATTCCTTTCAAAAAAATAAAAAATAAAGTTAAGAGAATGAGAGCAGAGACATAGAGTGCTGAGGAGAGGAGAGAGTGACTTGTAGAGAGGTGAAAGACCGACGCTGATGTGCAAAGCAAGGTGAGAGGTGAGGAGGGGACGACAGAGATGAGGAGGAAAGGGGAGAAAAGACAGAAAAGAGGAGAAAAGGTGAGGAGGGGAGTCAGGGGGACGACATAAAAGAAGGAAGAAAAGACAGAAAAGAGGAGAAAAGGGAAGAAAAAGAGAGAGTTGTTGCAGTTTGCTATATATATTTATATATATTATATATGTTTTTTTTTTAAGTGCTATAACCTAGTGTATATATAATCATTTTTTTCTCTCCAAAATGTTGAGGTGTGCTGCAACACACCCCAGCCCACCTCTTGTTTTGATTTAGTGGCTTTCCAATGGCCTCCAGCTCACAAATACCCTGTGCATCTCCTCCTTCATCAGCTCTTTGATTCGGTGCTCTATATCTCTTTCCTATTGTGGATTCACACAGTCAATAATTTCTTAGTCCTTCTCTCCCTTCTTTCCCTTGTTTGCTTAATTCTCACTGGAAATTAGTCTCTTTCTTGCTCGTTTCAATTTTCAATCTTCGCCGTCAATGTCGGACTATCTTCACTCTCCGGCTGTAGAGCCGTTTAGCCTGCAGCAGCGGCTCCAGGCGCTGATCGAGGGCGCCAGGGAGAACTGGACCTATGCCATCTTCTGGCAGTCGTCGTACGACATGTCGGGAGATTCCGTTCTCGGGTGGGGTGACGGGTTCTACAAGGACGAGAGTGATAAATGGAAAGCGAGGCCCAAAAAGATGACGTCATTAGTCGAGCAGGAGCACCGGAAGAAAGTGCTCAGGGAACTCAACTCTTTGATTTCTGGGGCCGACACCACCGCCGACGACGAGGTCGTAGATCAAGTCACTGGTACAGAATGGTTCTTCCTTGTTTCCATGACCCATAGTTTCCTCAACGGCGGCGGGTTGCCGGGTCAGGCCTTTTTCTATTCCAACCCGGTCTGGGTCACCGGGCCGGACCGCCTAGCGGCGTCCTCCTGCGAGCGGGCCCGCCAAGCTCAGGTCTCCGGCCTACAGACTATGGTCTGCGTCCCGACGGCGAATGGGGTGGTCGAATTGGGCTCGACGGAGCTGATATTCCAGAGCTCGGATGTGATGAACGAGGCCCGAGTATTGTTTGATTTCAATAATCTTGAAGTCGGCTCTTGGCCTGTAGCTCTGGCCACTTCAGGACCGAGTAGCAGTAACCATCACATCTCTAAGCCGATTCAGTTTGACAACCACCCTAGTTCCAGTAGCTCTTCTGCATCATCAGCTACTCAGTGGAAGTATGATGTGTTTTTGAGTTTCAGGGGTCCTGACACTCGAAGGAGTATTATATCTGATTTATACGATCGGCTGCAAAACAAGAGAGGAATTAGAACATTTATGGATGATCCAGATCTTCGAGTAGGGGATGCTATTTCTCCCGCTCTCTTAAAGGCGATTGAAGAATCAAGGTTTGCAATCGTTGTTCTATCGAAAAATTATGCTCATTCTACTTGGTGTTTGGAGGAACTTACAAGTATCTGTCAGTGCATGAAAGACTTCAACAGAATTCTTCCACTTTTCTATAATGTGGAACCCTCTGATGTAAGGTACCGGAAAAGGAGTTTCCGAAGAGCTTTCGATAAGCATGAACGCTCTGGGCGACACACATCAGAGAAGGTGCAGCGGTGGAATGATGCGTTAAACAAAGTGGCCAGTTTTTCTGGGTGGCATACAAAGAATTTTAAGTAAGGATCATGATGAAACTATCTATTTTGGATTTAGTGTTAATTTTCCTGATGAATGTGGTTATTTGACCCTTGATTCTTCCTTTCTTGTAGGAGTGATAGAGATCTTGTTGACTCCATTGTGGAATTTGTGTGCAGTAAAGTACAACCTATTGAAATCGGGTTTACAATGTTCGCCGGAGATTTTCAAGCATTTGAAGCAACAAGAAAAAGCATGAATGAGGTTATGAAGGCGCTTCAAGATGACGAGGTCACTGCCCTTGGGGTCTATGGAATGGGAGGGGTCGGCAAGACAACCATGGTTAAACATGTCGGTGCGCTAGCCCGCAAGAATGGAATTTTTAACCATGTACTTCTGGCTGTCATATCCCAAAGCCCTGACTCGAGAAATATTCAAGCCACATTGGCAGAGCTGCTGGGCTTCAAATTCAAGTGGGAGACAGAAATTGGAAGAGCCGCTGAGTTGCATGAGAAGATAATGAGTAAAAATAAGATCCTTATAATCCTGGACGACATGTGGGAGAGAATGGATTTGTCAAGAATAGGAATTCCCAGCTATGACGAGCTCAAAAAATACAATTCTAAAGTCCTACTCACCACGAGGAGATTGCATGTTTGTAATTCCATGGACAGCCAAGTAAGCATTCCTCTCGATATCTTATCAGAAGAAGATTCTTGGAAATTGTTTATGAGAAATGCAGGAAGGTCTTTTGAATCCTCCAATTTTAATAACGTAGCAAGAAAGGTAGCTGCAGAATGTAGGGGTCTACCAATTGCATTGATAGCAGTTGCAAGGGCACTCAGAGATAAAGATCTGGCGGAATGGCAAAAAGCAGCTCAACGACTAGAGAAGTCGCAAATTGCCAACCCTGATGATAAGGGAGATGCATTCGAATGTATAAAATTAAGCTTTGATTACTTGAAAGATGAGGACCACAAGTCATGCTTCTTGCTCTGTTGCCTATTCCCAGAAGACCATGAAATCAATATAGAAGACTTGTTCAGGTATGCGATTGGAAAAGGATTGTTTCAAGATGCCGAAACAATGTACGAAGCCAGAGGAACAGCAGATTCAGTGGTCAAGTACCTGAAAGATTCTAGCTTGCTTTTGGAGAGTGAATACATTGGATGTGTAAAGATGCATGATGTCATCCGGGATACAGCCATGAATATTGCAAAATCTAAAGATGGACATCGGTTTACGGTAAAAGTTGGCTGTGGTTTAGAGGATTGGCGGCCACGCGGATTACATGAAGGCTGCACTGCTATTTCACTAATGAGGAACAAAATTCGCAAGCTACCCGAAGAAGAGTTGGTATGTCCAAATCTCCAGCTTTTATTACTAAAACAGAATGCTGATTTAAATGAGATCCCAGAAAAGTTTATCCAAAATCTGAATAAATTAAGGCTCTTGGATCTTAGCAACACTAGTATTTCCGTATTACCCCAATCATTCAGTCTCCTTACCAACCTTCAAGCTTTGAATTTAGATTTTTGCGAGCAATTGATTGACATATCCGTAGTGGGAAAACTTAAGAAGCTTGAAATTCTTAGTATGAGACAATGTCCTCTCAAGAAACTGTCGAGAGAAATAGGACATTTGACCAATCTAAGAATTTTGGATGTCAGTTCCACTGAATTTCTCATAATTCCACCTAAAGTGATACCGAAGTTGC
This sequence comes from Rosa lucieae, assembly GCA_024704745.1. Classification (NCBI taxonomy): domain Eukaryota; kingdom Viridiplantae; phylum Streptophyta; class Magnoliopsida; order Rosales; family Rosaceae; genus Rosa; species Rosa lucieae. Next base: position 83,426,104 of record CM045496.1, on the reverse strand, counting down.
ATAAATTAGAAGAACTGTATATACTAAACTGTGGATTTGAGGATTGGGGGAGTGAAGTTGAGAGAGAAGGAGAAGAAACTGAATTGGTTTTCCCTGTTTTGTCAAATTTGAAAAATTGGCAGGTTTGCATATCTGATGCTAAATGCACACCTAAATGTCTTGAGGTCAATGGAGAATATCATAATTCAAGATCCTTGTTTCTTAATGGAGCAACCATAAGTACCTTACCTGACTGGTTTATCAACACAGTGACAAAGAAAACAGAGAAGCTAGAGTACAGTCGCTGCAAAGGGATGAGTGACATTCTTATGGAACATGACCATGGGAGGTTATATAAGCTCAAGCATCTTAGAGTATGTGGTTATTTTTGTGATTCCTATGTGTACTTGAAGGAGTTGATGAACACAACAAGACGAGTTCAAAAAGGACCAGTGTTTATGAATTTGGAAGAGTTGCATCTGATAGATCTGATCCACCTTAATGAGTTGTGTGTTGGAGAGTTACCACATGGGTCTCTCTTCAATCTGAAGGTATTGCATATATCTTTTTGTAATATTTTGAAGAATGTATCAAAACTGGTACAGAGACTACCAAATCTGGAGAGACTATATTTAAATTGCATGGATGACCTGGAATATGTGTTTGGATGTGAAGGGTTTGAGCCGAAAGAATCAAAACTGAGAGAGATGCAGTTGTTGGGTCCAAATTCAGTGAAGAGTATTTGTAGTGGTCCTGCCCCACGCGTAATGTTCCAGAGTCTTAAAAGTTTGACTTTTTACCGTTGCGAGTTGCTGCAAAGTCTGTTCGCATATGATGTAGCCCAGAATCTTGTTCAATTGGAAGACCTTTTAGTAGAATGGTGCCCTTTGTTGGTAAGAGTAATTGAAGCAGTGAACAACGAGAAGACTACGGTTCTTCGAAAAATGAAGAACTTGGTTTTCATGGGACTTCCCAAGTTGTATGGTGCAAGTGCTACTATTGACATTGAGTGTCCTTCATTGGAACACTTGATTGTGGTGGATTGTCCCCGGTTTTCATTTTCAACCTCTTCCTTAAGCAGGAACCCGTCTTCATTTTCAACCTCTGCTTCCGACTACTTTGGCAGCACCAACCTAGTCAAACTCAATGATCAACAACATCTTCAACTTCTATCATCAAGGTATGAAGCTATGTCATGAACTGAATTTCTTTTTCTTTTCATTGAATGGTGGCGATGTCGTAAGTACTTAAATGAGTTCCACATATATTTTCATTATTTATTTGCTTTCCCAATATCTTATAGTGCAAACGAGTTCTGCATATGGTACAGCAAGCAATGTTTAACTACCCTTTTCTTTCTCACTCTTATATTTTTTTTTTCTTTGTTATCATAATCATAATCATAAATCATTCTTTCTTTTTAATTTTGATAATTAACTGATGTTTGATAATAAATTTGTGAAAAAAGATGATATCACACAGTAAAGTAGTTCATGTGCTTGATGATTGTTTTGTTCCACTACTTACTAATACAAATTACTTATGTAAAAATGTATAGTTTGAAACGAAATTTCAAAGAGGATCATTACAAGTGGAAATGCATGTGCTCTACATATGAAGCAGAAATTTGTGACCTATGAATGGGTACTTTTTTTTTTTTGTTGATTTAGTGTGGCCAAGCGTTGTTAGTATAAAATATACTATATCTGTAGAATGACCTATATATTTATATTATAGTATGGAATATCTGTAGAAAACTAGAAATGCAAGTGTCGTTCGTCGTCAATGTAATTGCAGCTAGCCATGGGGAGGAAGAGAAGTGTAAAGTGTTAGCATTTTGAAACTATTCTTTCCAGTGATGATTCTGCAGTCATCAAATATATGTGGCTACAACTAACAACTAGTGTGGGGATGAAGAGAAGTAGTGTTGGCATTTTGAATTAAATTATTAACAACTCATGTCTTCTGCATAAAGATCCTCTTCCAAAGTTTGGAGTCCTACGACCACAATGCATAGCTCATTGAGTCCCATCCCTTGAAACCAAAGTAACCTCTGTTTTTTTATATTATGTGTGAATGTGAGTGCAGGTTGATGAACTTGTACAGGCTCAGTTAATACACTATAAGAGTTGGTTAGTTTTGACTTAAAAACTGGATGTTGCAAAGATTTCTCATAGTCATTCAAGTGAAGCAGTTAATTCACATTCAGGAGAATGTTTAGGAAGATTCCCGCGAGAAGGTTTTCTCCAAATCTCTTTTCTCTGAATTCATTTCTTCATCAGTATGTTTTTCATGCTCTTCTTAATTTACTTCATGTTATGGTAACATATTCATAGCAGAAGATGTCCCAGACTCCCAGTAATCAACTCATATGATAATTGTAACTGCAAGAAGTAGGGACTTCATTGTGAATGCAAACATGCATTAGAACTTGTTATGCTACTTAAAGAAATAATTTTTGCCAAAGTAGTTCAGTCTTTCTGTTGTTTTCCATTACGATCAGGGTTGGTCATCTTGGTGAGGCTGCAAATCCGATTAATACGCTTGAAGCTGCATTGCCTGATCGTGACTTTCAAGAAAGCCACAGGGATTATGACAGCCATTAATTCTAGGAACCTTGGAGAATGAAGAGATCAGTTGACATGCTCCATCAGGATGATATTTGATTCTTGCCATTGGTATGTGCATATAAAATTGTTAAATAATTCAACAATACTGTGAATATATCTCTATGGTCAGAGCCGCCTAATATTTACCAAAAAGTTGATTCAGGACCTGGTGTCTGTGGGGACAATAGTATCTGCACTTTGAAAGCAGATAAGAGGCCAACCTGTGAATGCCCAAGAGGATACTCTTTACTTGATCCAAACGACCCGTACGGGACCTGCAATCCAGATTTCAGACAAGACTCTGACAATGAGCTTAGTTATTCAAAAGATCTGTTTGATGTTCAGGTGCTAACAAATACTGATTGGCTTACCTCTGGTTATGAGCAGTTGTAACAACATCATGGTCTCATTATGCTCTTACTATGGTTGTTGTCCAAAGGTCTTCTGAGTTTCAATTAAAATGCCTGGCTATTGGCTAATGTCCTTGAAGGTGTTTCTTATATCTTAACCAGTTACAGTAACGATACAAACATTGGAACAATAAAAAAGAAGGCAAATCTACGGAAAATACTTCATATCAATGATGATTGTTTTATGTCTCTTTACTCTAGTTAAGTAGTAATGCAAATAACATACAATGTTATTTTTTAATTTATTATTAATAATAATTTTTTCCAATTAGATGCGGCTGTGTATCTGCTATGTACTGAAGTCTCTCAAAGTAGATGGCCAGCATGTAATGGTCCCCCGCTGACTTGCAATGGTCCCTCAGCTTCTGACTTCCACGGCTGGAACCAAGTCCAACTCCATGATTAAAAACATCTTCAATTCCTTTGTCCAGGTATGATGCTGTGTCATCAACTGATCAAATTCTTTTCTTTTCTATTTTCTTTTCATTGAATGGTCTCCTAGATTTCTTGTAAAACCATAAATACTAAAATGTTATTTTTCTTAAAAATAATTTTTGGTAATATGTATGTGGTTCTCATTATTCATTTGTTTTCCCATTCTTATAATGCAAATGAGTTCTGTGTATCAGTACAGCAAGCAAAATTTAACTACCATTTTCTTTTTCACTCTTATATTCTTATTTTTCTTTGTTATTATTCGTCATCTTTAACCAATATTACAACTAGCATGGGGATGATCAAAGAGAAAAATTGTAAGTATTTTGAATTAAATTCTGAACAACTTCTGTCATCTGCATCAAGATCCTCTTCCAAAGTTTGGGCATAATTGAGTCTTATGTGCGAATGTGGGTGCAAATTAATGAACTATCAGGGTGAATTCTCAGTTAATACACTATAAGAGTTGGTTGATTTTGAGTTAAAAACAGAATATACAAAGATTTCTCGTAGTCATTTACTCATTCAAGTGAAGTAGCCAATTCACATTTAGGATAATCACCTAATATGATTATTGTAACTCTTGTTTGCTGCTTAAAAGAAAAATTTCTCAAAGTAGTTCTCACTCTTTCAGTTGTTTTTCATTAGGTTCAGTTGGTCATCTAGCTGAGGCTGCAAATCCAATTGATACACTAGAAGCTTTGCTGGATCGTGACTCTCAAAACAGCCAGAGAGTTTGTAAAAGCCATTCTAGGAACCTTGGAGAGTGAAGAGATCAGTTTACATGCTCAACCAGGATGACACTTGATTCTTGCCACTGGTATGTGTAGATAAAATTGTTAAAAAATAATAATAAAAAATTCAAGAATACTCTGAATATACATCTATGCTGACCCCAGTCAAGTTGTTCTACAGTTTTTCTGAGTTTCCGTTCAAAGGCTAGATTAGTGTCCTTGAAGATGTTTCTTATATCTTATCCAGTAGCACTGTAGCAGTAGCAGTACTATTAAAAATTCTATGTATTATCTTAGATGGTTTTGGTCTTTTGCTTCCCTATAATACACCTGCATATTCATGTAAAGTATCTCTCAATATGTGTTGTTTGCCTGTTTTATATTAGCTTAAGCTAGCTTTCATTTTGGACATGTGGTACTCCAATAATACTTTGGTGGAAATGTGAGTACATTCACCGATCAAGAACTTGGTAGCAATACCTAGGGCTCATTGGCAGGGGGAACATCCTCATATCCTGTTTCTATGGCTTATAAGTGGGTTTTGCTCATTGGCAGCATTTTTTCACTTTTTTGCTTTATTTATATTTTGGCTAATGTTTTGCTTGGATGTTGAGAAAGTTGAGGAAAATGACACGTATAGGAAAGTCAATTGTTAGTGTAGCATGTTTTTGTGTGTACTAGCTGAAAGGCTTTCCCTTGCGCCTTTCTTTCTCATTATTAATAACTAATATAGTATGATCACTCATCCTCTCATTTTAGTAATCAACTGATGCTGATAATGGATTTCTGCAAAAAGATAAAACAAACATAGACATTTTGGTGAATTTGTTATCCATTTACACTAGGAATACAAATTGCAGACAGATAAGGTATGCATTATGCAGTTACTTTGTGATACGCTGCATATATATTCAGATATATTATATTGTTGATTCATTTATCCATTTTGATCTATAGGTTTTGTTTTGATTTTCAGCAACCGAAGATTGGCTCGAAGTAACAGAGAGATAATTAAATGGTCGAGAAGAAGATTGCTCAATTGCTCATGCAGCTCTTTGTTCATTTAAAACTCTTTGTTCAACGTTTTAGATTTTTGCTCCTAGCTTATTCTTTCCGTTTCTCAAAATGATTAAAAATGTATTGTAAAGTGTAAATAATATTTTAAGACTTTGAAAACTTGTTAAATTTTCAACTTATATACTTATCTTTTATCGCAAATTGACTATAAGATTATGCAAACGCTAAGAAAGTTGATGACATACACGAAGCATGGAGAGACCTTCAATGGCCAAGAAGAAGATTCCTCATTTGCTCATAAAGCTGCAGTCAACCATATCAATTTTATCATGACTAATTAGTAGTGAAATAAACATTTTTGTTTCTCTGTACTTTGTTCTTCTTTTTCTTATCTTTCAATCATGCATTTATATCCATTATTAACGCGAGAAATTGCACATGTAATTAAACTTGAGAATGTTCTTCTTCATTATTGACATGGGCATGCAAAATATGCATTTAACTATTGGCATGGTTGTTTGGGATTGTAAATTTTCCATAGGCAAGCGAACTTTCCTTGACCGAAGGTGGGCCTTGATTTGGGTCACCCACATGGGTCGGGTCGTGATTGGAAACCGACCACCCTAACTATGGCCCAAGTCGATAACTGAGAAAAATTCGCGCGCCACTTAACGCTCCGGTACGGAGCGTGGAGGTTACACACTTCTTGCTCCAACTCCGTCGTCCCCTTCCGCCACATTCTTTGTCTGCTGATTAATTAAGGTACCTTCTACTCTGCTCTACTTTCTCCTATCATTTTGAGTTGCTCGGTGGATTCAACTTTTTGGGGCCTCTTAATTTTTCTTTATAATCATTAGAAATTTAGATTTGCGAAATATTTGTTCTGCTTATACGTTGTGGGAAAGTTGAAATATTTACTGTACGGATTTGTGGGATTGTGATTGATTATTAGTGCTTTGGTTTAACTCACTGATTGTTGATTCGGGCTACTAAACTTAATTTGAATTGGTTGATGGATGAGGAGTGTTCATACTCCTTGACTCCTTCCATTACAAATTCTATTCTGGGTGGTCTTCTGTTAGCTTTTCTAGTTGATTACAAAGAGTCCAGAAGTAGGGGGAGAAAATTGATTAATAGTAATATATTATGTATTTTGCTGGCTTCTGGCTTCTATATTGGAGACTTGTGTTATAAGTTACAACAAATCCAAGGTTGTATCTTTTGCGACCAAGAAAGTAAAAAGGTTGTAATGGTGTTTCACTGTAAAAGTTTGAAACTCCAAACCACATAGGAGAAACCTGGAATTCGTAATCCACGGCTTGTATTAAAGTCACAATAAGGCAAGATAAGCGGACAAAATATTGCTGATGATAGTTTTTCATGCTCAAAATTGGAACATGGTTCATGCTCTCATCATGTTAGTTTTTATAATTTTTCTCTATCTATATTCAAACCTTCAAGAGGACTCTTTGGCTTAGTTTCGTGGAAATCTGTATGTGTTACCTCCAAATTGGAAGACATTCCATGCTCTCATCATTGCTTTGCCCGTTTTGCATGTATTAGCTAAAGTTTTTAGCTTTCAGAAATTTGCTTCTCCAATATTCTTGCTAAAATGTGATTACAGTCATCAACATAATTACTGTTCATTTTCAGGGGGAACTCCATGATACCTATGGCTTATAAGCAGGTTTATGCTCATTATCATGCACAGGCTAGCAGGAACGGTGTCCATGTTGCCATAGTTGTTCCTTCTATGAAGGCACAACTGTTGAGGAACCAAAACAAAGATGGTAATTTCATACTATTATTGGCCACCTAACTACTCCATTATTGGCAATTAAGTATTTGATGTGTTGTTAAGTTAATAACATTATTGCTCTGAACATTTTGGTTCCAATTGCTTTGTTTCCTTGTTGCCTACATTGTCCTAATTATTTTGAAGACAACAACAGAAAGGAGAAAAAGATTTTAGTTTGCTTAATTAGCTCAATGATCATAAAAAACTGACTAAACCATGCCTTTGGATAGTTTTCAGTGAGTCTACTTCTTTTGGATCCAATTGATTTTTTATTTTTTATTGGGTACATGATCATGATGATACATGATGAATGTATTTTATCGCAGACTATAGTGTTCTTCAAATTATGTCATTCAGATTGGTCTTGCTCTGAGCATTTTGGTTCCAATTGCTTTGTTTCCTTGTTGCATACATTGTCCTAATTATTTTGAAGACAACAACGGAAAGGAGAAAAAGATTTTAATTTGCTTAATTAGCTCAATGATCATAAAAAAACTAACTAAACCATGCCTTTGGATAGTTTTCAGTGAGTCTACTTCTTTGGGATCCAATTGATTTTTTTTTTTATTGGGTACATGATCACGATGATACATGATGAATGTATTTTATCGCAGACTATAGTGTTCTTCAAATTATGTCATTCAGATTGGTATAAAGACGCACATAAGTATGGTATTGCATGACTGCACTTAAATTTTAAGATGAAAGATGCATTTAGTTTTGCAGAAATGAAAGCAAGAATTGATGTGTGTAAACATCAAGTCAAATTCGTTCTAATTTAGACAAGAACATGAACACTGTTCAATGAAAAATCAGAGAGCAATCGAGTTATGATCTGAAGTTTGGAAAGATGAGTATTGGTGTTATACACTTTGATCGTAAGAGTTGTTATTCATTAGGCTTGCGTTGATGAGACAGACAGAACAGATTTGGTTGGGAATACGATTTCAAATGCATCAAATTGAAATTCCTATTTCCATTTCAACATTTTATTGGTCCATTCAGTTCATAAGATTAAATGGACTCCAATTCTGACAGGGTAAAGACTTCAAATGTTTACCTATCATCCCAAAGGTCAGTGTGTCTAAGTCAATACTAGTAGAGTATGCCAGTGAGAAACAACAATAGTTTCTCAAACCTTTTACATTTTATCAAAGATACGAGTACAATATAATTGATCCAAATACTTTTAACTACACCTGCTAATTGGGCATCTCTCCTTTGGCCAGGTAATGTGCATTATTGTTCTGGAATTAGAAGTCATCACATTTACTTTGATCTATTCTTACCACCTCCCTTCTGGTTTTTACACTGGTTTCTGTAGTTTGTTCATCACTTCTTTGTTGTTGCTTTCTTGCCTGTTCTCTTTGAGACCTGCTTCTTTCTTTCTCGCTTTTTTGGCCTCAAACACCCGAAGAGCCTCTGCGTCTCTTCCCTCAGCTCAACCAGCTTCTGCCTCATTTTTAAGGTGTCTAAACCGTCTGATCTATGATATAAAACAGGAGTGTTATAGTTGCCTTTAGTATGTACAAGTCTAGGCAAGACACAGAGAAGGTGATCAAAGCAATGGAGAGTTTCTTTAGAAAATTATAACTAATTTACTGAAGAAGTTGCTAGTAATTGAAGAGGTTATTAGTAGGGATTGCCTACTTTAAGCTACGCAGCATTGGTAGGATCTCTCATCATTACTTTTTTTTTGGCCAGTAGGATCTCTTTCTTTTAGCTACACATTGAATTTTTTTTTTCAGTAACTTATATTTCCTGGGTTTTGATTATCTTCTGTTGCATGCCTGTCAGAATCTGTTCGGAGTGGTTTGAAAATGTAACCGACCTCCATGCTGACACATTCATGGACATTCCTTCACTATCTTGAACAATGGTTAAACGAAACAAGTTAAAACAAATTCACCTGAAATACAATGAGGTACCATTTTGCAGGATGAATCAAAGTATCAAACCTTCAAATGTCAGTCCATCTAGACTCTAGATCAAGTCTTTGCTGAGAAAATAGTAAAGTCCATAATTTCTCCAAAGTCTAGATAGAAGGCTAAAGTAGCTGTATGAACGGATTTGATGCTTACTGTATAGACACTATGAAGAAATATTTCGAACTAACAACTGAAAGGGTACCTCATTAGGTTAATCAAAAGATAATCACTCTAGTAAATTGGTCTACATGACAAAGTTCTTCACTGGTCCAAGAGAGTCAACTTTATTAGGTGAAGACTTCTTAATGTATAATATTGCTCTATTTTGGTGCAGGACATCTCTACCTTTGGCTTATACTTTCACGTTGTTCTCCAGAACCCCAAACCTTCTCTTGCTCAATTTATCAAAAGGGCTCAAGAGACAGATCAGACAGAGTCCAAGCTACGTACAAAACTTTTCAGAGCATGTGAAAGCTGGAGCTAATGGAGCTCTGTTCCTTCGAGCTAATGTAACGCTGTATAATCTTCGAAACAGTAATATCCTCATGATCTGAAGGATGAATGGTTTAGTTCAAGATGCCAGAAACCTGGTAGGTAGAATAAAAATCAATAATTGGAGAATTATTAGTTGGCTTAGTTTTTTGGACAATAGGTGCCTAATCTGGAACTAAAAGATGCACACTTGTGTTGTATTCTTGTAATCAAGTAAATGGTTAACTTTAGACTTTAGATACATCAGTTTCAAGCACATCTTTAAAGAAGCTAATTTTGTGGCAGATCAGTTAGCAGATTTGGTACACAAGATTTCGTAAAGCTGCTGGTGGACACAAAATTGGCCTCATTTGGTGTCTAATTTAATCTTATTTGATAACTTGAACATTGGGTGCTGCAGAGTCTTCCTTCTAGTTTTTTTTTTTTTAATTATTTTTTAATTTATCAGAAAAATTAAAATGGGTGACTTGTAATCTTGTTTTACCTAGCATTATTCTAGATGATAATGCACTTCATTTTTACTCACTAATGGAACTTTAAAGATGACTTTGAATCTTGTAACTACAGAAAATGAATAAAAAAGACCAACCAAATGAAGTCACCCTTGGACCTTTGTTTTTTCTGGTCTTCATGGTTTTCAGTCTGATGATAGCCATGGGGCCTAGAAGTGGTTAGCAATCACAGTCAGGAGAGGATTCCATGCTTAGTTTATAAACAACTTGGAACTCCAAGAATGAAGGACAGTGCCATAGGTGTTCTGGCTGCAAACATCTATATAATTTGCGGCAAAAGTTTTTGATGATTCTGAAGTTCAAAGCTAGGTTCTGTTCAACACTCTTAGTCTCGATGCGTTTTTCATTCTTTCGTAATATATTTGATATTGTGGTAACTTCTATTTAGGCATTTAGCACATACTTCTATTCAGCAATGCAGAATGCTTGTGTGTACGTATATACTATCTTTGTGATGATGTACAGAAGTGAAGTTTCGGTATTTTCAAATGAAAATTTAATGCTGGATATGATAACGATGGATATTTATGATATCATAAATACTCGAAGTGCAGGTTATGGCCAGCTGGCTTGATAGTAGAACCAGTCCGGCAAAATTAAGGTCAATGTCCATCAATCAGAGTCAATGATATGAATCAAGTGGAAACTTAGTCCCGCTTGATTTACAACCGTCTCTCTTCCATTATTTCCCTTAAATTTTTGCTGCAAGCTCCATCTGTTTTTTGTGATCTGCAGCTACCGTGCACGTGGCCCCTAGCTATCTTGTGAATTTCGTCACTTTTGTGGTGGTTTTCTACGGCCATGAGCTCCCATATAGCCTCAGCATCTCCTTCTTCATCACCCGAATCATCATCAAGCTCCTCGGTGGTGGAAGTATGGTGTGCTTTTGAGTTTCAGGTGTGAAGACACTCGCGAGGGTATCATTTCCTATTAATACTAGGAATTGGAAAACAGAGGAATTACAACATTCATGGATGACCGAAGGCTTGACATAGGGACTGATATTTCTCCAAAGAACCTAACTGCAGTTGAAGTATCCAGGTTGCTCTGGTTGTTCTCTTGCAATCCTATGCTTCTTCTACATTGTGTTTGGCTGAACTTGCAAAGATTTTCCCACGCTCCGAAGCCAAGAATACAGAAGTTCTGCACTTTTTTATCGAAGGGTCTGTCTGATGTACGAAAAGAATAGGGAAGTTTTGAACCTTCACTAAGCATGAAAATCTGGGCCATACAGAGAGAAGGCACAACACTGGAAATTTTCTTTTAAAAGGGTGGCCAATTTCTCTGGATAGCATATGCTGCATTCCCAGAATATAAGTAAGCATGATGCATGAGACTCTTAATTAAGAACTATACCTCTGATTATGGAATTTAACCCGATGATTATTTCACCTACTTCCTTTTAGCTCTGTACTTGTTAAACACAGTCAATTATGTGTGCAGTAAATTAAGACCTACTGAAATTGAGTTTATGATGTCTAAGGGAGATTTTGAAGCAACAAGGCATTGACTACTGAAAGTGAGCCTATAATGTCAAATTCCATTGAAGATTTTGAAGCAGTAGAAGCAACAAGACAAGCTGTCGGACTTAAGTTGCTTAGTTTCAAAGTCTCTCCCTTCCATTCTTTGGTGTGTTTTCATTTTGATTTCTGCTTTGCTTCTTTTTCTTGGTTTTTTTTTACTGTTCTTGTTTCATTTTTTGTTGGCTTCTTCCTTCAGCTGAAAGGTCTAGTAAGTGGAACCATGATGTCTTTTTGAGTTTTAAAGGTGAACACTCTCATAGGAGCTTTCTATCCCATTTGTACCATGAATTGCAAAAGAAGAGTGTAATTAGAACATTCAAGGATGACACAGCTTGTAAACGGGGAGGATATTTCTCAAAATCTGATAACTGCAATTGAAGAATCAAGGTTTGCTGTCATTGTTCTGTCAGAAAACTATGCTTTTTCTACAATGTATTTGTATGAACTTACAAAGATCTTGAAATGATGCTGGGATACAAATCTACCAATTATGTGGATCCCTCTGATGTATGACATCAAAACAAGAGTTTTGACGAAACTTTAACTAAACATGAATCGTTGGAGGAAGACGAAGAGAAGGTGAAGCAGTGGTGGAGACTGGAGAGTAGCTTTGGAAAAAGTAGCTGGTCTCTCTGGGTGGGATTCAAGAATTATAAGTAAGCATGACTAAACTTTTATAACAAGAGTTTTACTTTTGTGTTTATTATTTGACTAATGACCTTTTGACCCTCTTCATTGTAGTACTGAAAGTGAACTTGGTTAGAATTCTTTTCGATTAAGGTTGATTGACTTGGATCCTACAGTCTTTGTAGTTGGGAGCAGCTTTTTAGGTTTATGATTTTGAATATTGGTGTCACTGGGAGACTAAACAAATGAATTAAGGATAGTGCGGTAGTTGCTTAATGAGTCTACAGGATGTTCTTTTTAGGTATAGATGCCATAAAAATGTCTAATATAACAAGAATTAGTTATGTTTGCTCCAAACTTGAACTGCATTAGGCATCTCTGCCTTTGGCCGAGTAACTTGGAACTAAAGTCATCAAATTCATTTTCTTCCCCACTAATGTAATACAGAATCAAGTGATGTTTAGATGGGACAATGACTACCAGTCAAGTAGGTGCAATCCAAACTGTGCTTCAAAATTATGCTATCTGAAATTGGTGTTGCATGGTCACACCTGAACTTGATATGAATACAGTTCCATGAACAACTGGAAAGTAAGAGGTAGAATCTAAAGTGTAAAAGATGGGAATATAGTGTCACACACTTATACACCCTTTATTCATTAGGCTTGTATGGATAGGAAGGAAGATCAGCAGTTGGTTATGAATAAGTTTTCATCCCTAATACGCATCAGGCAATCAGGTTCAATTTTAACATTTTATAGGTCCAGTCAGTTCATAAGATTAATTAATTGGACTCTAATTTTAACAGAGTAAAGGCTTCAAATGTTTACTAATCATCCAGAAGGTTGGTATATCTAGGTTAAGACTAATTTTTCCAAATTTTAAATTATGTTAATTTGGGTGAGGCTATGGGACCTAAAGTGGCTGGGCACGGTTAATGAAAGATAGGAGCAGATTTGATGCTTTACTTTTTATTACAATATATTGTTCTAAACATTGATTGATAATTGCTTACATCTACTAATTGCTCATCTCTGGCTTTGGCCAGGTAATGCGCGTAATCTAGCTGGAACTAAAGGTCATCACATTTACTTTTGGTGATCTATTCCTACAATCTCCCTTTTGGGTTTTTTACAGAGTTTCTTGTTCACTTGGTTGTTGCTTTCTTGTTTGTTTTCTTTGATGGTGTAACCCTTCTGATTTTGCTATATCAAAGAGGAGTTTTGAAGTATTCCTTGATAAAGTCTAGGCAGCAGTGCAGTAATGAAGGATATTGCTATTGGTGCTAACTTAGGCCCAATTTGGGATGTGCAGTAATGAAGGATATTGCTATTGGTGCTAACTTAGGCCCAATTTGGGATTGATTCCCAACCTGCTTTTGAGCCTAAAAGTGATTTTGGGCCTAAATTTACCAAACACCATGATGTCCTAAAACTGATTTTGGGGGAAGTGAATTCTCCGAAAAGCTAGTTTAGGAGAAGCAGCAACTTGCTGCTTTGCAAAATTGCTTCTGCGGAACCTCTCCAAAAAAAACACGAAGGGTTTAATGAAATATTTGAACTATCTATTTTGTCCTCGTTCTTTCCTAAAAATCACACTGAACCCAACAGCCTTAGGAAATATTTGAACTGTCTATTTTGTCCTTGTTTTTTTTTTTGTCTATACCATATTTGTTCTATGTTCTATTTAAGGTATTGAGTTGACCGGGTAGATTGAGGTCCAACCGAAGGCGGAAATTGCTGAAATTTCTACCACTAACATATATTCATATGAAAACAACATCCAGCGGTTCATTTTAAAAAATTCCATTTCGTCCCCCATTTTGCTCATGGAGGGTAACCTCAATCATTTAAATGCAATGTATAAGTTATACAACTTTAGGAGGCAAATTGGTATAGACCAACATATTTGTAATTAAATTTGAAATTTTTATCTTATATCTACGCACATCCATTGATGAAACATTTAAAAATGTGATGTAAAAAAATTAGCACGTTTTGCGGTTGTCACGCCATCGGTCAACCAAGAAAACATACAAGTGAATATGGTTGACCAATCCGATCGGGTTCGAAACTATGGTGAAATTGACTAAATTTTTAACCACACGCATAATTTATTGTAATAATCACATCCAACAGTTGATTTTCTCATTTTCTTTGAATTGATAGAGGTTGCTATTTGGAATGTATGATATATAAATATAGATTTATAAAAAAATTAGTGTCCATTCTCTTTGGAGTGTATGATATAAAAATTAGATTTACATAAATTAATTGGGTTCAAATGTTCAATCTAATACCCATTCTCTAAAATAACATATTTCTTATTTATTTTTATGTAAATATGTAATATAATAAAATATAAATTTTAGGGTCAGGCCGGACTTGGCCCTTTCGGGCTCAATCGGGCCGGGCCGTAGGGTAGGGCCGGGTTTCATTTGCTCATCCCTTACCCTATCCTATTTGAGAAAGGGTCGGGCCGGCCTGCCCTAATGGAAGGGTCGGGCGGACTTAGGGCCCAAGGGCCATATGATGAGGCCTAAACTGGATAGACTATAAGTTCATAGGACTCGGCTTCTCTGCTATAACCGGCAGTGGTAGGATCTGCTTGGATTTCACTGCCAGGCTGACACGTCACCTAACATCAATCCAAGGGCCAGAAGTGGAAGCTTCTCTCTCCTAGTGAGAGCTCTCTACTGTTCATAGTAGCAGCCTGAGCTTTGTCTCAGTTTTCCTCCACCGCCCCCAACCGTCTCCTCCTCTCAATTAATCCATTCATCCCCATACTCTGTTCCTCCAGTCTTTCAACCATCTCCGTTCCTTCCCATACTCACGCATACCGATCTCCACCGCTATCTCCCATCCCTTAATTTTTCTCTTCATCTTTATCCACTGTTGATTTCGCCCATCCTCCACCATCACTAGCCGATCTCCTAGTGAACAGTAGAGAGCTCTCACTAGGAAGAGAAGCTTCCACTTCTGGCCCTTGGATTGATGTTAGATGACGTGTCAGCCTGGCAGTGAAATCCAAGCAGATCCTAGCACTGCCTGTTATGGCAGAGAAGCCGAGTCCCTCTCTGACTTCCATTTCATCCATATTTTTGTTATCAGGCTCTCTTGTTTGATCACAAGGCTTACAGAGATTTGTTCACTATTGTCTCCTCTCCAAGCCTAGCTCTCTTGTGGATTTGTAATAGCTGAAGCTAATGGAGTTCTTCGAGGTTAGAGACATTGATATTTCATATAAGCTGTATCCTCCAATATTTGTTTATCTTTTTTGTTTGTTGGTTTTTACTCTTTTTTGTTCTTCTTCTCTGTTTTTGCATATTACAAAAAGATGTCGTTGGCGATTATTGTGGTAATTGTGACATGGATCGGTGCCATAGCTACTATTAAGTGGATATGGACTCTACTGAAGCATTGGTTCGGTTACATGGTTGAAAGGCGTGAGCCAATTGGCATCGCTACTGAGTGGAAGTATGATGTGTTTTTGAGTTTCAGGGGTCCTGACACTCGCAAGGGGATTACAGTCGACATACAGGATCGACTTAATAGGAGTGGAATTAAAACGTTCATGGATGATCGAGATCTTGAAGTAGGGAATGTTATTAGTCCCGCTCTCTTAACAGCAATCAGAGAATCAAAGTTTGCAATCGTTGTTCTCTCGCAAAATTATGCCTTTTCTACTTGGTGTTTGGAGGAACTTAGAGAGATTTGTCTCTGCTTGGAAGACAACAGAATTTTGCCACTTTTTTATGATGTTGATCCTGCTTATGTTCGATATCAGAACGGGAGATACGGAGATGCTTTCTCTAAGCATGAAACCTCTGGGCGACATGAATCAAAGAAGGTGAAGCAATGGAGAGCTGCTTTAAAAAAAGTGGCCGACATTTCTGGGTGGAATACAAATGATTATAAGTAAGCATTGTGGCTTTAATTTCGGTTCTATATATTTTACCCAACACTTATTTTTAATCCTTAATTCTTCTTCCATGTAGGACTCACAAAGAACTTGTTGACATCATTGTGGAATCTCTCTGCAGTAAAGTACCACCTGATGCAATTGAGTCCACAGGAGATTTCCAAGCATATGAAGCAACAACAGAAGCCATGAATAAGGTTATGAAGGCGCTAACAGATAGCGAGATCAGTGCCGTTGGTGTCTACGGCATGGGCGGTGTTGGAAAGACAAGCATGGCGAGACATGTAGCTGCAAAAGCCTGCAAAAACGGTACTTTTAACCGTTGGATTATAGTTGCCATATCCCAAAGCCCCGACTTGAGAAAAATTCAAGACACATTGGCAGATTTCTTGGGCGTTAAATTGGACAAGGAGACAGAAGATGGAAGAGCGGCTGCGCTGCATAAGGAGATAATGAGAAGAGGGAGACTCCTGATAATCTTGGACGATGTTTGGAACAGAATAGAATTGTCAGCCATAGGAATTCCCAGCTACGAGGAGCTTCAAAAGTGCAATTCCAAAGTCGTACTCACCACACGGAGAAGGAATGTCTGTCATGTCATGAAGTGCCAAGCAAGCATTCCTCTCAATATCTTATCAGAACAAGATTCTTGGACCTTGTTTCTGAGAAATGCAGTAATAAATCCTTTTCAGTCCACCACATTTGAGAATGTGGCGAGGAGGGTAGCTGTAGAATGTAAGGGTCTACCGATTGCTTTGATAGCTGTTGCAAGGGCACTCGGAGATGAGGACCTGGGGGAATGGGAAAAGGCAGCTGAACTACTAGAGCAGTCGCGATGTGCCAATCCTAACCATGAGGATGAAAATGCATTCAATTGTATCAGATTAAGCTATGATTACTTGAAAAGTGAAGACCGCAAGTCGTGCTTCTTGCTCTGTTGCCTATACCCAGAAGACCATGAAATCGAAATGGAAGACTTGTTCAGGTATGCGATCGGAAAAGGATTATTTCAAGATGCCGAAACATTGGTAAAAGCCAGAGGAACAGTAGTTTCAGTGGTCAAGTACCTGAAAGATTCTAGCTTGCTTTTGGATGGCGAGAAAAATGGATGTGTAAAGATGCATGATGTCATCCGGGATACAGCCATTCAAATTGCAAAATCTGAAGATGGGCATCGGTTTTTGGTAAAGGCTGGCTGTGGTTTAGAGAATTGGAGGCCACGCGGATTACATGAAGGCTGCACTGCTATTTCACTGATGAGGAACGAAATTCGCAAGCTACCCGAAGAAGAGTTGGTATGTCCAAATCTCCAGATTTTATTACTAAACCGGAATGCTGATTTAGATGAGATCCCAGAAAAGTCCATCCAAAAGCTGAATGAATTAAGGCTCTTGGATCTTAGCGACAGTAGTATTTCCGTGTTACCGCAGTCATTCAGTCTCCTGACCAACCTCCAAGCTTTGTATTTAGATTCTCCCAAGAAATTTATTGACATTTCTATAGTGGGAAAACTGAAGCTTGAAATTCTTAGTATGAGAGAATGTCCCGGGAGCGGGGGATTGTCGAGATTTGGACATGAACATCCCGAGAGGAGGGAATTGTCGAGAGAAATAGGACATTTGACCAATCTAAGGATTTTGGATGTCAATCGCTCTTGGGCAAGAGCCTCGGTGAGTGGTATGGTCACAATTCCATCTAAAGTGATATCAAAGTTGCATAAATTAGAAGAATTGTACATGGTGTACTGTGGATTAGAAGAAGAAACCAATATTTTTGATGAGTTAGCTGGTTTATCAAATTTGAAAATAGTGCAGGTTGGCATATCTGATGCAAAATACATCCCTAAAAATGTTGAGGCCAAACCAGATTGGGATTACTTTTATATAAGTATCATCGGCGGACGCAACTCCGGTGCATACAGAAGCGGAGATCATAATTCAAGATCCTTGTATCTTAGAGAAGCAACCATAAGTGCCTTGCCTGATTGGTTTATCAACGCGGTGACAAAGAAAACGGAGACGCTAGAGTATGATTGCTGCAAAGGGATGAGTGACATTCTTATAGAATATGACCATGGGATGTTACATAAACTCAAGCATCTCACAGTAGCTGGTCAAATTCTTCATTCCTATGTGTACTTGAAAGAGTTGATGAACACAACAAGACGAGTTCAAAAAGGACCAGTGTTTGAGAATTTGGAAGAGTTGCGTCTGTTAGCACTGATCCACCTTGAGGAGTTGTGTGTTGGTGATTTACCACTTGGGTCTTTCTCCAATCTGAAGAGATTGCATATGTTTGGTTGTTTAATCTTGAAGAATGTATCAAAATTGGTACAAAGACTACCAAATCTGGAGAAACTAGATCTAAATTGGATGCCTAAATTGGAATATGTGTTTGGATGGGAAGGGTTTGAGCTGAAACAATCAAAACTGAGAGAGATGCATTTGTTGGGTCCAAATTCAGTGAAGAGCATTTGTAGAGGTCCTGCCTCACGCATAATGTTTCAGAGTCTTAAAAGTTTGTTCTTTTACCGTTGCGAGTTGCTGCAAAGTCTGTTCGCATGTGATGTAGCCGAGTGTCTTGTTCAATTGGAAGACCTTTTTGTAGAGCGGTGCTATTTGTTGAAAAGAGTAATTGAAGCAGTGAACAACGAGAAGACGGTTCTACCAAAATTGAAGAACCTGGTTTTGAAGAATCTTCCTATGTTGTATGGTGCAAGTGCTACTGTTGATATTGAGTGTCCTTCACTGGAGCACTTGATTGTGGTGGATTGCCCCCAGTTTCCATTTTCAACTTCTTCCGATCTCTTCGAATCCTTCAAAAGCAGGAACCATATTTCATTTTCAACCCCTGCTTCTGACTACTTTGGCAGCACGAACCCAGTCAAACTCAATGATCGACAACTGTACAGCTTCCTATATGATAGGTATGTTTCTGTGTGAAATATTTACTTAATTTGTTTTTTCTTCTATATTTTGTAGAGTAGCAATTGGGCAAAGATGGTTTGATCAATTAATATCTGTGATTCAATTTTTATTCTTCCCAATCTTTTAATACAAATGAGTTCCCCACGACAGAACATCAAGCAAATATAATATAGCCTTTTTATTTTCATTCTTATTTTTCTTTGTTATCATTCATAATGTGAACAAAACAAAAAAAAGGCAAAATTATACAGAATACTTCAGGTCGATGATGATTGTTTTGTTTTCTTTACTCTAGTAATGCAAATTACATACAATTTTGTAGACACTCTCTGAATGTTGTTTTTATATTAAAATTTATAATATTTAATAATAACATGTTTTTTTTCCAATTCGATGCAACAGAACTTCTGGTTTCCAATTGTGAAGCCTCTCAAAGTAGATGGAGACCATGTAATGGTCCTGCTGGCTTGCAGTGGTCCCTCAGCTTGTGACTTCCAGAGCAGGGAGTAACCAAGTTCAGCTCTATTTCTGTGTCGAGGTATGATGCTGTGTCATCAACTGAATTCTTTTCTTTTTTATTTTCTTTTCATTAAATGGTAGATTTCTTGCAATGCCATAAAAACTAAAACTGTTATTTTTCTTACAAAAGAAATTCTGGTAACATATATGGAGTTCTCATTATTCATTTGCTTTCCCAATATTGTGTGTATCAGTACAGCAAGCAAATTTTAACTACAATTTTCTTTTTCGCTTTTACATTCTTATTTTTCTTTGTTACCGTTCGTCATTATCAATCATTTTTTTTTATAATTTTGATGATTTATTGATGGAAGATAAGAATTTTGTGAGAAAAAAACAATATCACACAGAAAACTTTGTATCCTTGAGGATTGTTTTGTTTTCACTACTTACTAATACAAATTACTGATTTACTGGTATATGAAAATGTCTAGTTTGAAACAAATTTGAATCAGGATGATTGCATATACATCATGTATTTAGTCATTTCATTTAGTCTTGATTTATTTAAGAGATTGTGACTTATTTGGCTTGAAGGTTGTAAGTGGAAATATACTCTGCATATGAAGCAGAAATTTGTGAGAAAAAAAACAATATCACACAGAAAACTTTGTATCCTTGAGGATTGTTTTGTTTTCACTACTTATACAAATTACTGATTTACTGGTACATGAAAATGTCTAGTTTGAAACAAATTTGAATCAGGATGATTGCATACATCATGTATTTAGTCATTTCATTTTGTCTTGATTTATTTAAGAGATTGTGACTTATTTGGCTTGAAGGTTGTAAGTGGAAATATACTCTGCATATGAAGCAGAAATTTGTAACGTATGAATGGGTACTATTAACACACACACACACACAAAATATTATCTCTGTAGAATTTAGTCTTTGTGTGGCAAGAGTTGGTCATCAATGTTATTGCACCTAGCCATGGGGATGAAGAGAAATTGTGTTAGCATTTTGAAATTAGTCCTTCGAGTGATGATTCTGTAGTCATCAATAAATGTGTTTACAACTAGCATGAGGATGATCGAAGAGAAGTAGAGTTAGCATTTTGAATTAAATTCTTAACAACTTCTGTCTTATGCATCAAGATCCTTATCTAAAGATTGGAGTCATACTACCACAACGCATAGCTAATTGAGTCCCATCCCTGTAAACCAAATTAAGCTCTTTTTTATATATTAATATGTGGGAATGTGGGGTGCAGATTGATGAACTTACAGGGTGAATTCTCAATTAATACACTAGAAGAGGTGGTTGATTTTAACTTAAAAAACAGAATATACAAAGATTTCTCGTATCATTAACTCATTCAAGAGAAGCAGTCAACTGACATTTAGGATAAGCAACTCATCTGATAATTGTAACTGCAAGAAGTAGTGTTTTGCTACTTAAAGGAAAGAATTTTTTCAAAGTAGTTCACTCTTTCACTTGTTTTTCATTATGTTCAGGGTTGGTCATCTAGCTGAGGCTGCAAATCCAATTGATACGCTAGAAGCTTTGCTGGATCGTGACTTTCAAAACAGCCAAAGAGGTTGTAACAGCCATTCTAGGAACGTTGGAGAGTGAAGAGATTAGTTTACATGCTCAATCAGGATAACATTTGATTCTTGCCACTGGTATTTGTAAATAAAATTGTTAAAAAATTCAAGAATACTGTAATATATATATATATATATATATATATAGATATATATATATCTATGCTGAATTGTAGCAACACCAGTCAAGTGATTTATGGTCTCATTATGCTCGTATTATGGTAGTTGCTCTACAGCATTTCTGAGTTTCCATTCAAAGGCTAGACTCATGTCCTTGTGTTTCTTATATCATGAGTATGGTAGTTTTGAAACGTCTTCTAAAGCTCACAAGGTTGTCCAGTACTAGCAGCAGTACTATTAATATTGAAATCGAGTGCCCTTCATTGCAACACTTGTACGTGGATGAGTGCCCCTGGGTTACAATCTCAGGATCTCTGCTTCTAACTTAAGCAGCAGAAACAAAGTCCCCTGATTTTCAATCTCTGCTTCTGACATCAGCAGTAGAAACCAAGAACAACTAAATGATCACCAACATACGGGCACGCTATGGGGAATATCGACAATGAATCAAAGCTCTCACACTTTCCACTCTGGGACGTGATACTGTATGTCTCCGTATCATAAAATATATATGTATCAAATGACAAATTTAGTACCACCCAAAAATCTGATATTCCGATTAGTTCATCAACAATGATGATTTTATCCCTGTCAAATTCTCAACTTTAAAGTGTTCTTATTTAGTCAATAACTTGAAATGACATCCAGGGCTGGCCTTCATTTTTTAGAAAAGGTATTTTGGTAATATAGAGCTTCTCTGTCAATCTTTGGGTTCAATGATCTACCCAGAAATTGTAGCTAGCTTTTTTCTTTCTCATTAATAACCAATATGGTATGGTCACTCATCCTCTCATTTTAGTAATCAACTGATGCCGATAATGGATTTCTGCAAAAAGATAAAACAAACACAGACATTTCATATAGACACTCAGGCATGCATCTTCGTGAATTTGTTCTCCATTTACTCTAACAATACAAATTGCAGATAAATAAGGTTTACTAATTTCGATCAGTTAATTTGATACGGTGCATAATTGCATATATATTATATTGTTATAGTATAGTAATATAATATATATTATATTGTTGGGTTGTGCCAGGCATCATAATATATCCCCAATTACAATCATCAACATACCGTTCATTTGCCGGGTGGAACTCCATTTACCTATGGCTTATAAGCAGCTTTATGCTCATTATCATGCATGGGCTAGCAGGACTGGTGTCCATGTTTCCGTAGTTGTCCTGTCTATGAAGGCACAACTGTTGAGGGACCAAAACAAAGATGGTAATTTCATAGTACTGTAGTCCGCCAAACTACTCATTATTGGCAATTAAGTATTCGATGTGTTGTTAAGTTAATAACATTATTTCTCTGAGCATTTTGGTTACAACTGCTTTGTTTCCTTGTTGCATACATTTTCCTATACTATTCTGAAGACAAGAAGAGAAAGGAGAAAAAGATTTTAGTTTGCTTAATTAGCTCAATGATCATAAAAAAAACTGACCAAACAATGCCTCTGGATAGTTTTCAGTGAGTCTACTTCTTTTGGATCCAAATATTTTTTTTTATTTTTCTCCGGGTACATGACCACGATGATATATGATGAAAGTATTTGATCGCAGACTATAGTGTTCTGCAAATTATGTCAAATTGGTATATAGATGCACATAAGTATGGTATTGCATGACCACAATTAAATTTGAAGATGCAAGATGCATTTAGTTTGCAGAAATAAAAGCAAAGATTGATGTGTGTAAGTATCAAGTTAAATTCACTGTAATTTAGACAAGAACATGAACGCTGTTCAAGGAACATTATAAATTGATGTTCCTGAAGGTTAGCCACCTAGCCTCCCCTGTTTTATCCCCTTGAACAAAACACTTACTAGTAAATGGTCAGTGTACAGTCCTAGCTAGATGGTTTGACCGTTTACTGTTGCAGTACCTTTTTAATAGGGGGGTGAAATTTGCACACCCCCTTTTACAATCTACTTTGCATTTTTTTAATATTTCTTATTAATTCACAATTTTTTTTTCCAAAACTACACTTCTCCCCCTCTCTCTCCATCCGCAGAACCCATTCTCTCTCTCTCTCTCTCTCTCTCCATCCACAGAACCCCATTTGTGCAATCAAAGAAGCAAATGAATGCAACCACCCTATTTCTCCTTCCTTCCTAATTTGAGAGGGGAGAGGATCCTCTCCTAACCTTCTAATCTACCTAACCTTTCAACTACGTAATGACACGTGTAAAAACAACATCTAATGGTTTACATGGTGTCACGTAGTGTTTGACATCAAAATCCAATACACCCCATATTTTTCTCCCAAAAACCTCAACTCTCCTCAACATCACGCTTGGGGAATCTCTTTCTCCGCCTCGGCCTCCCCGTCATCTCCTCCCTCGCCGACGCCAAGTTCCAATCCTTCCCCGGCTCTGTCCTCATGACCACCGCCCGCGGAAAGTTCTTCTCCAATGACTTCGACCTCGCCTGGGCCCAAACCGGCGGATCCTCCCTCTCAGCCGCCCTCCGCCGGCTCCACCAAATGGTCGTCACCTTCAAGCCCGTTGTGGTAGCAGATCTACGGAGGGAATATTCTCTCTCTCTCTCTCTCTCTCTCTCTCTCTCTCTCTTTCTCTCTCTGTGTTAAGTTTTTGATGGTTGATAAATTTCTTTCTGGGATTGGTTGGGATTCAATTGATGGGATGGAATTGGTTGGCACAAAATTGAGGTTGACTGCTGATTATGAATTGAATTGCTATTGTTCAAACCATGGCCAAAACCCAGACTGATCATCAATGACACAGAACATATTGCTCAAGTTTTTTTCTTTGACCATGTGGTCAATCCTCCTAGAGCATTGGACTTGATGGGTTTTGATGAAAGAGTTGCAGAAGGCCTTATCGTAGTAACAGTAGATGAAGGAAAAAGGGATTTGCTTATAATTATTGGGTTTGATGAGAGGGCTGTTAATAAATGGAGGAGTTCTTTCAAGTTGGATACTTGATTTATGCAGATAGAGTTGTTTTCACTTCTATTGCTGCAAGAACTCTATATTCAGGTTGATAGATTATGTTGGTTCTCTATTTTTTAACTGCCATTATATGCAAGACCCATATAAAAAATAAACGTGGTCAAATTCCCTACTTTAGATATTCAAGAAATCAACGAAATCAACCAAAACCCAGAATAAGAAGAACATATCAAGGGGGAAGAAAGAGAGGCGTGAAGGAAGAGACGAACAGAGAGACAAGAAAGATAGAAAAAGGAAGCTTGTGGACCGTTGGATGCATTATGTCCACGTGTCGCTACCTAGTCAAAAGTTTAGGTAGGTTAGGCAGATTGGGAGGTTAGGAGAGGATCCTCTCCCATTTGAGAGACCAACTCAGATAAAAGAAAAAAGGGAGGATGATGACATATGGAGCCTCAATTTCAAGGCCTCTCTGCTTCAACACCCAACCGGCCATTTTCAAGAGCAATGATCTTAATAGCACTAGCGCTTCTAGTATCATCAATTGCAGCACAACAATAAGGAGGAGGCGAGTCGGTCTGGTTAGAGTCTCCACTACACCAAAAAGGTTAACAGACAACACTTTAAAAAAAAAAAAAAAAAGTGTTGTGTGATGAAGAAAAGTGAATCACACAACATGTTTACTAAACTTCCGTTGTATAATGAGGTTAAAATTAATTCTGAAGTTTTTTTTTTAGAAGGTCATTGCACAACGGTTACAAGAATAATCTATTGTGTGAATCATAAAAAAAAATAGCAGTAGATTTCCCTCCTAGATCGACTCAAATTTGGCTCCAAATTGGTACTACATGGTGCAACAGTATAGTTATATCTATTGTCTGAGAGTAGCATGCAAAACATTCATACAACGGTTTTTTAATTTCTGTTGTGTGATAAAGTGGGAAATATTTGCATGTGCCTTTATTTGGCCCAAAATGGCACTGAAGCCCCCCAACAACCTCCAAGTTTTGATTGAAATATAGCACCAGATTGATGATCCCACAACCAAATGAGTTGTTTCCGTTGTGTAAATGTGCATTGCCTAGCATGTTACTTTGGTTGCATATTATAGCGGGAACTTTTCCCTCTTTGGAACCTTTGAGGTTTAATTTGTTCACAATCAGACAACAAAACTTCGTCTTTATGTTGTCTGATTCATAAAGCAAAAATTAAAAGCCCGCCTTTGACAACTTAATTATCTAGGTCTATTGAATTTGCTGTCTCCCCGTCAACACTTTATCAAAACAGTTGTTCCTCAACTCGCTTTCTTCGAGCAGCTCTCTTCTCAACTTCATCAAAAACCATTGATCTCTTATCAAAATACCATGGGTCTCTCATCAAAACACCATCTGTCATCAAAATACATCTCGATTAGGGTTCGACTGTACTCATCCATCACTACACTCATCGATTAAGATTATACCCATCTGTACAATCGCTTAAGATTTCGATCTATTCGTGGGTTCTTCGTACTGGGGAGAAGATAGAAGAAAAATGGATTTCAATCTAGACATCGAATACCGGAGTTGAAACTAGGGTTCCATTTGTGGGTTCTTCGATTTGGGGATTTGGGGGTTTCTTGACGATTCTTGGTGAGTTTAATTTTGATTTGTTTTGGTGAAGAACTGTGTTTTGTTTGGTTTTCAATCTCGATTATAACCACATTTTGTTGGTTATTCATCGGCTTAGTAGCTTCAAAATCTCATCTCGCTTTGCTTATTTGCTTTCATTGATAGAAAGAATCTTACTTTGTTCTATGCGCAGCTGGTTTGCCTTATTTGCAGAGAATCTGCAGCAGACCATCTTCTCCAACCATTCCAAGGCCTCTGCATCACTACTTTCAACAATTGATAATTGCAATTCAAATCCTCTTAGTATTGTCGTTGCTATTCTCTCCCGCAATTCCCGCCAAGTCCCGTCACTCAATCTCTGTATGTATTCCAAATGCCTCCATCTCTTTTTCTCTGTTAATTTACCGTGTTGTGAATTTTTGTTTATGAATTATGAATTATGGTTGGGTTTGTGTATATGGGTATTTGACAGGACATTGAGACAAGGCAAAAGAAGACCCAATGTTATGCTGATATTGAGAGGTGCCCATCTACAATATCCTTCATCTCTTGTGTATGATTTTACTATTTTGATTAGGAATTTGGGTATGAACTGGAGGTGGTATTTCTTCTGTTTGGTTTAATCATGATTATGACTTTGTAGGTTTAAACATCTCCACAGAATATCATGATTATGACTTTGTCGGTTTAATCATTTGATACTCATTAAAGTATAGCCATATAACAATTAGATCTAATGAAGTATGCTTATGATGTTCTCGATCAGAAACGGAGCAAGGAATATTTGAGCAGGTTTTAAAAGGCGAACTCGATTTCATATTAGAACCTTGTCCCAGCATATCTGAAAGTGCCAAGGATTTGCTTAGGAGAATGCTTGTGAGGGACCCAAAAAAGCGGATAACAGCCATGAAGTACTTCGTGAGTATAGACTTCTCTGCAATTTGGACTTCTTCTTGCAATTAAAAGTTTCATAGTTTATGTTTTCATTACTCAATGATATCTGTGGAGATGTTTGTCTTGTGAATTCAATATATATAGTAAGGTGGAGACGTTTATCTGTAACCAAAGATTTTACCAGCAATGCCATGGTTGTTCAAATGCAAGTCTTTGGCTACTCAGATCTACTTAGGTCTTTGGAAGCAAATCAAAGCCGCTCTAGCAGGAACTCATAGCTCTCTCAGCTCCAGCATTTCTATCATCCCAAGTCCCACTATCCAGGTAACAATCACTGACATTTTCTTCAAAATTCAATCATCCCAAAAGGATTTATTGTGAATTTTTTTCTTCTGAAAACCCTTTTTTTTTTTTCCCATGAAGTTTTCTTATCAGTTTAATTGAGCCATCATTCTAGTTGCCCGAGTCAGGTAATTTAATCTAAGAATCATTTCTCTCTGTTTTAATGCTAGGAACCTAGGAGGATTTGGTTATTTAGCCTAGCTATACTTACTCTATGAAGCTTGCTACGAAGTCATAGGTTCGAGTTATCATGAGGGCAGGAGTGAAATCTTTTGATCCTCTTTTAATAAATAAATAAAATATATGTTGGGTTAAAATAAAAGACAAAAGGATAACATGTGCATCAGATTCCAAATTATCTTCTGTGAATCTGTCCATATTCAACTTTTCAAATGGTAATTACATATTTTGTGACAGAATTTTAATTCCTTCAAATACTTTCACAAAAAGTAGTCTTCTTTTCTCCCAGAGGCAAACTTGTCAAGCTACTACTGTTCTTGTTTACCCATTTTACTCAAAGAATCCAAGTATCTCCTAGGTTATGAAACAGGAGGGACCGAGTTCCAAAATATTTTCTCTACCAATGTAAATACCATCCATAAGCTCCCAGGTAACTACAGAACTCTACCAAAAGCTCTTAAGAAAAAGAATCCCATGTAATTTTCTTAGAGACCCATGTATTTGGAGAATTCAACAAGTATGTAATGACCTGACCCTTATGAAATTCTCTCACTGAAGTAATTAACCCATATGCTAAAGCAAATACTAGTACTCATGCTCAACTAACAGGGACTAGACTACAGAAAGCAAAGAAAAAGAATACAATAAAACTCGAATAAACAATATGAAAAAGAAAAACCGTGAGGCTACTTTATAGCCTGCACGAAAATGCCATTGATTGGAGTTGGGCAAGATGCCACTGATTTCACTGCCAATTAGGCAATTAGATACTTTTCCTTCCGCAATTCTCATACAATCGGACATACAATCAGTTGTGTCTCTCCACAAAAGAGTTACACCCAACTCATAAGATCAAGCAATTCTCATGAAATCTATATACACAAACAAAATCAACAAACACAATACCTCAGGAGAATGGCTTTGCATATGCTTCTTGAGATACGCAGGTTTTTTGAAACTAGCACCACATCATGGTAACAAAAATTGCAATTGGATTTGCAGTTGTAAAAGACCTGCTCACCTAAGGGACAGTTTTTAAGGGACTGTGAGGGACAAGTGAATCTGACCGCTGAAAATAAATGCACAGTTTTAAGTTGTTATAATTTCTGCTTTTATATTTAATACATGTGGTTGAGATGCATTTGTCCCTCACAGTATCTTAAAACTATCCCTTAGGTAAGCAAATATGTCAGTTGTAAATTATCAAATCTATTCTTATAGTTTGATTTTTAAAGTTAATGCTATATAATTTTCTTTATTATGTTACCTGCTGGCACTTCGAAGCGGATATTGAGGGTGTGCAAGGTGACCACTAGGGATGGGATTTGGAATAGTAAAGCCAGAGGAACCGCACAGAAAGTCTCGGTTCAGTTCGGTTCTACTACATATGTGTTTGCATTTTTCTCTATTCGGTCCCTTGCAATGTTTACTCGGTTCGGTTTCGATGCTTGTTTTTAAAACCTCATTGGAACCGAAATATAGATGTCAGTGTATAATTGGATAATAAGGTCGAGCTTATTTATGTAAAATAGACCCTTTCTCATGTGATCAGGCACTGAGTTAGTCTTCCAAATGCGATCAGAACCTTCCATCTAATCTCATAATCTCCTATCCATTCGATCAAAACCCAAAAAAATTATCTCTTCCCTCAAACTCTCACTCTCTCAGAGTCTCAGTATCAATCATTCGATCCTAGAGAGTAGAAACAGAAACGGAGACGACTCTCACTCTCTCGCTCTCTCAGCCTTAATTCAGCAATCCTATGATCAAAACCCAGACGACCTCCCTCAAAGTCTGGAGCCCAGAAACATCGCGTCTTTGATTTGTGTTGGCCATCTGCGATTTGGTTGATGCAGCCCCGTCTGGGATTTGGTTGATGATCCGTCTTCGATTTGTGTTAGCCATGGCTCAATTTAAGCTTTCATTTTTCTCGCTATACTCTCATCGCTCTGTAATTTCAATTATAATAAGATGTTTGTACATGACTCTTTGCCCACTCTTTGTCTGGGATTTGGTTGAAATCTAACCACTTTTTCCTTTTCGTTTGAACCAGTCCTGCAGTGAGTGCAGTCCAGCGACTTTAGCCTGTGATTTCTTCCTGTGAGCAGTTTGAGTGAAATTGGTAAGCTCCAGAGTCCATGAATATTGTTGATCGATCAATCTGTCTTTAGTATTCCATTTATGCATTCAGAATTGCTTGGTTTATTGCTAAATAATACACTGTTATTCCATCATTTTGGATCTGTTGTTGACTGAGGTGAGTGAGGTCTTTGTATTGGTTTAGGTAATGAAGGTATTGGTTTATTACTTAAGCATCTTTCCTGTAGGTGATGTATGGGTAATGGTACAATTGTGACCATTTTCTGGGCTATTGAAAACTAGATGTTTCAATATTTAACTCGTTTTTTAATATGTTTGTTCTTTTACTTGTTTGATTTTCAGGTCAAGTTTGGTGTTTAGCTTGAGTCAGTTTTGTCTATAATAGAAAACTAAGTAAAGATGGTTTAATATGATTTTAAGAAGATGACTGTTGTTCCCATTGGGAATTGGGAAGGACTTCATTGATATTATCCTATCTTACACCCAGCGGCAGACCCCACTTCATTGGCTCTGCCATTTTTTTTTATAACTGTTGACGGATTTTTCTTACAGATTGCTTCTTGCTTATTGCTTATTGCCTTGGATATCTACTACCATGTCGGAAGCATCTGCTAGCTCCTCTGACCAATCCGCTTCCAATTCTGAACTATCCGCTTGCAATGAAATTGTGGTTGCAAGCAACAAGCCTGAAACATCTCAACAAGCAGCCAACAACACTGTTCCAAAATTGAGAAAACCAAGGAAAGCTTCTATGGCTCAGAGCTCTGCTACTAAGAGAAAAAGATGAGAGAAGCAAAGCAAGCAGAGGTCAGACGTTTGGGATCACTTTACGAAGGAGGATCATCCTTTAATTGAGTTTGTCGATGGAGTAGAGAAAGTGGTTGGCCATACTAAGACAGCTCAACGTAAGTATTGTACGACTCATTTAGCATGCAATTCATATGAAAATGGTACACCATCTCTTAGGAAATACATTGAGATAGTATGTAAGAAATACCCTGGTAGAGTTAATGTAGAATCCAGCCAACATGTTTTGACTAGTGCTGGAAGAAGAGGTCAGAGTAGTTTGGTTAGTGTGAATTGGACACAAGACAATTGCGTGGAAGCTGCAACTCATATGATAATTGTGTGGAAGCTGCAACTCATATGATAATTGTCGATGAGCTACCATTTAGTTTCGTTGAAAAACCGGGGTTTAATTATTTTTGCAGTGTTGCTGTACCATTGTTTAAAGTCCCATGTAGGAAAGTCATAGTCAAAACCTTACTAGGCATGTATGATGCTAAGAAGGAGGAGTTGAGGAGGCAATTGAAGTCTTATTGTGTTTGTTTGACAACAGACACTTGGACTTCTTGTCAGAATATAAACTACATGGTGGTTACTGCCCATTTTATTGATCAGGGATGGCAGATGCACAAAAGGGTGCTTGCTTTTTGTGTGGTTCCAAACCACCAAGGTGTAATCATAGGAAAAATTTTAGAGAAGTGTTTGATTGATTGGTCAATAGATAATGTTTTAACAATTTCTGTTGACAATGCCTCTACCAACAAGCATGTCATTGATTATCTTAGGAAGAAAATGTGCAATTGGGATATAAAACCGATCTGTGGCGGTAAGTTTATGCATGTGAGATGTTTGGCTCACATTGTAAACCTAATTGTGAGGAGTGGACTGAATATGATGGAGAGGTCGGTGGCTAGCATAAGGAATGTTGTGAGATATGTTAGAAGTTCGGGTGCAAGGTTAGATGAATTAAAAAGCTATGTAGAGCAGGAGAAAGTTGAATGCAATAAGATTTGCATCTTAGATGTTCCAACAAGGTGGAATTCCACCTTTCTTATGTTGGAAACAGCTTTTGAGTTGAAAAAAGCATTTGAAAGATTGAAGGATGAGGTGGATTCAAGGTACAAAAGCTACTTTGATGAAGATGAGGAAGTTGAAGACGATGATGAAACTGAAAATCAAAGTAAGAAGAAAGTGCCTCTAAAAAGGGTAGGGCCACCAAGTGATGTTGATTGGGACAATGCAGCAGTTTTTGTGAAGTTCTTGAAAGTCTTCTACGATGTGACCCTTAATGTTAGTGTTTCACTTACCCCCACTGCACACAAGGTATTCCATGATATTATTACTATTGAAGCAAAACTTGAAGATCTCAGTTCTATTGGGGTAGGGCCTGATTCAAGTGAAGCAGACAAAGTCTTGTACGACATGGCAGTCAAGATGAAGGCCAAGTATTCCAAGTATTTTGGGAACTTAGATGAGATGAACCAACTCTTCCTAGTTGCTTTGGTCTTAGATCCTAGGTATAAATTGAGAAACATTAGTTGGTTGTGTGAAACAATGTTGAATTTGTGTGATTGGGAGATCAAGAAGAAATGTGATGAAGTAAAGCAGCTTGTGGTTGACTTGTGTGACTTGTATGGGCAGTCTAATGGTTCACATAGTGGACAAACCAAGGCTAAACGTAAAGGTCCAATTACTAGTGACACAGCTACTAGTAAGACTAGAAACAAAGCAAGGATTCTTAGTGGGAAGAGGGCTATTATGCAAGAAGACTGGAATAGGCAGCAGAATAACGATGTTGTGGTGGGGCATGAAGTTGATAGATATTTGCTGGACCCTATAGAAAAGCCTGCTGAAAATGGTGATCGGAAGATTTTGGATTGGTGGAAGCTGAGTGGAGGTAAATATCCCAACTTGCAATCATTGGCTAGAGATATATTAGCCATACAAGTGTCTACAGTTGCAAGTGAGTCAAGTTTCAGCACTGGGAAAAGGGTAATAGATCCATACAGAGGCTCTTTAAACCCAAAAACAGTTGAAAAACTGATATGTCTTCAAAATTAGTTGAAGGCTGATGCCATTATGGGGTTGGAGTACATTCCAACTATTAAGGAAATGGAGACATATGAACAAATTGAACCTGGTATGTGTTTTTGGCGTTTTTAGTTTACTGTTTTTGAATCTGATACAAGAAATTAGTTTCAAAATCTATGTGATTTACTGTTTTGAGTTTTGACATTGTGCAAACCATGAAAAAAAGGATAGAGAGAAGGCTGAGAAGGCCAACAACACTACTGTTGCATCTGGTTCTGCACCAAGTGGCAGAGCAACCAAGAGTTCTGAGGCTTCGGCTTCAGCCCCTACAACTAAGAAGAAAAAGCATAAAAATGAGCCAATTCACTTCACAATCAAGGCTGCATAAAGGTCTGAACATTTTTGCTTCATTTGAATTTGAATTTTATTTTTTTAAAATTATCTTATACCATTGATTGTAGCTAGATTTGTAATTTTCTATGTAGATTTAGTATTGATGGAAGGCTAGAAGCCTTGTTGCATTGAGGGAGAGGAAGCCATGCTGGAAATATGTTTGCAGTTGTGCTTTGATGAAATATTGATGAACTATTTTAACTTTAGGTTATTTGTTTCAGTTTGAGACTTTGAATTGCTCAGTTTCAGACTTTCAGTATTTTAGTTTGCTATAAATTGATGCAGCTGCATTGTTCAAATTGGACAGTCTATCGTTTAATTTTATTTGTTGCAGTTTGCTAGGAATGTGAATTATTGCAGACTTGCAGCTTTGCATTGTTCTGTAATCTGCTATTTTGCAGTTCTGCAGTTTGTAGATTTTGAGTTTGTAGCTGTATTGCTGGAAATTGCTTGAGTGTTGAGCGTTTGACAGTTTGAGAGTTTTGATTGTTTGATGGTTTAATGCTCTCATGAGTCTCATTAGTTTCATCTTTCATGCTTTGACAGTTTGGGAGTTTGTAGAAAATTGCTTATTTCAGTTTGTAATTGTATTGCTAGAAATTGCTTGATTGTTGAATGTTTGACAGTTTGAGAGTTTTGAGTGTTTGATGGTTTAATGCTTTCATCAATTTCATCTTTCATGCTTTGACAGTTTGGGAGTTTGCAGGAAATTGCTTATTTGCTATGTTAATGTTGATTGTTTGAATGAGTGAATAGATTATGCAATATAGAATCATTTGAATGTATGTAAGGAAATCAGGAAAACTAGAAACTAGAAACTGCTGAAAAGCAGTGTTTTTATATGGAAAAACCGAGGAACTGAGTTTGGAACCGATCTGAGATTGGGACCGAAAAACCGAGCTTGGAACCGAATTGATATTGGACCGAAAAACCAAGAAATCAACTCGAGAATGGTCGGTTCGGTTCTATATCGGTTTTTGATAAAAAAAAACTTCGAACCCGACCCAATGATCACTTGTTGGTTCCGGTTTCGGGTTCACTACTTGAAACTGGAGAACCGACCCGAGGCCAGGCCTAGTGACCGTTGTGGCCCCATGGTCCTTCGGCCCATGATTTAGCGTACACATAATAACCTACCATTCTAGCTACTTCTGGTGAGACATTTTAAAGAGTTGGTTAGAATTGTGACTAATAACGTGTTCCGTCCGTTGTGGTTGTGAGTGTCTTGTTGTCTTGATCAAGTTTTTCAAACCATGAAGAAAAAAGATGGACAAGGAACAAGTCCCTCTTGACTACTTCAAAGAAAATAAACTACTTACACTTTCCTGTGCGAGTCGTCCCGGCCATGAAAATCTTGTAAGCCATCCTCAAATAATATGTCTTTAAAGAAAGAAAATAGGCGAATAATGGTTCTATATATGGCTAAGGCTTCCCCCAACATAGGTAGAAGTACTAAATAAACAAGTCTCCGATCCTTTTCAGACGATCAATGTAGTGAAAACCTTGAGTTGTTAACGAAAATGTTAAGCAGCTACCAGAACACTATCCTCTGTTATATGAACACTACCTCAAGCTCGACATCCATCCACTTCAGCTATTAATTGCTCCAAGCGAAGAAGTTTTGAGAGTACTAGTGTGTTCTCTAGTGTACTAGGATCGTTCTAAATCTCTGCTTTGCAACATCAAAAACCACTAGAATAGTCCCAAGTAGTGTTGATCGGACGGTAGCGGAGTCCTATGAGTACGTCCAATGTATGGCGTCGAGGATGAGCACTTTTTTTATGGAACAGGAGATGATCAGTGTCAGAGGTCGACTCTTTGGTTGGTAGCAGGAGAAGGCTCCGGAAGAGTGTGCAGCAGTAGAGTGCATGCTGGGGTTAAAACTTTCAAGTTCAATTACTGGATCAGTAATTGATATTTTAAACATTAATGTCCAATACATTTTTACAGTTCAACTTGAATGTCCTCGATGAGTCCTTAATATAAGATACTCACTAAAGACTCTCTCTATAAATAGGTATATTATATATAATTAAATTTGTAATAAGATACTGGAGCAAATTAATAAAACATATGTTTGCCGATCAACCATACAATCAGCATGCAGTGCTTACCGGAGCTAAAAATGGGATAGCGTAGAAGAAGACGTTTCAAGATTACTGCGCTTACTCAAATATTGTGAATCACAATTTATTTGATGAATTATGCCAGCTTGTCATTTACAAGTTTATAAGGTAACACTTGTTATGATGTTTTTGAATCAGTCTGGAATGCTGATTACAATACTTTTTTTATCTTGGTTGACTAGTTAATTTTAAGGATTCTGAATTTGTTAACTTTGCATAATAGAGTTGAACTGTGAGTGATTTCAAATGTGAAAAATTTTACGTGAAAAATTAAATAAGAAAACTATCTACCTTTCAAATATTAACATTTAACAAATTTTTAAATTTTGTGAATTCGACTGACAAAAAACTAATTGTAGCATTTGAGTTGTTTATCTGATAATAATTTTTTTTTGTCTCACTCTATGACTCTAATACCCACTTGGGGATGTGGGTCTATATTCATATTTTATTTTGAGTAGCCCTGTATTCATGTGGTTGAAGAATTGGATGGAAAATGTTAATTTTAAACGAGAATGTGGACAATTTCCTTGAAGTTTAAGTGTCAATTTCATTAATTGCAAGCTCATAGTGAACATGTCATCGGAAAAAAAGAAGAGCTCATAGTGAATATCATCAAAATTAACAATAACATAGTCAACCAGTCAGATAGTGAGAAAGCGATTGTTTTGTCTTCCAAAACCTTAAATATGAAAAGAAAGTGTCATCCGAAGATTGTTTTCGTCAACCTCCCTTTGAGTCACACCAAAACGATGGTAGAAATACAAAACTAAAAGACAACCAATCAAGTAGTGGGATGTATCTCACAACACAATGCTATATATCTTGCAAAAATCCACGACTCTACCATCGGCTAGAGCTAGAAAGG
Source organism: Rosa lucieae (assembly GCA_024704745.1). NCBI lineage: Eukaryota > Viridiplantae > Streptophyta > Magnoliopsida > Rosales > Rosaceae > Rosa > Rosa lucieae. Next base: position 83,390,759 of record CM045496.1, on the reverse strand, counting down.
AAGCAAGAATACTAGCCGTTTAATAAAAAAATTAAATCAGTTTAAATAATAAAAAAATTAACCACTAAAATTGTCAAGAACGAGAGACGAAAACTGTAAAACATAATAAAAGCTAACCCCTTACAGAATGTCCTTATGATCTTAATAAATCTAAGTGAAATTTCTTCATAATTTTCCTACAAAAACATTTACTAATGTATGAATTTTCAGTGCTTCTATTTATTTTTTCTCCAAAAACAACACATTTCCACAAAAAAATAATTTTATTTATATTCTAAGACAAAATCGTACTTTTAAGCAAAAACACCCGAAATAGAAATTTATTAAGAGAGACCAGAAGACCGTCAAGAAATAATGCAAATCCTTTCGCATTTCTCTTCCAAAGCCTCCTTACCTTCTTCTCTCTCTCTCACCTCCGCCCTCATCTTCCGCCGTCGCCCCCCGAATTTCCCCTTTTACCCCTCCACTCCCTTCAAATTTCCCACCCTCGCATGCCACCTCAGCTCCGCCGGCCATAGCCCCCAACAATCAGCAGCTCCCATGGACTCGCCGCCGCCACCGACAGAGGCCTCCGTCGACGCCGTCACGCGCGATTTGCGCAACCAGAGCTTGGCCGCCGACGGTGGGAATAACGCGCCGAGAGCGCGGTTGAAGCTTGAAGATCTGAACTGGGATAACTCGTTTGTTAGAGAGTTGCCTGGTGATCCCAGGACCGATACGTTTCCGCGAGAGGTCAGCTCTGGTTCTGGTTCTGTTTCGTATTTTGGCTTAGGGTTAGGGTTAGGGTTTGTGTGAGAAATTTGAGAAATCGATTCAAGTAATGGAAAGCTAACTGTTGTGTGTTTGTGAACTGGCTGAAATGCTTTGGAAAATTTGCTAAATTTGAACATTCCAGCTGAGAAATTTGTACTATTTCGATAGAGAAATGGCGAAGATACTTACCGGTTTCGTGTTGTTAGTGGTGGAGTATGGTCTAATTTAGCTCTTGAGCTACAGATTGAGTTTTTACTAGCATAGCATAGTGAGTGTGTTATTTGTATAAATTTGTATTTGTATGCTTCTTTGGGATTTAGGTAATTTTCGTTGTATTTTATCTCCGGGAATATGTTTTGCTTGGATGCTGGGGCAGTTGAGGACATTGAACTTTGTGTAGCATGTGTTTGTCTACTATCTTATAGGCATTTGCTTCGGCTTATGGTTTTTAACAAAGAAAGAAAATTTGTTAAATATAACATTTCAGCTGTGAAAACTGTACTGCATTAATCGAGAAATGGCTAAGTCAGTATGGAACATTGAGTTTTAGTGATTCTGATTCAGATACCATCTTCTTTGATGAGCTACAGGTTGTATTATTAATTGCATGGGGGGTGTTATGTTATGATTTTTATCTTTATGCTTCTTTGGGTTTTGATTATCAGGTGCTGCGTGCCTGTTTTACAAAAGTAACCCCGTCAGCTCAAGTTGATGATCCTCAGCTCGTTGCCTGGTCAGAGTCGGTTGCTGAGTTGTTTGAATTGGATCCTCAAGAGTGAGTATTCTTGTTTCTTGTGGTCTGTGGAACATCAAGTGTAATGCTTTTATAGAACATGAAGGAGAAAATAAGCTTGAAGTTAAAGTGTCTCTGATACATCCACCAAGAAGAACTTGCATCTGATTGGGGAGAATATTTTTGAACTATTGCGCATGATGCTTTTTAATGTTTTGATGGGAGTTAAAGAAAATAAGGGTAATCTTCCAAATCAGTGTCTTGCTGATCTCTACATGAGAACCTTTCTGTTGGTACTTAATGTGGAAGTATCATGATTCTACTATTAGAATTTCTCTTTGGAAAAATAGTAAATTGGGTCCCTAGATATATATATATTTCTTTAGTTCAATGACATTGGATAGAGGGGTGAACCAATTGCACTGTGCATAGATTTGTTGACGTTACTGAATTTTTAGATGTTTTAGGATTCCTGTTCTCAATTGAACTTAACTTTTTGTTGGATTTTTGATATATGACTGAGCATTATATGGTATTGATCTGTAGTAAATGTGTTTTTGTTTATTTTTTATTTTTTAATTCTGTCTTTTGTTGCTTTGATTAATGGTTTTGTTTTGGTATCTGACTTGCTGTTCCATTAATGCCTGACTGATATTACATATGTTAGTTACGTCAGTTTGATGAGATGCATGATTACATTTTTTTTTTTTTTTGCATGCATAGTGTATCATGTTTCATGGGACTAATTTGGCTTCTCATCTTGGAGTTACAGATTTGAAAGGCCAGATTTCCCCCTTTTATTCTCTGGAGCGTCTCCTTTAGTCGGATCGTAAGTGTTTCTCTGAATATTTTGCATAAGGCTCAAATTAGGGGTTCTGTCAATTTTTATACAGCCTGGATGATAATTTATTTATATTTAAACAGGTCACCCTATGCTCAGTGCTACGGAGGACATCAGTTTGGCATGTGGGCGGGACAGTTGGGAGATGGTCGGGCTATTACACTTGGGGAGGTTCTTAACTCTAAATCTGAAAGGTGGGAACTACAGCTTAAAGGTGCTGGAAAGACCCCTTACAGCCGGTTTGCAGATGGCCTTGCTGTGCTTCGTAGTAGCATTCGTGAATTCCTCTGCAGCGAAGCAATGCATAGTCTTGGAATTCCAACGACTCGTGCTCTATGTCTTGTGACAACAGGAAAACTTGTCACCCGTGACATGTTTTATGAGTATGTTCAATGCAACTTTAATTTAATGACTATTTTCTCCTGAATAATGGATGTGTATCTCATCTGGCATATTGTTTTGACATTTCCAAAAAATCTCCAGGATATCTATGTCTTAACTAAGAATCTATTGTTTCTGAAACCATTGCATAAGTTCAAGGTTTCATAGGTTAATAAGTCTTTTAGTCTGTCTTAATTTTTTTTTTTTTAATTTGTAAACATTATTGTTTACATCTGATGCTGACATATCAATATCTTGCTCATCCTCAAAGATTGGTAATTAAAGGAATTTTAAATTTTACCAGGGTGCATGTTGCAACTGTGACTGTAAACTTGGTTCCTGGACCTCATAATTTATAAAAATGTGTTCCTCATTTTTCTTATAGTACTTTTTCTTTAATTTGCAGTGGCAATCCAAAGGAGGAGCCAGGTGCAATTGTTTGCAGGGTTGCTCCATCCTTCCTGCGCTTTGGATCCTACCAAATACACGCCTCTAGGGAAAAAGAGGACCTTGCCATTGTTCGTACTCTAGCAGACTATACCATTAGGCATCACTTCCCTCATATAGAGAACATGAGTAAAAGTGAGAGTTTGTCTTTCAGTACAGGCAATGAAGAACATTCAGTCGTTGATCTAACTTCTAACAAGTATGCAGGTAATCATCTAATCATCTTTATTGTTTACGAAGATGCATGATAATTTTGTCTTGTGTAATGAAATAAAAGTTCAATTCACAAGTTCAGTATTAATTTTGCGGGTCATAATTTTCTTACCTCGTGCTTTCCTATGTCTATCTCAGGCCATTGTAGTAGGAGTTAACTCTTACTTTTCTCCTTTTCTCTAGAAAGTACGAAGAAGCATGATAATTTTGTCTTGTGTAATGAAATAAAAGTTCAATTCACAAGTTCAGTATTCATTTTGCGGGTCATAATTTTCTTACCTCGTGCTTTCCTATGTCTATCTCAGGCCATTGTAGTAGGAGTTAACTACTTTTCTCCTTTTCTCTAGAAAGTACGTTTGGGTTGATTTAATATTCAGACTAAGGTTTTAGTGTGCTCAGTTGATAGCTGCAGACTATGTTAGTAGTGACAGATCTAGTAGTTCCACTGCAAACATATTTGGTACAGTAGTTTTCTCGAATTTTTGCATTCAAAACTTTTTTAGTAGTGTACTCACGTCCCATATGGGGCATGAAATGTGACAAGAGATGAAATTGAATGCTTCTTTAGTCCAACTGATATTTTGGTTCAAATAAAATGCAATTGGATGCCTGCTATGTATAACATTCTTTCAGGGATCTATCTAGTTCTAGAGATGCGTCCATTCATTTTCATCATGTATATGAGATCAATTAGATGTCTGGTATTGATGTTCTGGTCCATTTTAATATGAACTTATAGAAGTTGTGGATTATGGAAAAGAAAAGAAAAGAGTTGATTCATCATGAACTTCTATTTATCTTGTACATTTTTCATTGCTAGATGTTTGCCACATGGGGCTACTGATTTTCAGATAAGAAATCTCCCTTTATGCAAAATGTTGGTCCTTTTTAGTCACGTTTACTGGCCATGCCAAAATAACTTCTGATGGAAATGTTCGACATGGATTGCTGATCAACTGTTTTGTTGTCATTTTACTTGCATGATGGTATCCTAACAGCTTGGGTAGTGGAGGTTGCTGAACGTACTGCGTCCTTGGTTGCCAAATGGCAGGGGGTTGGTTTTACTCATGGTGTGTTGAACACTGACAATATGAGTATTTTGGGCCTCACCATTGATTATGGTCCTTTTGGATTTCTGGATGCTTTCGATCCAAGTTACACTCCGAATACAACTGATCTTCCTGGGAGGAGATATTGTTTTGCAAATCAACCTGATATTGGCTTATGGAATATTATGCAATTGACCAGAACCTTGTCATCTGCCGAATTGATAAATGAGAAGGAGGCAAACTATGCAATGGAAAGGTAGTTGTGATTCCCATATGTTCTTTTGTACCTAGTCCAAATGTACTGGAAAGTAATTTAATTCTTTTGCATTTGTTACAGATATGGAACTAGATTCATGGATGATTATCAAGCTATAATGACAAAAAAACTTGGTCTCCCCAAGTATGTCAAACAGTTGATCAGTAAACTTCTTAATAATATGGCTGTTGACAAAGTGGATTACACAAACTTTTTCCGGTTGCTTTCCAATATCAAAGCTGATCCCAGCATCCCAGATGAGGAGTTGTTAAACCCACTGAAGGCTGTTTTATTAGATATTGGCCAGGAGCGGAAGGAGGCATGGATCAGCTGGGTGAGAATCTACATGGAGGAGGTACAAATACTTTGAACTCTGGTTTTCATGTACTTCCATTCTTCACGAGTACATTAGTTTGATACCAACGTGTTTTTGAGACTCTGGAGTTCACTTCAGGTAAAATATGTATCCTGTCAAATAAGAACGATTGTTCTGTTCTCATATTTAACTCCCACACAATGTGGCTTTCACTTTCGCAGCTATCTGCTAGTGGCATCCCAGATGAGGAGAGGAAGGCCTCAATGAATGCGGTGAACCCTAAATATGTTCTCAGAAACTACTTATGCCAGAGTGCCATAGATGCAGCTGAACAAGGTGATTTTGGAGAGGTTAAAAGGGTCCTTAAAGTAATGGAACGCCCATTTGATGAGCAGCCGGGAATGGAAAAATATGCTCGCTTGCCCCCAGCGTGGGCTTATCGGCCTGGAGTTTGCATGCTTTCTTGCTCATCATGAGTTTTGTGATCATAATGTTATACAGATGACAAAAGCAGATTGCCCCTTTTTGTTTTTGACCCAACAGTTTATCTTTGGTCATAGCAATCTGTCGTATATAATAGTCGATTTCAGTTTCCCACTCCAACATTGGAATAAAGCATTAATGTTGTATGATTCTGGTTTCTGTATGCATGTGAAATAGCTCAAAGAAATGCATAGAAAATACATAGCCTAGAGAATTGTTCACTGTTAGTTAAGATCCTATCAAGCAGTATTTGCGAAAGCCATCTTGATCAAACAGTGTGTTACATGGAGGCTCGGATGGTACTGAAGTTTTGATAATCTATTTATACTAAAAAAAGGCTGAATCATATGGCGCACATAGTATACCATATCTATTGTGCCTTTATTTTCAATGGTTACTATTCACTTGTTTCTTATAGATCTTTAAAACAAAAAACAACTTTGAAAATATATAGTGTCGAAAGAAGGGAAGTTTTTTAGTGGTGAGTTCTGAGCTTCGTAAAAATAAAAAATACCATCAAATTTTATTTATAGAAATTGAAAACAACAATTTTTCACCTTTTTATTCTCTCAGTTTATAAAATATGAAAATTATTTTTCTCCACTAAACTTTGAAACTCATTTTTGAAATTTAGAAAATATAATTTCGCTTTCTCATCCTTCTTTTAAAAAATCATTTCAAAAAAAAAAAAATCATTTTGCCTAACAAAACGGAAAAAAAAAAAAAAAAAAAACTGGAACGGTGCGTTTAGCGTAGATGACTATAGATCGAGTATAGTGCCAAACAAACAACAACTGGGCCACTCGGAACCTCAAGATTTTGCTTCTTCTTTGGTTGTTTGATATCCGTAGGTATGAAAATCCATTCATTCTGTTTTCCCGAAACTCCATTGGATATTAATTCTCCACTCAAAATGTGATATCAGTAATTTCTTTTTCAATGTTTGAGTTGCCTTAAATCTGCGAATCCATGCTTAAAATGCCCACCACCTGTTTGATCAAATGCTTCAATGACTTTCTGGGCAACACTTTCGCCATTTTGATTGATTCTAGCTCCATATTGAGCTTCAATCTCATACCCAATAACCATATCATAATATGTTGTATTGCTTTTTCGATTATGAAGTTGTAATACGCTACTCAGCTTCTCTAGTCTATAAAAGACAATGTACAATGAGAGATGATTCCTGTAGACAAAGGTATAACTGATTTAGCTGTGGTCTGCAGGAAATGAGAGTTCCGCGGACTCTTGAGGTCTGGAAACTTGGGACTATCAACTATCTGGAGGCACTTAAGCTGCAGGAGAAGCTGGTATCCGATAGAAAGGTTCATAAGATTCCGGATACTCTCCTGGCCCTGCAGCATCCGCCGACTTATACCCTTGGCAAGCGGAGGACTGATCACAATCTGTTGATTCCTGAGTCTGATCTAAAAGGAATAGGAGCTGAACTGCACTATACGCAGAGAGGAGGAGACATTACATTTCATGGTCCGCGCCAGGCCATCTTGTATCCCATTGTTTCGCTTAGGGATATTGGGCTTGGGGCTCGGAGATATGTGGAGAAGCTTGAGTTGACTATGATTGAATTGGCGTCTCAGTATGGCGTGAAGGCTTGTCCCGGGCAAGCAGGAGAGACTGGGGTGTGGGTTGGAGAGAGAAAGATCGGTGCAATTGGCGTGCGCATTTCGTATGGAGTGACATCTCATGGGTTGGCATTCAACATTGATCCGGATTTGAACTATTTCAAGCATATTGTGCCGTGCGGTATTGCTGATAAAGAAGTTACGTCTCTGAGAAAGGAGACGAACTTGGTGCTTCCTACAGAAGAAGTAGTTCACGACCAGTTGATTTCTTGCTTTGCAAGATTGTTTGGTTATGGAAATGTTGTGTGGAAGGATTCTGCTTCTTCATTATTGTCAGACAGTGGGGAAATCAAATGAGATATGTATTGATTTTCAAATGAATCAACTGAGTAAGCTTCGTGCTCTTTCATCGATTTCATTTGTCAAATTCGTACTACTGATTTGTATGTTTATCTCATCTGTACTAAGTGATGCCCTGTTTTCAATATTTTTATGAATACAATAAAAACAATCTTTCGGAAAACCATGAGCTTCTGGATTTGGTCCACAGTGTTCTATCAAATGGTTAGATGTGATCAGCGTGTTCTATCATAATCCTGCTGAGTGCTGACATAGACCACATGCTTTTATCTGCAGAAAGATTCTTTAATTCACATGTACTCCTGAATCAAGCAAATGGAAATAGTCTTAAGAAAATTTCACCAAATATATTCTAATACAACTCTCAGGAGGTTCCTTGATCAGATCTAGTGATAAGTATAAACCTTCTTCAACCTCATTGACTAATTGACTTCTGTCTATGGAGTTGGATCCTTACTGAAACTTTAGACGTCAGCCATGACATACATGGACTGTAAACCTAACTACTAAACAAGAAAGCAAAAGAATGTGATCTTGACTTCCCTACTCATCGTCTTTGTGTTGATCTTGTACTTATATTTAAAACTACGTTGTTTAAACACTTCAATACTAAAGAGTTTAACCTTTAACCTCAAAACGACCATTGTTTGGAACACGTACAAGATTAACACAGCCATTAGATCAGTAGGGGATCATTTCGCAAGAAGTATTAGTAACAACTAAGGAATAAGGGAAAATTTTGATAAACACACGGGCGTTATTAAAAACAGAGTAAAGACTTGAAACTTTCTGATCCCAAGTGGATCAATTAGAGCTTGCTATATCAAGTAGATGCGAATCGCATAAATTAATAGGGAAGATCATGCTATATTAGAAAATGATCAATTTCCATATGCGTGATGGGGCTTGGGCAGATTGATACTTTAAATATAAGTAATCTCCTTATTGCCAAAAACTAGAATCATGTTCTCATTTCAACCTATTTCCGAACAAAGGAGACCAAGTGGCTGCAAGGTGGAAAAAAATTCTAATAATGATGCAACTCTGAAAGTGAAGAGTACATTTGAAGCAGGGAAGCTTATGAGGGCCAAGATGTGCTAAGAGAGTGGCTTCATAGATGTTAAGACAAGTTTTGACGATTGCCTCAAAGATACTAAGACATTTTGTTTGCCAAATTGTCGTAACTTCATCTTGCCTTACAAAGAAAAGTTTATGGATCGGACATACACGAAAATCGGAAAATGTTCTGGTGAAAACCTTGCTTCACAAATTACATTGTTTTCTAGCCTTATTTTTCGTAAGGGATCTGAACATATGGGACAACAAGTAGGTGTAAAAGTGGTAGAAGAATAGAAGATTGTGAAACGTAAAAGTTTAAAGAAGAGGACAGTTCTTAGAAGACTTTGGGTGTTTCACGTTTGGAAAGCAAGCTTAACCAGCCAACTTTAGCTGTTTTTGTTAACACTTAACATAGAATACTAATTTTCCATTAAACAAAAACACAGGAAGGACAGGGAATGAATGAGGCATCTGATTTGGTTTCATGTGATAAGTCACATGAGATATTTTGTAAAATATTGAAGTTGCAGAGAAGTCATGGAAAGAAGCTCAGCATCACATGATTAGCTGCTTCCAAGTCCCAACCTATTACAAAACAAAGAACAAGTCGGTTAAATCTCTGAAAGAGAACATGTTATTGTAGAATTTCCTGCTTACTATCAGTTAACTAACTTATGAGATCGAGTTTTGGTCGAAGTTTGATTTCATGGAGTGGAATATCTCCTCGAGTTGTAACGAGCTTTCTGGATTGAAATTACACTTGAGTTCATAGAAAGAGATGGAATTTTACTTCACTTCAGTTTCAGGCAGCCTAGTTTACTTTAGTCTCGGATTAAAAACAATATATAACTAGCTTCTTTGCTAAAAAAGAGATGGTAAATTATATTTTGTATCCCTCAAAAGTATAGGGTGTTTTCATGATCGATCTCAATTTCTAAAGAGTCAATTGCACGATCAACTTGACAAGTGATGTGGTCGGACACCTTTTTGTTGACGCATCAATTGTGAGGCCTACTTTTCTATTGAGATGAACAAGTCAGTGATGCGGTCAATATTTTTTCCACATTTCACTTTCCTGATATGAGATTTCAAATGGTTCTAATTTAAGGCTTTAAGCAAGATTTTTTTCAATGGTCATGACATTAAAGTTTTGACTATTTGGTCGCTTATAAAAATGAAAACATATCTGCCACTTCTAATATGATTCTTTTCTCATGTCTGTTCTATAGAAATGTGAAACAAAAAAAAAAGAATCAGGTCAGGAAATTTGGAGTCGCTTTTGTCCACTTCTTCAATCTACCTATCAAAAGAATGGGAGGCATGTTTGACGCATTTAGACCTCTTTTGGTTTGCGGAAAAGAAAATAATTCTTTTGTTTTTCTCATGGGATGAGAAATTAATTTTCCCATGAACTTTCCATTTAAGTGTTTTGTAAATGGTAACATAAGAAAAGTTATTAGGAAAATTGTTGAAAATTTGTAATTAATGCAGTAAGATAATGAAATGTGAATAATAAATTCAAAGAAAGAAAATGGAAAATGAATCTCTTAGGGTATGGAAGAAACCACTTTTCACCTTATTTTTTCTTTCTTCAGGAAAATATTTCGCATCCTTATCATACGAAAGGATTGAGTTTTCTATCCCAACGCTCCAATTCCGTGAACCAAACGAGTTCAAAAATGTTACTTTTTTCACATTGAGGGCTTGAGCTTGAAATTGAGATCTTTTGAGTAATGAGGTGCAAGGTGTAATGTGAAGGAACCATGAAGGGCGCAAATGTAATTAGGCCAAAAAGTTACCATCCCGTTCTAACTAAAGTAATTTGATTAAGTAATCACCAATCAGTAATCTATATATGACACACACTTGTTAACCAAACTAACCAAAGCATGCACTGTGAGTCTGCAACTTCATCGATTCTCCTAAGCTCTACTCCATTCTCTCTTCTTCAATCTCAGCCATGAAACCCAGAACTCAAAGACTCTTGCTTTCCTTCTTCGCCCTCATTCTCATGCTCCACATTTCCCAAAGTTCTCAACTTTCAGACCCACAAAGCCATCTGATCAGACCCAGAAACCAACCCAGAAGATTGCTCCCTTCAGTAGCCACATTTTCTTCGAACCAAAACAAGCCCAACAAAGCAATGGAGGATCCCCACAAACCCATAGAGACTAGCTTGAAGAAGGCCCCACCCAGCAAATCGAATCCGACCCACAACCGGTAACGGAGACATTGACATTTGTTTATGGAAAAAAGAACCCAATTTTGCAGCTTTATTGATTTTCAGTGTTCTATAGGTAGAAAGATCAGATCTTTATACGTTATTTGTTTCGATTCGTTTGTTACTTGTTTTGCAAAGTTGTTTGGTTTTAGTGTTAGATTTAGGAGGAGAAGAAAGAACATTGTATTTACAGAGGAACCCTGTTAGAAATAGTATTGATTTGTTTTAGGAAATTGCCAGTTTCCAATTTTAGCCATTGATGGTGAAATGAGAGTTTACAACCATGTGTGTACATAGTTGATGTTGCTTCAGTTGTACTTTTTATCTTCAAGATTATGAAATGAATCTGTCTGGTAAAAAGGTAGAGCGTATTCGGGATAGTTGGTGTTTTCTTTAAAGTCTCTGTCTCTATTTTTCAATTTAGTGCTGTTAGTTACTTCGAGGCACTCCATTGTGATACCACGAGTTTCCTTGTTTTGTTGGATGCATATACGAACCATTGTGCATCGTCTCCTATTTTCATGTTTTGATGGTAGAGAGATTCATTAACCGAACCATTGTTATTGAAAAGAGATCTAGGGGTGGCAGAGTTAGAAATGAGAATATACTATATTTAGCTTTAAGTTTGTTGTGGTAAAAAGTACTGATGTTTGTAGACCAAGTTTCCTAAGGATTGTTCAACTCATGAGTAATCTCGTGTACTTGATGTTCCTATGTGTGCTCAGCAATTCTAACACTTTAGTAACATATCACACAAGTCTTCAAATGGAACAACAAACAGGAGCATTGAATCCAGGACACATAATTGATTAAAAGCCTTGTAAATAATTTAAGTGGACTAAATCTTTCCTGATATGCTATATGCATCTCAAATTGGGAAGCCTTTACTTGATGTAGAATTAAACAAAACTGTGTCAGATGGAAGAATTGTTTGAGCCTGGGTCACAGACTTTACTTTGTAGCAGTTTCCCTCCTCCTTCAGGATGTGATTGACTTCTGCCTGCATTTGCGAGTCTTGTGATAGTCGACTTCTGTTAATATCTCAATTATGATGCAGTACAACATGTAAATGCTTTAGATCTTTAAATGCTACCCCAGTAGTAACTGTATTTGAGCAATGCACACATAGGTAATAGCCCCATGTTACAGTCAGATTTGCTATTTTCCTCATAGGAATATGTAGATTTTAAGTATTGAATATGCTCATAGCATTTTTCCCAGAAACATCCCTCTGCAAACTTCAGTCACAACTCTAAATTCTTGCATCTTATCCTCGCAGAAGTTCACCAAATAAGGATGAGAATTTGAATAGCCGACCTAGTTTCTATCAAACTCTGACCAGACCCAGGGCTGCTCATCTTCGTTCACAACAAAGCTCGCAAAGTAATCACTTTCTATTTGAAGAAGAGTAAACACATGTTTAATGGTCCAGCTATTCAACATAAAATTGTTCTTTTCAAGTTTCAAGGGTGAATCAATTTCATGATGAAATGGAACAGAAAATCAGTACATAGACTAGGCCTTCAAACTTTGTTAACAAGGAGAGACACAATAGCATTGTATTGCATGTAAATAAATACAAATCTTTTAGTCACCTCTTCACTGTCACTTTAGGAATTTGCATTTTCCCACATTAATTTTGTTATTGTCTTTTTATTAAATAACTCTAATGCAAGCTGCATAACACCTGAAAAGCTTAGTTCCCTTGGTAAAGACTTACTTAGAGTTTGAAAATGTATGATTTTAACTTTATGTCCATTTAGGCCTCATAAAGGAATAGTGAGGAGAAGCAGATGAAAGGAAATAGCTCCTTACGTACTGGTTCTCCTGGGTAACTAATTTCTTATCCTTTCTCATCCCTTTCCCTCTGCTGAGATTTTGTAATTGCCAATTAGTTATATAGTTTGGGGAAATCTGCCAGTTGAGGTGTCCAGTGAATCCATCAACAACTATGATTTTCTTTGCTTGATTCATACATCTACATGTCTTTATGCATTTGTTTTTAATGAGAATGAAGAAGCTCTGAATTGGTTTATTTGGATACTCATAAGTTAACGTTGCAAGTAAAGTTCTCATATGCTTATTGCTATTGGATGACAGGATCTTAAACATGAGGTCTTGTAAATTCAACTAACTGACTTCTCTGGAGGATTTGAGAAAGTGCAACTGCTGCAATTACTGCTGATATTGTTGCTTCTTGTACATCTTCTCAACAAGGTAAACTAATACGTTTGTTTAAATTAGAATCCTTATAAAGAAAGAGTTTGGAAGGTATGCTTTCTGCTTTTATGTAAAACTACAATCAAACAATGTCGTGTGGATTTAAAGAAAGGTGATGGCCACAATGGTCATCAATTCCTATGATTGGTTTAACAGGTAAAATGTTTTGGTGCTATTATATGGCTCAATTTACATTTTGATGATTTTATGTTGAAACATTTGAAAAATCCAGTACTAAAGGCATACACTTCAACCAAAAAACTGAAAGCAAATGAAAGATAAAGAGTCATACTGTTGAATAGTTGAGTACATCACACATAAAGAGTCATCTGATGCTAATCCATGGGTGCTGTTGCTCAACTACATATTTAGAAAAGTTCAAACGAGCATAACCAATGCTGTCAGACTAACCAATTAAAAAATATTTTAATCTGCATGTTGGTTGCTTTCAGACAAATTCGGTAATGATAATTTTCTCCCAAAATCACTGAAGGCTAGATTGACGAAAAACTTAACAAAAGTAATAGAGTACGAAAGGAATGCTTCTGGCTAGCCACTAATTAAGACATGCCATTTGGGAAGTGGGAAGTTTTCTTTCTATATCTTGCAAAGATGAATGATGTCAGGGTTTTTGCTTTGGTATAAGGAGAAAAGGTATGGTTTCATTGACCCTCTAGCATGGACTTTGAATATTAATTTAAGAAAATATTAGCTTTACTAATTGTCTGGCCTTTATTTTGTGTGAGTAATCTTTACTTTTTGGCGGTAATGACCAATTTATGCATGATGCATCTAAATTGGTTGATTTTAAAGTATAACTGTCTTAAACTCCTGGATGATTTTTCCTTTGTTTTCTGCAGACATTTGTACAGAAAAAGTTTGTTCAGGGTATCATTATTAAATAAGTTACCTAATAATATATTCAATGATGTTCACCTAGTCAGTAACTGACCAATAGCTCAACCACCGTCGGATGTGAATTTCCACCGTTAGATTTACATCCAACGGTGGTTGAGCATAATTTCCTTGGTCACTAACTGACCAGGTGAAATCCATTGATAATCTATTATATAGAAATTGCCCTTGCAACTATATCTGCTTGGATACCCTATGCTTAAATGGAAATGCAGTTATGAAAATTTAGTGATAGATAATTCTTACTTTTGACAGATGAAAGGCACCATATGTACCTACTGAGGTAATTTTATGTCAAACCCTCCACCTTGTGTAAATAATTATTTCAAAATAAATCTAAAACCAATCCCCACCCCTCTGTGTTGCTCTGTGTCTCACATCAGAAACTGGGCCTTTCCTGTGTAATCATCTCATGGAGTCATGGTATAAACCTTTTTTTTGTACGCTTTAGTTTGTTTTCTTATTTTTATTTTTTCAAAATCTGTGGGAATTGATGCATCCTTTAGTGTAATTTTTGATGCTTTTCAGATTGAAACTATAACTCGAATCAAATCAAGAGGTGTAACCGCATACTAAGCCTGTAGGGGTTTTTGAGGGGAAAAATACATTTGCCTATGAGGTGTTAGAGTGGTAAAATTGCAATGTTTGGCCACTAAATACACTACATGTTCGCTTTTGTTTGATGATTATCATTCTTCTTCTTAAGAAACCCAAGAGTAAAGATTTTCATTCTGTAAAATTCATCTTCAATCTCCTAACAAAACCCCCCATCTTCAATTTTCTGTCATAATCTTCTTTATTTTTCATCTGTTCTTGGTACTTTTTGAGACCAAAAATGAGAATCAGAAAGCATTGGAAGCCTCCCTCTCCTCCGCCTAGCTCAATGGGTTCATCAAATTATCTCTTGCCACATGAAGAAGTGCCAGAGGTTTCATCAGCTGTTGTTCATACATGTGCTACCTGGAGTACCATTTTTTGGGCGTGCCAATTATCAGATGCACCAGATGAACAGTCTGATAACAGAGGAACTTTAAGGTAATTATTACTGTAATCCCAAGTCTTCTTAAAATTATCTATTTATATTATTTGAGGAGGGCACTATCCTCATCATTTGTAGGGCTCAACCTTGATAGAGAGATGTAGTATCATCATTGTCATTGTGTCCATCTGATTTATTTAAGCAGTCATCTCTTCTTAGCCTTTGCATACATAAAGTAAATAAGGTTCCCCATTTTGCATGTAACATGCACGTAAAATAAAATTATCCGCATATTGCATGAGCATGGGGTACCGTATTCTGGATGACGTCAAGATTAAAATTGGTGCTTGTAAATTCAAATCGGCATCAATTAAATGACTGGTGACATGTAAAGTTTATTTCATGCTTGTTAAATCAATTGCCTTGTTGATGCTCGTACAGGAGAAGAAAAAAAATAAGAGTAGCTGAATTTGCCCAACGGATTATGGCTTCATTATCTCGTAATCAAGGTAACCGAAAGTTAATTAATTTTCTATCAGGCACTCAGCTACGAATATACTTCTGAAGCCTTTATGATAGATATTGTTGAACAAATTTCTCAAACTGGAAAAAATTATTTTAGGTAGTGTCTTTGCTAGTAAATACTGCTCTCTGGTAATAGGAACCATATGCCTCACATGTTTTAAAATCATTTTCCACTCGGAAGCACTCCGCCCTCTCCCCCGGGTCTTGCGTTTTTGTGTAATTTCTTTTTGATCTTGATATAAAAAAAATATATATATAAAAAAAACCAAGCAAAGCATTTGTCATTTATTGGTTTCCTATTATTAGTTTCCATTTTGTATTGAAGGTTTATATATTACCATGAAAAAACAGATGAAACACCTGCACCGACGCAAAGGAAGGTGTGCAACTTCTTTATCAAAAAGAGTTGCAGGATGGAAAGACCTAAATGCTCCAGTAATCGGATGACACAGGTTGAGGGACAGGCAAGAGGTCTGCATCCCTCGGGTACGGTGTTCACTCAGGGCGTGCAGAACAAAGAAAAGCTATCTAGTTTCAAATTTGAAGGAGAACCTGCACAGAAGAAATCGAAGGTGTGCAACTCTAGCAACAACAAAGAAATGCCATTTACTTCCGAATTTGATGTGGAAGACAATGAGGAAAGGAAGAAGAGAAGGAGAAAGTCTTACTAAGCCAACTGTATGGTAATAACTAAGAGCATACAGCAACTTTAAGCAACTTCATTTGGACTGAAACAAAGGTTGCTTCTCTAATTTTTATGTGTTTCTGATTCATAGTGCAGTTGTTCTGTCTTGAGATAATAAGGAATTCTGGGTTGTGTATTATAAAGTTTAATAAATCTAGTGGCAGGATATCTACTAGTTATATATGATACATAGAGAATGGTATCATTTTATGAACGGCGGCTTGGTATTAATGGATATTTCTATTTTGGGTAATTATCATGCATGCTCGGTACATTTCTGATTTTATCACTGTTAAAGTAACAGATAGAGACAGGTGATAATTGTTAGAACAGAAGGTTTGATGTGTCAAAAAGGGTACCACACTGTTTGGGAGAAGACATTGTTGAGTCTTCCCTAGTATCAATCATTTCTGCAGTCTTTCTTGGTTTCGTTCTTCCTTTGATATATCTAGCGGGTCCTACTGTGCGAAATTTAAGTTCAGATTTGACAGCACCTCCTTATAGATTAAATTCGACGACCTATAATTGTCCTCTTCTTTCTATTCATTCTTTTCCACTGTTAACTGGTCTTAAGGGTTTGGCTAGGAAATTACACAGGTTCTTCTTCGAAGGAACAATACAAGAGAAAGGTTGACTTAAATAGAGTTACAAATTGGTGGCCGCGAAAATTTTGAAAATAAAATGGAAGTTCTCTGTCAATGAAGAATTGAAGATGTATCTACTACCATAAATTTTAAGAAGCATACTTCATTAAGAAATATAGCTCTCTGTGGTTATAGATTTGTAACAATTGTTCACCCACGTTAGTGCAGCAAATGCAAATGTCTTTTACTGTACGGCCGCTTCTGCCTGTTTCCTCATTGTTTCTGATTCCAGTTTCTGTACTTGCACAAACTAATGGTAGAGTAGCAGTGGATGCTTCTGGTGATTTTGCCTTTGGATTTACGCATCTTCAAACAAAGATATTTTCTTGCTTTCTATATGGTATATGCCAAGATATCAGACAGAACGGTAGTTTGGTACGCAAGTGGGGTTATTCCTGCACCTAACGGTTCAGTTCTGAATTTGACCGCTGACAATGGTCTAGTTCTTATGAGTCCTCAAGGTGAAGGGCTATGGAGATCTAATCAAAACGTGCAATTGTCTTGAAACTTCATGTAACGTGATATCATTTTAATCATTGGTGCAGTTCATATCTTAATTTCATGGAAACTTGGGAGTTGGGACCCATATATTTCTATAAAAAAAAAAAATGTTTTTGCATGATCATAATTTCTTATCAAAATTGTGGGTATAGCATACAATTTTTTTCGCCAAAATCACATATTCTGATTTTCGTACTGAAACTTTTTCACCCTCAAATAATGATTTTGAAACATTTCACCAATTGATAGAACTCAAAAATCACAACACAATTTATTTATATGTTTTTCAAAAGTCAATTGAAAAACAATAAAATTCATAAAGAAAGATTTGTTCGAGGTTTTGATGTTCTGTTAATTAAACACATTCTAAAAATCATACTTTACGAATGATGAGGTTATAATATTTGAGGATTTGAATAAAAAATATTGTTAACGACCTTTAACAGTTTTGGCATATGCCAGCATTACACGGATGCCCCCATAGCCACCTCCCAACAAGTCAAACTAGAAGTATTAAAAGGGCCGCTTTGGCATGAGCACGGCACGAGCCTGGCCCATTTAATAGCGGCCCGACATGCTCCAAGCACAACTAATGGTGGTTCAGGCTGACACGGCCTATTGTCCAGGCCGGGTCGAGGTATATTGATCCATGAGTCGGTCTGTCCAAAGCCTGTTATGGGCTCGACACGACCCAAACATGACTTATTGCGGGCCGGCCCTTTACAAACATGAAATTTTATGTTATTTTAAAATATTTTAAAATCTCTTTTAAAAAAATATATATTTTAAAATCTTTCTATAATGAGATTTGAATACAAGAACTTTTGTTTTCAAGTTCATATCATTAATGTTTTCAAAATATATACTAAAATATTTTTATCCTTGTTTTAACATAATTCTTTTCCTAAAGAGTGGTTATAGTTGAACCTCCAAATTTGATATTTGGACCTCCAACTTTTTTCAATTATTAATAGATTTTGTCAAGTCATATGAAAAGACAAATAAGGACAAAGTGAGAAAAATGTAAAAAAAAAAAAAAAAATTACTCTTCTTACCTCCCCATATATAACATTCAATTAATTTTTTTTTCTTTTTCTGGAATTTCCTTATATCGCCATATAGTTTTATAATTTACCTAAAACAATTAAATAAAAATAATAATTTTTATGCATGGCCTATCATTTAATACAAAAGTAAATAATAGCCTACTTGGTGGCCAGGGAATACGTCTTGGGTAATCTTTTAGCAACCACCTCCACTGGGGATCCATTCCGGGAGTTATGGAGAAAGCTCTAGAAGACCAAAGTGCCGGGGAAAGTCCAGAATTGTGTCTGGCGTGTATGTCAGAATCTACTTCCCACTAGGGAGCGTTTGCTCTTAAACGGTTTTGATGGTGATCCAAGCTGCCTGCTTTATCACCAGAGAATGGAAGATACTACTCACCTGTTCTGTAAGTGCCCCGTTGCAATCGAAATTCTCTCATCTCCACCTTTTCAGTTGCAACACCCTCTTCAGACGAAGATGGATTTCAAAGAATGGATGCTTGAAAGGGCAGTACACCTAAACATGGATGTCTTTGAGAGGCT
Source organism: Rosa lucieae (assembly GCA_024704745.1). Lineage (NCBI taxonomy): Eukaryota > Viridiplantae > Streptophyta > Magnoliopsida > Rosales > Rosaceae > Rosa > Rosa lucieae. The sequence goes on along the minus strand of CM045496.1, from coordinate 83,372,009 downwards.
TCTGATGTGTATATGGTCTTTGTGGAAGCATCGAAATAAGGTACTCTGGGAAGAAAGTTCACAGCCTGCCTCAGCACTTTTCCTAGGGGCAATGACATGCCTTGCATAGTTCCAGCGAGTACATGCCTCCTCTGCCCAAAAACTCCCGAAGGTTGCTGTGTATTGGAAACCTACACCTGATTCTTTCCCTAAACTAAATGTGGACGGTGCTTTTTTACCTTCATTAACTCAAGGTGGTCTCGATGGTGTGGTCAGAGATTCTACCGGTCAGTTTATTGCAACCTTTGCACACTCAGTCCAGCATGTCACTTCGGCAAAGCAAGTGGAACTGATGGCTATAAGAGAAGGTTTGGACTTTCTGCAGCAGCTTTGTATTTCGAAGGCTACTCTAGAGACTGATTGCCTTGCAGCTGTGCAAGACATTTCCCATAGTGGTGCTAATCTTTTTGAGGTTGGACGCATTGTGGATGATATCCTTGTGATGTTGAACAACATGTCGGAAGTGCAGATCATTTATGCACCGAGGAACAGCAATATGGTGGCACACCGTTTAGCTAATATTGGTTTTGAGTCCAATTGTAAAGAAACCTGGAACCGCCAGATGCCTAGCTGCATTTCTGACGTACTTAGCCATGATTGTAATCTTCAAGTTCTTAATAATATACAGTCTGCTTTATTCAAAAAATACAAAAGTAAATTCAAAACAATCTGATTTGGAATTTTCTTAAACTAAATTAATTGAATATTATGATATAGCTATTATTCAATCTTCTAACCCAAAACCCTTGAAATCCTTCTTTTAGCAAATTCAAAGTGATTCTAGCAACATAACAAAATCAAGACCAACCCTCTAATTAATTTTGGTGGAGGAGATACATACTCATAAGAGAGCAATATCATGTGATTTTGATTCATTCTTCTTCTCATGGTTGAAGATAAAGATAAAAAGTAGAGTAACAGATTATTGCATCTCATGTTCAAGGGTGTTTTGATAAAAATAAAGAGGTCTACTTAGCTTTTCAAATATTATAAAAAGTAAATTAGAGATGTACTAAGTAGAGGAGGTCCAAATAGAAAATTTGGAGTTCCAACTAGCTAGAACCACCATTTCCTAAAACACAACTATAGGAACTTAGGAAGGAAAAAAAAAATTATACTAAGGGCTCTTGCCCAACGTTTGAGTAAATGTGTCAGCCCAAGCTCGAGCACAATAATAAATGGTCTACTCGAACATGGCATGAAGCAGGAATGGGCTCACAGTTAAAACGGGCGAAGCCTAGCTGGGCAGATCCATTGCACACCTCTGTGTCAAACCATGCAAACCATCTTCTTCTTTTTTGAATAAAGGGTGGTGCGGCTGCCCTCAAGCCTTGATTAATGAAACTGTCTAATATAAGGGGCGACATTGAGCCAAAACCCGTGATCACAATACGCAACTAGAGAACATCCTAAAATACTATCATGAGTCTCTACTAAACAACTGTGTTCAACTAAGCACCAACTAGCAAAGAGTGCTCTACTGGCGACTCTATTTGCTTTCACACAAGTCACACAGTGGTGACACAACGGAAAGATAACTTGATCTACAACTCGATTACAGCATAGCATAATTTCCATACGCACAGCTTTCCCATCATGTTGCCACTTGAAAATACATCCAGTGACACTAAGTTTCACCCTACCACTAGGAGCCAGCGACCATTTGACCAAGCAAGGAACTCGCTGCCTACCTAGAGCAGACACATTTCTACCACTAAGAGGTTGCGACCATTTACTAATGCAAGGAACTCGCCGCCTACCCAGAGCAGACAAGTCACATAGAGTGCACATACAGGCACCAAGCCTGACTAGCCCTACACCACTACTGTAGGGACTTATTTTCAACAGAACAACAAACGTAAACAAGCAACTCCAAACCTCTATTTCTATTTAAATTGCTATGTTTTTTTTATTCTCATCATTGATAAAACATATTATTTAAATTTGGATTAGAGAAGATGTGCAAAACACATTAAAAACCTAGAGTCTCTCTCGACTAATTGATCCGGTTAAGATAATCTATTTTTGCCCATACATTTGCTCCATATACATGTCTTGATTTTATCGGTCCGGAATACCACTTGCCAATACCACACAGATGTTTTGATCCTATTGGTAGTTGGGAACCACAATATAATTACACTGTAAACTCTTTCTGTTCTCCGAGAAATTATAACATGGTTCCGGACAAGTACATGTGGTGGTCTAGGGTGATATTATTGGCCTATATGACTTGTATTTATTTCTAATTGATCTCTTAATTTAATTTTTTTTTTCACCCATATGTGGTGCCTACTAAATTTGAGTGATATTATTGATTTGAATCACCACATAGCAGTGCCACATGGTATTTCGGGACCATAGAATAATGAGAGATTCTTAAATAGGGCAAGCGTGCCACGTGATAGTACACCCAACCAATCATTGCATATGTAGGGAGTGTTTTGGATATTTCATTATAATTAGACATAGTAGTTTGATAAGTTGTTAGAGCACTCACTACCTAAGATCGAGGTCATGGGTTCGAGTCACCATGGGAGTAGGAGTGAAATCATTTGGTCAATTGTAAAAAAAGGAAAAAAAAAAACATAGTAATTTAAAATACAATTAAAAAATAGAGATACATGATTAACTTTCTCCAGAATAATTCCTCGTGTTCTCCCTCTCTCTTCTATCTTCGACGGAATCACAAATGTCCGGTTGGTTTTTTCTTCTCCATCAGATGGACCAGTGGCGTCAGTATCAATTTCCAAATTGCTTGAACCTAGTATTAAGTTTCGGCAGTTGAAGGCTACCGTAGCCCTAACTCGAGTCCAACCCTACCTTAATCATCAAGTTTGCTGCATGAACCGATCCAATGCAATTAGCTAGGTAATCACTGCACAACCCTATCCACAATAAAGAACTGCCATAGTTCCAAGTTTGATGAGGAAGACAATGAGGAAAGGAAGAAGAGAAGAAGTTCGTCTTTCTAAGCCAACTATATATGACGATCGACAAAAGATTACAGCAACTTTGAGCAACTTTGAGCAACTTCATTTGGACTAAAAGTCTGAGACAAAGGTTGCTTCTCTATTTTTAATGTGTTTCTGTTTCTGTTTCGTGGTAGTGTATTTGTTGCTGTTGATATGGTAAGGAATTATGGATTGTGGATTACAAATTGTTCGATAAATTAACCTATGATTCACAGAGAATGGTATCATTCTATGAACAAGTGCTCTTTTGGTATTAATTGATATTACTGTTTTGGATAATTGTCAAGCTCAATACTTTCTCTGATTTCATCCCTCTTGAGAAATTAGTGGACCAATAATACCAGGATACCCAATTGCATTATTGAGGTTGGAAAAATATCCCTTTGTTTGGGAGAGATTTGACTTTTCAACGCGTCCACCGTCCATTCCAACTCTTAATCACTGGTACGTAGCCTTGCTTTTCTAGTTGGTTCCACCATCACTCGGATTTGACAGCACCTCCTTTATTGATTCATATCGAGTGCGTATATATTCACACGCCTTCGGGCTGCACTGGTCCTCTTGTTTGTTTTCATAATTTATGACTTTTTCTTTTGCTTCTTGACTTTCTATATGAGATTTGTGATGCATATAACTTGACGGCACTTGAACATTTTACAACCACTTGAGTCATGGAGTCCTGGTTCTACACACACATTTTGGCTGGGAACTTGCATAGGTGCTTCCTAGGGGGGACAAAAACAAGAGAAAGGTCCACCTACATAGAATCGTAAGATGGGACAGACACGAAAATTTTGAGAATGATGTGAAAATAGGTCAATTGAAATATGACAAGAACGTTGGTATATTTACCATTATTTGTTTTAAGGCCATGTCCTGCTCAATGATCTTTTCTTCTTCCATTATTTTTGAGGAAAGACGCAACTTTGACTAAAATCTGTCTCGGAGTTTTCTTTTAAGAGAAGGGGGAAAATTATATGATGAAATCAATGCAAGAGAACGTTTCATTATCTCTTGAATTTTCGTCTAGGGTACGTAGAGGGACAATGTGTTTGAAGCAAGGTTCTAAAAAAGGGGCTAGGCGGCGTCTAGGCCCTAGGCGGTGGGTGTCCGATCCGATTTTGGGCTAGTCGATTGAGTTGAGCGTTTGATTTCTCGGCGGCCGCCTAGACGGTCTAGGCACCGGGGCTGGGAGCTAGGCGCTGGATTCTGGATTTTTTTTTCCTCGTCATTGGATTCTGGAATTTTCCTCCTCTGGTGTATGTTGTAAGCAACTCACTTCGTTCTCCATCATGAAACCTGACTAGCGCCTATTGTTTTTTAGAATCAAACTTTGAAGTTTGAGGGCAGCCAAGAACTTGGCTATAGTGAGGTCATCTCCAATGGGGGGCTAAGGGCTTGATATAGCCCAAAAAATAGGGTTTTCCATCTCCAATTGGTGGCTATGCCATTACAAAAAAGAGCTTGAAGGGGTTAAAAGGGCCATGGACTGGGGCATATATAGCCCTTTGTATAGCTCTTGGGCTTGCTTTGTGTGGGGACCACGTGAAATCCAAAAACTCAATCTGATTTATTTTCATGGCTGAGATTAATAGCTGATGTCAGCTTAGTCTAGCTGTTGGACTTTTTTTCCTTCTTCTTCTGTTTGAATGAATGCAACGGTTAATTTTGACAAAAAATAATAAAAAATCTATCAAATATTCCTATAAATACCTCCTCACTTCCATTTTCATTTCTCACATTCACTTATATTTTTTGACAAGATGACATCGGGATAAACACACAAACAAATCAAATCAAGAATCTGAATAATTACTTACAACGTGACACGTGACACGATAAAATCATATCTAAAAAATTAATAACATTTGATCAAAAAAATAATTATATGAGTGGAAATAGTAGCATAGTTATAAAATATATACTATATATTAGAAATACATAATGAAAAACAATAAAATAACATGACATTTAAAATTATAGCCCTAAGAGTTGGAGATGATAGAAATTATACCTTACTATTCACATAAATAGTGATTATGGGAGGCTAAAATTTAGCCCGGGAGGGGGACCACAGCTGGAGATGGCCTGAGCTCCCAATAGTGACAACTCCATGTTTGCTACTCGTTTTTGTCAGTCTCAAAACGAGCCAAGATTAATGCCTAGAGTAACCCATACGCTAATTCGGTAATTCCTGAACTTTAAGGAAGCAAATGGCCGTGGTCCACACTTCATTAAGAAGTACAGCTACTTGGGTGCGTGGTACATATGTATCCCAAGTTGTAATTGCTCAACCACATTTGTTGCAGCAAATGCAAATGGCTTTTACTGTACGGCTGCTTCTGCTTATTTCCTCATTGTTTCTGATTCCAGTTGCTGTACTTGCCCAAACTAATGGTAGAGTATCAGTGGGTGCTTCTCTCTCCGCATCTGCTAACTCCTCATGGCTTTCCGCTTCTGGTCATTTCGCCTTTGGTTTTCAACAACTTGAAAACAGTGATCATTTCTTGCTTTCTGTATGGTATGCCAAGATTCCAGACAGAACCATAGTTTGGTACGCAAATAATGGGGATAGTCCTGCAGTTGCAGCTAAAGGTTCAATTGTGAATTTGACTGCTGCCGGTGGACTAGTGCTTACAAGTCCTCAGGGTGCTCAGCTTTGGAAATCTGGGTCCGTTTCTGGAGTTGCCTTCGGGGTCTTGAATGATACAGGCAACTTTGTTCTTGAAGATGACAATTCAGAGAGTTTATGGGAGACCTTCGATAATTTAACTCATACCATTTTACCTGGGCAGGATATCGGAAAAGGAGGGAAGCTTTGGTCTCAACAATCCGAGACTAACTTTTCGAAAGGAAGATTCGAGCTACGTATGCAAGATGATGGCAACCTTGTGCTTGTCACCGTAAACTTGCCCACTGAGTTTGCCAACAAGCCTTACTATGAAAGAAAAACTACCGGTGATTCAAATTCTTCTACAGCTGGTATAAAGCTGGAGTTCAATAGCTCTGGCTACATGTATGTTCTGAGAGAGAACGGCGAGAAACTCACCATCAAAGAAGCAGAGACAGTCTCAGCTAGGAGCTTCTATCTTAGAGCAACCCTCAACTTTGATGGGGTTTTTGCTCTATACTCTCACCCGAAAAATTTTACTGCTAATGTAAGCTGGAATGTTGTTTGGTCAGTGCCAGATAACATATGCACTATGACGATTGATTCAGGTCTGGGTGTATGTGGCTACAACAGTATCTGCACTCTCCAAGATCAGAGGCCAACCTGTGCATGCCCAAAAGGATACTCTCTATTGGATCCGAAAGATCTGTATGGGAATTGCAAGCCGGATTTCATACAAGGCTGTGAAGAAGATAAGCTGAGTCCCACAAATGATATATATGAAGTTCAGATGCTGACCAATACGGATTGGCCATTGTCAGATTTTATGCAGTTATATCCTTCTACTCCAGAGAGTTGCAATCAATCTTGCTTTGAAGATTGTTTGTGTGCTGTTGCTATTTACAGAGTTGGAACCTGTTGGAAAAAGAAGTTACCTCTTTCAAATGGGAGAGTGGATAGCGGGCTTAATTCACAGGCCTTCATCAAAGTCAGGAAGGGTAATTTAACTCTACCGGTTTCTCAACAGCCAAATCCGGATGACAAGAAGAGGAAGAACCAGACCACTTTAATACGCGTGGGATCAGCGCTTCTTGGTACCTCAATCTTTGCTAACTTAATGTTAAGTGCTATAGTTTGTATGGGATTTTTCTTCAGTTACCAGAAGAAACGTGTGAGGCCTAACCAAAATGTTTTGGACTCGAATTTGCGGTCTTTTAGTTATGAAGAGCTTAAAGAAGCAACAAATGGATTTAATGAAGAATTAGGAAAGGGTGCTTTTGGAGTTGTTTACAAAGGAATATTGCAAATTGGTTCTGGTGTCCCAGTGGCGGTGAAGAAGCTAAATTTTGTGGTACAAGATAGTGAGAAGGAATTCAAGACGGAACTGAACATAATTGGTCAGACACATCACAAGAATCTGGTTAGACTTGTTGGATATTGTGACGAGGGACAAGAGCGGTTACTAGTATATGAGTTCTTGAGCAATGGGACATTAGCAAACTTTCTTTTTGCTGATACAAAACCAAGTTGGAAGCAGAGGATTGATATTGCTTACGGAGTTGCTAAAGGACTTCTGTACTTACATGAAGAGTGCAGCACCCAGATCATCCACTGTGACATTAAGCCTCAGAACATTCTTCTAGATGATTACTACAATGCTCGGATAGCTGACTTTGGATTGGCAAAGCTTTTAATGATGAATCAGAGCCAGACTCAAACTGCCATAAGAGGAACAAAAGGGTATGTTGCACCTGAGTGGTTCCGGAACCTGCCAATCACTACCAAAGTTGATGTGTATAGCTTTGGTGTGGTGCTGCTAGAGGCCATTTGCTGCAGGAGAAGCGTTGATATGGAAAATGTTTCCGAAGACAGAGCCATTTTAACCGATTGGGTCTATGATTGCTACCTCGAAGGAGTCTGGGATGCGATTGTTGACAACGAAATGGAGGCCTTGCATGAGAAAACAAAGCTGGAAAGGTTTGTCATGGTTGCTCTTTGGTGCATTCAAGAAGACCCTACTCTTCGACCCACTATGAGGAAGGTTGTGCAGATGCTTGAAGGTGTAGTGGAAGTACATGTTCCACCATGTCCCTCACCATACAGCAGAGCAGTCTGAAACCGACTTTGTTCAGCATTGTGATCACTTTAAGAAGTTACTTTTTTTTAGTGTTGGTGTGGCCGGCTTCGTAGCTTTCCTTTTCGTTACTGTCTATGCAGTTGTATTAGTAATAAGTCTGAATTCAGATGCAGTTTAAAAGTTGTAAGTTATGATCTTGTTGGGAATGATTAAGTCATTTCAGAACACTTAAGTTTCATTAGCAGTTGAAAGTTTTAGTATGGAACCATGGGACTAAATTAGTGAACCACATAATATCCCAATGAACCTTGAAAGCCATATTGGGCTAAACTTGCTAGGTTCTTCATCCTCTAACAATCCTCAAGCCTGAATAGGGTTAATACAAACCACATGAATAGTATCCATTCTTCCATTTCCAGCTCCACCCTGTCAAAACTCGCCTAGCTCCCTTGTAAAAGAATATCATTAGTCACTATGGAATGAGGCCTAGGCATTTGATCACCTGGTTCATAGGATACTAATGAACATGTAAGAAATGAAGGAGTCACTTCTTGGAAAAGAAAAACGTCGACAGCAGGTTCAAACCTGCGCTGGCATAGCCCGACTGATTTCAAGTCCGTATCCTTAACCACTCCGACATATCGACAATTCCTTCACAACTTTGCTTCCTCCCTTTTAATACCATTATTCCATATAATTAAAAATAACTTCACATTTTTTGAAAAAGATTGAAAGTTTAAGAGAGATATGAGTCATATGACTGCCCTGCATGAGTGAAGTCCAAATTTAATTGTTCTGAGATTCTGATCGCCACAATCGGTGAGTCTCCGACGAGAAATTCTCAGAGCTTTGGATCTGGTTGGCTATAGCCAGTCCATTACCTCATAGCAGGTCATGCACATGCATTGGTACAATACACGATCTTGCTTGATGAATTTGGAAAATTGTGGCCAAAGTTTAGTTTCATTGAATAGAGATGAACATGGATGTATATTATTTTCTTTATGAAAGTAACTTTGATTATATGTAGAATAAGAAAACATTGGATACATTAGCTTCTTGTTTTGATTGCAAGTCTTGCCTGTGTTCAACTTGTTAAATTTTTCAGCCAATCATGAACCCAAGATTCTTTCTTTGATCAAATTTAGTCATTGGTATGGAACTATATATGGTGCAAAAATAAATAGGAAAACTCTAGGTTCATGGCTAAGCTGAAAGTTATTGAATTTCATTTTTCGAAAGAAAATATGTTGATACTTGATGAGAATACATGTAAGTACAGACTGGATGATAGTTTATAATACCATTTGGACTTTATCATAGTTTATAGAGTAGATGGTCAATTTTGTTTTGTACTTTGATTACTTAAAAGTTAAATGTTAGCAGCTATGGAGAGGTTGTATCAGTAAGTCTGTTAGATGCTTTTTCAGATACCATTTAGGAGCTGTAAGTTATGATCTTGTTTGGAATGATAATGTTTAGAAACAAGTTTTATTAGAAGTTGAAATTTCATTTATGAAGTTACAGCCGCTCATGAGGAGGAGAAGCATAAACGGAAACTGTGAGAAGCCCTGAGCTTGCTTCCTCCAAAGTCCAACTGCACAGCTCATTTGAGGTCCACAGCATTTTGGGCTACACATGGTGCTTCATCCTGTAAACAAACCATCATTTTTCACAGGTCATGCTTCTTTCCCCAGTTTCAGAATATCAAATGTGTCATTTCTTATATATCCAGAATTAGACTCTCGAGATTGAAATTTGAATTCTTAGATTATAAGCTTTTAAAAGCTATTTATATTCTGGTAGATTATATTGTTCTAAATAAAAAGACAGAAATTGTTCCTTGGTGATTTTGGAAACTTCTGGCCCAACTTTACTATATTGAATTGAGATGAATATGGAATTATGGATGAATATTTCTCTGTTTTCTTTATGTAATTGGCTTCTTGTGGTTTTTTTTTTTTAATTGCTTATGTTCCATTTGTTTACCATTTTGTTTCAATCTTGAATCCATGAAGTTTTGTTTTATTAATTTTCAGTCATTGTTATGGTATTATGGTGTATAATTTAGTAGGAAACAGTTGGTTCATGGCTAGGTTGAGAGTGATTTGTATCCTATATATGTATACAGTTTCACTACATGGTACTTTATAACTATTAGTTAAGACTTTGTGATAGCTCCTCTGAGGTGCTCTGTGATTGCCCCAAAATGCAAATAGTCCTACATTCACTTCTATCACCTGTTATAATATGTGCCAGATTTAAACATGGAAATCTAATCATCCAAAAGAATTAACCTTATATTACAATTGAATTATAACCCTAGATAAACACTAAAATTGAGTCCTTAAATGACTGTTCGATATGCCAAGATACTGAATCCCACAATGTAAAGAGATGCAACACTATTTCAAAGAGGCCTTCTCTATATATAGGGATGTATCTCACAGCAGATTTACACATCCAAAAGCTCTCCACTCTTTCAGTGATTCTCACACTTTCCCACCTCTTCTAAGTATGCAGTTGCATTAGCCTTTTTTCTTTTTCAAGTGTCAATCACTTAACCACATTGGTGCTGGCAATTTGCAATGGCATCGTACCACTGCTTCTGCTTTCCTCATATTTCTGCTACCAATTTCTGTGTTATCTAGAACTAATGGTAACGTCGCAGTGGGTGCTTCTCTCTCTGCAGAATGTAACTCCTCGTTGATTTCTCCATCCGGTGATTTTGCTCTTGGATTTTGGGAACTTGAAAACAAGGATCTTTTCTTGCTTTCAATGTGGTATGCTAAGATGGAAAATTCTACGGTATATTAATGTCTCAATACATAAAGTAGACTAAATTTGATATAGAGGTAGACTGACTCCTTGCATTAGTAGACTAGCTTGGCTTGATCTGAAATTAGTCTACCTTTCTATTAAACTAGTCTACTTTTCTATTTGATGTATCGGTACATTAAATAGACCGTAATGAAAATCAAGCCAATTCAAGGCCCAACCCTACCGACCCAGCAAACCAAGCCAATCCAATAGGTCCATCCAGCCTAATCAAAAAAGGGCTTTATAGGTATTTCATTACTGTCACTAGTTGCCGCCTGGTTTGCTCAGAGTTCAGAGAAACCCAAAGTTGTTGAAGGAATATCGATTTAGTGTGCCTTATCAAACTAGGAGTAGCAATAGGAGAGAAGGTTCTAGATTTCCCAATCCTACACGGATTGGTATTCCTTGTAACATTAGAACTAGCACTTTGTAATCCCTATATATAGGGCTCATATTCTCAATAATAATACACACTTCTCTCATCTATCTCTCTCAAATACATTATACTTAAACACGTTATCAGCACGACTCTAACCACAAAACAGAAAACCAAAACTCATTCACAAAAGCAGCCCCTAGCCCGAGCTAGCCGAGCCTTCGCTGCAGCCCGAGCGCCCGTGTGCTTGCAACCTTGCACAGCAGCCCCTGCTGCCCCCTTCCTGCAGCCCTGCGTTCCAGCCTGCTGCCACCGAAGCATCCCTGCTGCGCAAACAAGCCAACGCACACCCACTGCATCTTTTTCCCGTTCCTGTGCACATCCGTCTTCTTGCAAGCCTCGAAACGTCTAGTTCGGAAGCTCAGATCGAAAAACTTTCTTCATCAAAGTTTTTCGTCTCTGTCTCTTCCATCTAACCTCCGAATTTCAGCCTTATCGGAGTCATATTGAGATCTGTACACCAATCGAGGTACAAGCTGTTCAGAACAGAATCTGCTCCGAATTTTCACCAAGTAAGTATTCAAGAGTAAGTTTTGAAGTTCCTATAATTCAAATATTTCTTCTTTTCTCGGGGACTTGAAAACCTCCCTTCTTCTACATCCCACCTTTCTTATAACGTGGGTTCGATTCTTGAAAAGCGGAATCGTGGGGATTCACGCAATTAACGAACTAAGAGCGTTCGTAAGACATCGGACTAAGAGCGTCCGTAAGCATCGATTTAACGAACTAAGAGAGTTCATATGCTACGGACTAAGAGCGTTCGTGAGCATCTATTTTGACCATACAAACATCATTGTTTCGGTCTAATCCAATTATTCTTGGAAATAGATTTCTTGGTAGCATAGCTCGGAAATCTTATTTATATTAGTTTTCGTGGAAGCATTGACTCCGAAACTAACTTGTTCTTGTTTCATCTTTCAGGATGTCAAACATGAACAAACTCGATTTTGTTCCATTGGATTATGCAGGCAAAATGTACTTATTTTGGGTCACTGATGTCGAGACCCACCTTATTGCCCGGGATTTATTGCATACTATCCAAGAGCTTTGTCCTATAGAAACAGCTCCAGACCCTCAAACTGAGAAAGATAATTCCAAGGCACTTGCCTTCATGAAACGTCACATGGATAGTGACCTACAGTTTGAGTTCATAAATGAGGATAGCGCCATAAAGCTTTGGCATGCGCTTCGCGAACGATATGGCAATGTTCGTGACTCCATACTTCCGAATACAGAAGCAGAATGGAAAGATCTTCGCTTCTCTGAATTTGACACGGTCATGCTATTTTATTCGGAAGCCCTCCGCATCAGAGTAATGATGCGTCTCTGTGGAAAGATGATCACAGAAGACCAGTTGATTGAGAAAACCCTCAATACCTTCCCCGTCTATGCTATGAGGTCCTCTGACTTATTCCGGACTCATGTAAATGCAAGACGGATCACAAGTTTCCAACAGCTTATTGAAGCTATGGCCACTGCTGAAAGACATGGCAATGAACTTGTGCAAAGAAGATTTGATAGGCTTCAAGATAGCTATCAAGAGCATCATCCTATGGCTAGAGAAAGTCGCCATAGACGTCATGATCCATACGATCGAAATGCTCAAGAAGGTAATCGCTCAAGGCGACAATCACACGACCGTAGGAGGCGTGATTTTGAGGGAAATAGGGTTGGAAACCATGGAGCCAACGTTGGCCATGGGCACCACTTTCCAACGCCACCAGTCCTAGGGACTATGCATATTGCGCCAATGCGCCTCAATCAAGGGAGAATCCTCTTTATGGTGTCTATTTCTGATATGGAACGTCTGATCAATGGACCTGTATTTGCAATGTACCTACGGAGGTAGTCGCATCATGGTGATCAAGACTTCGAGATCACAAAGACTTTAAATCTGGCGATGAAGACAAAATGCCGTAGATTTTTATTTATAGTCTTTTATTTTTTCCAAGAATTATGTAATGGCTATTATGCCTTAAATCAATAAAATGACTTATTGTATTAATTCTTTCCCTCTAGGCGTACTCAAGAGTACTTGTGATGTCTAGGCAAGGTTTGATCTGAGAGAACGGTTTTAAAAGTGAGCAACGCTCCACCAAAATCTCACCTTACCTTACCTGGTCACAACTAAATTGAAATTACCGAACGGATTGAGTGACTACGATTTGTCTACGGTTTGATTTTTATATTGGATTAGATTTTGATCAAGAAACTTTGATGTAATCATTGGCTATTATTAATAAAGTATCGATTTATTTTATCTCATGTCATGGACATACTTCTCGAACTTTATTACTTACAAGATGTAAGAGCCAATGGTTTTCATGCGGAAACGCATTGTGAGAATGAACAAGAGTTCCTTTGCATCACCTCTAATGACTACGGAAATAACCGAGTATTAGAGAAACTTATGTGTCGCTCTAGTGGGTTGTATGCAACCACTATTCGAGTCATTGAATCCAACCATGTCATGAGAGATGATTTATGGGATTCCGACACATATAGGCTTTGGCACGACCGTTTGGGACACCCAGGTCGTGACATGATGATCCGTATATTAAAGACTTCACACGGACATCCCTTTTTCAGAACGAAAAGAAGTAAAACTCAGTTTTTGGACACCGAAGGAGCCCCTGCGCCTCACGGCGCCGTTCACCCCCAAATCCGGCCATCCTTGGCCGGCGCCGCCTTCCCCCTGCGGCCTCAGGGTGGCATTGACGCCACCAAGGCTCTTTTGTCTCCAACTTTTACTTCTAAAGTCACTTGTGCCTTTGTGGCTCAACCAAAATCCTCATTGGTTGTTTATAAAGCCCATCATTCATTCTGCAAAGCCTGCTCTTTAGCAAAGTTAGGATCGAGACCATCCTATGCAAAGGACACCAAAGAAAATATACCATTCTTGCAAAGAATCCAAGGTGATATTTGTGGACCTATTCAACCATCATGCGGACCATTTCAATATTTTATGATATTGGTTGATGCATCGACACGCTGGTCACATGTCATGCTATTGTCCACAAGGAACGCTGCATTTGCTAAACTCCTAGCACAAATAATTAAGTTAAGGGCTCACCACCCGTATCATCCTATTAAGTCTATCAGATTAGACAATGCTGGAGAGTTTACATCAAAGATTTTTGATGATTATTGCATGTCCATTGGGATTGATGTTGAACATCCTGTTCCTCATGTTCATACCCAAAATGGTCTCGCAAAAGCCACCATTAAACGACTACAAATGGTCGCTAGGGCATTGGTAATGCGCACCAATCTCCCTATTTCTGCTTGGGGCTATGCAATATTGCATGCAGCTGTGCTTATTCGTCTGAGGCCCACTGCCACTCCACCATTTTCTGCGTCCCAGATGGTAACTGGGTATGAGCCCAATGTCTCACACTTACGCATATTTGGGTGCGCAGTTTATGTGCCAATTGCGCCTCCACAGCGCACCAAAATGGGTCCTCAACGACGATTAGGCGTTTACGTTGGTTATGATTCTCCAACGATTATCCGCTACATAGAACCCTTGACAGGCGATCTCTTTACCGCAAGATTTGCGGATTGTCACTTCGATGAGACAGTCTTCCCATCGTTAGGGGGAGATAAGAACATCAATGTTCAACAGGAACGACCGGAATTGTCGTGGTCTGTCCCCACTCTGTCTCATCTTGATCCCCGAACCGCACAGTCCGAAATTGAAGTGCGGAGAATTCTCGATCTTCAGAACGTAGCAGAATCGATGCCTGATGCGTTTTCTGATATCGCTAAAGTGACGAGATCACACATACCTGCTGCAAACGTGCCTGCAAGGATTGATGTCCCTAAAAGTAGAGGACATGACGCCAACTCAAGAATGCATGAGCATGGCGCCAACGTCCCATCTCTCAATGATGGTGACGTTATGGCTAGGCCCACGGCTCCTGCCAGGAAGCGCGGGAGGCCCATAGGTTCGATGGATTCTCGCCCAAGAAAGAAAGCGAGTTTGGCACAGAATAATCCATTAATCATCGATATGAATAATCCATCTCATGAGAATATTCCGGATTATGGTTATGTCCAAGAGACATCATTGGGGGACGCTCCAATGTCAGAACCAACTCCAGAGAATAGAGAGATCTCCATAAATTACACTAGTGTACATGAGATGATGGATAGAAATTCTATGGCGATTGATGATGCATTTGCATATCATATTGCGAAAGGGATTATAGAATATGATGATATCGAACCTCGCTCTGTTGAAGAATGTCAACGAAGAGCAGATTGGCCTAAATGGAAAGATGCGATCCAGGTTGAATTGGATTCACTAACAAAGAGACAGGTATTTGGGCCTGTAACGCAGACACCCCCAAGTGTAAAGCCTGTTGGCCATAAATGGGTCTTTGTTAGAAAGCGTAATGAGAAAAATGAGGTGGTAAGATATAAAGCCCGCCTTGTGGCGCAAGGTTTCTCACAACGCCCTGGAATCGACTACGAGGAGACATATTCTCCCGTAATGGACGTTATAACGTTCCGCTACCTTGTCAGTTTGGTAGTTTCCGAAAAACTTGACATGCAGCTTATGGATGTGGTTACAACATATCTCTATGGGGATCTAGATTCAGAGATATATATGAAGGTTCCAGATGGACTTCAATTACCCAAATCAAGTGGCTCTAAACCACGGAGCGCGTTTTCAATAAGATTAAAACGCTCACTATATGGATTAAAACAATCCGGACGGATGTGGTATAACCGTCTAAGTGACTACTTGATTGGGAAGGGATATATTAACAATGAAATATGCCCATGCGTGTTCATTAAAAGAACAAGTTCCGGATTTGCAATCGTAGCAGTTTATGTCGATGACATGAACCTAATTGGAACTCTAGATGAGTTGAAGGAAACTGCTAAATACTTGAAATCCGAATTTGAGATGAAAGATCTTGGGAAGACACGGTTTTGTCTCGGTTTAGAACTCGAGCACCGTAGTGATGGGATTTTGATCCATCAGTCTGCATATACTCAGAAAATCCTAAGGCGCTTTAATGAAGATAAAGCAAAGCCTGTGAGTACTCCCATGATCGGTCGTAGTCTTGAGCCCGGAAAAGATCCGTTTCGTCCAAAGGATGAGGACGAAGAAGCATTAGAGGCCGAAGTGCCCTATTTAAGTACAATAGGCGCATTATTGTACTTAGCTTAATGCACAAGACCGGATATCTCATTCGCAATGAACTTGTTAGCTCGACATAGCTCTGCGCCAACACGCCGCCATTGGATTGGTATAAAGACAATCTTTCGATACCTTGGAGGTACGATTGATATGGGCCTACTTTATCCCTACAGAGAGAAAAGGAATGACAGAAGAATGGGATCGGACCCCATTAGGCATGGAGCCGCCGTCCATAACATGACCGTCGGCCATGTTGTCACCGCCAGCGCCGTCGCCGCCCATGGTGGCCGGCCTCACCCTATTCCCCTCCATCAAAACGACAATGATGTCTTGATGGGTTTTGCTGATGCAGGGTACCTCTCTGACCCTCACAAAGGTCGCTCCCAAACGGGTTATGTCTTTACCATGGGAAGCATCGCGATATCTTGGAGGTCTACAAAACAGACCCTTGTTGCTACTTCCTCGAATCATGCAGAGATTATTGCTCTACATGAAGCCGTACGTGAATGTATATGGCTAAGGTCTATAATTAGACACATTCAAGGAAGTTGTGGTTTGAAGTCTACCACAGATGAACCTACATGCATTTATGAGGATAATGCAGCTTGTATTGAACAAATGAAGTTAGGTTTCATCAAAGGCGACAACACCAAGCATATATCGCCTAAGTTCTTTTATAATCAGCAAACAACAATCACTTCTAAAGATTGAAGTGAATCAAATCCGATTAGAGGATAATGTAGCGGACTTATTCACTAAGTCGTTACCTAAATCCACCTTCGAGAAACATGTGAAGAGCATCGGATTGAGAAAGTTATCCGAACTCCCACGATTGTGGCAATCAGGGGGAGATGTCGACATCAGGGGGAGTTATGATGTCTACATGTTCGATCTCGAAGAGTGAAGGACGTGTTGTGCTCTTTTTGTCCTTCGACCAGGGTTATTTTTATCCCACAGGGTTTTTATTACCTGGCAAGGTTTTTAACGAGGCAACGGATGAAGCGTCACCACCAAGTTTGAAGCGGCACAAGGGGGAGTGTTGAAGGAATATCGATTTAGTGTGCCTTATCAAACTAGGAGTAGCAATAGGAGAGAAGGTTCTAGATTTCCCAATCCTACACGGATTGGTATTCCTTGTAACATTAGAACTAGCACTTTGTAATCCCTATATATAGGGCTCATATTCTCAATAATAATACACACTTCTCTCATCAATCTCTCTCAAATACATTATACTTAAACAAAAGTTACGTTCTTTATTTGATCGGAGAAACCACAATGTGAGAGAGGGTTCTTCTCTTCCATTGCTCTCTTGTACCATTGCAATGGACTCCGGTTAGCTATCAATTCATATTCTTTATTTCATTGTCTCCATTTACATTCTTGCTATCTTGTATTAACTAAACCAAAGATAACAACTTTAGACCTTCATGCTTATTGGGTATTTGATTTTCTTGCTATGAATGTGTTTTGTATTGGAATTTGAAGAAGGGTAAGTTAGTGCTGATCTGGGTTGATGTGGGTTTAGGATGAGTTTTGGTTTTGGGTTAGTTTCTGTAGTGATCATGAGGGCTTCTCTCTGTCAAGTTAGTTGTTTAAGCTAAAATTCTCAGCTTGAATTCCTTATCTGTAATAGAGTGTTGATTATCTTTATAAAATTTTAGACAAGTGTGAGGGAGTTCTTATCATATTGTAGTCTGTTGAAATTTTGGTATTATGAATCTTATTTTATGTAGTATTAGATGATCTTCATTAGTAGATTACATATGTATCAAGGACAAATGATAATTAGGTCGTATCTGGTCCGTCTCAGTAGCCACTAGCTACAATTTGACTTTGTCTTTGATAGATACTCTCTTGTCTTCGCATAATGCAAGTAGTTTTTTACATTTTTAATCAGTTTCTATATCTACTTGACTAACTTTACATTGGTGATTTCATCTGGCCATCTTCGGATGTTTTAAATTACAAAAACTCAGTTCATACTGGAAAATTCTCAGTCTGTCTTTGTTGTGGTTGTGTTAGGGTGCACAAAACTACAATCATGCCTTGCATACTTGCATATTTAAGAAGCCAGGTTCATGCAACAGGCGTGAAATTTGTTCCATTATGACAGAGTCTAGCAGCATTTATAAAATGGTATACTTGATCTTGGCCGGTCATATTAGGCCTTTGAGTCGTACTCGTCAACTCTGATATTCTAAGAGTAAAGTTTATCCTTTCCCCATGATCATGTCATAGTCTACTTGAAATCTTGAATTTAATTACATCGCTTTTGAAGAGGTGATTTAGAGTTTTGTTGCAAATCCTCCCATGCCACCTGTTATACAATATTATAAGGTCAGTTTAACCTCTTCTGTATATAGTCTCAGAACTTGGTCTATCTGGACTCTTACTTTTCCACCATTCCTTAACCACATTGGTGGTTGCAACTGGCAATGGCTTTTATTGTATGTTCGTTTTTGCTTTCTTCATTGCTTCTGCTACCAATGTATGTGCTTGCACAAACTAATGGTAGCATAGCTCTGGGTGCTTCTCTCTCCACAGCAGGTAACTCTTCATGGCTTTCTCTCTCAGGTGATTTTGCCGTTGGGTTTCGGCAGCTTGAAAACAATGATCTTTTCTTGCTTTCTATATGGTTTGCCAATGTACCAGACAAAACCATAGTTTGGTATGCAAATGGGGATAAACCTGCACCTAATGGTTCAGTTGTGAATTTGACTGCTTCCTCGAAGGAGACTTGGACGCGATTGTTGACAACGAAATGGAGGCGTTGCATGAGAAAACAAAGCTGGAAAGGTTTGTCATGGTTGCTCTTTGGTGTATCCAGGAAGACCCTTCTCTTCGACCCACTATGAGGAAGGTTGTGCAAATGCTTGAAGGAGTAGTGGAAGTACATGTTCCACCATGTCCATCACCTTACAGCAGAGCAGGCTGAAACCGACTTTGTTTAGCATTGTGATCACTTCAAGAAGTAACTTAGTAGCGTTCCATATTTGTTAGTGTCTATGGATATGTATTAGTAATAACTAATAAGTCTGTTAGACGCGCATGATCTTGTTAAGAGCGGTAAGTTATGAACTTATGATCTTGTTGGGAATGATCAAGTCTTTTCAGAACAATTAAGTTCCATTATTAGTTGAAAGTTGAAACTCTTAGTAATGAACCATGGGGCTAAATTAAGGAACCACATAATATCCCAATGAACCTAGACAGCATATTGGGCTAGCTACACTAGCTTTGGTTCTTCATCCAACATCCTCTAATAATCCTCGAGCCTAATAGGGTTAATATCAATGTTTTAAAACACTGAGGCGTAAGCTAAGGCGTTCACTAAGGCGTTAGCTTCGAGGCCTAAGGCGTAAGCCTTACGATATAAATATTTATAAATAGAATATTAATAATATAGGGAAAAAAGATTATTCATGGTCACTAATAATAATTATTGATAATTAAGCTACTGCTAAAAATCATAACTAGTACAATATATTATATATACATGTATACTCAGCCTTGCTCATAAATCATAATGAATTAATACACACTAGTAGTAGATATAGGAGAGGAAAGGTGGGCTACTAACAGTAAATCTTGCCGAGGAAAGTGGAAGAATGAATTTAAATGAAAAGCATCTAACAGTAAACAAAGGGATAAGGTGATAAGGTGAAATCAATGGGAGTTGGTTGATCAAACTGATTCTGCAAATAGAGATGACATGAGAGCCTCTCTCTTCACCATGGAGACAGAAAGTAGATATATATTGTCCTCCCCTTCAATTTTGATCTCTGCGATTATGGTTTACCCTCCCACACTGATTTTCCTTGACGACGACTATTGGTGTATTGGCTTACTCTGCCTTTTTCTCTCCATCTCCACCGATTGCAGCAACACCAGTTGGCGCGGCGCGTACTACATCATCATGTTTTTTGCGCTTTTTTGCACATTTCGGGAAAAAGCTTTAGTTTTTGTCGCCTTTGCGCCTTGCCATGAAAACACAGGCGTTTTGATGGCAGAATTTCGCTTTCAACGCCTTGAGGCGCGCTTTTTAATACGTTGGTTAATATAAGCCACATGAATGGTATTCATTATTCCATTTCCAGCTCCACCCTGTCAAAACTCACCTAGCTCCCTTGTCAAAGAATATCATCAGTCACTACGGATTGAGGCCTAGGCATTTGATCACAAGGTCCATAGGATACTAATGAACATGTAAGAAATGGAGGAGTCACGTCTTTGGAGGGTTATATAGGAGTTGTCGAAGGTGGTGATGCTCCCAGCATGCTGCCATGCAGTGAGTTGTACATAAGATGAAACCTTTATGAAAATGCTCGGTATTCATCGGAATCATATTGTTGAAGGTGGTGGCGCTCGTAGGGGACAGTGAGTTCTACATAAGGTGCAAAAGGTTAGAAAAATAATCGTCCTTGAGTATGTAATAAACAAATGAAAAACGTCGACAGCAGGATTCGAACCGGCACAAGCAAAGCACAACAGATTTCGAGTCTGTCTCCTTAACCACTGGGACATATCGCCCATTCTTTTACAAACTTGCTTCCTTCCTTCTAATTAATACTAATATTTCATGTAATTTCTTCTTCTTTTACATTTTTTTAAAAAGATTAAAAATTTAAAAGAGATATGCCGGGCATGAATGAGTCTTCAAATTTAATTGCTCTGAAATTCCGATCGCCACAATCGGTGAGCGTCCGACCAGAAATTCTTGGAGCTTTGGATCTGGTTGGCTATAGCCCAAGGTCAGCCCTGATGGTTGCCCAGTGAGGTGGTTGCCTCAGGTTAGGGGTCGTCAACGGGCCGGGTCCGGCCCGGCCCGGCCCATTCATAGCGGGCTTGGGCTGGGCCGGGCCGGGCCTTGCTATATTTTAAAATAATGGCGGGCCGGGCCGGGCCGGGCTTTATTAAAAATCGAAGGATCCAAGCCCGTCCATATAAAGAGGGCCTTGCGGGCTTTTTCGGGCCGGGCCGGGCTTGGCCTTGCGGGCTTTTTTGGGCCGGGCCTTGCGGGCTTTATTTATAAATAAATATTTAAAGACACAAATTTTTTTTTTAATCAAGCTTTGGAAATTCATTGGATAATGATCAAATACAACCAAAGATAACAAATCTACATAACTATATTGTACCCAAAAAAATCTATATTTATATATAGATACTAATTTATTGATAAATAAATTTTTAAAGACACTAATTTTTTATAAATCTATATTTATACATCATACACTCCAAAGAGCAACATATAGCAATTCAAAGAAAATGAGAAAACCGACTGTTGGATGTGATTATTACAATAAATTATACGTGTGGTTAAAAATTTAGTCAATTTCACTGTATTTTCGAACCCGATCGGATTGGTCAACCGTAGTCACTTGCATGTTTTCTTGGTTGACTGAAGGCGTGATGACCGCAAAAGTTGCTCATTTTTTTACATCACGTTTGTAAATATTTCATCGATGGATGTGCGTGGACATAAGATAAAAAAAAATTAATTTTAATTACAAATACATTGGCCTATACCAATTTGCCTCTTAAAGTTGTATGACTTGATACATTACATTTAAATTGTTGATGTTCATTCTAAAGCAAACATGAAGTGGAAAATTAATTTGGAAAAACCAACCGTTTGATGGATAGATTGTAATATTTTATGGTGGTTGTAAAAAATCCAGCAAATTTGGTTTTCGTTTCGAATTCGATCAACTAGGTCAAACCTAGTTTCTCTTATAAATCTATATTTATACATCATACACTCCAAAGAGCAACATATAGTAATTCAAAGAAAATGTGAAAACCGACCGTTGGATGTGATTATTACAATAAATTATACATGTGGTTAAAAATTTAGTCAATTTCACCGTATTTTCGAACCCGATCGGATTGGTCAACCGTAGTCACTTGCATGTTTTCTTGGTTGACTGATGGCGTGATGACCGCAAAAATTGCTCATTTTTTTACATCACGTTTGTATATATTTCATTGATGGATGTGCGTGGACATAAGAAAAAAAAAATTCAATTTTAATTACAAATACATTGGCCTATACCAATTTGCCTCTTAAAGTTGTATGACTTGGTACATTACATTTAAATTGTTGAGATTCATTCTAAAGCAAACATGAAGTGGAAAATGAATTTGGAAAAACCAACCGTTTGATGGATAGATTGTAATATTTTATGGTGGTTGTAAAAAATCCAGCAAATTTGGTTTTCGTTTCGAATTCGATCAACTAGGTCAAACCTAGTTTCTCTTATAAATCTATATTTATACATCATACACTCCAAAAAGCAACATATAGCAATTCAAAGAAAATGAGAAAACCGACCGTTGGATGTGATTATTACAATAAATTATACGTGTGGTTAAAAATTTAGTCAATTTCACCGTATTTTCGAACCCGATCGGATTGGTCAACCGTAGTTACTTGCATGTTTTCTTGGTTGACTGATGGCGTGATGACCGCAAAACTTGCTCATTTTTTTACATCACGTTTGTATATATTTCTTTGATGGATGTACGTGGACATACGATAAAAAAAATTCAATTTTAATTACAAATACATTGGCCTATACCAATTTGCCTCTTAAAGTTGTATGACTTGGTACATTACATTTAAATTGTTGAGGTTCATTCTAAAGCAAACATGAAGTGGAAAATGAATTTGGAAAAACCAACCGTTTGATGGATAGATTGTAATATTTTATGGTGGTTGTAAAAAATCCAGCAAATTTGGTTTTCGTTTCGAATTCGATCAACTAGGTCAAACCTAGTTTCTCTTATAAATCTATATTTATACATCATACACTCCAAAGAGCAACATATAGCAATTCAAAGAAAATGAGAAAACCGACCGTTGGATGTGATTATTACAATAAATTATACGTGTGGTTAAAAATTTAGTCAATTTCACCGTATTTTCGAACCCGATCGGATTGATCAACCGTAGTCACTTGCATGTTT
Organism: Rosa lucieae; assembly: GCA_024704745.1. Lineage (NCBI taxonomy): Eukaryota > Viridiplantae > Streptophyta > Magnoliopsida > Rosales > Rosaceae > Rosa > Rosa lucieae. The sequence goes on along the minus strand of CM045496.1, from coordinate 83,348,927 downwards.
TCTTGGTTGACCGATGGCGTGATGACCGTAAAACTTGCTTATTTTTTCACATCACGTTTGTATATATTTCATCGATGGATGTGCGTGGACATAAGATAAAAAAAATTCAATTTTAATTACAAATACATTGGCCTATACCAATTTGCCTATTGAAGTTGTATGACTTGGTACATTACATTTAAATTGTTGAGGTTAATTCTAAAGCAAACATGAAGTAGAAAATGAATTTGGAAAAACCAACCGTTTGATGGATAGATTGTAATATTTTATGGTGGTTGTAGAAAATCCAGCCAATTTGGTTCTCGTTTCGAATTCGATCAACTAGGTCAAACATAGTTACTCTTATAAACCTATAATTATATATCATACACTCCAAAGAGCAACCCCTATCAATTAAAAGAAAATGGAAAAACCGACCGTTGGATGAGTTTATTACAATAAATTATGAGTGTGGTAAAAAATTTAGCCAATTTCACCATATTTTCGAATCCGATCGGATTGGTCAACCGATATGTAGAATATATATATATATATGCACATTAGCACATATTTTATATAGAAGTATAAGAACTTCCACACACACACACACACACACACACATATATATATATATATATCTCTCTATAGATATATATATAAACACACACACACATATATTGATATATATATATATATTGATATATATCTATATATATATATAAACACACACACACACACACAGATATATATATATATATATATAGATCTATATCTATATATATATATATATATATATAACACACACATATATATAAACACACACACAAATATATATTTATATGTGTGTATATATATATATAAACACACACACACATATATTGATATATATATATATATTGATATATATATATATATATATATTGATATATATATATATATATAAACACACACACACACACACACACACATATAGATCTATATATATATATATATATATATATATATAACACACATATATATAAACACACACACACACACACACATATATTGATATATATAATTTTATATAATATATATTTATTTGCGGGTTTTGACGGGCCGGGTTTCTAACCCCTAAACCAAGCCCGGCCCTCTACCCACCGGGCCGGGCCAGGCTTTTGGCCCTACGGGCCGGCGGGCCTCCATCGGCCCACTAGGCCCACGGGCTAAATGATGACCCCTACCTCAGGTCACCAGTCGCCGGAGGCCTTTGGTTGATATATATATATATATATATATATATATATTATTTATGAGACACAACCTTGTGTGCCAAAGTGGCATAGCGGAAAAGCTACCTTGACATGCAAATGCTGAGACTTCATAGATTCAAATCCCCTTAGCTTGAATCCCTAGCTGTTTATTTTTCTTTATTTCTTCCTTTTACTTCTTCTATTTTTTTTTCCTCTCCTTTAATTTTTTTATGGAGTGTTTCTACAAGGACTTCATCAGTGAAGATTTACTCCTTTAAATTTATTTTTTTTATGTCATATTATTAACTACAAATAATTGGTAGAGAGAATGTGTCCATTTTATAATTTTCATGGGTGAGTTTTGTAGACGAACTCTCGAGTCCATTCATAATTTTAATAGGCTTTGATGTGGGTTGGCATCATCTCTTTTTATGGGAGTCTTTTCCCGATCATATCATCTACAAAAATGCATTCCTTTTCAATTAATTTTCTGTGAGATGTTATTGCAGGCGGATAATTCGTCGCCAAAAGTGTCTCTCTTTATGTACGGCTGTATGTCGCTCCATCGTTGGTGGAACCCACCGCCGCCGGTGTTGCTTGATCTGGGGGAGGAGACAATGATTCTGTGCTCCAGTCTCGTTTTGTCGTGGCTTAAAAGGAGGCCGTCTTTTCTCGGACGTTCTTGGCTTCCTACGGCGGCGCGACTGGTTCTATTTTTTTTCCCGAACCAGGTCCAGCTGTCAAGGGACCTCTAGAACGACGACGTATTTTCGTGAGAGGATGAGTCGGGTCGCTGCTCCAAGGCGGAGGAGTGGCGGCCTGACAAGCGGCAGATTCTCGGGTCAGTTTTGATGTTGATGACGACGTCGTTTTGGTGGGGAGTTTGGGGTTGGCTGTTTTGGTGGTGCAGGATTCTGACGAGTGGTAATAGATCCTAAAAACAAGGGAAAAGAGTATGGAAGAGATAGAGTAAAAAGAGGGAAGTAATGATGAGCTATGAGAGTGTAGAGTAGAAAAGATGAATTAGGAGAAGAGAAGAGTAGCTGCTCTCTTCATTGTGCATGGGAAACAAGAAAATGAAGAGTGTTAGGGTGGTTTTGGGTCACCAAATTCAATGTGACAACCAAAGGAGAGAAGGTGCATAGGGATGCCGGCCTGTTATCCAAAGGATAGTATGATGGACTAATCTTGTCATAATCTTGTAGGATTCTTCTAGGGCTCTCCTTGATAATTTTAGCATCATAGAGACATAGACTTTCCAAAAATGCACAAGAAATCCCTCCAAAAAATGTTCTAGGCCAAACTGCCATGTTTTAACTTTGTTTTCTACTTCTGAAGATTCCTTCAATTGAATCTCCACCGAGAATTCGGAATTAGCCTTCGACTTCTTCATATCAAATGTTCCTTGATAAGTGTAGATCATTCTGGTAAAATTTCAGAGCTTAGTTCACCTTGGTTTGGCCGGAAATGCTGCCGGAATCTGTACAGGTCCTGTTTTGCAGTTTTTCGTCTTTCAGTTAGAAACTTGGACCAATCTTTTGATGGCCTTACGCTTCGAACTAGCTCTTGCACTCTTCATAAGAAATGATTCTTAGGATGTCTAGAATAGATCTGGAAAGTTTCAACTCATTGGGAGTTCGTTTGATCAGGATGCCCTCCTGTCTTCTACTATCTTTAATTTTTTTTCAAGATAACAGGGCTTATATCTATAAAGATATATATATATATATAAGAATAACAAAGCATTAAAAACTATGCCCAAAAAGATTTAAAAAAAAAAAAATTTTGATTGCTAAAATGTGAAATTCAAGTGAGGCTACAAAATTTTTTTTGCCTCAGGCCTCTACAATCTCAGGACCGGCCCTGCTATAGCCAATCCATTACCTCACAGCAGGTCAAGCACATGCATTGGTACAATACATGATCTTGCTTGATGAGTTTGGAAAATTCTGGCCAAAGTTTAGTATCATTTAACATTTAATAGAGAACATGGTTGTCTATTATTTACTTTATGTTAGTAAATTTTTTCAAATTTCCTGAACCTAGGATTGGGGTTTGGCGGTTGAAAGCTACCATAACCCTAACTCGAGTCCAAACCCGGCGTGATTATACTCATTTATATGCGTGTAATTATATCTAAAACACTAGAATTAAGCTAATCCTCATGTTAATTAATATTTAATTAATCCATTTTTATTTACTTTGTAGAAAATAAGCGGAATTACGGAAACGAGATAAAATGGTGCGAAATTAGAGCAAATTGGAGTTTCCGACAAAAGGACGAAATAGTCAATGCGGATCAACAGTGGTCAACACCATCAAGGGAGCGGAATCCAATTACCTCCGATAATATGTGTGGTCAATCAAGAGAGAACAAAGAAAGAAGGAAAGAAAGAAAAAAAAAGGAGAAAAAAAAAAGGGGAAAAGAAAGAAAAAAAGAAAGGTGAAGAGAAGGAAAAAAAAAAAAAAACATAATCTGATTTTTTTGCTAACGTCATGATGACGTCAGCAATAACATGAGCTGATCCTTTCCTTCTTCCCCACGTGCATTCTCCACTTTCTTTCTTTTATTGCCCTTTTTTCTTTTTCTTATCCTCTTCCTCTCACATGTGGCCACATGGCCCTTATCTTGCTCTTCTTCACCTTTCAGGGTTAGCCACTTCTTATTATCCCATTTTTCTTTTTCTTCTCCTACCAGACCACATACATAGAGCACACCCCCAGATCCATTTTTACTCCCCCTCACCTCAATCCCAAAATCAGCCGAACCCACCATCTCCATCTCTCTTTCTCCATCATTTTTTTAAATCTCTTACCATTTTCATTCACCCATCATCTCACACTCTCTCCTCTTCCCTTCTTCATTTTTTTAATTTCATCTTTTGGGATTGGACACTCAAGGCCTCAAGGGAATTATCATCAAGAGTACCACATCTTAATTTGGGTAGTTGGGTGAAGAAATTGCTTGATTCATACTAGCTCATAGCTAGAAGTGACAAAGCTAACTCTCCCCTCACTTCCTTATTATCTATTTCATAATTTTTATATACTTTTGTTGATGAATTCTTGTATGGGTTGTGAGTAGTTTAATTTTGGGAGTTAGGGTTGTGAAGCCCTAACTCATCTTGTATAAATATTGATGCTTTAATTTTAATAAATGCAATTTTCATTGTGTATGCTTTAAATCCGAATTTATTGGTCCTTTGAAGCATGTTTCTAGGCTTTGTCACCCTTTGAAATTATGTTGTGGGCAATTGTGATGAATAGATTGATAAATTGACAACTTATTGGTCTTGTTGCATCTAGGATTTAAGTGTGGTAACCATTAGCTAGCTTAATTGTAGCTAAGCTTGCTTGGGTCTCTATTATTTTGCACTCTAGGCCTCTAATTTTAGATATTGCGGCCTTAACCGCCGTAATGCCTAAATTAGAGAGTTGATTGTGGCCCTAACCGGCATAATCGATACACCGAAAGGATAATTGGTTTAGTAGCCTTGACCGGTACTAAATACGGGACTTAACACATATAGGAAATGCATGCATTTATGAAATTGGCACCGATATTTGCAAGATAGTTAGTGTGAATCACCCGACGCTTCCATATTCCCATTAATTTGAAAATCCAAATTTAATTTCTTGCTTGATAATTAGTTGTTTGCTTTTATTTTAGTTTGCATTTAATTTAGTTAATTCCCAATTAAAAACTCCCAAACAAAATTCTACCTTCCATTGTGAATAACTCATTTGGGCTACAAGTTAGTGGCTTTGATTAGGCTTAGTGTGAGCTAAGCCGAGCATTGCCGAGGCTTGGTGCCTTGTGAATATTTTATTTTGCTTTATTTTATTTTTATTTTTACTTTTTCATTGTATGCTTTTGAGTCACTCTAGCGCCAATTACCTCGGTTAGGTCCAACACCTAATCCCCGAGGTACGATAATCAAGGTTTTAATATTTTCCTTACTTGACAACGATTCGTACGCTTGCGAAGAGTTTATGAACCAAGTCAATGGCGCCGTTGCCGGGGATTAGGGTCTTCAGATCTTAATCCCTTGGTAATTGGCATTTTGGGTCACTTTTAGCATACTTTTATTTTTATTTTTATCTTTATCTCTTGTTTCTTTGTTTAGTTGTTATTTATTTTATTTTATTTTATTTTATTTTGTTGTTAACGTTTGGATCCGTGGGGATCTAATTAACGATAAGTAAAGAGAGAGAGAGAGAGAGTGACACAAGATGTATAGTGGTTCACCTCCCGCCTTAGCTGGAGACTACGTCCACTTGAATGTGTACTAGTGTGTCGAGCCTTGCGGCCCAACAAGATTACAAGAGGTGTAATGGAATCGAGATGGAATTGTGGGAGGAGGCATTCCTTTTATAGGTGAAGGAATGCTCTTCCTTTACATGGTTTTCGATGTGGGACAAGTAACAACTATTCTAGTATAGAAATGCCTAGTTATGAGGGCATGTTGGCAAGGGTGGGAACGTGGCTTCCCGGCGACGGATTTGCCATTTCCGGATACCGTGGCGTAGCTTGAACATAGGGCTACAAGATGCAAGTAGCGATTGGGCCTCACCATGTCTCGTGGATGTCCCAAAGTGGGTGTTACTTATGCTTGGTGATGTAGAGAACTAGCTTGCTAGTGTAGGTATAAACAAGTCCCCGAAGTCCCCGAGTAAGAGTAGCTTCTTGGTTGGGGAGTTCAAATCATGAAGTCATCAAGCATAGGTAATATCCGAGAGGCGCACGACCCCTACAAGTCCCCGAGCTCCGCAAGCAAGAAGGGACTCGCTATCCTGTATCACAAAAGACAAAAATTCGTATATGGAGTTACATCGGAGGTGCACGAAAGGATGAAGTGCATGAGATAATGGGGCGTCGCCCTTCCGCATGGCGGGACCATATGTTAGGAAACGTGAAAAAGTGTGGTGCCCGGAGACTAGACCACATGTATGAAGCATTGTGAACCGAGAGCGTAACTAAAGCATGTTGGATAAATGGAGCGAGTTAGGTGTTCGAGCAAGTTGGGTGTAGGCGCTGTATGAGCGTGCGGGGCGTAGCCCAAGCGAGTCGAGGCCATGCTTTGATACCCAAGCGAGTCGTAACCGTTTCGCAAGCGTTTATCCGAGCATGTTTAATTGAGCTATAAGTGTCACAAGGTTCTAGATGAATGTCACATGAAAGTGAATTTAAGCATGTATGTGTGTAGCATGTACTTGTAGGAAAGTTGCTAATAACATGTTGTAGGCATGCTTGAGGGTTATAGAGACATGTATAGACATGGCAATAGCTCTAATCGCAAGAGCGGAAAAGATAAGACATAGTGACTTATCTTGTGTCGCTTTGGAGCGAGTTGGAGTTGGCCGAGCGTGACAGTCCATTACTCAAGCGAAGTTCCTTAGTAGAAGCCGCGTTAATTGATGCGGTACTAAGTGACGGCGTCCCCTTAACATAAGGTAAATGATTAGCATTTTATCCATATTTATAAACCGACCAAGTATGAGAAAAGGTTGGGCGGGGAAAAGCATGAGAAAATGTTGTACTTCATGAGTGTGAATAATTTGATCACATGTGCATGTGTGCTAGTAATATATGCATGGCCAAGTAGCGACCGACATGCAAATAGATATGGATGATTACATGCTATATATATGAAGTGGCACAGCTAGAGATGGTATTGAATATATATATAGCATGTTAGGATAGCAAGATATTGAATTTGAGCCATGTTGACGTTGACTTCCACAGGTGATTCATGTGGGCATGCTCTACTTAATTAGGTTGGAGCACACATATATGCATAATTTATGTGCTGCCGCCAAATGCATGTTTTGGTATAAACGTGCCGACAGACAACTATTCACTTGATGTGTGTATCCATAGCTGATGGAAATGGCACGTGTGCAATCATAGAAACATAAATATATGTGAGGTGTATGTGTGGACAGGTGTCCCATGTGGTAAGTGTATGTGCGCACAAATAGGGATATAATAGAAGCACGTGGTGCTTGTGGGTGCATGAAACAGAAAAACTCAGCTTTTTCATTTATCATGAGCTGCTGTCGTCTGTGGGCAGTCGACGAAATGAGAAGGCCGGTGCTGAGAGATGGCCCTGGGGTTGACCGGGGGAGTAGAGCTTTGCTCAACGGTGGCGGAGGAATTGGTGCTCAGCGGTGACCCGTCCGGCGGAGGAATAAGTCCGGCGGAACTCGGAGCTCAGCGGAGCGAAGGATGGTGGAGACGTGACCGGACTGGAATTTGCGATGGCTGTTTGGGGGTCAGCGGTGTACAGTCCGGCGGAGATGCAAGTTGGGCGGAGGAACTCCCAGCGGCGAAGCTGGGCGGAGCCCTGGAGCTGCAGGTTGGGCGGAGCCTCGGAGTTGCGGCTGGCGGAGCTGCAAGTTGGGCGGAGTTGCAGCTTCGAGTGTGGCGGAGCGGAGGTCTGCCTGAGCCAGCGGAGGATGAAGCTAGTTGAAGCTAGTGGAGTCGGTGGAGCGGAGTTCGATTTGGTTGGCGGAGCTTGTCCGCTAAGCTTTGGTCAGCGGTGGTGTTTCCATGGCCGGCGGAGGCAGGCTAGCGGAGATAGTATCCGCTGAAGCGCACAGTACGGTATTAATGTCCGGCCGAGCATGCGGCGGAGCGGGGTTCGGGGGAGCTGGCCAAGCATCAGTGCAGCGGAGCATCCCCGACGGAGCTGCGAAGAAGAGTTGTTGCAGTCCGCTGGGCTGAGCGGTGGAGCACCAGTTCGGCCGAGGAGTGCAGCGAAGCGGCGCGGCCGAGCGAGCTTGCAGCGGAGACACCTGGCGGAGCTGGTTCCCAGCGGAGGACCGGAGCTGCAGAGCTTGGACCGGAGCTCGGGGTTGGTTAGCGGAAGTTCCCAAGCTGGAGGCGTTGGCCCTGCTGTGATCGAAGCTCGAAGAAGAGAGAGGACGCTGATGAGCAAAGAATCCCATGGGTGGCCAGAGAAGATGGCTGGGTGTCCAGAGAATTTTTGCCGCCTATTTTTTTTTTTTTTTTTTTTTTTTTGTAGTTGGCGTTGACCAAGTGAATAGTTCAGCGTTGACCGACTCCGCCTGGCATTGACCGACTCCGCCGGGCGTTGACCGACTCCTCCGGGAGTTGACCGACCCCGCCGGGCGTTGACCGACTCCGCCGGGCGTTGACCGACCCCGCCGGGCGTTGACTAGCCCTAATTTGATGTTGAATGAGCGTTGACTCGACACTTATGGGTCAAAGCTCGTGGTAGGTGATGAAGCCATTGTGTTGGCTTCCCACAGACGGCGCCAATGTTAACGTTTGGATCCGTGGGGATCTAATTAACGATAAGTAAAGAGAGAGCGAGAGAGAGAGTGACACAAGATGTATAGTGGTTCACGTCCCGCCTTAGCGGGAGACTACGTCCACTTGAATGTGTACTAGTGTGTCGAGCCTTGCGGCCCAACAAGATTACAAGAGGTGTAATGGAATCGAGATGGAATTGTGGGAGGAGGCATTCCTTTTATAGGTGAAGGAATGCTCTTCCTTTACATGGTTTTCGATGTGGGACAAGTAACAACTATTCTAGTATAGAAATGCCTAGTTATGAGGGCATGTTGGCAAGGGCGGGAACGTGGCTTCCCGGCGACGGATTTGCCATTTCCGGATACCGTGGCGTAGCTTGAACATAGGGCTACAAGATGCAAGTAGCGATTGGGCCTCACCATGTCTCGTGGATGTCCCAAAGTGGGTGTTACTTATGCTTGGTGATGTAGAGAACTAGCTTGCTAGTGTAGGTATAAACATTTGTTTTATTTTATTTTATTTTCATTTCTTCGGTTAGTTTAGTCAAATTTAGTACGACTTGTGTTTCATTCTCTTGTTACCCCTCTAATTGCTTGTCAATTTTTCATGAGTTGAATTGGTGCTTATCTTGCTTATATTTTGGTTATTGAGATACTCGATTTCTTATTGATCCTTCGTAGGTATATGAGTGACACTCTACTACCTATCAATTTGAGAAGTGGTTGTGTTTTGCAAAGATTACCTAGAGGAAGACCAACAAGGAGAGTTAGGAGACCAAGACATCGCTCACAAGCACCTTCTAGGTCTCCTATTCGAGTAGTAGATATGGGTGACGAGCGTCAAGGACCACAAGATGAGGAGGAGATTCCATTGAGCCATTATTCATGTCCTAGCATTGTAAATGCTCCATCTTGTATTGTGCTTCCTCTGACAAATGCCAACTTTGAGATCAAGCCTAACATGTTGTCTATTCTCCCTACTTTTCATGGCATGGCTAGTGAGAGGCCCTATGATCATATAATTGAGTTTGATGCCATATGTTCCACTATGCACTTGGGAGGATTAACTTTGGAGGGTTTGAAGCTTCGATTATTCCTATTTTCTTTGAAAGATCAAGTACGCACATGGTTTCATAAGCTCAAGCCAAGATCCATTCTCTCTTGGGCCGATATGCAAAGAGTGTTCTTGAATGCATATTATCCCCATCATCGGACTACTTATATGCGGGATAGCTTGACCAAATTCTTTCAAGAGGATAATGAGACTTTTTATGATGCATGGGAGCGCTTCAAGGATATTGAGTTAGGTTGCCCTCATCATGGACTCACCAAGTGGCTTCTTTGCGAATCTTTCTACAATGGGTTGATTATTGATGATAGAAGGAGATTGGATAATGCATCAGGTGGAAATTTTCTAAAGAAAGGTCCTAATGCCGCTTGGGATATTTGTGAGGAAGTGGCTACCCAATCCGGTCAATGGGATAATCATCAAAGGAGAAGAGGAGGTAGAGATGACCACAATACATCTAGAGGCCGAGATTCACATGCATATGGTACTAGAGACCGAGTTGATATGGAGCCTCGTGGTAGAGGTGTGTATGATGTTTCTCATATTGATAAAGATGATGGAGTTATGAATTCCAAACTTGAGAGGATCGAAGCAAAGATTGACAAGAAATTTGATATGCTTCTCCAAGCACAAAAGGGTAGTGGTTCGTCTTCTTCACATGTGAAGAGTGTTGCTTCTTCACATCTTTGCTTGATTTGTGAGTCTCCTCATCATTCTACTCATGATTGTCACTTGGCTTCACAATTTCTGGAATTTGTTGAGGAGCAAGTTAGAGCTATTAATTCTTATCAAAGGCCACCAAGAAATGATCCTTATTCTACTACATATAATCCGGGTTGGCGTAACCACCCAAATTTCTCATGGAGAGATGGTGGAGGGTCCTCTAATGCACACCAAGGTGGTTCTCACTCATATGGAGGGAGTCAAGGCCCCAATTCTTCATCTTTTAGTCCTCACGGTCATGGAAACACACAATTTGGTGGACAAAATCATTATGGGCAGCAAGCATCTACTTACAATTCTCAAGGCCAAGGGTCATCTTTTGGTGCTACACATGCTTATGGAGTTGCCCCACATGATACTCAAGGGTTTGGTCAAAGCTCCCATTCATTTGGAGGTGCCAATCCTACACAAAATGCTCATCCCGGATTTCAAAATAGGCAAGCACCACAACCGAAACCAAAGAAGTCTCATATGGATGATATATTGGCCGCTCTAGCCCAAAGTCATACTTCTCTTACACAAAGCCAAGCGAAGACCGATCAAACTCTTAATATTCTTGCTCAAGGTCAAAGTTCGCTTGCACAATGTGTGGGAAAATTAGAGGTCCAAATGGGACAATTAGCTAAAGAGCTTGGAGCACGTCCACATGGTGCATTACCTACACAACCGGATCAAAATCCGAGACATGAGCAAGCTAAGGCTATTACTACACTTCGAAGTGGAAATTTTATGACAATAAGGTACGCATGCCTAAATCTTCTAACTCCCCTTTGAATGTGCATGATGACATGTATGCTCCCACTTACCCCACATCACATTCTTATGATACACATGTTTCCACCCCTATACATGATTCCCACTCTTCACTTTCATATTCTAATGATGGTGATCATGTGTTAGTAGAAATTTGCTGCATCACATGGTAATCATCAAATTTGCTGCATGAACCAATCCAACATTTTAGGTAATTAATCACTGCACAACCCAATAAAGAAATTCCATAGTTCCAAGTTTGGAAGACAATGAGGAAAGGAAGAAGAAAAGGAGTTGGTCTTTCTTAGCCAACTATATATGGTGATCACTGATCAATAAGAGATTACATACAGAAACTTTGAGCAACTTCATTTGGACTGAAAAAAAAGTTGCCTCTAGGAATTATGGGTTGTGGATTATAAAGTTTGATAAACCTATGATATAGAGTGGTATCATTCTATGAACAAGTGCTCTTTTGGTATTAATGGATATCTCTATTTTGGATAATTGTCAAGCTCAATACTTTTCTGATTATTTCATCACACTTGAGAGAATTTAGTTCGAGCAGTAATACCAACATAGCTCATGATATGCAGCTACCACATTGCATTATTGAGGTTTGGAAAATGTCCTTTTGTTTGAGAGAAGATTTGAATTTTTTTAGTGTCCATCTTCCAAGTCTTAATCACTTGCAGTTTTTTTTTTGGTAGGTAAAGAGAGAGATAGAAGAGGAGGAATGATTACACGTATTTATATACGTGTAATTATATCTAAAACACTAGAAATGGGCTAAATCCCCATGTCAAATAATATGTAATTAATTCATTTTTATTATTTTGTAGAAAATAAGCGGAATTGAAGAAACGAGAGAAAATGGTGCTAAATTGGAGCAAATTGGAATTTTCAGACAAAAGGACGAAATAGTTAAGGCGAATCAACCATGGTCTATAACATCAAGGGAGTGAAATCCAATTGTCTCCGATAGTATATGCAGACGTGCATTGAAAGAGAAGATAAAAAGTAGGGCTGGGACATGTTGGGTTTCCGACCACCATCTACAGGAACTGGCATCGAACCGATGTACTGAATCTCGGTTCGGTTTGAAGAATATCAGGCTCTAGAACCGAGCAAAACCTGAAACCGATAAAAATCGGTTCCATTTCCTCTGTTCGTCGGTTCTGTTATCTGTCTGAATCAGTGAATCCAAATCTTGCTCGATCTAAAAATTTAGTGAATCCAAATCTTGTTCAATCTCAAATCAGTAGCTTTGAAGAAGAAAAGAAGATTGTAGACCAGTAGCTGTGAAGAATAAGAGAACATGGGTTCAAACCCCTTCAATAATAGCTTCAAATTTTTTCAACATGCAAAGTTGGTGAAGAACTTAAGATTCAATACAAGAAAAATGAAGAATTGAGATAGGATTGCAAGGAAAATGAATTGAGATGGAACAAGGATGAAGAAAAAGCTGAGCTCCTCAAAGTCCTTACTTTGAGAGACGAAGAGGATCAGCAGGTTGAGATTGCAAATATCGTCGAAGACAAAATCACAGCTGCCATTCTTGACGGTTGTCACTGAGAGAAACAGAGAAGAAAATTCAAAGCAGAGAAATGGAAAGCTGGAATGGAATTACAGTGAATGGAAATACTTGGGAGGCTGGGCTTTTCGTTGTGTGTGATGAAATGATCTATGACATAAAGCATGTGATGCGCCAGAACTAGCACTTTATAGTCCAATCAATATATTAATGATATATGGAAGTGGGAGGATGAGTGGGGGAAGAAAGTGGGAGGATATATAAGTTTAAAATGTTTAATTAAAGAAGGAAGTGGGTTTGTGCGGCATACAAAAAAGAAAGTGATGTGGATAGGGTAGTGTCACGGGCCGACTTTATACGCAGCGGAATTAGCCCGTGAGGCGCCAAGGTTCCTTTGAACCAAGGCCAGCCTATCTTCCTTACTTTCCTGATACTCCATTTTTTCTTTTTCTTTTGGTGTGCTTCTCTGGTCAACTTGACCCCCTTCGACATCATCCTCTTACTTGTTGAGGTTTACCAACGAAAGCTACTCCTGCATAAGTCTCACATCTTGTGACTAACCGATCGCTTCCTTGTGTCATGATCATCTTACAGGACACTCGCCCAACCGATAGGCTTTCGTGTCATCCCGGCTTGCGTCAGCCCATTACTGACCGGCGTGCATCACGCACGTCGATAGCAAGTAGCATGACCGTGTACCAAGACTAAGTTGGCATTCACACTTCTTCCTTGAGTCATTCCTTAGTAGCTTACGCACCTTCCTCACTTCGTGGGCATCTCTCGCGCCACTCACTTAACTCCAAGACAACACATGTCTTACATATTTCACCTCATGGGCATCACTTAAGCGACCCACTCAGTCTTCAGCTCAAGGGCAACCCATGCCCGCGTACTTTGACCTTGTGCGCATCACTTACACACCTTACTTGTTAGCACGTGCCCGCTTACCTCATCTTGTGGCATCACTAGCACAACCCAATGAGCTCATAGGCAACACTTGTTTTCATCTTGCACCTCATGAGCATCACTTGTGCAACTCACTCGGCTCTTGGGCAATACATGCCCTCATACTTCGCCTTATGGGTATCACCTAGACATCCCACTCGGCTCCCGGGTAACCCTTGCCTGTCTACTCAAGCCTTGAGTACCAACCTGACAGGCCATCGAGGCCTTGTGACCTTTCCTATCTAACAAGGCTACCGCGTTCTCTTCTTGATGACGGTCATGACACTAAGGCATATTCTAGCCCGTAGGCCAATCCTCAAGATGGCATACCGTCTTGCTTGTTGGTACGCCGCTCGAGTGAGAAACTCATCATTGATGCCCCTCTAAAACTTCCTTCAGTCTAGCACGGGGTCGCCCCTCCCGTGTTTGCTGGCATCACTTTGCTTTGGGCAAGGTCGAACCCTAACACATGCCCACGTCGCTTGCTCTGTGGCCAATGAGCACCACGAGGTCCCGACATATCTTCCGTAAGTCCACATGTTTGTCTAACGCCGATGGCATAAGGATCGCCCTCATTAGAACCTAGTCCCCAACGTCGACCCGCAATATCGGCCTTTCGGTCAATACCGTCCACGAGACTTCCTGACTCATGGAAACATATGCCGCCCCTTTCTGACGACACATACCCGGTCCCCTAGGTCCCCACGGGTACCCGGGAGAAGCTCACTTAGTGCTCCATGAAGGCCAGCACTGGGGGTGGTGGAGAGCTTAACACCATGCCTCCCCTTATAGAGCATATCTTGCTTACATGAACCTGGCAGGAGGAAACATCAAAATAGCAGAGGAGACTAATTGTCCATAACTAATTCACAGAAAATCCAAATGACATGCAGTCAAGTGCGTTGAACTCGTTTCGACGTCCCGAACATTTCTCATGTTTTGAGTTTTCCCAAATTCCAAGCTGAAGTACCTCGAACCCGAACTTCCACTTAATTATGACAATGCCACTCGTCCTCACTTTAGCTTCAAGCTTGCCCTTGGGCTTTCAAGGCTCTCCCCTCTTGGCTTCTCCTTGTCCCATGGCTCGCCCCTCTCGGCATTTCCTTCACAAAGTGTCACGATAGCACTACTCTTAAGTGCGGCTCGTGACATCCTCCCCCACTTATAATGTCAATGCCCTCATTGACGTGCCCTCCTTCTTTTCTTCAAGATCTTTATAGGCTTGCAAACACAGATGCTACATTCACCGACTACTGTCCCCCATTCTTGGAATCACTTCTAGTTACGACCTTCTCGTGCCCACCCATGAACTTGGTAAATGGATTATGTCACAACCTTCTCGCGCCCAGTCATGAACTTGGCAGATGACAATCGTCACAACCTTCTCGCGCCCACTTGTGAACTTGGCAGATGACAGTCTTTCCATAACCTTCTCGCGCCCATTTGTGAACTTGGCTAGAGACAACAAACGCACTGCTCGCGTGTTGTATCTTCTGTATCAGCCATCTAGAGTAAACATTCCACCACCGCACGTGTACTTACCTTCTTCCCTAATCATGCTGGTTCCTCTCTCCGACTCCAAGCTCCTCTTTCTCACTTCTTCCAAACTTATCTTTGGCCAGACACCCTGCACTCTCTCGGTTGAACCTTGTGGGTCGTCTGCTGTCCTGAACCATCTTCTATTCCAGACCTCCTTGCACCCACGCAGTTGCTCAGAGTCTGCTTTTCTTCCTGTCTTGTGGCCCTTGTGGCCTTGGTGGGCTCCCCCACTTTTCTTCGACATTCTCATTTGAAACTTGTTTGAACAATACCATCCAAGTTACACCTTGTATAATTCTTTCTTTCAATCTCCATGCTGTATTCTCACAAACTTGGCCATCATGGCCTCTGATCATCGCTTGCCCGACTCACTTTGGTCATTGCATAAGCTCACTTGAAACCAGAAGAAAGTTTACTTAACTCACTTTCCCTTGATATGATAGCTGACAACTCATGTTAACTGTTGTGGCTTCCATGAACTTGAACATCTCTAGAGCAACTATTAAGTGCCTTAGTTTCCTTGGCTAAATGTGCTCCTCTCGCGGCTTACAATCTCACGGATCTTTCCAGAAATGCGCTCCTCTCGCGGCTTATAGTCTCGAGGAGACTGACGGCTTATAACTTCCTTCGAGAAATGCACTCCTCTCGCGGCTTATAATCTCAAGGAGAATGCGTCTCTATCAACTGATTTGCTCCTTTGACTCTTCATTGGACACTGCACTAGTCCACCACAAGTGTCAACGACTTGATATGACTCTTCTTTCCTTCTTCCGGCACCCAACTTGCTTCTTTTCTCAACATTTGGGCACTTCTCAGCCCTTTCTTCAGCTGCAAATTAATGGAGCAAGGCTGCAACTCACGCCTGGTTGCTCAATGTATCCGCTTTAACTAGCTTATTTGGCTTTCTTCCCCGTTGTCCAATTGGTATCCCCTTTGTAGCACTTGGGAAGAGATCCCGGTCTTCACTCCTACCATGGAAGACCATTCCCCACGAATGAACCAACCTGGCTTTGATACCAACTGTCACGGGCCGACTTTATACGCAGCGGAATTAGCCCGTGAGGCGCCAAGGTTCCTTTGAACCAAGGCCAGCCTATCTTCCTTACTTTCCTGATACTCCATTTTTTCGTTTTCTTTCTGTGTGCTTCTCTGGTCAACTTGACCCCCTTCGACATAATCCTTTACTTGTTGAGGTTTACCAACGAAAGCTACTCCTGCATGAGTCTTACATCTTGTGACTAACCGATCGCTTCCTTGTGTCATGATCATCTTACAGGACACTTGCCCAACCGATAGGCTTTCATGTCATCCCGGCTTGCGTCAGCCCATTACTGACCGGCGTGCATCACGCACGTCGATAGCAAGTAGCATGACCGTGTACCGAGACTAAGTTGGCATTCACACTTCTTCCTTGAGTCATTCCTTAGTAGCTTGCGCACCTTCCTCACTTCGTGGGCATCTCTCGCGCCACAGAGGTCATCTATAGAGGTTTGAGAAATGACTTATGACGTGGTGTTCTCCATCAATTGTGAAATACGAGGGATATAATCATTTACAGCAGCAGTTACATAACAGTATTTTCAAACTAATTCATACTCTAATATTACTTCACCTATTACTTCAGGGAAATTGTAATGTGAAGTCGTATGTGTGACATCATTTGTGTAGGAGATTTTGTTATATTTAAACTAAAATATATATATATATATATAAACAAAAAATTCAGATACTTCACACATTAATTGGTAATGAGGCCTAACAACTTAGGGGATGGGTCGTGTGAACTTGCCTTAGACGTAATGCGGCCCGGTTATATGTCTAAACCCCTAGTATAAAAACCACTTAATACCTCATCAGTCCAATCAGCACAGGGGCAAAACCGTTGCTCGCCGACACAGCTCGTCCCCCTCGCTATCGCCGTCAACGGTGGCCTGCTCACTGACATACGGGTATCTAATGAAGTCAAGCTTTCATTTACGTGATTCAGGAGTATATGTGTATGTAATCATGTTCAGTTTTCATTGCCACTTGCCTGCTTTCATATTCAGTGAATGATGAAACGTATGTACAAAATTTTTCAGTTTATGGTTAAACATTCGATCTGGGTCTAAGTAACTCCAGTATATGGACTTCCACTTATAGATTGCAGTTATTTGGGGGGTGGGTCATGAAATGCATTTCATATGTGGCTTGATTGTTTGTGTCAATTGCCAGATTTGAGCTTATATATATGATGCGAAAATTAGACTGGCAGTTAGATTAGTTGAATTTAGTTGCGCCGTCGTAATTATTCTTCGAATATATTAGCTAATTCAACATGTCTGAGATGCTAAGCCACTTACTCTCACCCCTGTACAGAATTCGGGTTTGCAGTGTTGTACTGAATTAGGACATTTATTTTCCTCGCCTGCAAGAATGTCGCAGACCGACGACAACTGCCCTCTTCAGAAATGGTGTCACTTGTGCGGTCAGATTCAGCCTTATGCGAGGGGACCTATGGCCGCAGAATGCTCACCTCGTGTAGGTGAACATCCTCATCAAGCACCACCAGATGAGAGTCCGAGATGCCCTTTATGTGACGGAAACATGAGTATCATGGCACATTGGGTGCACAAAATAAAGAGGGAGCGGCCCTATTGGCAGTGTTGTCGAACTAATGTGACCATGGCCCTGAACTGCTAACTTGCATTAAATTCGACATTGTTACATTCACAACAATTATGCAAGCCTAATCTATTTGGTTCGTTTGCGTTGCAGAGGTACCCTTATTGTAGGGGTTATCGGTGGGTAGATGAGATGGCAGGAGGATCCACGGTGTGTAATATAATCCCTACGCATCGCATCTCTTCACAAGTCCTAATGACCAAAAACCTATTACTTCATACAACAATACTGGGCTGTACTGACAGTGGTGCATCTCCGAAATGCAGGGGGGAGAATTGGAAAACCGAATGCGTATGCAGAACTCACGATGTATGGACCTAATTCCGAAATATGCTGCCGCCTGATGTGTTCCTACATATCACAATCTGAGGACAATTTTGGTAAGCCTTATTGGTACTGCTATGGGTTCCCGGTGAGTCTGTAATCTCACCCAACTTGCTTGAACAACCGGTGAGTATGAAATTTTGGTCTCTCATATCAAGTTGTACCATACATATTTGCGATGCAACGTGATTCAGACATGTGTATGAGATTATATGCTAATCATCTACTTTATCTTGTATTAGAGAAGCATAATCACCGATCACCCCTCTAATTAGCAAAATCATTATCCTTCTACGATGGTGCTTCGCCGATGCAATGAACCATCATGCTCGACATAAGATAAGTAACTATATCTTATCTTTTACGCTCTTTCAAATTGAGCTACCGCCGATGCCATGACTATACATGTCTCTATAACCCTTAAGCATGCCTACAACATGTTATTAGCAACTTTACTACAAGTACATGCTACACACATACATGCTTAAATGCACTTTCATGTGACATGCATCTAGAAACTTGTGACACTTACGACTTAATTAAACATGCTCGGATAAACGACTTGCTCGGGTTACGACTCGCTTGGGTATCGAGTATGGCCACGACTTGCGCTTGGGCCACGCCTCGCATGGTCGCACAACGCCTACACACTCAACTACACCCAACTTGCTTGAACAACCCAACTTGCTCGATCATGTCCAACATGTTTTACTTAAGCCCCAAGTTCACAAACGCTTCATTCTATGTCACCGGGACTACTCCCACAAAATTGCTTTGGACACCCATTACACTTGCCACTATCTATTGTGCGTGTTATATGGCCATAAGATCCACATAAACAACTACCAATATTTTACATGTTCATACACATTAATGGAATATTGAGTTCTTCTACCATTTGTTGTTCGCTACAAATTGAATTCTTTTCGCATTCCATTAATACGAGCGGTAACCAATACAACAAGCATTCTACATATGCGCGTTTTTGTCTCATTGTGTAGGTTAAAAGAGTCCCTTCTTGCTTACGGAGTTCGGGGACTTGCAGGGGCTAGGCGCCTTTCGGACATTGTTTATGCTTGATGACTTCATGATTATAACTCCCCAACCAAGAAGCTCCTCTTACTCGGGGACTTCGGAGACTTGTAGATACCTCTACTAGCAAGGCTAGTTTGCTACCTCACCAAGCATAAACAACACCCTCATGGGATTCAACCGCTACTCGCATCTTGTAGCCCTATGTTCAAGCTACGCTACGGTATCCGGAAGTCGCAAATCCGTCGCCGGGAAGCCACCTTTCCGGCCTTGTCAACATGCCCTCACAAATAGGCTTTCTAGATTAGAAATAGTTGTTGCTTGTCCCACATCGAAAACCATGTAAAGGAGATGGCTTCCTTCACCTATAAAAGGAATGCCTCCTCCCACTTAAACACAATCCAATCCCATTACATCTTTTGTAATCCCCTTGGGCCGCAAGGCTCGACACACTAGTACACATTCAAGTGGACGTAGTTTCCCGCTAAGGCGGGAGACGAACCACTATACATCTCATGTCACTCTCTCTCTCTCTCTCTCTCTCTCTCTCAAGCTAACTAGAGACCCCCTCGGTCACTAACGTTAACAATATGTGAAATTAGGGTTTCAAGTTTAGGAGAGTTTGGTCTGGAATAATGTTTCGAGTTTTGTGAGGGATAATGATTGCTGTTGTTGTTCGATTTTTATACAGAAAATTGTTGTTCGATATTGTTTGGTCGGATAATGTTTGCTGCTACAATCTGCTTCGCTAACCTTTGTGCTGCTGTAAACCTTTGCTATACATTGTGTAAAGTTTTTGTTGCTCAAAAAGTAAACTCTACAAAGATATAGTTATACTGTTAGGTGCTGCTGTAAACCTTTGGTCTTGTCTATAATATACTTTTTGGGTGCTTTAAGTTTTTTGTTATACATTTTCATTCGAAGCTGCAGTCTGCTTTGGTCTTGATTGTGTTATGTGTTTTACTTGTTGTTGTCTTGTCTGCCTTGTATGTATTTTGTTGGGGCTTTCATAAAACTGTGTTCTATAAAAATTGAATTGCACTTTTTATTGATCAATAAATGACCAAGGGCTTTCATAAAAGTGTGTTATGTACTTCTGTATGAATGAATTGCACTTCAAAAATATTTGAGTTAGTGAAGTCAGCACTGTTGTTCGATAATGTTTGCTGGAAATTTATGTTGCTGTAACTATGGATATTGACCATGTTTCTATTCTTTTTTTTTTCTTTTTTTCAGTTTATGGAAGGAACGTCACACACCCCGGATCCGACACCCAGTCCGAGTGAGTCATCTCATACCAATGAAGCCGTGCGTCTTCTCATGCCTCCTCCTTATTCTGAAACACCAGCTATTATTCCTAGTACTCCTACTACTGATGCTGCAACAAGTGAAGCTGAAGAAATTGTGAAGAGGAAAAATAGTTAGCAGCTTGGGATCACTTCGTGAAGATAAAGAATCCGGATGGTTCAAAGATGGCGAAACCAAGAGCAAAGTGCAAGTACTGCCCCCAGACCTATGCCTGTGATTCCAAAGCCAATGGGATGACATCAATGAGGACTTACATGTGGTACCAGTGCAAGAAGTGTCCAGTTTACATCCCAGCAAAAAAACAGAGGTTCCTTGCTTTCGAATCTACAGAAAAGGGTGGTAATTTAATATCTTTAGCTTATGATCCCATGAGTTGTAGAAGAGCATGTGCTAGGATAATTGTGAGGGATGAATTACCTTTTAGTCATGTAGATGGGCAGGGGTTTCAAGATTTTATGAAAATTTCTCAGCCAAAGTTTGCTGTTCCTAGTCGTAGGCAATCTGTAGAGATATTTGGGATCTTTACCAGTTTGAGAAGGAAAAGATAAGAGAGTTTCTGGCTAGGAATAATCTGAGGGTTTCACTTACCACTGATACCTGGACTTCAATTCAGAATATCAATTACCTAGTACTCACTGCCCATTTCATAGATGACACTTGGACTTTGCATAAAAGAATTACAAATTTCTGTGTTATTCCAAACCACAAGGGAAAGAATATAGGGAAATTGGTAGAGTCTTGCTTGATTAATTGGGGTATCGAGAGGGTTTTTAGCATTGTAGTTGATAATTCTTCGAGTAATCATGTTGCACTTGAATACATGAAGGTGAAGATTGGAAATTGGAAGTGTTTAGCCTAGGTGGGAGTTTTCTACATGTTAGGTGCTGCTGCCATGTCTTGAATCTGATTGTGAGGAATGGGATGGTGGAGCTTGATTCCTCCATCGATGCAATTAGAAATGTTGTTAAGTTCATTACAAGTTCACCTGCCAGACTTGAAAAGTTTGGGAAATGTGCATCTACAGAGAAGGTTGAACATAAAGGGGGTATAGTGCCTTTAGATGTCTGCACAAGGTGGAACTCCACCTATTTCATGCTTGACATTGCTGTTAAGTATAAGCAGAACTTCTCTAGGCTTGAAGATGAGGATCAGCAGTATGAGAATTATTTTATGGAGAGAGTTGGGGGAAACAAGAGGGTTGGGCCGCCTAAGAATGAAGATTGGGAGAAAGCTGCAAGGTTAGTGAAGTTCCTTAAAATCTTTTATGATGCAACCTTGCATTTTAGTGGGACCAAGGTAGTAACTTCAAACCAATCTGTTCAGTGGATTTGTACCACAAGCTAGTGATGATCCTTTTATGGTTAGCGTAGGGTCCTTCTGTACATACCTCCACTAATATGGAGGATTTGTTACATCACCAAGCATAAGTAACACCTTCTTAGTGGGCCCACAAGCCATGGTGGGACCCAACAGTGATATAGATGTCGTAGCCCTGCATACAACCTATCCCGTGTTAGTCAGAAGCGGCCAAGACCTCACCGGGAAGCAACCTTCCCGGCCTTGCTAAGTTACCTTCACAAACATGCTTTCTAAGACTAGAATAGTGGTTTTAGCATCCCACATAGAAGAAAATGTAGAGAGGGGTTCCCTTACCTATAAAAGGGACCCCTACTGATCCCATTACACACTTTGTAATCTCTTTGGGCCGCAAGGCCCAAACCCATATAGTGCAACACTTCAAGTGGACGTAGTTTCCCTATAAGGCGGGAGACGAGCCACTATACTTCTTGTCTCTCTCTCTCTCTCTCTCTCTCTCTCTCACGTTAATTAGAGCCTTTTGTGTCTAACATTAACATTGGCGCCGTCTAGGGGAAGCCGATACAAAAAGGCTTCATCACTTACCATGCTTTAAGTCATCTTAACAAAGCTCAAGAAAATTTCTTTTCTTTGCTTTCTTTGAATTATCAATCATCTTTGATCATGAATCCTCTTTCCTTCTTGGATTATCATCAACTCCCAGTAGCTTCCTTCATTACCGTTAACCATCCTTAGCGTTAACACAAAAAACAATCCAAAACTACTTGCCAAACCCCATCCTTGGCGGCAACACAAAAACAATTGTGCATGTTTACTCTGGACACCCAGCACCGCCAATCTTCACAAAAAAAAAAAAAATTACCGCTAGTGAGGCTAACCACAGCGCCACCGCCAGCATTGGAGAGGTTCGCGGCAAGCGACCTTTGGCTAGCGCCAGCACGCCTGCAAGCACCAGCGCCAACCCGCCAAACACACACCGCTAAGTGCCAACTAGGCATCACCCCCAAACACTAGCGCCAACTACGAAGCAACGCTCCGCCAATTGCTAGGCACATACACCGCCAGCAACAGTGACCAACCAATTGTCAAGTTATCAACGCGTTTACCTCTTTTTTGCGCTATCCTCCTTGCGCTGAGCATTAATTCAAAGCAACGCCAAGCGCTAAGCTCACGCTGCTTACCCATCTTTTTCCATCGCTGTGCGCCAAAATTAATCACCAGCGCTGGGTGTCAGTCACAGCAGTGCCAAACACTCTTCAACAACACTCCAACGTGCCAGCGGGCTAGCACAAATAGACCTTCGGGCATGGCTTGGGACTCTAAGCCTTGACTCTCGAACTCCTATAACGATCGAAGCAACAAACTATTATGAGGAAAAAAAAAAAGCTAAGTCTTTCATTCTCCCCCTCGTTCCTTTTCATGCACCTCACATCTTTATACATATGCTTACTGAGCTGCTAAGTTACTACCAACAAACCATATGATTCATGTATAATTGGCAATCTCATCATCAACTAACTTTGTTACACCTGTATACCCATGCAAATGCACAGCTCACCGCTTCATACAAAGCTACCTAGCTTACACATATATGTCTGATGCATGCCTGCTAGCTAGCCCCATGTCTCAGTAATTGGTCCATCGAACATATTATTTTAATTACTCGCTACTGTAGTACCCCGGAAATTTCTTATTATTTTCTAAGGATTTTTCAGAATCTAATATGTGGTTATTGGAAGGTTTCATGGCTCTTGGACGGAGCGGAAGTATTTTGGACGAATAATTATTCGAAGAATATGGTTTTAGGGGGGGTGCAAAGTATGAGTTTTTATACGTTGGGTTTCTCCTAAAACTTCATGCATAAAAGTCGTAGAGTGCGTCAATACGAGTTCGTGGACATGATGAATGCAGAAATCAGAGTTCGTATGAAAAAGTTATGGCTGTCGGAAAAAGTTTACATTTGGTTATATATGGGATTTTTCCAGAAATTATTTCATAAATTCCAACTTTCCTTTTTCGGAAAAATCTCCTCTCTCTTCGGTCCCGACCCAGTTTCGCCTCTCCACTTTGCCAGCTGTTTTCTTCACCATCCGGCCACCATTGGACACGATTTCAATTGGGTTGTCTTCGCCTCAACCTCATCTACAAGTTTGTGGACGTGATTCTTCACAATTCGAGCTGTGGTGGGTGCTGCAAGGCTGAGAAGAAGTCGCAATGGGGACGAAATAGCCTTGATAGGAGTCGGCGATTCTGGCCACCTTTGCCGGTGATTCTTGAGG
The DNA here is from genome assembly GCA_024704745.1 of Rosa lucieae. Taxonomy (NCBI): domain Eukaryota; kingdom Viridiplantae; phylum Streptophyta; class Magnoliopsida; order Rosales; family Rosaceae; genus Rosa; species Rosa lucieae. The sequence continues at coordinate 83,324,951 of CM045496.1, read as the reverse complement.
GCTTTCGGAGCCCAGAGGACGTAGATGCTTTTCCCCAAGGTGGCTTGCATCGATTCAAAGTGGGGAAGTTGAATTTTGGATTTGAAATTCTAGGGTTTCTGTCACTCCCCAAATTTTGAATAATCAATTCAAATCCGAAACATGAAATCTCAACTCTGTCGAATAATCATCCAGAATTTTTTTTAAATAAACCACTCAAATTACAAGTCTCAATTTCTTAAGTTAATTATTACAATACTTGCACACCAAATAAAATGTAAAGCTCAAAATGAGCATACACAAAATATAACATAATCAATTAGGTCCGTGCCTAATACTAAACGCTATGCCACTTGACCTCCATCCTGAACATCCTGACCTGCAGGATTATCCGCTACATCGTTTGAATAGTGTACCGGGATTGCAAACACAAAACCCGGTAAGCTTTTTGCAAAGCTCGTATGAGTAAACTCAAATAAAAATCATACAACACCCTCTACTAAAACAAATTTCCTTCACAAAATTAAATTAAAGTGCACAACATCAATTTTCTCAATTCAAACAATTCAAGTCCCATTGAACAACTAAGAAAGGACAACCACACTTTCTCTTACACAAAAATATACTCATGGTCGCGATAACACTATGTATCCCCAAGCAGTATATTGTACTCAAGGGCGCGATAACACAAAGTCATCCCCCAAGCAGTACGTTGCACTCAAGAGCACGATAACTCAAGTTATCCCCCAAGCAATGCAATAGCAGACAGACTAGAGCTCTAACTGAATCGTAACCTGTCACCTCGGCCAAATTTCAGTTTTACGATAATAATTGCCTCAATCATCAATGTGATAAGAATACTCGTCTCTATCATTTAATTAGTCCACACGACTCAATTAACGCACATTCCTCAATTTCTCTCTATCATAACCAAAACAACAAATATATGATAATTTATAACTTCGAAAGAGAAATGCTCGGAATGGTAATTCAATCAAATCCAATCATTACTTCACCCAATGCCACACTATCCAATATATATTCCACATAAATATATATATATATACACACACACACACATACGTAGTCACCCACACAGGAATGACCACTAATATCAACTATAGGTCACATACAATAAAACCAAGAAATTCATTTTTAAAACCAAAACTTGTTTTTACTTACCCATGGACCGTAGGGATCAAGTCCATTTTATTTAAAAACAAATATTTATTTCCACCATTTATCGAATAAATATAAAATAATGAGATTCAGTTCGTAAATGAACCATGTGAGATTTACTCACCTCTAATCTAGCTGTGTCTGCTTAACAGCTCAACAATAACGATTCACAAATTGTCTGCCAAATCAATCCATCAATCACCTAATCAAATACGATCTCAACTTAGCACACAATTTAACAATGATCCAACGGTCAGATCCTCACCCATGACTACACAAAGTCATCGGGACAGTCCTACGATCACCATATCAAAAATACAAGTCGATTGGACGGCCCGATCCTCAAGGATCACAAGCGAAATGATCGAAATCGTAAAATTCATAACTTAATCGTACGATTTCCAAAAATTATGTATTGTATATCGACACTTTCGTATCGATGTGTAGATAGAAAAGAGGGACAGAAATTGTCTCAGAGGTGGCCGGAAGTGGATGGTGGCGAGGCCGGGCTGTACCTCTTCTTTTCAATGTGGTGAACAACTTTCATAACTAGCACGAAGGCTGAAAACAAACAAAAGTGCTTGAAAATTACCGAAAACAGTCGCGTGTGGCCGAAATTTTTCCAAAATCCGGCAAAGCTCCGTTCAACGTCAAAAGCTTTACCTCGGGCACTATCCTTCTTGGGGATTGATCAGCAGGTTGAGGCGAGTTCAAAGGACCAAGAATCTCGAGCAAAGGTTGTAGGAATCGCGAGATATCAGCGTTGGCTGGTAAATGAGCTCGGGTCGGGGTTGAGCTTCTCCACTACGTACAGGCAGTGAGGCTATGCAAGGCTGCCACTGGAAACTGCGAAAGGACGAGGCGAAGACGTTGGAGGAAGTTTGGCGGGCTTTGGTGGCCTGTGGAGTGAGAACGAGGCTGACAAAGGGTTGCTCTGTTTTCTAGGCTCGGGAGAGAGAGAATAGGGCCGGCTTCCAAAAATGGAAGTTTAGATATTTTTGGAAAATTTCCAAAAATAGTTAGGGTTTTATACCCAAAATGGAAAACTGTCCAAATACAATAACTTCTTCATATGAACTCCGATTTCCGCTTTCCACATATGTATGAGTTCCTATCGACGAGCTCTACGACTTTTATGAAGGAAGTTTTCGCAAATTCCTTACGTATAAAAAGTCAATTTTTCGTAAACCCTAAATAATGTTCGGTTTTGAAGTAAAATCGCTTCAAATATAACTTCCTCGTTCTACAACATATGAAATTAAGCCAAAAATCATAATTCATAAAAATAGAACAAATATTGAATTACAAAAATTGTTTAATTGAAAATTTCGGGTCTTCACAATTTCAATCGGCCCGATTTGTTCTAAGGTAAAATTCGATCGATTGGTTTATAATTGAACTTTGGTGTAGTTGTGAAAGTTGTAATTGGAGTTGAGATGAAGAACTTTGGTGTTGGAAGTTTTGTTAAATTCTGACTTTGGGCCAGCGGCGCCCCCGCCACTGTGGTGGTGTTTTCCGACAATTTCCAGCCCTCTCAGGAATAGTTTCTATTCATGATTTCGATCTACTCATCGATACGAGCATTTCGATATACAATACGTAATTTTTGGAGATCGAATGAGCATGTTAGGGGTTTTGTGATTTCGATAGTTCGGTTATTGATCCGTGAGGATCTGACTATCTGATCGACTTGTGGTTTGTCACATCGATCGTAAAAGCATTCCGAAGGCTTTGGGTGGTCTTGGATGAAGGTTCACCTCGATTGGCTTTACTTTCAGGGTTGTTGTTCAATTTGGGGATTCGAACTTTAATCACTTGGTGATTCGTATACTGATTGAGACCATTGGTGATTAGGTGATTCTCAAAGTGATTTGGACAAGGTGTGAGTATTAGTTCAGTTCTGTATAGAAGACGCAGTAGGATTTCAAGGTGAGTAATCTCACAATATTCATTTACGAACGGGCTTACCTTATCGTTTTGATAGTTATTTAGTTAACTGCAAACTATATATAATTGGTATTAGTAGCATTTCTGAGTGAATGTCTACATATATATATATATATATATATATATATTTACATGAAATATATATGTGTAGGTGGATTTGAGTGATAAAACAATAATTGTGGGTGGTTCATTTAATTGTTTTGGGGTGTGACTTTTCGTGAAACAATATTTTGTGAAATGATTGGTTTCTATTGTTTTGAAAAGTGTTGTGTATTTTGGAACATTTTAGTTCACGGGTGGCTTATTTAAGTGTGGGTCTTGTACAGGGAGCAATTGATAGGGATCAATTACGGGGAATCTTTTATTTTAGATTCGTGTAACATTTTGGGTCCAGTGCGACTCCTTTAAATGTTTTGGTATTTATACCGTGAATCCAAAGACTTACGAGTTGAGGATAGTGGATCACGAAATGTGATTGTGGGTGGGAAAATTGGAACTTCACGCCTTTGGCCGGGTTAGTGGATACGATCAGTTAGAGGTCTAGTTTGTCCGCTGTGATTTGTTTCTTGATTGAAACGTGTGGGTTTATCCCGTGATTTGTGTGAGTTGTTTCTTGATTGAAACGTGTGGGTTTATCCCGTGATTTGTGTGAGTTGTTTCTTGATTGAAACGTGTGGGTTTATCCCGTAATTTTGGTGAGTTGTTTCTTGATTGAAACGTGTGGGTTTATTCCATGATTTCTGTGATTTGTTCTTGATTGAAATGTGTGGATTTATCCCGTGATTTGTGTGAGTTGTTTCTTGATTGAAACATGTGGGTTTATTCCGTTATTTGTGTAAGTTGTTTCCTTGACTGAAACTTGTGGGTTTATTCTGTGATTTGCGTGAGTTGTTTCCTGGATTGAAATGTGTAGGTTTATCTCATGATTATGTGTGAGTTGTTTTGAGTTACTCATACGAGCTTTCATAAGCTTACCAGGTTAGTTGTGTGGCAACCCGATGCAGTATTCAATGGTGTAGGGGTTAATCCTGCAGGTCAGGGTAATCGTGGCTGAAACTGAAGTAGCGTGCTAGCAGCTTTAAGGTAGGAAGCCAATTTCGTGACTTTACCGTTATTAAGACTTTTGCTTGTAGTAAGCTCTGAGGAGCTTTTAGTTATTAATTTGTGGTGACAATTTAATTCGCAACTCATGTAATATATAACTCTGTCGAATGGTTATATATTGACTTTGTGAGTTAAGGGCATCAATATGTACTTGGTTTAAAAGGAATAAGTTTTCCAGGTATTTTATATTAATGGTTGAATAATCACGCATGTATAATTATGAGATTATATATATCGATTTTTATTTATGTTAAAAATCGGGGCTAGACCCTTCACTACTACAAAAAGTGCATCACACAACACCAATCACCACTATGCCAAAAAAGCCTTCAGACAACAGATCAGATATGTCATCTGATGAAGTAAAAATCTGTTGTCTAGGTGGCTGCCGTCTCTAAGCCACTCAGACGACAGATATTCTCCGTCGTTGATTATGCACTCAGACGACAGATTCAGTTTAAGGTACTGTCGTCTGAAGTATCTAATATTGAAGAATCGGGGTGTATCTGTCGTCTGAAACACCATACCACTACATATTTATGTTGTTGGAAATTCACTTCATCAACGGATTCAACAAATAACTGTCGATGTAGTTAATGTAAGATGACGGAGTTTTTATTGTTTCTGTCATTTGATTGAACCCATATATGCTTCTGTCGTCTGATTTGAAGAACAATGACAGTTATATGTCGACTGATTTCATATACAACAACATTTATACCATGAGTTATGTTGTTTGAGATTTGTTTGGACTACAGATAATTGTGATTCTTGTGATTAGATTTGATTTCCAACTACAGCTTTAGTTTTTTATGTTGTTTGAATGTCACTTGGAGTATAGTCTTACTCAAATTTCTGTTGTCTGAAGTAGTATTCAATCTCATTTTTCTGTTGTTTGTTTGGACTTTCAACCATTGTTTTAGTTATGTTCTGTTGTTTGAGTGTTAATAGAAATACAGGAGCCATTTAATTCTATTGTTTGAGAGTGATTAGAAGTATACTTTTATGTTGTTTGAAGTTGGTAGAAACAACATATCAACCACCTACTTCTGTTGTCTGAGAGCTCTTTGAACTCTGCTTTTATGTTGTTTGAACTTGGTAGAAACAACAGATGATCATTTGTTTATGTTGTTTCTATTTTCTTGATACAACATAAATTGTGAAACCTGCATATATCTGTTGCCTTTCAACCATTTCAACATCATTCATTTACAATCATCAAAACCATAAAATTGGACTAAAATCAGTATTCAAAATGATGCCTACGTTTCATTGCATCAACATCATCCAAAATACAATCCATAGTTACAACTCTAAACCTAGTCAACAGTTACATAATGATCGAGAGAACCAAAAAACCATCTTATCTTGATCCTTTACCTAATATTGCACCAAGCATGTCAAAAACCTATAAGGTAAAGAAAGAGTAGCTAGGCAGAGCAACTGCATGCATAATTTAGGTTCATCAACACCAGCTGAACTGAATATAAACCTCGGCTATTTTCTCCACCAGCTCAGACTCTTTGGTGACGATCTCTTGCAGAGCTGAACACTTTCCAGCAAATTAACTTGATGACCCATCGCCTGCCAATGCATAACCATAATAAGGGACTTGCTTAACACCAAATCTGAATACTCTTAAATACGAAACTATAAGTATCATACTGGTAAACATGTGTGTTGATGTGTATGTGTGAAGTAATGCAGCTAGTTGATGAGGAGAAAAGGTCTGCGCTACATGTCTTCTTTAAGTCAATAATGTGATTGTACTGGTTGTAGCCATAATGCATAACCAGCCATACTGGTGAATGTTTTGAATGGATATAAAATAGACGTTGTCAAACATGTTACCTGTGAATGTTTTGAATGCATATAAAATAGACGTTGTCAAACAAAATTTACAAGATAATTAAGATTTAAAAGTTAGTTATTTTCCTCTACTTCAAGATAAACTTTGCAGGGATCTTCCTCAATCTATTTCACGTACCAATTACTCTAGTGTTGTTGCAAGCCTCCTCTAACGGAAAGTCAGAAATCTTCAGGTCTTTCTTCAATATTAAAGCTAGAGTAGTTGATTTGAAGAATGCTAAATCCATAGTTCCATACTTACCTCGAAATATATGTCTGAATTTCCATTCGTTATCATGAAGATCCCTTGAAATTAGTTCCTGCATAGGGGGCTGCTGCGAGTAATCCTAAAGGAACACAAAAAATGAATGAATGAGACCCAAGTTCATGGGAAGAGCAGTTTAAACACTACAGAGCTGTATGTGTGACGACCCTACTTCCTGGCTTGGTTCACCTGAATATGAGATATGAAGAGCACCTTTCACCTAGAGGATGCGTTGCAAAAGCATATATGTGAGTGTACATAGGAGAATTTGTAGTAACTAAATGGAATGCTACTGGAACTATGCTTGCTAGGCCAAAGCCAATGCTTAGAATAAACTGCCATACTTCTGAACTCAATTGAAAACTGGAAGAAAAGAAGAAAAAAGAAATAAGGAATGCTTTATTTGTTTTGACTTATGCAATACATTCTACATAGAAACAAATATGTAATGAACCTTGACATCCTGATGAATATGATTCAATTCAAATGCATAAGTCTAAGTTACATGCACTACAAATAGAATTCCAAGTTACATGCATAGGTCTCAAATGACAAACAGGACATACTCATAACAGTATATGTGTCTCTAGGTTGATGAAAGAATAGCTAATAGTATAGATGTCACAACTCCCAATCATATAAATGCATCAATAGAACATAAGTATTTCATGACAGATCTGAATGAACAAACATGTATATTCAAAAAGTAAAAGTGTAAACATTAATTGATCTGTAGAAACGATCATGATAAAGGAGGTATATATTCACCTCTCTTTGATGAGCAACTCCAAATTGGACAGAGAGCAGACATGAACCACAAAGGAAAAAAAGAATAAGTCATATCCTTTAAAGATGTGATCCTTCCATACAAACAAATACCAATTGGAAAAGCCAGCCCCAATTGCGCATTGCTTACAATTTGGTCTCTAGCCTCAATTACAATCTGAATGAAAATGGCTTGTTGTCTGTATTTTTAATAACAAGTTCGGTGGAAAGACTCTTTGTTTGCAAAGTGATCTGCAATCGGGGAGATACATACGAAGTTAGAAATTTGTTTTCCAATCTACATTGTCCATAACAAAAAAGTAGACAACAAATTACAATTACGAAGTTACAATTTTATGCATGCAGTCTTTACACCAAGAGGGAAATGAATTACCACCTCAACTAGATAAGCATCATTTTCATATAGGAATATGAAAACTGACCTTGTACAAAGCTTGAAAACTGAAATCCCAAACTGCAAGACTATAAGGACCATCTTTCAGACAGGATCTCCTTGCACATTTTCAGAAGCAACGATCGACCAATCTAGATTTCTTGCAAATCCATGCTATTAATTGAACAAAATCTCCAAACCTTAGAACAATATCAGAAGATAGAATAATTCAGTTACAATATCATGCAGTAAAAGAAAGAACTAGATCTCCATAAGGGTATCCTTGTTGGCAGGACAAGAATCTTTTCTTTTTTTGTTCTTTTTTTTTTCATTTAAAATGAAGAAAGGAAAAATAAAAGAATCTAAAAGTTGCTTTTAAGTTGGGTTGCATAGGGATGGGTCCAAACTGTGGGAAACAATGTGGAACTCCTCCACTATCTGAAGAGAGATATAGTTAGTATCTGACGAAACCCAACAGGTACCTTTAGATTCAAGCTCATGGCCACTCAAGACTCAAAATTGAAACCAAAAAGAACCCAAATTATTTCTAAAAATTCAAAACCAAGTAGAAAAGAAAAGGCACACACAAATCTGAAACAACCTGATCAGTTTATTCCCATCAAACACAACATCAGGTCTCACAAAAAGGAGGTCTTTCCCATTTGCAACCATCGAAAAGATACACATCTGCCTCACTGCAACCCAACAAATTCAATTACCATCAGAATAAAAATCTCAACTTTTCATTTCCATATGCAAGTTCAGCTACAAATTCAGTAACCCATTAGAACAAAAATCTCAACTTTTCATTTCCATATGCAAATTTAGCTACAAATTCAATGACCCATTAGAATAAAAAAAAGTCAAAGTTTCATCAGCCTTATCTAAATTCATCTCAAACCTGCAAATCAGTACAACGTACCTGCCACAAAGACTTGCCACTTCCAGTAGCCATGACAATCAAACAGTCCCTTTCTGCTATAATTTTCTCAATCACTTTCTTTTGGTATGCCTCTTTCATTCCAACCTCCTCAAACTCCAATTCAAAACTCAAACCGTAATATCAAAACCATCATACCGGTCTCACAAAAGCTTGAAACTTTTCATGATTATTGAATTGGGTATCCACAAATATTATCAATAGAAACTAAAACAGAACTAATTGATTTGTCTGAAATCCTTTCCAATTTCACAGAAGACAGAAACACATATCTTAGCAGAAAAAGCCCTATCATCTCAAAACAAAAGAAAAATTGCAGAAAAAAGAGGAACGAGGTAGCCAGGGCTTCGCCAAGTTATGTCATGAAACAAACTAATAAATGATAATTGGTGAATCTTCACAATTCGAACAACTATCAAGACTAGATATTAAATCTCGTCGAAGACTTACCATTGAATCGAACAATATGATGGTTGCTGGTTACAGCCTTGCTCGTTGTGTTCCGTGTTCGAGACTCGAGAGTGCTCCAAGTCTCCAACCCCGAGTTCGGCGGTGGCCGGTGGGGCTTGAAAGGCTGGAGGCAGAGCTCGGAGACCGGAGATGGGTTGCTGGTTACAGCCTTGCAGGTTGTTGCGTTATGTGAAATGGACCGGAGATGGGTCATATCGAAAATGGAGAGAGAGAGAGAAGAGAAAATTTCAGAAAACCCAAACATAGATTTCATATACCCAAACATCCGATCAATAAACCCAAACATAGATTTCATATACCTAATGTCCCAATCAATAAGAAGAGAAAATTTCATAAAACCCAATAGAAAAAACGAGGAACTGAATCTCAGGCATCAGATATAGAGTCATGCAGGCTGAAGATTGAGAGGGAGGAGCACTATTGGAGAGGAGTCAGAGCCTTAGATTCTGAATAACCATAAACCATCCCCAAATCCATAAACCAGAATAAAACCCTATTCTATTTCAATCACCCCATCTCTAAATCGTTACCAATTCAATATCCCAAAGAAACCCTAAAACCCCAAATCAATATCCCAAGGAAGCACTAAAACCCAACACAAATCAAGGTCGAAACCCTAAGACGAAGAATAAGACTTACCGTGAAATCGAAGAACTCCACCAACAGTGTCTTCTTGACCTAGATCGGGGAGAGGTTGATGAGACTCTTCTGTGTAGAAAACCTAGATCAGGGAGAGAATAACCATAATTGGAAAAGGGAAAGAATGTCTCTGATTAGGGGAGAAGAACCAAAAGGGGAGCTGAAGTTGCCCGGGGTCTAGCTCAGGGAGAAGGAAAGAAGGTTTCGGTTTTTTTGACTGAGTGTTGAGAAAACTCGGGGTATAGGCATTTAGTTCACATTAAGTTTTAGTTCAACCAAATTTTTTTTTTTGTCCAGATAAGGATAAATAATTTTTCCATTTACTCAGACAATAGATTCTGTTGTCTGAATTTTCTAAATTATAACAAACTTGAAAAAGTTGAATTGGTGTTGATTTTGATACCATTTAGACGACATAAATAGTTAAATCTGTTGTCTGAAGACATTCAAAAAAATCAGACAACAGAAAAAACGTCTTCTGTCGTCTGAGGGGTATGGTATGAAGCATTTTTTGACATAGTGCACACAACGGAAGAAAAATCATCTGTTGTGTGTTTAAGTAAACTCTATTGCACAACGGTATTAGTAATGTTATGTTGTGTGAACGTCAACAAAGTGATAACTTTTTTATCAGAATTACATTGCACAACAGAATTAAGTATTGTCCGTTGTCTGAGTCTTAAAAAATTTAGCGGCAGATTCTCCTCCACTCTGGAGTCTTGGTTGCCTCTTGAAACACTGAAATTTGAGCTACTAGGTACAACGGTTTCACTATTTCCGTTGTATGATTGAAAAACTGAGCACCAAATTTTGAGGAAGCTTGCTTGAATGTCTTCTACTAGATACACCTAGTGCAAGCTGTAGAAATTGTACAACAGATTTAAGCTTTTCTATTGTGTGAACTTAGAACTGGGCGGCAACATTTTGAGCCAAAATGTTGTAGGTGCCTTGTTTCCCTCCATGTTTCCACATTTTGATTTTATGTCATGCACTCCTACGACAGTGTTTTACTATTCTGTTGTGGGATCAACTTGAGAATTCAATAAAGTTTAATGTGTCCTCTAGACCTAGCCATATTGTGTGCGAAAGGGAAAAATAGAAAACAAAACCTTTCGAACCTCTCGACCTTCTCTCTCCTTCTCCGCCTTTCTTCCCCAATATACCAACCCAAAACCTCTGGACCCTCTCACTCCTCCTCCGCCTTTCTTCCTCGATATACCGACCCAAATCCCCATATCTTCTCCTCTTTCCTCTCAAATCCCCAAATCTCCTCTCACCATCCCCATCCTCTCTCTCAAACCCTAAAGCGGCCGACAAAGGTTTGTTTACAGAAATTGAAAGATTCTGTGTTCTAGTACAAAGGGTTCTGGGTTTGTTATTAGGTTTGTCGTTGGGTTTCTCAGAAATTAGGGGTTGAGGGTTGTCTCATCCTCTCTGCATCCGCTTAGATTGGGGGTTGGGAGTTGTCTCGACTTGAGATTTATAATCCAAACAAGCTATTGAAGGAAGGAAAGCTCTGGGATCTCTCTGACGCCGCAATCGAAACCTTAAGAAGCCGAGGATGGTGCTTCGGAGGCGACTTCGAGCAACTCTAAGCGATGATCCTGATCCACTGGGCATTCGTCGACGAAACCCGCACGGTGGTGAAGTCAATGAAATCGGAGCTCCTCAACATGGATCTCAAATTCGTCGGAGCCAAGTCGTTACCCAACCCGGCCACTCTTCGCAAGTCATCTCATCTTCTCGGTCCCAAAGTCCTTCAGGCAAATACACCTTCATCTGAATTTTTTTACTTACACCTTTCAGCATAAATGTTTGGCTTAGAAATTTATGATTTTTTGTTGGTTTTGATAAGATAACTTGGGTTACAGACATTATGAGTAGCAATTAATGTTGACGATTTTGCGAGAAATTCTAGTCGGCGGCTTTTGAAACTTGGTCAAAGTGATGGACATGGTGAGGTTCCAGCTATAGAGTACTCGCATATCCCTTCGTTCTCGGACGACATCATTTCGGGCACTAAGGTAGTGTGTGTGGATTCATGCTTGGGCTTGATTTTTAAGTATAGGCAAAACACTCATAGCACTGTTTGATTCAATTCATATGGATTTCGCTTGTAGCATGATGATGCAGTAAAATTGTAAGAATTAAGAAGGGTTAATAGTTAGGATGGTACCAGCGTAAGTTGGTGCGGTTGAGAATTTTATTATGAAATTTTGAAACTATATGTTTGTGGATCGAGTACCATTTTTTGCTACAGATAACAGCTTTTTCGTACATATATATGGAGAAACTTGCAATTATACTTCCTCATTTCCTATATACTATGTTTGTTGGATATTGCTGCTGATGTAAACCTCGATATGCTTTTGAGGATATGTTTTTAGTGTCTAAACCCTAAACCCAGTTTCTTAATTTATTTAGGTAAAGTAAACTGAGGGCATATATGAAGCAGTCTGTATCTTAAGTCATTTCTTAACATTTGTTTATGTGTGGAGGTCCGCTCTAACTAGAGTTGCTGGATCTATCTGGCTGGGATTCGAGCAAATATGAATGATTAATCTTAATTCAAACTCTCAATTAATTTTAGACCCTATAGTCTTAGTATGTTTGGCGCTTTTTTTTTTCTTTCTCTTTTCTTTACTTCAATACAAATCTTACAATTTTGGCCCGAAGCTATTGTCATAGTGTTGAAGTTGTGATATACTTTGTTAGCATGAAAGCCACCTATTTCTTTACTTTCTGTGGATTCATACTGATCTTAAAATGAATTTCAAAAGTTTTGAATCAACTAAGCTTTAGGAAAACCAATTTCTGTATATTGTGTGCTAACTTATGAATCCCTAGCCTTCTCTTAATTGGATTGTAATTTTTTGGTTTAGTCTTAGTATAAGTTTTTGTAGTAGTATCAATTGCTCGACCAAAGTTCTTGCTTTATATTTGGTTCTCTGTGTTCTTGTTTCTCATTGGGTTCTTGGGTTTCTTGAGGTTATTCAGATTTTTTATATGCTGGGAGTTGTTATCTAGGTGAGTTGTGATTGGATATGGATTCCCTTGCGTCAATTATGGTGTTCTAGTTTAGCTAAGGCACATTGTTGGGTTTTGTTGACAATCTTTTTAGGTTTGGTTGTAGCTGGAAGATTTTTCATTTATTTACTTAAGTTGAAAGATCAAAGTATTGATTGGTTTTTCAGTATATCAGCTTTGTTTGAGATACAAGCACTATGTCTGCTTAGGCTCCAACATTTCAATTAATTAGAAGTTTGGAACTGAACTTTTCAATGCGCTTTTCAATCATTTGGTAAATATTGTCTACAAACTGAAGGATGACACAAAGACATTATGTTTCAAGGAGTACACAAATAATTAGGGTGTACTATATTAAGTTGGTTAGAAATCTGGAAAAAAAGTTTTAAATATATCAAGTATAGGCAAAAGTTTGGTACTATATGCTTATATTTTATCTGTTTCTGACTGAATAGGATACGCAGAAATCAAATTTTGGGTCATCAAATTCCCTTGATAGCTTATTTGGCTGCAGGTTTCTAGAATTATTCAACCTAACTGGTAATCAGTGAGATTGTTTGTTATGGCCCTAACTGGTTTACTATGCCTTTTTTTTTTTTTTATAGGTACCGCTGCCATTTTCTGCCTTCATTCATCTATGTAAACACTGCATGCATCATACAAATGATGGTTCTGGTGCTTGTTTTGAATCAGAACGGACTGAGCTGGGGAAAAGACTCTCCCACTTAGATTCGAATGATGGTTCTGGTGCTTGTTGGTCGATAATGTTTCGTCTTTCCTGATCAAGAGATAATAGAAGTGTGGCACCTTAATGTGCCTTGCATATGTGTATATACTGGAGTGTATGTATGCATGGGAGGGAAATAGTTTATATGTGCTTTTGATAGAGAAAAGAGTAGGACACTAAGATGGTTGCAGAAACTGTTTTTGGTTTGGTTTTACGCAGAGTAAAACCATATGCACGTTTATTCTTTAATTTAATCAAACTAAATTGTGGTGAAATGCTCCAAGTCTGTCATTGCATAAGAAATTGGTGCATGTAACATGATGGTCATCCATGAAGTACCCCTCTGCCCTTTCCCCCATCATTGGCGTTGCTTTAAGTCTCAAATGTTTTGGTTTTTGTTTACTCTATCATCTAACTTACCTAGAGGGAGGGGAGCAGGAGGTGGTAATTGTGAAGTCAGAAGGCATATGAGTCTATGCAGGTTGGGGGGTGGTTGTGATATTAGTTTGTAAATTCTAATTCTTCTTTTTCCATTGTAAATGAGCATCATCTACTTGCGTACACAGTTGATAGGTGTATATGTTATGATTGGGCACACCATTCACTTGCTACATTATAGGTGTATCTGTTACTTCCTTGATTCTGTGCTCCCTCAGTGTGTAATGCATGATTTAGTAATCTTCATTGACCTTGTTGCCAAAAAAGGAAAAAGTATAAAGCTTTCTCTGTATAAACTGGATGTATATGTACTCATTGGTTCACCTTCTTTGCGGCACACTCTCAGGATGAATGGGGAGATACCTAACATGAATGATGCTACTCAAGACCATAAGAGGCTTTCAGAAAGGTAGTAGTTCACTGAACCTTTCTTGTAATCATCTTATACTACATCATGAATTAGTTATTGTAGTTTGATCCTAGTGTTGCTATTCTGCTTTGGGTACTTTAATTAGGTGAACAATGCAAATCAGCTCTTACCAAGCAGCTGGCCTAATACTTGGGTTCATACTAGCTGATAGTATAGCAGAAAAATAACCATAAATTTTGAATATACTAGGTTATAATGTTAATAATGATAGTATAGCATGAATGTTTTCTTGTATTAGATTATGTTCTTCGTTTTGTTGACTGTGGTATCCTTTATTATGGTTATTATATATGTTGGGTTTTGATGCTCATTTGCAAATAAGCTGTGAAGGTTTTAATTGGGTTTTTATTAGTATTAATGAGCTTTGAAATGGGCATGTCTTAAAGCTTTAAGCTTTGTTTTGGAATTAGTTGATCTTTGGTAATGATGTTTCGAAACTATACTTGGTTTCAGCCAAGTTTAGAACTTGTTTAGGTATAATGATTTTTAGTATAATGACTGAGCTGAACCAAAGTTGGGTTCTTTCCTCACTAGTTTGGATTGGGAATGTCTTAATTTGTTCATGATTAGTGTGAAGTACTGAGCTTTCTTGCTGGATTTAGTCGATCGTGAATATGTTATTGATGTTACTAAACTATACTAAGTATCTGCTAGGTTTGGAACTTAATGATGAGCTTTCTTACTGGATTTAGTTGATCATGAATACGTTATTGATGTTACTAAACTATACTGAGTATCTGCTGGGTTTGGAACTTAATGATCAGCTGAACCAAAAATTAGAGTTCTCTATTCTCTGTGAGCTAATTAATAGTATTCACTTTTTTTCTGCAGGTTGAGACTGAAGTGTAAAAGTTGGAGCAGCTCAAGTCAAATATGCTCAAAGAGATCATTCTGAAAAAAAAGAAGTTGAAACTGGAGGATAAGCTGCTGGATGCTCCACCCGACACATTAGGTGCTGCTGTCTTGGCACTACACTATGCAAGTATGAGAGAACTTTAGTGGCAAAATTTCTCTAGATCACATTTGATTGTATCAGCTTTTGCTATCTTTCTTGGCTTGTAGTCTATGTCGAACTCGCTGAGCTCAATGGCCCACTTGCTGAGGCGCCCCGAGTGTTCAGGGTTCTGCATCACTTGCCTCAGCGGTTGATTGGTTAACACATGGATTGTGGGAGCCTGGAAGTATTGGCAGAGGTGCCTGGCGGCAACGATGAGTGCGAGGGCTAGTTGCTCTAAGTGAGGATACCTTGTTTCTGCTCCGTTCATGCCTCTGCCAGCGTAGAACACCGGGAGCTCGTCTTGGCCCTCCAGCCGGACAATGGCGCAGCTTACTGCCGATACTGAGACCGCTATGTATATGAACAGTGTCTCTCCTTGCACAGGGATAGAAAGGAGAGGGACTGCCGCTAGGTATTCCTTCAGGCCCTGGAACGCCGCCTGACACTCTGGGTTCCAATTGATGATTTTCTTGTGAGTTGTTTTGAGGAGCTTGAAGAATGGGGCACACCTATCAGTGAGTCTAGAGATGAATCGAGAAAGGGCGGTTAACTTGCCCTGGAGGCACTGGACGTCCACCTTATACTCGGGGTCCGCCAGGTTAAGGATGGCCTGTACCTTGTCCGGGTTAGCCTCGATGCCTCGCTCGCTGACGATGTAACCCAGAAATTTGCTAGCAGTGACCCCAAAGAAACATTTTTCTGGGTTGAGGCGCATACCATAGGCCAGGAGAATGGTTACTATGATCTTGAGGTTTGCCACATGGCCGCTGGCTTTTATGCTCTTAACTAGCATGTCGTCCACGTAGACCTCGATGATTTTTCCCAGATGCTCAGCGAACATGGCGTTCATCAACCGCTGATAAGTTGCACCGGCGTTCTTCAGATCGAAAGGCATGACATTGTAGCAGTAGAGGCCTTTGTCGGTGGTGAAGGTGGTGCATTCCTGGTCGCCGGGGTGCATCTTGATCTGATTGTATCCGGAGAACGAGTCCATCATGCTGAGGAGCTCATGTCCGGCTGTTGCATCGACTAGCTGATCGATACGAGGTAGCGGGAAACTATCCTTTGGGCATGCCTTGTTGAGATTTTTGAAGTCGACACACATCCGCCACTTGCCGCTGGGCTTCTTGACCATTACCAAATTGGAGATCCATTGGGGATAGATGACCTGGCGGATGAATCCAATGCCCTGGAGCTTGGCAACCTCCTCTCCTATTGCCTGGTACTTTTCCTCATCAAAGGCCCTCCGCTTCTGCTTGATGGGATAAAAGGAGGGTTTGATGGTCAGCTTATGAGTGATAATTTCAGGAGAGATACCTGGCATGTCCGCGTAGGACCATGCAAAGACGGCGGCGTTATCACATAGGAATTGAGTGAATTCTGCAGCCACCTCTGGGTCTAGTTGGGCGCCTATGCGGATTGTCCGCTCAGGGTGCTCGTCGGAGAAGCAGACAACTTTCAACGACGTGTCCGGGTTGACCGGCTCTTTCTTTACATATTTTTTTCTCCTCATCTCTAGGGTCCTCAAAAATATTTGGGGGCGGTGCCTGGTTGCCCACTGTCAGGATCTCATGGCGGCGCGCCGAGCGCGCTATAGTCGTTGAATAACATTCCCGAGCCAACTGTTGACTTCCTCTCACACAGCCCGTGTAGTTGGGTGTGGGGAATTTCATGAGAAGCATGTATCCGACAATGATGCACTTGAGCTTGTTAAGCGCTGGTCATCCAATGATGGCGTTGTACGGACTGAAACAATCGACAATAATGAATTCCGTATGCACCTCCGCCATGCATGGGCTAGTGCCAATAACAAGTCGCATGTAATCCGACCCCAGCGGTTGTGTGACGTCACCGGAAAAGCTGAGCAGTGGCTCGTGATCCTGGAGTAGTTTCTTGTTCCGCTTGAGATGGTCGTAGCAACTGCTGAAGATGACATTGACAGCGGACCCACTATCCACCAAGATTCTCCCCACAGAAAATTTACCCAGAATGGTGTCGACCAAGAATGGGTCGTCATGGGGTAAATGCACTCCGCGCTCCTCCTCCTCTGAGAAGGTAATAGGTTCCCAACCTGATCTTGGGAGTTTGGCGGATCTTTCGTAGCGGATGTTGCAGACTTCCTTTGGGTGATTAGCGCGTGCATAGCGCTTCCTTGCCCTGTGGGACATGCTAGTGATTGGGGCACCGCCGTCGATGGTGTTGATACGGCCCAAAGTCTCAATATTAGCGATCACAGGTGGCGGTTGGCGCACCTTGAACTGCTCCAATTTGCCATCACGGTACAAGGTCTCAATGGCCGTTTTGAGAGCATTGCAACTGTTGGTATTGTGGCCGCTGTCCTCGTGGTATTTGCACCACTTGCCGGTGTTCCTGGGTTTACCCATTTTTGGGTACTTTGGAGGGGGTGGCGGTGGGATCTGATCCTTGCACTGATTATAGATGTCCTCATACGAGGCTGTGAGGACTGTGAACACTGCATACCGCTGCGAGGACTCCGCCTGCTTGTTGCGGTTATCCCCATGGGTTGGGCGGTTGCTCTTGTTGTAATGCTGGTCCCTCTGCCACTTGTTCTGGTGGTGGCCCTGCGGCCACTCCCTCTTCTTGTCAGTTAGAGGTGCTGAAGAGGTCTTGTTAGCGGTTTCCTGATGACTGGAGGATGGCTGTGTTGACTTAATTGGAGTTGCTGGAGGTGGTAGGGTTTCTCCACATGTAAGGAATTCCGCCTGGGCATGGATAACAGCCTCACTCATGACGTGGTCATATACCGCATTAGGATGATTGTAGTTGAGGTGATAGAGGAATGGCCCTTTGAGGAGTCCCTGCTTGAAGGCCGCCAATGCCATTGTTTTGTCCAGGTCACGGCACTGAGACGCTGCCGCCCGCTACCTTGTGATAAAGGCCTTCAGTGATTCGTCCGCCCCTTGCTTGACGCTGAACAGCTGACTTGTGTTGTGATGTCCGGCGGACAATAGGATAAACCGAGAGAGGAAGGCGTGTGATAGTGCGTGGAATGAGTCAATGGACCCTGGCGGACACTCGAAAAACCAGCTCATCGCCTCACCGTCCAATGTTTCGCTGAACAAGTGGCACAGGGTGGCGTCGTCAAATCCCTTGTTGTTGGTGACTTTTTTGAAGGTGTCCATGTGGACGAAGGGATCAGACATTCCGCCGTAATGCGACATCTTTGGGGTTTTTGTATACGCTGGTCTGATAGCTTGCAGAATTGCAGCGGTGAAGGGCCCAGGTCTGGAAGCGAAAAGTGGATTATGAGTTGGCGCTGGGGCGCCCGACTCCGCCCGGATCAACCTCTGCTCCAGCTGTTGCATCCATTTCCGAACACTCCGCTGGACCTCCCTGCGCCTCGGCGCAGGCGGATTACCTTCAGTCCTCGCCCTAGCTTCCGAGCGGTTGGTGTGCGGCAGTGATTCCGCCTCCTGCTCTAGCATTAGTTGGGGGATGGGCGGTGGTCCCATCCCCAATAACTCAGGTGGTTCCAGCGGTACCTGCATCTGTATGACTAGCTCTGGTAACAATGTGCCAGCGTCAGGTCGACTACGCTTGGTGCTACGTGACTGTTCGCTTTACGCTGGATTGGCGGTAGCTCCCAGCGTCCTTTTCAGTTCATCAAGACGTGACATCAGCGTAGCCAACTGTCTTTGGGCCTCAGCCTTCTCCTTACGCTCCTCCTCGCGTTCTCTGTTTGCCTTATGAAGATCCGCCAGTGCCAGCTCGTACATAGTGATGAGATCTTGGCCCGGCGGGCGGCTGCTGCTTGGATTTTCCTCGACGCCGGGGTTGGCCGGGGTTGTGAATAGTGCGCGGTTAACTCCTACCGCTGGGTCGGAGGGTTGGGGGATGGCGGAATGGTCTGCCTGCTCTTCAGCGTTTCCCCCGCTACCGTTAGTCATGGTGATTGTGGTGGGATGACCTTTTGTTCAAGGGTTCCCACAGACGGCGCCAATGTTAACGTCTAAAAGTTTGGCGGTAGCTGAACCTTTGTTAACGCTGATCCGGTGGGCGGATCGATATTCGTGATGCTATCATAGCTTCCGCTGCCTGTCAAGTAAAATACAAAGGGGCGTAAGAGGGAAACCGCGCTGGGCGGTCTTCAACGCTCCGATGCCTAAGTTAGTCAATGTATTTACGCTGACAAAGTAACAGTAGGTAAGTATTGAATGCGTCCCTAATGAGGAGAGAGGAGAGAGCCTTTTATAGGTGAGGAATAGGAGGTTCTTCTCTTTGTTTTCGATGTGGGACTGAGGTGTTTCAGTTCCCAGCTCTGGGAGCTACTGATGCCATTTTGGCACGGCGCGTGGCGGCGCGTTGGTGGTGATATGAGGGTGATCCGACGCTGAGGTTGTAGCCTGCCTGGCGGTGTACCTGTATGTCATTCCTTTGGTTGGAATTAGTACCTTTGGCGGTACAATGAGCGTGGCCCATTATAGCTAATTATGCTTGCAAATGTACATGTATGTACACTTTCAATATGTAATTAGCTAGAATGCAGTAGGCATTAAACTAGCTAGAATGCCGTTTATGCGGTATGGATACATGAATGTATATATGATTGACAAATGCTACCTCCTTTTGTACAGTAGATGGTTGAATTAGAATATTTCAATGCCTAAATCTTATATTAAGCATTATTTTTGTACAAGCATTTCAGGTAAAGAACTGAT
The DNA here is from genome assembly GCA_024704745.1 of Rosa lucieae. Lineage (NCBI taxonomy): Eukaryota > Viridiplantae > Streptophyta > Magnoliopsida > Rosales > Rosaceae > Rosa > Rosa lucieae. The sequence continues at coordinate 83,305,122 of CM045496.1, read as the reverse complement.
AATGATCAAACAACAGTGAATTATGTTACGTTGTATGAATATGCATATGTCGTTAATCACACAACGGTCTTTATAAAATTTTATTGTCTCATTAGCACTCACACAACAGAAAGAACAGATATCAGTTGTCCAATTTTAACTCACATAACGGTATAGAAATAAGATGTTGTATGACTTGTGAAGAATTCAACACTGAGCCTCACACATACAATAGTTACTTTATGATACCTGTTGTGTGAAGGAAGAACCAATAACAGTCGCAAAATTTTTCTGTTGTATGATCAGTTAACCAACAACAGTATGTACTTACTTCTGTTGTCTGAGTGTTATTTTTCTGTTGTGTGAGAAGTTAACTAACAACAGCGTGTACTTACTTAAGTTGTCTGATTACCATCGAAAATGTGCCGCATCCAATTTCTGGCATTGACATGCACATAATTGGTGCAATGGTTATAAGCAGTGCGTTGTGTCTATGATATTCACATAACGGCGTTTTACCATTGTGTGAGTGTTCTCATCACACAACATCGAGATAGACGACAGACATGGTTCACATCACACAACAGATTTCCACCGTTGTGTGATGTAGTTTTTGTAGTAGTGCTTGCGGTGTCTATTAACCATCTCTACTACAAGTACATATGCCTCGATGAAATACTATTATCTCAAGTGCATATTTAACTTCATGATATGTGTGTGCTCCCACCACCCAGGTGCCATTGAGTGTTGTGCATTTCAATTAAAGTGACCACATGCATATATTCTTGTATAGGTCTGATTACACACATTTATATACGTGTAATTATATCTAAAACACTAGAATTAAGTTAATCCTCATGTCAATTATTATGAAACTAATCTATTTTTATTTATTTTGTAGCAAATAAGCAAAGTTGAAAGTTTTGGAAGAAAATGATGCAAAAGTGGAGCTATTTGGAGTTTCCGACAAAAAGGACAATTTGTCAACCCGGTCAAACCATCGTCAATGCAAGCTAGAGTGCGAAACCCGACTAGTCTCTTGAGAATATATATGGAAATATTTGAGATTGAGGAAAGAAAGGAAGAAAGAAAAATACAAAGGAAGAAGAAGATACAATTGTGTTAATTGATTAATTAATCATTTGATTAATCAATTATGCATGATTGCTTGCTTTAGCCATAATCCCGTGCAACAATTAAACATTCTATGTTTAATTGGCTTGAGCAATTAGAAACATCACGTGGCTTGCACCTCCATTTATCATTCCTTCCCATTTTCTCTCACCCATCACCTCACATTCTCTCCAATTCCCTTCTTCATTTTCAATTTCAATCTTTTGGGATTGGACACTCAAGGCTTGAAGGAAATCATCATCAAGAGCACACATCCATTTTTGGGTAGTTGAGTGAAGAAATTACTTGGTTCATACTAGCCCATAGCTAGAAGTGACCAAGCTAACTCTCCTCTCTCTTCCTTATTATATCTTTCATAATTTTTCTATGCTTTTGGTGATGTATTTGATAATGGGTTGTGAGTAGTTCAATTTTGGAAGTTAGGGTTGTGAAGCCCTAACTCATATTGTGTAAATATTGATGCTTTAAATGAAATAAATGAAATTTTCATTGTCTATGCTTTAAATCCGAATTTATTGGTCTTTAGAAGCATGTTTCTAGGCTTTGTCACCCTTTGAAATTATGTTGTGGGCAATTGTGATGAATAGATTGATAAATTGACAACTTATTAATCTTGTGGCATCTAAGATTTAAGTGTGGTAACCATTAGCTAGCTTAATTGTAGCTAAGCTTGCTTGGGTCTCTACTATCTTGCTCTCTAGGCCTCTAATTTTGGATATTGCAGCCTTAACCAGTGTAATACCCAAATGAGAGAGCTGATTGTGGCCTTAACCGGCATAGTCAATACACCGAAAGGATAATTGGTTTAGTAGCCTTAACCGGTATTAGATACGAGACTCAACACATATAGGAAATGCATGCATTTGTGAAATTGGCATCGATATTTGCAAGATAGTTAGTGTGAATCACCTGACACTCCCATGTTTCCATTAATTTGAAAATCCAAATTTAATTTATTGCTTGATAATTTGTTATTTGCTTTTATTTTAGTTTGCATTTAATTTAGTTAATTCCCAATTCAAAACTCCCAAACAAAATTCTACATTCCATTGTGCATAACTCATTTGGGCTACAAGTTAGTGGCTTTGATTAGGCTTAGTATGAGCTAAGCCGAGCATTGCTGAGGCTTGGTGCCTTGTGAATATTATTTTATTTATTTTATTTTTATTTTTCATTGTATGCTTTTAAGTTATTCTAGCGTCAATTATCTCGGTTAGGTCCAACACCTAATCCCCTGAGGTACGATAATCAAGGTCGAAGTACTTCGCTTACTTGACAACTATTCGTACGCTTGCGAGATTTTATGATTCAATTCAATGGCGCTGTTGCCGGGAATCGAACCCGGGTCACCCGCGTGACAGGCGGGAATACTTACCACTATACTACAATGACATCAACTCCAACTTACCTACTTGCTGGGTCATGAAAATTTATTCTTTGAAGTTTTTTTTGATACCATGTCTATGTTTAATGGCCGCTAGCGCAATCGTACTTGGTTAATAGGCATACAAACATGCAATTGTTTGAACTCATGCCATGTAGACATTTAACTTCTTTAGTGTATAAAAAGCCAACAAAAGCTCATGCTTCTACCATATATTTTGTGGGCACGGACCTATATACATGCGTATAAGCTGCTGCATATGTATATCAAAATGATTATTTCACTGGTGCCATATGATTAATGCATTTACACATAAATGATGCTGTCAATGCTATTTTCCAATTATCATTGCACATAACGAGTTCGGTTAAACACAAATTTGACATTCAAAATGGATGTGTGTGTGTGTGTGTGTGTGTGTGTGTGTATGCAAGTTATTTGTCATCAACCACTACATTGCTTATAGACTTTGCTTACAATTTTATCAAAATACATATGCAAATTATTGATGTTGATTGTACAAATCCACATATTAATCATCTATTTTGTTTCAAGGAAATTCAACTATTTCTACCTAGCATTCAACTACTTGCAAATGATTCCTCAACTATGAGTTGATGTACATTATTGGAGCACTTTATCCTTCAAAGCAATGGAGCGTCATGCTTGGACAACTCCAATATGATTTGGGTACTTGTATTAGTTCCAATTCCAACCTACTCCAAACCGGCACGAGATAAGTAACTTTATCTCACTACACGCTTTTTCAATTAGAGCTATTGTCATGCCTTTACGTACTTTTACTACTTCTAAGCATGCCTATAATATATCACAATTGATATGCATTTACATGCTACTATGAGTTTAAGCATGCTTACACCTTGTACCAATTTTACTAGTATGCCTGCTATACACATGTCATGCTTAAATCAATTTAATATGACACTCACTTAAACAAAACTATGCCATATCTAGAAGCTTGTGATACTTATGACTTAATTAAACATGCTTGGATAACGACTTGCTTGGGTTACGACTCGCTTGGATATCGAGCATGGCCACAACTTACTTGGGCCACGCCCCACATGCTCGCACAACGGCGACTAGCTCAACCACACCCAACACTACTACACAAATTGAATCAGACGACACCTCTCAGACGACGCATCCTAGTTTTCCGCCGTCTGATTGGTTTTTTTTTTTTTAGATGTCGTTTTTATAAAATCCGTCGTCTGATAAGGAATTGAGAATTAGTTCAGAAGACGTTTAAGGATAGAACCGTTGTATGACACTAAAAATATTGAGCGGCAAATTTTCCGCCATGTGTATGGTGCCAATCTCATCTCAAACTCCACATTTCCCCCCACACATGTATTAAACATTCGACGAAAAACAATAAAACTACTCTCGACTGAGGCTTCTCGACAGACCCAAACTCAAAACCAAAACCCTCTCTCGACTTGCCTCACACTAGACACTCACTGGCAACCCCGACACTCTCTCCCATCGACAGACCCCGACCTCTCTCTCCCATCGACAGATCCCGACCTCTCTCTCCCACTGACAAACCCTTTCTCGTCAAACCCTATCTCTTCTTCTACAACCCCAACCAAAGCTCTCTCTCTCTCTCTCTCTCTCTCTCTCTTCTCGACAAACCCAGACCAAAACCTAATGGGTTATTCGATCTGGGAAATAGCAAAGGCCTACATCGATAACCACTTGAGTTCGTCGTCGCCGTTGACCTCTACCCAGGCAATCGTTGTTGACCCGAACAACTCCGAGCTCTAGTCCGACCGCGCTAAGGCCAACATCAAATCCAACAATCTCTGGTAACAACGACGTCTCTCTTGCAATTTTCGATGCCTGTTCTTCATCGCCGTCTTCTTGTTTCGTTTCTGAGACCTAGGAATTGAATTGTGTTTTTTGTGTGAACTTATGGGTTTGGGGTTTTTGAATTATAGGGATTCTGAGCGATTGTATTCTTTGTTGTAGTAAGGGACAAGGAGGGATTTCAGCACTACAAGCACTCCAGAAACACACCGGAGAAACCCGTGTCATCTCAATCGAAAGCTTGGCTCAATTCCTCGAAACGGAGGTGCTCTCTGAGGTCTCCGACCAGGTTATCTACTTCATCTTTCTCTCAATTTTTGATTTCCCCTAATCTGTTCAGTTTCAAAATCCTATTTTTATGGTCTGGTTTTCTTCAATCCGTCTTGAGAATTTGCGTTTTGATTGGTTTGGTTGCGTTTTCCCCTCTCTGTTATCTCTAATCTCTCTCTCTTTCTCCCCCATCTTGGATGTGCATGGAATCCATCTCTCTACTATTGCCATAAAACGTGCAGAAGGAGGAATCCTATAAGGTGAAGAAGAATTCTTGACCGATAACTGAGATGAAGACCACACCATCAAAATCAGTCTCTTTGGTAGGATACTGTGAAGAAGAAGGGGAGAAGGTATGAAGTTTGCACTCCTGAATTATTAATCATTGCCTGCAACTTGCACTTATTGTCTAAATCTATAAATCATATGTTCTTGAGATAAGCAGCAATTAAATGGAGAGAGTTTCATATTGTTTTGTTTAGCAATTGAGCGAACCATAGGGTAAGTTTTGTACGTTATAGATACATATCTTTCTTCCTTCTCATTCTGAACAAGGTTAGTTTAGTCTGAACCTTATCAATCGGAAGTTGAACTCATAAATGGATCCACTTTGCTGTTCCGCGGAGTGACTCTTCACTTAAACATAGTTGTTTCTATGTAACATAAATGTGTGTGGCATGCTGGTATTGTTGAATGGTTCAATGTATTATGACTAAATGATATATCATTAATCGAATTGTGTTATTACTGCTTCTGCAGATGTTGGTTTATGAGTTCATGCCTAATGGTAATGGTACCTAATGTGACTGGCTGTGCGATGTGGACTTTGCAACATTTGAAGTTTTTTAAGTGGCTCCTCCCATACGATGCCTTTCTGGCTGGAGTTTCATCTAGATAATTCTGTTTACTTACTTTGATATGAGTCACAAAGCCTGGACTTCAGTATGAGTTTACGTGTTGCTTGGTTCTTGGGTTCAGCCAAAGGACTTCTTTATCTCCATTCCACCGACATATGAAAGCTACCAACATACTTTTGGACTTTGGTTTCTGAATCATACCAATAGAGTTATGGGAATATACCTCTGTAAGGTAAAGCCATCTTCATTTTAAAAAGCATTTGTATTTTATTTTCTTCTCTGCATCATATATATGAACACAAAATGTGTTTGTACTGCCATCCACAATCCTATTTCGTGTATTTACATGTCAAATACCACTGACATGAACATTGAAAAAACAAGGAAAGTATAAAATGTCGAGACCTGGATCTGTTTTAAAACATGTCTAGTACAAGCTGTATTTCACATTCATCTCTTTGTGACTGAAAATTGTGTTCGTCAAATTTGACAAATGCAAAGTCTAGTACAAGCTGATTTTGTTTCTTATTTTGCTTCCAAGGATTTGTGTTTCATCTACCGAAGCTTTGTGGGCTGCATTCGAGATTTCTGGGCATTCTCCATATTTGGTTTGCTCTCTCTCGATTCTTCTCATTGTTTGTGATTGATTTTGGGAAATTTTTGCACTTTTGTTGAGTTATAGGTTTTGGGTTTTACATTATTATGTATTAAACATCAGTGGGCAGAATAGTCTGGGATTCGATATGCCTTCATACCGTCTTCAAGTTTTTTTCCTTTTTTAATTTTTTTTTTATGAGATATCATCTTCGAGTTGGAAATGTGAAATTACTGTGTTTTTGAGTTAAAATAAAAAACGAGTTCTGGTAGCGATGAGTTGTTCAGTTGCAAGACTTACTGCATATGACTATAGGTATTAAGTTACTTGTGGACCTGTGGTCATGTTGTGAATTACGAATCAAGTATAGATCTGATATGCAGTTTCTAGTTCAGCTTGTTTCTTCGATACTGCTACAAAATAAGTACACTTACAAGATCTCGGATTTCACTTATTGAAGAAACACATATTGAAAAGAGAATACTATCAAACACAATACTGTAATTTGAGTTTCTCGTCACTCCATATTTGTCGTTTAACACACTACATGCAAGATCCTTTTTGTGAATAATTTATATGTTCTGTTTGCAGGAGAACATGGTTGCGAAGGTTATCAAGCGGTGACATGGTTTTGGGATTGGTTGTAGCTAATGTTGCTATTTTTCCTTTATGGAGGATAGCAGACCCTATATTCATGTACAAGAATTTTACTGTGAGTTCTTAATTTGAACTTGTGTGCTACTAAGTGCTGTCAACTTTTTTGTATTTAATCTTTAATTCCTGACCATTTATGGGCTCTGTCTTCTGGAGCAGCTGCTTGATTATGTGTACCCATTGGCTTTTCATAAGTGACTTAAGTAACTAGTGCACAACTCAAGGAAACAATGTGTTGACGGACAGAACTCTTTATAGGTGCTTAGTATTCTTGTCTCATAATATTCCATTTCTTACTTCATTTTCCTAACTTCTTGATTTTCTCTAAGCAGATCTCATTAAACAATTTTACAAGTGGACGTCTTCACACATTGATAACTTCTACATTTAGTCATGTTGATATTGGGCATATCATTTCTAACATGATTGGACTGTATTTTTTTGGTATCAATGTAAGCTCAGCTTCCTCATAAGCTATTTCTCTTGCGTGCTACTGGTTCCAATTTTTCTTAAACACACATATCCTAAAGGATTCCTGTATGCTACTATATTTGTTATGGAATCTGTTTAGTTGAAGCATGTATCATAAAGCTAAGTTTGCTCAACTTATTTTGTTAATATAATCTTTATGAAATGGCGAGTTCAATCAGTTTCAATCTTGCTTACTGACTTTGGTATATTGACCAGATTGGATTTCACTTTTGGGCCTGAGTTTTTGCTGAAGTTGTATCTAGCTGGAGCTATTGGTGGCTCAATCTTTTACTTGGTGCACCATGCCTTCCTTGCTGCATCATTGAAGGTACCATGATCCTGACAAACTAACATATGGTGTTGACATGAAAGAAATAAGATGGTGCGGGATTCTCTAGGTAAGATTGATTATTGATATTCATAGGTATCTGCTAGTATTTGATTACATAATTCCGTTTAAAGATGCATGGCAGTACATAGTAATTATAGTCACCCTCTGTATCATTAACCTCATGAAATGTGATATTTAAGGCTCACAAATAACAAATCTGGAAGTTGATGACTGATTCTGTTACATCTTGATTTGCATACTTCTATCTGATTTTTACTAGGCTTTCCAAAATGATTTTTTTAGCTCTGTTGTTATCTTTGACTAATTTTCTTTATACTGATGTGGCTTACATCTCTTTATTGTCCTTTTTTTTTTTTTTTCTGTGTCTTAGTTTTCCGTATATAGCAATGATTCATCAGGTATTTAGGTCATGGAGATTCATCTATTATGCAGGTTCTTGACCGTGGTGAGAAGATTGAGCTATTGGTACGGTGGATAAGACTGATAATGCAGGTTAGTTCAATAAGCTCCATTAGTACTCTGAATGCAGGACCCCTTCCTCCCCCATTAAAGCCTTCTCTTAAAAACAATTACCCTTGTGCCACATTTCATGTGTTTTCTAATGTTGACTGGTGCTTTAATGATGTGCTGTAGGCTAAAGATTTCAAGCAACAAGGAACAAAAATGAGAAGGAAGATGTGGTTTCAGAATATGAAGATAAAGTTACTAGTAATATTAGATGTACTCCTTTTGGGGATAAAAGATTAACTTTGGACAATCCATTTTGGTGCATGATGTAAATTATAACAATTTCTTGTATATATATATATTGATCAGTTAATTTGGTCTTTTTTTATTCCACATCCTGCAAATATAATGCATTGAATCATTCTATTAGGACAACAATAACCACAAAAAAACTGTCGTATGTGCACCAATGACCCAAAAATAAAAATTGTCGTCTGAATGTAAAATAGATAATGGATACTTTGAAAAACTGTCGTCTGAATGAAAGTCACACAACGGGCATAAAATAAAGCGACCTCTGAATTGCCTTCACACAACAGTTTCTAAAGTCGCCTGTCGTCTGAAGAATAGTCGCGCAACAGCTAATGCTGTCGACAGCCTGCCGACATGCTGCGCGCCATGCTGCCGAGCCCTTCACACGACGGTTCCCTACAATCGATCTTCATCAGACGGCGCCTTGATAGACGACGCTTTATCTCCATATCAGACGACAGTTTTTAGCCGTCGTCTGATTCAATTTTTGTAGTAGTGCAACTTGCTGGAATACAACCTAACTCGCTCAAACATATCCAACACGCTTTAGTTAAGCTCCAAAATCACAATGCTTCATAGTACTCACCAGGAGCTACTATCAAATTTTATTTGGACACTCATTACACTTGCCACTATCTATTGTGCATGTTACATGGTCATAAGATCCACATAATATTACTTGCTATGCTTGTTTGCCATTGTTCACACAATTAGCAAACTTTCCATATATTCTATATGTAAATATGTTTGCCTTCTCGGTACAACACTTTGTTAAACTCCCCCCACGAGAAAGAGACCTAAACTGGTCTAAGACTCCATGAGTCTATTGATAGGAGCATTTTAATGTGCTATTTTAATAGTTAATTCCTCACATTTTGCTTAGTTAATTCCTTAACGAATCTATTTTTAACTCAATTTCTATTTTTTTAGGTACATTGGAGTAGATGATGATGAAATGAGCTGTTTGGACCCAAAATGAGCATTTTGGCCTGACAAAGCGTGTCTTGGAGAAATTGAGCCAATGAGAAAGCGAGCCAGACAAGAAATGAGGGGTGGCAGACTAATCATCCGAACTCGAAATTAGTTGAAACTTTCCAGATTCAATCTAGAAAGCCCAAGGATCATTTCTTATGAAGAGTGCCAGAGCTAGTTTTGAGTGAAAGGCCTTCAAACAATCAGTCCAATTTTCTACAGAAGCAAAACTGGAAAACTGGACCTGTAAGAGGTCCAGCAGCATTTTCGGCCCAACCGCATGGAATAAAGCTCTGCAAATTTGTCAGGATGATCTACACTCATAGTGGAACATTTTTTATGAAGAAGTCGAAGGTTCATTCTGAAGTATTGTTGGAGAAATAATTGAAGGAATAAAGGGGCAGAAACTGACCTAAAACCAGCTCAATATTCACATGTTCATGTTTCCTACCCACATGAAGAAAGCTAATGCTTTTCTTGGATATATTTTTCTACTACAATCTCTTTAATAGATCATCATCACTTCCATGTTTCTGCACCTTCATGCTTTGCTTTCATTTCATCATTTCTCTATCTTTTCCATATTTTACAAATCACTTTCATACTCCACTTTCATTATTTTTCTTCCACTCATCATTTCACTCTTCTTTTTCTTCCCTATATAAACACCTTCTCCTCTCATTCTAACATACACATTCCTTCATCCATTCCATCTTCTTTGTCTCTCCATTTCCTTTCCATTTTCCTTTCCATCCTCTAGTTTCAAGTTTCTGCATTTCCAAGCAAAGAGAAGAAGAGAAGAACAAGCCATGAAGCCTCCTAGCCGTCATCATCCACCTTGTGCCGTGATAGTGAAGTCTTGCTTTCAAGATTCAAGATCAATGTCTCAAGCTTTTTATCATCCACTCCCTTCATGGTGTAATTCTATCTTTTTCCTTGTAATTTCTTTTGGTTTTATTTTTTTTTGGATTTCCAAACTATGAGTGAGTAATTTCCTTGTTGAGAACTAGTATGAAATCCTAGTTATGTGATGGATATTTGGCTTTTGAATCTCTTTTTCGATCACAAGGTTTTGTGAATGCTTTGTTTGGTTTTGTTTTATAAAATCTTTTATATGTTTATGTCTTAGATTGATCACCTAAAATATGAGCATGTAATTGGAGCTAGTTTTCAGGTGCAGTGCGTTCACGGTCTTAAAACACTCAAGTAGTAAAGCCTACATGTTAGGTGAAATCAAACAAATAGAATACATGCTAGGATGGCGTTCCTCACTAGTTTTGTACTCTAAAATCAATCTTTCCAAAGAGCTTAATGTGTTTATGTGTGCTTAATGAGTTAATTTAATAGGGTAGCGTTCTACACCTTGATTGCATATAAGCAAGCTTAGGATGCAGTGCATGCGTTCACGGTTCTAAGTAATTTTGGGAAAAATAAGGCTTTAGCGGCGATCCTAAAGTTCTTGATTGGTTTCATTCACATGCCTTAGTAATTGAAGATTAGGTTAAATTGTCTTTCTCTTATCTTAGCTAGTGGTGGATTACGAAGTTCTCAACGTCCATACATCTGATTTGGAATCCCTAAAAATTGAAACATTTTCTTTCTTTTATTATTGTTTGCGTTTTGAAAACTCCAATCCCCCCTTTTTACATTAACTTGTATATATTTCTATTCTTTGTTTTATTTTTGTACATAATACTTTTTACTTTATTATTTTAATTCTTTATTTGTTATTTTTGTACATAATACTTTTTACTTTTATTAATTTATTTTTGCAATTACAGATGTACCCTCAATCCCTGGACTGAACGATCCCTGCTTATCCTATACTAACAATTGTCTTTTGCAGGGTAATTTTGTGCGCTTAATTCAGGCGTACCATCTATGGTCAAAGACCAACTGCCAAGCGGTAATACAACGCCTCATAATGACAATGACCACAACACAACATTGCAGTTAAGCTTTTCTCCTCCGGGAAAGAGTAAAGGGACCGGTTAACACAGCCCATGGCAGCCATTGATCTGGCAGTTAACCCTCGACGCTTGGGTATCAAAAATTAGGTTCAATACCTAACACCGACTGCTTATACGCAGCTCCCCTCATCAAACAATTTTTCAACCATACAGAGGTCTATAGCTAGGAGTGGGGGACTCCTTAGAGGGCCTAGCAGGGCCCACTTGAAAGGGCATAAGCGTTCGCTCTGACAAATTCTAGATGGACGACGCACTTGCACTAATTATACTCGATATACAGCACAAAAGCTTCACTTTGGTATCAACCCCACAAGAAAGCCCTCCTTGACTTGGGACTTCGGGGAGTTGCACATATAGCCCAGCATAATTAGCAACAGTTACGCTCATGCCTCACGACATCGCCTTCGAGCTACCCGTTAATGCATCTCGGCATCCCCGAGCTCTCACGCTCTTGCCTTTCCTGCATCCTCGAGCTCTAACAATCATGCCTTCCCGGCATCCCCGAGCTCTCATGCTCATGCCTCTCGGCACCCCTGAGCTATAACGCTCATGCCTTCCCGGCATCCCCAAGCTTTCACACTCACGCCTCCTCGGCACCCTCGAGCTTTCACGCTTTTGCCTTCCAGGCAATCCCGAGCTTCACACTTACGACTTCCTGACATAATACACATTAATAGAATATTGAATTTTTCTACCATTTGTCGTTTGCAACAAATCAAATTCTTTTCGCGTTCCATTAATATGAGCAAAAACTAAACAAACACAAGCGTTCGCGTATTCATCGTTCACGAATTACAAATGCTTGCCTTCATAGCACTCATGCAACTTACTCCGAGCGTAACCTCGTCAACTTGACCTCGCTCGTTCTCTTATGAGCACCACGCGCATCATATGCAATTCATATGCTTATTCGTGATATGTTCACACAACCATATGCGTTTTCAAGTTTATACGTCATAATTGATCGTACTCGGCGCCATGCACATGTATACATCAACTTGTATCATGCACCTCATACATTCATATATGTCAATGCATATCAATGAAACTCACATGTGTTGCCCAATACAACAAGCATCCTACTTGCGCATGTTACTATATTTGTTTTACAGGTTGAAGAGTCCCTTCTTGCTTACTGAGTTCAGGGACTTGTAGGGTCTCGACAGAGCTCAGACATCACTTATGCTTGATGACATCATGTTTATAACTCCCCAACCAAGAATTCACTCTTATTTGCGAACTTCGGGGACTTCTACATACCTCCCACTAATATGGAGGATTTGTTACATCACCAAGCATAAGTAACACCTCTTAGTGGGCCCACAAGCCATGGTGGGACCCAACTGCGATATACATGCCATAGGCCAGCACACTACCTATCCCATGGTTGTCGGAAGCGGCCAAGACCTCGCCGGAAAACAACCTTCCCGACCTTGCCAAGTTACCTTCACAAACATGCTTTCTAAGACTAGAATAGTGGTTTTAGCATCCCACATGGAAGAAACTGTAAAGGAGAGGGGTTCCCTTACCTATAAAAGGGACCCCTCCTTACACTTAGAAGTCATCCTATTACACACTTTGTAATCCCTTTAGGCCGCAAGGCCCCAAATCCATATAGTGCAGCACTTTAAGTGGACGTAGTTTCCCACTTAGACGAGAGGCGAACTACTATACTTCTCTGTCTCTCTCTCTCTCTCTGTCTCTCTCTCTCTCTCTCTTTTTAACGTTAATTAGAGCCTTTGGTTTCTAACATTAACACCTCCATGAAGAAAAAATTCGACAAGTATTGGTTGAAGTTAGAGGACATTAACACGGCCTTACTGCTTGCTGTTGTCTTAGATCCAAGATACAAATTATTGTATCTTGAATATTTTTTTCCAAAACTGCATCTGGACAGTAGCATGGTGAAATTTATGGTCGATGAGGTGAGGAGGAGCCTCTTGCAGCTCTACTTAGAGTATCACCAATCTGATCCCATGGCTGCACAAGCCTCGAACGATATAGCATAGCCTCATGTTGATAATTCAACTTCAGTTGGGGGAGAGAACTCACATGCCACATCGTTGAGTAAGTTTATGAAGTTTAGGCAGGAGAAAGAGGTGGTGGAGATAAGGAATGAAGTCAACAAGTATTTGCTTGAAGCTACAGAAGACCTAGCGAGCACAGATTTCCAATTCTGTCAAAGATTGCAAAGGATATCTTTGCTGTTCCAGCTTCAATAGTAGCTTCAAAGTCGGCTTTCAGCCTAGGGAAAAGGGTTGTAGACCCATTTCGAGCTTCATTAACTCTTAGTATGGTTGAAGGGATGGTTTGTCTCAATGATTGGTTAAGAGGTGGAACTTTTAATGAGTACAAGGAGCCTCCTAAGTCAGAGTTAGAGCTGTATGGTGAGCTTGAAAATCTTGAATCAGGTAACTTTCCTTTGTTCTTTGTTTCTTTGCTCAGTTTGTTATAAAATCAGATTGTTGGGTGAATATTTTTTGTGTTGATTCACTTTTAAGTGTAAAACTGTTGTGAATAAGTTGCTGGTTCGTGTGTTAAAGTGTTGTGAATATGTGGCTGGTTTGTGTGTTAAACTGATTTGAATATGTTCTTTTGCTTGGTAGGATTTGTCGTAACAACAGTTGAGGATAATGAAGCATGAATGATGGGTTAAAGCAAGGGGAATGATGTTTTGGTGTTTGCTGCAAAACTTGCAGATCTGCATTTCTAGGCTTTAATAACTTTTTTTTTTTCACTTTTGGAGATCAACAATTTTCTCTTAAGTTTGAAATTCTTTTATTGTTGAATTTCGGTATGTAATCAACTAAGTTTGTTGAATTTCAGTCTGTAATGAACTAAGTGTTTAACTGTTTCTGGACTTTGCGATGTGTTGAACTGCATTTCTATGATTTGTGAAGCTCTGTAACGAACTATTGAACTAGGTTTCTGCATTTTTAGACTTCACATCATCTTGTATTGAAAGTTCAGCCTAGTGTTGAACTATTCATCGTTGTTTCCGGGTAATTTGGGCCAATTGGGCCAAACTCTTTTCTTGCAACTGTCCAGGTTATTGTTTTAATAGATTTATGATATGGAAAAATTGGGCTGTAAATAAAAAATTAAAAGCCCAACTCAAACTGAACCCAAATTGGGCCGAACTGAATTTTCGGCCCACTCCATTTAGAAACAGTTTTCAGCCCAGATTTAGGCCCAACCGATTGAACTGGGTTGAACTTTCATTGGGCCCAATACCAAGCCGAGCTGACCCAAGCCCACCCCTAGCTTTTACTGTACGGCTGCTTCTGGTTATTTCCTCATTGTTTCTGTTTCTAGAATCTCTATTTGCTGGAACTAATAGTGGCAAAGTAGCTGTGGGTGCTTCTCTCTCTACAACAGGTAAACGCTCCCCATGGCATTCTCCTTCTACTGATTTCTTATTTGGTTTTCGACAACTTGAAAATAGTAATCTTTTCTTGCTTTCTTTATGGTATGCCAAGATTCCAGACAGAACCATAGTTTGGTATGCAAATCATGGGGATAGTCCTGCAATTGTAGCTAAAGGTTCACTTGTGAATTTGACTGCTGCCAATGGACTAGTGCTTACAAGACCTCAGGGTGCTCAGCTTTGGAAATCTGAGTCCATTTCTGGAGTTGTTGCCTTTGGGGTCTTAAATGATACAGGCAACTTTTTTCTTGAAGATGACAATTCAGAGACCTTATGGGAGACCTTTAATTATCCAACTCATACCATTTTACCAGGGTAGGATATCGAAAAAGGAGGGAAGCTTTGGTCTCAACAATTCGAGACTAACTTTTCGAAAGGAAGATTCGAGCTACGTATGCAAGATGATGGAAATCTTGTGCTTGCCAACTAAGTTTGCCAACGCGCCTTACTATGCAAGTGACACTACTGGTGACTTGAATTCTTCTATTGCTGGTACAAAGCTGGAGTTCAATAGCTCAGGCTATATGTATGTTCTGAGAGAGAACGGCGAAAAATCCTCCATCAAAGAAGCAGAGACAGTCTCAGCTTGGAGCTTCTATCTTAGAGCAACCCTCAACTTTGATGGGGTTTTTGCTCAATACTCTCACCCGAGAGATGCCTCTGGTAACTGGAGTGTTGTTTGGTCAGTGCCAGATAACATATGCACTATGGAGGTTGCTTCAGGTCTTGGTGTATGTGGCAACAACAGTATCTGCACTCTCCAAGATCAGAGGCCAACCTGTGAATGCCCACCAGGATACTCTTTATTGGATTCGAATGATCCGAATGGCAACTGCAAACCGGGTTTTGTACCAAGTTGTGAAGATGAGCTTAACTCCACAACTGATATATATGAAGTTCAAATGCTGACCAATACAGATTGGCCAACCTCAGATTTTATGCGGTTAAATCCTTCTACTCCTGAGAGTTGCAATCAATCTTGCTTTGAAGATTGTTTGTGTGTTGTTGCTTTTTACATGGTTGAAACTTGTTGGAAAAGAAGTTACCTCTTTCAGGTGGGAGAGTGGATAGCGGGCTTAATTCAACGGCCTGTATCAAAGTCAGGAAGGGTAATTTAACTCTACCAGTTCCTCAAACGCCAAATTCGGATGACAAGAAGGGGAAGAAACATACAGACCACTTTATTATGAGTGGTATCAGCGCTTCTAGGTACCTCAATCTTCGCTAACTTAATGTTTAGTGTTGTAGTTTGTATGGGATTTTTCTTCATTTACCGGTAGAAACATGTGAGGCCTAACCATAATGTTTTGGACTCGGACTTGCAATCTTTTAGTTATGAAGAGCTTAAAGAAGCAACAAATGGATTTAATGAAGAATTAGGAAAGGGTACCAGTGCTTTTAGAGTTGTTTACAAAGGAATATTGCCAATTGGCTCTGGTGTCCCCGTGGCAATGAAGAAGCTAAAATTTGTGGTACAAGATAGTGAGAAGGAATTCAAGACGGAACTGAACATAATTGGTCAGACACATCACTAGAATCTAGTTAGACTTGTTGGATATTATGACGAGGGACAAGAGCGGTTACTAGTATATATATATATATATGAGTTCTTGAGCAATGGCACATTAATTAGCAAACTTTCTTTTTGCTGATACAAAACCCAGTTGGAGGCGAAGGATTGATGTTGCTTATGGAGTTGCGAAAGGACTTCTATACTTACATGAAGAATGCAGAACCCAGATCATCCATTGTGACATTAAGCCTCATAACATTCTTCTAGATGATTACTACAATGCTGGGATAGTTGACTTTGGATTGGCAAAGCTTTTAATGATGAATCAGAGCCAGACTCAAACTGCCATAAGAGGAACAAAAGGGTATGTTGTACCTGAGTGGTTCCAGAACATGGCAATTAGTACCAAATTCGATGTGTATAGCTTTGGTGTGGAGCTACTAGAGGTCATTTGCTGCCGGAGAAGCGTTGATAGGGAAAATGTTTCCGAAGAGAGAGCCATTTTAACAGATTGGGTCTATGACTGCTACCACGATGGAGTCTTTGGTGCGATTGTTGACAACGAAATGGAGGCCTTGCATGAGAAAATAAAGCTGGAGAGGTTTGTCATGGTTGCTCTTTGGTGTATTCAAGAATACCCTTCTCTTCAACCCACTATGAGGAAGGTTGTGCAGATGCTTGAAGGAATAGTGGAAGTACATGTTCCATCATGTCCATCACCTTACTGCAGAGTAGGCTGAAACTGACTTTGTTTAGCATTGTGATCACTTTAAGAAGTAACTTTGTAGCTTTCCATATTTGTTAGTGTCTATGGATATGTATTAGTAATAACTAATAAGTCTGTTAGACGTGCATGATCCTGTTAAAAGCGGCAAGTTATGAACTTATGATCTTGTTGGGAATGATCAAGTCTTTTTAGAACAATTAAGTTCCATTATTAGTTGAAACTCTGAGTAATGAACCATGGACTAAATTAATGAACCACATAATATCCTAATGAACCTAGACAGCATATTGGGCTAGCTACACTAGCTTTGGTTCTTCATCCAACATCCTCTAAAAATCCTCGAGCCTAAATAGGGTTAATACAAGCCACATGAAGGAGGAGGATCCAGTGCACCTACGTGCACTTGCACCAACATAAATAGATGGTTAGATTATATAAATAGAAAATTAGACACAAGTGATCTTTTAAAACTTTAATTAGTCATATGGCCACCTTATATTTTTTGTCTTCACAAGGCCACCTAATGCTTCAATTTTTTCCCCGCTTGACCAATTTACCCTTCCACCTTATCGAAACTAGCTGAAATAACAGCCTCTGCTCCATACATTCTCTCTCTCTCAACAGCCACCATTCTGCTCCACATTCTCTCTCTCTCTCTCTCTCTCTCTCTCTCTCTGTCGCGTTGCATATTCCTTCACAAACCCACACGACGTCGTTGCCTCTCTCTCTCCCATTCACCATTGCAGACCTCAGACCTCACAAGCTCGCCGGCAAAACACCTTATCGTCGACGTTCGATCACAGATCAAGTCTTGATCTCTGCCTCCGATACCGAAGACCACCGGCACGACGCTCTCTCTCTTTCCTTGATCACATATCACCTCGTGATTTCTGCCTCTGATTCAGGTGACCACCGTCATGGCGCCCTCCCCAATCTCGCTCGCTCTCTCAGCAAACCCTATCTCCCTCAGCGATGCTGAAGTTTTCGCAGACTACTGCGAACTAGATTCGATCAGCTCCTCCTACAAAGCCTCAACGATGCCCATTCGGACTCTGTTCACCTAGAGCTGACTCAGGTAGTACCTCTCTCCTTCTCGCTTTTTCTTCAATTCCGGCTCTGTTTGCTTCCGATTCTCATTTCGGAGCCCTAGAATCCTCTGTTTTGGTTTCGGAGTATTCGGAATTTGGACGGAACTTCATTTTTTTTCGGTTTCGATTTTGGACGTTTATGAGACTATTAGTGAAGGAATGGATGGATTTCAAAACTTTTTAATTAGTGCGGAATTAGTTTAACCATTAAACTACTAACTAAACATAAAATCCATTCCTTTAACCCATGATCTTGGCTTATTGTGATATGTATATAAACATAGCATGCATAGTAAGGAAGAACAAAGAGGTAGTTTATGTTCTACTCACCCTTGGAGCGTGATTTTAATCCGATCCAAGTGAACCACCAAAGTTCCTCTCCTTGATCTCTCCTAGCCTTGTGTGTGTCTCCTCCACCTTGAAGCACCTTGGATTAAGAACTCCTTCTTGTACTCCTTCTTGTGCTTGTAATCTTTTCTTTGATGTAACAAGTAAAGCCACAAAAGGATATGGCCTCTAAGGATCTTCACCAAGTGAATCAAGAGATGAAGAAAGATGAAAGAAAAGAAGAAATTATGCAACACTACTACAAAAAGTTAATCACACAACACTAATCACACAACGGAACAGAAATCTTCTGTTGTGTGTTTAAGTAAAATCTATTGTACAACGGTATTAGTAATGTTCCGTTGTGTGAATGTCAACAAAGTGATAACTTTTTTCTCAGAACTACATTGCACAACACAATTAAGTGTTTTCCGTTGTCTGAGTCTAAAAAATTTAGCAATAGATTTCCCTCCACTCTTGAATCATGGTTGCCTCTTGAAATCTGAAATTTGGGGTACTTAGGACAACGGTGCTTGACATTTTCTGTTGTGTGATTGAAAACTAAACGCCAAATTGTGAGGAAGCTTGCTTGGATATCTTCCACTAGGTAAACCTTGTGCAAGTTGTAGAAATCAGACAACAGAAATTATACTTTTCTGTTGTGTGAAGTGGGAACATAGGAGGCAGCCAAAATACTGCAGGCGGCAGATTTCCCTCCATGTTTTGACATTTTGATTTTATGTCATACACTCTTACGATAGTGTGTTGTGTTTCTGTTGTGGGATCGACTTGAGAAGTAATATTTGAAGTTCAAATAATTTCTTTTCCTTTCATTCTCCCTTTTTCGCACTTTGAGTCAAAATAAGACTTCTTCGACCGAATGTTTCCCTTCTTCCATCAAACCCCAAAAACCCAATTTTTCATCTTCAATCCTTCCCTCAAAGTTCCCAAATCACTCCATTTCAACCTCTAGCTAGCCATTTCTTCCCTGAGCACGCCAAGCTCCGCGACGACTATCGTGAAGCCATCAAACAATCAAGTCCCTCATTCTCTCATATCTCTTTCTCCTGTCATCTCTCTCTCTCTCTCTCGTAGTTTTGAAACCCCAAAATTCTCCAGAAATTTTATGAATCACATTGAAATCTCAAACCACCCAAACACCCAAAATGCTTTCTACCCTTAAAACCTTCGCTGCTTCTTCCTCCTCCCCTGCACTTGTCTGCCTCTCTCTTCATCAAAAAGCCCTAAAAAGAAAGACGATGCCTTTCCGGTTCAGAATTTTCTCCAAACAGTGCCATGTGGATTTCGTCATCACCATTTCTATCAACCTGGATGAGCAGCTGATGGGTTCGTCAGGGATGGCTCCACCTTCATCCTCTAAAGCCCACGCGGCGGCTCCCTCCACTCTCGCCTTCTCCTCCGCCGTCTCCAAGTCCCTCAACCCTCTCAGGCTCAGAGCCGCCTCTCGCGGTGCTGCTATTGGCCGCGGATCCGCTCTCAGAGCTCGTATGGTCTCAATGCCGACGATTAAGCCCCCGCTCTCTCTTGATTTCGACACCTCTGTTTTCAACAAGGAGAAGATCAACCTCGCTGGTCAAGATGAGGTCTCTCTCTCTCTCTCTATATTAACCTCTATCCTATCTCAGTATTTTATACTTGTTTTTGTACTTATTGGCAGAGTATTCATAGTGATTTGAGATATGGTATTTGGTTTTTGTTGATTTTGCAGTATATTGTAAAGGGAGAAAGGTACTTGTTCCATCTGCCGCCTGATGCCTTCTCAGGTGTATATGTATGTGTAGAGTGTATATGTATGTGTTGTACACCATGATTTTCGATTGTGCAACGTCGATGAAGATTGTGGAGATTTTATGAATGCAAAGTATAAATTTGTGCAACAGGATGCTGAGTGAAGTTGTGATTGATAAATTTGTGTGAAGAATTTATGGGAAATATGTTGTTTTTACTATCTATAAAGGAAAATGGCATTTTATAGAGTTAAAAGAATCTAAAGCAACTGGTAATGGTTTTTTGTTTGTGACAGAGAGAAAGATTTGGATGAGGTGTTGCAGTCAAAGACGGTGTACTTGAATGTTTCCAAAGGTGTTCTTGCCAAGACCAAGGATTTGGTAGCTGCGTTTGGGTCGGATGATCAGACCAAGATTTGTTTAGAGGTCAGAGAATTTGCATTTCTTCTTTAGGGTTCCATTAGCTTTGTGAATGCTATGTTGAGTTGAGATGTTTTTATGTTGTAGATCTTGGATAAAGGGGAGCTTCAGGTTGCTGGGAAGGAGAGAGAGTCTCAGTTGTCCAGTCAATTTCGGGATATCGCCACTACTGTTATGCAGAAAACCTATAATCCAGAGAAGGCATCAAGCAGATCGGTGTTATCGGTTGGGGTTCACAGGTGAATAATTTCTCTCGAATCTTTTCATCTAATTAATGAATGGTGTTATTTATTTGCTTGAATATCACTCATTGTCTATTTGGTTAAATTATGTTAAGAGGTCTGCGTTTGTCATTAGAGTATCTGTCAATTGCGGTACTGATTATTTATGTTTGAAAGTGAAAACAACTTAATCAGAAACAAAGAGCTGCATGGCATTTGAATGTATATTTTTTTTCCTGGTTCTATTTGTACCGCAATTCACCCTATTTCCAGATATTTTCGTACAGATATTGCTGTAATCTGCTTATGTTTCATACAGTTGGTCTGCATATGAATGACTAATTACAAGAGCTAATAAATGATTTCTCTGCATAGTAACTGTAACATGTTCCCAATCCATGTTTGCAGGTGACTAGCCTTGTGAGACTCAGAAGGGAAGAAACACATGATAAGTTCCAGATACCAAGTGTACACATATGAAGAGTTGGTATGTAAATGCACATGTATGTATATATGTACACTTGGGTTTGGATATGTGGCTTTTTTGATAAATTATAACTCCTGTTCTTGTGGTTGTTTGAGTCAGATAGCATCTTGTGTTGTTGCCAAACTTATGTCATCAAAAATAGTGAAAAGTGAGATTTTTGATTTCCCATTTGGATATGGGGATCAGTGGTTTTGAATCCATGTTATGTTAGATTAGCAATATGAGTTATACTCTTAGCTATACAAGGATCTGATTGATGAGCAAAACTTAATTGAAGGAGAAGGAAACTGATTTTAATTTGGGCGTGCTATATTTGCTGTAATCTGATTTTAATCAGTTCTCCTCCATCGTGCCTAAGCTTTATTAACAATATCTTTACCATTTTTAGACAAATTCTCTGAGTAGGGATGAAGAATTTCATAGTTAAACAGGCACATAAAAGGTGGAAGTTAGAGCTAATAAAGTGGAAACATCCTGAGCAGTTCCTCTTCATTTTTGTTTTAATATTGTTCTTGTGGAAACATACTTTTGAGTATTCATGCCATATAGTAGGAACAACTTTTTTTTGCTAGGTTCCGAAATGTAGTCTCACTAGTACAAGGTTGGATAGTTATCAAGGTTGGATGTCTTGTTGGAGCTTTATGATTCCAACATTTGGATACTTATATGGTGTTTGTGACTGTCCAAACTAAGTTATGACTTCTTGTGGAATTTTAGTTTGTCTGTATACTGTTTTCGTTTGACTTTTGGTGCCTGCACGGATATGCACTGCATACGTTCAAGTGATCAACCATAAACAATGATTTTTTCTTCCTTTTTGAATCTACTTAAAATTTTATAACTTGTTGCCTTATCGAATCTGTTTGCAATTCCAAGCATAGGCATTGATTTTTATTTTTACTTTTGCAATTTTATAACTTGTTGCCTTATCGAATCTGTTTCAGATTTCTGTTATGAAGAAATAGTGTGATTGTATTTATTTCAACATTGATTGCAGGTGCTTCTTGACGGTGGGAAGACAGAGAGGCTCATCAATCAGGATTAGAAGCTTCCCAACCGGCTCTAACTCAATATCGGGTGCTTGGTCCTATGATAAATGGATGCTCATGGATTGAATTACAACCACTCACTAGCCAAAAGCATCAGGTGAATTTTTCCTTTGACAGTTCATAGAAATCGGTGAATTTTTCTTTTTTGGTCTTTGGTTGCATGTAATTTTTGTTGAATTTGTTCTTCATTTGTTGAGGTAGCCTTTGTATTCTTAGCTTCTGGGTTTGGATGCTGCATAATAATATCTTTATTCACAATTACTCATCATTTTTACTATGATTCTGGGTATAAAAGTTTCAAAGTACGGAAAACATATGATTGGATGAGCAAAGAATTGAAATTTCATGTCTCGATGGTTTACAATTGCTTTACTGTGCTGAATCGATGCCAAAAAAACAAAGATTTGCAATCTTAGATTCAACCTTAAGGATGTCTTTTCACTCTAATTGTTGTTCATTTAAATTTTTTCTTTAATGGGTATATATCTACTCTGCTAACAATCTGTTTTCTGTTTATTATGGTTGTCTTGCAGTTGGCTACTATTTGGTTGGAGCACAAGTATTCCCCTAGCTGGTAATTTTTCTTCATCAATAATGTTTTGCTGATTCATTGATTTGATTGGTTCCTTTTTCTCTATGCTCATGCCTGAAGGGTCGTATATATGCAATTATGTGCAGTATATAGTTTGACTAATTGTGTATATTATACCCATTAGAAATCAGTGTTGTTTGGCTTTTCTATCTGTTTGGTAGCCATACGTTCACACACCCAGAAGCTAGGAAGAAACCTCTTATTTTTGTTATTCAATATTTTCCTTTTTGATTTACAAGCTCTTATGTATATTGTTTATCAGTTTTCTTTTGCTATCGATTTTTGCTATATGGTAAATATATAATAACGGTTAGATTAACCACTGCAAAGTTGGAATCTGTTTTGCATTTAGATCGAGGCTAATCTGTATTCTTTATTTGCAGAAATTTCTTTTGGTACAAGGTAGTCTTATGTATTTGATGTGTGATACATATATGCATTTTTTTATTTCATGTAAAGCTATGTCTGAAGATTAGATACTTGGAATCTATTGATAGAACTTTTATATTATGCAATTGGGTGCTTAAGTTGATTTTGATTAAATTTTTACCTACGTAAACATACAGGAGCACTACTTTTGGCCTTAAGGCAACATTGTTCTGGAGAAATCTGAGAGGAGTTGGCATGAAGTAACAAACCAAGTAGGGGAACATATCACCTCAAGTACGATTCTGGTAATGTTCAGAAGATACTTTTATTTATTTTTAGTCTGTAACTATGGAACTTATCAATTCTATTTGGTTTGCAATTGATACTATAGTGACGCTGCAGTTCGACTATGCCATTTTAAAAACAGTTGGTCTACATTGATGCAGTTGCATAATTTACTATTCCTGAGCTGAACATCATTGACCAACCAAAATGGTGGGAAAGAAGTGTTCCGAATCAAGCTGGAGATAGAGTAGATGTTGTTCAATTCTATGGAAAGCACTGTCTCTGGATTTTGAGCAATGGAAGAACTGTATGCGGTAGTGATTCTGTTTGGAAGGCCTTGATTTTTTATGCCAAAAGTTGTGAATGCTTCTTTAATGCTGATCAACACAATGATTTGGCAAAGCCATGGAAGACGTAAAGAAAATGTTGGACCAATTTCATGAGTTGCCCAATGCCAACAGCATAATTTTCAAAAATGCTAGATGCAAGGTAAAGGACTTGATGTTATTTGTTTTTATATCCTATGTTTTCCCCTTTAATTTCCAAGAATTTCATACGACATGGTCCATATTTGTACTGATGTTAGATTATTTGGTTATACACAGGTGCTTTTTAGTATTAACTTTTTGAAGTTATTCAAGAATCTGATGTGGCCTGTTTGGAGAAGTTAGCACTCAACACTAGATCTTCTACTGAAGCAGTCATCTGGCTAAAGACCCAAGAAGCGCGGTGTAGGGAGAAGTTGGTATTAGCTCTTGACTACTCTTGAAGAAACTTAAGGTTAAATCTCATTGTTTGCACAACAGACTATTGCAAAGAATATGAGATAATGTTAAAGGTCTAAGATGTATTGCCTCTAAAGGATATCCCAAAGTTGGAATATCTCTTAGATACACACATAAAATCATTTTTGTTGATCCCAAAGTTGGAATATCTCTTGGTAATATATGTACTGTTTTTGTGGTAAAATATATGCTGCATTGTTTCTGGAAAATTGTTCCAGTTAGGTAATGAATGAACAAACAACAGTTCACAAGTTGTGAGAAGCAAGCTCAGACAACACAACCTCAAATAATCACACAACTGGTTTATAATGTTCACACAACAGTTGATAAAAAGAATACGTTGTCTGAGAGAACCTCATACAATTTGTTAAGGTAATCCAAGTTGTCTAAGGTTAAGTTATACAACACAAGACAAAACCATGTGTTGTATGATGATAAAAGAGTTCAAAATTGAGGCTTCTCCTACAACAGTCACTGGTTGGTACCCAATTTGATTACAATATTCACACAACGGATAACCAAATATAGCTGTTGTGTGAACTAACAACCAACAACAAAAGAAAACAAAATTCTGTTGTGTGAGATTCATAACACACAACAGAAATAAAATGATCACTGTTATCTGAGTAATCAACATACAAGGGAGATAATTTTACTTCAGTTGTGTGTTACTTACCTCAGACAACAAATATTAAATTACATCCGTTGTCTGTTATTAGTCTCAGACAACAAATAATCAGTTATATCCGTTGTCTGTTATTAGTTTCAGACAACAAATAATGAGTTATATCCGTCGTGTGTTATGAATCTCAGACAACAAAAAATGAGTTATATCTGTTGTGTGTTAGGAATCTCAGACAACGGCAAATTTCATTTTCTGTTGTCTGACTGTGCCGCGGCATCCCCGCGCATGCCAGCGCATAATTCACACAACGGAAACTAGTATTCTGTTGAGCAAAGTGATATCACACAACGGTGAAATCACCGTTGTCTGATGTTTTAATCACACAACACTCACTTAGACCACGGTGAGTTTGGTCATCAGACAACAGAAATTCACCGTCGTCTGATGACCTTTTTGTAGTAGTGCAAGTGTTCTTCTTTCCTTTAATTTGGTAATGGACCAAGAGAGAACTCTTTTTCTCTCTCTCTCAAATCTCAAATCTGAAAATAATAGTATGGAGACACACTTATTCTCTTTGTCCATGCTTTCACTTTTATATAATAGGAAATAACTCCAATTACTAAAAGAAAATATTGACTTTCATAAAGCCAATATTTTGGCTGGTCCATACTTGTTATTGGGCACTAAAAATGTGTCTTGGGCTTTCATTTAAATCTCATTTAGTGAAGCCCAAGTCCACACCAAAACCCGACAATCGTTTAGGCCCAATAGGTTCGGTTTTACCCGAAAATTCTAATTATGTCCAAATAATAAATCTAATTAATTATTTGGTCATAACCAACTCTTGTTTAATCTTCTTCATATACAATCTCAAGGATCCACTTATATGGTGTGCGATCTCTTAGGTTCTAATTAACAAGGTGAAGTTTATAGAAACCATTCTATTTTGTTTACGAATCAAAAACTCCATTTTTGATTCTCCCTTGTTATTAGGATTATAAATGTTTATTAATCCTCGGGGACTTCACAAGTCATGAGTGACGTCTTGCAACATATCATGACTACCCTAGTTAATGTAGAATGACAAAGAACCTATTCAATTGGAATTACAATACAATACGGTCCTTCTCTAACACTATGTTCTAAATCACATCATCGGGGTATGGAATTGATATGTCAATCCCCTAATGTGATTTTCATTCTTATGTGATTCTTAGAATGTGATTAGAAACTCCTTTTTAATCTCATTCAATGCTTTGGCCAAAGACTCATTGAATCACATCTTTGAACATACACCTTATTTACTTAAGGATAGAGATTCCTTATTGTACACTCACATGTCTCCATGACCGAATTGATTATACCAATGAATGCATTTATTATATCCATTAAGGGACACAATATTATTGCATTATCAAGAAATAATCAATTCACTCATAAGACAACTATGGTGTCTCAGGTCAAAGGACTAATTTGTATTATTGCAATTTAGAGTTCAAGTTTGACATGTAAGTAAGACTCCATACAAGAACTCTAATGATCGCGTTCAGTGTACTCTTTAAATTAAGAGCACCCACATACTTGTATTAGTGTCTCCACACAAATGACAAGAGACATATCATCCTCCATATTGAGCATACATAGTATGTGCTAGTCTTTCCGGATTATCAATGTCCAAGTGATAATCCTATGACTAGGAACCTTTTAGGATAAGAGTGTGAAAGAGTAAAGGTCTCACACATCTAACTCTTTAGATTACTTTCTCTTTAACTCATATTCCTTGGACCTTGTTCAATCAAATATCAAATATAAGCAATGAACAATAAACTTGCCCTTTTGATTAATAATAATTACAATAATAATTACATCAAAATGATTGTTTTAGGACACAATTCCTTCAATTAGAACTCAAAACGGGGTTTTGTTTGTCGTTTTGGCTTGCTTAGTGAGCTTCTGAATTGCTTTCTCAGTGTAGAATCGAACGCCATCAACGTTGCCTTGCTTTCTCAGTGTCGTTTTGGTTTGCGCAGTGAGCTTCTGAATCATTCGCGTTTTTCATTTGATTTGATTTGAATTTGAATTTGCAGGTGCAAATTATTTTAAAAATCTCGATTTTGATTGCTGAATTTTCACGCAGGGTCTGTTTGGATGATGGCGATGAGTCTTCGATGGTGAGATTAGGCGTAGGGAAGAGTGACAGTACTAATTCCAGAGATCAAAGCTTTGTTACACGTTCAAAACCTGGAATTATGTATTGTTACAGTTTTTGGATTAGGTAGAAACTCATTTGTTGATATTTGTCAATTTGATAGGTTTGGTTTGATTTTGGTAATTCCTATGGATTTTACGGCTTACTCTAGTAAATGATGCTCATGGATACAAGTTATGTTGATCGATTATGATATGTGCAATACATGCAAGATTGAGCATTGTGCATTGTAAATTTGTAGTTGTTTTAATGTTTCATAGTAGTTGTTTTAATGTTTCATTGTAAATTTGGTCTTTCTTAGCCAAGTATATATATGGAGATCACTGATCAATATATAAGAGATTTTTTTTATACGAATATATAAGAGATTATGTACAACAACTTTGGGCAACTTCATTGGGACTGAAACAAAAGTTGCCTCTATTTCTTTCGTTTTTCTGTTTCTGTTTCGTAGTGTATTTGTTGTTTTTAATATATATATATATATATATATATAGGAATTACGGGTTTTTTTTTTTTTTTGAAAAGAAATGATTTTATTAATGAATACGATGAAAATCGTACATGAAGGCATCCACTATTAAGTCTGGAGCATTTACAAACCATTCATGATGAACATTAGAATCAAAGCTATGACTAGCAAGCCTATGAGCTACTGTATTAGCCTGATGAGAGGCATACCTAATACATATATCATCACTAGAAAGTACCAGACCTTTAACCTCTGCAATTAAAGCACCAAGAGGAGATAGGTCATCCTAGGGGTGGGCTCGCGAAACCGAAAACCGAAAAAAAACCGCACCGAACTGGAAAAAACCGCACCGCACCGAATCTGTTCGGTTCGGTTTTCGGTTTCGGTCGGGCCGAAACCGCACCGCAAAACCGCACCACAAATCGTACCGCAAACCTCAAAACGACGTCGTTTTTGAATAGGGTTTTTAACTTACCCTAATGACCTAATCCACTCGGTCTCGCACTCTCGCCTAACCCTCACACTCTCGCACTCTCAGTATCTCCCAGCTATCTCTGTCAAACCCACCCCTAGTCGCTCCTCTGCCTCCTCTAACTCTCTATTCTCTAAGCCTAACTCTCTCAGATCGGCGACCTCTCTCTCTCAGACCAACCTTTCTCTCGATCACCTTCCGGAAATCGAAGCTCTCCCGACTCGGCGACTCCCGACCTCTCTCTCAGACAGACCTCTCTCCCGATCAAGTTCCGGAAATCGAAGCTCTCATCGATCTCGCCGGTAAGCACTGTGTATCTCTCATCGATCTGATATTTAGGGCTAGTTTATGAGTTTCTCTCATCGATCTGATTGAGTCTCTATCTCATCTCTCAGCCCCCAGTTTCTCTCCTCACCAAGTCACTAGCTCGCCTCCTCGAGTCCTCCACAGCAGTTCTGGGCTGGTTCTGTCTGGAGTTCTGGGCTCGTTCTCCTCCACAGCAGCAAGCGAGCAAGCCACCTCCACCTCAGTACACTCATCCGAATCTTTACGCCGGTAAGGGTTGGATTGCATAATCTTGAATCGATGGGTGTGATTCATTTTTGCACATTTGTGTACAGAATCGATGATTTGGAGTACTTATTAGGGTTTTGAGTACTAGGGGATTCCAAAATGTCTCTCTCTTAGTCAGGTTTTGTTAATGAGTTGCTACTGAACTCAAATGTATTATCTTTTATTTACTTTGTTTCGAGCTATGTATGTGGGAGTCTCCACTATACTCGTACTTCTTTATGTGGTGTTCTATACAACTGGATGTTTACTCTTCAGACTTAAGCTTGTTTTTTTATTTCCTAGCACCAACTGGTGGCATTTGAATTTAGTTATTATGATCTGCTTGCTTGTAGAGGTTGGGATATAGGTTTGGTATTAAAAGCATTGTCAGGTTTTGTTAATGAGTTGCTAAAAGTTCTCTCTGAATTGCTAAAAGATCTTTTCTCTGATTTTCCTAGACATTATTCAATGTTCATATTTCATAGTTTCATACTCTTATTCAAGTTCTATAGTGATGTTCTGCAATTTTAGGTAGTACTTGATTTATTATGTATAATGTGGTATTAGTATAATATTGTGTAATGATGTTCTGATGTGATTTTGCAATTTTTATACTAGACTATATATTACTGTTTTTATATGCAGTAAGCTAATTGCAGTTTGCAACTCCTTGAATTTGAATAGGAGTGATCAGTAGCAAACATTATGAAGAGGCAATCTAAATCTGCTGCTACTAGTTCCAGTGCTAATCCAAAATCAACTTCTTCATCTCAGGTACCAATTTTGTTTCTTTTAAGTGCTATGGGATTTGGATTTTCTGGAAATTGGATTTGAGATAATCACATTACACATGTTTATGCTGTTTGGTATATATATCAAGACTGTTTGCACTCTGTAGTTTGTTTTTCTGTTTTGTGCTGGCATTATTGCAGTTTCTGCCTTTTGTTTTCTGCTGATGTTAGTGCAGTTTCTGTTTTGTGGTATTAGTATTATTAGTTTATTACAGTTTCTTATATATCAAAACTGCTTATGTTTGAGTTTTGCGCACTAAAACTGTATATGTATCAAGACTGTTTGCACTCTGCAGTTTGTTTTTCTGTTTTGTGCTGGCATTATTGCAGTTTCTGCCTTTTGTTTTCTGCTTTTTGTTTTCTGCTGATGTTAGTGCAGTTTCTGTTTTGTGGTATTAGTATTATTAGTTTATTACAGTTTCTTATATATCAAAACTGCTTATGTTTGAGTTTTGCGCACTAAAACTGCAGTTTCTGTTCTTTGTCTCTTATTGCAGTTTTTGTATTTTGTTTATGTTTGCAGTTTCTGTTTTTTGTTTCTTATTGTAGTTTTTGTTCTGTTTTGCAGATCAACACTAGTGTTGGTAAATCTACAACACCAATAACTCCCCATGAAGGAACTTCTACTGCAACTCCGGAAGTTCAAGGAACTCAAGCAACCCAGCTTGAAGATGATGGAAGTGTGGAAAGCATCCTTGAGGCGTTGAAACGGAAAGAAAGGTCAGATATTTCGAATCATTTTGAGAGGGATATGGTGGATGGTAGAATTAAGGGTAAATGTAATTATTGTGGAAAAATTTACTATGCCGATCCTTGGAAGAATGGTACAACCTCCCTTAATAATCATATGGACAAGTGTCCAAAGTATCCCCCTAATATTGAGATGATGAAAGCTAAAAGGCAAAAGATTTTCTCTTTTAAAAAACCAACTACTGAGTTGTGTACTGTAGAATGCACTCAAGAAGAGCTATCTATGTTATGTGCGGAGTACATTATATTAAATGAGCTACCATTTTCTCATGTTGAGAGAGAGGGGTTTAGGCGTTTTATGGGTAGAGCTCTTCCTTATTGGAGAATTCCTTCCCGTAAGACAATAGCAAAGGATGTCCTTAAGCTTTATTTGGGGGAAAAGGAAAAATTGATGGATCAATTGAGTAGATATAGGTTGTCTCTTACAACCGATACTTGGACTTCTATTCAAAACATTAATTATATGGTCCTCACTGCACATTTTATTGATGATAATTGGTGTTGCATAAGAGAATTTTAAATTTTTGTGTGATTCCTAGTCATAAGGGAGAGGCTATAGCTAAGCTATTGGAGGATTGTTTGTTGGAATGGGGTATAGAGAAGATTTTCACGGTCACCGTTGATAATGCTTCGTCAAATGATGTTGCATTGAAGGTGTACATACTGGGGAGTCTCAACTAAGTTTGGCACTATCGGCGGGGCCCCGTCGGTACTCCCAGGTACTATGCCATGGGCCGGGTTCACGACCCACCATGGCAGGCCTCACATGGGATGCCACCTCGGGCACCCAGGGCCAGGGGCAAGGCCAGCACAGCCTATCTATTTACACAACAAGAGGGCTGACATGGCATCAGAAGAACAACCTGTGTCCCACATCGAGGATAGGGGAGACTCCTTTCCCATGCTTGAGTATAAAGACATTAGCACAACCACCTTTTACGGGTAATAACTCCTTTGTCCACTATTTACTTAATACACATCTATTAGTTTCTCACTCAGGCATCGGAGAGGTGTAAACCGTCCGGTACGGTTTACCCCTCTAACGTTGTGTTCTTGATACAGGATTTAGGAGTTGGATCGGTACCCCAGACGGTATAGCATTCTGTGTGAGGTATCCGGAGAAAGCCACCAGAAACATTGGCGCGCCAGCCTTTTTCATCCGGGACATGAACGGGTTCGTTTCCAGGCATCCATGGAATACCCAGCGCCTGCGGTACTATTACAAGTAGCTCCGGGAGCATCTTGTCCTAGCTTTTGCTTTTTGACCATACAGCTATGGCAAGCTACCCATCGAGTACTCATTCTGTATTTAACCACCATGTGGTATTTGAATGGAAAAATGAATTATTCAAACCATTTCTAGCATTTTTTTTTACCTACCCCGGACATTCCCGGACATAGCTATTGTCAGTTACTCTATTCCGGTAATAAGTTATGCAAACAAATGCTCAAGGTACGAAATCCAAGAAATTTTAATTCCTTTCCAATTCCCATTCAAATTCAAGAAGTTTCCATTCACAAAAAGCCTGGACTACCAGACACAGGAATTAGACAATTGTTCAAACGGATAATCACCACAAAAAAAAAAATTTTATTTACTACTGCTCGCCACCGGTACTCTGGGACCCACCGGCACCAGACTTGACAACCGCCTCCCGATCTTTCTTCCTTTTCTCCAGAAGACCCCGCCTGAATTTAGCTTCATCCAGGTACCCGGCCGCCACCCACTCCTTGAACTTCATGATGACAGCCTTATCTTGAGCAGTAGTTAGCATAGCAATGAGCTCTTGGGAGGACTTGTACTCCTCCACGGCCTCATGCTTCTCCACGGGAAGGCGATCCTCCAGGTAGTCTGCCTTCTCCTTCCATGACACGGCAGACTCTGCAGCTTTTTTCTCAGAGTCCCGAGCGCTTTTCACCTCTTCCCGCGCCTCAGAGACTTCACCCTCAAGCTCCACGATTCGCTGCTTAGCCGCGGCCATCTCAGCCTTCAATGATTCCCGCTCCTTCTCCAGCTTGGCCTTCTCGCCATGCAGATACTTCACCTGCCCGAAGAGATTGCTAACCTCCTCCTTCAGATGAGTATCTTCCTCGCTGGCGTCAATCGCGTACACATTGAGGAGTGCCTGCAAACACACCGATTAAAATATATATACAATAATAATTGGTTGCAAGGGTGAAGCAAAACCATACCCACATCATGGATTCCCGGGCGAGACGGCAATTCTCTTTGGGAGTATTGTCCTTGGCCCGCACCCGGTCGAGGTCGATGTCCTTCAGGTCACTAAGCATGGACCGCACGAACTTTTCATCGGCAACCCCGTACTCACTCAACAGCTGCTTGATAGGCTTCTTGGGGATTACCAGAATGGCAGGAGACAACAAGCCAAGCGAAGGCGACGACTCTGGTCCCGAGTGATCTTTCTTCTGCCTCTTCACACCAAATCCCTGAACATCCCGGCCGGTATACGTCACCTCCTGCTTATCACTTCGGTGCCGGTGCCTATGGGATCTTTTCTTCTCACCGGGAAGCAATGCCTCATCGCTCCCAGTGGAACGAGAGGAAATAGACACGGGGGCCGGTACCTTTCCCGTCCCGGTATCATCTATCGTGATGACGTCGACAACAGAGGGCTGCACGACTTGGGTCACGGGAGCGTCAGGATCAGGTTCCCCATATCCCTCATCGGTGATCTCTTGTAGGGTCTCTTCAACGGACCGATCCTTACCTTTAGACCCTAGGTCGACATCGATGTGAAGGGCGTCTTCTCCCTAGCCCATCAACTGAGCATCATCCATTCTGTCCTCCTCTTTGCCTTTCCGGGGTTTCCTCTTCGGCGCTTTCACTGCAATCAGTTCCAAGGTTAGTCAAAGGTAAAAAGGACGAGTGACGTGCAAAAAAAAAAAAAAAAAAATTTAAAGCCTTACGGGGAGCCATCCTAGCCCTAGCCTATAAAGTATAGAATGCTGGATGAATCTATAAGAGCTCCTCTCTTTCTCTGTCCAAACGGCATATACCCGGGCTATCCTCTTCCTTTCTACCTCAGATAAAGTATAGGTCTGGTCCCCGATAGCTTGGAAGGTACCGGTCAGCTGCCACTTCTTATTTTTAATTTGCCAACCCCCCCCCCCCCCCCCCAGCTAGGAATACTTTGTTCCTCCACCTTTTGCTCATCGAGGAAGGCATGTCGGTAACTAGTGGTTCGTAATCCCTAGCGGCAAATGTAACCGTACCCGCACAGGACAGCTTCCTTGAGTACAGGACCCTGTGTACCGCGCGGAATTCATTTATGGAAGGCCACCCTTGTTGGCACAAGTCCCACATGGCCATCATACTGTATATTTGACGAATAGCATTCGGGGTCAACTGCCCCGGTGACAGGTTCAGCATCCGCAACAGATACTATAGGCACCGGGGCAGCGGTAGCAATAAACCTTGGTGGAACTGATTCTCGTGCAGCGCCACCCACCCCGGGGCAGGATTCGCGGCCATCTCTCCATCCCTGAGAGGCCTAAGCTCCACCGCGTCCGGTATTCCCCACTTCAGTAGCATGGCGATGATCTCCTTCATTGTCATACTTCTCCCGGGTTCGTCGCATACGGTCCCGTCCGCAAGTGTATACCTAGGCTTCGGTATGCCCTCGGGAATTGCCACCGTGACTACCGGGGCCTCCGCAGATCCACCCTCGCTCTCACCCTCGCCGGACTCCTCACTGCTCTCCGAGAACACCCCAGTCGAGGATCCCTTGTTCTCTGCTAATTGATCTACTCGGCCTAAGTACCGATCGATATCCACTTCAGCTTGCCTGGCAGAAGACTGGTACGATGATCCCGTATCCCCACCCCTGGCTTCTGATTCCATCCTAACTACGATACCGAGGACCTCAAATCTCGCTATATCTGGAATCAGAAACACAAGGGTTAGCCTAACCAAAACCCAGAAATTGCCAGAAATTCAAAACAAAACCCAGACCATTTTGAAGCGCGGATTACTCCCCACTTCAAGCAAAACCCAGAAATTCCCAGAAATTCAAAGCAAAACCCAGAGAATGGAACAAACCCAAAAATCTAAAGCAAGAAGTTAACCCACACTAGTATTGTTCGTGTTCTTTCTTTACGCAAACAACAGAGGGGCAAACCCACAACAGAAAACATCCATGGCAGAAGCAGAAACAAGGGACCTAGCAAAATCATACAAACAAAGCGAGAGATCTAACCTCTTCTTCAGCAGACGATCGATCGATCACTCCGCAAGCATGCACACTTCTCCCTTGGCTCTCCCTTTTCCCCGCTGCCAATCTTCAAAGTTTTCTGAGTTTTTTTGTGAAAGTGGGGGAAAACAATCAGTTTCCCTCTTAAATTCAATCTCCAAAGCATCAGGGCCGTCGAAACCGAAAAGCCCTCAACCATAGGATCGCTACACGTGTCCCACGCCTCTCCCCATTTCTCGAGAGTGGCAGATGAGAGGACGGGCATTTATTGCACAACCCAGTCTGCCCCACGTGGCCGACATGCACCGCCTACCCCATCGGGTATCAGAGCCGAGTTCTCTCCCTACCCCATTGGGTACCAGAGGCTCAAATTTTCTACCCCATCGGGTATCAGAGCTGAGTTCTCTCTCTACCCCATTGAGTACCGGAGACTCAAAATTTCTACCCCATCGGGTATCAGAGCCGAGTTCTCTCCCTACCCCATTGGGTACCGGAGGCTCAAATTTTCTACCCCATCGGGTATCAGAGCTGAGTTCTCTCTCTACCCCATTGGGTACCGGAGGTTCAAACTTTCTACCCCATCGGGTATCAGAGCTAAGTTCTCTCCCTACCCCATTGGGTATCGGAGGCTCAAATTCTCTACCCCATCGGGTATCAGAGCGCAGTCCTCTCTCCACCCCATTGGGTACCGGAGGCTCAAATTCTCTACCCCATCGGGTATCAGAGCCAAGTCCTCTCTCCACCCCATTCGGTACCGGAGGCTCAAATTCTCTACCCCATCGGGTATCAGAGCCAAGTTCTCTCCCTACCCCATTGGGTACCAAAGGCTCAAGTTATACCCCATCGGGTATCAGAGCCAAGTCCTCTCTCCACCCCATCTGGTACCGGAGACTCAACCCTCATCCTGTCCCATGGCGTAGATGACCTACCTATAGCGTAGCCCGCTCAAGATTTCTCTTATGCGGGAACTTGGGGGACTACCTATAGGCACACTAGTGCCAAACCTTGAGACAAAATAATAATAAGTCCCCACCCAAGAAACATCTTGAACGGGAACTTGGGGGACTTGTACATACTGGGGAGTCTCAACTAAGTTTGGCACTATCGGATGGGCCCCGTCAGTACTCCCAGGTACTATGCCATGGGCCGGGTTCACGACCCATCATGGCGGGCCTCACATGGGATGCCACCCCGGGCACCCAGGGCCCGGGGCAAGGCCAGCACAGCCTATCTATTTACACAACAAGAGGGCTGACATGGCATCAGAAGAACAACCTGTGTCCCACATCGAGGATAGGGGAGACTCCTTTCCCATGCTTGAGTATGAAGACATTAGCACAACCACCTTTTACGGGTAATAACTCCTTTGCCCACTATTTACTTGATACACATCTATTAGTTTCTCACTCAGGCATCGGAGAGGTGTAAACAGTCCGGTACGATTTACCCCTCTAACGTTGTGTTCTTGATACAGGATTTAGGAGTTGGATCGGTACCCCAGACAGTATATCATTCTGTGTGAGGTACCCGGAGAAAGCCACCAGAAACAGAAGGAGTTGAGTATGAGGATAGGTGATTGGGGTGTCCCTAATGCAGTTTTGCATGAAGGGAAGAATTTGCAAATGCGGTGTAGCCCATATTCTGAACTTGATTGTCAATGATGGGTTGAGTGTGATGAAGATATTCATTGGTGCCATTCGGAATGCGGTGAGGTATGTTAGATCCTCCCCACAAAGGCTTGATTTTTTTAAGGAATGTGTTGAAAGGGTAAAACTAGAATGCAAAGGTCTTGTGATTTTAGATATCCCTACTAGGTGGAATTCCACATTCTTGATGTTGGAATGAGCATTGAAATTCCAAAAAGCTTTTGATAGAATGGTGGAAGAAGATGCGTGTAATTTTTGTGCATAGCTTGAAGGTGCCAAGGGTGAAAAGCCAAAAGAAGGGCCACCGGCAAGTGTTGATTGGCAATATGGGGAGCAATTTATGGATTTCTTGAGACAATTTTATGAAATCACTTTGAATGTATGTTGTTCTAATTCTCCTACCGTTCATAGTACTTTTGGTGATATACTCTCTATTTATGGTCTCTTGCAAGAACAAAAGAACCCATGTTTGTCTAAGATTGCATCACCTATGCAAGACAAATTTCTCAAGTATTGGGGTAGCTTTGATAAGTTGAATCATTATCTATTCATTGCTATTGTTCTTGATCCACGTCATAAACTTGAGAAAGTTGTTGACTATTTTGAGATTCTTGATGATGGGGATATGAATGAAAATGTGGAAGCTAACACAAAGACTGTGTAGGATCTCTTGTATGACCTTTACAAGGTGTATGAGAAAGAAGGAAGGGAAAGTGGTGTTAGTGAGGTTGTGGGTTCTCAAGTATCAAGTGAGGGGACATCTAGTTCAAGTAAGGGTCTAACGGAGTTAGAAAAGAGATTGAAAGAGAAGGAGCAAAGGAGAAGAGCAATGAAAGCCTGGATGGTAAACAACGATGTGGATAGATATCTTGGAGATCCTATTGAAGGAGATGGTGAAGGCTTTGATTTGTTGAATTGGTGGAGGGTGAATGGAGTTTGTAAATATCTTATATTGGCCCGCATTGCAAGGGATGTTCTAGCTATTCTGGTGTCAACCATAGCTTCGGAATCTTCCTTTAGCACTAATGGGAGGATTATTGATTCATACCGTAGCTCCCTAAGTCCTAGAATGGTGGAGGCTTTGATATGTACACAAAATTGGCTTAGGAGTAAAAATGTGTATCTACATCATATGCCTACTGTTGAGGAGATGGAGTTGTGTGAAGAAGCGGAAAGAGGTAATTTAGTTTCTATTTTCTTAGTTATAGTTTTTTGGGTTAATGAAGTTGTAATATTTATGTTATATATGATTGTATGTATTTATTTTCTAATGTTATTTTTATTATTTTCTTATACTAATGTAGAGATGCTTAAGATGCCATGTGGAGCTGCAGTGGGGAGTAGTCGGAGCGGAATGTTACCTCCAAAGTCGAAGACTTCATCTTTCCGAGCTTGAGATTATGTTATTGCCCTCATTCATATGTTGATGTTGGTTCATTCTTTTTTTTTATGTTTAATCTTTTAGTGAACTTATAAATTTTTAATTTGTGAGGTTAGTGTTGATGTAATAATGGACTTTTATAAACTTTGGACTCTATATTTTTTGACAATTTCATATATTGATGCTAGAATTTGATGGACTATATGAATTGAATTATATGGACTATGGAGTATCGAATTAGAGATTATTGTCTAGTGAAGTACAAAACATGCATTAGTAAACTTGTAAACTTCTTGTTATAGATTATAGGGTGGTTCTAGTTGGACCTCCAAATTTGCTATTTGGACCTCCCATACTTAGTACACCTCTAATTTACTTTTTAGAATACTTGAAAAGCTAAGTAGACCTCCTTATTTTTACCAAAATGCCCTTGAACATGAGATATAATAATCTGTTACTCTACTTTTTATCTCTCTTCAACCACGAGAAGAAGAATGAATCAAAATCTCATTATATTGCTCTCTTATGAGTAAGTCTCCTCCACAAAAATTAATCAGAGGGTTGGTTCTCGATCTTGATATGTTGTTGGAATCTCTTTGAATTTGCTAAAAGAAGGATTTCAAGGGTTTTTTGGGTTAGAAGATCGAGTAATAACTATATCATAATATTCAATTAATTTAGTTTAAAAAATTTCAGATCAGATTGTTTTGAATTAATTTTTGTATTAAATGATGGGCCATGTATAGAAATTATTATTTTTACTTAATTATTTTAGGTAAATTATAAAACTACATAGGCAATATAAGGAAATTTTGAAAGAAAAAAAAAACAATTTAATTGAATGTTATACTTGATTGGATGAGGTAAGAAGAGCATTTATTTATTTATTTTTCTCTCTTTATCCTTATTTGTCTTTTCATATAACTTGACAAAATCTATTAATAATTGAAAAAAGTTGGAGGTCCAAATATCAAATTTGGAGGTCTAACTAGAATCGGTTTGTAGAAACAAAAACTTCTCGAGTTACAATACCAAAGGAGTATATTAGGTAAAAATCTATTTTTCAAAAAAAAAAAAAAAAAAAAAAAAAAACCGAAACTGGGCAGAACCGACCCCAACCGTTCGGTTCGGTTTTCGGTGCCAACTTCCCAAAACGCAAAAACCACACCGAACCGCACCGAATGTCATTTCGGTTCGGTTTTCGATTTAGGCTTGGAACCGAACCGATCGGAACCGAACCCACCCCTAGGTCATCCACATCGTTGTTGATAGCCTGCACTGCTACTAGGCAGTCACTTTCAACCACTGCTTTTGTTACTTGCATGACTTGCAGGAATAGAAAACCTTGTTTTAAAGCCAGCAGCTCGGAATGTAATGCAGAACTAACAAAGTTCATCCTGTAAGAGAAAGCAGCAATGAATAGCCCTTGAGAGTTCCTAAGGCCTTCTCCAACCCCTTGGTTTAAAGGGCTAAAGGGCTATATTTTAGCCCTTTTGGTCTCCAACCCAAACAATTTAGGGTCAAAATGCTAAAATTAAGGGCCAAAAGGCTAAACAAAGGGGCAAATATAGCCTTCAAGGTAGCAGTTTAGCCCTTAGGGCCAAATGGATCAGAAATGGGAGGCCCACCTGTGGTAGTGCTGTGTGACATGTGCATGACATCAGCAACAGCTAGTTGTTGACGTCAGCTAGCCGTTGGGTTTTTTTTTTTTTTTTTTAGCCATTGGTTTGTAATTTTTATTTTTTTTAACTTTTACACTATAAATACATATGACTTCAACATTCTTTTTCACATCTTCCTTCTACTTCCTCATATATATCTCTCTATTCTAAATCTTTTATTTTCACCCTATTCTTAATCTCTCATTTATTTTACTTTTATCGAAAATGGCTAGTTCGTCGAACACCTCTGGAGTCTGCGAGGTCAAGCACCATGAATTTGATATTTGCTATGTGATTGAGTTTTCAAAGCTTTCAATTTCTGATTTTAATAATTGTCAGGGTTGTCACTGACAAGTGTTTGCATTTTCTTACTTTGTTGTGTAACTTTTAAATGCTTATGTCATGAATAAAATAAATATTACAAATATGATTCCAGTTTTATTTCATTTCAAAATTAGCTAAAGATATTTTTAATTATCTTTAAAAAAATACAACTAAAAAATATTTTTTATCATATAAATGATTTCAATTACTATAAATCAATTGACTTTAAAAATAAGCACACACACACACACATATATATATAACCAATCCAAAATGTTAAAATATATTTTAGGGCTATAATTTAGCCTTGACAGGTTGGAGACAGTTGATGTCAGATCAATGAATAGTACAGAATTTATGGCTAAAATTTAGCCCCAGTGCCATTTTTAGCCCTTTGGGTTGGAGATGGCCTAAGAACACCCCCAATAACACCATAAGGAACAGAGGGCATAAAGGCACCATCTACGTTTAGTTTCAAAGTGTCACCAACAGGAGGGCTCCATTTTTTATCTAACCTTTGTCGACTCGAATAAGAACACACAGACAAATTAGCTTGCAAATATTCCTCATACCAAGCCAAGGAAGAGGCCACCAAACTTGAGGTAGCTTGAGCATGATTCCGCCACAGAATATCATTTCTATTTCTCCAAACACTCCATAGGAGAATTAGCAACTTATCAAAAAGAGTTGAGGCCAAAGAATTAGCACTCTCCATGAACCATTCTTTCCATGGTATACTTGATGACTGAATAAAGAAAGGTGAGGCACTCCACATAGCACGAGCAATATAGCAATCACAGAACAAGTGTTCAAGTGTTTCAACTGCCTATGAACACACCACACAATTCAACTCACCCGTGTAGCCTTTCAAAGTCAAACCCACCCTAGTGGGAAGAAGGTTGTGAGCTGCTCGCCAACCAAATATGGCCACCTTGTTGGGAACCTTAGCTTTCCACAAAGCCTTCCATAGTGGGGCATAAGGGTCGCCAGTTGATGATGAAGCAAAGATGTTACCAATGGAAAATTCATGAGCAATTGTGTACGCAAACTTAACTGAGAAGTAACCTCTCTTGTCAAGTTTCCATGCAACCCTGTCCGAAGCAAAGCGTCTACTCAAGGGAATAAAAAGAAAATTCATAGAAACATCATTGTCAAAACAAGCATGAACAGCCACAGGATCCCAAGACCATGAACTTGTATCGAACAGGTCTGAAATTGTCTCAAACACAGTATCAAGCGGTCTAACTAGTGAGTAAGCTGCAACATTTGGAATCCACTCATCATCCCAAATTTTCGCAGAAGTACCATTACCAATTCTCCAAAACAATCCGGCTTGGAGTATTGGTCTTGCCTCCATAATGCTACGCCAAGAATAAGAAGGCCAATATCCCATATCAGCAGTAAGGAAAGACCTATTAGGGTAGTAGACCGCTTTGAAAACATGAGC
Source organism: Rosa lucieae (assembly GCA_024704745.1). Lineage (NCBI taxonomy): Eukaryota > Viridiplantae > Streptophyta > Magnoliopsida > Rosales > Rosaceae > Rosa > Rosa lucieae. The sequence goes on along the minus strand of CM045496.1, from coordinate 83,264,316 downwards.
TACAAGTGAATGATAAACCTATGATATAGGAATTACGGGTTGTGGATTATAAAGTTTGATAAACCTATGATATAGAGAGTGGTATCATTCTATGAACAAGTGCTCTTTTGGTATTAATGGATATCTCTATTTTAGATAATTGTCAAGCTCAATACTTTTTTGATTTTTTTATCACACTCGAGAGAATTTAGTTGGAGCAATAATACCAACATAGCTCATGATATGCAGCTACCACATTGCATTATTGAGGTTTGGAAAATGTCCTATTGTTTGAGAGAAGATTTGAATTTTTTTAGTGTCCATCTTCCAAGTCTTAATCACTTGTAGTTTTTTTTTTTTTTTAGGTAAAGAGAGAGATAGATCATAAAGAGGAGGAATCCTCTCCATTACTCCATGAGATTAAGGAAAAAAGAATACAAAGGGGGGGGATCAAAAACCAAAACCTCCCAATCCAAAAAACAAGCATAATGAAATTCTAGCTAGTTAATGAAAATGAAACTAAGGAAGACCTAACCTATCATTCTCATAGTGCGAGAGGATAAAAGAAGGAGGAGAATCCCACCACACCATTTCGGAAGAAGATGAACCATAGTTTGCTAAGGCATTAATCACTTGTAGTTTTTTTTTTCTAGTTGGTTCTACTATTCTCTTTTGATTAATTTCGATCTATTCAGTATTCACACGTGTTTGTACTGCACTTGTCCTTTTTTTTTTTTTGAGGGGAACGGAAGACTGATCCATTGATATAAAATCATACGACCTCACTCGGTCAAGCATGAAGGGTACAAACACCCCTCATATTACAATCATTGCTCAAGTAGTGCACTGACTGCACATTAAAAATGACTACTGGTCTAGTCTATTACGCCTTGAACACTAAGAAGCTACAACACCAAAAAAATTAGTACATCCACCTAAGACCCTCATGGTGTACATCAGTACTGATCCTTGGGCACATTGTAACATCCTAGAGAAACAAGGTATACAACGCCAAGGCCCACTGCACCCACCCGTAATAGGAGGAGCATTATTAGACAAAAAGAAATAGCAAAAAAATGATGTTGGGCCCAAAGCAATGTCCAAACCCAAAAGCATTCAAACTCTAGCCAAACTCTAAGCTGCAGCAGCCACGACGCCTCCACCATGGTTACAAGACTCTAGCCACCGCCACGAGTAGCCGTCGGCCACCATCCAATCCTCTAGTACGCCAACACGCTGACAAGAAGCACCACCTCCCCCAAAACACCTTCTCCTGCATGGTGTCGAACCACCCATATCAGATTGGAGAACTTTGATCTAAAAGAGCCCGTCGAAACCCCACCTCACACTATCCTACCAGCCGCCGCCAATCAAGGAACAGAATGCCTGTACCACCAGTCTGCTCCCGCCAAAGCCTCTAAGTGATTAGAAGACACAGGACCACCACAAGGCTTGCAAGCTCATCAAGGTTCAAGCCACACCGCCGCAGCAACAGGCTGAGAAAATGCCATAAAAAAATCCCCGCCTGGCTGCACTCACAGCTCACCAACAAGGCTAAAAGCCTGGCCCGACACGGGAGCCGCCGTACGAGAGCCTTCAAGCTTACCCTAGGAAACCCTAGCCGCTCTCTTCTTTCTTTATTTCTTTATTTCTTTTTTTCTTGAGAGAGAGAGAGAATTTATGTAATTTTTCTGTTGCACTTGTCCTCTTCTTTGTTTTCATAGTTTATGACTTTATGTTGCTTCTCGATCGTCTTTCATTATGAAATTTGTGGTACATAAATTTATGAATTCTTGTCAATTTGGATCGTTAGACTCGAATATTTTTTCTTTGTTTTCATAGTTGATGACTTTATGTTCCTTCTCGATCGTCCTTCATTATGAAATTTGTGGTACATAAATTTATGAATTCTTGTCAATTTGGATCTTTAGAGTCGAATATTTTACAACTATCTGAGTCATGGAGTTCAGGTCCTATTCACACACATTTGGCTAGGAAACTTACACATGCATGTGCTTTGAATTAAGGAACAAACAAAAGAGAAAGGTCGGTCTACATGAAGTTGTAAAAGGGTCAAAGTCTACTCATTTTTGTCCAAGTTGATTAAAGTAATCTGAAGAAATGGGTCAAACTCTACTCATTTTTGTCCAAGTTGATAAAGTAATCTGAAGTTCACATCTAAAATCAATTGGCAATGGATGGAGTGGCCCAAACCTTTATAAACCCACTAGCAAGGTCCAATTTTTCTCATGTGCGATGTATAATATTCTCAACATGCCCCCGCACATGTGGCGAATTTTCAAACCAAATACGTGGACAACTTTCAGTGACGTGGAGCCCATGTGGCTGTGAAGCATGCACACGTGGGTAACCCGCTCTGATACCATGATAAAGTAATCTGGAGTTAAAATCCAAAACCAATTGTCAATTGATGAAGTGGCCCAAACACTTATAAACCCACTAGCAAGGTCTCATTTTTCTTAGGTGGGATGTTTAATATTGGGTCCTTGACCCAAAGCACCAAAATGAACAAAAACTATCTCACTTACCCCAGCAACAGAATTTTATTCCCACTTACCATGTTTAAAACAAAATGACAGTTTTGCCCTCTCCTTAATTAATTAAGAGTTAAATACTGTTTACTCCCTATACTTATAGGGTTTCATCGTTTCAGTCCCTGACCTTCGAATTTCACCTCAAAAGTCCCTGCCGTCAAAGACTCCGTTATTTTGCTGACATGGCGGTCGTTTTCCCCCTAAAAAGTCTATTATACCCTCACTTATTTTTTAATTTTTTTATTAATAATTTTATTCTCTCTCTCTCTCTGTTTTTTTTTTTTTTTGTACCTCTTCTTCTTCCACATAGAGCGTCTTCTTCTTCTTCCAAAAATAAACCCAGCTCTCTCTCCATCTCTAGACCTTCGACGACGCTGAACAATTGAAATTGAACAAAAACCCCAAACTCCAACCTTGAACAACTACAAGAAGAAGAAGAAGAAGAGCCCCAAAATGACGAAGATGCCCCTTTTCTCTCTACCTTTTTTCTTCTTCGCACCCAAATTAATCACCATAACCACCACTGAGCTCTCTCTCCATACCCAACTACCAATCCCATTACAATCAACACCAAGGCTAAATGCCTTCATATCTTCATGAAATTACCCTTTACATTCTCAAGAAACCCACTTCATCTCTTTAGATTTACTAGGCCCGATCTGGAAATACATAGTGGAGAATGAACAACTCTTTCATTCTTACGAAACTCTGCTCGTCAGCTAACTTCGGCGGCTAAAATCTCCATCTTCTGTTGCTCAGATAGTCACGACTTCTTCATAAAAGTTGTTCAAAATTGAGTCTTCTAAACTGTATTCAAATTTCATGGAAATCCAACGGTTGAATCTTCCAAAATCAAGGTCAAACCAATGACTGTTCATACAAAATTCTGTTTTGAGATGAAATGATGAATTGACTCCAATTCGTATTTACATGTCCTATTTCCTTTCAAATCCAATCCCTCTTCGAAATGGGTCGAGTTCTTCTCTTGAGATTGAATTCAATTCATGAAGTACTCATTTCAATCTTGAGCACGTTGAAGCCATCAAGGAGAGAGAGGCAAAAGGAGAACATATGCAATCTGGGTACCTCGCCCAGCCCAACACAACGCCGCCCAAGCTGCCCAGCGCCCGCCGAAACCCGCCTATCTGTTCTGGGTATTTGAGTTTTTGGTAAGGTTTTGCTGGGTGAAGTGTTTTGTTTCAAAATCTCATTTGGGTATTTGAGTTTTTGTGAGGTTTACTATCAAGATCGAATTTTTGGGTTTATGTTAGTTTTGGGGCACACATTTTGATTGGAATTGGGTCCAGTGTGGTTTGGAATGAAGAAGTGATGGGACTGTACTCGATTGAGCTCACTATGTTGTGAATGAATCGAAAAACTTGAATTGAATTAGATGAGAAGATGCTGGTCACGGGTATACAACTATGCATATTCTCGATCCAGCGAGAAGATGCTGGAGGATGAGAGCTTCCAGATAATAGAGGGTCTTTAACCAGACGGAGATAAACAGAGGAAAGGAGAGATGCGGAAGAAGAAGAGGTAAAAAGCAAAAAAAAAAGAAAAGAAAAAAAAAGAAAAAAAATTAATTTTTAAAAAAAAGGTGAGTGAGAGTATCATAGACTTTTTAAGGGAGAAACGACCGCCACGTCAGCATGATAACGGAGTTTTTGACAGTAGAGACTAATTGGGAGGAAATTGGGAGTTCAGAGACTTTTTAGGTGAAATTTGAAGGTCAGGGACTGAAACGATGAAACCTTATAAGTATAGGGAGTAAATAGTATTTAACTCATTAATTAATTACAAGAGAGCCTCTCTCCTCTCTTGCCGATCTGCAGCACCTCTCCCTCTCTCTCATCCTCCATTATCGGATCTGCCCCATCTCTCTCTCTCTCTCTGTCTCTCTTTTCGATGAAGGACTGGGATCGCGGCGGCCGAGGCGGGCATAATTCCGACGCTCACTTTAATCCATCGCACGATAGAGGTGGCAGAGAAGGTTTCAGCGGCGGAGAAAGTTCCGGTGTCGTGGCTCCAGCGCCGACTCAAGGCTTTCAAGTCATCGACCTCTGATCAATTCGAGTCGTCCAGTTTTTGCTTCAACGACACAGCGCCTGGCTCGGGCTTTTGCTGCCACTGTCGAGCGGGCAATCGACAACGGGGCTCTTGCCAGACATTTACATGTGGGCCCTTAAAACGTCTGACCGAGTCAAGGAATCGCCCCAAGTTGACTCGCCGGCGAGAAAGGGCCAGGTCTTCACGTCTCACAGTTGGAGAAGATGTGTGGGTGCCCAGAGCAGTTCTGGGTGCCCAAATCAATTTTTTTTTTTTTAAGTAATGGGACAGAAGGAAAGAAAAAAAAAATTGAATGTCTATTGGAGGGCAAAAGACGTTTTGAATTTATATAATCTTTTCGTTTGTTTCTTTAATCAAAGTTTTATTTATCTAATTTTAGGAAGATTAGTTCCTATTTCGGCGACCTAAAATTCTATTGAGGGGCAATAGACGTCTATTGGGGGCTATAAACCTTTCCGTTGAGGTTTTCAGAAAAGTCTGGTGGGCGGTGTTGGTGACGGAAAGGTGACCGGAATTCGGTGACTGGTGACCGGATTCCGAAGAAAGTTGGCCGGAATCCGGCGACCGGTGACCGGGCTCGGGCAAAGTCTTCTATGGTTTCTCTCTCTTTCTCTCTCTCTCCCTCTCTCTCTCTCTCTAAGTAACAAAGGGATGAGGGTAAAATGGTATAAAAAAAATAAAAAAATTAAAAAAAAAAATCTTAATGGGGTATTAGGAAAGACCTCCTTAGAGTGTTTATGGGGTATTAGGGAAGACCTCCTTAGAGTGTTTTGGGTAAGAGAGAGTTAAAAAAACTTAATGGGGTAAGTGAGAAAAAAAAACTCTAAAAATGGAGTAAATAATATTCTCAACAGAAATCTCAAAACAAGTCAATTCAGATCTCTAACCAGAATGACCTAGTCCTATACGCCTCTAATTCCTAACGTTTCAAGGAAGCAGATGGCCGTGGTCGACACTTCATTAAGATATATAGCTACTTGGATGCGTGGTACATCTGTAACCCAAGTTGTAATTGCTCAACCACATTTGTTGCAGCAAATGCAAATGGCTTTTACTGTACGGCTGCTTCTGCTTATTTTCTTATTGTTTCTGGTTCCAGTTTCTCTGTTTGCCCAGACTAATTATGGCAAAGTAGCTGTGGGTGCTTCTCTCTCTGCAATTGCAGGTAACAACTCCTCATGGCTTTCTCCTTCTGGTGATTTCGCCTTTGGTTTTCGACAACTTGAAAACAGTGATCTTTTCTTGCTTTCTGTATGGTATGCCAAGATTCCAGACAGAACCATAGTTTGGTATGCATTTGGGGATAGTCCTGCAGTTGTAGCTAATGGCTCACTTGTGAACTTGACTGCTGACAATGGACTAGTGCTTACAAGTCCTCAGGGTGTTCAGCTTTGGAAATCTGAGTCCATTTCTGGAGTTGTTGCCTTTGGGGTCTTGAATGATACAGGCAACTTTGTTCTTGAAGATGACAATTCAGAGAGCTTATGGGAGACCTTTAATAATCCAACTCATACCATTTTACCTGGACAGGATATTGAAAAAGGAGGGAAGCTTTTGTCTCAACAATCGGAGACTAACTTTTCGAAAGGAAGATTCGAGCTACGTATGCAAGATGATGGCAATCTTGTGCTTGTCACCATAAACTTGCCAACTGAGATTGCCAACAATCCTTACTATGCGAGTGACACTACTGGTGACTCTAATTCTTCTGCTGGTACAAAGCTGGAGTTCAGTAGCTCAGGCTACATGTATATTCTGAGAGAGAATGGCGAAAAATTCACCATCAAGGAAGCAGAGACAGTCTCAACTAGGAGCTTCTATCTTAGAGCAACCCTCAACTTTGATGGGGTTTTGGCTAAATACGCTCACCCCAAAAATCCCACTGGTAATGTAAGCTGGAGTATTGTTTCGTCAGTTCCAGATAACATATGCAGTACTACGACGGTTGAATATTCAGGTCTTGCTGTATGTGGCCTAAACAGTATCTGCATTCTCCAAGATCAGAGGCCAACCTGTGAATGCCCACCAGGATACTCTTTATTGGATTCGAATGATCCGAATGGCAACTGCAAACCGGGTTTTGTACCAAGTTGTGAAGATGAGCTTAACTCCACAACTGATATATATGAAGTTCAGATGCTGAACAATGCGGATTGGCCAAACTCTGATTTTTTGCAGTTTCCTTCTACTCCAGAGCGTTGCAATCAATCTTGCTTTGAAGATTGTTTGTGTGCTGTTGCTATTTACAGAATTGAAACCTGTTGGAAAAAGAAGTTACCTCTTTCAAATGGGAGAGTGGATAGCAGGCTTAATTCACAGGCCTTCATCAAAGTCAGTAAGGGTAATTCAACTCAACAAGTTCCCCAAACGCCAAATCCGGATGATAGGAAGAAGACTATAAAATCGAGGACTTCGATGCCCGTGGAGTCCATTCTTTTGGGTACCTCTGGCTTTGTCAATTTTATGTTAATAGCTGCGGTTTGTTTGGGATGTCTTTTCATTTTCCGGAAAAACCATGTAAGATGTACCCAAAATGATTTGGACACAAATTTGCATTCATTTAGTTACAAAGAGCTTGAAGAAGCTACAAATGGATTCGAGGAAGAATTGGGAAGGGGTTCCTTTGGAGTTGTTTACAAAGGGGAAATAGAAACTAGTTCTGGTGTTGAAGTGGCAGTGAAGAAGCTAAGCTCCTTGATGCAAGATAGTGAGAAGGAATTCAAGACAGAGGTGAACATAATTGGTAGGACACATCATAAGAATCTGGTTCACCTGTTTGGATATTGTGAAGAGGGACAACAACGGATGCTTGTATATGAATTCTTGAGCAATGGCACATTAGCAAGCTTCCTTTTTGCTGATACTAGACCAAGTTGGAGACTTCGAATTGAAATTGCATATGGAGTTGCCAAAGGACTTCTATACTTGCATGAACAGTGTAGCACTCAGATCATCCATTGTGATATAAAGCCCCAGAACATACTTCTCGATGATTATTACAATGCTCGGATCTCTGATTTTGGACTGGCAAAGCTTTTGATGATGAATCAGAGCAAGACGCATACTGTCATAAGAGGAACAAAAGGGTATGTTGCACCTGAGTGGTTCAGGAATATGCCAATCACTACCAAAGTTGATGTGTACAGCTTTGGTGTTGTGCTGCTAGAGGTCATTTGCTGTAGGAGAAGCGTTGATATGGAAAATTACACAGATAAGAGAGCCATTTTAACTGATTGGGTTTATGATTGCTACCGTGAAGGATTGTTGGAAGCCATTGTAGATAACGAAATTGAGGCATTGCATGAGAAAACAAAGCTGGAAAGGTTTGTCATGGTTGCTATCTGGTGTATTCAAGAAGATCCATTACTTCGTCCCACTATGAAGACAGTTGTGCGGATGCTCGAAGGAGTGGTGGAAGTGAAAAATCCACCATGTCCATCGCCATATAGCCGCATAGGCTGAAACCTGGTTTCTCTCTGTAGTACTGGCAATTGAAGTTCTAGCTTTCCTGCATATCAATCTTTTTTCCCCCCATACTGTGATCACTTAAAGTTATATATGATCTTCTTATGATGGTGTAGTAGCTTTCCTTTTAATTTGTTAATGATCACTAATTTGAGATTTGTTTTGTTTGATCTTGGGTCATTGAAGCTGCGCACTATGTACTTTTTGTTTGAGGTTTAATTATTATGAAAAATAACAAATAAAGTGAATTTTGTTGTAAAACAAAAATAATAGCATTTCAAAGAGAGAGAGAGTTTGGATGCAGAGAATGAAGTGTACGTATTCCTATTCATCTTACCATGAGATTTATATAGGGTTATATAGGGTTATCTCATGTATACAAAAGGTAAACATTTAATAGCTACACCAATCACTCATATGATTACAAATCAATTACCTATAATTACGATTTGTTTTGTAAGCCTTTTGCCTCTGGGCTCATGAATTTCAGACCAAAAATTAAAAAATTACCTACACTTACAAATCAATAAATTGCTAATTATAAATCTGACCTCAATCACCAATCAATCCTGATTTGCATCTATCATACAACACCTTTCATGAATAGCCACATAAGTACTTGGTCATTGTAAAGCTACTTCTATAGTTTCCACTCTTGTTTGCTAGTATGCATTGCGTGTTTGACAGGCAAGATTTAGTCTTTTTTCTCGACTCGGCGTTAAATGTCTCGTGTACAATACACGTCAGTCCTTTTTTCCATCCATAGGACTTAGAAAAGCTTGGACTTTTATTCCTCCTCCAGTTATATATTCAGTTTTTGTTTTATCTTTGAAGGATGTATAACTGCTTAAGCACATTGGTGCTGGTAAGATATCATGGCCTTTACTATACAGTTGTTTCTGTTTATTTCGTCATTATTTCTGCTACCAGTTTCTATGCCTGCGCAAAGTAATGGTAGCCAAGCAATAGGTGCTTCTTTCTCTGTTGCAGTTAACTCTTCGTGGCTTAATACAGCGACCTTCATCAAAGTTAGTGAGACCAACTCAACTCTTCAGGTTCCTCCAAAGCCAAGTCCAGATGATAAGAAGAAGAACAAGACCACTTCAATACTTTTGGGTACCTCTGTCTTTGTCAATTTTATTTTAATTGTTGCAGTTTGTCTCGGAGTTCTCATCTACCGGAAGAAACATGCAAGGTTCACTGGAAATGAGTTGGAAACAAATTTGGTTTGTTTTAGTTACAAGGAGCTTGAAGAAGCTACAAATGGATTCAGTGAAGAATTAGGGAGGGGTTCTTTTGGAGTTGTTTACAAAGGGATAATACATATTGGTTCTGGTCTCCAAGTAGCAGTGAAGAAGCTAAACTGTGTTATACAAGAGGGTGAGCAGGAATTCAAGACAGAGCTCAACGTAATCGGTAAGACACATCACAAGAATCTTGTTCAACTGGTTGGATATTGTGACGAGGGAGAGCAACTACCACGGTTACTTGTATATGAACTACTGAGCAATGGCACATTAGCAAGCTTCCTTTTTGGTGATACGAAACCCAGTTGGACGCAACGAATTGAGATTGCTTATGGAGTTGCCAATGGACTAATGTACTTGCATGAGGAGTGCAGAACACAGATTATACATTGTGATATAAAGCCTCAGAACATACTTCTCGATGAACATTACAATGCTCGGATCTCTGATTTCGGATTGGCAAAGCTTTTAATACTAAATCAGAGCCATACGCTTACTGCCATAAGAGGAACAAAAGGGTATGTTGCACCTGAGTGGTTTCGGAATATGCCAATCACTACCAAAGTCGATGTGTATAGCTTCGGCGTTGTGCTGCTAGAGATCATCTTCTGTAGGAGAAATGTTGATATGGAAAACAGATGTGAACACAAAGCAATTTTAGCCAATTGGATTTATGATTGCCATCGAAAGGGTGTATTAGGTGAGGCTCTAGATCAAGAAGCTGAGGCCTTGTATGATACACGAAAGGCCTTGGAAAATATTGTGATGATTGCTATGTGGTGCATGAAAGAAGACCCGTCTCTTCGACCCACAATGAGGATGGTTGTGCAGATGCTTGAAGGAGCAGTGGAAGTACATGTTCCACCATGTCCATCCCCATAACTGGAGCAAGCCTTAAATCACTTTAGTTGGTCAAATAAGTAGTGTTGTTGTTGTTGTTTTTTTTTTTTTTTTTTTTTTTTGCTTTCATGTGTCATCAGTTTTAATTTTATTAAGAAACAAATAATTTGATTTGCTTGTCAGTTCTATATTATCAGCTGTATCCATTTCTTGAAAGTTGCTGCAGATGAAATTAACACATGCTATGCTATGAAAAGAAGTTAAGAAGCCCTAGAAGATCCAACAACAAAGTAATACCATCTAGTAACACGAAATGGAAATAAAGAAGAGTCTTGGCACCTAATCAATCATCTAAAATGGTAATCAATAAAAAGAGCTCAAGGCAACTTTTGGTTCTCACTCTGTGTTTCTATATCCTAGTGTGGTTGTTTTGCATGTGATAATGATCATGGATTTTGGATGTAAAGTTTAATAAACATAGTGGCAGGAAATTAGATTTGCCTTTGCCTGATTTACAAGAAATGATGTAATTCTACTATCAAATGATACCGACACACCCAAAGCCAGGGGCGGATCCAACCACGGGCTTGGTAGGGCTCAAGCCCTACCGGGCTTTTTGGGCCCAAAAAAAAAATAGGTATATACATATGTATTTTTTTTTTTTTTGTACCGGTCATCTCGTTTCAAGCCCTACAGGCTACAGCCGCGACTTGGACTCTTGGACTCTTGGAGCACAGAGGAGCAGAGCAATCCGACTCAGCGACCCGGCGATCTGCAAAAGTGCAAGGCTGGAAGCCTGGAACCAGCAACCCATCTCAGGTAGTCTGGTCTCCGAGCTCCCCACCGCCACCAGCCCACCAGCAACCCGTCTGGCTGTCTCCGTGGACCGTGGTATCTCACCATCTCTCTCTCCCTAGTTCTGGTTTCTGAAGGTCTGAGTTTTTATCAGTAAATAATCGATTTCCTGATTTCCATTTGATGATTGATCTTGTGAAGTTGTGATTCTTGTCTTCCATTTAATCTATATCACTATATGTCTATATCAGTTCTGAGTTCTTGTTGGCTTTTAAGTTTTATAGTTGAAAACTTGAAAATTGAAATGGGTAATGGCCAATGGTTTCGATTTCGGTTGGTGCTACTGTCTTACTGAATACTGATGTTGATGGTATAATTGCTAAATTGCAGATTTGCAGAAATGATATAATTGCTTGGCCTATGGAGTATGGAGTATGGATACTGATTAACTGATGGTGACATGGTGTATTGGTGTATTGATGTTGATGAGTTGATGAGTTGATGTTGATTACTTGATTTTAATAAAGGTAATGATACTGATTGAGTGATTGGGTAGTTCGAAATGGGTTTGATAACTTGGTTTCCGTTTAATGTTGATTTCTTCTTCAATTGCAGTTTGTAACTTTGTATGATTCATGATTCATGAGGAGAAGGCCTCAGACCTCAGAAGCAGAGGGCCACAATTCGTTTGAGAAAGCTTGTAAAAAAATAAAGGTAATGACATTGCTCACATAATTGTAATTTTAGGTGTTACATATATGTGAATTATAATTGGATTGGCATGATGGCATTTTCCCTATGCTTCATAGATTGATTTATCTGGTTTTTTGACTATTCCTGTTTCTACAGCAACCACTGAATGAGCATTTTCAGCTATGAACATTGTTAAGAATAAACTTAGAAATAAGATGGACGATGAGTTTCTTGGCGATTGTATGATCCTTCACATTGAGAAAGAGTATGCTGAATCTATTGACAATGATGAGGTGATTAAAGAGTTTGAAGTTTCATGTACTCGTAGGGTTAGATTTACTTAGTTTATGCTCTTGTATTATATTGCATTGCACGTTTATTTTATTGTTGAGTTTGTCCATTAGTTTTGTATATGCATTTGAGGGGTAAGGCTCATTATGTCCCCCCTGACTAGGTGTATCATTTTTTCTATTAATAAAATTCTCTCGCACCGTCGAGGTTCTCTACTATTTTTTCTTCTTCACTTTGTAAAGAAATCCAAGCCCCACCGAAGGTGGAATCCTGGATCCGCCCCTGCCCAAAGCCGCCCCAAACTCTTTTGGTCCAGTTTGATTGTCAATTCGGCTTTTTGGCAACTGCCGGTGTAATTAGAAGAATCATATTATTTTCCGGACCACCGCATACGAAGTGGCTCGTCCCAAGTAATTGGTCTACATGCTTGACGTCTCCCTCTGAGGAAAAAAAAAAGGCACTATTTGGTCTGCATGAAAAATACTACTGGTTGTCTGGTTCTTTTCAAAAGGAAAAATACTAGTGGTTAATCGTAAAATTTTTACAGTGTAATTGATGTATCAAAACTCCCATGTTAGCTAATATCGTTTTAATCATTGGTGTGGTTCATGTCTTAATTTCATGGAAACTGGGACCCATATAATTTTCAAAAAAAAAAATTGCATGACCATATTTTCTACTCTTAAGTGTGGATAGCAAATGATATTTTGGCCAAAATCATATGTTCTGATTTTCGTGTGAAAACTTTTCCACTCTCAAGTAATGATTTTTAAATTTCAACTTACGGAACTCAAAAATAACAACGCGTGCAATTTATTTTATTATTTTTCAAAGTCTAATGACAATAAAATTTTGAGGTTTTGATATTCTTTCAATTGAACACATTCTAAAAATCAAGCTTTACAAATAATGAGCTTATGATCAGTGGCGGCGCCAGAAACTAAGGGTTACTAGGGCACAAAAATAAAATAATAATATCAAAACATAAAAAAATCTTGGAAAATAACAAGAAATTTGTGATTAAGTTGAGAGTCAATACATGTTGCAACTACGCTTTTCTATTTTACAAGAGTTTTCCAAATCACTAAAAAGTAACAACGAGTGACGGAGCTAGAACTTCATCCTAGGTGAGGACCTTTCGAAATTGAAAAGAAAAAATTTTAGTAGTCAAATTATATATCAAAACTTAAAATTTCCGATAAAAAATTTGATAGAAATATTATAATCTAAAAATAAGATTATTTAAGATAAAAATATTGTTAAAATTATGTCAATTTCATAATAGCAAGCCACACAAAAAAAATAGTAATATTAATAGTTATTAGTGCTACAAGCTAGAATTAAACCTTTGGAAAAAATTTAAACAATAAGTACTGAAGGTAGCCAGAATCAAACCTCAGACTTCTAACATATCAAAACATACCCAAGACCACTGCACTATGCTAGATGTTTGTGATTCCTTCTAACTTAACTGATTTTATACTAAAAGTTTACTGGGTCACGGGACCCAGTGTGCCCCAATGTGGCTCCGCCACAGCTTATATATGATACTTGAGAACTTTAAGAAGAAAAAATATTGTTAACAACGTTTAATTTTTTTGGCATGCCATTTCTTACATAGATGTACCCATAGCCATCTCCCAACATGTGAAACTAGAGGTGTTAAACGGGCAGCTTTGGCACAAGCTAGACTCGTTTAATAACGACCCAGCATTGGTCCAAGCAAGATTATAGGTGATTTGGGCTAGCACGGCCCATTGTTGAGGAGCGGGTTGGGCCGAGGTATATTGACCCATGGGCCTGTTGTTGGATCATATTTCATTCATATATATATATTTATATATATTGGTGCCCTAAAACATGAAAATTACTTGTCTTAAAGTGTAATTTAGTGTTGACTAATTCAATTTCACATTTTGTAGGAAATCATGACAATAGTGCTAAAATACTAATTCCAAGCTTGGCCGGGAATGTGGAGTTAGAGAAAAGAATGAAGAAAAGCCTGAAAATTGAAGTCTAATGCGAAAGTCAAATTCCAGAGAAATTTCCATGCATCCCCACTAGTGGCGGTGCAATGTATTTTCCAGACATCTTCGTGGAGGACCAAGGAGTAGGAGTAACATGCACTTATATCATTACATCTATTCACAAGCATTCTATCATAACCAAATCCCAAGCCATTTAGCTCAAAACCAACTCCATCTCTTTTCCATCTTTTCCACACCACCTCAACTCTCTTTATTACCCAAAAGCATCACTTAAAATCTGTCATGTTTAGGTGTAATCACCATCTATATTTTCTCCATAATTACCTACCCTAATCTACACCATCACTCCCTTTACATTTTTTCCTTGATTTTGGAATCTGTTACCACTCTCACACTACCAGAAAAATCGCCTTCCATGGCCCACAAAGTGTGTCTTAAAAGACAAATTACGCCACAAAAAAGTGTTGTAAATGGCCATGTTGTAAAAGAAAAAACTCTTTTACGGCTTGCTAGAGGAAAGCCATAAAAACCCCCACCAGCACGCCGTGAAAGACATAAATAGTAAGCGTTGTAAAAGGGTTTTTAGAGATTCTTAATTTTGATTTTGAAGTATAAAAGCACGCCGTAATTGATCTTAAAAGCACGCTGTGATTGATCTCAAAAGCACGCTGTAAAAGGTAAAAATAAGCGCCGTAAAAGGGTTTTAGAAACTTTTTATTTTGATTTTTGTTGAAGGAAAACCTATTTTGTGTTTAGCCCAAACTCTAGGTTACTTGACCTAGTGGTAATAGGATTTAATTAGAAGGATCTAGAATCCTAATCAATGTAGAATTACTTTCCTTGTATGATTGAGATTCTATGCATTGTAATCCTCTATATAAAGAGGCCCCTATTATCAATGAGAACACACAGCAAATTCCTCTCAAATTCAGTTTCTCTACAACACGTTATCAGCACGAGCCCTAACCCTGAAACCCTAAATTCGTAGCCTTCAAATCCCAGAAACCTCAGCCGCCCAACTCGAAGATCTCAACTCCAGGAGTCCGAAACCGGCGGCCCCATCCCCAGAACCGGCCGGCAAACTACTGAACCGGCCACCGGAAGAAGCCAAAGTTCACCTGCCCGGTTCAAAGCTTTCCTCACCACCTCCTGCCGCCATACTGGTCACACTACAGAACCTCCATCCCAGAAACCCGGAACCGGAAAATATTCCACCGGAACCGGCCTAAAATTGTCCGAACCGGCCACCAGAAAATCTTCATACCGAACCGGCAGAAAAAAAAAAAAAAAAAAAAAAGGAAGGGAAGGACCTGTGCAACCCAGGCCCGCCTGCAGCCCAAGCCCACCAGCAGGCCCAGCGAAGCCCAAGTGCAATCAGCTAGCCGCAAGCCGCAAGCCGCGAGCCGCCAAGCCGTAAGCCGCGCCGCCAAAGTACCTGCCACGTCAGCATCCAGCAAGCGCCCAGTCAGCCCTGCCACGTCAGCATCTGATCTGCCACGTCAGCTCCGATTGCCACGTCAGCACCAGGGTCAACGACCGGTCAACACCTCCGGCGAATTTTCCGGCCGACCTCCGGCCACTTTTCCGGCCGACTTCCGGCCACTTTTCCGGCCAACTTCCGGCGAATTTTCCGGACATTTTTCAGGCGACTTTTCTGGCCAATTTCCGGCGACTTTTCCGGTCAGCTACAGTAACTCCGGCAGCTACAGTAACTTCCGACCACTACAGTAACTTCCGACGACGGTTTTTCCGACCATCTTTTAAGGTAAATTTTTCTAAAAGTTCCCGTTTTTTGTGAAGTTTTTCAATTTCTTTTCTTCTTTTCTCGGGGACTTCCAAAATCCCTTCTTCTACCCCCCTTTTCTCTACATAGGGGAGACCAAAAGCCGAACTGTGGGGGTTCGCGCTCACTCCAAGCTTGGAGCTTGTAGAGTCCTCCAAACTTAGAGTTTGTTGAGAAGAAAACGATCGACCACATACATCGTTATTTCGATCTAATCCAAAACCCCTCTTGGAATCGGATTTTCTTGGAAGCGACTACGCTCAGAAAATTCCTAATTTCTTGGAAGCGACTACGCTCAGAAATTTAATAGTTTTTCGTGGTAGCCTTTTCGCTCCGAAACTAACCCTAATCTTGTGTTGTTTTTCAGGATGAGTTACCTGAACAAGTTGAGCTTTGTCCCACTCGAGACAACTGGCGCAGGATACCATAGGTGGGTCCGAGATGTGCGCCAACATCTTAAGGCTGATGGAATTCTGGAAACCATCCAAGAGCCTGGTCAGAACGTGCTCTCAATCGAGCAAGCTACTGCTTTTGAAGCAAAACAAGCTAAGGCCATAATTCTCATGACAAGGCACATGAATGACGCGCTCCAAAATGAATACCTCAATGAGGAAGACCCAAGAAAGCTATGGGTAGAACTAGAGCAGCGATTTGGCAACGTTCGTGACTCCCTGCTTCCTGATTTAGAAGTGCGATGGCATAGCCTCCGCTTTTGTGATTTCAAGTCTGTGCTTGATTATAACTCGGAAGCTCTTCGTATCAAGTCTCTGATGGAGTATTGTGGCCAAGCCATAACTGATACGATGTTGATCGAGAAGACTCTCTCTACCTTCCCCGTCTCTGCATTGATGATTTCAAAGAATTATCGGATTGATGTAAATGCAGGACGTATCACAAGGTTTCATGAGCTCATTGGCGCCATGAACGTAGCTGAAAAGCACGATAATATCCTTGTGAAGAACTATAATGCTAGACCCGTGGGAACTAAGCCTATTCCGGAGTCTAACTATAGTCGCGCCCCCAATGGAGGACGCAAGGAGCGAAACCCTAAGGATAGGGACTTTTCTGGACGTTCTGGTCCATATATTCGCCCTAAAGAGGAAGGAAATCGCCAAGAGAGGCGTGCACGGAACCGTAGAGGTCAACGTGTGAAGAGAGAGAGAGGCGGAGCCTCCGACCATGGTGGTAACGCCACCAAAGGATAGGTCGTTCAAATCGCGCCCCAATGGCGCCTCGATCAAGGGAGCCTGACCATGATGATGTTTGTTTTCGATGTGGATCAACTGAACATTGGGCTAAAACATGTACCGCACCCCAGAATGTTGCAAACGCATACAAGACGTATCGTGAAGCAAGGGAAGCAAATTACATGGCACAAGAAGATCAAGATGGTGATCTAGATCTAAGGGTGGAAGACTACAAGGATCAAGACCCAGAAATTGGCGATTTTGATTAAGTCTTTTTATTTTCAAGAGATGTAGGCGATTGCCATATTCCTTTTATTGGATTAGATTTTCTTTGATCATAGAAACAATGATGTATTTCGTTGGCTTATGAATAAAATTTCGAGTTCTTTTCATTATGACTCAATTTTGATTCTGAGCATATGACTTTGTGACTACGATGGCTAGACCATCCGTATTAATTTAAGGACATGGAATAGCCCAAGTTCCACTTGCCAAATGGCACCTTGATTACAGTTGTCACAGAAGCTCTCTACGCTCTTAGGGCAAATAGTACCCATGAATAGCCAACGAATTCCATGCGAAAATGCATGTAGAGAACGGAAATGAGTTCCTTTGCATTACCTCTAATGATTGCGAACAAAGACGCATCTTAGAGACGTTTATGTGTCTCTCTAGTGGACTTTATGTCACTATTCGAGCTTTAATCCAATAAACTTATGAGAGAAGATCTCTTGGATTTAGACACATATTGGCTTTGTCACGACAGGATAGATCATCCTAGTCATGATATGATGATCCGTCTACAAAAGACTTCACATGGACATCAGTTTTTGAGCAAAATGAAGCAAGATGCCGCCATAAAAGGCGCCAACCATGGGCATAACGCCATGGTTGTTCCTCCTTGTGGCCATGACGCCATACATGCTAATTTCCATGGCTCCCACGCCATGATGGGAGATGTAGTCACATATTTTGCTTCTAATAGCGCTACAGACGCTTAGGCCTAACCAAACTCCTCATTGGTTGCTTCTAAGGCCTCTCGCTCGTTTTACAAAGCCCATTCCTTATGGAAATTAGGACTGAGACCGTCCTATGCAAAGGATATGACAATACTCATTCTGTTCTTACAAAGAATCCGTAGGGATTTTGTGGATTGATTCAACCAACTTGCGGACGCTTAAATATTTCATGATGTTGGTTGACACGCAAACACGCCGGTCACGTGTTGTGCCATTGTCCACCTATAAATGCTACTTATGCTACACTCCTAGCACATATCATGTGACAACGGGCTCACTCCCCGAATCATCCTATTCAGTCAATTGGATTTGACTATGCTAGAGAGTTTACATCGAAAGACTTTCGATGGATATTGCAATGGGTTTGATGTTGGACATCACATTCCCATGTACACACCCAATTGGTCTCGCGGAAACGACTACGATGGTAGTCCGAACATTGGTAATGCGCACCAATCTTCTTACATCCGCTTGGGGTGATGCGATATCGCATGCAGCCATGCTAATTCGTCTACGACCTACCGCCACTCAATGTACCTATGCGTTACAGCTAGTGACTGGGTACACGTATTTTGTACTTACGCACATTTGAGTGAGCCATTTATGTGCCAATTGCGCCGCCACAGCGCTCATGATGGGTCCTTACAGACGAATGGGCAACTACGTTGGATTTGCGCTTCCAACAATCGTCCGCCACTTAAATGCCCTTGCTAGGCGATCTCCTTACCGCTAGATTTGCGGATGTCACTTTGATGAGACAGTCTTCCCGTCGTTAGGGGGAGATAAGAACAAGATGTTCAACAGGAACGACAGGAATTGTCGTGGTCTGTCCCCACTATGTCTCATCTTGATCCCTGTTAAGTGACGAGATCACACAATTATGCTGCAAACATGCCTGCAAGGAAGGACGTCCCTACGAGAGGACGTAGCGCCACCCTACACGGAGGTAGGCATGGCGCCAATGCCAAAAGAGTGGCACTCTGGCGTTACAGGCCATGGCCCCAGCTAGGATGCGTGGGAGGCCCGTGGGTTCGAAGGATACTTTGGCACATTCCAATCCTTTAATCATCAAGACTCAAAATCCGTCTCATGAGTATCTTCCGGGTTATGGTTATCGTTGGGGGACGCCTCAACGTCAAACCCTATTCCTGAGAATATAGAGCTCTATGAAACTTACACTAGTGTACATGAGACGTGGGATAGAAACTCCATCATAATTGATGATGTAGTTACGCATTTTGTTGCGCATGAGTTTGCTGAGTCCGATGATATCGAACCACGCTCCGTTGATGAATGAATGCCAACGTAGAGAGTTTTTGGCCTAAATGGAAAGATGCGATCCAGGTTAAGATGGATTCTCTAACGAAGAGGAAGGTTTTCGAGCTAGAGATGCCAACACCTCCTAACATAAAACCTGTTGACTAATGGGTCTTCGTTAGAAAGCGTGATGAGAAAAAGAGATGGTAATCTCGCCTTATGGCGCAAGGCTTCTCACAAAACGCCCTGGAATCGACTACGATGAGACATATTCTCTCGTAATGGATGTCATTGCACTCCACTACCCTGTCAGTTTGGTAGTTTCCGAATAACTGAACATGCAGCTTACAAATGTGGTCACTACGTATCTCTATAGGGATCTAGATACGGAATATACATGAAGGTTCATGGCGAACTTCATTTACCCAAGTCAAGTGGCTCTAGACCATGGAGCGCGTTTACAAAGAGGTTGAAACGCTCACTAAAGTGACTACTTGATTGGGAAGGGATATGCCCACGCGTTTCTATAACAAGTTTCGGATTCTATCGCGGTTCATGTTGGACATGATCTTCATTAGAAGCCCTTAAAGAGTTAAGGGAAACCGCTGAACACTTGAAATCTGAGTTTGAGATGAAGGATTTTGGGAGAACACGATTATGTCTCGGTTTGGAACTTGAGCATCGTGTCGATAGATGCTTAGGCATTTTGACAAGGTCAAGCCTTCAAGCACCCCCATGATCGTCCGTAGTCTTGATCCTGAAAAGGATCCTCTTCGTCAAAGGATGATGACGAAGATGTGCTAGAGGCAAAAGTGCCTTACTTAGTACAATAGGCGCATTATTGTACTTATCTCAATGCACAAGACCGGACATCTCATATGTTGTGAACTTGTTAGCTAGATATAGCTCTGCGCCAACGCGACGCCATTGGATTGGTGTAACAGATATCTTTCGATACTTGAGATGTATGAATGATATGGGCTTGTTCTATCCCTACGAAGAGATGATGGATTCGGACCCATCACACACCAGAAACGCCGCCAACACTGGCCTGCGTTCTCTATCCCCATTCCAAAACGACATGTGTTTTGGAAGGTTTTGCTGATGTTGGGTATCTGTCTGACCCACACAATGGTCATTCCCAATCCGGTTAAGTGTTCACCATGGGAAAAGACCGTGACATCTTGGAGGTCTACATATTAGACCCTAGTCGCTATATCTTCGAACAATGCAGAGATCATTGCTCTTCACGAAGTGGTTCGTGAATGTATATGGATTGGATCCATAATTACGCATGTTCGAACAATGTGGTTTGAAGTCTACCACAGATGAGCCTACGAGCATTTAGGATAATGCTACTTGTTTTGAACAAATGAGGCAAGGCTACATCAAAAGCGACAACACCAAGCATAATCAGCAACAACAGACACTCCTGAGATCAAAGTGAACTAGGTTCGATCTGAGGACAGTGAGGCAGACTTGTTTACTAAGTCATTGCCCAATACCACGTTCGAGAAACATGTGGCAAGAATTGACTTGCGGAAATTATCTGAACTCCCATGATCGTAGTCATCAGGGGGAGGTGCAGACATCAGGGGGAGATGTCTACATGTTCGTCTCGAATCGTGAAGGGTGTGTTGTGCTCTTTTTCCCCTTCGACCGAGGTTATTTTTGTCCCACTGGGTTTTTGTTACTCGGCAAGGTTTTTAATGAGGCAACGAGAGAAGCACCGCGTTTGGGCAACACAAGGGGGAGTGTTGAAGGAAAACCTATTTGTGTTTAGCCCAAACTCTAGGTTACTTGACCTAGTGGTAATAGGATTTAATTAGAAGGATCTAGAATCCTAATCAATGTAGAATTACTTTCCTTGTATGATTGAGATTCTATGCATTGTAATCCTCTATATAAAGAGGCCCCTATTATCAATGAGAACACACAGCAAATTCCTCTCAAATTCAGTTTCTCTACAACAATTTTGAAATATAAAAGCATGCCTAAATTGATCTCAGAAGCATGCCGTGATTGATTAGCAAGCACATCATGAATGATTAACAAGCACTTCGTGATTGATCTTAGAAGCATGCCATAGCTACTCTCTTTTGCTTCATCTACCATTTCACACATCTATTTTCCTAGATAATCACCTCATCTTGCTATAAGTGAGACCATTACCCACACCACCCCATTATATCTTTTTCTCTCTCTATTCTCTACACAATCCACCATCTCCTCCACTCCAAATCTTCCATCACTACCACTATTTCTTATCCTCTACCTCCATTAACACCACCACTACTCCACCATTTTCTCCATCCTCATTTCTCTCATCAAATTCTTCATTTAATATACCTACTCAACCATAACATATTACTCACACATCATTTATATCATCATCAAGAGCAAGGAGCATCACCACTGCTTCTACCACCTTGAGCACCATTTTGGAGCATCACGCTATCATCAATCTGGCACACCAATAAGCCTATTCTCTCCTCTCTTAACCTAGATTTTACTTTGATGCATTTTGATTGTGAAGTTAGTGTGTAATTATGAGTGAGTAGTTAATTGTTGGGGCTAGGTTGAAAGTTTTAGCCAATCTTGTATTGATTTGATGTTTGAATATATGTTTAATGCAATTTCAACAATCACCTTCACATGCTAAATCAAGAAGCAAATGTTTGTATTTGAATCTAGCTAATTTGAAATATATAGTATTTGTCATTACATGAACAATGTTTAGAGAGTAGCTAACTTTGGACATTAAGAGAATGAAAGCACACTAGTTGTGTGCATGTGAAAGTTATGAATTAAATTCACCTAGAACTAGGATTGGCTTGCTTGCATGATTCCCTCGTCTCTAAGCCCTAAGCACTTAGGTTTAGCATTTAGATACCTAACCGAATTGAAATGTTTGACCTTAAGCAGTTAAGTACTATACTCGAGAGAGGTTACTTGATATCACAAAAGGAGATTGTCCATTGTAATACCTAACCGAATGCAATGAGGGGAATTGGATATATTGGACAGGATGATTGACATTTATCTTTGACCATCAATACATGAAAGGGAGGCTGGAGCATCAATACAGGGAAAACCTCAAGCTCTAACTTACATCCATCATTCACAACTTAGTTTAGTTTACTACTACTTGTCCTTTCTTTGCATCTAGTTTAAGTTGAAACATTAATCACTCAAACAAACAATTTCACCACACTCCATATTGCATATACTCACCATCAATCTAGGTGTCCTTGTGAGCCTATGTTTGTAATTGTACATTTGTACATTCTAGCTTTCCTTTAGGTTAACATCCTAGCTAGAGTTAAGATTCTCCAGCCCCCTTGGGCACGACGTACAACCCTAACTCTCAATCCCTGTACTATTACTAGTATAATTTATACTTGAGGGTGACTATTTGGGTAACACCAGTCCTGTCCGAGTAGTTATGAGTCCAGCACAGCTCGAACATGATTTATTGCGGGGCGGCTTGTTACAAACATAAAATGTTATATTATTTTAAAATATATGAAAAACTTTCTATCATGAGATTTAAATACACGATTTTTTTTTCTTTCAAGTTCACCTATGCTCTACCATTAATGTTTTCAAATATAAAATAAAATATTTATATCATTTGTTTAACATAATATTTTTCCTAAATATTTAATAGGGTCCGGATGGACCCCAGATCAAGGGACACCATATTTTACACAAATTTTGACACACCTTGTGAGCCATTAGATTTTAAAATATTCAATGGGTCAGATTTATTATTTGAATGATGTCAACACAACACCAAGTGATGTGGAAATGACATGGCAATACATATTTCTAATCTAAAATTAAACTTTTCTTCATTAAAAGAAAAAACAATATTAAAATTTAGAAGATCAAAATCAACTGTACATGATAAAAAAAAAAAAAAAAATATTGTACACGATCAAAAGAAAAAAAAAATACTAGAAGAATAAGGACGATGCCAAACGCCCAAAGGAACATCGTCTTCTCTAACTTCAATCTCTCATCGTCTTTTCCAACTCCAAGCTCTCATCTCCATCCTCCCAATTACTTTGCTAATTGGAACTATACAATACTTACAACAAGAACATAGGTACGTAGAAATGGTTGTGAAGTTTATGGTATTCAATTTCCTATAGTTGTCTTGCTAACCAAACTTGCGCCTAGCATTGTTTTCTTAGCTTCTGCCTTCTTTTTTTTTTTTTTGGCTTTTTGGTTGCAAATCTCCTACCTCAGGGTTGAAAACTTTGATCTTTCTTTCAAACAAGGAAGATTCAGACAGTAACATGAAGAATGTATTCAACTTTATATATATATATATATATATTCTCTTAGTAACTACTGTTTCATTGAGGGAGTACTGGTTTGTTTTGTTGTTGTTCTTATAAGAGGATTAATATACACTGAGGCATATGATTTTTGTTATTATAAGAGAATGGTGTCAATTCACTCTTTGGTTTTCGTATTGAATGGTATCAAACTATCAATGGGAAAGTACATGAAGCCATTTAATTCCAGAATCACATTAATCATGAATTTTGCAGCAGTATGTATATATCCTAATTGGTCAATGTTTTGTCAAGTCTCATAATTACCTTTTGTCTTGTCAGTTGTTACTATTAGTTAGAAATAGAACGACTTGGAGTTACATATAAAAGATGGATCTCATCTGCAATGGGGAGAATGAAAAACCAATGCCCCACTTTCATAGATTTCATGTTAACTAATAGAAAAGAGATGTCAATGGTGATACGAACAGTAAGTTTTTCATCTCACTACTCATGTGAGAATGAGGAGGAATATAATTGAAGGCTCCAGAAGTAGGATGGGTACTGGGAACTCTTGTTCTTCTGCTCGTTCTTCTTCTTTTTTGTTTGTAATCTTTATCGTGTACAATAGATTTTGATTTTCTAAATTTTAATTTTGTTTTTCTTTTATTGAAGATGAGATTAATTTTAAATTAGAAATATGTAAAGTCATATCATTTCCACATCACTTGGTGTTTTGTTGACATCATTCAAACAATAAATCTGAACCATTGAATATTTTAAAATCTAATGGCTCACAAGGTGTGTCGAAACTTGTGTAAAATATGGTGTCCCTTGATCCAGACCCTTATTAATAACATTTATATCACAATAACACAACAATAAGAAGAAACAAAATGTTATACCAAAACTGAATTACGTGAATATGTAAAATATTTAAAAGCAAAAAACATATGAAATTTATGTTAAAGGAAAAACATATTATGTGCGTTCGTCAAAGTAACTGATGAAGAGGGAATCAAGGAATCAGTGATTACCAATCAATCAGCATAAAAGATAGATCAATCAGCATTTAATATCATCATTGTAATCAATATTTCTGTTGTAATTTCTTCCCTATATAAAGGAACTATGAAATGAAATGAGTAGACCATTCTAATCCATTTTTACTTTTACACGTTATCAGCACGCTCAGAGCAAATAGCCAAGAGAAAAAAAAACCAAACCCTAGATTTTTTTTTCTGCCGCACCAATTCCACAAAAAAAAAAAAAAAATCCGGTGCAGATCGGGCACCGCCAGACAACGTCACCATCCTCAACCTAGCCCATCTCGATCCGGCAACAGCTTACCCTCAACCGGCCAGCCTCAGCCTTGACCAGCGCTGTACTCCTTCCCCGACCACCGGATCGGCCCCGCCCCGTCCAGCATCCATCTCCATCGAATTGCTAAGGGCACCCAACTCATCCCATTCGCTCACCTGCAGCACCGCCCTCTCCTCCCAGCAGCCCACAGATCCTAGCAAGGACCCATCCAGCCCACAGAGCCTTCGATCTGCCCAGCGCAGCCCCTGCCACCACGTTGCTGCTCACCTCCGCCTCCGCCTACAGCCTAAACCGGCCTCCACATCCAAATTGGCGCACGAACAGCAGCGCTCGCCCAATATCGCTGCAGACCGGCCTTCACATCCACGCCCTGACACCGGCGCTCGACCATGACCTAGTCAGCCACCTGCAAACCTGATCGATCAGTACCCACCCACCTGCAAACAAAGAACCTGTAGGAAGAAGAAGACGCGAAGAGAGAGAAAGAAGAAAAAAAAAAAAAACAAAGATGGTGACTTGGCTCACAGTATAGAGCCGGCCCAAAGAATAAAAAAAAAAAAAAAAAGTAGGCCAAAGAAAAGGCCCTCGGCCCAGAAAAAAAAAAGGAGAAAAGAAAAAAAAACCATGACCCGGCCCAAGAACAAAAAAAAAAAAAAAGTGGGGTAGTTGAAAAAAAAAAAACCTGCAGGCCCAGAAAAGAAAAATTGTGAGGCCAGAAACAAAAAAAAAAAAAAAAAACAGGCCCTGCAGCCCAACAAATCAGCAGGCCCACCAGAACCCGAAAAAAAAAAAATATCGCTACGCACGCCTGCATCAACACGCGCGTGCGTTAGGATTGTTTTTCTCGAAACCAAGTATGTTCTCTTTTATTTTCATACTATGGTATATTTAATTATTTATAATTAGATTTTTTTTTTAGCATGCTATTTTATTGCTTGTTATATATGTGATATATATTCGTGGAATCTAAAGCATGTGAATTTTATTTATATTTTCTATTTTTAAGCATGCTTTATACCTTATTGTTTATACCTTTATATTTTGTTATTAAGCATGTTTAATTAGATAATTTTGATCATTTTAAGCATGCCTTGTTTTTATGTTTTATATAATTACCTTTAAGCATGATTATATATTTCATTGTTTATGGTTTATTTGTGAAATTTTAAGCATGTTTTTATTTTTATTTACGCTTATATAAATTATGCCTACGCATGCTTTGTATTATGCTATTGTTTATATTTCATTTTACGCATGCTATATTATTGCTATTATTATGTGTAGTATATAACTTGTTGTATATTTGTGAAATTTGAGCATGCCATGTAGTTTTTTAATTATATGCTATATTTAAATGTGCTATGATTATTTTTAATGCAACATATCAATACCGTTTGGCCATGATAATGAAAATTCATGCGCATTATACACACACTTACTGTGATAAAGTATTTTCACATAGCATCGAAAAAAAATGTGACCATTACGAATCTTGGTCTTGAAATCTAATTCATATTTTGGAAAATAATTCACGTGGATGTCTTTATGACTGCGTAATTTATATCTTCTCTCTTGTTTATGTAGATGACTGATCCAACTCGACCTGAATTTGACATTTTGGATTCAGAAGGACTTGAATACCACCGTTGGGTTTCCGATGTAGAAACTGTCTTTGTGGCAAAAGACTACACTGCCACCATCCAAACTCCCACTGACCCAAAAGACGATGGACCGTCTAATAAGGTGAAAGCAAATGTCTTAATGTTTCTGAGGCGACATATTGATCCTAGCTTACGCTGGGAATACCTTCAGTTGAAGACACCCAAAGAACTGTGGGATGCCCTTAAGGGACGTTTTGGGAACATTCATGACACCTTGCTAGCAGAACTGACCGTTCAGTGGAATGAAATCCGCTTGCTTGACTACAAAAAGGTCAATGACTTCAACACGGACATGTTGCGCCTAAAGGCACGTCTAAATTTCTGTGGAAAGGAACTTACAGAAGATGATATGATCCAGAAGACTCTTTCCACTTTTTCTACTTCAGCAATTATACTAGCAAACCAGTATAGGCTGGAGTATGATAACAAAAGAATCACAACTTTCAACAAGCTGATCAACCTATTGCAAGTGGTTGAGAGGCATAATGAGGTTCTTTTGAACAACAATGCAAGGCCCGTTGGGACAAAGAAAATTCCTGAGACTAATTATGGCAAAGTCAAAGGTGGAAAGAACCTCAATGAAAAGAGGGTTGGACGTGCTGATCCCTACCCATGTGGCAACAATGCACCACGTGGCAAGGGACGTGGGGGTCGTGGTATGGGCCATGGAGGCCCTCCCAATGTATGGCTTAGAGATGGTGGTGCTGGCCCTAGTGGTCATGGAAACAAGGTGCAAAAGGCACCCAAGAACCCTTCAGTCAAACCTGGTAGAGTTGGTAATGAACCATGCTATAGGTGTGGAGTCATGGGGCACTGGTACAAGAATTTCCAAGCAAGCAACCTAGTTGCAGCCACTTACAAGAGGTATAGGGAGCCTAAAGAACAAGAGGCTCACTATATAGAAGAAGGAGGCCATGACCCAGACGTCAACCACACATTTGCATACTTCAATGGCAACAAGGAACTTGCTCAGTCAATGGATGCTTCAGATTTTGACTGATCTGCTTTATTTATTTTATTTTCCAAAACAGTGTGAAGGCATAATGCCTCATTTTTAATTAGACTATTACGTAGTCTTAAAGTTTATTTATTTCAATAATTGTTTGAATTAGATTTCTGAACAAGACCTTGATTTGATTATCGTTGGCTTATTAATAAATTTCTGATTTTATTCTGAAGCATTGAATTTATTCAATTTTTATGTACCACACATATTCACATGGTTCGAAAAAGCACTATAAAGATGTAAAGCAATACATCTAGAGAAAAATTATTAGAATTAATGAAAAAAATTATCATTCTACTAAAATAGACATGCTCTAAAGAATATAAGTTATATTTTCAAAATTAATAATATATCCCATTTATTTGTAGGAATGAATAGAGGAGAAATCGAGTGCTTAGTTGATAGTGGGACTACCCACACCATATTAAGGAATAGGCAATTATTTATTGAATTAATAGCCTATAATTCCTCTGTGACTACGATGATTGGATCATCACAAGTAATAAAAGGGCAAGGAACTGTCAAATTTTTGCTGCCTAATGACACAACATTTAAAGTCACAGACGCTCTATATGCACCTAGAGCTAATCGAACCTTGTTAAGTTTCAAAGATATTCGTGCCAACGGTTATCATGTAGAAACACACTATGAGAATAGAACTGAATACCTTTATATTACCTCTAATGAATGTGGAAGGAAATGCATTTTAGAGAAACTTATGAGTCAATCTAGTAGACTGCACCTCACTACGATTCGGATCATTAAATCATATGTTGTCACCAACAATGAAATATGGGACATTGACTCATACAAGCTTTGGCACGACCGCCTAGGGCACCCTGGTCGTGACATGATGATCCATATTTTGAAGAACTCACATGGACATCCCTTCTTTCGAGTGAAAAATAAAATGGGAGAAAAATCCGCCACACTGAAAGGTGTCGGTCCTCGTATTGCTCAAATGCAGCCATTACATTCTGAAGTACCAGAAGCACTACCTCCCTCCCATTATGCCTCATTGACTATTTCAAAGGCACATCACTGGTTTTGCAAAGCCTGCTCTTTAGCAAAAACAGGATCGAGACCTTCCTATGCTAAAGATACAAAACAAAACATTCTATTCTTACAAAGGATACAAGGAGACATCTGTGGACCTATCTATCTAGAATGCGGACCATTCAAGTACTTTATGGTTCTGGTGGATGCCTCGACACGCTGGTCACATGTCGTTTTATTGTCCACAAGAAATGCTGCATTTGCAAAAATCCTAGCACAGATTATACGCTTTAGAGCTCACCACCCTGATCACCCTATCAAGTCTATAAGGCTTGATAATGCTGGAGAGTTTACATCAAAAGCATTTGATGATTATTGCATGTCTATTGGGATCGATATAGAGCATCCTGTACCCCATGTGCATACACAAAATGGTCTCGTAGAAGCCACCATCAAAAGGTTACAGATGGTGGCTAGGGCATTGGTTATGCGCACCAACTTACCTATATCTGCATGGGGTTATGCAATATTGCACGCAGCTTTACTCATTCATTTCAGACCCACTGCTAGCCAACCATTTTCTGTGTACCAGTTGGTAACTGGATATGAGCCTGACATTTCACACTTACGTATATTTGGTTGCGCAGTATATGTGCCTATTGCGCCCCCACAGCGCACTAAAATAGGTCCTCAGAGACGATTAAGTATTTATGTTGGATACGAATCTCCAACAATTATCCGCTATTTGGAACCCTTGACAAGCGATCTCTTTACCGCTAGATTTGCGGATTGTCACTTTGATGAGACAGTCTTCCTGTCGTTAGGGGGAGATAGGAAAAAGGATTTTCCAAGGGAACGACAAGAATTGTCGTGGTTTGTTCCCACTCTGTCTCATTTTAATCCCCGCACTTCACAATGTGAAAGTGAAGTGAAAAGAATAATCGATCTTCAGAACGTAGCAGATTTGATGCCTGATGCGTTTACTGATATTGCAAAAGTGACGAGATCACATATACCAGCTGCAAATGTGCCTGCAAGGTTAGAAGTCCCCAACAAGGGCCACCGTGCCGCAGATAGAGGCACTACAACCACACTTAGTGGAGGTATGGTTGAGGCCATGGCTACTCAAATGAAGAGGGGGAGGCCACTTGGTTCGATTGACACTCACCCAAGGAAGAAGAGGGCGAGTAAGGCACAAACCGATCCATTAATCATCAATGTAGAGAATCCCTCTCATGAGATTGTCTCTGATTATAGTTATGTCCATGAATCAATACTGGAGGACGCTCCGATGTTTAAAATGATTCCAGAGAACAAAGAAATCTCAATGGATTATGAGAGTGCGTATGAGTTGATAGAAAGATCTTCCATACACATTGATGATGTATTTGCATACACTGTTGCTCAAGAAATCATACAGCACGATGATATCGAACCACGCTCGGTTGCAGAATGTCAACAAAGAGCAGATTGGCCTAAATGGAAAGAAGCAATCCAGGCAGAATTAGATTCTCTGACAAAGAGTCTGACAAAGAGACAGGTATTTGGTCCGGTAGTGCTAACCCTACCAAGTGTAAAGCCTGTAAGACATAAATGAGTCTTTGTTACAAAGCGTAATGAGAAGAATGAAGTCCTGAGGTACAAGGCTCACCTTGTGGCACAAGGTTTCTCCCAACGCCCTGGAATTGACTACGAGGAGACATACTCTCCTGTAATGGACGTTATAACGCTCCGCTACTTGGTTAGCCTAGTAGTTTCCGAAGGACTGGAAATGCAGCTCATGGATGTGGTGACTGCATATCTCTATGGGGATCTAGATTCAGAGATATATATGAAAGTGCCTGATGGACTTACATTACCCAAGTCAAGTGACTCTAAACCACGGAATGCGTTTGCAATTAGGTTGAAATGCTCACTTTACGGATTGAAACAATCTGGGCGGATGTGGTATACCCGTCTAAGTGACTACTTGATTGGAAAGGGATATAAGAACGATGAACTATGACCCTGCGTATTCATAAAGAAGACAAGTTCCGGATTTGCAATTGTAGCAGTATATGTCGATGATATGAACATAATAGGTACTCTTGATGAAATAAGAGAAACCGCGAGCTACTTGAAATCCGAATTTGAGATGAAGGATCTTGGGAAAACTCGATTCTGTCTAGGCCTTGAACTAGAACACCGAGTTTGCGGAATACTAATCCACCAGTCTGCGTATGTCCAAAAGATGCTCAGGCGATTTAACATGGACAAAGAGCATCCTGCTAGCACTCCTATGATCGGTCGAAGTTTGGATGCAAGAAAAGATCCATTTCGTCCAAGGGAAGATGACGAAGAGGTGTTGGGAGCTGAAATTCCCTACCTAAGTGCAATAGGCGCATTATTGTACTTAGCCCAATGTACTCGACCAGACATTGCATTCTCAGTGAACTTGTTAGCTAGATTTAGCTCAGCGCCAACGCAGCGTCACTAGAATGGTATCAAGAACATTTTTCGATACCTAAAAGGAACCATTGACTTGGGACTGTTCTTTCCCTACAGAGAGACAAGAGGGACTGCAGATGGAACTGCAATCCCTAAAGGAAATATTGATGGCGAAAGTGCCATTCACTACACCGGAACGCCAAATGATGTTTTGGTTGGTTTTGCTGATGCTGGGTATCTCTCTGACCCACATAAAGGTCGTTCCCAAACTGGTTATGTATTTACCATTGGGAACACGGCGATATCTTAGAGATCAACCAAGCAAACCCTTGTGGCTACCTCCTCGAACCACTCAGAGATCATCACTCTACATGAGGCGGTTCGTGAATGTGTATGGTTAAGAGCTATCATCACACATATTCGAGGGACTCGTGGTTTGAGTTCTACCACTGAAAAGCCTACTTGCATTTATGAGGATAATGCAGCTTGCATCGAACAGATGAAGCTAGGATATATCAAGGGTGATAATACAAAACACATATGGCCAAAGTTTTTCTACAATCAGCAACAACAGGCCCTCCTCAAGATTCAAGTGAATCAAGTAAGGTCTGAGGAGAATGTGGCAGATTTGTTCACCAAATCATTGCCGAAGGCCATATTTGAGAAACATGTGAAAAGCATAGGAATGCAAAGACTTTCCAAGCTCCCTTGATTAATGTAAAGATCAGGGGGAGGTGTAGACGTCAGGGGGAGTCTAACACACACATGTCATTCTCAAATGTAGAAGGTGCGTTGTGCTCTTTTCCTTCGACCAAGTTTTATTTTTTGTCCCACAGGGTTTTTATTGTTACTTGGCAAGGTTTTTAGTGAGGCAACAACTTATGCACCATTTCGTCTTTGACTTGGCACAAGGGGGAGTGTTAAAGGAAAAACATATTATGTGCCTTCGTCAAAGTAACTAACGAAGAGGGAATCAAGGAATCAATGATTACCAATCAATCAGCATAAAAGATAGATCAATCAGCATTTAATATCATCATTGTAATCAATATTTCCGTTGAAATGAAATGAGTAGACCATTCCAATCCATTTTTACTTTTACATTTCTTTGTTTTTCTATAAGCATATAAACAATATTTCGAGTTGAAACCGTTGGATTTCGTGTAGAGCGGCGACCATATCTGATTACGTACATCATCGACCTCGACTATTGAGACGTTTTCTATTCTCAGAGTGGAGAGATTGATCTGTGTGCTCGTGGTTGGAAGCGCAATAGCGGGTAAACAAGTCGAATCTCGGAGATTTGTGTCTTTAATTTTTCGAATAGCTGAGCGCTGTGTTGAGGGCGGACAAGCGACCTGTGCAGCTAACCAACAGCAAGTCTACATCTTGTCCTCGGTTGTTGCTGCCTCTAATATTGGAGGCTTGTTTTTGTTCGGCTTTTGGTCGGAAGTTTTTTATGGGGATGGCCAAATGGAGAGGACGTCCTTCGGACTGGGCGACGTTGATGGGGGCTCCGATGGCTATGAGGCGAGCTCTAGTGACAGCGCAGGGCGTTAGGTTTTGGGCCTCATGATCTGGGCCTGGATTTGGGAGCATCTAGGAGTAGGCCTGATTTTTTTTAGAGAATTGGGCCAGGAGGAGGGTGCTTTGGCTGGGCCTGGCCTGAGAATTTGACATTTTTGGGCGATTTAGGACTCTATAGCCTCTAAAGTACTAGTCATAATTCAAATCATGATTCTATGGAATTAGTAATTATCTCGAGTTGGACTGGAGAAAGCGGCTTATGGATGAGGAATTGACTCTTATTTGTTTGTTGGGAAATAGCTTTCTTTTCGTACTCCACAATTGCGTGCTTGGCGGACAGAGGGTTAGAAGATGATATTTTTCCTCAGAAGACATGGAGTTGTTATTTGTTTATGGGTTCACTTTAAAAGCAGGCTCAAACTGACTTGTAATGAGTTTGCATTACTTAGATAGAAGTTTGATTGTTACTTCCCTTTTTTTCTTGTCTTTAAGTGGATATAGACTCCGGCTTTTTTGCTGGTTATCTAATGCAATGAACATTTATTTCAAAAAAGAAAATAGTTAGGACTTTTCAGGAAAAAAAAAATTGGCAACTCTTTTACGGTGTGTTTAGATGAGAAAATTGGAAAATCTATAGGAATTTATAAATGATGAAATCTACATTTCTATGAATTAAAGTTCTATTAATTGCAATTCTTTTTGTTGAATAAAATCAAATCAACTTGTCATTGATACTCAAGCCAGAGTAGCTATTACATACTTTTTCGCCGTCATCTATAGACAGACAAGAAGTTGTGGTGGTACCACTGTGGTACATAGGGATAAGTCCACTCATTATACATGCATTTATTGCTCCCTTAAGAAAAACAAGCCTATAAACTATGATATCAATATGTCATAGTTTATAGATACAGTACAAACACAAAAAGTGGATCGATCCCTAAAAAAGTAGGGAATTATTAGAGAGAAACAACTAACTAATTAGAGTAACTCTAACAGCTTCTCTATAATTCATGTATAATTAGGAAGCAAAAGTCAAAGCTTTAACATCTTTTTCTTCTCCAACTCTAATAGATTCTCTATTTTATAGCAATCTCTAAAATCTCCATATTCTTTCTTAAAATTTTAGAGATTGCTGTAAATATAGGGAATTTGGTTTTCTCTTTCCTCACTTTCTCTAAAATAGGGATAATAATAGGGAATCTGTTGCAGCAAAAGATGATCATTTTTTCCTAAAGTAGAGAAAAATCAAAATATGAGGAAACTGTTAGAGTTGCTCTTAGAAACCTAATTAGCCAAAACACCCAAAAGCAGCTAGCCCAAAACCCAAGGGAAGAGGTAGAGCCCAAGGCCCAACAAGACCGGCCCAGCCCAACTCTAGCCTTAACTTATCTAAGCGAAAGCGTCGCGCGCACACCGCGATCTCCGTCAACATGCATGACCACCGTGAGCATACCCATCGCTGCCATGACTCAAGGAAGACCACCACATCACCGCGACTCTATCACCCAGAAGACAACGAACCTATGCACCAGTCCCAAACTCCCCCGGATATTTGGACCCCTCCACAACACGCTACCGTCTGATCCCTCGATGCCACCAAGGCTGCCGACGTCCTTGAAACGATGCCCACAACCCCCTTGCAGCAAACATCCTTCAACCTTTGAGCAACTTTATTTGGACTGAAACAAAGGTTGCTTCGATCTCTATTTTTTATGTGTTTCTTTTTCATAGTGAAGTTGTTCTGTCTAGAGATAATAAGGGATTCTGGGTTGTGGATTATAAAGTTTAATAAATCTAGCGGCAGAATATGCTACTAGTTATATGATACATAGAGAATGGTATTATTCTATGAACATCGGCTTGGTATTAATGGATATTTCTATTTTGGGTAATTATCATGCTGAGTACGTTTCTGATTTTATCACTGTTAAAAAATTAATAACCGACGAGACAGGTGATATATCCAGCTACCACACTGCATTATATGGTTGGATAAGTGTCATTGTTTGGGAGAAGACATAGTTGAGTTTTCCAAGTCTCGATCATTTCTGCGGTCTTTCTTGGTTTCCTTCTTTCTTTGATATTTCTAGTTGGTCCTCCTGTGCGAAATTGAACTTCAGATTTGCCAGCACCTCCTTTTTGATATCGTGGAATTTACTCTAATTGCCCTCTTCTAGCTATTGATTCTTTTCCACTGTTACTAGTCTTAGAATTTGGTTAGAAATTACATAAGTTCTTCTTCGAAGGAACAGTGCAAGAGAAAGCTTGACTTAAATAGAGTTACAAATTCGTGGCCACGAAAATTTTGAAAATAAAATGAAAGTTGTTCTCTGTCAATGATCGAAGATGCATCTACTCCCATAAATTTCTAGAAGCATACTTCATTAAGAAATATAGCTCTCTGTGGTTATAGATTTGTAAGAATTGTTCAACCACATTAGTGCAGCAAATGCAAATGGCTCTTACTGTAAGGCTGCTTCTGCTTATTTCCTTAGTATCGAGCTCGTCTGCAGTGAGAAGCCTGCAGTTTTGGTGAAGTTCATAAAATCTCTTTTCTCCAAGTAATCTAATGTCTTTAGAAAGAGTCACGTCTGTGAATATTATCTAGGATTCTAGGGTCGATATTTCATTCTTAACTGTCGTTATAAGCTGTCGTTAAACTCTTCCAGAAAAGGGAAAAAAAAAAAAAACATTCTCAATCAACCACGTCCTGGGCAGAGAGGGGAGATGAAAATACATAATGAAACTGTCCATAAACGTCTTTCAGGCAATGATAACCTAGTAATGGAAAGGGAACCTAGAGACCTTGCTTTCCAGCCATTTTCCAAGATATACTGCAATAAAATTCGCAATCATCATTAGATGAAAGGAATCTACCCCAATTTCTGTACTTGCACAAACTAAATTAACGGTAGAGTAGCAGTGGGTGCTTCTGGTGATTTTGCCTTTGGATTTACGCGACTTGAAACAAAGATTTTTTTTCTTGCTTTCTATATGGTATATGACAAGATACCAAACAGAATGGTAATTTGATACGCAAATGGGGTTAGTCCTGCACCAAAGGGTTCAGTTCTGAATTTGACCGCTGACGATGGTCTAGTTCTTACGAGTCCTCAAGGTGAAGGGCTATGGAGATCTAATCAAACCACACAGAAGATGACAAGCCAGAGAGCTTAAGGTGAAGTGCAATTAATATAATGAAACTTCATGTAACATGATGTCATTTTAATCATCGATGCTGTTCATGTCTTAATTTCATGGAAATTTGGGACACACATAAATTTCTTAAGAACCACCACAGGTGGTCGAGTTGGTAAGAGCCTCCAGGTATGGAGCCCCCACATCCGGGTTCGAATCCCGCCGACGCTTGTTAGAGTTAAATCCCAATATATTCTTGGTGGCCAGGGGGAAAGAAGCATTCTGACAAGATCCCCCGAGCACGGATTGTAGCGTTCTGACATGATCCCCTGAGCACGGATTAGTCTTTGGGCCTAGGAAGTTTTTGAGGACACCGTGTGATTGACAAATAAAAAATATATATACATTTCTTAAGAAAAAAAAATTTTCTATGTTCATGATTTCAACTCAAAATTGTGTGTTATAGCATACAAATTTTTTTTACCAAAATCACATATATTCTGATTTTCGTATCAAAACTTTTTCACCCTCAAATAATTACTTTAAACATTTCTCCAACTTATAAAACTAAAAAATCACAAAACAATTTATTTATATGATTTTCAAAGTCAATCAAAAAAATAGTAAAATTAATAAAGAAAAATTTGTTTGAGGTTTTGATGTTTTGTCAATTGAACCCATTCAAAAAATCTTGTTTTACGAATGATGAGCTTATGATACTTGAGAATTTGAAGAAAAAATATGGTTAACAACGTTTAATAGTTTTGGCATGCTAGCATTACATGGATGTCCCCATAGCCACCTCCATATATGTCAAACTAGAGGTGTCAAATGGCTTGCTTTGGCATGAGGCTTTGGCATGAGCATAGAACGAGCCCGGTCCGTATAATAGCTGCTTGCTCAGGCCGACACAGCCTATTGTTGCGGGCCAGGGTAAGCGGAGGTATATTGATCCATGGGCCGGTCTGTATGACCTGAGCATGACTTATTGCAAGCTGACCCTTTACAAATATGAAATTTTATGTTATTTGAAAATCTTTCTATAATGAGATTTGAATACAAGACCTTTTGTTTTCAAGTTCACTTATGTTGTGTCATTAATGATTTCAAAATATATAAATATATAAATATATATATTTCTATCCTTGTTTTAACTTAATTTCGTTCATGTACATTTGAAGTCATACATGTTCTTATGTAACTAGAAAAAGGTCTGCTAGAGTTTTCTCCCTAGCCACGTTCTAGCAATACCGCCGTTGGAGGTGAGTAGCGGTGTTTGACACCGAGATTGGTCGTGCACGGTTATGAGATTACGGCCTCAAGCCCCCAGGTGAGGTCAGTGGTTTTGGGGGAAGACAGACTGTAATACCCTGAAAAATCCAAATTAAATTCCGTAGATTTTTAGAAATGATTACGCGGACTTGGGAGTGAGTACAAGCTTGGAGAAGTGTGGAATTAGTTCGAACGATTTTGTTTTCGAAATCGAACGTTATTTAGGGGGTCTCAAAAAGTGACTTTTTATACGTACCGAATTTGGGAAAATTTCCTTCATGAAAGTTGTAGATCTCGTCGATACGATCTCGTGCATATGTGGAACGCAAAAATCGGAGTTCGTATGAGAAAGTTATGATCAATTGAAATTTGGGGAAATTTCTATAAATAGAAAAAAAAATCCCGAAAATTTCCATTTTTGGAAATTTTCTGCAGATTTCTCTCCCGAGCTCAGCTACTTCGCCACCTTCGTTCTTCCCCCTCCGGCCACGATAGGTCGAATTGTTGAGTGGGTTTTGTTCACCACACTCCGCCGAGCTAAAAATTGCCCAAAATCGCCGACCTTGGTCCTCCCAACTCCGGCCACCATAGCTCGAATTCTCTGAGGGCTTTTCTATCCCAGAAGACGTGGACGCTACCCTCAAAACCTCTTGCACCGATTCGATCTGTGGAGATCGAATTTTGGAATTTCTGAAACTAGGGCTCTTCGGGTTTCAAACCTTGCGAGGTAAAATTATACTTTTTGGCTCATAATCTGACTTTGGTGTAGTTATGAAACTTTCAATTCGAGTTAAGATGAAGAACTTTCATGTTGGGAGTTTTGTCTAATTTTGACTTTGGATGGGTGGCGGTGCCGCCACTGTGATGGAGGTTTCCGGCGACCTCCGGCTACCCCAAGTAGAGTTTCTGTCCATTTTTGCGTTCTACGTGTCGATACGATCGTCTGCATATATAATTCATAATTTTTGGAGATGATATGATTAAGTTATGAATTTTACGATTTCGATCAATTTCGATTGTTCGATTAATGATCTGTGAAGATCGGACCGTCCGATGGACTTGTAGTTTTGATATGTTGATCGTATGACTGTCCCGATGACTTTGTGAGGTCACGGGTGAAGATCCGACCGTTGGATCTTCGTATAATTGTGGATTAGTATTTTGGAAGGCGATTCGTGAGAATCCGACCGTCGGATTTTCATAAAATTTTGTGGAGATGTTTATAAGGACGATTCAGGAAGATCCGACCGTTGGATCTTCGTGATAAATTAGGAGGATGATCCTAAGGGCGATCTGTGAGGATCCGACCGTTGGATCATCATATAATTTCTATCTGACCGTTAGATCGTCGTTTAATTTTGTTTTATGAGTTGTTGGCTAAGTTATGATCATATTGGATTAGGTGATCGACGGTTTGATTTGGCGGACGATTCGTGAAATCGTTGTTTGAGCTGTTAAGAAGACGCAGCTGGAATTTAGAGGTGAGTAAACCTCACGTGGTTCATATTACGAACCGAGTACCTTTAATTACTTTATTTTCTGTGGTAATTGTGTGAAAATATTTATGGAATAAATATTTGTTTTAAATCATATGAACTTGATCAACTACGGTACATAGGTAAGTAAAATGATTTAATTATACAAAATGAATTTCCCGATTTTCTTGTGTGAACTATAGTTGGTATTAGTGGTCACTCCTGAGTGGGTGATTTCGTATATATATATTTACGTGATTATATACGAATTGGTGTGACATTGAAGAATGTGAAATGGTGATGATTTATTTATTTTGGATTGAGATGTGACGTACCATATTTATATTTGATGAACATGATTGATGAGTTCTTGTTGATATTCATGATTTATATTTGAGGAGGTATAGAGTGGAGAATGTAGGGTTCTGCGGACAGATGTCCGAAGTTCGACGGTTAAGGATAACCAGAGTGTTTGTGTTCTGAGGACGGGGATGTCTGAAGTTCGACGGTTTATTATTAACCGAAGTATTTTGTTCTGAGGACGGGGGTGTCCGAAGTTCGACAGTTTATTTTTAACCGAAGTATTTTGTTCTGAGGACGGGGGTGTCTGAAGTTTGACGGTTTATTATTAACCGAAGTATTTTGTTCTGAGGACGGGGGTGTCCGAAGTTTGACGGTTATTATTAACCGAAGTTGGGTGTCTGTAGGACCAGTGTGGTGTATTGTGATTTAAGGATAGTGAAAATGTATTCCTTGTGGTTTTCCATGAGTGGCTTGATGTCTCTTTGCAGACGTAATACTGTTGAATTATACTTAAATTGTAAGAATTGTAAATTAATAAATCAACAGTTCCTTCTTGTTTACTCATACGAGCTTTGCAAAAAGCTTACCGGGTTTTGTGTTGTTGCAATTCCCGGTACACTATTCAAACGGTGTAGCGGGTAATCCTACAGGACAGAAGAATCAGGAAGGCGATCGAGCTGTGTAGAGTAGCTGCATGTGATACTCTGAATTTCTATTGAGAGGTTTGTTATGCTCATTTAGAGCTTTACAATCTTACTTGTATGAGTGAGTTGTAATAATTAACTTGAGGTTTTCGAGATTTGAATTTTGAGTGGCTTGTGGTGTGGTTGTTCAGAGAAAAAAATTCAGAACGTTTATTTGTTGTAGTTGTTTAATTCATGTTTCGGATTTGAATTTGTTATTCAAAATTCGGGGCGTGACAGTTTGGTATAAGAGCGTAAGGTGCATATTCGGTGATGTGTCAATACCTTCCGAGTGATGGCCCGTCTGCAGCGAATCCCCATCTTGTGCTCTTCGGTATTGGCTAAGTCATTGGGTATGCGTGAGTGTTGGGAGTTGTTTAGGCCGCTAGGTCGTTTTAGGAACGTGAATACCTTCCCTGTAGTATTGACTTGGTAGACCCGGGCTCGGTAGACCCGTTGGACACCTCTATGCCAAACCATGCAAATCTCTATTCTTATTTAAACTCTATCTTGGGGGCACGAGTGATAGCATGCATGCGTCGGCCTTTGTCTCGTCCTGCTATGGCTGTACGAGGCCGATGGGAAGTCCCCAGTCCTATCTCGGCAAGCTATTGGTAGGAGGCGGGACTTAACTAAATACGGTTCGTGAGAAATCCATTAAATTGTGCAAAACACATTAAAACCTATGATGCACGGAAACGCGAAAATGCCCGCGTATCCGTATCGAAACTGGAAACGGGTACGAAACGCCTCGGAAACGTCTCGAAACGCTCGGAAATGCGTATCCGGATTTGGAACGGTTTGGATACGTCCGTATCCAATGCGGAAATGCAGAATGTAAATAAATAGGAAACGTGGGGGTAATAATGACTTTTTACTCTGCAAAATTGAAAAAAAAAATGAAAAAAAAAGAGAGAGAGACGCGACCTCAAACAAAGTTTCTTCTGCAAAAAAGAGACCCAGATCGAGATCGCTCTTCTGCAAAAACGAGACCCAGATCGAGCGACTTCGTCGTTCGGTCGTTCCCCTGGCTTCATCGTTCGGTCGTTCCTTCGTCGTTCGGTCGTTCCTCTTTGGAGTTAGTCATTCGTCGTTCTTCGTTTGTCATTCCTCGTTCGTCGTTCCTCTTCTGGCTTCATTGTTCAGTCGTTCCTCTTCTGCTCGGAATCTTTTCTACACTTGTTCTGATATTGTTATGCGATGTGTGTATACCAGCAACTATGGGCCAACTAGTTCTTATCCTCTTTGCTTTTCTCTCGATCGATCTGTTTAAAAGCATATAGTTCTTTTAATTGGAACTGTATGTTTTATGTTTCATTTTTTTTCTTCTAATTATATATATATATATATATATTTAATTGGCGTTTTTCTTCACGTTTCCGTTTCCTATTACATTTAAGATTTGCCGTTTTCACGTATCCGATCGTATCGAAACGGGTACGAGTAATTGGCGTTTCCTTCACGTTTCTGTTTCCTATTACATTTAAGATTTGCTGTTTTCACGTATCCGATCGTACCGAATCCGGATACTCGTACCCGTTTCGGTGCTTCTTAGATTAAAACCCAGAGTCCCTCTCGATTAATTGATCCCGTTAAGATAATTTATTTTTGCCCATACATCTGCTCTAAATACATGTCTTGATTTTAGGATCTTTTCCCGTATACCCAAAAAGCTTCTGTATTGTGCCCAATTGCCCAACACTTTTGTATTACACTATTATTTTTGGAAAAGATAAATAGGGATAGGTCTATTCAAAATAATGCCTTTTGTATCCTATGTTGATCCGTGGCTCTAGCAATATTATTCGACCCAAAAAAACTTTGCTCTAAACGACAAAAACAAAAACAAGACTAGCCTTCAACATGCCTAAGTTTTTCACCTAACGACTACTTTAACAGGCAGAATCACTGCTACTTGTCCTAATTTTTGGTTTTAAAACTGATTTTTTTCCAGGTGAATAGTACAATTAGAACCTTGGATTTCTATAGGATGCATGCATCTAGATAGTGAAACATAATGACAACTATAATTACGGAAATGTAATGACAACTATATTTGTTGAAGAAGTGGGTGAGCAACCACCTGAATTTATTTATTCAAATATACATACATGCTAAACATTCAGAGCCTCATTCTCAGGTAAACAGCAAAAGGCTGTTTAGCTATCCATAAGAATGAGAACAGATACTTACTTGTAATGAAAGCACGTACACTACTTCACACTTAAACAGGAAGGGAAGCACACTGCTCTACTATTTCAGAGAAGA
This sequence comes from Rosa lucieae, assembly GCA_024704745.1. Taxonomy (NCBI): domain Eukaryota; kingdom Viridiplantae; phylum Streptophyta; class Magnoliopsida; order Rosales; family Rosaceae; genus Rosa; species Rosa lucieae. The sequence continues at coordinate 83,222,779 of CM045496.1, read as the reverse complement.
CTCTTCTGCTCAATTTTCTAATTCTATTTTTCGAATCTAAAACTGATATGGAAATTTTCTAATGCCTCACAACTGAACTTAAAGCTCCTTATATAGGGAGTGGAACTCAAACTAGAATTCAAAACATAAAAATGTACAGAACAACTCCGTGACCTTCTGCTTTCCTGAGTGCTCCTGATGATGGACGTCGTACGGGGAAAAGAAAAAAGCTTTATTAGGTGAGAGGTGAAATGTTTTTTACTTGCCTTTTGAAAAGCAAAAGTAGCCTTTTTAAAAAGTGCTACAGTTGCATCTTTGGTGCTTTTCTTCTTTCACGTGTGGCTTCATCCGTGACTTTACATATTCTCATCTATTTCTGAGTTGTGGCCAAAGTCAAAAGAGTTGTTGTCTGCCTGGGCCATCCTAACAGTTGTTGCATTATCTTCGACATCTGTATCTACGTACATCTTGTAATGGTTGTCTCTTTCAAGCTTTTCTATCCATTGTAAGCACGCCAGTGTCGAGTCTATCTCTTTTCAGGTGAGAGATAGGAATAGGTCACTGCTGACTACGTCAGGGTGATCGTAAGCAATGATTATAGTTTTTTCTCATGCTGCCAGGAAGGTATTGTTGACATCTTCAGAGATGATCTTTTTGATATATTCCAAGGCCATGGCTTTCATCCATGGGATGCTTGAGTTTGGCTGGCCATTGTATCCAACACAGGCTGGTTAAAGATATTTTCTTTGAATAATTCTCACATAATGATATGAAGAAATATACTCAACCTCTCCGTTTGTCTTTTGAATCCATTCTGGAGGAGTGAATCTGAACTTCAGACGAAGCATGCAGTCATTTTTTCTAATGTTCTTGACTGTATTGACAATGATAGGAGGCAAACCTTTTAGATCATCATTTGTTTTAGTCCACAGGTTATGGACAAAACCATTTTCAACAAGCCAAAGCTTGTGTTCTTGAGGATGTTCACTCTGAACATTGACTAAGTATCTTCCAACATATGGTCTTGCAATGATAAAGACAGTTGGAGGAACTCTGTCTTTAGAATTATGACTTCATCCTATCAGACTATGAAATTCATGCCAGTCTGATTTATTAAGTGCCATGATAGGGACCCTAGCACTTTCTGTGCTTTCAAGGAAGTGAATTGTTTCTTTTCTTACAGTACTCTGCTGATACGCTCAAAGCAAGCATATAATTTAACCCTAGAAATATCATTAGTAGTATAAGCAAGTAGGGATCATTCTATTCCGGGGATTGAGGGTACACCTGTCAATGTAAGACAATTTAAACAATTAAAATAAAACAAAGTATAATATTTACACATATAAACACTATTCACGAATTTAGGGGGGTTTTTAGGTTTTTGGTTTGTTTTTCGAAAATTAAAAATAAGAATTAAAACTAAGTATAAACAAAAACACAAATACAAGAATGATATGTAAGAAACAAAGATTAAAACCAAGTTCATGATTAAATTCGAATTAAACCCTACATTGTTCTTCCAAGTCATGTGAAAGGAGTTGATCATGTGAAACATTCGAAAGCAAACGATTTCCCATATTTTACTTTTCATTGCTAATTAATCTAAGTGAAAGCACATAGACTAATCCTATCAAACATGTAATCAAACCCTAGAAAGCTAGTCAATCATACATGTTCAACGCAAGAAGTTCAAAGAAAGGCTATCAACTCAAGTGTACAACTTAGTATGAATAAGTTCACCTAATTGCAATCCTCTTCAATTGAATTCGATTTTTGTCCAAAACCTTTACTACTTTGATTCAAGTTTACACAAAACGAAAAGTCGATTTCATGTTCTCAAAACCTAGCACCAATTATATCAAAACCCTAAGTGTTTGCAACCACATAAGATTAAAATACAAAAGTTATCTATAAAGCAAATTCAATCGAACAATCACACATAAGCAACTATGGAATCATAACATAGAAATCGAAAATCCTTTATTCAATCATAAAATTTCAGATTATAAACCTTGTTCAAACATCAATGTTAACTAGAACAACATCCAACGAAATCAAACAAGGAGAATCAAAAGTGATTACAAGAAAGAAGGTTGAATTACACCGTGAATGGAGAGATGGATGAATGATTCGAACAATGAACAATTGAAACTCGAAAGCAAGCTTCAAAGTACACGGCTTCAAGGTGGAATGGATGATGGTGCTCACGGCCAAAGCTTGCTTCTTTCTTCCTTGCTTGAAAACGCCAAAGTTGCACTAGAGAATGGAGAGAGCTTCCGTGCGTAGAGAGAATTTTCTGAGTTGTGTAGTATTTTTTGAGACGTCTAGGGTGCTTCTATATATAGGGAACGGCAATGCTTGGTCTCCAAGCCGTGAGTTTTCTGATTTTCTTCCAAAGAATTAAATTAATAATTCCACATAGCTTCCACCAATGAGAAATTGCCACATAAGCCCTAGTGTGTCATCCAACCAATCATAAAACTCCAAGAAGATACCCTAATATATTCTTGCCGAAATTCCTTGAATATTTTCTGATTTTCTCCTTATAATTTCGGCCAAAACATATTTAGGGTTTCTAGGAATGAAACCCTATGGATTTAAGATTACACAAGGGGTTTAATCTCTTGTGTAATCTTTTATTTCTTCTTGATTTTCACGCCACCTTCTCTCTCTCCCCTTTGGTTTTCACGGCAAAACAACCCTAGGGTTAGTGTTATGCGTCACAAACCCTAATGTCATGGGCTTTGATGGGCCTTGATCCAATTTGCCGAAAATCCATAGAGTTCTTGGGCTTCGTTGCTTCATCTTCAAGCCTTCTCATCTTCCAACGCAAAACACATTATTTTTCCATTTCTTTTTCATGGTTGCGTTGGAAACTTGCTAGGGAAGCCTTCCTCCATTTCGCAGGGTTTCCTAATTGGATTAGGAAAGCTTATTTCTTCATTTCTGCTCAATTGTGTGGCCCGTTTTCTCTCATATTTGTTCGTCTTGATGTTCGCAAGCTCCTCTTTCCATTCGTGCATTCATTTCCACTTTTTAGCTCGGAGGTCCTGAAAATAGAAACTATACTTAAAATGGAAACTTTCTAAAAATGAAAATAGAAACTTACTAAAATTGAAAAATAGAAACTTTCCTAAACTGAAAAATGGAAACTTGCCGGAAATGAGAAATGAAAACTACAAAAATGGAAACTTTCTACAATAAGGAACTTTCCCAATCAAAGAATGGAAACTTTCCAAAACAGGGATTTTTCAAGGAAATGGCGCAGAAAAATGTAGGGAAATGCAGTTAAAACGTCGCATTAGCACTTCACCAAGAATTAATGTTTAGGCATTCGAGAGTTAATTAAAACACATAATTCACATATACACAAGTAGAACTTGGTTGGAACAATGGTGATGGTTTCTGTTAAGCATGTTTCAAACAAGTATGATTCAAATCCTCACAAGGTATATCCACTCTTTCTTCTCTCAGATCATGGCAATGCTTAAAAGCTTATACACTCAAGTATATGTGAAAGATAGCAAGTGTATCACATAATGTAAGAAACGAAAGCACATGTATAATTTTCTTTAAAGATCTCATGAAAGATATCAACTACTTGCATTGGTGAAAGCTTATACACTCATTGGTGGAAGCTTATACACTCAAGTATATGTGAAAGATAGCAAGTTTATGGAAAGAATTCATTCCTAGAAACCCTAAATATGTTTTGGCCGAAATTATAAGGAGAAAATCAGAAAATATTCAAGGAATTTCGGTAAGAATATATTAGGTTATCTTCCTGGAGTTTTATGATTGGTTGGATGACACACTAGGGCTTATGTGGCAATTTCTCATTGGTGGAAGCTATGTGGAATTATTAATTTAATTCTTTGGAAGAAAATCAGAAAACTCACGGCTTGGAGACCAAGCATTGCCGTTCCCTATATATAGAAGCACCCTAGACGTCTCAAAAAATACTACACAACTCAGAAAATTCTCTCTACGTGCGGAAGCTCTCTCCATTCTCTAGTGCAACTTTGGCGTTTTCAAGCAAGGAAGAAAGAAGCAAGCTTTGGCCGTGAGCACCATCATCCATTCCACCTTGAAGCCGTGTACTTTGAAGCTTGCTTTCGAGTTTCAATTGTTCATTGTTCGAATCATTCATCCATCTCTCCATTCACGGTGTAATTCAACCTTCTTTCTTGTAATCACTTTTGATTCTCCTTGTTTGATTTCGTTGGATGTTGTTCTAGTTAACATTGATGTTTGAACAAGGTTTATAATCTGAAAATTTATGATTGAATGAAGATTTCGATTCATACTTTGTGATTCCAACGTTGCTTATGTGTGATTGTTTGATTGAATTTGCTTTATAGATAAGTTTTGTATTTTAATCTTATGTGGTTGCAAACACTAGGGTTTTGATATAATTGGTGCTAGGTTTAAGAACATGAAATCGACTTTTCATTTTGTGTAAACTTGAATCAAAGTAGTAAAGGTTTTGGACAAAAATCGAATTCAATTGAAGAGGATTGCAATTAGGTGAACTTATTCATACTAAGTTGTACACTTGAGTTGATAGCCTTTCCTTGAACTTCTTGCGTTGAACATGTATGATTGACTAGCTTTCTAGGGTTTGATTACATGTTTGATAGGATTAGTCTTTGTGCTTTCACTTAGATTAATTAGCAATGAAAAGTAAAATATGGGAAATCGTTTGCTTTCGAATGTTTCACATGATCAACTCCTTTCACATGACTTGGAAGAACAATGTAGGGTTTAATTCGAATTTAATCATGAACTTGGTTTTAATCTTTGTTTCTTACATATCATTCTTGTATTTGTGTTTTTGTTTATACTTAGTTTTAATTCTTATTTTTAATTTTTGAAAAACAAACCAAAAACCTAAAAACCCCCCTAAATTCATGAATAGTGTTTATATGTGTAAATATTATACTTTGTTTTATTTTAATTGTTTAAATTGTCTTACATTGACAGGTGTACCCTCAATCCCCGGAATAGAACGATCCCTACTTGCTTATACTACTAATGATATTTCTAGGGTTAAATTATATGCTTGCTTTGAGCGTATCAATTTTTGGCGCCGTTGCCGGGGATTGAAAAATCACTTGTTGAATATATTGTTGTTTTCGTAAATATCTTATATTTGTTCATAATGTGATCGAAAATTTGTAGTTAAATTATTTAGGTTGTTATTTATATTATTGAATATGAGTTTTATTGTGAGTTGTAAATTAAAGAAGGAATAGGTGAAGTCGTGTTTATTAATATTGACCTAAACCACTTATTGGTACCTAATTCAGGTCCCTTAAGGTTGAGGGCGGTCTTTATTAATATTCATTGAACTGTCTTCACACCTAGGACCTTTTTCATCTAAGTAAGTATAGCCTATGTGGGATGGTGTCTAGGAAGGGGACAACGCTCATAACGGGTTTTGAATCCAGAAGTGCTTACAAATGGGCCTAAACCACATTGTAGGAGTAGCTCATGCCAAAATGGATTCTGCCTCTTGTGTTCGCCCTCCCCTACCTGGCCATTTCAGTAAGGTTGCCCAAAGGATGTAGGAGGGACTTTGTGTCTAGACGACTATACTTGGGCCGCACGTCCTCTTGATTTACCACTTGGAATGTAATTCGAAATCAATGATATATATAACAAACGAAAATGTTGTGATTCACTAAGGTATATTGGATTAAACATAGTCTTGAAAAGGGTAGCTGTTTCAGTCCCATTGCACATCGAGACTCCCTGTTCCCGTACCTAAGTGTTGAAAATAATTGTACAGAAAAGGAAAGAACAGAAATATTTGTAAGTATTTTCGTAAAAAGAAGAAAGAAAAGAAAGAAAAAAAAAAAAAAAAAAACTTGTTGTGACGTTTTGTTTCTTGTTCATGTGTGAAAGTTTTTGTATAAAATGTGTCTAATCTTACTAAACAAAAGAAATGTAAAGAATTAATTATAAATATCGTTAAGTTTTTTATTGTTATAAGTATGTAAAATCGTATGAGTAGATAAGGGCCCTTTTGTTAATATTGGCCTTAACCCTTCATTAGTGCCTTTCTGAGGTCTTATGAGGTTGAGGGCGGCTTTTATTAGCATTTGGAGAACTGTCTAACACATGGGTTCTTTTCAAGCTGAGTAAGGGGCATATAGATGGTGTCTTAGGTTGAGACCCTGGGTGATGGGTTCAAATTGGATCTCAGAGATACTACAGACTGTGCCTAAACCACAATGTGGGAGTAGCCGATAGGGGCCTAAACCTCAATGAGGGAGTAGCCTCCGTAGTGTCACCAAAATGAGTCCTCCCTCTCACTTACCTCTTAATCTGGCCATCTAGCCTTCTGAAACAAAGGAAAGCGACTTATGTCTAGGCGACTATCCCTAGATCGTATCTCACCAATAGTAGTGGTTTCTATTGGGCTCGACTTACAACTTGTAATCAATTAAGATATTAACTATATTTGTAAAGATAATAATACACTTGAACATAACCTCCACATGTAAATTGCGTTGTCTAGTGCACTTTATACTTGTATAAACTTCTTCCGTAGTATATTTGTGAAGTTTGTGGATATTTTGTAATTTATACTTCTCTTTATACTTGTATAACTCGTGAATAGTGAAATTGTGAATAGTAACATTTTTTGTATAAATCATTAACTTGTATTTATTTCACTATACAATTTACTAACTTCTTTAAATTTTGATGATGTTCAGGATTTCTATGAATGACCGAGCCTTCTAGACCCTCTACAATCAAAGAAATTGAAGCAAGGCTTGCTCGTTTGAAGAATCCTCAACAACTTGAGTACAATAGCCCTTCTCCTTTGACATTCAAGAATTACACACTTAACGATCAAGGGAAGAGGCTATTTCCTTCTGAGGGGTCTGTATCACCTAGTGTTTCGTCCAACTCACTTACACCTCAAAATTCACCTCCTTGTTCACCAAGAGAAAACGTTAGGATGGCCTCTATCAGAGAACTCTCTTCATCTGTGGTTCAAGAAGGACTTCCTACAAGCATTGTGTACCCTGCCCCTGCTGCAGGGAAGACGGCTGACTTCGAGTTGAAGAGTGGATTGCTTCATAGGCTTCCAACGTTCCATGGCCTCAATATGGAGGACGCCAACAAGCATCTTAGGGAGTTTCAATCCGTGTGTATCAACATGTTACCACAAGGAGCGGATGAGAATATCCTTAAGATGAAGGCATTTCCCTTCTCTCTAGCTGACCGTGCAAAAGATTGGCTCTATGAACTGCCTTCTGGACGAATTACTTCATGGAACACTATGATAAGGCATTCTTAGAGAAGTACTTCCCAGCTTCCAAGATCATCACACTCAGAAAGAAGATAAGTGGAATAAAGCAAGCTCAGGAAGAATCTTATGCTGCTTATTATGAGAGGTTTCAGTCTTTGATTGCCCAATGTCCTCAACATCAGATGAAGGAAGAAACCTTGCTCACTTGCTTCTATGAAGGTCTCCTACCCTTGGAATGTGACATGTTAGATGCTGCAGCTGGGGGAGCCTTTGTGGATAAGTCACCTACTGAAGGGCGAGCCATGATTGAGAATCGAGCCAAAAATGCCCAACAGTATGAAGGTGTAGGTCTCACTACTCGAAGGGTGAATGAGATAGGTACCAATTCGGTCATTGAAGAAAGATTGAACAAACTCACCCTTCTCATGGACCAAGTTGTAAACGCCAAGGGACCAAAGCAAGCTTGTGGAGTATGCTCTATGCAAGGGCACGTGACTGACCAATGCCCCCAACTCAAGGAAAATGGAGAATGGGAATCTGTGAACGCCATAGGAGGATACCAAGGGAACCATGGGGGTCCCCCACGTCCAAGATATGATCCTTATTCGAATACCTACAACCCTGGATGGAGGGACCACCCCAACTTCAAATGGACCAACAATGAGAACACTCAGAATCCCCTTGGAGGAAACTTCCAACGTCCTCAAGCACCACCATCTCAAGGGCCACACTCTCAAGGACCACCCTTTCAAAGGCCTTATATGCAGAATCATCATGCCTCAGGAAATTCGAACTATGATCAGATTATTGAGGCACTCACCAATTCCACTCAAGCCTTGGTTCAGGGACAACAAGCCCATACCAAGGACATTGCAGACCTCAAGAAGCAAATGGGGCAAGTGGTGGACTTCATGACCAAGTTTCATGAGAGTGGTAAGCTTCCGAGCAACACAATTCCAAACCCAAAGGGAGGATTTGAAGGCCCCACCAACTGAGGACACAAAGAGGAAACCACGTCTAGGCTGAGAAGACGTTAAAACCAAGCGCTACTTGGGAGGCAACCCAAGCAAATCAGATTTGCTCTCTTTATCCTTATCTTTTATTTTTTGTTTTTGCTTATTTGTTTTAGTAGCTATTTTCGTAAATTCCATCCCTATATGCTTACTTGTTTCATTGCATGCTTATACTTGATTACATTGAGGACAATGCAATATTTAAGTGTGGGGGAAGAGATTTATACTTTTGTTTTGAGTCATATATATTGAAAAATACAAAAAAAAAAAAATCGAAAAATGTCAAAAATATAAAAATTTTCGTTGCTTTTGTTTTTGTTTTGAGTCTTAGGATGCCCTTTCAACTGTCTAGGATGATTCTATATCTCTGAAATCATGATTAAAAGAGGATCAGAAAATTGAGATGACTTTAAAATGGTATTCTTTGGTTAATTGAGATATATGAAAAATATGTGCCTTGTAGTGGATATGGATTTCGTGAACTTTGGTACAGAATATGAGCATGTTAAGATGAGTTTTGATTCATATAAACCCATGTGAGATATTTGAGCCCATGTCCCTTTTTCTTGGAGTGAATCGAAAAATATATTCTCATTTTCTTGGCGATGTTTTGATGATCTCATTATTCTTTCATCTTGATTGACTACTTGCCATAGATTAAGTTTGATGACTAGAGAATGCTAGAATTCACTCTTGTGCTTGTTGAGACGTTATATCAATACATGGCCCTGATTCTGGAAAGGATAGAGGCAACCTAGGAAGTACCACCATTGCCAAATAAACCTGTGTCCCTAATTGTGCCCGTCGTGGGACTCCCTTAGATAAACCCCTTTGAGCCTACGTTAAGCCTTTTCTTTCATCACCCTTGAAATCTTTAACCTAAACCTTAGTATAGCTATAACCCTACCCTTTGTTCTAAGAACTTAGTGGAGCTAAATTGAGACTTTACTTGAAGATTTTTGGCGTCAATATTGAAGAATAAGAAGAGGTGAAAGTTCAAGTGTGGGGGTAGACTTGTCCATGAATGAAAAATGTATGAAAAAGCCGAGAAAAAGAAAGTGAAAAAGAAAAATGAAAATATGTGTACGGCTAAGAAAAAGAAAAGAAAGAAATATCTATGGATTTTAGTCCCCCATACTTGGTGAGTTTGGAGTTTACTTTGAATTGAAGGCCCATTACAGTAAAATTTGGCCTTTGTCCAACTCATTAGTGACCAAAGGAAGTTTAGAGTGAAGTCTGGGCCCAACATGAAGACATTTGGCCCTTTTATAACACCCCCATGGGATAGTGACGTTTTTGCATACTTGGTGGATCTCTAGAAGTCTCTCTACATTTATATGAGCTCTGCTAGGTTTTTAGGACACTTTGTTAAATTCCTAACCCTTCGTTTCTTTAAACCTTGAGCCATGGCCCCATTACAACCCTTGATAAGACCTTCTTGATCCTTAAGATGGGACAGCCCTTGATGTGGAGATGAGTTACAAGAGTTGAACCTATGGCTTGGGTCCATCTGTGCAAGTAGTTGGTATCCTTCATGAGATCTTTAAAGAAAAATTATACATGTGCTTTCGTTTCTTACATTATGTGATATACTTGCTATCTTTCACATATACTTGAGTGTATAAGCTTTTAAGCATTGCCATGATCTGAGAGAAGAAAGAGTGGATATACCTTGTGAGGATTGAATCATGCTTGTTTGAAACATGCTTAACAGAACCCATCACCATTGTTCCAACCAAGTCTACTTGTGTATATGTAACTTATGTGTTTTAATTAACTCTCGAATGCCTAATTCTTGGTAAAGTGCTAATCTTGGTGTTGTGAAAGTAAGAGATTGCTGAGACAAATAGTTAAAGGGCAATAGAGTCTGTTTTGTGTCAAATCTTTAATTTCCGTTGAGTCGTAGTCATGTCTGTGTTGTGATTTTGCTAAGGGACTAGCAAAAGCTAAGTGTGGGGGAATTTGATAGGAGCATTTTAATGCGACATTTTAACTGCATTTCCCTACATTTTTCTGCGCCATTTCCTTGAAAAATCCTTGTTTTGGAAAGTTTCCATTCTTTGATTGGGAAAGTTCCTTATTGTAGAAAGTTTCCATTTTTGTAATTTTCATTTCTCATTTCTGGCAAGTTTCCATTTTTCAGTTTAGGAAAGTTTCTATTTTTCATTTTTAGTAAGTTTCTATTTTCATTTTTAGAAAGTTTCTATTTTAAGTATAGTTTCTATTTTCAGGACCTCCGAGCTAAAAAGTGGAAATGAATGCACGAATGGAAAGAGGAGCTTGCGAACATCAAGACGAACGAATATGAGAGAAAACGGGCCACACAATTGAGCAGAAATGAAGAAATAAGCTTTCCTAATACAATTAGGAAACCCTGCGAAATGGAGGAAGGCTTCCCTAGCAAGTTTCCAACGCAACCATGAAAAAGAAATGGAAAAATAATGTATTTTGCGTTGGAAAATGAGAAGGCTTGAAGAAGAAGCAACGAGGCCCAAGAACTCTTTGGATTTTCGGCAAAATGGATCAAGGCCCATCAAAGCCCATGACATTAGGGTTTGTGACGCATAACCCTAACCCTAGGGTTGCATTGCCGTGAAAACCAAAGGGGAGAGAGAGAAGGTGGCGTGAAAATCAAGAGGAAATAAAAGATTACACAAGAGATTTTCTAGGGTGAAGTTTATGGAAAGAATTCATTCCTAGAAACCCTAAATATGTTTTGGCCGAAATTATAAGGAGAAAATCAGAAAATATTCAAGGAATTTCGGCAAGAATATATTAGGGTATCTTCTTGGAGTTTTATGATTGGTTGGATGACACACTAGGGCTTATGTGGCAATTTCTCATTGGTGGAAGGTATGTGGAATTATTAATTTAATTCCTTGGAAAAGAAATCAGAATTCACGGCTTGGAGACCAAGACATGCCGTCCCCTATATATATGCATCACCCTAGACGTCTCAAGCATCATAAAAACCACTACACAACTCAAAAAATTCTCTCTACGCGCGGAAGCTCTCTCCATTCTCTAGTGCAACTTTGGCGTTTTCAAGCAAGGAAGAAAGAAGCAAGCTTTGGCCGTGAGCACCATCATCCATTCCACCTTGAAGCCGTGTACTTTGAAGCTTTCTTTCGAGTTTCAATTGTTCATTGTTCGAATCATTCATCCATCTCTCCATTCACAGTGTAATTCAACCTTCTTTCTTGTAATCACTTTTGATTCTCCTTGTTTGATTTCGTTGGATGTTGTTCTAGTTAACATTGATGTTTGAACAAGGTTTATAATCTGAAATTTTATGATTGAATAAAGGATTTTCGATTTCTATGTTGTGATTCCATAGTTGCTTATGTGTGATTGTTCGATTGAATTTGCTTTATAGATAACTTTTGTATTTTAATCTTATGTGGTTGCAAACACTTAGGGTTTTGATATAATTGGTGCTAGGTTTAAGAACATGAAATCGACTTTTCGTTTTGTGTAAACTTGAATCAAAGTAGTAAAGGTTTTGGACAAAAATCGAATTCAATTGAAGAGGATTGCAATTAGGTGAACTTATTCATACTAAGTTGTACACTTGAGTTGATAGCCTTTCCTTGAACTTCTTGCGTTGAACATGTATGATTCACTAGCTTTCTAGAGTTTGATTACATGTTTGATAGGATTAGTCTTTGTTCTTTCACTTAGATTAATTAGCAATGAAAAGTAAAATATGGGAAATCGTTTGCTTTCGAATGTTTCACATGATCAACTCCTTTCACATGACTTGGAAGAACAATGTAGGGTTTAATTCGAATTTAATCATGAACTTGGTTTTAATCTTTGTTTCTTACATATCATTCTTGTATTTGTGTTTTTGTTTATACTTAGTTTTAATTCTTATTTTTAATTTTCGAAAAACAAACCAAAAACCTAAAAACCCCCCTAAATTCGTGAATAGTGTTTATATGTGTAAATATTATACTTTGTTTTATTTTAATTTTTTAAATTGTCTTACATTGACAGGTGTACTCTCAATCCCCGGAATAGAACGATCTCTACTTGCTTATACTACTAATGATATTTCTAGGGTTAAATTATATGCTTGCTTTGAGTGTATGAAGTTCTTCAAACTGTGGTCTACCATTTTCGTAGAGTTCCTCAGCAAGTGCAAAGAGTGCTGGAAACATCAAACCACTGCTCCTTTCCTGAAAAGCAAATAGGAGATTATCCAGAATTGCTTTCTGGTGGTAGGCTTGTCTCGTGCCAGTTCTGAACACAGGAGTATCGAATGTTTGAAGTTCATAATTAAAAACATTTATTACTCCAGTTGGAGTAGGTTTGCTTTTTGGCAAAATAACAGCCTTCAACGGTCTTCATGAGCCTTTACAATCTGCCGTTTGAGACGGGCTAGCCAATCGTTTACCCTGGGATTGATCAGTTGTGGCTAGTCCTTTAAGACTTAGCAGAAACCTTTTGAGGATTTTTTCTTTGGTTTCTATGAGATCCTCTTCAGGGTCATGTTCTTTCCCAGTTCTTCTGTTTATGGGACTACGACCTTCATCGTCATCTTTTTGGCTGAACATTGCCAATTCTCTGGTTAAGGCATCTGGAAGATAATTCTTGTTTCCTGCAATTAATTCAACAACATAATCATATTGGTTAAGAAATAATTGCCAATTTACTAATCTTCCTCTATCAGCAGCTTTATCAAGTTTAAAAGTTTTGAAATTCTTTACTCTAGCACAATCGGTGCGGACAGTAAAGGGTTTTCCAAGAAAAGCTAGAGAATTTAAAATTGTTTTCTTAATAGCCAAAATTTCTTTTTCCCCTGTGGGATAATTCAGTTCTGCAGAGCTGAACTTGCACTACCAAATTTGCAGATCTTTTCAATGTTAGTTCCAGGCATTTTTGCCAGAACCATATCGGACCAATAATTATCGTTCGCATCTGTTTGGAAGATAATTTCATCATTCTCTTCTGGTTGTTGAAGAGGAGGGAGGTTTTTGTAGAGATTTTTTATCAGCTTCACAATTTTGTCATCATCTTCTGTGAAGTTCCATTTTCTCTTGGAACTCGTTTTAGGAGATAACATTGTTGTTAATCCTGAGATCTTGGGGATGAAATCTCTCCCATAATTTATAACACCTAGGAATCTCTCTAGACTCTTGGCATCAAGGATTTTATCTGGGAATTTCCAGATCTTCTCAAGGATATGAGGTTGGAGTTTTATTACTCCATTCTTGATGTTTATTCCTAGGAAATCAACTTCATCGAGGATAAAGAAGATTTTCTTCTCTCCTAGGATAATTCCATGCTGAACTATCAGCTTTACAACCTCATAGAGGTGTTTCATGTGTTCTTCTCTGGTTTTGGAGAAGACAAGAATGTCATCAATATAGACAATGCAGAACTCCGCAACATGTTTGAAGATGTTGTCCATTTTTCTTTGGAAGATTGAGGGAGCTTGCTTTAGACCAAAAGGCATTACCAACCATTCGTAATGACCTTGTGGTGTTCCAAATGCAGTGAGAGGCACCACTCTCAGGATGCATCTTGACTTGCCAAAAACCCGACTTTGCATCGAATTTTGAAAAGACTCTAAGCTGGTTGATCAGTACTCTTACTTGAGCAATTTGATAACCGACTTTGACAGTCTTCTTATTGACATCTCTGTAGTCAATTACCATTCTAGCTTTTCCTCTAAGGTTTTCTGCATGATTTCTCACGTAGAATGCTGGAGCATGATGAGGGCTAGTGGAAGGTTGAATTAATCTCTTGTTCAGGAGATCTTCAATATCTTTTTTGAATTCTTTTTTATCTTCCTCTTTGTACCGAGGAATGGCTTTGACATGACAGATAGCATTCATGTCATGCAATCGCAATTCACAGACCACTGAGTCTTTTTCCCAAAACTTCTGAGGGTCTACATCGATATTCTATTCGAGTAGTTTCTTGATTTTATCAAGAGTGGGAATTTTTTTAGACTCAAGCTTATTCTGAAAGTGCTTGAGGTTATGCTCATGGACGAAACTAGTTTCTTCATCTTCACTAGTTTCTTCTTCTTCTTTTTCAGAAGATTCTTCAACAAGTAATTCTTCTTGTTGCTTGATTTGGAGTATAGGCTCGAATTTGCGTTTATAGGGTTTGTAGGGGGTAAGATCACCACTATTCTGTTGCGATCTCTGATACTGAGTAGTAAAACCAGGACCTACCACACTCTTTGCTTGTGTAAGTCGGTCTGCCCAGAACACCCGTTCTCTTTTTCTGAAGCCTATCGCTTCTTCATCCTGAATAAATCGCTGTTGAAGAATGAAATCATTTCCCAACAAGAAATCTGATCCTTGGCCTTCAGATTGCCAAACATTATGGATGACAAATGTTCCTCCACCAATGGTGATATGAACATTTTTTGCTACTTTATTCATGGTGAGATGACTTCCGTCAAAAGTAACACCAGTAGCTGTTCTTTTCTTATCTTCTTTCCAGAGTTCCTCTGGAACTGCAAATCTTTTTGCAACAATAAATCCTGATCCGTTATCTACAAAGGCATGTAGATGATATTTTTTGTGATCAGGTAATTTTAGTCTAATCTCTATGTAGTTGCTGTATCTACTAGTAGAGACGACCTTCGATTGTTGAAGCTCATTTTCTTGAGCTTGTTCCTTTGGAATGAACGGTTTACATTCTTCGGGAACAATTTCTGGTGGTTCAACCAGTTCGATATCTTCATTGACTTTTTCTTTATCGATGCTTTCTTCCTTTATTTTTGAGGAAGATGGTTCCATGATTTCTTGGAACAAGGTTTCACCCTTCATCTCTTTTTGTTCAGAGAAGTATTCTTCATATTCTTGTTCTACCAGTTGGTTGACAAGACCATTCTTGGTTTTTCTTCTTGCTTCAGCTATGAAGTATTCCTTGTGATAAGTCTTTTTTGACTCTTCACAGAACATAGGGAGACCATTCTTTTCGTGACATAGGCAGTAGTCACAAAAGAATGTACCAGGGTTCACCTGATAAGAAGACATTAAGGATTATGTCTTACTTTCTTCCTAGTTTTTTATTTTCAATACATTCATTTGTCTGGATTCGAAGTACTCTACTTCAGAATCTGTCTCAGACTCAGATGAATCTTCTTCTTTAGACCAGGCAGAGTAAACTGACATGTCGTCTTCTTCATCACCAGAATAGGCTATTTCGTAGCCTTTCATGTTTGCAGATTCTACTATATGCTCATATTCTTCAAAGAGAGGTTTAGTAGACCTTTTGCCCTTTTTCGGGCATTCATTGGCATAGTGCCCTTCAGCTTTGCATAACCAACATCTGCAAGCTTTCTTGCTTGGTTCTTTATGTTGAGGGGTATTCTTATTTTTCTTGAAGAATTTCTTTTTAGGATCTTCATCCTGTTGTTTTTTGTAATTGGAACTTTTCTTGAATTTCCAATTTTTTCTCTCATTACTCTTTTTGAAATTTTTAGAGTAATATTTTTCTTTCTTCTTTCTGTGGAATTTGGATTCATGACATCCCCAATTGGTGGGCATATCCAGTATTCCATAACATAAATTTTCAACTCCTTTGAGTTGATTCTTGGCCATCTTAGCTCTAAGATTGGCTTTACATTGTTCCTTTAATAATTGCTTGATTCTGTCGGCAATTCCTCCAGCTGAAAATCTTTCAATCGGTTTTTCAGCTATGTTTTCTCTCACAGCTGTTCTCCATGGTTCAGGGAGTTTCCTGTGCAACAGGTTGACTAGATCAGTGTTCTCTAGTTCACCAATCGTACAGTAATATTCTTGAAATTCATTCAAGTATTCTTCAAAATATCTCATGTCACAGATTTTGAGAGCATAGATATTTGATTTGGCCGTTTCTTTAGCCTTTTCACTCAAATTTGAGAGATCTCCACAGAACTGATCGTACAGGGGTACTGCAAATTCATACGGAGATTTCGAAGTTTTGATTTCTTCTAGCCATTCTTTTCCTCTTGCTGTTTCTTTGAAAGAGAAGTAATACTTTTTTGCTACTCCGGTGAGAGTAGTTTCAAAGTACATTTGAAGATCAGGAGCTTCAAATTTTCCAAGGGTAAGAGCAGAGGCCATCATCAGGCTATCTACCCATTGGTCAAGAGTTTTTCTCTTGTCTAGAGCTTTGTCCAGATCTAGCCAAATTCCATAGTTGGAAATTGGTACTCTGGGTATCTTTTCCTCTGGGACAAATCTTTGAGAATTTATTTCTCCATTTCTGCCCGTAGAGGCCTTCTGTACAGGGAGTTTAAGCTTTTCTTTTTCTCTAAAGATGGAAGTTTTGGAGCGTTCTCGTTCTTCCATTTCAATATCCTAGTAGGTAAGGAGTTTTCTTTCCCTTCCTAGATTGAATTTTTTCATTTCTTCCATTAGTTTTTCTAATCATTCAGGATTTTCACAATTCTCAGCTTCTTCATAAAGATCATAGAGCTTTTGTGCTCTAAGCATGTTTACTGGTCTGTTTAGATCAGCTTCTAATTCTTCTTAAGTGATAGACTCTGATGGTTCTACAAAGTTTTTTGTACCACTAACACTAGCTTCTTTTCTAGTGCTGTAACTTCTTCTGAGAAGATTTTTGTTTATCCCGATATTTTCAAGATAGACATCACTTTTCTGGTGATTGTCAAAATTTAGACTGATTTCTCCAGTCTTTCTACTTTCATAAATCTTAGCTTTTGCACTCTCTACTGGTAGCTTCGGACCAGATAATTTCCATTCAATAGGAAAAGTTACTTCATTCCAAGTAACCTTGTGAATCTGTTGTGAATGGTTCTTCTGACTGGTGAGGAATCTAGTAGTGAGACCGGGAATGTTTGATATCCTTGTCTTTGGCTCTATTGTGGTGCTGATCAGTTTGTAGTATATTTTGTATACTATGGCCAATTCTTGCATATTATTTTTCATTGATATGCCATCTGTCTTGACTCTTAATCGGAGACAGTGGGCTGCATCCTTCAAGCTGGTTGAGAAATTTGGGAAGCAGTTGAAATAAGCTACTTGATTGCACAAAGACGCTTCAAGTGTTCCCAGCAAACTAGCTTGAAAATCTGTTATTCTATTGTCTTGTAGGACACATAGAACTGAACAGTTTATGCCTTCTCGGGCAAGAAGTTTTATGCCAACTTGGACTGCTCCAATGTGCATAAATTGATACTTTTTTGCTCTTGCTCTGGCAACTTCTTCAGGAGTGACTAGCAGTAGATCTGTTTCTGCTGTTGGGGAAGGGGTTGTGAATTCAAGTAATTTGAAGTGATGGCTATCCATCAGATCAAACGTTCCCCTTTTGTAGATTTGTTTGAAATCTAGCTTTGGAATTGAGGCGTTTTTTACCTCATGCTCGATTTCATTATATTCAAATTCTTCAGCATTTAGGAGTTGTACTCCTTTCTTTTTTCCGAAGATGCTTATCATTTTAACATCTCGAGTTTCTTTCGGATTTTCGTACCAAATACTAGTAGAACTAGTTGATGGATCCAGAAAAATCATATTTGGAACATGATTCTTGTCTGGTTTTTCTAATGGTTTGAATCCATTAGCTTTTTTTTTTACTGTAGGCACTTTCTTGTCCTTCAGTATATTTTTCATAGAATCCAGCGTTTTTTGCTGTTCATTGATTTTTCTACTAACACTTGTTAGCTTTTCTTCTTCCGTTTTTGGAAGTTCCTTGATATAATCTTGTTTGTTTTCCAATTTTTCTCATTGGAGGATTATAGCAGGTATTTTTCTAGATGATTTTGACATCTAGTCAATTCTTGCTGCAGGTTCTGATATTTTTCATTAGACGATTTTAATAGAGAATTCAATCTCTCTATTATTAAATCAGATATTGTCCCCATTGGGGATTCCCCTGCTGAGCTTTTTACAAGCTCTAGTACTAGTGGAGTGCGGATCTAACCAATGCTCAAATAATCAAGAGGTTTTTGTTCCTCTTTGAGTATATATAAGAGATTTTCAATCTCTTATTCTATTTTATAGATTCTTGTTTGAAGTCTAAAGATGATATCCCAGTAGTCGGGAGTTTTCTTTTTTAAGACTATCTCTGAAGTCTTTCAATCTTCGCAACTTTTCTCTTTCTTTTCTCAATTCTTTGCTAGTATTCTTGCAGATAATATTTAACTCAAGTCTGTCAATGATCGAAATTATGAATAGTAATTTGTACTGTTTACCTTTGAAAAACAGAGGATGACTGCTAACATCTGCATATATTAGTAGAAAAGAATACTTTGATTTTAGGGTTTTCAATAATAATACTATTCATCCAACAAAGGGGTATATACACAAGGACAAGAGGAGTAGTCTAACCCTAATAGGAAACAATCATTCCTATAATTACATGATAACCTAAATAAATAAGAATCATAATTACATAAGATTTACAGCTATTCTACACTCCCCCTCAAGTTGGTGCATAGATATCTATCATGCCCAACTTGTCAACTGAGCTGTCAAATATCTTCCTGGACACTCCTTTAGTAAGAACATCAGCTAACTGCTCTTCTGTGTTTATAAATGGAAAACGAATAACCTTTCTATCAAGATTTTCTTTAATAAAATGGCAGTCAACCTCCACATGCTTTGTCCTATCATGCTGAACTGGATTATGTGCAATCTCAATTGCAGCTTTATTATCACAATGCAAATCCATAGGTTGTCTAAGCTTGTAACCTAGATCTTTCAGGACATTACGAATCCATAACATTTCACAGACTCCATGTGCCATACCTCGAAATTCAGCTTCTGCACTTGATCTGGCCACAACTTTCTGTTTCTTGCTACGCCAAGTGACAAGGTTCGTTCCTACAAAAGTGAAGTACCCAGATGTAGAACGCCTGTCAATTTTATCACTAGCCCAATCTGCATCTGTGTATCCCCCAACTTCCAATTCATCCTTTTTCTCAAACAGTAATCCTTTACCTGGCGCCATCTTCAAATACCTCAAAATCTGAAAAACTGCATCCATATGTTCTTCACTAGGACAATGCATAAACTGACTGACAACACTCACAGCATACACAATATCAGGTCTAGTATGTGAAAGATAAATCAACCTTCCTACAAGACGTTGATACCTTCCTTTATCAGTTGGAATTTGATCAGGATAAATGGCAAGTCTGTGATTCATCTCAATGGGTGTCTCAATTGGACTGCAGTCCAGCATCCCCGTTTCAGTAAGTAAGTCAAGAACATACTTCCTCTGTGACAGTGAAATTCCCTTCTTAGTCCTTGCAACTTCAATACCCAGAAAATACTTCAGTTGCCCCAGATCCTTCATTTCAAACTCCTTTGACAGATACTTTTGTAACTCATTCATCTCTTTCGGATCATCCTCTGTAACAATCATGTCATCAACATACACAATAAGAGCTGTAATCTTACCATTCTTGCGCTTGATAAACAAGGTATGGTCAGAATTGCTCTGTCTGTACCCAAAGGCTCTCATGGACTTTGAAAATCTCCCAAACCAGGCTCTTGGAGATTGCTTCAGGCCATACAAAGACTTCTTCAATTTACACACCTTGCCAACTTTACTTGGGTAATTCTTAACACCTGGGGGCACATCCATGTACACTTCTTCTTCCAAATTCCCATTAAGAAACGCATTCTTCACATCAAACTGCTGTAAGGGCCAATCTTTGTTTGCTGCAAGTGAGATTAGAATCCAAACAGTATTGATCTTTGCCACAGGTGTAAAAGTCTCCTCATAATCAATCCATCTGCATTAAGCTTCACAGTAAATACCCAACGACACCCTACAGTCTTCTTTCCAACCGGCATAGGTACTAGTTCCCATGTTGCATTCTTTTGAAGAACTTCCAATTCTTCAGTCATTGCCTTTGTCCATTTTGGATCCGTCAATGCATCCTGCACGTTACTAGGAATAGATACAATAGATAATTGATCAATAACAAGTGCATGTGACCCAGAAATCCTATGGTTAGACATAAAATTAGCTATAGGGTATTTAGCTTTGGCTTTGATATCTGGTTCATATTGTTTCTTAGGAATTCCCTTGGTAACCCTTTGTGATTTCCTAGGTTCGACACTTTCTAACCCAGAAGATTCATTAAAGTTTAGGGGTACCTGAGGAGAATCATTCTGACCGGGATCTTCAGTTGGTGATGTAGAAGGGGGAATATCTTGTGTGTGAGCTTCAGATACGTCTTGATTTTGATTCAAACTATCCAGAAAAGTCGTCTCTTCTGTCTCGGAATTCACAACACTCTGTTCGGCAGTTACATTTTCTGTTTCGGAATTCACAACACTCTGTTCGGCAGTGGCATTTTCTGTTTCGGAATTCGAAACACTTTGTTCGGCAGTCGCATTGTCTATTTCGGAATTCACAATGCTCTGTTCGGCAACTGCATTTTCTGTTTCCAAATTTCTACCCTCAAATGTATCCTCCAAATTTTCCAAGTCTTCAAAGACATCAAAATCAATAATAGAACGAGGATTCCCTTCACAACCTCTCTCCCCCTGAAGGGAAGACTGAGAAGCTCCCCCTGAGTAATAAGGCTCGGATTCACGAAAAGCAACATCAAGAGAGACATGTAAAGTGCCAGTAAGGGGATCATAACATCGATAACCTTTCTGGAAGTCAGCATAACCAACAAAGATACACTTACGGGCACGGGGATCAAGCATGTTGCGTTGAGGCTCGGGAATATGAACATATGCTGTGCACCCAAACACCCGGGGCTCCAAATTAGGCATAGAAGGGATGGTCAAAAATGTATGAAGCTTCTGATGAGGATTCTGAAACTCAATCACCAGTGAAGGAGTACGGTTGATAAGATATGCTGCAGATTTTACTACTTCTCCCCAATAGGACCGAGGTACATTCATGCCAAATAAGGAAGCACGAACAACTTCCACCAACTGCCTGTTCTTCCGTTCTGCTAACCCATTCTGTTGAGGAGTATAAGAATTGGAGGTTTGATGACGAATTCCATGTGACCGGCAAAACTCAATCATAGGGCCATTCACAAACTCTCCACCATTGTCAGACTGAAACACTCTGATGGATTGTTGATACTGAGTTGCCACCATTTTGTGAAATTCGATAAACATTCCAAATACATCACTCTTATTCTTCAGTAATGACACCCATGTCATGCGAGTGCAATCATCAATAAACGTTACAAAATACCGAGCTCCAGAAAGAAAAGGAATCTTTGCAGGACCCCAGACATCAGAGTGAATTTTCATAAAAGGAACAGGACTTTTATTAAGACTTGATGAATATGAAATACGGTGGCTCTTGGCCAGTTCACAAATGTCACAATGGAAATCCAAATCACTGGCAACCGAAAACAAATGAGGTTGCAGCTTCTTAAGATAACTAAAAGATAGATGACCTAAACGGCGATGCCATAACCATACTGCTTCCTTTGCATTCTCTACTCCATTAATCTGATTAGCTTGCCCCAAAAGATGCTTCTGGTTTTCTCCAGTCTCTGTCAGATCCAGGTAGTATAATTTTCCCCTTCTAACACCATAACCAAGAATCCGCCGAGTCAGAATGTCTTGAAACACACAGAAAGATGGATAGAAGGTCACAATACATGCAAGTGCTAAAATAATCTGACCAACAGATAGGAGATTATAAGCTAGTGAGGGAACAACTAGGACAGATTCAAGGGTTAAGGTATCAGATACAACAATAGAACCTTCTCCGGTGACCGGAGTTGGAGTACCATCAGCAATAGAGACAATATTTTGAGAGGAACGCCTAAGGTTTTTCACAAGACTAGGGTCATTGGTCATATGATCAAATGCTCCTGTATCAATTATCCATGTATTATTCAAAGTAGCCTTACCCTTCATACCTGACTGCGCTACATTAGCGGAGGCATTGTCAAGATGCTCTTCCTCTGTAGTAGCAATAGCCGCCTTGCCCGGATTCTTTTTCGGTTTCCTGGTGAAGTCCACCAATCAGGGTAGCCAATCACTTCATAGCACCGCTCCTTGGTATGACCTACTTCCCCACAGACAACACATTTTTTGTTTGCGTATGGGTTTGGTTTGTCATGAGGATGGCGTGGAGAAGGACCTGAGAAGCCTGGAGGAGGACATGGTCGGCGTTGAACGGCCATAACAGAAGATTCGGCTTCAATTGCAGGTCCGGCTATTGAGGAATTTGGGGTTTTTTTTTTTTTTTTTTTTTTTCAGGTTTGGTTCTTCTAGGGTTTCAAAAATTCAGGGATGGCTTGATTTTAATGGTGGTGGTACGCAGCGGTTTGTGGTGTGCTTTGGGATTCAGGATTCAGGATTCAGGATTTAGGTTTCAAAGGATGCAGGCAAGTTCAAAGGATTGAACCTGCTTTGATACCAAGTAGAAAAGAATACTTTGATTTTAGGGTTTTCAATAATAATACTATTCATCCCACAAAGGGGTATATATACAAGGACAAGAGGAGTAGTCTAACCCTAATAGGAAACAATCATTCCTATAATTACATGATAACCTAAATAAATAAGAATCATAATTACATAAGATTTACAGCTATTCTACAATATTTAAACAAATAAAACTCTGATGGGTCCACCACGTTTTCAACAAAAGTTTATAATGTAGAAACTGAAATAGACAGCAAAACAACAAACATCAGGGAAGGGTATTGATGGTAGGAATTCTGATAAGATGGGTAGGTAGGAAGGAAAGGGGGAAAAGGTTGTATAAAGAGGAACAAAAATAAGACATTGGGGTGTATGAGAAGTATTTTCATAGATCAGGGGTGTATGAACATTAACCCTTGATTTTATTGATCCTGAATACCTCTTGGCAATACCGTATTGATGTTTTGATTCTATTGGTAGTTGGGATTACACTGTATAGTCTTTTTCTTTTCCCTCTGTCTTCTTTATTTGAGAATATTTTCCCCGTCTTCTAATCTGCAATAGAATCACAAATATCTGGCGGGTTCTTGTTTCTCTCTTTTTCTTCTCCATGTGATGGACCAGTGGTGTCGGTATCAAATTATCAATTTCCCCGACCAAAATAATTTGAAATTGCCAAACCAAACCAAATCAAGATAGGTGATATCCAGCTACCGCATTGCATTATTGAGGTTGATAAAATGTCCTTTTGTTTGGGAGAAGAGTAGAATTTTCAAAGTGTCCGTCTTCCATTCCAGTTCTTAATCACTTGTCCGTAGTCTTTCTTTTCTAGTTGGTTCTACTATCACACAGATTTGACAGCATCTCCTTTATTGATTCATATTCAGTACGTATATATTCACACACCTTCGGGCTGCACTTGTCCTGTTCTTAGTCTTCATAGTTATATGACTCTTTATTTTGCTTCTCGTCTTTTTTTATGAGATTTGTGGTACATATAACTTGACGGTACTTGAACATTTTACAACTACTTGAGTCATGGAGTCCTGTTTCTGTACACACGCATTTTGTAGGAACTTATATAGGTGCTTCCTAGGAGGAAACAAAAGAGAGAGGTCCACCTACATAGAATCGTAAGACGAGTCAAGCAAGAAAATTTCGAGAATGACATGAAAATAGGTCAATTGAAATATTAACAACACAAACGAGAAAGGTCTTCCGACATAGGCCAAGAACATTGGTACAGATACCATTGTTCGTGTCAAGGCGGTTCAATAACATTTTCTTCTCCCATTACTTTCAAGTCAAGACCCAACTTCGATTTGTTGTAGGAGAATAGAATTGTGTGTTATCATTGATAATAGGAGCCCTTTAAATAGGGAGTTACAAGGTACCCAAAAGGTAATAGAATCCGATTACAATTGAATACCTAAAACACATTCCTATTACAACTCTAAACCCTAGTTTGTAGAAGCACACATTATGTCGATATCCTTCAACACTCCCCCTTGTGCCGCTCAAACTTGGTGATGACTCTTTGATTGTTGCCTCGTTAAAAACCTTGCCAGGTAACAAAAACCCTGTGGGACAAAAATAACCCTGGTCGAAGGACAAAAAGAGCACAACATGTCCTTCACTCTTCGAGATCGAACATGTAGACATCATGCCTCCCCCTGATGTCAATATCTCCCCCTGATTGCTACAATCATGGGAGTTTGGATAACTTTCTCAATCCGATGCTCTTCACATGTTTCTCGAAGGTGGATTTTGGTAACGACTTAGTAAATAAGTCCGCTACATTATCCTCTTATCGGATTTGGTTCACTTCACTATTTAGAAGTGCTTGTTGTCATTTTGATGGAGGGGAGGAGGAGCACGGAAGGTGGCATTTTGCCTTATGGGGTCCGATCCCACACTTCCGTCGTCTCTTTTTTCTGTAGGGATAGAACAAGTCCATATCAATCGTACCTCTCAAATATCGAAAGATTGTCTTTATACCAATCTAATGGTGTTGCGTTGGCGCGGGGCTATGTCTAGCCAACAAGTTCATAATAATTTAGGTGTCCGGTCTTGTATTGTGCTAAGTACAATAATGCGCCTATTGTACATAAGTAAGCACTTCTGCTATTAACACGTCTTCGTCATCATCCCTGGGACGAAATGGATCCCTTTTAGGGCCAAGACTACGGACGACCATGGTGCATCTTTGACTTTATCAAAAATGTCTCTTGACACGGTATACAAGTTCTGAATTTAGACAAAACCGTGTTCTCCCAAGGTTATTCCTCTCAAACTTGGATTTCAGGTGTTCAGCGGTTTCCCTTAACTCTCAAGGGTTCCAATTATGTTTATCAACATAAACCACGACCATTGCAAATCCGGAACTTGTCATGGAAACGCGTGGGCATAGTTCATCATATCCATTCCCAATCAAGTAGTCATTTTAGTGAGCATTTCAACCTAAAAAAAAATGCGCTCCATGGTCTAGAGCCACTTGACTTGGGTAAATAAAGTCCACAAGAAGCTTCATTATATTATGTATCTAGATCCCCATAGAGATACGTAGTGACCACATTCGTAAGCTGCATGTTCAGTTATTTGGAAACTACCAAACTGACAAGGTAGTGGAGTGCAATGACATCCATTACGAGAGAATATGTCTTCTCGTAGTCGATTCCAGGGCGTTGTTAGAAACCTTGCGCCATAAGGCGAGATTACCATCTCTTTTTCTCATCACGCTATCTAACGAAGACCTATTAATGTCAATAGGTTTTATGTTATGAGGTGTTGGCATCTCAGGCTCGAAATCCTTCCTCTTCGTTAGTGAATCCAATTGAACCTGGATCGCATCTTTCCATTTAGGCCAAGTTTCTCTACGTTGGCATTCTTCAACGGAGTAAGGTTCTTTATTATTGGTCTCAATAATTCCACGTCCTCATGTACAATAGTGTAGTTCGTAGAGATCTCTATATTTTCAGGAATTGGTTCTGACATTGAGGCGTCCCCCAATGATGTCTCTTGGACATAACCACAATCCAAAATATTCTCATGAGACGGATTTTGAGTATCAATGATCAATGGATCAAGTTGTGCCAAACTCGCTCTCTTCTTAAGGTGAGAATCCATCGAACCTATGGGTCTCCTACTCTCTCTAGCGGAACCCATGGCCTATGATGCCATTATGCCACCTTTGTGGCGTCACCATACTACCATCCATGGTAGTGGTGTAGTACCCATCTTCTCTGGGTGGCACCATGTCCTCTTGTGGGGACATCAATCCTTGCTGGCATGTTTGCAGCAGGTATATGTGATCTCGTCACTTTTAGGGGATCAAGATGAGACATAGTGGGGACAGACCACGACAATTCCTGTCGTTCCAGTTGAACATTGACGTTCTAATCTCCCCCTAACGACGGGAAGACTGTCTCATCAAAGTGACAATTCGCAAATCCAACGAAATATAGATCGCCTGTCAATGGTTCTACATAGCGGACTTATTGTTGGAGACTCATGTCCAACAAATATATATATGCATTCGTTGTAATGACTCATGTTGATGCGCTGTGGCGACGCAATTGGCACATGAACCGCACACTCAAATATGCATAAATACGAGATATTAAACTCGAACCCAGTTACTAGCTTTAACGCAAATAAAAGTTGAGTGGTTGGTATGAGTCGTAGACGAATTAGCATAGCTGCATGCGTTATTGCATAACCCAAGCGAAAATATTGGTGCGCATTACCAATGTCTGGGCTACCATTGTAGTCGTTTAATGGTGGCTTTTTCGCGAGA
Source organism: Rosa lucieae (assembly GCA_024704745.1). Lineage (NCBI taxonomy): Eukaryota > Viridiplantae > Streptophyta > Magnoliopsida > Rosales > Rosaceae > Rosa > Rosa lucieae. The sequence continues at coordinate 83,196,391 of CM045496.1, read as the reverse complement.
CCAATTGGGTGTGTACATGGGAATATGATACTTGATATCAATACCCAATGATATGCAATAGTCATCGAAAACTGTCGATGTAAACTCTCTAGCATTATCAAGTCAAATTGACTGAATGGGATGATCTGGGTAGTGAGCTCGTACCCATATGTTATGTGCTAGGAGTGTAGTATAAGCAACATTACGAGTGGATAATGGCACAACACGTGACCAGCGTGTTTGCGTATCAACCAACACCATAAAACATCTATATGGTCCGCAAGTTGGTTGATCAAATTCATAGAATTCCCTTAGATTCTTTGTGAGAATGGAATTATTTCCTCAATCTCCTTTGCATAGGATGGTCTCAATCCTAAATAACAGGCTTTACAGAACGAAATATGGGCTTTATAATCAACCAATAAGGGTTTTGGTGAAGCCATAGTGTCACAATAGACTTGAGAAGTAGAGAGAGGAGTTTATGGCGTCAATGCCATGTATTTGCCGCAGGGGGTAGGCGGCACCGGCCATGTATGGCCTGTCTTTGCACAATCATGGCGCCATGAGGCGCATGTGCAGCTCCTCGAACCAATTCTTGGTTCTTACTTTTCTTCGTTCTGAAAATGGATGTCCGTGTAAAGTCTTTAATACACGGATCATCATGTCAAAGCCTTTTTGTGTCAAAATCCCATAAGTCGTCTCTCATGACATAGTTGGATTCAATAACTCAAATAGTGGTTGCATACAACCCACTAGAGCGGCACATAAGTTTCTCTAATACTCGTTTATTGTCCGTAGTCATTAGAGGTGATGCAAAGGAACTCTGTCCATTCTCATAATGTGTTTCCACATGAAAACCATTGGCTCTTATATAATAAAGTTCGAATTAAGGTATGTCCAAGACATTAAGTAAAAGAATTGACACTTTATTAATAGCCAATGATTACATCAAAGTTTCCAAAGTCTAATCCAAAATAAAATCAAAGTAAGACACATTGTAGTCACTCTATCCGTTTGGTAACTCCAATCAAATATGACCAGGAAAGTGGAGAGAGATGTTGGTGGAGCGAGGCTCTCTTAAGTACTAATAATCTCAATGACTTTCCTAGACATCACATTTTATTGGGTCTGCCACATAAGAAAGAGTTAATACAATTGTCATTTATTGACTAAGGCAAATTGCCATTACAAAAGTTCTTGGTGTTTGGACCCAAAATGAACATTTTGCCCTGACAAGGCACGTCTTGGATAAATTAAGCCAATATCAGTGGCTCAAGCTATATATTGTCGACAAGTTCGAAATATATATTTAGAGGCTAAATAAAGCCTACTATGGAAACATGAAAAGTCAACTTTAGCACATTTTCCTACTTCGGCTAGGAGAAACCGAGCTAAACAAGGAAGGAGGGGTGGCAGACTAAGCAAATGAAATCTAAATGAGCTGAAACTTTCCAGATTCATTCTAGACATCCTAAGGATCATTTCTTATGAAGAGTTCTAGAGCTAGTTTTTAGTGGAAGGCCTTCAAAAGATCAGTCCAATTTTCTGCAGAAGCAAAACTGGAAAACTGGACCTGTAAGAGATCCAGCAGCATTTCAGGCCCAACCACATGGAATAAAGCTCTGAAAATTTGTCACAATGATCTACACTCATTATGGATCATTTGATATGAAGAAGTCGAAGGCCCATTTTGAGTTCTTGGTGGAGATATAGCTGCAGCAAAAAAAGGAGCAGAAAATGCTTAAACCTAACATTCCATTAGTGTTTTAAGTGCTTAAACCTAACATCCCATTATCTCATAAGTGCTCCATAATCTCATAAGTGCTCCATTATGATTTATTTAAAGGCCAAATAGTGTTGCTTGGAAGCCTATAAATAGAGGCTAAGAGAACAAAGGAAGACACAAACAAACAAATTCATTCAACAACAAACATCTCTAAGATGATCTAAGTTCTCTCTAGAGCAACCTCTCTAAGAGCAACTCCTCTCCTTCTCTTTCTCTTATCGGTGATCACACTCTAAGTCCTAGTCTCCTCAGGAGCTGACTATTAGTGCCCCCAAACCCTCTGTCAACGTGCTTCGATCCTAGTCTCCTCGGGAGCCGATTGTAGTACCGCGACCAACCAACACATTCACAACAAACATCTCTAAGATGATCTAAGTTCTCTCTAGAGCAACCTCTCTAAGAGCAACTCCTCTCCTTCTCTTTCTCTTACCGGTGATCACACTCCTAGTCCTAGTCTTCTCAGAAGCCGACTTTCAGTGCCACCAAACCCTCTGTCAACGTGCTTCGATCCTAGTCTCCTCGGGAGCCGATTGTAGTACCACGACCAAAGACAAACCAACACATTCACAACATCAAAACATCTCTAAGATGATCTAAGTTCTCTCTAGAGCAACCTCTCTAAGAGCAACTCCTCTCCTTCTCTTTCTCTTACCGGTGATCACACTCCTAGTCCTAGTCTTCTCAGAAGCCGACTTTCAGTGCCACCAAACCCAAACCAGCCAAGCAAGGGTAACGCCCTAGCAACCCAGCCAAGCTAAAGTCACACTTTAGCAAGTTCTCCTCACTTCCTAGTGGTTCTCGCTCTACTCGATCTACAACATCGAGTATCGATTGTGATTTTTGAAGAAGCTCAGCAAAAGTCCTCACCACGAGGCACAAAGAATCCTGCGACGAGGTTGGTGCTCTCCTCGTCCACAATCGCTTGAAAGAAGTCAGGTCAAGGGACACCCCCGACGACCGCACCCGAACGGTGCTGGCACGCCCGCACAAGAAAAGAGACTGTTGACCAGCTGCAACAAAATTGGAGCCAAACATTTTGGCACACCCAGTGGGACAAGGTTAGAAGTTTTTTTTCTTGAGACACATTCAACCACCGGGCTTCAAAACAAACATTTTGGCACGCCCAGTGGGACAAGGTTAGAAGTTTTTTTTCTTGAGACACATTCAACCACCGGGCTTCAAAACAAACATTTTGGCACGCCCAGTGGGACAAGGTTAGAATTTTTTCTCTCTTGAAGACATTCAACCACCGGACTTCAAAACAAACATTTTGGCACACCCGGTGGGACTACATCAGAAGCTTTTCTCTTTAAGCACATTCAACCACCGGACTTCAAAACAAACATTTTGGCACGCCCAGTGGGACAAGGTTAGAATTTTTTTTCTCTTGAAGAAATTCAACCATCGGGCTTCAAAACAAACATTTTGGCACGCCCAGTGGGACCACATCAGAAGTTTTTCTCTTGAAGCACATTCAACCACCGGGCTTCAAAACAAACATTTTGGCACGCCCAGTGGGACTACACCAGAGTCTTTTTGTGTTCACCATCATTGGGATGCCAGAGGAAAATCTTTACCAAAAGAAATTCCTGAAGTCATGCCTGTTTTTCTTAAGAAGAAGAAGTGCAAATTCCTAAACTTCTCAAAGCACAAAGCCTCCAGTTACAAGCCACATAAAACTGATGGTGACGTCGCTGCTGCAGATGACGAGGCGACGATAGAAGGCTATGTGCCCATTCCCATTCCAGAGAATGTGAGCATAGAAGAGCGGCTTGATATCCTTCAAAAGAATTCTACCGCATACCATGAGAATCTGAGAAAAGCCCTCGCGGAGGACCGTCGACGGCTCGATGAGTTCAGGATTTTGGTCGAGAGGCTCGAGTTGGGGGTACAACAAACACAAGGCGAATTGGAACATCAAGAACCTGCTCGCGAAGAGGTCATTTCTGAAACTAACTTGCCTATAGGTGGCAATCAACTTAAGGGTCTCATTGGTGAGTCACAACCTTACATAGAGGTTGTGCATAGAGAAGACGGTCCACAAGAATGTTCTTCTGACAATGAAATTGTCTCTGAACAGATAGCTGATTTCTCCACTGATCAAGCCAAATACGTGGCTACTGATCAGATGCATGGGGGGCAAGATATGGCCCATGATCATCCCTTTGATCAAAAGAAGCAAGTTCATGATCATTTTAATTGTGACTCTGCTACTGGACGTCTTGGTGAAGGTGATCAAAATCAGAGCCAACTTAATTATCAATTAAGTTTTGGTCTACAGAAGCCAATTTGTGGCTTTATTAATCAATTCAACTTGAAGTTCTTCAAGTATGATTCAAGGCCAGGCGGTGGCTTTAATATATGTGGAGGGCACATCTACAACCCACGTTCAAGTGAAGCTCTTGATGTGGAGAATTCAGACCAGCAAGTGGTCGTCTATAATGGCCAATCTGTGGCTAATCCTGAAGACACCATGTTCTATGACATGGTAGTTGGCGACAAAGCCGATCTTGGGACACCGTCATCTTCCAAATTACAATTGAAGATCATGCCTCGTCAATCAACAAAGATACTTGGGGGGCAAGAATACCCCTCTCACGAGCCAAATTCCTCCAAATTCTTCAACGAGAAGTATCTTTGTTCTTTTCTTACAAGCTCTCACAGGAGGAATTTTTACCCTACAAATTTTGATACATCGGAGCTTGGAGTGAAGCATAGATGGCCTCCCCCGTGGCCTTTTGGAGGTTAGCCAAACATAGTGCTGCTAACTTCTTTCTTTGTTTTTAAATTTCCTGTCAATTTTCAGTTTTCACTTTTATTTTCGTCATTTGTGAATCATAACGGAATAGGTGAGGTCTCTTTTGTTAATATTGGCCTAAACTCCTTATTGGTGCCTAGTTCAGGTCCCTTAAGGTTAAGGGAGGCTTTCATTAACACTTGTTGAACTGTCTTCACACTTATGACCTTTCTCATCTTAGTAAGTATAGCCTATGTGAAATGGTGTCTAGAAAGGGGACAACGTTCATGACAGGTTCTTGAATCCAGAAGTGCGTGCAAATGGGCCTAAACCACTATGTGGGAGTAGCTCATGCCAAAATGGATTATACCTCTCTTGTTCGCCCTCCCCCACCTGGCCATTTCAGTAAGGTTGCCCAAAGGATTTGAAAAGAAAATTGGTGTCTAGACGACTATACTTGGGCCGCATGTCTAAACCTTGATTCACAATGTCTTATTAAAAAAAAATAGAAAAATACAAAATACAAAAAGATTTTCAAATTTGTGCGTCGCGGAGGATGTAAAAAATTGTGTTCTTGCCTAACAGTGGCTGGAACTTGCTAATATACTTAAGAGGCCATTGGTATTGGTCTGGGCACATATACAAGAGGCATTTAATATGCCTAGTATGGTATTAGCAGTGGAGGAGGTCAAATCAATATTTTTGCCAATAACTGTGGCGAAAGCTGGGTTACAAATTGTTGGCAGCGAAGTGGTTTTAATTACATGGCCTCGCAAAGGATGGTTCGCGAAGGAAGACTGGCGATTAATATATGTATGCTCACTGTTCATATATATATAATTAAGAGGGAGAGAGGCCACTATTCAAGTAATTTCAATCAAGCCAATACAAGTGGCTTTGGAGCAACGACATTATAAGAGCAGTGCTGATTCAAGACCTCTTCAGTCAAGACGGAGACCTTTGACTTCGAGGTCTGGGGGGCAATGTTTGGACCCAAAATGAACATTTTGCCCTGACAAGGCACGTCTTGGATAAATTAAGCCAATATCATTGGCTCAAGCTATATATTGTCGACAAGTTCGAAATATATATTTAGAGGCTAAATAAAGCCTACTATGGAAACATGAAAAGTCAACTTTAGCACATTTTCCTACTTCGGCTAGGAGAAACCGAGCTAAACAAGGAAGCAGGGGTGGCAGACTAACCAAATGAAATCTAAATGAGCTGAAACTTTCCAGATTAATTCTACACATCCTAAGGATCATTTCTTATGCAGAGTTCTAGAGCTAGTTTTTAGTGGAAGGCCTTCAAAAGATCAGTCCAATTTTCTGCAGAAGCAAAACTGGAAAACTGGACCTGTAAGCGGTCCAGCAGTATTTCCGGCCCAACCACATGGAAGAAAGCTCTGAAAATTTGTCACAATGATCTACACTCATTATGGATCATTTGATATGAAGAAGTCGAAGGCCCATTTTGAGTTCTTGGTGGAGATATAGCTGCAGCAAAAAAAGGAGCAGAAAATGCTTAAACCTAACATTCCATTAGTGTTTTAAGTGCTTAAACCTAACATCCCATTATCTCATAAGTGCTCCATAATCTCATAAGTGCTCCATCATGATCCCATTAAGTGCTCCATTATGATTTATTTAAAGGCCAAATAGTGTTGCTTGGAAGCCTATAAATAGAGGCTAAGAGAACAAAGGAAGACACAAACAAACAAATTCATTCAACAACAAACATCTCTAAGATGATCTAAGTTCTCTCTAGAGCAACCTCTCTAAGAGCAACTCCTCTCCTTCTCTTTCTCTTATCGGTGATCACACTCTAAGTCCTAGTCTCCTCAGGAGCTGACTATTAGTGCCACCAAACCCTCTGTCAACGTGCTTCGATCCTAGTCTCCTCGGGAGCCGATTGTAGTACCGCGACCAACCAACACATTCACAACAAACATCTCTAAGATGATCTAAGTTCTCTCTAGAGCAACCTCTCTAAGAGAAACTCCTCTCCTTCTCTTTCTCTTACCGGTGATCACACTCCTAGTCCTAGTCTTCTCAGAAGCCGACTTTCAGTGCCACCAAACCCTCTGTCAACGTGCTTCGATCCTAGTCTCCTCGGGAGCCGATTGTAGTACCATGACCAAAGACAAACCAACACATTCACAACATCAAAACATCTCTAAGATGATCTAAGTTCTCTCTAGAGCAACCTCTCTAAGAGCAACTCCTCTCCTTCTCTTTCTCTTACCGGTGATCACACTCCTAGTCCTAGTCTTCTCAGAAGCCGACTTTCAGTGCCACCAAACCCAAACCAGCCAAGTAAGGGTAACGCCCTAGCAACCCAGCCAAGCTAAAGTCACGCTTTAGCAAGTTCTCCTCACTTCCTAGTGGTTCTTGCTCTACTCGATCTACAACATCGAGTATCGATTGTGATTTTCAAGAAGCTCAGCAAAAGTCCTAGCCACGAGGCACAAAGAATCCCACGACGAGGTTGGTGCTCTCCTCGTCCACAATCGCTTGAAAGAAGTCAGGTCAAGGGACACCCCCGACGACCGCACCCGAACGGTGCTGGCACGCCCGCGCAAGAAAAGAGACTGTTGACCAGCTGCAACAAAATTGGAGCCAAACATTTTGGCACGCTTCTATCGTCTCACTGGGCGTGCCAAAATGTTTGGCTCCAATTTTGTTGCAGCTGGTCAACAGTCTCTTTTCTTGCGCGGGCGTGCCAGCACCGTTCGGGTGCGGTCGTCGGGGGTGTCCCTTGACCTGACTTCTTTCAAGCGATTGTGGACGAGGAGAGCACCAACCTCGTCGTGGGATTCTTTGTGCCTCGTGGCGAGAACTTTTGCTGAGCTTCTTGAAAATCACAATCGATACTCGATGTTGTAGATCGAGTAGAGCGAGAACCACTAGGAAGTGAGGAGAACTTGCTAAAGCGTGACTTTAGCTTGGCTGGGTTGCTAGGGCGTTACCCTTGCTTGGCTGGTTCTGTAACCGTTGTGGTCGCGGCACTACCGTCGGCTCCCGAGGAGACTAGGACCGAAGTACGTTGGCAGAGGGTTTGGTGGCACTGAAAGTCGGCTTCTGGGAAGACTAGGACTAGGAGTGTGATCACCGGTAAGAGAAAGAGAAGGAGAGGAGTTGCTCTTAGAGAGGTTGCTCTAGAGAGAACTTAGATCATCTTAGAGATGTTTGTTGTTGAATGAATTCGTTTGTTGGTCGCAGCACTACCGTCGGCTCCCAAGGAGACTAGGACCGAAGTACGTTGACAGAGGGTTTGGTGGCACTGATAGTCGGCTCCTGAGGAGACTAGGACTAGGAGTGTGATCACCGGTAAGAGAAAGAGAAGGAGAGGAGTTGCTCTTAGAGAGGTTGCTCTAGAGGGAACTTAGATCATCTTAGAGATGTTTGTTGTGAATGTGTTGGTTTGTCTTGGTCGCGGCACTACCGTCGGCTCTCGAGGAGACTAGGACCGAAGTACGTTGACAGAGGATTTGGTGGCACTGAAAGTCGACTCCTCAGGAGACTAGGACTTGGAGTGTGATCACCGGTAAGAGAAAGAGAAGGAGAGAAGTTGCTCTTAGAGAGGTTGCTCTAGAGAGAACTTAGATCATCTTAGAGATGTTTTGATGTTGTGAATGTGTTGGTTTCGTGTGTTGGTTTCTTTTGGTCGTGGTACTACAATCGGCTCCCGAGGAGACTAGGATCGAAGCACGTTGACAGAGGGTTTGGTGGCACTGATAGTCGGCTTCTGAGAAGACTAGGACTAGGAGTGTGATCACCGCTAAGAGAAAGAGAAGGAGAGGAGTTGCTCTTAGAGAGGTTGCTCTAGAGAGAACTTAGATTATCTTAGAGATGTTTGTTGTTGAATGAATTGGTCTCTTTTGGTCGTGGTACTACAATCGGCTCCCGAGGAGACTAGGATCGAAGCACGTTGACAGAGGGTTTGGTGGCACTGAAAGTCGGCTTCTAAGAAGACTAGGACTAGGAGTGTGATCACCGGTAAGAGAAAGAGAAGGAGAGGAGTTGCTCTAGAGAGAACTTAGATCATCTTAGAGATGTTTGTTGTTGAATGAATTGGTTTGTGTCCTTTGTTCTCTTAGCCTATATTTATAGGCTTCCAAGCAACACTATTTGGCCTTTAAATAAATCATAATGGAGCACTTAATGGGATCATGATGGAGCACTTATGAGATTATGGAGCACTTATGAGATAATGGGATGTTAGGTTTAAGCACTTAAAACACTAATGGAATGTTAGGTTTAAGCACTTTCTGCTCCTTTTTTCGCTGCAGCTATATCTCTACCAAGAACTCAAAATGGGCCTTCGACTTCTTCATATCAAATGATCCATAATGAGTATAGATCATTGTGACAAATTTTCAAAGCTTTCTTCCATGTGGTTGGGCCGGAAATTCTGCTGGACCTCTTACAGGTCCAGTTTTCCAGTTTTGCTTCTGCAGAAAATTGGACTGATCTTTTGAAGGCCTTCCACTAAAAACTAGCTCTATAACTCTGCATAAGAAATGATCCTTAGGATGTCTAGAATGAATCTGGAAAGTTTCAGCTCATTTAGATTTCATTTGGTTAGTCTGCCACCCCTGCTTCCTTGTTTAGCTCGGTTTCTCCTAGCCGAAGTAGGAAAATGTGCTAAAGTTGACTTTTCATGTTTCCATAGTAGGCTTTATTTAGCCTCTAAATATATATTTCGAACTTGTCGACAATATAGCTCTTGAGCCACTGATATTGGCTCAATTTCTCCAAGACGTGCCTTGTCAGGCCAAAATGTTCATTTTGGGTCCAAACACTTGGAAAAATAAAAAGGACTAATCTAATCAAAGTCTGTTGCATCCATTTGCACTTCATTTTCAGATTTGAAGTCCTCTATGGTGAGATTGACATCTCCACCATCTTCTTCTTCTTCTGCAAGGTACACTTCTTGCTCTCTCAGGTCCCTATATGCCCTGTATCTTGCAGCTAGTTCCTCACTTGCCTTGCATTGCTTGAACCAATGCTCAATTGATCCACATCGATGACACTCATCATTGCGGTTGCCTCCCTTTAATTGAGGCGCACGTTGTGCACATTGCGGGCGTTCCCTAGAAGGGTTGGTGCCACTACCACGACCCATTAAGCCACCATTACGGCTAGGGATACCACGACCCCCTCTCCCACGTGTGGAATTACCACCACGTGTATCCACACCAAACTTACGGTTTCCTTCCTGGTTAGGGCGGTTATATGAGCTCATACGTCCCTCATGACCCCCATTCTTAGGGTACCGCTCCTTGCGCCCTCCTTTGGGTGAATTATAATTCGCCTCATGAACAGGCCCGGCCCTGCCCAAGGGCAGGATTGGCGACGGCCCAGGGCACAAAGACAGTGGGGGCACACAATTTTTATATATAAAACTATATATATGTAGTTATGTACAAAAATATATATATATATATATAATTGTATATTGAATTACCAATAATTATATATGTTAGGAGTGGAGAAATTGTCTGCCATTTGCTATTTGCTATTAGTTTATAGGGTTATTGGAGGGGAAAAAGTGGTCACTTGCTATTAGTTTATAGGGTTAGTCCACAATGTGCAGATGAAAGTGGAAAAAGTGACCGGCATTTGAGCACGCCTCTATTGAGAATTGGTATCATGCGTATGAAAAGCATACTACTGGCAAGACTGCAAGAGATGGATGTCTTGCAACGGGCAAATCTTGAAACCCAGCAAGCATTTTCTTTAAATTGGTTGCAATGGCTGCTCAAATCCAGATTTCCATTTTCCAGGTATTGTTCTATGCTCCACTGTTTATTAATTATCATTCAAAGTGATTTCTAACAACCTACTCATTCATCAGTTTTCCATTTTGAATTTTCAATATTAGGTGCAACTCAGCAATTGGAAGGTGGATATGCAAGTCAATCTTGATCAGAAATGAAAAACAAGAAAGAAAAAAATTGATTCCAAATTTCCAGGTTTTATTGTTCCATCACTTCTATCAGTTCTATGCTAAAGTGTTTATCATTCAAAGTTTAGTATTTTGCTTTCTTGTTTGAGTATTGTCTAGCTAGTTTCATTGTTTCAATAATGTTTCCTCGGAAACAACTCTCGGGTTCTCAAAAAAGAAAAAGAAAGAAAAGAGAAGAAGAAATTATTCAATCTCAACGGGGATCTTTAGATAAATATTTTGTTAAAGAAACAAATGAATCTGTTGAAGATCATGTTGAGAATTTAGTAAATGAACCTGAACTACAAATTCATTCTAATGAGTTTGTAGAAAATCAGAATGTGGTAAACGAAGAACCTAATGATATAGGTGAAAATGAAAGTGACGAAACAGAAAATAATGAAAATCTTTGCCATGATGAAATTATTGCCAATAAACTTGAATGATTGAAATCATCAGCTGATTTGAATATTTTTGATCCTAGCACTACAAAAAAAAATTGCAATAGCCACGGCGCCCTGCCGTAGCGAAAAGCTGTTTTGCCGTGGCAAAAAAGCATTTGCGACGGCTCTGCGATGGCAAAGCTTCTGACGCCGTTGGTGGCGTCGCCAATATCTTTAGCCACGGCAAAATGCCGTCGCAGACCACTTTTGCGACGGCAAAGATCTTTGCGACACTTACTCTGCGACGGTTTCATGCTACCCCTAATGCCGTCGCCATTACAAAATATACTACGGCAAATTGCCGTCGCAGCATAATTAATATTAAGATAATTATATTACTTCCCGCCAAAATTTGTTTCCTACCAAATTTGTTTCCCGCCAATTTTTTTTTGCTGCCAAACTAATTTGCTTCCCGCCAATTTTTCAATAGCAAATTTTGCTACGGTCTCGTTGCCGTAGCTTCGGTGTGGTGTTATATAGAAATATATTCTTGGCTACGGCAATTCACCGATGCTAGTAGCCAACCAATATTTTTTTTTTTAACAAAACCTGTATTTTTGCAATATCCAAAAATGGGATAAAAATATCAATACACAACACATATATTGTTCATTAACTCATCTATTTCATTGCAATGTAATTAAGTTGTTGCACTATCAGTATAGGTAATTAAAAGAAGTACAAATTAAGTTATGCCCAAAACCAAGTTCCTAATGAAGACAACCAAGAGTAACACTTAACAAAAATATGCAATAACATATTGAAACTTAGCCCATTGCTCTATCACTGCTTGAATCTGGATTCCCTTCTTCTCCTACAGACTCCCTCCGAATTTCATGGTCACTAGTTGCATCTGAAACCTAAGACATCAAAAAAAAAAAAAAATTAGATATATCATGTATGGCTTTGCATATCACCCTTTTTCAATATCACACCATAACCCAATTCCAATAACCAAACACGCAGATTCGCAAGTTGCATCATTTTTTATAATCATATTACAAAGAGAATGACAGTATGAGAGGAAATTTCAAACCAAGTGTCATCAAAGCTAGTGTTTCTTTTACAAGTTGATCTAGTATGTATATTCATCATTGATAAAATAACAGCAAAGGGGAAACAATCAAATAATAGAACAATTGTAGGACTGAGGACACTTGAAACAATTGTAGGACTGAGGACATATATGATCATAATAAAACATTATCATCGACCTGCCTACTATACACATACAGAACTAACAAAAGTGACATACTTAAACAAGGAAAAACATCCCACTAAAAAGACCTTTTAGAGACCTTTATACAAAACCAACATATGATCTATATAGGGAAGCATATTAAACTAAACAATTCTTGTCAAAGCTGAATAGATCTTATCACCAACTATATATTTCTTGTCAAAACAAACTGAAATCTCAATGTCTCCGCATTACTTCATATTTCTTGTCTTGCTATATTATCTCATCAATACCATCTAATAAATTGTGCACATCAAATAAGAGCTAAATATTCAAACAATTATTCTTGTGATGACAAACCTGTCCATTTTGATCTATGCCTCTCTTCTCTTTGTTCTCCAAAAAATCAATTCGAGCTTGTAGCATATTAAGCTGATCCTGAAACTTTTTTGCCACAGATTCAGTTACTTTCTGTATTATATCATCATGGTTTCAGAGGAATTTGGTGCATGTGGGTAGACAAATCTTCTAGGCACGGCAGATCCATAGGTGCGACAATATCCATGGCCATCCTCTCCAATCAATTCATGAAATATACGGTCTTTGACAGCCTGAAGGTTCCTTTGGTCCTCAGGTTCTAATAAAAGTCATTTTTCATATTCTTCCTACATTCAAGTATAGAATTACCAGCTTGAAAAGAACATATAAATTAGAAACTGAAACATTATCATACAATATACTAAAAATAAAGCTTACAATGACTTCAACTACTTCCGGTTTTGACTGGTCTCGTGCTTTTTTCCACACATTCATCTTATCAGTTTCTTCTCCATTTTGCTCCATCTATCAAATGCAAAATAATAGCAAACTGAATCTATAATATTCCAATCCAAATTTACATATTTTCAGATTTCAATACAAGAATCAAATTTATAGATGAAATGGAAAAAAGAAGAAACTCATCTCCTACCGAAGAAACACATAAATGTAGAATGCAGTGGAATACCTCAAATCGTAATTGAGCAAAGTGTTTTCGACCAGTAGTATGAACTGGTCCACGAAGCTCCCTATTGATAGAATTTCTTCTTGCTATCATCTGCAACATCAATGTCAAGGTTAAATGGTAGTGATTCTGGTATTCGATAATCTATTTATAAATATTGTGCCACTAATACCTTAGCTTCCTCACTACTCCAATAGGCAACTAGCTCACTCCATTGCTCTGTCACAATATTGGCAGGAACTTTTGAAAGAATATCTGGATCTTCTTTGTTTTTCTCAAAGAAGTTGAGTTTCGTTTTGCTTTTATGATCCTTCCACAGACTATTGCAACATCTCAAACATACAGTTTTATATCCTTCTGGAACATTCAGCAAATTATCCTACGAAACATTTATACATTGAATCAAGTTTTTTTTTTCTTTCATTCAAGTGTTTACCAACAAATATAAATGACATATGTACCTTAACTTCTTTCCATATTCCATCTTTCACTTCAGCTCCAACAGACTTCCAATCAATTATTGTAAGGGGAATTCTTTGCCCATCCCTTACAATTTGTCCTAACTGCGACTTTAATTGGGCAGCCCTATCTCCCACAGGTTGGAAGGTAGAATCAAACTTGATTTCGACTTTAACTCCAGTATTCCATTCTGAGATACCCTTATTTTGACCTCTGGAACTTTCAGCAGTAGCTTGTACTTCCATCTCTAACCAAGTTTTAAAAATATGAAATTGTAACTTTAAAACAAAAAAGATACTACATTACAAATATATTAGATATTGATGTACCTGCTGGTGGAGATGGTAGTGCAGGGGGTGGCGGTGGTGGAGGAGGTGGAGGAGGTGGAGGGGAAGGAGATGGTGGTGGCAATCTTGAAGACGGTGATGGCTGTTGTGATGAGGAAATGCTATTGCTTGAAGATTGAGAGCTGTTGGAACTCAAATATTCAGACATGGTGCGCGGTCGACCAATCTTCCTTTTCTTCATGGTTAACTGAAAAAGGACATTTACAATTATATGAGAACATAATGTTTCGAATCGAAATAACCAACAAGTTTTATATGATAGAAATACCACAGTTTATTATAAATTGAAATGACAGAATCACATTCCATTGTCCAAAAAAGACCGTAATTAATATCATATATTCCATACACGAATACCAAGTTTCAACAAACAAAAAAGACCTATGCACACAAAAATCTACACCTATAAGTGCCATCTTAACCTACATCTACTATATTACAAGTTACGGTCTCAATCATCCATTTCAACATCCATTGACTCGCTTGAAATACTAGCTTCTTCAGTATTGTTATTTGCACAAGGGATAAGTGTTACGTCCCGAACCTAGAATTTACTATTTACTTTCGTGTTGGACGGTAATTGTTAAATATTTTCAATTTTGAACCTTCTTGAGTGTTTTAGTGGCCCTAAAAGTTGACTTTTTATTCGGGTCAAAATTTGAGAAAATGTTCTTCATGAAAGTTGTAGGGGACGTTAAACCGAGCGCGTGCATATGTGGTTCGTAAAAATCGGACTTCGTATGCAAGAGTTATGGCTGAAATAGTAAAGTTACTGTTCATGGTAACTTTTTGATATAAAAAGGAAATTACCCGGGTAGGTTTCCAGTTTCAGAAACCCACCCAGCTCTTTCTCTCTCCTCTCCCCCGATCTCTCTTCTCCGGTTCGCCCCATTCCCTTCCTCCTCCGATTGCCGGCGATTCCGGCCACCACAGGGCGTGCCACCGGTCACCAGAGGAGCGCCTCCTCCCTCCGAGCACCCCAGCAGCCTTGGTTTTCCAAGATTTGGCCGGAAAACCACGGATCGAAGCCAAAACCACTCCGGCTGCAGTTTGAGGATTTTGACGATTTCCGGCGATTCCGGCCACCTCCGGTCCCCATCTTTCTGTCGAAGGTTTGGTTTTCATCACTGATTATTTCCCCTATGGTCTTGTAATACGATTTGAAGTATAGAGGCCGGATCGAATTAGGGTTCTTGAATTTTCTGGGTTTGTGTTCTTGGATCGATTTCGACTGTTTGTAGTTGTTATTTGTAAATGTTGTAGTTATGAAGTGGAATCAGTGTGTTGAGTAGGTGTTGTACCTGAAATTTGGTGGCCGGAGGTGGAGGTTGGCCACCGGCACGTGAAACCCACGCACCGCCACTGTAGGTGGCGCGTGAAATAGGGTTTTGGCCGGAAATTGTGACTGTTGAACATGTATTCGATCCATTTTACATCTAGTTAATTAATCGAAGCTTGGAAATCGATTTGGAAGTGATTTGAATATAAATTTTGATGGTTGATCAAGAAAATTGGTGAAATTATTAAACGAATTATGAGGAATCCATCCATCGGATTTCCTCGGTTTGGCCTTTGAGCCTATATATTAAGGAGATAATATTATTGAAGAAGATTGGGAGGAATTGGACAATAAAGTGGATATTAGGGTTGATTTTAATTAATCCAATTTAATCTTCCAACCCGAAATTTAAGTTACGAACGTTCTATTGTACAGGACGTGAGGAGGATTCCCTCGAGGAGAGTTTGGAGCGACTGCAAGCTTAGCCGTACTTTGTGAGTGGACGTTTGTTTTAAATAAGTGATGCATGCATATATTTATTAAAGCTTATTCTATTTAGTTAACATGTTTTTCCGAGCATATAAAGTTGATTGCAAATTATCTCATGGATTTACTTTTAAATAATGATTCTCATGGAATAATTATGATTTTTACCGGTTGTGAGCTTCGGTTATTAAGTTGTTATGCTCGGATTCGAATTTAATTGAGGTTGATTTTCAACGAATGGTTTTCGTTGTGATTTTCGGATTTATACAATTTATATTATATTCCTATTCGTGGATTTGAGATTTTCTTTTTTTTGGAAAGATTTTCGAAATGGGATTTCGATGGAATTATTTTCTTGTTTATTTATTTGATCATTGGTTTTGGCATTGGGAATGCCTCATTGACAACCTATTTATTCCTTTAGCGTGTGGGACACGCTGATAATTTATATGACTTTACGGAATTTCCGGGTACGGTTGGGAATCGTACCCGTGTTGTCTTTATACGTGGGACATGGGGAAGCTTTATGGATTTATCGGTTTTTTTAACCACCATACCCAGGGTCGCTATATATATATTATATTACTGGCTAGCCTATTAGTACTCCTCCCTACTTACTATGTGTTCGTAGGTGAGTAGAGGAGAGCATGGGATGCTCAAGAGTGTGGGACACTCCGACCCGAGCCAATAAGGCTCCCTTCTTTCGTATGGTGAACGTCTTTCCCCATCTTTTATTATGATTTGACTAGCGGGGCTAGTCCGGTTTATTTTATCCAGCGGGGCTGGAATGTTTTGCACGAGTTGTGAATTTAAAGAAATACGTTTTATAAACGTTGCATGCATCGAGACTTTATATTATAAATTGTGGGAAAGTATAAATTTATATTCATTTATACTTACTTATTTTGTCCACTCACTCTAACGTTTTTATGTACTTTCCCCTGGGCCCTTTGGTTTAATTGCCCAGATCACAGTGTTGCGGACCGGCATAGGAGCGGAGGCTAGTACCACCTTTGTCATCCATTCTCAGTAGGTTATTGATTGACCTACTTATTGTATTATATTCCGAGTCTGTTCCTTAGATTGCTCTGAATACTTGTTGAGAGTGGATTTATACATATGTATAATTATGTGTGTAAGAGAGTGGTTTATTTGGGAGGTTGTTGAACATTTGAGTTGCCGGGTTGTATTTGTTTAAGATGTTTTGGTTGTGAAGGTTGATGTTTTTATTTGGAATATTTTGGATTGTTGCTAGGAAGCAGGGTGGCTTCAAGCATAGAACTTAAATTATATTGAGGAGTGTTTTCAGCAGGTTTAGGGTTGCCCATTTTTAGGGAAGGTTCTGTCGAATTTTCTCGAAAAGTGGGTCCCGCAGGTCCACCTAGGACTTTAGGAGGGTAATTCCGGGGTGGGTCCTGACAGTTGGTATCAGAGCATTAGGTTTCCCGTTTCCTGTCATTTATACTACTTTATACAATTGAGGACATCTAGTATCTTCCGAGTGATGGCCCGACCGCGGCGGATCCCCATCGTGTGCTCTTCGATACTAGTGTGTTCTTCAAGTGTATAAGGTAGTTGTCCTAGTATCTTCGTTGTGAGTCATCTAATTCTCTCTTAATCTCAGGTACTATGCCTCCTAGACGCCGGACTCGTGGGGAGACCCCTCCCATTCCAGGAGATGAGCATACTCCTGCAGGAATAGCGGAAGCGTTGGGACGTATTGTGCAGCAGTTGCTGCAGCGCTTCCAGGCTCCAGAACTGACTTTACCATGGAGCGAGCGAAGAGGCATGGAGCTTATAGCTTCTCTCATGCTCCTGAGGCTATGGATGCCCAGAATTGGTTGAACAAAATGGAGAGAGTCTTCACTCAAATCCATTGCCCTGAGGATCGAAAAGTGGGCTTAGCGGTGGATTTTCTGGATGGTGTGGCTTTTGATTGGTGGTCTTATATGAGCAGGGATTTAGAGATTGATGGCCCAATCACTTGGGAACAGTTCAAAGAGCACTTTACTGAGAGATATTATGGCACAGCTATCCGGGATAGGATGAAATATGAGTTCTTGCATCTACAGAAAGGGGACATGACCGTAACAGAGTTTGAGCAGCGGTTCACCCAGCTAGCCCAGTTTGTGCCTGATATGGTTAGCACTGAGAGGGAGCGGATTTATAGGTTTGTGGATGCTTTGGGGGGTAAGTATTCTGACCAGCTGACAGGAGTGCCATTTAGTGATTATACTGAGGTCGTTAATGCTGCTTTACGACTTGAGACTAGTATATGTCTGGTACCCGACCTCGGGATTCGGGTGGCCCCAGTCAGGGCCCACCCAAGAAGGCTGCTTCTACTTCTGGGTCAGGATCTTCAGCAGGCAGCGGACAGAGCAGTGGGTCTGGTGCTGGATCTCGTTATAGACGCGGGGGGCGTGACAGGAGATTTCCTCGGGGGCAGTTTAGTGGACGCCCGTTTGGGCAGAGCAGAGTTGGTTTGGGTGGTCAGCACAGGGCTCCAGCTAGGCAGCCAGCCCCGTTTGGGCAATATCAGTCAGTCGGATGCTTTGAGTGTGGACAGCAGGGCCACTTTAGGAGGGATTGTCCTCTATTGACTCAGAGAGCTGCATTTACTCCTTATCATGCCGCGAGTCAGTCTTCTGCCGGTACGTCTACTAGTGGTACCGTGGCTTCTACTGGCGGTACCCATCATAGTTCAGCAGCTCGTGGCAGCCCGCAGCGGGGTAGGGGTCAGAGAGGACGTCCTACCACTCAGGCTCGGTTGCATGCCATGACACAGCAGGAGGGCCACGACTCACCAGATGTTATCATTGGTACGTTGTCTGTTTTTGGTCAGCCTGCTTACACTTTAATTGATCCTGGTGCTTCGCATTCTTTTATGTCGAGTAGATTTGCATGCTTTGCGAATGTGCCATCATCACTCCTTATTGGTGAATGGAATGTACTATTACCTGCTGGAGCATCACTTAAGATAGAATGGGTTTTTAGAGGTTGTGATGTTTTGATTGAGGGTGTTAATTTGGAGGTTGATTTAATTCCATTAGAGCTTGTTGAATTTTATGTGATTTTGGGGATGGAGTTCTTGGCGACTCATCGGGCCAATATTGATTGCTTTCGTAAGATTGTGGTCTTTCAAAGTCCAGGGAAGCCAATGATTACCTTTCAGGGAGAACGTAATGTTCTAGCTTCCTGTATGATTTCCGCTTTGACCGCTGAGAAGCTGTTGAATAAGGGAAGTCAGGCTTATTTGGCACACGTGGTGGACACTAACAGGGAAGAGTTGAGTATTAGAGAGATACCAGTGGTTAGGAAATTTCCGGATGTATTTCCTGACGAATTACCTGGTTTACCTCCTGCTAGGGAGATAGATTTCACTATTGATTTACTCCCTGGCACCACACCCATATCTTTGGCACCATACAGAATGGCCCCAGCTGAATTAAGAGAGTTGAAGATTCAGTTGCAAGAACTAGTGGATAAGGGGTTCATCCAATCTAGTGTGTCTCCTTGGGGTGCCCCGGTTTTATTTGTTAAGAAGAAGGATGGCTCTTTACGGTTGTGCATTGATTATCGAAAGTTGAATAGGGTTACTGTGAAGAATAAATACCCTTTGCCTCGTATTGACGACCTCTTTGACCAGTTGAGGGGAGCCAAGGTCTTTTCCAAGATCGATTTGAGGTCTGGTTACCATCAGTTGAGGATAAGAGAGTCTGATGTACCCAAGACTGCATTTCGATCACGTTATGGGCACTATGAATTCAGAGTGATGCCGTTTGGATTGACTAATGCCCCTGCAGCTTTTATGGACCTCATGAATAGAGTGTTCCGTCCGTACCTTGATCGATTTGTGATAGTGTTCATTGATGATATCTTGGTGTATTCAAAGGACAATAGTCAACATGCCAAACATCTAAGGATTGTATTGCGGACTTTGAGGGAGGCCCAGTTATTTGCAAAGTTCAATAAATGTGAGTTTTGGCTGAATAGTATAGGATTCTTGGGTCATGTAGTATCTGCAGAAGGAATTAGTGTAGACCCTCAGAAGGTAGTGGCGGTGCTAAATTGGGAAAGACCTACCACAGTGACAGAGATACGTAGTTTCTTGGGATTGGCAGGTTATTACCGGCGATTTGTGCAAGATTTCTCAAAGATTGCAACTCCTCTTACTAAGTTGACTAGAAAGGGTGTGAAGTTTGTTTGGTCAGAAGAGTGTGAGCAAAGTTTTCAAGAACTCAAGAGGCGTTTAACTAGTGCTCCGGTCCTAGTTTTGCCAGATGATAGTGGGGAGTATGTGGTATACAGTGACGCCTCGAGGCAAGGCTTGGGTTGCGTTCTAATGCAACATGGAAATGTGATTGCCTACGCCTCTAGACAATTGAAGCCACATGAGTTGAATTACCCGACACATGACCTTGAATTAGCTGCGGTAGTACTTGCACTTAAACTTTGGAGGCATTATTTATATGGAGCTCGGTGTCAAATCTTTACGGATCATAAGAGTCTTCAATATTTGCTCACACAAAAAGAGATTAATTTGAGGCAAAGAAGATGGTTGGAGTTGATTAAGGATTATGATTGCACGATTGAGTATCATCCAGGAAGGGCCAATGTGGTAGCTGACGCTCTTAGTAGGAAGACATATCCTTCCCTGTTGCCTTCCCCTTCCTTGTCGCATATGAGAACAGTCCGGGTTCCACTTCTTTATGAATTGCGAGCTACAGGAGTTAGTTTGGAAGGGACTGATGAATTTGCAGCCTTAATAGCCAGCTTCCATGTGAGGCCAATCCTTATTGACAAAGTACGAGAGGCACAGCTACATGATGAAGCTCTACAAGAAGTAAGAGAGGCAGTAGAGAATGGAGCTAGAGAAGATTTCATTGTTAGAGGGGATGGAGCTTTGATGTTTGGGAATAGAATTTGTGTACCCAAACAGGATGATCTTAAACAGGAGATACTAGAGGAGGCTCATAGTTCTCCTTATGCCATGCATCCTGGTGGAACCAAAATGTACCGGACTCTTAAAGAATACTACTGGTGGTCCAACATGAAGAGGGAAATTGCAGATTATGTACGAAGATGTCTAGTGTGTCAACAAGTGAAGGCAGAAAGACAAAAGCCCTCAGGTTTATTACAGCCATTGCCGATACCAGAGTGGAAGTGGGAACACATTACTATGGACTTTGTATCAGGACTACCACGTAGTCAGAATGGTCATGATAGCATTTGGGTGATTGTGGACCGACTTACTAAGTCCGCACATTTCCTACCTGTCAGCAAGACTTATAAAATGGGTAAATATGCAGAGCTGTACATGAATGAGATAGTGAGACTTCATGGCACACCCGTTTCTATTACTTCTGATCGTGATCCTCGCTTCACTTCAAAGTTTTGGAGTGAGCTGATGGAGGCTTTGGGCACTCAGTCTCAGTTTAGTACTGCATTTCATCCGCAAACAGATGGACAGACGGAAAGGACCATTCAAACACTGGAAGACATGTTGAGAGCTTGTGTTTTACAATTCAAGGGGAATTGGGATAATCATGTTGCATTGATAGAGTTTGCTTATAATAACAGTTATCACTCCAGCATTGGTATGGCTCCTTATGAAGCCCTTTATGGCAAACAGTGTCGTACCCCTTTGTGTTGGAATGAGGCAGGAGAGAGGAAGCTCATTGGTCCAGAATTGGTACGAGTTACGACTGAAAAGGTCAACCTGATCAAGGAGAAACTAAGAACGGCTCAAAGTAGACAGAAAGTTATGCTGATAACAGAAGAAAGGATTTGGAGTTTCAAGTGGGTGACTGGGTATTCTTGAAGCTGTCTCCTTGGAAGGGTGTTATAAGATTTGGGAAACGAGGGAAACTTAGCCCTCGATATATCGGGCCATATGAGATCACGGAGCGGATTGGTGCAGTTGCTTATCGTTTGGCACTACCTCCGAGACTATCTAGAGTACATGATGTCTTTCATGTCTCCATGCTTCGCAAGTACATTGCTGATTCCTCTCATGTTCTCCAAGAACAACCTATCCGATTGAGAGAAAATTTGACATATGAAGAACAACCGGTTCAGATACTTGATAGGAGGGAGCAGATACTCAGAAACAAAACAATACCCTTGGTCAAGGTGCTTTGGAGTAATCACATGGTGGAGGAAGCTACTTGGGAACCAGAGGAGCAAATGAGAAAGCAGTATCCTCACCTTTTTGGCTAGCAGGTATGTAATTTCGAGGTCGAAATTCTTTTAAGGGGGGAGATTGTTACGTCCCGAACCTAGAATTTACGATTTACTTTCGTGTTGGACGGTAATTGTTAAATATTTTCAATTTTGAACCTTTTGAGTGTTTTAGTGGCCCTAAAAGTTGACTTTTTATTCGGGTCAAAATTTGAGAAAATGTTCTTCACGAAAGTTGTAGGGGACGTTAAACCGAGCGCGTGCATATGTGGTTCGTAAAAATCGGACTTCGTATGCAAGAGTTATGGCTGAAATAGTAAAGTTACTGTTTATGGTAACTTTTTGATATAAAAAGGAAATTTACCCGGGTAGGTTTCCATTTTTCAGAAACCCACCCAGCTCTTTCTCTCTCCTCTCCCCCGATCTCTCTTCTCCGGTTCGCCCCATTCCCTTCCTCCTCCGATTGCCGGCGATTCCGGCCACCACAGGGCGTGCCACCGGTCACCAGAGGAGCGCCTCCTCCCTCCGAGCACCCCAGCAGCCTTGGTTTTCCAAGATTTGGCCGGAAAACCACGGATCGAAGCCAAAACCACTCCGGCTGCAGTTTGAGGATTTTGACGATTTCCGGCGATTCCGGCCACCTCCGGTCCCCATCTTTCTGTCGAAGGTTTGGTTTTCATCACTGATTATTTCCCCTATGGTCTTGTAATACGATTTGAAGTGTAGAGGCCGGATCGAATTAGGGTTCTTGAATTTTCTGGGTTTGTGTTCTTGGATCGATTTCGACTGTTTGTAGTTGTTATTTGTAAATGTTGTAGTTATGAAGTGGAATCAGTGTGTTGAGTAGGTGTTGTACCTGAAATTTGGTGGCCGGAGGTGGAGGTTGGCCACCGGCACGTGAAACCCACGCACCGCCACTGTAGGTGGCGCATGAAATAGGGTTTTGGCCGGAAATTGTGACTGTTGAACATGTATTCGATCCATTTTACATCTAGTTAATTAATCGAAGCTTGGAAATCGATTTGGAAGTGATTTGAATATAAATTTTGATGGTTGATCAAGAAAATTGGTGAAATTATTAAACGAATTATGAGGAATCCATCCATCGGATTTCCTCGGTTTGGCCTTTGAGCCTATATATTAAGGAGATAATATTATTGAAGAAGATTGGGAGGAATTGGACAATAAAGTGGTATTAGGGTTGATTTTAATTAATCCAATTTAATCTTCCAACCCGAAATTTAAGTTACGAACGTTCTATTGTACAGGACGTGAGGAGGATTCCCTCGAGGAGAGTTTGGAGCGACTGCAAGCTTAGCCGTACTTTGTGAGTGGACGTTTGTTTTAAATAAGTGATGCATGCATATATTTATTAAAGCTTATTCTATTTAGTTAACATGCTTTTCCGAGCATATAAAGTTGATTGCAAATTATCTCATGGATTTACTTTAAATAATGATTCTCATGAATAATTATGTTTTATACCGGTTGTGAGTTTTGGTTATGAAGTTGTTATGCTCGGATTCGAATTTAATTGAGGTTGATTTTCAACGAATGGTTTTCGTTGTGATTTTCGGATTTATACAATTTATATATATTTCCTATTCGTGGATTTGAGATTTTTTTTTGGAAAGATTTTCGAAATGGGATTTCGATGGAATTATTTTCTTGTTTATTTATTTGATCATTGGTTTTGGCATTGGGAATGCCTCATTGACAACCTATTATTCCTTTAGCGTGTGGGACACGCTGATAATTTATATGACTTTACGGAATTTCCGGGTACGGTTGGGAATCGTACCCGTGTTGTCTTTATACGTGGGACATGGGGAAGCTTTATGGATTTATCGGTTTTTAACCACCATACCCAGGGTCGCTATATATATATTATATTACTGGCTAGCCTATTAGTACTCCTCCCTACTTACTATGTGTTCGTAGGTGAGTAGAGGAGAGCATGGGATGCTCAAGAGTGTGGGACACTCCGACCCGAGCCAATAAGGCTCCCTTCTTTCGTATGGTGAACGTCTTTCCCCATCTTTTTTATGATTTGACTAGCGGGGCTAGTCCGGTTTATTTTATCCAGCGGGGCTGGAATGTTTTGCACGAGTTGTGAATTTAAAGAAATACGTTTTATAAACGTTGCATGCATCGAGACTTTATATTATAAATTGTGGGAAAGTATAAATTTATATTCATTTATACTTACTTATTTTGTCCACTCACTCTAACGTTTTTATGTACTTTCCCCTGGGCCCTTTGGTTTAATTGCCCAGATCACAGTGTTGCGGACCGGCATAGGAGCGGAGGCTAGTACCACCTTTGTCATCCATTCTCAGTAGGTTATTGATTGACCTACTTATTGTATTATATTCCGAGTCTGTTCCTTAGATTGCTCTGAATACTTGTTGAGAGTGGATTTATACATATGATAATTATGTGTGTAAGAGAGTGGTTTATTTGGGAGGTTGTTGAACATTTGAGTTGCCGGGTTGTATTTGTTTAAGATGTTTTGGTTGTGAAGGTTGATGTTTTTATTTGGAATATTTTGGATTGTTGCTAGGAAGCAGGGTGGCTTCAAGCATAGAACTTAAATTATATTGGGAGTGTTTTCAGCAGGTTTAGGGTTGCCCATTTTTAGGGAAGGTTCTGTCGAATTTTCTCGAAAAGTGGGTCCCGCAGGTCCACCTAGGACTTTAGGAGGGTAATTCCGGGGTGGGTCCTGACAATAAGTCTCTTGAAGGCATGTCAACAACATTCAGCCCATTCTTGCCCTGAAGGATCTAGAGCATACCAAACTTGATGAGCTTGAGATGCCAATATGAAGGGTTCATCCCCTATGCAATCATTTTTGTACAACAAACGCTTGAAGTTAACTAAAGGAAAATTAAAATGGTCTAACTTTATACCTGTAGCAGGATTAACCCAATCACACTTAAAAACAAAACATATTTGATATCAATACCATAAGAGATTTTGATAATATCTGTCAATCTCCCATAGTATGGTGAGGAGTCAATAGAAAGATTCTTGTCTGCTTGTAAAGTTACACCACTATTCTGTGTTGAGCGATGATTATCAAGACTTTTCACTCGAAAGAAAAACCCATTCGCATTGTAAGAAGTCAATCTCTTTGCTGATGGACTAGGAGAATTAGACAAAGCAATAACTTCTTCTGATAACAATACAGAACTTGTTCTTTGCAAATTGATAACCTGATTTAGGTCAACAATAGTTAAAAACTGCACACTATAAGACACCGAAAGATGAACTAAATATATCTAATTATAGCTAGCAACATCCATGCTCCTTAAACCAGTTTGCAAATTCCCGAAAATGAACTCTCTGAATATAGTGTTCATTTGCAGCAGGAAATTGTCGTTGAATAGTAATAAGATGTTCACTGCAAAGTAGTAAGAACATCATTACTTTTCTGCCCAGAAACTCAGAAACTATCCACTAAGTAACTGACCATGTAACTGACCATGTAACTAAGTAACTGACCATGTAACTGGTCAAGTAACTGACCAAGTAACTGTAACTGGTCAAGTAACTGACCATGTAACTGTAACTGGTCAAGTAACTGACCATGTAACTGGTCAAGTAACTGACCATGTAACTGACCATGTCACTGACCATGTAACTGACCAAGTAACTGACCATGTAACTGTAACTGGTCAAGTAACTGACCAAGTAACTGACCATGTAACTGTAACTGGTCAAGTAACTGACCATGTAACTGACTAAGTAACTGAGTAACTGACCATGTAACTGTAACTGGTCAAGTAACTGACCATGTAACTAACCAAGTAACTGACCATGTAACTGACTATGTAACTGACCAATTAACTGTAACTGGTCAAGTAACTAACCAAGTAACTGACTATGTGATTATATGCAGATTATAAAAAAACAAAACAATAAGCAACATGACATACTTGAGAAATGGTGTGACTGCCTCTGTATGGAATAAGATCCATCGATGAGCTTGTGTCCGAGTAATTTCCTCAAGTACAAAGTCTTTTCCCTTGTTTATATTGTTTCCTCAAATACAATTTATATTATATTCCTATTCGTGGATTTGAGATTTTCTTTTTTTTGGAAAGATTTTCGAAATGGGATTTCGATGGAATTATTTTCTTGTTTATTTATTTGATCATTGGTTTTGGCATTGGGAATGCCTCATTGACAACCTATTTATTCCTTTAGCGTGTGGGACACGCTGATAATTTATATGACTTTACGGGAATTTCCGGGTACGGTTGGGAATCGTACCCGTGTTGTCTTTATACGTGGGACATGGGGAAGCTTTATGGATTTATCGGTTTTTTTAACCACCATACCCAGGGTCGCTATATATATATTATATTACTGGCTAGCCTATTAGTACTCCTCCCTACTTACTATGTGTTCGTAGGTGAGTAGAGGAGAGCATGGGATGCTCAAGAGTGTGGGACACTCCGACCCGAGCCAATAAGGCTCCCTTCTTTCGTATGGTGAACGTCTTTCCCCATCTTTTATTATGATTTGACTAGCGGGGCTAGTCCGGTTTATTTTATCCAGCGGGCTGGAATGTTTTGCACGAGTTGTGAATTTAAAGAAATACGTTTTATAAACGTTGCATGCATCGAGACTTTATATTATAAATTGTGGGAAAGTATAAATTTATATTCATTTATACTTACTTATTTTGTCCACTCACTCTAACGTTTTTATGTACTTTCCCCTGGGCCCTTTGGTTTAATTTGCCCAGATCACAGTGTTGCGGACCGGCATAGGAGCGGAGGCTAGTACCACCTTTGTCATCCATTCTCAGTAGGTTATTGATTGACCTACTTATTGTATTATATTCCGAGTCTGTTCCTTAGATTGCTCTGAATACTTGTTGAGAGTGGATTTATACATATGTATAATTATGTGTGTAAGAGAGTGGTTTATTTGGGAGGTTGTTGAACATTTGAGTTGCCGGGTTGTATTTGTTTAAGATGTTTTGGTTGTGAAGGTTGATGTTTTTATTTGGAATATTTTGGATTGTTGCTAGGAAGCAGGGTGGCTTCAAGCATAGAACTTAAATTATATTGGGGAGTGTTTTCAGCAGGTTTAGGGTTGCCCATTTTTAGGGAAGGTTCTGTCGAATTTTCTCGAAAAGTGGGTCCCGCAGGTCCACCTAGGACTTTAGGAGGGTAATTCCGGGGTGGGTCCTGACAATAAGTCTCTTGAAGGCATGTCAACAACATTCAGCCATTCTTGCCCTGAAGGATCTAGAGCATACCAAACTTGATGAGCTTGAGATGCCAATATGAAGGGTTCATCCCCTATGCAATCATTTTTGTACAACAAACGCTTGAAGTTAACTAAAGGAAAATTAAAATGGTCTAACTTTATACCTGTAGCAGGATTAACCCAATCACACTTAAACAAAACATATTTGATATCAATACCATAAGAGATTTTGATAATATCTGTCAATCTCCCATAGTATGGTGAGGAGTCAATAGAAAGATTCTTGTCTGCTTGTAAAGTTACACCACTATTCTGTGTTGAGCGATGATTATCAAGACTTTTCACTCGAAAGAAAAACCCATTCGCATTGTAAGAAGTCAATCTCTTTGCTGATGGACTAGGAGAATTAGACAAAGCAATAACTTCTTCTGATAACAATACAGAACTTGTTCTTTGCAAATTGATAACCTGATTTAGGTCAACAATAGTTAAAAACTGCACACTATAAGACACCGAAAGATGAACTAAATATATCTAATTATAGCTAGCAACATCCATGCTCCTTAAACCAGTTTGCAAATTCCCGAAAATGAACTCTCTGAATATAGTGTTCATTTGCAGCAGGAAATTGTCGTTGAATAGTAATAAGATGTTCACTGCAAAGTAGTAAGAACATCATTACTTTTCTGCCCAGAAACTCAGAAACTATCCACTAAGTAACTGACCATGTAACTGACCATGTAACTAAGTAACTGACCATGTAACTGGTCAAGTAACTGACCAAGTAACTGTAACTGGTCAAGTAACTGACCATGTAACTGTAACTGGTCAAGTAACTGACCATATAACTGGTCAAGTAACTGACCATGTAACTGGTCAAGTAACTGACCATGTAACTGACCATGTCACTGACCATGTAACTGACCAAGTAACTGACCATGTAACTGTAACTGGTCAAGTAACTGACCATGTAACTGTAACTGGTCAAGTAACTGACCATGTAACTGTAACTGGTCAAGTAACTGACCATGTAACTGACTAAGTAACTGAGTAACTGACCATGTAACTGTAACTGGTCAAGTAACTGACCATGTAACTAACCAAGTAACTGACCATGTAACTGACTATGTAACTGACCAATTAACTGTAACTGGTCAAGTAACTAACCAAGTAACTGACCATGTGATTATATGCAGATTATAAAAAAACAAAACAATAAGCAACATGACATACTTGAGAAATGGTGTGACTGCCTCTGTATGGAATAAGATCCATCGATGAGCTTGTGTCCGAGTAATTTCCTCAAGTACAAAGTCTTTTCCCTTGTTTATATTGTCATCATTTTTTTTTCCTTGCTGGGCTATTAAACTTGCTTTCCACATCATTGAGATACTGAGTACAGAAGTTCATGCACTCTTCCATCAAATAACCTTTAGCCATTGATGCTTCAGGACAAGCCCGATTCCGCACATATTCCTTCAAGGTCAGTAGATACCTCTCAATAGGATACATCCACCGAAAAATTACAGCACCAGCAATTAATGCTTCATCAGCTAAATGAATTGGTAAATGCTCCATTATATCAAAGAATGATGGCGGAAATATCTTCTCAAGTTCACAAAGTGTCAGCACTATACGAGCACGAGCCTTTTCTAGATCTGCTGCACAATTATCCATTGAGCATAACTGTTTAAAAAAACTACCCAGATCAATCAATGCCTGAACCACATTCTCTGGTAAAGAACTTTGTATAAATAAAGGAATAAGTTGCTGCAATAGAATATGGTTATCGTGGCTCTTAAGACCTCCAATACTACGATGTAAACGTACTCGACGTGCAATATTGGAAGCAGCTCCATCTGGCATTCGTGATCCTGATAAGGCTGAAAAGAACATATCTTTCCCCTTATTGTTCATCTCAAACTCAGCTGGATCAGCATACTCTGTACCGGACTCTCTCCTCTTTAGATGATATTGCTCCCTAATTCCCATAAGTTCCAGATCACGACGAGAATTCAAGTTGTCCTTAGACTTTCCAGCAACTCCTAATATTGAGAAAAGAACATTATCACAAATGTTCTTTTCTATATGCATCACGTCAAGGTTGTGACGTATCAGGTTGTCTTTCCAATATGGAAGCTCATAAAATATACTTTTCTTCTTCCAATTATGCTTCTTTTTCATCAAAGGATCATTATCAGGTTTTTGCACCCCAAGCACCTTCCTTCGCTCTAGATCTTCCCGCTTGTACTCTGTAAGAACACCATTTGATTCCAATTGTGCAAGAAGATCAGCACCAGATAAAGTTTTAGGCTTCCTTCTATATTCTGTATTGCCATTAAATGACCTTGAATCTGCTCGATACTTGTGATCATAGGGTAACCACCGCCGATGAGTCATGTATGAAGCTTTTTTACCAAACTTCAACCGTTGGTAACCACTTTCAGAGTTGCATGATGGGCAAGCAAATTCACCTTTTGTACTCCACCCCGACAAGTTGGCATAGGCAGGAAAGTCATTAATCGTCCACAACAATGCAGCATGCATTTTAAACATTTCATTGCTGAATGCATCAAATGTTTCTACACCATCTTCATACAGTTCCTTCAATTCTTCAATAAGTGGCTGCATGTAGACATCAATTTTATCACCGGGTGCCTTAGGACCATCAATAAGAACAGATAGAAATATAAAGGGTTGCTTCATGCACATCATAGGTGGTAAATTGTAGGGAACCAATATGATAGGCCAGGTACTATGAACTATATTCATAGACCTAAATGGGTTGAATCCATCAGATGCTAACCCAAGCCTTACATTGCGAATGTCTCCCGAAAAATTTGTGTGTTTTTGGTCAAAATCTTTCCATGCAAGAGAGTCTGCAGGATGCCTAAACACACCATCATCGGTTCTTTCCTCTCCATGCCATCTCATAAGCTTTGCTGTTTTTGAAGACATAAACAACCTTTGTAACCTTGGTTTTAAAGGAAAATATCTTGCTTGTTTTGCTGCTTTTCGTTTCCCAAGTGCTGCAACATCATTTGAACTACCATTGTTATCTTTCCATCGAGATGTCTTGCATATTCTGCATTCATCCAAATTTATGTCTTCATTTCTAAACAACATACAACTGTTAGGACATGCATCTACTGTTTCATAAGTGAATCCGAGATCTTCTGTTAACTTCTGCGCTTCATAATATGACTTGGGAAGTTGCACACCTTCAGGCATAGATTCTTTTGCTATCTCAAGTAAAGTTTTGAAGGATTTATCTGTCCATCCATGGAGCACCTTCGCTTGCAAAAGACGAACTGTATATGACAAAGCTGTGTGTCTCTTAGAACCCGGATACAATGGAAGGTTTGCATCCTCAAGAAGCTTCAAGAACTTCTTGGTAGGTTCGTTTGCCCCTACATTAGGATTAGTTGAGTTTTCTTCACTAGTCTGATCATGTGTTCCTACATTAGGAGCTCCTAAAGCTTCTTGGACAAGTCTGACCATATCATCCTCCATATAAGAATCTAACCCAATACCATTTTGATTTCCATCCACTGGATGAACATAATGATTAGGCTCACCATGTTTATCCCATTTCCTATACTTCTTAAAGAAACCATAATCACGAAGATGCTGCCGCACAACTAATCTTACATAGAGATAACGATTTTCGCACTTTCTACAAGGACAATAAATCCTTGAACCCAGATCCCTATTGATGTATGCAAAAGTCAAAAATTGATCTATTGCATCATAATAGCTAGAGAATGCCTATCTGCTAAATCTATCCATGATTTGTCCATATTTCTCCTTAAGCAATCAGATTGAACATCTACGTCAAATAGCCAAGAAAAATACAGTTTATCAAATTATAACCATGACTACTAACCAAACAAAGGACTTCAAACAATTAACCAAAGTGAAGAAACATTGCCTACAACTGAGCTGCCATCAAAATACAACACAAAAACTATAAATTTCCAACATCAAAAGTATAAAATTACTATAAGCTAGTTCAGTCCCTAAAAGAAGGTAATTAATTAAGCAAAGAACATATACTCCAGTTGCAATAAACATATAAGCTTTGTTCAAAAATACATTAAACAAAAATAATATAAAAGCAGCAAACAAAAAAGATAAAGCAGATAGCTTCTGCATTTATACCCAACAATCTCATCCAAGACACAAAAAAGTTGAGGCTTACCTTGAATTTTCTATGACGAGTGGAAGATAGATGATAGAGAATAGAGGACAGAGCAGATTAGCCTCCAAGTGATACGCAAATAACCTGCAAAGCCAAACAATAAGATGCAAACAGGTTATGAAGTATCAAACTTTAGTGCTTCAGGCAAACAAAACCAATTAACTGAAAGGGAATGAAATTCAGAAAAATCAGTAAACATGCATGAACCAAACACAATACAAAACTCTTTGGTGCTTTGCTGAAGATTTCCACATTTGTGGAAGCTTCTAAGTTTTCTAATGACACTAAGAAAACTGGACAAATTAAACTGACCATGTCAAAGTAACAAGAACATCATTACTTTTATGCCCAGAAACTAAGAAACTATCCACTAAGTAACTGACCATGTAACTGACCAACTGACCATGTAACTGACCAAGTAACTGTAACTGGTCAAGTAACTGACCAAGTAACTGACCATGTAACTGACCAAGTAACTGACCATGTAACTGACCAACTGACCATGTAACTGACCAAGTAACTGTAACTGGTCAAGTAACTGACCAAGTAACTGACCATGTAACTGACCATGTAACTGACCAAGTAACTGTAACTGGTCAAGTAACTGACCATGTAACTGACCATGTAACTGTCACTGGTCAAGTAACTGACCATGTAACTGACCAACTGACCATGTAACTGACCATGTAACTGACCAAGTAACTGACCATGTAACTGACCAAGTAACTGTAACTGGTCAAGTAACTAACCAAGTAATGATCAAGTAGCTAGCTCACCCTAATCTTGAATACTTGCAAAAGAATACCAAAATTTCGACAGTCAAATCAGAACACTAGCAATGAAATCATCAAACAAAATTTCGTCCCGTTTTGTCCCCAAAGGCATAAGCATCATTTTTTTTCCCCTTCCAAAATGATCCATAGGGAGAGTGCTAAGGCTGGAAGGACTATATTACATATCATATACTGCTATTCTACATAATATGACAATTAAAAATTGAAGACAAGTTGATAAAGAAATAGCACATATATTCGAGTTTCACATTACATTAGTTCTATCTCTTATAAACAAATAGCACATTATTAGCTAATCAAATTAAACACCAGCCAACAAAACCAAGTATATATCTGTTTTCATTCAAAGAACCCTACAAGCTATAAAAGGCCATTACTCATAATACATATAAATATCCAAGTATCAAAACCAACCACTGAATAGGACCACGGAAAACTAAAACATAATCACAAACACATGCATATACCATTTAGCTGAAAGCTTCAGCAACTAAATGAACCCATATAGTGATAAACAAAACCAGAGCTCTTAATTACTCAGGGCTTGAAAACCATTCAGGGCCAAATTCAAATTAAAAGATTTAGGGCTTGAAACCATCTAAACGAAAAGATTAAACAACCGAGATATTGCTATCTACCATGTGAAGGAATAGATCAGGCCTAGTGCTTTGAATTGTCCACAGAGCAAATTGAAGTTAGCTCCATTCATATTGAGATTTTCAGTACCAAATCGACATACCCAAACACTCAATTGACATACCCAAACACCAAAACCAACAAACATAACGGTTCTTCCACAAATAAGCAAAATTGAAAGGGATTTCAAATACACAAACAAATTTTCTATACTTGGTTCCTCTCAGACAACAAAAATCTCATCTCTTTCATTTGATAATTTGAACTAATAGAATTGAACCCACTGAAGGGAGAGAGAAGATACATACCCAGAGAGTGAGAGAGATGAAGGTGAGTACTGCGTATGAGGTTTTTGAGATTTAGATGAGTCTTTAGAGAAGAGTTTTTGGGTTGAGGGGAGGGGAAGATGAAGTATGAGGTTTCATTCTTCGGGAAGATTGAGTTTTTTGGGTTCACTTTGGCGCGCGGCTATTTTTCGTTTCCCCCCCCTTGTGAAGCTAGGTCAACTTTGATTCTGATTTTAAGAGCCAAATCGTATAAAAGAAAAATAAAAATAAAATAAAAAAAGCTACGGCAACTACAGCGTAGCAAGGATCAGGACAAATTTAACTACGGCATTAAAGATGCCGTCGCAATTGTATCAGTTTTTATGCCACGGCGTTAATTAGCCATCGCAAACCAATTTTAATTTTGCGACGCCTTGTTTCCCGTAGCAAATCTATGACCAATGGCGACGGCATTTTTGCGCCGACGCTAACTGTGGTAGCCGTTGCAATTTTTTTTTTGTAGTGTAGAGTCTGGGATAGTCTAGATTCAAAAATGAGAGACTTGCTTGTAGAAAAAGGGCCTCTTACAGAAACTAATATCAACTTTCCTAAGGATGAATTAGGTCGGCACTTTTCCTCGGAAGTTTTATGTTCGAAATTACCAAATGGNTAACTGGTTTATGGTCCCAGCTCCAGAAACTAAAAAAAGGCACAAATAAACCCACCAGTTCCTCTCATTGCAGAAGCAAATTACTTAATTCTACATTCTGTTAATATCAACATAAAAACCATTCCTAGTAAGAAAAATTCAGTTCCCAATAAAAAAAAAAAAAAGGAGCTCTAAAGTTCTTATCATTTGTAGGTACAAGTTTTGATTAAATTGGTGTGTTGGCATTCCATACAAAACGGGAAAATACCTTTGAGGTTTAACTTTCTTTATTTAAAGATATTTTTCTGTTTATAAAATTGTGTATTTGATTCCCTGGGTTTTCAGGATTTTATGGATATCTTGGAATAAAAGCTCTTTCCTAATAGAAGTCTAATTAGGGTTGTTTCTGGTTTGTTTGAGTGGTTGCAGCTGGTTGAATATATATTGCAGAAATATGCACGGCAAAAAGGGGTGGAGAAACGCAAGAATAAGTGTAGGTGTCTTGCATGCTTTTTGAGTTTGTGTCTTCACAAAGAGTCAAAACACTTGGTCCATGTATAAGTGTTTGTGATCATAGTTTCATATGCACAATACTCTCTCAAGATCAGTAGGGGAGACTGTGAAGAAAGAAGAACAAGATTTGAAGATCGTTCAAGTGAAGGAGTTCTAGAAGGAAGACAAACTTTGTATTAGATTTTGTGTGAATCTTATAGCCGAGCTAGTGCTATTCAAAGTTTTGAAAAGAACATATCCTTTTTAATATGAAAATCTTTATTTTGGGTTCTCAAGAGTAAGAGCCCGCAGTGTTTTTAATATCATACTTGAGGTTTTCACTGCGTAACCAAAATCTGGTGTTTAGTTTGTTGTTTTGGTTTCTGCTGCCCAGTAAGGATTGATCAGTGCACTGCAATCCCCGTTTCCAGAAATCATATTTTGTCCTTGTATTTTTCATCATTCTTTTGTTTAAGTACACTATTTGAAACAGAGTCCAAGGCAAAATCAAACCCACAAATTTCCTCTTGTTTCAGAAGCAAATCACTCAGACTTGTATTCTGTTAATACATAAAATTTAAATTTAAATTAATTTAAATTTCTGCAGAGTTTAGTGTGATACAAAACTAGAACCATTCCTAACCAAAAGAAACAGCACCCAATAAACAAGAAGCTCAAAAGTAGTTGTCTTTCAAGAACATGAAGTTGAGAATGAGGAACAGGTAAAAACAAAAACAGTAAAGAGTAATTTAAAAATAGAATGAAGAACAGGTAAAAACAAAAGAACAGTAAAGATTAATTTAAAAATAGTAATAGTAATAGTAAAATTGATAGCTGACCGGAGTAGATTGCTATGCTGGCGGAGAGTGATGGAAACAAGAGTCGTTTCTCAGCAACGAAGAATGGGCAAAAAGCCAACTCTCTTTGAAGCCTAAGCTTAATAACTTTCACTTGTTGGGTTCCTATCAAAGCCCTTTTTTCCAATTTATTACATTTTTATCAGAAAAGGACTTCAAAATGGCCAAAACTTAAACAGAGACCCTCTTCTTCTTCTTTTTTTTTTTTTTTTTTTTTTCAGAAAATTGTTCGTATAGTATTCTTACTTTTGGCCATTCTAAATTTTTGTACGTGAAGTTTCAGAAATATCATAATAGTATCTGGAGCCTTAACTCAAGGATTTCTAAATTCAAATTTGCAAGGGTACTCACAACCATTCATCTATTTTCTTTAATCCTCCCTTAATCCTATCCCATTATTCCCTATTTGAAATCACAAAATTGCCTTTTTCTATCTCTCTGTAAATGAATCTCTCTCTCTCTCTCTCTCTCTCAACACACACACACACACACACACACACACACTAGAGTACCAAAATCTCTACCTCTCTCTCCCTCCCTACCAAAATCTCTACTCTCTCTCTCTCTCTCTCTCTCTCATATACACACACACACACACACTAGAGTACTATACAATCTCTCTCTCTCTCTCTCTCTCTCTCTCTCTCTCTCAATACACACCACACACTAGAGTACCAAAATCTCTACTTTTCCTATATGTGGACAACACAATCTTTACTTCACCTGCTGAGAGATTGCTCTCATGAGACTATGGTTTGTAAGCGGGTTGTCTGTTCTGGTTGGATTGGAATGGATGGCTGTGTGCCGTTGCCTTTTGTAATGATAGATGAATAGTTATCAGGGAGGTGTACTGTGGTGCGCTATATTTTTCTTCACTTGCTGGTATTTGTGGAAGTGGAGAAATAAGACCATTTTTAATGAGAACTTTTATTAGTTTCTGTTGGTACAAGTTTTTTGTCATATTGGCATTCATATACAAACTGATATGTTGTTTTAAAGATGCTGTTAAGGGAAATTATCTTTCGGTTTCAATGTTTATTTAGAAAAGGTTTTCCCGTGGCTTTTAAGGTGATGTAGTGTAATCCTAAGTTTTCTATGACTTGATATTTTATTTGGTCAATATTCAATCACCAAGATCCTTTCCTATTAGGAGTCTATTAGGGTTGGCGTTGCTTCTACACATATATAGAGGATGCAAATTGTACAGGTAGCGAATGAGGAACATAAGAATAATTGAGAGTCTTGCTTGATATTGTGTCGTGATACAAATCCTAAACACTTGTTCCTTGGTTAAGTGTTATAAGTCAGTTGCTCATGCGTATGGAGTTACTTGTGATATGAAGAGTTGCTGTGAAGCAAGAAAAGGAAAAATCGAAGAACAATCAAGTGAAGAAGGAGTTCGAGATTTAAGACAAACTGCATATTAGTTTTGTCTATTCATTGTAGCCGCGCTAGTGCTATTTGAAGTTGTAAAGAACATATCCTTCATCATAATTCAATTGTTCTTATTTTGGGTTCTCAAGAATAAGAGCCCCGCAGTGTTTTTAATCTCATATTTGAGATTTTCGCTGCGTAACCTAAAATCTGGAGTTTTGTTCGTTATCTTTGATTTCTGCCTAGTAGGGATTGATCCGTATACTGCAATCCCCATTTTCCAGAAATCATATTATATCCTTGTCTTTTCAATTTCCCATGCAGCCTGCTAGTGAAATGTTGTTGATTGGCATAATACTTAGGGCTATGATGCTATTGGGAAGGCAGAGTCCATATGTCCCTGTAAAATGGTCAAAACCTTGTCCCAATTGGTACAAACTTAATCTTGATAGTGCTAGGATAATCACTATCTTGATGCCAAAGCCTGTGGCTCCTACTTGGTTTTAAAATGGCCATGAAGCTCAAAATTGAGCGCTTAGATATCGAGTGTGACTCTGAAGTCCTTGTTCATCTGATGCAGCAGAGTGTTGATGATTTATCAGCTCGTCTTCATCGGCAGGCCTCATTCATATAGTGTAATGTGAGCTGATATCTTATTTAAATGTTGCCTTGATGGTGATCTTGGTGTGCAATACATGGAAGAACCTCCTCCATATATTACTCTAAGGTCTCAAGCTTCGTCAGCTGATTTGAGTGACGGTCCTAACTTGGGAAAGTTTATGTAATGTAATTGTCCTGATTGTTGGCCTTTGGCCTTCATTTATTAAAACAAAAACAAAAAACAAAACAAAACCACTTTTTTTTTATTTTTGAAGGAAAACAATTGGATTCTTAAAATCATCAAATTGTTACATAGACTTGAACAACTTGACTAATAATAGCAGTCAACCACTATGTACTGAGTAATCAACACCAACCGACTCTTTAGTTGTGACGTAATTGATATACTGTCTTCTGTTCTGTTGGCTCACTATCTGTTTATTTGGTTGATAATCTGAAGATCTCTATTCTTTTTCATTTTTTTTTTCCAATGAAGTCACTTGTCTGTTTTAAATCTTTTTAACTTGTTGCTACAGGGGCTACAGTGCCTTCTCCACTTCTTCACATGGGTTGGTTAGTGGCTGCCTCCACCAATAATTTATAACAGTGGCTTACTATTTCATTACACACCAATAATTTGTGGTGCACAGTAATTATTCGTTAGTGAGAGCGAGGGTCAGAATATATCTTGAGTTGCAGTCGGTGGCTTTAACCTAGACTGAATGGCAGGGATGTAACTTCAGGAAAAGAGAGAGGGCAAAATTGTCATTTCAAACCCGAGTGACCAGTTTACAACAGTGAAACTCATCTTTAGTATACAGTAAATATATATATATATTATATATATGCTCGAGGCGCGACGGAGTGACGAGGCTTGCCGGACCGAGACTAAGGGTCGGACCGACCAGTCTATAGTCTGGTGGAGTCGTCGGTGACGAGGTTACAGCGCTGCCCAGAACCTTGCAGTTGCAGGTCAGGTCGCTGCCCAAAACCTGCAACCTCGATCTCCTCCGCCTCGATCACTGCCCAGAACGGTCTAGGATGCCTCCGGCCTCAGTCAGGCGAGCCTCGAGCCGCCATCGCTGTAGAAGCGTCGACGTCCGCACTTTAGCGAAGTGCAGACGTCAGCTTCAGAACGGGCCTCTATATATAATATATACACACACACACACACACACAACACACACACAAAAACTAATTTCAATCTTCACTAAGAGATTCTCTGATTACTGATATATCAGAGAAAGGCGATTTGATTCTCCATAAGATTCCAAACTACGACCCAAATGTGGAGATATGTTCATGTGGCAGGGGAGCGATTGGTTTATTCAAGTAAAATGGTACGCCTTTCTAAAACATTATCTTTCCTTTTTCCCTTTACTAGTTTGGAATAGTATAGATTGAAATTTGGCCAAGAAAGTATCACTTGTTTATGACTTTCAAGGGTTTGTCTAGAGTTAAGTTTGTATGCTTTTTTTTTTTGTCATCATCTGAAATTTTCTATTTCTGTGTCTGTTTATAGTCGGGATTGAAGTGGTTGATGTTGAATAAATGAATTGGGGTTAAGCATTGGGGCTGGGTTGGTGAGGAATTTAAAATCTCAATAGTTTTGGGGTTTTTTGGACATAAATGAATGGGGTAATTTTGGGTTTTGGGTTTAGGGTTTTTAATTGATGGGTTGGTGACAGTCATATATGTGGTAAAATATTTTTGTCCTTCCCTCTGTGGTACCTGGACTTTGACAATTTAGTGTATAATGTGTTGTAATGGCTCTGCAAATTGGGGTCTAAAATTGATGATATATATATATATATATTAAGGGAAAAGAGGTCCGAATTTTATTGAAATAAGGAGCAATTACAAACCAGCAACTTCAGCTACAATTGCAGCAAGCAAGAATGAAGGAGAAGAAAAATAAAAAAAACTCTTGAGCTGCAGTACTAGCATAAGCTGCCATAAGGTGAGCTACCTTATTTGAACTGTGATGAATATGCACTATCTTCAAGTTGGAGTGGCCCTCCATAATCTACTTAGGTCTTCATAGATTCGACCTAATAACAGGGAAGTGTTGATGCATTCCAGATGCGTTAACTGCCCTTGCACCAATTTAGCATCAGTTTCCAAAAAAGCTGGAACCAAACCATTATCCACAACAAACTTGATTGCCATCTTGCAGCCCAACAGCTCGACATGCTCAGGGCCTAACAATCCTCGTAAAGGCTTACCTCCACCAGCAAGAAAAGTTCCCAAATTGTCCTTTACCACAAAACCATAGCCTCCACACTTTGTTGAATTATTAAAAGCCCCGTCCACATTAATCTTACACCATCCCAAAGGAGGAGTAGACCGACGTACTATCCTTCTAGAAAGAGGAATAACAGATTTCAAATTATGAAATCTAAAGTCATGCAATCTATCCATAGACATAAACAAAACCTCAAAGCAGTAACACTCTTATTCTCCCAAGTCCTGCAGTTTCTTTCCTTCCAAATACCCCAAAGCAAATAGAGAAGATCGCCAAAATCCGTGAGAGATAGTTCATGATACAAAAACTTATCCAATCTAACAAACCAAGATTTGTAGCATGAGGATTGTAGCATACCCGGCTAAGCACCACATTAGTTTGGAGAAGTTGCTTAGTAAATGAGCAGTCTCGACAAATGTGCAAAGTAGACTCACATGCATTAGAGCAAAGGACACAAACATGTGAATCTAGAGTCACCCTTTTTGAAGGCAACCTTTCCAAAGAAGGTAGGATGTCATGACAAACTCTCAAACATGCACTTTAGCAAAATTTGGAATAACAACCTTCCATAATTTCTTCCAGAAGCTCACTCCCACAGAAACTTGAAAAGAACTTTCTTGAGTTGGAGAGTGAAAAATCAGGTGATAAGCAGACTTTACTGTAAATTTACCATTCTTTCCAGCCTCTCACACCCTATCATCAACCCTTCTTGTACTTAAAGGATACTCAAAATAGCTTCTGCCTCCTCCAAAGGAAACAACCTTCTAATTAAGCCTTCCTTCCATCCTCCAGTTTGATCACACAGGTCACCAACCTGCTGTACTTCATTAAATGCCACTACATTCTCATTTGGTTTGTAATCAGGAAGCCCGGCACCCAACAATCTGTCCAGATATTAACAAAAACACCACTCCCTATTTGCAAATAGGAGCTCTGCTTTAGAAAATCTCTTGTGGAGAATAAACTTCTCCAAGAATAAGAAGGAGAAGAATGGGCTTCTGCAACCAAAAAGACATGTCCGGAAAAATTTTGCCTTAAAAATCCGAGCAACCAGAGAGCTGGATTGTTCACTACTCGCAAGCTTGTTTAGCAAGCATTGCAGAATTAAAATTTGACAAACTCCAAATCCTAAGCCACCCTCTTCCTTAGGATTACATAAAGCTTTCCAGTTATCCAATGAATTTTTTTCTTATCAAGTTTGCTACCTACCAAAATCGGGCACCACATTTGTTCCAAATCATCACAGAATTCTGCGTTAGTTGAAAGACACTCATTGCATATGTAGGCAAAGCTTGATCAACAACCCTAATTAGAATATCTTTTCCCGGTCCACTTAACATTTTCTCTTGCCAATTTGCTAACTTCTTAGTCAAGTTATCGTTGACAAACTGAAAAGTAGAAGTCTTCTTCCTCCCAACATAAGTTGGCAAACCCTAATACTTCTCATGAGATTGAACCACCTCCACTCCCAAAAGGCTGGCAATTTCTTCTCTCATAACTTTGAAATTTTTTACTAAACACAACAGAACTCTTGTCAAAATTGACTAATTGACCCGAGGCTCTCCCATACGTTTCAATAACTTCAAGAACTTGGTAGCAATCTTCTAAAAATCATTAGCGTAAAGCATACTATCATCTGCAAATAGAAGATGATTTACCGGAGGAGCACCCCACATACCTCAAATCCATGGTAACAACCCAAGCATCTATTTTTGTTGTAATAAAGCTGAAAACCCTTCTGCTCCAATCAAAAACAAATAAGGTGACAGAGGGTCACCTTGTCTCAATTGGGGTTTCTGGACTAGAGACCTTCATTCCACATGTGTGCTGTAAAGATGTGACGCTTCCTGTCGAGTTTCATAGGATTTGGCATTCATGTGATCAGTTTTTCCAAAATTGAGTTGAAAGTTCCACGCATTTTTGTAAGATTGTCCTCTTCTGTCTATTTGATCAGGACTTAGTCTGCTTTGCAACTTACTTTTAAATTTTAATAATGTTTCTTGTAATGAGTGACCAGAGTTTCACTTAAAACCATTCCCAAGTCAATAGTTGAACAACATTTTAAGCCCGATTAACACTCTAGTCCATATAATCTCATAACTTAGTCTGTTTGGACTTGGAGTTTTCCACCATTCTGATACTGTTTCTTGTTCAGAATGTAATTGCTTAACCACATTGGTTCTATTCACACACCTTCTGGCTAGGAAATTATGTAGGTGCTTCTTCAGAGGAAAAATAAGAGAAAGGTCGACCTAACTAGAGTGGGAATCAGGTAAATGAAAATGAACGATGGTCAAATAAAGTATCTCCCTTCAATTTGTAGAATTACACATGTGATTAGTACTATCTTTTGTTTTTTGTTTTTTTTGAGGTTAAATCCCGTAGTAATCATGAATTGACCCCAATAACTCTTTCTTCTATCACATTATTTTTTAGTGAAGATGCAACATTCACAGTGATCAAATTTTCTGTCAAGAGAAAAAGGCAAGATGTTTGATGAAATCTCTCAAGAAGAGCGCATTTCATTATTTCTTGAATCTTCCTCAAGGGTGGAGGGGAGATGTGTTTGAAGTCCGAGAGGTCTTTCATCAATTAAGAAAAGGTGGAGGACAGCTAAGCACATGCTTATACTGACGTCCCCATAGTGTCGAACTCCTGGCGGTTCTGCCACTCGTCTTTGTTGAAGTAAATATGTGTCAAAGTCAAGAGTCAGCCTAGAAATCTTACTATCTGTATGTGACCCAAGTTTTCCATCATTCTAATTTTGTTTCTTGTTTAAACTGCAATTGCTGAACCACTTTGGTGCTAGCAAATGGCAATGGCTTTTACTGTATGGTTGCTTTTGCTTTCCTTACTGTTTCTCCTAGCCCAAACTAATGGTAGCATAGTAGTGGGTGCTTCTCTCTCTGCAGCAGGCAACTCCTCATGGATTTCTCCATCTGGTGAATTTGCTTTTGGATTTCAGAAACTTGAAAACAGTGATAGTTTCTTGCTTTCTGTATGGTTTGCCAAGATACCAGACAGAACCATAGTTTGGTACGCAAATGGAGATAGGCCTGCACCTAAGGGATCAATTGTGAACTTGACTTCCAGCAGTGGATTAGTGCTTATAACTCCTCAGGGTGAACAGCTATGGAAATCTGATCTAACCATTGCTGGCTTTGTTGCTCATGGGGTTATGAATGATGCCGGTAACTTTGTGCTGGAAAATGAGAAGTCAGAAAAGTTATGGGAGACGTTCACGAATCCTACTGATACCATGTTGCCTGGGCAAATATTAGAAAAAGGAGGGAGACTTTCTTCTCGACAATCAGAGAGTAACTATGCGAGAGGACGCTTTCAGATAGATTTTCAAGACGATGGGAATCTTGTGTTTAGTGCCGAAAAACCTTTTTATTCTACTGAAACTACCAAGGGGATTGTTCCAGATAGTGAAGGTAAGCATCTGGTTTTCAATGAGTCAGGCAACTTCTATATTCCGCGAGTGAATGGTAGATATTATAAGTTCACAGAGGAGGAACGCCCAGCAAGGGACTACTATCTCCGGTCAACTCTCAACTTTGATGGGGTTTTGGCTCAATATTTCCTCCCAAAGCCTTATGTTGGCAATGTAAGCTGGAAACCTCTTTGGTCAGAGCCACCTAATATTTGCCAAAAAGTTCGTTCAGGACCTGGTGTCTGTGGGGACAACAGTATCTGCACTTTGAAAGCAGATAAGAGGCCAACCTGTGAATGCCCAAGAGGATACTCTTTACTTCATCCAAACGACCCGTACGGGACCTGCAATCCAGATTTCAGACAAGACTGTGACAATGAGCTTAGTTATTCAAAAGATCTGTTTGATGTTCAGGTGCTAACAAATACTGATTGGAATACCTCTGGTTATGAGCGGTTGTATGCTTCTACTGCTGACACATGCAGTCAATCTTGCTTCCAAGATTGTTTGTGTGATGTTGCTAGTTATAGCAATGAAACCTGTTGGAAAAAGAAGTTACCTCTCAGATATGGGAGAGAAGACAGTAGTCTTAATGCAAAGACCTTCATCAAATTCAGGAAGGATAATTCAACTCCACAAGTTCCTAAGATGCCAGGTTCAGATAATAAGAAGAAGATCCGGACCACTTCGGTGCCTGTGGAATCAATTCTTCTGTTTACCTCCATCTCTCTTAATTTTATGTTTGTTGCTGCAGTTTGTTTCAGATTTTTCTTCCGTTTCCGGAAGAAACCTGCAAAGTTTACACACAGTGATTTGGAAACAAATTTGCGTTCGTTTAGTCACAAAGAGCTTGAAGAAGCTACAAATGGATTCAATGAAGAATTAGGAAAGGGTTCTTTTGGAGTTGTTTACAAAGGGATAATACAAGTTGGATCAGGTGTCGAGGTGGCAGTCAAGAAGCTCAAACGTGTGATAGAAGATGGTGACAAGGAATTCAAGACGGAACTTAACATAATTGGCAAGACACATCACAAGAATCTGGTTCACCTGGTTGGATATTGTGATGAGGGACAGCAGCGATTACTAGTGTATGAATTCTTGAGCAATGGCACGTTAGCAAGCTTCATTTTTGGTGATGAGAAACCCAGTTGGAGGCAACGAATGGAAATTGCCTATGGTGTTGCTAGAGGGCTTCTGTACTTGCATGAAGAGTGCACCACCCAAATCATCCATTGTGATATAAAGCCTCAGAACATACTTCTGGATGATCATTGCAATGCCCGGATCTCGGATTTTGGCTTGGCAAAACTTATGATGACGAATCAGAGCAAGACGCACACTACCATTAAAGGGACAAAAGGGTATGTTGCACCTGAGTGGTTTAGGAACATGGCAATCACTACCAAAGTTGATGTGTATAGCTTTGGCGTTGTACTGCTAGAGATCATTTGCTGCAGGAAAAGTGTTGATATGGAAAACAACTGTGAAGAGAAAGCAATTTTAACTGATTGGGTTTATGATTGCTACCAAGGAGGAGTATTAGAGTTGGTTCTAGATCACGAAGTCGATGCCTTGGATGGTAAAATAAAGCTGGAAGAGACTGTCAAGATTGCTCTTTGGTGTATTCAAGAAGATCCATCTCTTCGACCCACAATGGGGAAGGTTGTGCAGATGCTTGAAGGAGTAGTGGAAATACATGTTCCACCATGTCCATCCCCATATAACAGAGCAGCCTGAAACCTATATGGTTTGCGTCGCTATCAAAAATTTACAGCAAGTAGGAGCTAGAGCTTATTGTGCTTATTTATCTTGTTTTTGATTATGTAAGTTGTACTTTTCTTTGTCCCTATGATTCATTAAGAATAATGTGTGTTTAGAAAACAGAGAAATGGAAATAACAATGATGGTAATGCTTACCTATATAATCTGCTAGTTCTCTGTTTCAATTGTAATATTTTTGTTTGGTGTATAATATCTCGCTTCCAATGAAAGACTTAAATAATGCTGTTGAACCCTGGAATTCGAACTACCATTGTTCTTTA
Organism: Rosa lucieae; assembly: GCA_024704745.1. Lineage (NCBI taxonomy): Eukaryota > Viridiplantae > Streptophyta > Magnoliopsida > Rosales > Rosaceae > Rosa > Rosa lucieae. The sequence goes on along the minus strand of CM045496.1, from coordinate 83,151,748 downwards.
TGTTTTCTGCTTCTCCTTCTACAGCTGCCCTTTCCCACCATTGCTCAAATGAAGAATATATGTCATATCCCAATGTCTTAGAAATATATAGTCACTCTGGCACTACTCAACTCTTAGATGAAAAGATTCAGGTACATGAGAACATAAAAATACAAACATTGCCTAAATGAAGAGTGAAAGGAATGGTTTCTACAGATACAAAAGCCTAAATTAAGAGATCAGCTTAATGACTGCAGATAACTGTACTCAGAAATCGCCACAACTTTATGCTCAAGTCGCTCTTTATAGAAGAAGACAGAGACCAGTTTTTGGTTCAGTTCCATGCTATGTAAATATGCAGTTGCCAAAACTCCTATGCATCTCAAAACCAAATAGAAGGTATGCAGAAAGAGACAGAAAATACCAAAATTACTTTCTTTTGAACAAAAGAAAAACAAATGAAAATACATTCTAATGTTCTAAATTTTTCCATGGCCGCCCCCTGCACTGGTACCTCAGACACAAATATTCTGATTAACTTCATGATGAATCTTTTAACAACGGCAACAAACCCGGATCTACTATATCCTTGGACAATAAGCGAACTATCAGTTCCGTAGTTAATGTCTCTGCAGAGAAACCCAACTCTACCATTTCTTCAATAAATTTCATAGCCCGTGATGTCTCATTGTTATTTAACAACCCTCGGATAATGATATTATAGGTCCAACCATCTGGAGAACAGCCCTTCTCCCGCATCTCTCCCAGCAACTTTTCTGCTTCAATAAATAGGCCTCTGTTACAGAGTCCACATATCATTACATTAAATGTCCTCACATTTGGCTGTACTCCTTTTGATGATAAACCAGAGAAGACAGCTCTTGCAGATTCAATGTTTCCAGCTTTACACAAACCAGCAATAACAACAGTCTAAACTACAACGTCTAGTTCCAATTTGTTGGCTTCCATCTCATTAAGCAATTCTAATGCCGTAGAAACTTGTTGGCTACTGCATAGGGCATCAAGTAAAACAGAAAAAGTTTGAACATCTGGAAGTTGGCCACAACCTTGCATCTCAGAGAACAGCTCTTCTGCTTCTCGTATTCTCCCCGCTTTACAAAAACCGTCAATAAGAGTGTTCAAAGTAACGGTATTAGGAACAAGTTCCCTACAACGCATTTCCTTAAAAACTTTCTTGGCCTCACCAATCTTTTTCTTCTTGCAATATCCGTTTATCAATATGTTACAACTATAAACATTAACCATAGGTCCCTTCCTAACCATTAATTAGATCAAAAACGTGTCTCGCCTCGTCCATTTCTCCTCGCAAACAGTAACCGTCCATAACCAAATTATATGTAATCGAATTAGGCTCAGCACCTCTTTGAATCATTATCTCAACCACACTTTCGGCTTCCACAACCATCCCTTCTTTACAAAGTTTATCAACCAAGACATTGAAGGTGGGTACATCGGGGAAGATACCTTTACTTATCATTTCGTTCAACAGCATTGTAGCTGCTTTCCACTGGCCTACATTGCAAACTCCATGAATCAAAGAGTTGTAAGTAACAACGTCTGCAACAATACCTCTACTAATAATTTCTGAGAAGAGTTTCATTGCATCAACATAAAGTGTATCCTTCAAAAGACTGTGAATGATGGTGCTGTAGGCCACTACGTTAGGCTCAGGCTGGCATCCTCTTTCTTCCATCTTTCTAAGTAATTGCATAGCCGCAGTGTTGTTTCCCATCATGCAAAAGCCCTTTATTAGTGTGGAGAAAGTAACCACATTGGGCTTAAAATGACCTGCCTCCACCATTTTTTGTGAAAACTAGTAATGCCTCAGCCACTCTATTTTCAAGAACAAAGCCGTTGATTGGAGTTTTGAAGGTGCAGACGTCCGGTTGAAGACCCCGTTTGAAGAATTGTCCCAAGACAGATGAGCTAAATCCAATTCGATTCAAATGGCAAAAGCAATTAATGATAATGTTTAGAGTACAAACATCAGGAGCAATTCCGGTCAGAACCATCTGTCTATTCAAATAGACGACTGTGGAGTAGTGTTTCAGTCTGACAAGTTGAGTCAAGATTTGATTGAAAGGGACAACAGAAGGCAGAGGACGGGAGTGAAGCATTTCATGGAACAACTTCAAGACATCCTCAACATTACTCACATTCGGGTTTGAGCTAGTTTGGAGAAGAAGGGCGTTGATTACAGTGGCGAAAGTGGTGATATCTGGTTGATGACCCAGTTTGAAGAACTGTGCCAAAACAGATAAACTCAACCCGGCTTGTTTCAAATGATCGACAGTAGCAATATGTGATAATACTGAGAGTACAAGCATCGTAAGCGATTCCGATGAGACCCATTTGCTTAAACAGAGGAATGACTACCCCATAGTGTTTCAGTTTGGTCATTTGAGATTTGAGTCAATATTTACTTGAGAATAAGAATGTATTTGAGAGAATGATGAGATAATTTTATTCTTCTCACAAGAAGGTATTTATATACTAAGGTTACATATACTAATTAGGTAAGTGCTAACTACAATTAAAGGGATAATTACATTCCTAATTGCATACAATAAGTACATTCCTAATAGAATAAGAATATTCTAAATAAGATACATTGACTCACGCTAACACTCCCCCTCAAATTGGAGCATACAAGTCACGGATGCCCAACTTATCAAGTGAGTCATGAAACACCTTGGTGGAAACTTCTTTAGTCAACACATCTGCTAATTGCTCTTCAGTTGGAACAAATGGAAAGTCAATCAACTTCGCGTCTAGCTTCTCCTTAATAAAGTGCCTATCAACTTCCACATGCTTGGTACAATCATGTTGTACCGGATTCTGTGATATATCGATTGCTGCCTTATTGTCACAGTATAACTTCATGGCTTGCTTAGGTTTGAACCCTAAGTCACGCAATAAATTACGCAGCCATAGTAGCTCACAAAACTCCATGAGTCATCCCTCTATACTCTTCTTCAGCACTAGACCTTGCTACCACCTTTTGCTTCTTACTTCTCCAAGTAACCAAGTTTCCTCCTACAAATGTAAAGTACCCTGAAGTAGATCTCCGGTCAGTAATACAACCAGCCCAATCTGCATCAGTAAAGCCACTCACCTCCAGGTGATTATGTTTAGAAAACATTAGACCTTACCACGACCCATGACGCCACCATTACGGCTAGGGGTACCATGACCCCCTCTCCCACGTATGACATTACCACCACGTGTATCCACACCAAACTTATGGTTTCCTTCCTGGTTAGGGCCGTTATATGGGCTCATACGTCCCTCATGTCCCCCATTCTTAGGGTACCGCTCCTTGCGCCCTCCTTTAGGTGCATTATAATTCGCCTCATAAACGCTTTTAGTTTCAATGGGCCTTGAATTATGATTCTTCACTAGTATGTTATCATGTTTCTCAGTTACATATATAAAATTAATAAGCTGATGAAACCTCGTGATCCGTCCAGCATTGACTTCAGTACAGTTTTTTTTGATACCACATGACTGAAACGGGAAGGTGGAGAGAGTTTTCTTAATTAGCTCTTGCTCTGTGACAGGTTATCCACAAAATCTCAACATGGATTGTAAGCGAAGAGCCTCTGAATTATATTCAGCAACAGACTTGAAATCAGCAAAGCGCAGATTGTTCCATTTAACCTTCAAGTCAGGGAGGAGGGAATCTTGGACATTGCCAAAACGCTCTTCTAGCGCTACCCATAGCTCTCTTGCATCCTTGATCGACATATACTCCAATCTGAGTGCCTTGTCCATATGGCATCGCATCAAGATAACTGCTTGAGCATGTTTTGTAGGTGTTCGCACGAACACAAGATTCGGGTTAGGTGCCTGGATTATGGGTAATATTCCCTTTGAAGTGAGATGGTTCTCAACATCAGCTACCCAACTGTGGTAATCCGAACCTGTTGAGTCAAGCATGGGAAAGTCGAGTCTACGTTCATTCAACATCCTGAAAATAAGAAGAGAAGATATATTAGTTTCGGAGTTAAACTTCCACAAAAATTAAAACAATAAGATTTCCGAGCTATGCTACCAAGAAATCAATTTCCAAGAATCTCTTTTGGATTAGACCAAACAATAATGTTTTAATATTGTCACAATTTGATGCTTACGGACGCTCGTAGTCCAAGCATTGTGAATGCTCTTAGTTCACACGAACACTCTTAGTTCGTTAAGTGTGAATCCCCACAATTCCGCTTTGTTAAATATCAAAATCATTTGGCAACATATATTCCAATATTTGCAGAAAATAAAAGGAATAAGAAAGCAGTAACCTTAATTATAAAAACTTAAGTGATTGTTCTTGGCTTGAGGACACGTGCGAGTTGGAGCAGGCGTGTTTTTTTTTTTTTTGTTCTCTGGGCTGTTATTCTTTGGGCTTTCCACTTTTTTTTTTCTGGGCCGGCCGGGTCCCCTCTCCTTTTTTTTTTTTTTTTTTTTCTTGCGCCGGGTCCCTTCTCTTTTTTTTCTCTTCTTTCTTTTCCTTCGGTCTCCTTCTTCTTTCTTTCCTCTGTTCTTCCTCCTCCTAATCTACAAGTGGCAGGGCAGAAACTGCAAAGCAGGCAGCAGCTTCGGGGGGGGACGCTGGTGCAGTGGCGCAGCAGGCAGGGACGCTAGTCTGCGGGCTAGAGTGCAGGGCTGCAGGCGAGCTGGTGCGTAGGGCTGCAGGATGTGTGCAGGAGCGGTGTGCAGTGTGGGCTGGTGTGGAGGTGGCTGGAGGCTGGAGGAAGCGTGTAGGGCAGTGGACTGCAGCAGGGGCGTGCTGGGCTGAGGCTGGTGTGCAGAGCAGGCTGCAGGGAGGTGGCTGGAGGCTGCAGGATGCGTGGGGGGGGGGGGGGGGGGAGGGAAGCATGCAGGGCAGATTTTGTGAGAGATAAGTTTTTTTTTTCAAAGCTAGGGTTTTAGGTTTTTCTTTTCTTTTAGGCTAGGGTTAGAGCTCGTGCTGATAACGTGTTGTAGGAGAATAGAATTATATTATTAATAATATGAACCCTTTAAATAGGGAGTTACAAGGTACCAAAAATGTAATAGAATCCGATGACAATTGAATACCTACAACACATTCTTATTACAACTCTAAACCCTAGTTTGTAGAGACACACATTATATTGACATCCTTCAACAATTGGAACTTTTTTATTATCAGTATTATGAAATAGAGATGTAGAAAGTTGGACAATGCTTCTGGAGTTGGGACCCGCCTCTACAGCTGGTCTCGTCTGTGAAAATGTGATAGAAAAATGCTAGTCATGACCTTTCAATTTTGTGAAACTTCCAGCTAGGCATACCATTTATTATTTTCCCAGAAACTATACCGTCCACATCAGTTTGTCATCCAGCTATTGGTGTCTCCCAGCAATTATGGTTCATTGCTTTTGATATTATTGCAATGTCCTGTTTGTCGAATATTGACACAACTCATTCAAGTCACCAAACCGATCATCCAGCTATTGACGTTTATGGTCCTTTGGTATTTTGACCTAAAGTGAAGAGGACTGAGGACTAGGGAACTACACTCCACGAGTGAAGATGTGACCCCCACCCCAAAAAAAAAAAAAAAAAAAATTACGGTTCATTGCTGTTGATATTATTGCAATGTCCTGTTTTTCTAAATTGACTCTAAATTTCCACGTATTCTGTCTGTAAATGTATCTTGCGTGCTCGATCAGTTAGTCGAAAAGATTCTTGGACCAGTACTTGTTTCTGTTCATAAGATTAAAAGGCTCCATCAGTTTTGGCATTTAAATTGTTGAACTATAAAAGCAGGGCCTTCGGAGGATTGGTTCAAATTTCAAAATGTAAAACGTACTAATATTTTTATATTTCCCATTTTCAACATGTCCAGTATTGGTTCTACCGGTACTTATTTCTGTTCATAAGATTTAAAGTAGTATTTCCCATTTTCAGGCTCTTTATGTACCTAATTTCAGGTCTTTAGAGATTGCTGCTACAAAAACTGTACTTTTCTATTAATAATTTTGATCTAAGGATTACGTATTTCCTTTTCTTTGTTTTGGTCGGAAAATGTACAGATTAAGTTTGGCTTGTCAATTCTTTGATACCTAAATTGCTGGTCTCTATTGGATTTATTTAAATTTGGGACCAGCCTGTCAAATAGGCCTTGTTTGTGGGATACTTTATTTAGCTCCTAGTCTTGGATTGTCCAGCAACATTCATATTTGATCTCATCTTATCTTGGAGTTTCTTTTGTGGACGATACAAGTTTGCGAAGGTAAGATTGTCCACTTTTGTCAATATCATCAGGACTCGGTTTGCTTGGCATCTTATTTTTAGAGTTTTTCTATTTGAACCTCCAAATTTACTCACTTGACCTCTATGCTTTTCACACCTCTTATCAAATTTTTAAATACTAAATTTATTCACTAAACCTCACTAAACTTCCTCAAATAATCTCACTCATAAAATTTGCAAACAAATTATTATTTTTAAAATAAAAAATGTAGTCATTTCAATGATTTAATCACTCTATAAATCTTAACTAAATATACATTTCTTAATCGAATTTGAGTTTCAAAAATTAATGTCTAATCAATAAGAAAATGTCTTGAACTATTTTTTTTTTATAATTTTTTTTTCTATTTTAACTGTGCAAAAGAAAAAATGAAGAAATCATTTGTTTTTATTCTAAAAAAAACATTCGTTTTTTTTTTTTTCTGTATTTTTTGTACTACATGATTAATTATTTAAATATTTTTAGTTTTTTTAGATTTTTTTTTTTGCAAATATAATGGATTGACTTGGATTTAGGTCATAAATCATAAGAGGATTTATTTTGTTTTTCCTCACCAATATGCATTCAACATATATATCATACATTTTTATGTCATATGATCTTAATCATAATTTTAATTCTTATTAAATATACATGAATGCTTTAAAAATATATATGAATGCTTTAAAAATATATATGAATGCTTTAATGAGTATGTAGTGAAATTGGAAAATGAAAATAGATAAGGAAAATAATAAGGAATACAATCTAATATTATTGAATTGGAAAGTCTCCATAAAATAAATATAATATTTTTTTGGTATAATAATTGTCCTTAATAGTCATTTTATAATAAGTTATATATGTCATTTTATAATAAGTTATATATGTCATTTAATAATTCATAATAGAGTGAGATCAAGTAAGCAGATTTGGAGGTCGCAATAGAAACTCTCTACTTTTATTAGTTGCTAATAATGAGTGACCAGATCAAGTTCACTTGCAAACCACTCCCAAGTTACCAGTTGGACAATATTTTAAGGCCGATTTATCATCTTGTTCATATGATCTCATTACTTAATCAGTCTATTAGGACTATGAGTTTTCCACCATTTTGAATCTGTTTCTTGTTAAACTGTAACTGATTAACAACATTGGTTCTGTTCACCTTCGGGCTAGGAACCTATGCAGTAATTTGAAGGAGGAGCAATAAAAGAGAAAGATTGACCTAACTTGTATCCTAAATCAGATCAGCAATGAATGTTTTGAAATTAAAATGGAAACTGATCAAATATATTTTTTACCTTCTATCTGAAGTAGACATATGATTTCTACCATATTTTGTTTTTTTAAGGGCGTCCCATTGATGATGTCAATTGACCCCAATAACCTTTTCTTCTATCCCCATCATTTTTAAGAAAAATGCAACCTCGACCATGAAGTTTTCTAAATTTTTCTTCAACAGTAAGCATTGCCGAAAAGAGATATTTTCATATTTTGAGCCTTTTAAGTTGTAGGTTTTGGAAGAATTGCTGAACAAAGAATTACCTTGATTGATGCAGGGTAAGAATTGCTGGATTAATGCATGCAGTAAATTTAGTTGGAGCCGACAAAATATATATATGGTTTAGAAATAGAGTTCCTGGCAATATGTTTGATGAAATCTCTCAAGGAGAGTGTTTCATTAATGTTTGTTGATGGCTGAGGACAGCCAGTGACGTCCCCACAGTGACAAGTGCAACACGTCTTTGTCAATTTATATACATGTGAAGACTCGGAAGGCAAGTCAATTCTTCTGCCTAGAAAACGCATATCCACTTCCATAAAAGGTTCCAGGTATCTGTAAGTAACCCAAGTTTAATTTCAGCATTCTAATTTTGTTTCTTGTTTAAACTATATTGCTCAACCACATTGGTTCTGGCAAATGGCAATGCTTTTTACTCTATGGCTGCTTATGCTTCTGCTACCAATTTATGTGCTTGCACAAACTAATGGTAGCGTAGCGGTCGGTGCTTCTCTCTCTGCAGCAGGTAACTCCTCATGGATTTCTCCATCTGGTGACTTTGCTTTTGGATTTCGGCAACTTGAAAACAATGGACTTTTCTTGCTTTCTATATGGTTTGCCAAGATACCAGACAAAACTATAGTTTGGTACGCAAATGGGGATACGCCTGCACCTAAGGGATCAACAGTGAACTTGACTGCCAACAGTGGATTAGTCCTTACAAGTCCTCAAGGTGAGAAGCTATGGACATCCAATGACACTGACATTATTGCTGGTGTCGTTGCTCATGGGGTCATGAATGATGCCGGTAACTTTGTTCTGGAAAATGCGAAGTCAGCAAAGTTATGGGAGACGTTCAAGAATCCTACTGATACAATGTTGCCCGGGCAAATAATGGAAAGAGGAGGGAAACTGTCTTCTCGAAATTCAGAGACTGACTATTCCGGAGGGCGCTTCCGGCTAGATTTTCAACCAGATGGGAATCTTGTGTTCACTGCTAAGAAACCTTTTCATTCAACTGCAACTACCACTGGGACTGTTCCAGGTAGTGAAGGTCGACAACTTGTTTTCAATGAGTCGGGCAACTTCTATATTCTGCGAGTGAATGGTGGACATTTCACTTTCACAGATGAGGAACGTTCAGCAAGGGACTACTATCTCCGTACAACTCTCAGCTTTGATGGGGTTTTGGCTCAATATTTCCTCCCAAAGACTTCCAATGGCAATGAAAGCTGGGCTGCTCTTTGGTCAGATCCACCTAATATTTGCCAAAAAATTAAGATGAATTCGGGTCCTGGTATTTGTGGTTACAACAGTATCTGCACTCTCAAAGCAGATAGGAGGCCATCCTGTGAATGCCCAACAGGATACTCTTTACTTGATCCAGCAGATGCATACGGGAACTGTTATCCAGATTCCAAACAAGGCTGTGAAGATGAGCTTAGTTATACAAAAGATCTATATGATGTTCAGGTGCGAGCAAATACTGATTGGCTTACCTCCAGTTATGTGCAGTTAAATGCTTCTACTGCTGACACATGCAGTCAATCTTGCTTGGAAGATTGTTTGTGTGCTGTTGCTGTTTACGGCAATGAAACCTGTTGGAAAAAGAAGTTTCCACTCTCATATGGGAGAGAAGACAGCACCCTTAATGCAAAGACCTTCATCAAATTCAGGAACGACACTTCAGCTCTACAAGTTCCGGATGATAAGAAGAAGAGCCAGACCACTAGGGTACGTTTGTTGTCAGTTCTTCTGAGCACCTCTGTCTTTGGTAATTTTATATTAGCTGCTGCAGTTATTTTTCTGGGATTTTTTTTCACTTTCCGGAAGAAACATGTAAGGTTTGCACAAAATGATTTGGACACAAAATTGCGTTTCTTTAGTCAGAAGGAGCTTGAAGAAGCTACAAATGGATTCCATGAAGAACTAGGAAAGGGTGCTTTTGGAGTTGTTTACAAAGGGATAATAAAAATTGGTTCAGATGTCCAAGTCGCAGTTAAGAAGCTCAACAGTGTGATGCAAGACTCTGTGATACAAGAAGGTGAGAAAGAATTCAAGACAGAACTGAAAATTATTGGACAGACACATCACAAGAATCTAGTTCACCTGGTTGGATATTGTGATGAGGGACAAGAGCGATTACTAGTGTATGAATTCTTGAGCAATGGCACATTAGCAAGCTTCCTGTTTGGTGATGAGAAACCCAGTTGGAGGCAACGTATGGAAATTGCTTATGGTGTTGCGAAAGGGCTTCTATATTTGCATGAAGAGTGTACCACCCAAATCATCCACTGTGATATAAAGCCTCAGAACATACTTCTGGATGATCATTACAATGCTCGGATCTCTGATTTTGGCTTGTCGAAACTTCTGATGATGAATCAGAGCCAGACATATACTGCCATTAGAGGAACTAAAGGGTATGTTGCACCCGAGTGGTTTAGGAACATGGCTATCACTACCAAAGTTGATGTCTATAGCTTTGGTGTTGTGCTGCTGGAGATCATTTGCTGCAGGAAAAGTGTTGATATGGATAATACCAGCGAAGAGAAAGCAATTTTAACCGACTGGGTTTATAATTGTTACCAAGACGGACTTTTAGATGTGGTTCTAAATCACCAAGTCAATGCCTTGGATGACAAGACAGAGCTGGAAAAGACTGTGATGATTGCTCTTTGGTGTATCCAAGAAGACCCATTTCTTCGACCCACGATGAGAAAGGTTGTGCAGATGCTTGAAGGAGTAGTGGAAGTACATGTTCCACCATGTCCATCCCCATATTCATCAAGAACAAGCTGAAACCTGTTTGCCTTGTGTTGCAGTCAAAGATTTGCAGCCAACTCGAGCTAGCTTGTTGTGTTTGATTATCTTGTTTTTCCTTTTCATGCTTGTGTAATGTACGTGTACTTTCATAAGAGATCATTATGATTTCATTAGGAATAATAAGGTCATTAAGGTGTGTTTAGAAAACGCATAGCCGCAAGTTTTCATTAGCCTCAGCTCCCTATAATAAACGAAGGGTTTCATGTTGTGTAAAACAGAGAAATGGCATTAACAAAGTTAGTAATGCATGTCTTTTAAATCTGCTTTTTCTCTGTCCAAGTGTGACATCTTCTTTTGGTTTTCACTGTTTTACCGTCTCCCCAATCTCCCTCTCTTGGGACCGGGGCAGAGTTTCAATGCAGTTACAGCACTAGGTTTGAAAAGGTGGAGAATTGAGGTTATTTTTATTTTTTTTGAAAATAGATTTTTTTTTTTTTTTTGGCTGAAATATGATTGGAGAGAGCAGAGCCTCCCAACCCGATTTATTAAAAGAGCTGGATGATACAAACAGAAGAAGGGAGGACAACGCTCATACCCCTAGCCAAAAAACAGAAAAACTATGCTATGCCATAATCGATCAGCAGATGAAAGCAACAAGAAAACTACAACTCAAATAAACCGAAAATTGGGAAGACTAAGTGAGTCTCGTCGACAAAGATCCAGAAGAAAAGGAGGAGCCTCATTCCACCACACCAAGCCTGACGATGACAAACCAACATTAGCAAGCGCATCTGCACTACTAAAAAAACATGATTTAAGGACATTGAAACAGTGTCCTTAAATACATACAAGGACTCTTTAAAAAAGAGTCCTCTATCTGGGAGTCATCATAAGTCCCAAATAAGAACACTGGAAATGTGTCCTCTTTTCTATACGAGGACACAGTTTGTGTGTCCTAAAAACATTATTCTCAGTGTCCTTATATCCATAAGAGGACACCTAAATTGAATCCTCATATTATCTAATATGTGTCCTCTTTTCTATACAAGGACACACAAATTGTGTCCTAAAAACCTCTGAAAATGGAGTCCTTAAATCCATAAGAGGACACAGAAAATAGACTCTCATATGTGTCCTCTTTTCTATTCTAGGACACACAAATTGTGTCCTCAAAGATTTGAAAATGGAGTCCTTAAATCAATAAGAGGACACAAAATATACATTCTCATATGTCCTGTTTTCTGTACTAGGACATAGGAATGCACTAGAAATATTTCCCGCGCCTTGCTGCGGAATTTGTTCTTGTGTATAAATTAGAACGATAAAATACAACAGGGAAATAATTACATATTATTGAAATAGTGAAAGAGTTATTATACATTTTACATAAACGTTAGCTGTACAAAAAAGCTGGGTGCTTTAGTTGGATCTATTAACATAGTAAAAGTAGCAGCTGCATGCAGTATATTGAAAGAGCTAGCTGGTTGAGTTATAAGACTTAGAAAAAGCTCCGTCTGGAGTTTGTTCAAAAGAGTGATTGCTCCAGTTGTCGCTGTACAAAATGCTCTAGTTGATTGCTTCAGTTTCAGCAGCTCAAAATGTTGGAGTTGGTTAGCAAAAGCTGCGCAAAATGCTGGAGTTGTTGGAGCTGGTTCAAGGCATTGGTTCTTCCAGTTATAGCTGTACAACAATAGTAATTTATGTTTCGTCATTTTTCTGCTTGCGAGGCTGTGCTTTAGTTCCTGATGATGGTGATGATGTTGCTGCTCCATGTTTACCTTGCCTCTCACTTTTTTTTTGGTTAATTGCCTGTCACTTTAATACAAAGAAAACAGAGCTAGAGCTACAGGAAGGAATTTGGAAATTGCAGTTTGATATAAAATAGAAATAAACAGTCAGAGAATTTGATAGCATATTGTTTCTCTGAATGAATAACACAGTTTCAATTAAATCAGAAACCAAATGAAATATCAAATTTTAGTAACAGAAGACGTGCAACTATATTTCTACACATGTATTGAGTACTATACCATTTCAACTATATTTCTTTGATGCTAATTTTTTGAGCTTTCCGTCCCCTTTTCCTTTTCTCTGAGTTATCTTATCTACCTTCTTCCCCTGTTAATTTCATATATTACCAATCAAATGACTCCAGCTCTTCCATTAATCTTTTGTAAAACACACACTATATTCCAACTGAACAAAGCAATTCGTAATCAATTAAAAGTTGTGAACATGAATGATGAAAAATTCAGACCAGGTATGAGAAAACATAAATTTGAAGGACCAAGTATCAGCCATTAAACAGAATTCACAAATTTTGATGGCAATCTAGATTTGATACAAAGTTAATAAATAACATATAAAAAATTGAAGTTGTAAGCAAATTTGATCATAACTGTTATGTTTAAAACTAATTGAAAAGATGCAAGGTTGATCATAACTGTTAGTAAAAAATTAAAAATCTTTTTGATTATTAACAACAATGACTTTCCAAAATCGATCCAGAATTGATGGAAAGTTGATAAACCGACAAAGTCATTTAGTTTTATGATTTCTAGTTGAAATCAAATTTACTCACCTTTGATGTAGAGGATACAGAGTCACCACTTGTTTGTTCGTGCTTCCCAATTGATTTTAGCTTTTGACAGAAAGGCAAGGCTGCAGAAGGTACTGTTTAAAAGCATGTTACTGGTATAAATAAATTGAAGAGCTGGTTTTTAGTTTAGCTAATTAGTAGATGCAGATTAACAAACCAGTGAACAAACGATAAAAAATTGGTTGGAAAGAGCATGATTGATATTATTGATAAGCTATCATTTCACAATTTAATTGATGAGAATTTGGAAGAACCAAAGCTTTTAGTCATTGTAAAGTACAAAGTTGATACAGGTGATTAATTTTGGTACTTATTTATTCAAGACATAGAGTTTATTTAATTTTGAAAGAAAAGTATACCTCCATATATATATATATATATATATATAATTTTTCAGTTTCACATTAGTTTATTGACTGTGTTTAGTTTACTTAGTCTTAGGCGGCAATAGGATGTAATCACAGAGTTAGGAGCATCAACTACTGCAGGGCCAGTCCTGAGATTCTAACTGCCTGAGGCAAAGAATTAAAATGTGGCCTCCTATATATATATAAATTTTTTTTTCACCAAATAACAGTACAAAATTATGTATTTTGAATAAAAGTAAATATGAAATTAATAACAAAACAACAGTATATAGATATCTACTCCCTACATAAATCTCTGAATTACAAAACTAGTTAAATATCTTCTAAAAAAAAAAAACTAGTTAAATATATATATATATATATATACAGCCGTTCTCCACTGCGGACGTCCGCAGTTTTTCGATCCGTACGGATTTCCAGTTTTGACCAACTTGTCGATCATATTTTCACATCTTAACCGTTCAGTTTTTAGGTCCTAATGTATAGATCACCTCTGCAAAATTTCAGCCAAATTGGTGATCGTTAAGGCATCCAAAACTGCAATTTACATCAATGTATACGAACGGTTCCGGTTCAACAGATTCGGTTCGTTCGTGTAAATTGCAGTTTTGGATGCCTTAACGATCACCAAATTGGCTGAAATTTTGCAGAGATGATCTATACATTGGGACCTAAAAACTGAATGGTTAAGATGTGAAAATGTGATCGGTAAGTGGATCAAATATGGAAATCCGTAGGTTTTGGCTTAGGTGCAGATATCCGCACCTGAGCAAGATTATATATATATATATATATATATATATATATATTTTGTAAGCATCACTGAAACCTTGTTTTTCTCACATTTTTAGCTGCAAAAATACATATAGTCTCGTCATACCCATATTTTTTTTCAATAGACAAAAAAAAAAAAGTTGGCTGGGCTATTGAGTCCAAGAAAAATTAACATAAGTAAATGAAAAAAAAAAAGAAAGTGCTGGGCCACGGGGTCCAAGATGGTGATTGAAAAAGATTAAAATATAAAAAACAAATGAACCAGGGTGGGGAGGACACATAATAACTACATTTCCACCGGAGCAACACACCTTATTTGGTTTATGAAGGAAACAATATACATATATACTATCCACAACGTACATACAGAAACTCCCGAGGCCCCGGGAAGCCGGTGGCCTGAGGCGGCTGCCTCAGATGGCAGCCCTCAGGGCCGGCCTTGAACTACTGTATATATAAGGTCTAAAAAGCAAAGAACACTATCAGCTTACATACACAATATGATGCTAGCTATATATACATACACTGAAGCTGAGGAAGACATCATAGGTCCAAGGTGAATATGAAGAAGAGGAAGAAGGAAAAACTGAGGAGGAGGTACTTTTGGTTGCCATGAAAGCCTTTGGAAACCTGCAGCTAAAGGAAAAGTTTCCAGAAGAAGCAATCAACTTCATAAATTTCACTTCTTAAAGCAAAAAAATAAAAATAAAGCTTTCATGCTCGAAGAAATAAAGCTTTCATGTGAACTCTGTTTTCTCTTTTTCTTTTGTTACAAGAAGCAAAAGATTATGCATATATACCTATCTTCCTGAAGAGCAGAAGAAGGCCATAGTTGACTTCAAACCAGACCAAGGGAGGCGTGATGTCTCCTCTGTGGAGTCTGTGGGTCAAAAAAGAACAACAAATTAGGATTTAGTAAGCAAGATGTCCAATAGGAAGCCAAGCAGCTTTCAAAATTCAATTCTTTATCAAAAGAAAATATACAAACTAGGATTTAGAATCAAACAGGTACTGCATACCTATCCTAGCCTCAAGCAAGCCATTGTTGAAGAACCTTCTTCAAGCCAGAGTGAACAAGAAGTTCAATAGGATATGAAAAACAAGCATTGGGATGTCTAGTTCAATATACAGAAAAACCAGAACTTAAATGATTCAAGTAGAAGTTCAAATCTCAACAGAAAATCAGAGGAACATTTAAAATTCTGGATCTTTCTCAATTACAGACCAAACTTGGAAAATTCACAGAACATTCACTTTACGTCGAAATGCGATGAAACTTTCCAGCTCCTTTGTTAACTAACAGAAGTGAAACATATCAAAAATTCAGGTCATTTGGAGGTCAGTAAGTCAGGAAAAAGAAGTACCAAAGAAGGCTGTACTGCAGGACAGTTTCTGCAGATTTCTTTCAAAATACCAGAGTTCTTGGTATCATAATCCTTAAACTGATGGAAGGAAAATGATTATAATCCAAGATCAATACACACTGAACATATCAAACAAATTATATATATATATAAAAAAACATTGGGGGGGGAGATCGAGTAACCTGACCTTGTATATGGCAACCTCTTCATTCACTTCCTTCAAATCACGTAACTGAAATTTGGGGATGAGTTTATAACAAACTACCAATAGATTTCTATAAACAATTAATGGTACTTTATAACAAAGATGATAACTTCAATAGATCTCTAATCTCATCCTTCAAAACAACAAAACAATACTCTGATCTTTGATCGGAACTTCACTGCTAACCTCTCTGTGATTCATCTTCTTTGGCTTCAATGGCTGATTGAAGTACACCACAGTTAAATCATTCAAGTCTTGAACTAGTTTGTTCCTCTTGTTAGGATCTTTATCACCCGTTCAATTCATGAAGTATTAAAGCCTGACTTAACTACTTCAATCACTGCAGAAAAACCTGTTTTTCCAACAAAATCAACACCAAAGTAAACAACATCACCCAGATTAGAATCAAAACCAAATTCAATTCAAGAGCAGACCCTTTTGGACCGGTGGAGCACTGGCTGCTCTGGAGCTCTTCAATGGCATTACGGGGGCGTCGAAGGTAGGCGGCGAGGTCGGAGGTTTGGGGAAAGACGATGATGACAACATTGCGAAGCAGATGAGAGGGTTTAGGCCTGGCATCTGCGGAAGAGAAGATGAAACCAAAATTAAACCTCTAAGATCTCATCCACATAATTAAGGAATATAAATTGAGCCACTGACACATCTAAATTGATTTGGATGAGAAGAAAGCCACTGCCAGTTAAACCTTTTAGATCGGATCCTCGTTAGAGACAACGGAGAAAGCTCGAGACAGATCGAGAAGGAGAGAGAATACCCATCCGTGGTGACTGAATTCAACGAAGAAGCGACAGAGACAGAGAGAGAGAGACAGAGAAAGAGAGACAGAGAGGGGTGGGTCAATTGAAAAAATAGAGGCCAAAGTTGAAATTTGTGTGGGAAAAAAAACCGGGAAGTTTAACTTTTGGCAAGAAAAATCGGCGGGACCGCAAATTTTGTCCCTGTTTTTTTTAACCCGTCCTCATAAGGTTACTAGGACACTTTGATAAAAATGTGTCTTTGTTTGGTGTCCTTGTATGTGGTTTTTGTAGTAGTGCTGCCACCTGATTTCCCTCTCTAAAAATATGAGAAGATTTAAATTGCATTTGCGAGATACGGTGTAAACAATTATCCCAAGCAACACGGAACCTCCATGGAACAAGATGGGGTGCACGAAGGAAATTAAGTACCATAGCTGAATCAACCTCAAGCCAAATGTGCTTCCACTCCCTAACCCAAGCAAGCTCAATTGCTTGAATAACCGCTCAGATAACGATTACATCGTTTCGAATGGCATCCCTTATAATTTCGGGAGTTGTTACAAGCCACATTTGGCTATCACTAGTTCTCAACGCATGAGAAGCAAGCAAATGTGCAACTACATTTGCTTCTCTGTTTACATGAGTAAGACTGAACCCAGGATGGGTCTGTAACAAAGTTCTGACTTCCCCAATCAATATAGGCATTGTAGAAAGGTCATAAGTTGGAGACTGAATAGTTTGTACCAAAAGTGCACAGTCACTTTCAAAAATTACCTCATCTTGCTGCAGTGTTTGAGCTAGAAAGAGTCCATCTCGCAAAGCTAGTAATTCAGCCTGAAAAGGAGAGGTGAGAAGGGTATATGGCCGAGCCTGTCCAGCTATAAAGCTGCCATCACTATCTCGGATTACACATCCCACTCCTCCTCGTCGAGATTCCACCTGATATGCACCATCAACATTGATCTTTACCTTTCCCAGATTTGGTGCCTTCCATCGTATTGACCTTTCCTGTCGAACCAACGACGAGACAGTATGTTTTTTAAATTCTTCATACCAGCCAAGCGTTAAAAAACATGTCTCAGAGGCATGCCTTCCTTTTTGTTCCCAGACTTGTGAATTCCTACTTTTCCAAATTCCCCAAATCAACATTGATCTTCAATATAAAACTGTACTTTTATATTAATAATTTTGATCTACGGATTACGTATTTCCTTTTCTTTGTTTTGGTCGAAAAATGTACAGATTAAGTTTGGCTTGTCAATTCTTTGATACCTAAATTGCTGGTCTCTATTGGATTTATTTAAATTTGGGACCAGCCTGTCAAATAGGCCTTGATTGTGGGATACCTTATTTAGCTCCTAGTCTTGGATTGTCCAGCAACATTCATATTTCATCTCATCTTATCTTGGAGTTTCTTTTGTGGACGATACAAGTTTTCGAAGGTAAGATTGTCCACTTTTGTCAATATCATCAGGACTCGGTTTGCTTGGCATCTTACTTTTAGAGTTTTTCTATTTGAACCTCC
Organism: Rosa lucieae; assembly: GCA_024704745.1. Lineage (NCBI taxonomy): Eukaryota > Viridiplantae > Streptophyta > Magnoliopsida > Rosales > Rosaceae > Rosa > Rosa lucieae. Next base: position 83,133,632 of record CM045496.1, on the reverse strand, counting down.
AAATTTACTCACTTGACCTCTATGCTTTTCACACCTCTTATCAAATTTTTAAATACTAAATTTATTCACTAAACCTCACTAAACTTCCTCAAATAATCTCACTCATATAATTTGCAAACAAATTATTATTTTTAAAATAAAAAAATGTAATCATTTCAATGATTTAATCCATCTATAAATCTTAACTAAATATACATTTCTTAATCGAATTTGAATTTCAAAAATTAATGTCTAATCAATAAGAAAATGTCATGAACTATTATGTTTTTAAATTTTTTTTTTTCTATTTTAGCTGTGCAAAAAAAAAATGAAGAAATCATTTGTTTTTATTCCAAAAAAAAAATTCGTTTTTAAAATTTTTTTTTTTCTGTATTTTTTGTACTACATGATTAATTATTTAAATATTTTTAGTTTTTTTATATTTTTTTTTTTTGGCAAATATAATGGATTGACTTAGATTTAGATCATAAATCATAAAAGGATTTATTTTTATTTTGTTTTCTCTCACCAATATGCATTCAACATATATATCATACATTTTTATGTCATATGAACTTAATCATATTTTTAATTCTTATTAAATATACATGAATGCTTTAAAAATATATATGAATGCTTTAATGATCGAGTATGTAGTGAAATTGGAAAATGAAAATAGATAAGGAAAATAATATGGAATACAATCTAATATTATTGAATTGGAAAGTCTCCATAAAATAAATATAATATTTTTTTGGTATAATAATATTCCTTAATGGTTATTTTATAATAGGTTATATATGTCATTTAATAATTCATAATAGAGTGAGGTCAAATGAGCAGATTTGAAGGTCCCGATAGAAACTCTCTACTGTTATTAGTTGCTAATAATGAGTGACCAGATCAAGTTCACTTGCAAACCACTCCCAAGTTACCAGTTGGACAATATTTTAAGGCCGATTTATCATCTTGTTCATATAATCTCACTACTTAATCAGTCTGTTAGGACTCTGAGTTTTCCACCATTTTGAATCTGTTTCTTGTTAAAACTGTAACTGATTAACAACATTGGTTCTGTTCACCTTCGGGCTAGGAACCTATGCAGTACTTCGAAGGAGGAGCAATAAAAGAGAAAGATTGACCTACCTTGTATCCTAAATCAGATCACCAATGAATGTTTTGAAATTAAAATGGAAACTGGTCAAATATATTTTTTACCTTCTATCTGAAGTAGACATATGATTTCTACCATATTTTGTTTTTTTAAGGGCGTACCCATTGATGATGTCAATTGACCCCAATAACCATTTCTTCTATCCCCATCATTTTTAAGAAAAATGCAACCTCGTCCATGAAGTTTTCTAAATTTTTCTTCAACAGTAAGCATTGCCGAAAAGAGATATTTTCATGTTTTGAGCCTTTTATTAAGTTGTAGGTGTTGGAAGAATTGCTAAACAAAGAATTACCTTGATTGATGCAGGGTAAGAATTGCTGGATTAATGCATGGAGTAAATTTAGTTGGAGCCGACAAAGTATATATATGGTTTAGAAATAGAGTTCCTGGCAATATGTTTGATGAAATCTTTCAATTAGGAGAGTGTTCCATTGTTTCTTGAATTTCCCTTTCATGTGTTGAAGGCTGAGGACAGCCAGTGAGTACGTCTCCACAGTGACGTAGTGCTACACGTCCTTTTTGTTGAAGGAATATCGATTTAGTGTGCCTTATCAAACTAGGAGTAGCACTAGGAGAGAAGGTTCTAGATTTCCCAATCCTACACGGATTGGTATTCCTTGTAACATTAGAACTAGTACTTTGTAATCCCTATATATAGGGCTCCTATTCTCAATAATATGACACAATTCTCTCTACAATTTCTCTCGAATCTCTTTTTCCTTAAACACGTTATCAGCACGACTCTAACCACAAAACAGAAAACCAAAACTCATTCACAAAGCAGCCCCTAGCCCGAGCTAGCCGAGCCTTCGCTGCAGCCCGAGCGCCCGTGCGTTTGCAACCTTGCACAGCAGCCCCTGCTGCCCCCTCCCTGCAGTCCTGCGTTCCAGCCTGCTGCCACCGAAGCATCCCTGCTGCGCAAACAAGCCAACGCACACCACTGCATCTTTTTCCCGTTCCTGTGCACATCCTTCTTCTTGCAAGCCTCGAAAAGTCTATTTCGGAAGCTCAGATCGAAAAACTTTCTTGATAAAAGTTGTTCGTCTCTGTCTCTTCCATCTAACCTCCGAATTTCAGCCTTATCGGAGTTATATTGAGATCTGTACACCAATCGAAGTACAGGCTGTTCAGAACAGAATCTGCTCCGAATTTTCAACAAGTAAGTTTTTAAATTAAAGTTCCTGTTTTCGAATTTTAATTCCTCCTTCTTTTTCTTCGGGGACTTGCAACCTCCCTTCTTCTACATCCCACCTTTCTTATAACGTGGGTTCAATTCTTGAAAAGCGGAATCGTGGGGATTCACGCAATTAACGAACTAAGAGCGTTCGTAAGACTTCGGACTAAGAGCGTCCGTAAGCATCGATTTATGACCATATAAACATCATTGTTTCGGTCTAATCCAATCATTCTTGGAAATCGATTTCTTGGTAGCATAGCTCGGAAATCTTATTATTTATTAGTTGTCGTGGAAGTTTTAACTCCGAAACTAATATATTTCTTCTTCTTGAGCAGAAGAAGATGGTGATGATGCCAATGTCAATCTCACCATAGCGGACTTCAAATCTGACAAAGAATTGCACAAAGATGCTGCAGATTTTGATTAGTATAGTCCTTAGTTTTACTTCCAAGAATTATGTAATGGCAATATGCCTTAGTCAATAAATGACATTTTGTATTAATTCTATCTTATGTGGCGCATCGAATTAAGTATGATGTCTAGGACAGTAATTGAAATTAGTGGTACTTAAGAGAGCTTCGCTCCACCGACATCTCTCTCTACTTTCCTGGTCATATTTGATTGGAGTTACCAAACGGATAGAGTGACTACGATTTGTCTACGATTTGATTTTATGTTGGATTAGATTTTGGTCAAGAAACTTTGATGTAATCATTGGCTATTATTAATAAAGTATCGATTTATTTTAATTCTATGTCTTGGACATATTTTAATTCCGAACTTTATTATTTTTCAGTATGTTTCCCGAAGAGCTAGAATGCCTCGTGGATAGTGCTACTACACATACCATCCTTCGAAATAGACAATTATTTCTATGGATGACGCCATCTCGATCTTCCGTGACTACGATGGCTGGATCATCTCAATTGATTCATGGTAGAGGAGCAGCCCAATTTATGTTGCCAAATGGCACAATTTTAAATGTCACCGAAGCTCTTTATGCTCCTAGGGCAGGAAGAACCCTATTGAGTTTTAAAGATATAAGAGCCAATGGTTTTCATGCGGAAACGCATTGTGAGAATGGACAAGAGTTCCTTTGCATCACCTCTAATGACTACGGACATAAAAGAGTCTTAGAGAAACTTATGTGTCGATCTAGTGGGTTGTATGCAACCACTATTCGCATAATTGAATCCAATCATGTTATGAGAGATGATTTATGGGATTCTGACACATATAGGCTTTGGCACGACCGTTTGGGACATCCAGGTCGTGATATGATGATCCGTATATTAAAGACTTCACACGGACATCCATTTTTCAGAACGAAAAGAAGTGAAATTCGAAATTTGGATCAAGGAGGAGCACCTGCGCCTCACGGTGCCTTTCCCTTTCAAGTTCGGCCATCACAAGCCGACGCCGCCATCCCCCTGCGGCCCAAGGGTGGCTTTGACGCCACCTCTGCTCCCCTGAATCCAATTTCTACTTCTCAAGTCCATTGTGACTTCGTGGCTCAACCAAAATCCTCAATGGTTGTTTCTAAAGCCCATTATTCGTTCTGCAAAGCCTGCTCTTTAGCAAAATTAGGATCGAGACCATCCTATGCAAAGGACAATAAAGAAAATATACCATTCTTGCAAAGAATCCAAGGTGATATTTGTGGACCTATTCAACCACCATGCGGACCATTTAGATATTTTATGGTGTTGGTTGATGCATCGACACGCTGGTCACATGTCATGCTATTGTCCACTAGGAACGCTGCATTTGCTAAACTCCTAGCACAGATTATTAAGTTGAGGGCTCACCACCCTGATCATCCTATTAAGTCTATAAGATTAGACAATGCTGGAGAGTTTACATCAAAAACTTTTGATGATTATTGCATGTCCATTGGGATTGAGGTTGAACATCCAGTTCCTCATGTTCACACCCAAAATGGTCTCGCAGAAGCCGCCATTAAACGACTACAAATGGTCGCTAGGGCATTGGTAATGCGCACCAATCTCCCTATTTCTGCTTGGGGCTATGCAATTTGCATGCAGCTGTGCTTATTCGTCTGAGGCCCACTGCCACTCAACCCTTTTCTGCGTCCCAGATGGTGACTGGGTATGAGCCAATGTCTCACACTTACGCATATTTGGGTGTGCAGTATATGTGCCTATTGCGCCGCCACAGCGCACCAAAATGGGTCCTCAACGACGATTAGGCATTTATGTTGGATATGATTCTCCAACCATTGTCCGCTATTTAGAACCCTTGACAGGCGATCTCTTTACCGCAAGATTTGCGGATTGTCACTTCGATGAGACAGTCTTCCCGTCGTTAGGGGGAGATAAGAACATAAATGTTCAACAGGAACGACAGGAATTGTCGTGGTCTGTCCCCACTCTGTCTCATCTTGATCCCCGAACCGCACAGTCCGAAATTGAAGTGCGGAGAATTCTCGATCTTCAGAACGTAGCAGAATCGATGCCTGATGCGTTTTCTGATATCGCTAAAGTGACGAGATCACACATACCTGCTGCAAATGTGCCTGCAAGGATTGATGTCCCTAAAATTAGAGGACATGACGCCACCTCAAGGGCACTTGAGCATGGCGCCAACGTCCACAGTGGTAGTGACGTTGTGGCTAGGCCCACGGCTCCTGCCAGGAAGCGCGGGAGGCCAATAGGTTCGATGGATTCTCGCCCAAGAAAGAAAGCGAGTTTGGCACAAAATAATCCATTAATCATCGATGTAAATAATCCATCTCATGAGAACATTCCGGATTATGGTTATGTCCAAGAGACATCATTGGGGGACGCTCCAATGTCAGAACCAACTCCAGAGAATAGAGAGATCTCCATGAATTACACTAGTGTACATGAGATGATGGATAGAAATTCTATGGCAATTGATGATGCATTTGCATATCATGTTGCAAAAGGAATCATAGAATATGATGATATCGAACCTCGCTCTGTCGAAGAATGTCAACGAAGAGCGGATTGGCCTAAATGGAAAGATGCGATCCAGGCTGAATTGGATTCACTACAAAGAGACAGGTATTTGGGCCTATAACGCAGACACCCCCAATGTAAAACCTGTTGGCCATAAATGGGTCTTTGTTAGAAAGCGTAATGAGAAAAATGAGGTGGTTAGATATAAAGCCGCCTCGTGGCGCAAGGTTTCTCACAACGCCCTGGAATCGACTACGAGGAGACATATTCTCCCGTAATGGACGTTATAACGTTCCGCTACCTTGTCAGTTTGGTAGTTTCCGAAAAACTTGACATGCAGCTTATGGATGTGGTTACAGCATATCTCTATGGGGATCTAGATTCAGAGATATATATGAAGGTTCCAGATGGACTTCAATTACCCAAATCAAGTGGCTCTAAACCACGGAGCGCGTTTTCAATAAGATTAAAACGCTCACTATATGGATTAAAACAATCCGGACGGATGTGGTATAACCGTCTAAGTGACTACTTGATTGGGAAGGGATATATTAATAATGAAATATGCCCATGCGTGTTCATTAAAAGAACAAGTTCCGGATTTGCAATCGTAGCAGTTTATGTCGATGACATGAACCTAATTGGAACTCTAGATGAGTTGAAGGAAACTGCTAAATACTTGAAATCCGAATTTGAGATGAAAGATCTTGGGAAAACACGGTTTTGTCTCGGTTTAGAACTCGAGCACCGTAGTGATGGCATTTTGATCCATCAGTCTGCATATACTCAGAAAATCTTAAGGCGCTTTAATGAAGATAAAGCAAAGCCTGTGAGTACTCCCATGATCGGTCGTAGTCTTGACCAGGAAAAGATCCGTTTCGTCCAAAGGATGAGGACGAAGAGCTATTAGAGGCGAAGTGCCCTATTTAAGTGCAATAGGCGCATTATTGTACTTAGCTCAATGCACAAGACCAGACATCTCATTCGCAGTGAACTTGTTAGCTAGACATAGCTCTGCGCCAACACGTCGCCATTGGATTGGTGTAAAGACAATCTTTCGATACCTAAGAGGTACGATTGATATGGGCCTATTTTATCCCTACAAGAGAAGATGAATGAGGAAGAATGGGATCGGACCCCTTAGGCATGGGCCACCGTCCACCATGACAAGGTGGCCGGCCATGTTGCCGCCAATGCCGCCACCACCACAAGGGGTGGCCGGCCTCACCCTATCCCCCTTCATCAAAACGACAATGATGTCTTGATGGGTTTTGCTGATGCATGGTACCTCTCTGACCCTCACAAAGGTCGCTCCCAAACGGGTTATGTCTTTACCATGGGAAGCACTGCGATATCTTGGAGGTCTACGAAACAGACCCTTGTTGCTACTTCCTCAAATCATGCAGAGATTATTGCTCTACATGAAGCCGTGCGTGAATGCATATGGCTAAGGTCTGTAATTAGACATATTCAAGGAAGTTGTGGTTTGAAGTCTACCACAGATGAACCTACATGCATTTATGAGGATAATGCAGCTTGTATTGAGCAAATGAAGTTAGGTTTCATCAAGGGTGACAACACCAAGCATATCTCGCCTAAATTCTTTTATAATCAGCAACAACAAGCACTTCTAAAGATTGAAGTGAATCAAATCCGATCAGAGGATAATGTAGCGGACTTATTCACTAAGTCGTTACCTAAATCCACCTTCGAGAAACATGTAAGGAGCATCGGATTGAGAAAGTTATCTGAACTCCCACGATTGTAGCAATCAGGGGGAGATATCGACATCAGGGGGAGTTATGATGTCTACATGTTCGATCTCGAAGAGTGAAGGACGTGTTGTGCTCTTTTTGTCCTTCGACCAGGGTTATTTTTGTCCCACAGGGTTTTTGTTACCTGGCAATGTTTTTAACGAGGCAACGGATGAAGCGTCACCACCAAGTTTGAGCGGCACAAGGGGGAGTGTTGAAGGAATATCGATTTAGTGTGCCTTATCAAACTAGGAGTAGCAATAGGAGAGAAGGTTCTAGATTTCCCAATCCTACACGGATTGGTATTCCTTGTAACATTAGAACTAGTACTTTGTAATCCCTATATATAGGGCTCCTATTCTCAATAATATGACACAATTCTCTCTACAATTTCTCTCGAATCTCTTTTTCCTTAAACACTTTTCAATTTATATACATGTGAAGACTCGGAAGGCAAGTCAATTCTTCTGCCTAGAGAACGCATATCCACTTCCATAAAAGGTTCTAGGTATCTGTAAGTAACCCAAGTTTAATTTCAGCATTCTAATTTTGTTTCTTGTTTAAACTATATTGCTCAACCACATTGGTTCTGGCAAATGGCAATGCTTTTTACTCTATGGCTGCTTATGCTTCTGCTACCAATTTATGTGCTTGCACAAACTAATGGTAGCATAGCAGTCGGTGCTTCTCTCTCTACAGCAGGTAACTCCTCATGGATTTCTCCATCTGGTGACTTTGCTTTTGGATTTCGGCAACTTGAAAACAATGGACTTTTCTTGCTTTCTATATGGTTTGCCAAGATACCAGACAAAACTATAGTTTGGTACGTAAATGGGGATACGCCTGCACCTAAGGGATCAACAGTGAACTTGAATGCCAACAGTGGATTAGTCCTTACAAGTCCTCAAGGTAAGAAGCTATGGACATCCAATGACACTAACATTATTGCTGGTGTCGTTGCTCATGGGGTCATGAATGATGCCGGTAACTTTGTTCTAGAAAATGCGAAGTCAGCAAAGTTATGGGAGACGTTCAAGAATCCTAGTGATACAATGTTGCCCGGGCAAAGAATGGAAAGAGGAGGGAAACTGTCTTCTCGAAATTCAGAGACTGACTATTCCGGAGGGCGCTTCCAGCTAGATTTTCAACCAGATGGGAATCTTGTGTTCACTGCTAAGAAACCTTTTCATTCAACTGCAACTACCACTGGGACTATTCCAGGTAGTGAAGGTCGACAACTGGTCTTCAATGAGTCGGGCAACTTCTATATTCTGCGAGTGAATGGTGGACATTTCACTTTCACAGATGAGGAACGTTCAGCAAGGGACTACTATCTTCGTACAACTCTCAGCTTTGATGGGGTTTTGGCTCAATATTTCCTCCCAAAGACTTCCAATGGCAATGAAAGCTGGGCTGCTCTTTGGTCAGATCCGCCTAATATTTGCCAAAAAATTAAGATGAATTCGGGTCCTGGTATTTGTGGTTACAACAGTATCTGCACTCTCAAAGCAGATAGGAGGCCATCCTGTGAATGCCTAACAGGATACTCTTTACTTAATCCAGCAGATGCATACGGGAACTGTTATCCAGATTCCAAACAAGGCTGTGAAGATGAGCTTAGTTATACAAAAGATCTATATGATGTTCAGGTGCGAGCAAATACTGATTGGCTTACCTCCAGTTATGTGCAGTTAAATGCTTCTACTGCTGACACATGCAGTCAATCTTGCTTGGAAGATTGTTTGTGTGCTGTTGCTGTTTACGGCAATGAAACCTGTTGGAAAAAGAAGTTTCCACTCTCATATGGGAGAGAAGACAGCACCCTTAATGCAAAGACCTTCATCAAATTCAGGAACGACACTTCAGCTCTACAAGTTCCGGATGATAAGAAGAAGAGCCAGACCACTAGCGTACGTTTGTTGTCAGTTCTTCTGAGCACCTCTGTCTTTGGTAATTTTATATTAGCTGCTGCAGTTATTTTTCTGGGATTTTTTTTCACTTTCCGGAAGAAACATGTAAGGTTTGCACAAAATGATTTGGACACAAAATTGCGTTTCTTTAGTCAGAAGGAGCTTGAAGAAGCTACAAATGGATTCCATGAAGAACTAGGAAAGGGTGCTTTTGGAGTTGTTTACAAAGGGATAATAAAAATTGGTTCAGATGTCCAAGTCGCAGTTAAGAAGCTCAACAGTGTGATGCAAGACTCTGTGATACAAGAAGGTGAGAAAGAATTCAAGACAGAACTGAAAATTATTGGACAGACACATCACAAGAATCTAGTTCACCTGGTTGGATATTGTGATGAGGGACAAGAGCGATTACTAGTGTATGAATTCTTGAGCAATGGCACATTAGCAAGCTTCCTGTTTGGTGATGAGAAACCCAGTTGGAGGCAACGTATGGAAATTGCTTATGGTGTTGCGAAAGGGCTTCTATATTTCCTCTGTGATATAAAGCCTCAGAACATACTTCTGGATGATCATTACAATGCTTGGATCTTAAATTTTGGCTTGTCGAAACTTCTGATGATGAATGAGAGCCAGACATATACTGTCATTAGAGGAACTAAAGGGTATGTTTCACCCGAGTGGTTTAGGAACATGGCAATCACTACCAAATAAAGTTGATGTCTATAGCTTTGGTGTTGTGCTGCAGGAGAAGTGTTGATACGGATAATACCAGCGAAGAGAAAGCAATTTTAACCGACTGGGTTTATAATTGTTACCAAGACGGACTTTTAGATGAGGTTCTAAATCACCAAGTCAATGCCTTGGATGACAAGACTGAGCTGGAAAAGACAGTGATGATTGCTATGTGGTGTATCCAAGAAGACCGATTTCTTTGACCCACGATGAGAAAGGTTGTGCAGATGCTTGAAGGAGTAGTGGAAGCACATGTTCCACCATGTCCATCCCCATATTCATCAAGAGCAAGCTGAAGGCTTGTTTGCCTTGTGTAGCAGTCAAAGATTTGCAGCCAACTCGAGCTAGCTTGTTGTGTTTGACTATCTTGTTTTTCCTTTTCATGCTTGTGTAATTTGTACTTTTTGTAGAATAACTGTAAATCTTATGTAATTATGATTCTTATTTATTTAGGTTATCATGTAATTATAGGAATGATTGTTTCCTATTAGGGTTAGACTACTCCTCTTGTCCTTGTATAATGTATATATACCCCTTTGTGGGATGAATAGTAATATTATTGAAAACCCTAAAATCAAAGTATTATTTTCTACTTGGTATCAGAGCAGGTTCAATCCTTTGAACTTGCCTGCATCCTTTGAATCCTAAATCCTGAATCCCAAAGCACACCACAAACCGCTGCGTACCACCACCATTAAAATCAAGCCATCCCTGAATTTTTGAAACCCTAGAAAAACCAAACCTGAAAAAAAAAAAAAAAAACAAACAAACCCCAAATTCCTCAATGGCCGGACCTGCAATTGAAGGCGAACAGTCAAATCCCGAGAAGACAATGGTGTCATCCTCACCGATCATCCATCACCACTACACCACCCAACAAGACAACTCTGCTTTCCCCACAAGTGTTGTCTTGAATGAATCCAACTACACCATATGGGCTCCTCTTATGAGAATGCGCATTGGAGCACGAGGGAAGGTTGGTTATCTAACCGGAGTAAAGGCTGAACCTGCCATGAATTCTGCAGAGTATGAAGCTTGGGCTACGGACAATGAAAAGGTGAAAAGTTGGCTAATTGACTCCATGGAATCCTCTCTCATGAACCGGTATATTCGTCTTCCTACTGCGAAAGATTTTTGGGAAGCTGTAGAGAAAACCTTTATGATGATTCTGATGAAACCCGAATCTTTGAGTTGAATAAAAAGTGTTTTGAAGCAAAGCAGAATGGAAGGCCCATTCCGACCTACTACAATGAGTTAGTGGCAATGTTCCAGGAGATAATGTTGCAGCTGAGATAATGTTGCAGGAGATGATTCTGATCAAAGGGTGGCCTTTCAACATGATAATGTTGCAGCTGTCGTTCAAGAAACTTCAGCAATGTCCCGGATGCGTGTTCACTTGTTTTTGAGTGGACTTGACCCAGAGTATGATCAGGTGCGTGGAGAAATCCTACGCAAGGAGCCTAAATTCTCCTTGGAGCAGAGCTATGCTTACATTCGCAAGGTGCAATCAGAGAAACAAGCTATGGGGCGTTCGGTACCTACCGAATCTTCTGTCATGGCCGTTCAACACCGACCAGGTCCTCCTCCAGGCTTCTCAGGTCATTCTCCACGCCGTCCTCATGACAAACCAAACCCATACGCAAACAAAAAATGTGTTGTCTGTGGGGAAGTAGGTCATACCAAGGAGCGGTGCTATGGAGTGATTGGCTACCCTGATTGGTGGGACTTCACCAGGAAACTGCGAAAGAATCCGGGCAAGGCGGCTATTGCTACTACAGAGGAAGAGCATCTCGACAATGCCTCCGCTAATGTAGCGCAGTCGGGTATGAAGGGTAAGGCTACTTTGAATAATACATGGATAATTGATACAGGTGCATCTAATCATATGACCAATGACCCTAGTCTTGTGAAAAACCTTAGACGTTCCTCTCAAAATACTGTCTCTACTGCTGATGGTACTCCAACTCCGGTCACCGGAGAATGTTCTATTATTGTATCTGATACCTTAACCCTTGAATCTGTCCTAGTTGTTCTGTCACTAGCTTATAATCTCCTATCTGTTGGTCAGATTATTTTAGCACTTGCATGTATTGTGACCTTCTATCCATCTTTCTGTGTGTTTCAGGACATTCTGACTCGGCGGATTCTTGGTTATGGTGTTAGAAGGGGAAAATTATACTACCTGGATCTGACAGAGACTGGAGAAAACCATAAGCATCTTTTGGGGAAAGCTAATCAGATTAATGGGGTAGAGAATGCAAACGAAGCAGTATGGTTATGGCATCGCCATTTAGGTCATCTATCTTTTAGTTATCTTAAGAAGCTGCAACCTCATTTGTTTTCGATTGTCAGTGATTTGGATTTCCATTGTGACATTTGTGAACTGGCCAAGAGCCACCGTATTTCATATTCACCAAGTCTTAATAAAAGTCTTGTTCCTTTTATGAAAATTCACTCTGATGTCTGGGGTCCTGCAAAGATTCCTTCTCTTTCTGGAGCTCGGTATTTTGTAACGTTTATTGATGATTGCACTCGCATGACATGGGTGTCATTACTGAAGAATAAGAGTGATGTATTTGGAATGTTTATCGAATTTCACAAAATGGTGGCAACTCAGTATCAACAATCCATCAAAGTGTTTCAGTCTAACAATGGTGGAGAGTTTGTGAATGGCCCTATGATTGAGTTTTGCCGGTCACATGGAATTCGTCATCAAACCTCCAATTCTTATACTCCTCAACAGAATGGGTTAGCAGAACGGAAGAACAGGCAGTTGATGGAAGTTGTTCGTGCTCCCTTATTTGGCATGAATGTACCTCGGTCCTATTGGGGAGAAGCAGTAAAATCTGCAACATATCTTATCAACCGTACTCCTTCACGGGTGATTGAGTTTCAGAATCCTCATCAGAAACTTCATACATTTTTGACCATCCCTTCTATGCCTAATTTGGAGCCCCGGGTGTTTGGGTGCACAACCTATGTTCATATTCCCAAGCCTCAACGCAACAAGCTTGATCCCTGTGCCCGTAAGTGTATCTTTGATGGTTATGCTGACTTCCAAAAGGGTTATCGATGTTATGATCTCCTTACTGGCACTTTACATGTCTATCTTGATGTTGCTTTTCGTGAATCCGAGCCTTATTACTCAGGGAAAGCTTCTCAGTCTTCCCTTTAGGGGGGAGAGAGGTTGTGAAGGGAATCCTCGTTCTATTATTGATTTTGATGTCTTTGAAGACTTGAAAAATTTGGAGGATACATTTGAGGGTAGAAATTTGGAAACAGAAAATGCAGTTGCCGAACAGAGCATTGTGAATTCTGAAATAGACAATGCGACTACCGAACGAAGTGTTGCGAATTCTGAAACAGAAAATGCGACTGCCGAATAGAGTATTGTGAATTCCGAAACAGAAAATGTAACTGCCGAGCAGAGTGTTGTGAATTCCGAGACAGAAGAGACGACTTTTCTGGATAGTTTGAATCAAAATCAAGACGTATCTGAAGCTCACACACAAGATATTCCCCCTTCTGCATCACCAACTGAAGATCCCGGTCAGAATGATCCTCCTCAGGTACCCCTAAACTTTAATGAATCTTCTGGGTTAGAAAGTGTCGAACCTAGGAAATCACAAAGGGTTACCAAGGGAATTCCTAAGAAACAATATGAACCAGATATCAAAGCCAAAGCTAAATACCCTATAGCTAATTTTATGTCTAACCATAGGATTTCTGGGTCACATGCACTTGTTATTGATCAATTATCTACTGTATCTATTCCTAGTAACGTGCAGGATGCATTGACGGATCCAAAATGGACAAAGGCGATGAATGAAGAATTGGAAGCTCTTCAAAAGAATGCAACATGGGAACTAGTACCTATGCCGGTTGGAAAGAAGACTGTAGGGTGTCGTTGGGTATTTACTGTGAAGCTTAATGCAGATGGAACTATTAATAGATACAAGGCAAGGTTGGTTGCCAAAGGATACACACAACGTTATGGGATTGATTATGAGGAGACTTTTGCACCTGTGGTAAAGATCAATACTGTTCGGATTCTAATCTCACTTGCAGCAAACAAAGATTGGCCCTTACACCAGTTTGATGTGAAGAATGCGTTTCTTAATGGGAATTTGGAAGAAGAAGTGTACATGGATGTGCCCCCAGGTGTTAAGAATTACCCAAGTGAAGTTGGCAAGGTGTGTAAATTGAAGAAGTCTTTGTATGGCCTGAAGCAATCTCTAAGAGCCTGGTTTGAGAGATTTTCAAAGTCCATAAGAGCCTTTGGGTACAGACAGAGCAATTCTGACCATACCTTGTTTATCAAGCGCAAGAATGGTAAGATTACAGCTCTTATTGTGTATGTTGATGACATGATTGTTACAGGGGATGATCCGAAAGAGATGAATGAGTTACAAAAGTATCTGTCAAAGGAGTTTGAAATGAAGGATCTGGGGCAGCAACTGAAGTATTTTCTGGGTATTGATAGGAGCATTTTAATGCGGTATTTTAATAGTTAATTCCTCACATTTTGCTTAGTTAATTCCTTAACTGAATCGATTTTTAATTCAATTTCTATTTTTAGGTACATTGGAGTAGATGAAGGTGAAATGAGCGTTAGGTCCATAATTACCTGGAAATGATGGAGAAAAATGGAAATGTACTAAAAGATCAATTTTACACATATTCCTACTCCGGCTAGGAGAAACCAAGCCAAGCAAAGAAGTAGGAGCGGCCGCCTGACTAAATGAACTTCAAATGAGCTGAAACCTTCCAGATCCATTCTAGACACCCAAAGGAACATTTCTTATGAAGAGTGCCAGAGCAAACTATGAGTGGAAGGCCTTCAAACAATCAGCCCAATTTTCTACAGAAGCAAAACCGGAAAACTGGACCTGTAAGAGGTCCAGCAGCATTTCCGGCGCAACCACATGGCAATACATTCTGAAATTTTACCACAATGATCTACACTCATAGTGGAACATTTCATATGAAGAAGTCAAAGGCTAAAACTGAGTTCTTAGTGGAGATAAAAATTAAAGGAATAAAGGAAGAGAAAGTGATCTCACCTAACAAATCCACCAAGTGTTTAAGTGCTCTCACCTAACAAATCCACCAAGTGTTTAAGTGCTCAAACCTAACCCATTATGATTTGTTTAAAGGCCAAATAGTGTTGCTTGGAAGCCTATAAATAGAGACCAATTCACCATTTCATAACACATTCCTTCATCCATTCCATCTCCTTGTCTCTCCATTTCCTCTCCATATTTCTTTTCCATTCTCTAGTTTTCTTGTTCTTCATTTTCAAGCCAAGAGAAAGAGAAGCCATGCAATACATCAATTTCCCAACCGCCATCCACCCTTGTGTCGTCCCTAGAAGATTGCTTGCTTTCAAGGATCTTCAAGTTCTTCGTCTCAAGGCTTTATCATTCATCTTTCAAGGTGTATTATATCCTTTCTCTTGTTTTCTTTGTTTGATTTTGTAAAACTATGAATTCTAGTTAACAAATAATGTTAAGGGCAAAGTTTAAAGCCCGTTTTATGTTTTGAGATAAAGTTGTGATTTCTATATGTTGATTTTTATGTTGCTTATGTGGGTTTGTTTAATTAAATTTGCATGATAGAAAACTTTTGTATTTTAATCTTATGTGGTTGCAAACACTTAGGGTTTTGATATAATTGGTGCTAGGTTTAAGAACATGAAATCGACTTTTCGTTTTGTGTAAACTTGAATCAAAGTAGTAAAGGTTTTGTGCAAAGACCGAATTTAATTAAAGAGGATTGCAATTAGGTGGACTTTTCCATACTAAGTTGTACACTTGAGTTGATAGCCTTTCTCTATGTGTAATGCATTAAACATGACATGATTGACTAGCTTTCTAGGGTTTGATTGCATGTTTAATAGGATTAATCTAGGTGCTTTCGCTTAGATTAATTAGCATTGAAAAGTAAAATATGGGAAATCGTTTGCTTTCGAATGTTTCACATGATCAACTCCTCTCTCATGACATTTAAAATCAACTATAGGAATTGTAATTGGATTTCTTACATATGGATGTGGTTTTGATCTTTGTTCCTTGCGTTCCACCCCTGTATATATGTTTTTACGTTTTCTTTATTTTATTTATTTTATTTTAATTTTAATTTTAAGAATCCTAACCCCCCCTTATTTTGTTCACTTGTATATATTATTCTTTATTTTATTTTTGTAAATAAACTTTTCTTTATTTGTTTCACAATGACAGGTGTACCCTCAATCCCCGGATAGAACGATCCATATTTGCTTATACTACTAACGATATTTTCAGGGTTAAATTATGCGCTTGCTTTGAGCGCATCAGGTATTGAAGTTGCGAGGTCTAAGAAGGGAATTTCACTGTCACAGAGGAAGTATGTTCTTGACTTACTTACTGAAACGGGGATACTGGACTGCAGTCCAATTGAGACACCCATTGAGATGAATCACAGACTTGCCATTTATCCTGATCAAATTCCAACTGATAAAGGAAGGTATCAACGTCTTGTAGGAAGGTTGATTTATCTTTCACATACTAGACCTGATATTGCTTATGCTGTGAGTGTTGTCAGTCAGTTTATCCATTGTCCTAGTGAAGAACATATGGATGTAGTTTTTCAGATTTTGAGGTATTTGAAGATGGCTCCAGGTAAAGGATTACTGTTTGAGAAAAATGATGAATTGGAAGTTGGGGGATACACAGATGCAGATTGGGCTAGTGATAAAACTGACAGGCGTTCTACATCTGGGTACTTCACTTTTGTAGGAGGGAACCTTGTCACTTGGCGTAGCAAGAAACAAAAAGTTGTGGCCAGATCAAGTGCAGAAGCTGAATTTCGAGGTATGGCACATGGAGTCTGTGAAATGTATGGATTTGGAATGTCCTGAAAGATCTAGGTTACAAGCTTAGACAACCTGTGGATTTGCATTGTGATAATAAAGCTGCAATTGAGCTTGCACATAATCCAATTCAGCATGATAGGATAAAGCATGTGGAGGTTGACCGTCATTTTATTAAAGAAAATCTTGACAGAAAGGTTATTCATTTTCCATTTGTAAACTCAGAAGAGCAGTTAGCTGATGTTCTTACTAAAGGAGTGTCCAGGAATATATTAGACAGCTCAGTTGACAAGTTGGGCATGATAGATATCTATGCACCAACTTGAGAGGGAGTGTAGAATAACTGTAAATCTTATGTTATCATGTAATTATAGGAATGATTGTTTCCTATTAGGGTTAGACTACTCCTCTTGTCCTTGTATATATACCCCTTTGTGGGATGAATAGTATTATTATTGAAAACTCTAAAATCAAAGTATTATTTTCTACTCTTTTGTTCTGCTCATCATAAGAGATCATTATGATTTCATTAGGAATATATAATAAGGTGTGTTTATAGAAAACGCATAGCCGCAGGTTTTCATTAGCCTCAGCTCCCTAGAATAAACGAAGGGTTTCATGTTGTGTAAAAGTAAAACAGAGAAATGGCATTAACAAAGGTGGTAATGCATGTCTTTTAAATCTGCTTTTTCTCTGTCCAAGTGTTACATCTTCTTTTGGTTTTCACTGTTTTGCCGTCGCCCCAATCCCCCTCTCTTGAGACCGGGGCGGAGTTTCAATGCAGTTGCAGCACTAGGTTTGAAAAGGTGGAAAACTGAGGTTATGGTACTTTCCTTCCAAATCTTTCGACCTAAATTGAAGAGAAATATTTAGGTATTTTGTTTCGTTATTCAGTTACCACGTAAGTCAATGAGACGTTATTGTAATAAATCGACTCATATCAAATATAGAGAATGCACCGTTTTAAAGAGAATCTAAAATTTATTATTAAGTAATATTAAGTGAAACACTTAAATCTCATCTTATATGACATCTCATGTAGCACAATATTCAAGTTATGAGATCATTTCACTACAATGTGATTTTGTCACAAATCAAATGCGACACAAGGTGAGACATAGTTCATTAAAGTGGACCACACAAGTAATTATTATTATTTTTTGGATGGGAAGAAAATTATCTCGCAATTGAGTTGGAGATAAATTAATCTTCTTCTTTTTCATTCTAAAAAAAAAAATTAATCTTTTGACATGGTTGCTCTTGGTCTTTGTGGTAAGAATTGGCATAGTTCATTAAAGTGGACCACACAAGTAATTATTATTATTTTTTGGATGGAAAGAAAATTATCTCACAATTGAGTTGGAGATAAATTAATCTTCTTCTTTTTCATTCTAAAAAAAAAAAATAATCTTTTGACATGGTTGCTCTTGGTGTTTGTGGTAAGAATTTATCTCGACTCTTGGGATTGATATCGTTATGCATAGCCTAAGGAAATGGGTGATTAGAATGGTTAGGAGTTAGGCCCGCTTAGCTCATGGAGGTCATTGTTGATAACGGACTCGTAACTGTTACTACGAAGAAGAGTTAAAAACTTATAGTCCACCATGAGTTATTCCCATCTGGCTATTACAAAACACTAGGCCCAAAACACACACTCTATGTGTGGGTTTAATTTTAAAGAACAAAAACAAAATAATCGTTGGAGAAAACGTGGGGAGTTTGGAAGGTTTTTTTTTAATCCTTATGAGGAAGTGGGAAGTTATAGAGAGAGATTTCCGGGAAAATAAATTGAAATTTTTTATACTATTTTGTTTATTTCAATTATGTCATCTATTTATTAAAAGACATTTTTAGAAAATGTACGGTATAAGGATTTAGTCATTTTTTTCACGCTCATTTTGAATGATAATTGAGCTCTCGTAAATATAGTATAGAACTATAGATGTAGATAATTTTCATTCGAGAAGTTTTAAATACACGCCCCTAATTACTTAATACACACTCCTTACTCAATACATCTCTCATTTAATTTCTCATTCTAACATTTTACTATATACACAACCCAAATTACCTAAAATAACCTTAAACTAAAAAACCATGAAATACACTATTATTTAACTACATTAAGGCTACTATTTAATTTGATTACTATATATAATTGACCATCTTAATTACTTGTGTTAATTATTGGGAAATCCATAAGGATTCATTATTGTTCCCTTCAAAGTTCAAATAGATGCTTAAAAATAGGTTTTGTATTATTTGAGTTCTTATCCACCAAACACCCTATTGATCAAGTATGAAATTTTGAGGCGAACATTCAACCAAAATTATATCAGGAGTTTCTCCACAATGGCGGAACTACAAAGTTATTATTGGATGGTCAAACAAATTAACAATTATAAAGTTTTATATCTATGATGTTTTATATTAGATAATTAATAATTTGACTAATCATTACTTTTTCAAAGTTTTATAGCGACGGAGTAAAGCAATATGTTTTAAAAATTCATTAATTTGAAATTCTAAATTATATGGTCTCTCACCTCATTTAATTACAATTTGTTTAAGAAAAATTTAAATTATATGGTTTCTAACTTTATTCTTAATTTAAAGAGCTTTTTACCAATAACTACAAATAATGACATATATTTACCAAGAGCAAGCTCTATACTCAGGAAGCCTGTGCGGCCAAACATGTTAATGGGCTGTTAGCCCATCTAAACCTGATGAGAGCAATAGCACTCGAAGTTTAAACAAATTACGCAACGTGCCATTAACACCTGTATCAGCTATTTCTCCCAAAATCAAAACAGTCCCAAAATCAAAATCCTTTCTAGATCTATAGATCTAGGGCTGTGATGAAGCTAGGCAGTGAAGCGACTGAAGCAACGACACAGCGAAGCTAGCAGGAGAAGCGAGATGGTGAAGCTAGGCAGCGAAGCGATCGGAGAAGCGACGCAGTGAAGCTAGGCAGAGAAGCGAGGCGGCCAAGTGAGATGGTGAAGTTAGGCGGCGAAGCGAAGCGGTGAAGCTAGGCCGAGAAGCGAGGCGGCGAAGTGATCGGAGAACCGAGGCGACGAAGCTAGACGGAGAAGCTATTTTTTGGTCTTGGCCTACAAATCTACTGGCAAGGAACTCGGCGAAGCTAAGGTTTGTTCTCAGCCTACAAATCCACTGAAGAGTGAGGTCAGTATCAATTAAGATGAGTTGCTAAGCAACGAAACTTGATTTTATGTGACTGATGATGAATTGTATGAGCTTATTGAGAGTCAGTACCATTAAAATGCTTGCAACATGTGCAACATATGATTATTGAGAGTCAGTAGAATTAAAATGTTGCAATATGTGCAATCTATGATTATATGGACCCTCTAAGGATCATTAACTTTAGTTTCTGAGTCTCAGTAGCTTTTGTTTATGAGATTTGCTCGTTTTGATGGAAGTTGATGAGTTTTGTGACTCAATAGTACAAAATGAATTGTATGAGCTTTAGTTTCTAAGGGTCAGTAGCCTTAGCTTCATGATTTCACTAACACTATGTTTATTGTCCTCAAACTTGTGTTAGAAGAATAGCTATTGTTCTGGTTTTCGTAATTGAGTGTTTTGAATTGGCATGATGATGTTGATGTTCAATAAACTTTTGAGGGTCAGTACACTATTGAGGGTCAGTAAACTACTGAGGATCAATACTCATATATTTGCTGGAGCTTTGTAGAATAGGGAGGCTGATTCATTCTATTTTTTTGTGATCTTCATAATTGACATGCTCTGTTGGAGAATGTTGTTATGAGTCATTATGGTGTTACTTAGATAGGTCTTAAAATGTTTCGATAAATAATGGTGCCGAATCGTATCTACTTTATGTTCCATAATGATTACTTTATTAACATGTCAAGATCATTCTTTGAGTGACATCTTTAAGTTTCTAATATATATGCAATGATGACATATGTGCCTTTCTGGATGTGATGGTACCGGTTGATTTAAGAGGTTTGAGATTGTGAATGGTGTAACTGAAGTTAGAGAACCATGTGTATTGCTATTAAGGGTCAGTATGCTATTAGGTTAGTAACCCTATGTGTATTGCAACCTCATTTGATGTTTATTTATGAGGATCAATAGCTTTAGCTTCATGAGTGCATTCGCTTGATTGCATGAGGTATTCAACTCGATTCTATTATCGGTTCAATTGAGCTTGCATTTTTAGATAGGTTTCTTCGCTTTACTTTATGAGAAGATCATCGCAATTATGTCTACCTATAAGCTCTGTGGATATTTAACCTTATTATTGCTGGTAGTATTGCTCTGTGGATATTTTCTTAATCAAATATTTGAGGGTCAGTAAACTATTGAGGGTCAGTACACTACTAAGGGTCAGTACTCATATATTTGCATTTCTCATAATCCACAGATTAATCGCAATAGCAAAACAGGATGGTTACTGCAATAGACCAAAAGGATGTATCAATTGGAACAAAGAAGATAAGAGAACAGAGACCAGATTACATATAGTTCTTTATTTATTAGATTGGGATATTATTATAAATGAGTAGTTTATTAGAAAAGTCAAAATAAAATGTAATAGTTCTCTGTTTCTTTGTATATTTCACAACCTCAAAAAAATACTATTTTGTATAGCAAAGACATCAGCATAAATAGAAAAAAGTATGAGTTGATTGCTCATGAAGATAGAACTGATTCAATTCAAAAATGAAAAGAATCAGAGCTCATTTCGAACTAAGAGGAAATTAGATCTACCAAACTGAACTAAACGAAAAACATATCCAGGTCTAAGGGAAGGTTAGTTTAGTAAAATATTATTTAACAGAAAATTTAAAAGAATACGGAAGTTAGCCCGCATGGGCTTGGCCTTTGCATATGGGTAAGCTACAGTACCGCATGTATTTCCTCAAAACACGGCCTGCGAATGGGAAAAGTTGGGCTGAGTTTGTAGTTTGTAGTAATTTGCCATGTATAGAAATTCATTGTGTTTATAATTATTGAATAATATATATATATATATAATATATATATTTTTATTTATTGTTCAATAATAATTATTGAATAATTATTAAATATAAAATAATTATTGAATAATATATATATAAGGAAGATATGATTATTATTATTATTATTATTTTTCTTCTAATACATAGATACATACGTGTCTATTTTATTCATTTAACTTATCTACAAAATCTGTTTTGAAATATAAAATAAAAGAGATGTGTGTATTAAGAACTTTGAGGTGTGTGTATTTAAAATTTCTCTTTTCATTCTCATAAAAAAATAAAAAAAATCTTGGAGAGGAATTTACCATTAAAAAAAAAAACTAAAAAAACCTTCCAAAAATTGAGTAAAATGATCAAGTATACAAAAGAAACAGGGAAACGTCTTCTCGTCTCAAAAAAAAAAAAAAAAGGAAACGTCTTCCAATGGCAGAAATACGATAGACGCCGACAAACGAGAGCTCAGTCTTCTTCTTCCTTTCTTTTGCAACAGTAATAGGTAAGTACCAAACTGATCGAGTGATCGCTGTGTTCCTCTGCTTCCTCCAATTCTCAAAACACTCTGCCACATTTTGCATCTTCTTCTCTTCCTGTTTTGCCATTTCATACGTACACACATGTGCCTTGATATTGATGTTGTAATTCTATTAAAAGATGTCATCTTTAAGCTGTGTCTTAGATAACCCACTAACCCAGTTCAGTATAATACAGCTGAATCTGTTTTGGGGTATGGCTTTGTTCATTTCCAGAAGAATCGTACGTTCATTTGGTTCTGGTTTAGCATCAGGCCATGTTTCCAAGGTATTTCTAGCATTAAATTTCAAGGTTTCTAAGTTTCTTTTACCAGTTTATATTGTAATAATCAGATCAATGATGTTGAATGTTATTTATTCATGGGTGCTGATTCATGCTGATGCTTTGTTTTCTTGTATATATGGGAACTTCCAATGTAGAGTGGATCAGTGTTTTGTGCTTGTCGAATGCTTTCGACTTCAGTCTTGACCCATGAGTCGAGTGAAGGTGCATTTTGCTCTGATTCATTGTGCTTAAAGCCTCCCGGGGCTTCGGAGTGCACTACAGGTATGTGGAACAAGGTCAAAACATAACATGTCACAAGTTTCGGTTTATATGTATTGAAAGTTACCTGTAAGTAGTTGTTCTAGAATAGATTACAGAAAGAATGAAATAGAGATGTGGAATTGTTTATTGGTGAATGTGTATTCTAAGGTAGGACTTTGTCTTGATCTTGTAATTTCAGTGACAAAATTTCTTGATGAAAAGAAAGGCTTCACAACTTTGGCTAGTGATGTTTTGGATGCACCTATTACGATGGATATTGCTCGTCGGATATTTTTCTTCTTTCGTTGGCTTCATCCAGTTGTGCTGTGGCAGCTAGCAAAAAGGCAACAGGTACCGACTCTTTTCAGTAATGTGCGTTCTGTCATTGAGTATTTTCAGTAAGAAGAAAAAGTTACAAACTCCTATGCCCCTTCCTTCCAAAGTATCAAGGTCTCTTGTAGTCATTTTGTTTTCTCTATTATCCCTTATGTGCTGTGTGGGTAGCACTTCGGTAAAGGACACTTAATAGTACAAAAGAGTACTTAAGAAAAGAGAAAGAACAGACCAACATATATAAGGCTAATTACATAAGGGTACTTACTAATCATAACTCGTCTATATCGTATTGTCACATGTCAAATGTTTTGGAATTTGTGTAAAGCCATTGAATTGGAAGGAGAGTGGAAAGCCAGCCATGGAACATTGAGTGATCCCCAGGTATTGTACTATCATCCTTAAGTACAGCATGTTCATTGGCTTGCAACCTGACTCTTTCTTTAGGGTATGTCCTTTTGCATCCATCTTAATGAATCTAATGGATGTTAACAGCTCAGAGGTCTTAAGCCACGAAGTCATACTATTAAGAATGTCGAACGTCTGGGACTAAAGATTGCTCTGACATCTCGAGCGGCACAAGGAAAGGCAAGTCTGTCTCTCTACTATTATTTCATTTTCTGTCTTACATCTATTAAGGTGTGTTCAAACTTCAAATCCTTGCTTCATGTGCCATGTTTGTACCAAGTTGTATATATGAGGTTGATTTATGTTCAGTATGGATCCTAACAAGAGGTAACAGTACAAATTATAGCTTCTGGTTTTTGAGGATTTTGGGATCTACAGAAATAAACCCAAGAACATTGTGAACTACATCAAGCAAAGACCGAAAGAGGAGAAAAAGAAGAAAATTCTGCTGGTAGATGGTGGTCCAATAAGTGAAAAGCTCAAGTTGGCTACTAAAAATTTACATTACGTGACTGTGCTGCCTTCAAGTGTAAGTTGCACATTCTAATGTTAGATAAGTGTTATGTTGTAGCTAGCAAAGTAGCAGACTTTCTGTTTAGTCTGAGATGCCATTTAGAGACAGTTTGGAACCATTCCAAGGACCAGTTGGACTCATAATTCATCAGTCCCTTCATTAGTAAAGGCATAGAATAGGACTTCCATACAGCCTTTTAAGTCCAAGATGAATGATTCTCATGAATTCATGATGCATATTCTTTTATTATTTATTGCTGTATCATCAATATCAGTTAAGGCAACTAATTTATTTAATTTATTTAATTTAATTTTTTTATTTATTATTATTTTTTTTTTACCTTTTGTTATTCTGGTTTATCTAGCTACCCATATAACAACCATGACAACCAAAAACAATATTTTCAAGTTATCATCTGGATGTATGAACCAGCTGTTAGGTTTGAACTCAGTTCTTAACTTCTTATGCATATTTCACACATTTTGCAGGAGTTGGACGTCGACAGCATCCTTTACTATGACACACTGGTGATGTCCCATGATGATGTAAATAAAATTGCTGAGCAAATTATGTATACTCCAATCAACCATGGATGCAGCACAACATACTGGTGATGTCCTGTGATGTTGTAAGCACAATTGTTGAGAGGATGCTATCTAGGTTGCCTGATCCAGTCGATTAGTTTTAACTCGGAATGGAATGGCACTTTGATTCTTATAAAGATAAAAGTGCAACACCAAAATTGGAAAGCCATATATGAATCAGATTTACCTCTTAAAGTTAAGCTAGAATTTTTGCGGTTCATTATATGCGATGTTCACTAGACTTCCATTGCTTTTTAAAATTCCAGGAAATTTCTTTAACCATTCGAGCATAGATGCTTTTGCTTCATGTTGCATTCTCTTAGTTGGGGGTCGAAGTTTGAATCTAAATGCCGTTTTGGCTTTTAATTTGGATTTCTTTGGTATAGGTTGCATATAGACAGTTTGATATCTTGGCTTTGTACCTTTCGTCTAAAGGAATCCATCGGTTATGCCGATCCTAGAGAGCCGAGCAAGTGAGATGGAAACCGCTAGGGCACCAGCAGAGAAAAGAGAAGGAAGTGGGGCTTTGATGTACGTGGGAAAGGAATGCAGAGATGAAATTGCAATATGTTGTAGGAGAATTGTAATTGTGTATATTCATTGATAATAGGAGCCCTTTAAATAGGGAGTTACAAGGTACCCAAAAAGGTAAGAATCCGAATACAATTGAATAATAAACACATTCCTATTACAACTCTAAACCCTAGTTTGTTGAGGCACATATTATGTTGATATCCTTCAACACTCCCTCTTGTGCCGCTCAAACTTGGTGATGACGCTTTGATCGTTGCCTCACTAAAAACCTTGTCAGGTAACAAAAACCCTGTGGGACAAAAATAACCCTGGTCGAAGGACAAAAAGAGCACAACACGTCATTCACTCTTCGAGATCGAACATGTAGACATCATACCTCCCTCTGATGTCAATATCTCCCCCTGATTGCTACAATTATAGGAGTTCGGATAACTTTCTTAATCAGATGCTCTTCACATGTTTCTCGAAAGTGGATTTAGGTAACGACTTAGTAAATAAGTCTGTTACATTATCCTCAGATCGGATTTGGTTCACTTCAATATTTAGAAGGTTGCTGATTGTAAAAGAACTTAGGCGATATATACTTGGTGTTGTCGCCCTTGATGAAACCTAATTTCATTTATTCAATACAAGCTTAATTATCTTCATAAATTCATGTAGGTTCATCTGTGGTAGACTTCAAACCACAAGTTCCTCGAATGTGTTTAACTATTGACCTTAGCCATATGCATTCTCGCACAGCTTCATGTAGAGCAATGATCTCTGAATGATTTGAGGAAGTAGCAACAAGGGTCTGCTTTGTGGACCTCCAAGATATCGCAGTGCTTCCCACGGTAAAGACATAACTCATTTGAGAGCGACCTTTGTGAGGGTCAGAGAGATACCCTGCATCAGCAAACATTACCATTGTTTTGGTGTAAGGGAGGAGGATGACGCCGGCTACCCTTGGCGGTGGCAGCTTTGCAGGTCATGGCGTCTTGGACGGCGCCTCTTGGGCTAATGAGATCTGTTCTCATTCTTCCGTCATTCTTTTCTCTCTGCAGGGATACAACAACACATTTTAAGTAACGAAAAATTGCCTTTATACCAGTCCAATGACATTGCGTTGGCGCGGGGCTATATCTAGCCAACAAGTTCATAACAGTTGAGGTGTCCGGTCTTGTATTGTGATAAGTACAATAATGCGTCTATTGTACTCATGTAAGCACTTTTGCCATTAACACGTTTTCGTCATCATCCCTGGGATGAAATGGATCCCTCTTAGGGCCAAGACTATGGACAACCATGTGAGTGCATCTTTGACTTTATCAAAATGCAAAGCATTTATTGACATGGTTACAAGTTCTAAATCTAGACAAAACCGTGTTCTCCCAAGGTCCTTCATCTCAAAGTCGGATTTCAGGTGTTCAGCGGTTTCCCTTAGCTCTCAAGGGTAGCAATTATGTTTATCAACATAAACCGTGACAATTGCAAATCTAGAACTTGTCATGAAAACGCAGGGGCATAGTTCATCATATCCCTTCCTAATCAAATAGTCACTTTAGTGAGCGTTTCACCCTCTTTGCAAACCCGCTCCGTGGTTAAGAGCCACTTGATTTGGGTAAATGAAGTCCATAAGAACCTTCATTATATTTCGTATCTAGATCCCCATAGAGATACGTAGTGACCACATTCGTAAGCTGCATGTTCAGTTATTTGGAAACTACCAAACTGACAAGGTAGTGGAGTGCAATGACATCCATTATGAGAGAAATGTCTTCTCGTAGTCGATTCCAGAGTGTTTTGTGAGAAGCCTTGCACCATAAGGCGAGATTATCATCTCTTTTTCTCATCACGCTATCTAACGAAGACATATTAATGTCAACAAGTTTTATGTTAGGAGGTGTTGGCATCTCAAGCCCGAAATCCTTCATCTTCGTTTGTGAATCCAATTAAACCTGAATCGCATCTTTCCATTTAGGCCAATTTTCTCTACGTTGGCATTCTTCAACAAAGTAAGGTTTGATGTCATTGGTCTCAATAATTCCACATCCTCATTGTACACTAGTGTAGTTTGTAGAGATCTCTATACTCTCAGGAATTGGTTCTAACATTGAGGCGTCCCCTAACGATATCTCTTGGACATAACCACAATCCAGGATATTCTCATGAGATGGATTTTAAGTGTCAATGATCAATGGATCAAGTTGTGCATGCCAAACTCGCTCTCTTCTTAGGGCGAGAATTCATCGAACCTATGGGTCTCCTACGCTCTCTAGCGGAACCTATGGCCAATGACGCCATTATGCCACTTTGTGGCGTCATGGTAGTGGTGGGATTGCCTTAACAAATTGTGTGAGAAGAACTCAAACAACATACTATTTTTATTAACCATTGTGTGAGCATTATAAACCATTCAGAAAACATAGAAAATTGAGACTGTACTTGTAAAATGTTCTAGCTAGAAAGACCTAAAATACATAGATTACTGGCGCTTTCCTTTAATGCACCTTCATTTGTTCTTGCTGAAGCTCTCTTGTAGGTAAAGATGATAAGTAGCCTCTCGATCTTTTACGTCATCGATCCTACACATGATGGACAAGGACCTTGTAGAAGCTCTAGTATTGACTCCAGTTCTGCTCACCCAAAGACCTTACCCTTTGAACACATTGAAGACTCTAGCTGATTGAAACATTCTTCAACAAGTCCTAAATGCTTTGCCCACAGTGCCACTCTACCCATATATCTGCATAGTCAAGAACACAAACATCTAACTTCATTTATTCGCAAGCAATGAATCATATAATGCTGGAAACAAATTATTCACTGGGACATCTAATAAAAACAACATCAAAACAAAGGTCATTTTCAATTAATCTTGGACTTGGACTATTTTCAAGAGCTGCCCAGCCACCAAATCAAAAGTCAAGTTCATTGGAGCTCATTTCGCAGCTTGGTAAAATGCCTAAGCCAACACCTAAATATGCTCAACACCTCAAACAACCAATTATTCAAACTTTGCAAACAAATCCCAGCTAAGAACAAGAACATGTTCAAGAATTAGTACTACCTTGACATTACTAATTTATATCACAAATCGCAGTCAAACAAATACCCTGTTACGTACACCATGAAGCACAAATTGATGCTTACAGCTTCCATTAGTATTTGTAGATCTCGGTCAGGAATCTGCTAGCCAAGTTCTTGTATTCCATTTAGAAGCTGATCCAGAGATACCTTGCCTTTGTTGTCAGTATCCATCAATTGAAATGCCTCCTTTATGCCAGCTATTTCCTCAACTGACAAATGCTCGACTATGACCTGCATATAAGATACTCAAAAAGTTCAAACATCAAATGACAAAATTTTGAAGCATATAAGAACAAAGACCAACTTCCACACAATATACAAGTGACACAACATAAATTCCTTCCATAATATTTAAAAGGATAATAAAAAATAAAATAAAAATAAAAAACTTAACCCAAGAGCTCTTTTTTTCAGTTTGTTCATTACAGAAAATTGTTTCAGCCTTGCTCTCACAGTCTCACCAAGTGGAACATTTGAGGCCTTCTTTTGTGGTAATGCAATCACATAATAACTTATATCAAAAGCAATCATTTTGAACATCAAAAGAGAATACTTTTCCAGACCAAAGACTCTGGTTACTTTTCCATTTTCTTCTATAACTAAGGTGAGATTTCAACTGTTTGAACCAGTCCAAACAATAAAGTTTTGTCAGCCCAAGCTACACAAAAGTTTAATCTTTACTTTAGTCTCTAGACCTCTATGAACTACTTACCAGTACTATACTGCTCAAAAGTTTTAATACAATTAGTTTACCTAGTTATAGGAACTTCATTGAAGCACCATAGTAGTTCATGCTTTATTATATCTTATTATAGCGTAGTCATATGATCAAACATTCAATCATGAAAAGATATAACAACCTTAGAAATCACTGAAAAGACAATGCCAGTAGCACGTGAAACTTAATCAAGTGAAAAAATTGCAGAGCAACGATATTGACATAGAATTCTGAGAAGTAAAAAAAAAAATTAAGAATGAAATTAACACTGTATCGAGGATATACAACCAGTAAAAACAAAATTGTCTCTGATCCATTTGATTGCTCAAGCTACCCATTAGGAGAAACAGAAGCAATAAAGGTAAGAAAGAACGAATGACCATATCTAACAATTTCTTTTGTGCATGGTAATGCAATCACATAATAACTGATAAATTCATCACTCACTAAAATATATAATGCAATGTTTTGGCATGGAAAATAAACTCATAACCTCACCCTCCACTCATATTTATGGAGAGAATTGCTAATTGGCCACTACATTTAAGAGGCTGAGAAAGGAGTGGAAGACTAAAACTCTAAATAAAAGATTCAAACCCAAAGACATTTCTTTTTCATAATATCTGACAGTAAGTATCAAACATTGATACTTATAAGATCCCTAATTCCTGTTACCTAGCTTTTACACACATACAATACAATTTAAGTAGGCAAACTGTTGCACACTTTCATTTCCCATGTCAAAAAGAAAAAAAAATTAGTAAACAGACCAGGGTTAGAAAACTTGGTCAAAAAAATCCCAATATTTGTAAGTATGCAGATTTACTGGTGAGTGTACGTAGTACGTTTACTATTGATGCAGTTTCAGTTT
Organism: Rosa lucieae; assembly: GCA_024704745.1. NCBI lineage: Eukaryota > Viridiplantae > Streptophyta > Magnoliopsida > Rosales > Rosaceae > Rosa > Rosa lucieae. Next base: position 83,104,012 of record CM045496.1, on the reverse strand, counting down.
TAATTATGTAGTATAACCTATCTTCTTCCTTACTTGTTGTAGAAGTGGTTTAGTTTAAGTGGATGTTATATATGTAGTTAACCAACTACAGAGTAATTACTGTTCGTAATATTGGATAAGCATGTACTCTCAAACTTGACTACTCAATGATCAATCACTATCTGCCTCGGTTGCTTTTGCTGCTTTTACTTTCATTACCAACCATGGAATTGGAAATATACATGTTCAGGATAAATCTGGATATATATGATCCAATGAAACAGTGAAATATCATGCATATATGCCATGTTTTACATATGAGTTAATTGATTTTCTTGATGTGGATGCATCATCATGTCTATCAACTAGACAACTACAGAAAGTTATGATCCTTGGCTTGGCTTTTTCTGCAGCCATAGCAGCAACGGCAAGTACTTATAGCGATCGATGTTAATCAATTACTCTAAGATGGAATCATACACTACCCATGTAGGTGGAGTACTAAACAGTACGTAATTGAAGACTCTAGACCAGGTAATTGAATTAAAGTACATATTATAAGCATTCAGGCACTTGTACGCACTTTTACACTCACTAAATACCTGTTTTATAGTTTTATTTTATTTCTTAACTTTATTTTAGCGCTAATGTATCTGTCCTAGATATCGCATGAAATAAAAATTTGAAACTGAATGTCTGCTATATCATGACAGCTTCATCTAAAACTAAAAAAAACCAGAGTTGGGTTCTTAATACCAAAAAATTGTGCATGTACCTCGTGATCTTTTGCCCTTCCTTCTCGTTTGAAAAAGCCTCCACTGCAATAGTGACAGATACAAGCAATTGAAATAATTCAAAAAAACAAGTAAACATTAAAGCAATCAAAATAACGGGAAAAGTTCCAAGACATACCTAGTCCAACCTGCTGCCGAAAAACACTCCTGATAATGAACGGAAAGAGGGAAGAAGTCTGACAGTTCACTTGGAGCATTAGCCAAACATACAGATGTGTAAACAATCTACAAAAAGAAACATAAATGTGATAAATCTTCACTAGGAGAAACCCAGAGTTCAACCATAAGATATAAGTCTATAACAGTGATGATACATCTCCTTTCTGTTGTGTAGTCGTGGTGATTAACTTGGTGATTGGAAAATTAATAGTAGATTGGAGAGCAAAAAAAAAAAATATATTCACTCCCAATCTGAGTGTACAGCAAGAAAGGAGGTATCCCAAAAAAAACAAAAAACAAATTGAAGCAATGATAGAAACGAAAACTAGTGTAAGTGAAGATAAAAGAGTACAAGGGTAGGAGGAGGATGAGGTAGTGAGTATATATAACTTACAGTTTCTCCACCTATGACAGTAAGAGAACCACAGGCTTGTCTCCCAATATGACCTGTCTCAATCAAAATCTGTAAAGATGCCAAATAAATCAACCATGATTCCATAAATACACAACTCGATACAACTGCACTGGTAAACTAACTATACTAATTCATGAAACAATAGTACCTATCTATAATTCAAGATACATTTGTGGAAACAAGAAATCTAGAAATGAACAGAAGCAGAATTGGGACAAAAGAACTCACGTGCCTATCACCAACGGGGATTTTGACGGAACAAGGCTGAGTAACATCAACCGCCGCAGCAGCTCCGGCGTCGGTCAAAGCTCTGATGCCAAATGCCTTGCGATTCTTTCTGGGAACGAGGAGGGACAAACTGCAAAACTTGGACAGAATATTAAACAAAAAGATAAATCCCTAGAAATCCTTCTAGGATATCGAAACAGAATCGTAATTTGCTCGGCTCGAAGCCCATAACATGGCTGCTAACTCTAGGAACTCTGTCCAGCAAATTGAGGTCGAGTGACACGGTCACCGGCTGGTATGGGTTGTCCAAGGTGGTCGGAATTCATGGCTCGAGAGCGCATGGGCGACTGGGAGGGCGAGTACTCGGGCGAGTGTGACGGAGACGGCGAGAGCGAGTGGGAGGGCTGGACCTGGTTGGTGACGGTGACTGCGGCAGCGTCGTCATCAGCGGCGACGTTTTCGTTGTCCAAGAAAGTGGAAACGGCGGCGTCGAGGTCGTAATTGTGGGATTCGAGGAAGAAGAGGGCTTCTTGTTTGGAGGCGGAGGTGATCTCGCAGAAGGAGGTGATGACGGCGTCGTTTTGGGGGCTCGATTCTTGAGCTTCGGCTTCCATAGTGTTCCTGTAGCTTCTTCTTCTTCTTCACTCTTTTGATCGGATTCTTGAGCTTCGGCCATGGTTGCAGACTTGCAGATTGAGATTGAGAGAGCTTTCACGAGAGATAGAGAGAGAGGATGGTGAGAGAGATCCAAATAGGCCGCTTTAGGGTTTGTGAGAGAGGATTGAAAGCGGACTGAGATTTAGGGTGTGTCTGAGAGGACTGACTCTGAGTTTCATTTCGTTTTGTCGAGAGAGTTTCGAGAGTGTGGGAGGAATAATTAAACTTCAAATAAATTCTAAAGTGACTCACACACACAAACCTAACAAATTGTTGTAAGAGTGCACTACAAAAATCAAAATGCCAAACACATGGAGGGAAATATACCGCGCCCATAGCATTTTGGCTTAAAATGTTGCCGCCTATATTCCAACTTCACACAACAGAAAAGTATAACTTCTGTTGTCTAATTTCTACAACTTGCACTAGGTTTACCTTGTGGAAGACATTCAAGCAAGCTTCCTCAAAATTTGGCATCCAGTTTTCAATCACACAACGGAAACCTCAAGCACCGTTGTATCAAGTAGCCCAAATTTCAGATTTCAAGAGGCAACCAAGACTCGAGAGTGGAGGGAAATCTGCCGCTCAATTTTTAAGGCTCAGACGACGGACCATGCTTAATTCCGTTGTGCAATGTTGTTTCGATAAAAAAGTTATCACTTTGTTGGCATTCACACAACAGAATATAATCAGCACCGTTGTATAATAAAACTGACTTCAACACACAACAGATGATTTGTGTTCCGTTGTGTGATTAGTGTTGTGTGATTAACTTTTTGTAGTAGTGACACATACTATATTGCGCATAGGCAACTATTTCTATGCATGATCGCCTAGTCGATCTTCTGTGACTACGATGGCTGGACCATCACAATTGATTCTTGGTCAAGGACCAGCTCAATTTATGTTGCCAAATGGTACAAGTATTAATGTCACCGAAGCTCTATATGCTCCTAGGGCTGGAATGACCCTATTGAGTTTTAAAGATATAAGAGCCAATGGTTTTCATGTGGAAACACATTGTGAGAATGGACAAGAGCTCCTTTGCATCACCTCTAATGACTACGGACATAAATGAGTATTAGAGAAACTTATGTGTCACTCTAGTGGGTTGTATGCAACCACTATTCGAGTCATTGAATCCAACCATGTCATGAGAGATGACTTATGGGATTCTGACACATATAGGCTTTGGCACGATCGTCTGGGACACCCAGGTCGTGATATGATGATCCGTATACTAAAGACTTCACACGGACATCCATTTTTCAAAACGAAAAGAAGTCAGAACAAAAATTTGGTCCAAGGTAGGGCCAGAGCCGCCTACCCTCTGGGCCCAACAGTGGTATTGACACCACTAATGCCTCCTTGGTTCCTTTCTCTACTTCTAAAGTCAATTGTGACTTCGTGGCTCAACCGGATTCTTCCATGGTTGCTTCTAAACCCCATCTTTGGTTTTGCAAAGCCTGCTCTTTAGCAAAATTAGAATCGAGACCATCCTATGCAAAGGACACTAAACAAAATATTCCATTCTTGCAACGAATCCAAGGTGATATTTGTGGACCTATCCAATCAACTTGCGAACCATTTAGATATTTTATGGTGTTGGTTGATGCATCGCCACGTTGGTCACATGTCATGCTTTTGTCCACCAAAAATGCTACATTTGCTAAACTCCTAGCACAAATCATTAAGTTAAGGGCTCACCACCCTGATCATCCCATTAAGTCAATTCGTCTTGACAATACTAGAGAGTTTACATCACAAACTTTTGATGACTATTGCATGTCCATTGGGATTGAGGTTTGTTAACGTTAGTGATCCATGGGATCCCTAGTTAGGTTTAGAGAGAGAGAGAGAGAGAGTGACACGAGATGTATAGTGGTTCGTCTCTCGCCTTAGCGGGAAACTACGTCCACTTGAATGTTACACTAGTGTGTTGAGCCTTGTGGACCAAGGGGATTACAAAAGATGTAATGGGATGTGTTGAGTTGTGGGAGGAGTCTCCTTTTATAGGGGAAGGAGGCTCCCTCATTTACATTTTCTTAGATGTGGGACTCAAAGTTACTATTCTAGTCTAGAGAAGCATATTGTGGAGGCAACTTGGCAAGGCCGGAAAGGTGGCTTCCTGGCGAAGGATTTACGACTTCCGGATACGGTAGCGTAGCTTGAACATAAGGCTACAAGATGCAAGTAGCGGTTGGATCCCATGAGGGTGTTGTTTATGCTTGGTGAGGTAGCAAACTAGCCTTGCTAGTAGAGGTATCTACAAGTCCCCGAAGTCCCCGAGTAAGAGGAGCTTCTTGGTTGGGGAGTTATAATCATGAAGTCATCAAGCATAAACAATGTCCGAGAGGCGCCTAGCCCCTACAAGTCCCCGAGCTCCGTAAGCAAGAAGGGACTCTTTTAACCTACACAATGAGACAAAAACGCTCATATGTAGAATGCTTGTTGTATTGGTTACCGCTCGTATTAATGGAATGCGAAACGAATTCGATTTGTAGCGAACAACAAATGGTAGAAGAACTCAATATTCCATTAATGTGTATGAACATGTAAAATATTGGTAGTTGTATATGTGGATCTTATGGCCATGTAACACACACAATAGATAGTGGCAAATGTAATGGGTGTCCATATAAATTTGTGGGAGTAGTCCCGGTGACATCGTATGAAGCGTTTGTGAACTTGGGGCTTAAGTAAAGCATGTTGGACATGATCGAGTAAGTTGGGTTGTTCAAGCAAGTTGTGTAGTTAAGTGTGTAGGCGTTGTGTGAGCATGCGAGGCGTGGCCCAAGCGCAAGTCGTGGCCATACTCGATACCCAAGCGAGTCGTAACCCGAACAAGTCGTTTGTCCGAGCATGTTTTAGTAAGTCGTAAGTGTCACAAGCTTCTAGATGCATGTCACAAGTAATTGAATTTAAGCATGTATGTGTGTAGCATGTACATGTAGTAAAGTTGTTAATAACATTTTGTAGGCATGCTTAAGGGTCATGGAAGCATATAAATGCATATCAAGTGTGATATATTGTGGGCATGGCATTGGCATGCTAATAGCTCTAATTGCAAGAGCGTAAAAGATAAGACATAGTTATTTATCTTATGCTGATTTGGAGGCTAGCGGAGTTGGCCGAGCATGACGGTCAATTGTTTGTGGCGGATAAAGTGTTTCGATAATGCACGTCAACTCGTAGTTGAGGTTGAATGCCCCATAGAAATAGTTGAATTTCCTTGAAACAAAATAGATGATTAATATATGGATTTGTAAAATCAACAACAATAATTTGCTTATGTACTTTGATAAAATTGTATGCAAAGTGTACAAACAATGTAGTGGTTGATGACAAATATCATGCATATATGTCTGTGTGCCGCGAATGTGAAATCCAATATGGCAGTGAAATGTTAAAGAAATATTTTCGATAGGCCCTGGAGCCTATGTATGAGACAATGTAGTGTAAGCATTAAATGCGATATTTTGGGCTTTTGAGACAGTCATTAATCAAGACAAGCTCTGCACTAATGCTTAATTGTAATCATAATAGAATAGTTGGCATAAGCAAATAAGTGAAGTGTGAAGTAGCCTTATGTGTGAGTTGACTGATGAACATGCCTAATTAAGTAACATGGCAGAGAGACCATGCAAGTGGCATAGCAAGTCAAATCAATTAGACGTGTGGTATAGGTCTTGCACAATACATGGTTTCGTGTCATGAATTAGAGCATAGCAGACCACGTGTTAGAAGCTATGCGGTTATTGTACTATAAACATGCTCCAACCCATTATAATAAGAAGAAATAAGGCATGTTTAAACGTGGTTTGAAAGCTTATCTTGTTCTCTGGTTTGGATGAAGAGCTGCGTCAATGTGAGGAGCTGAAGGTCAAGGAGATTGACCGCCAAGGAACCAAAATGAAAATCTCGGCATGTGAGCGGAGGAGGCCAGTGGAAGGAGATGTTTGTGGCGGCCGGGCCGTTAACGGACATGTTCAGCGGAGAGTTTGAGCCAGAGGTGCTTTGCTGCTAGCGTCGATGATCGATCGAAGAAAAAGAAAGCAGTGGCTTGACGGGGATTAGAGGGAGAAGCGCCGCTGATGGTGCTCTAGCGGTTGCGGAAGTTTGTCCAGCGGAGCTGCCACCTGGCGGTAGAGCTAGGCAGCGATAACTCGGCGGTGATAGGCTACCCAGAGGTGTTGCCTAGCGGAGGCAGCCCAGCTGTGGTGCGCAGAGGCCAGCGGCGGAGGTTGACGGTGCCCTAGTCGGCTGGAGAGCTTTGGCCAGCGTCGTACGGTCTGGCTGTGTGCAGTCAGGCGGTGTTCTCTGCAAGCGGTGCAGAAGATCTTGCCAGCGGTGGCAGTAGCAAAACGGAGCTTTCCGTGAGGCTCTAGTCAGCAGTAGTGCTCGGCAGAGCGGAGTTTTGCCGGCGGAGGTGAAGCTCAGCGATGAACAGTCCAGCGGAGGTGGAAGGCCGGCGGAGGAAGCTCGTCCAGCTGAGAAGTCCGACAGAGAAAACTAGTCACCGGAGGAAGAAGTTATCTGGCGGTAATGGCCAGAGGGAGAGGCTAGCGGAAGCTTTTGGGTTCGGCGCAGCTTCGTAGCAGGCCTGGAGTTTGGCGGTGCTTGGGCTTGCTGCTGCTGTGCGCGGGGAAGGCTGCGGCTTGCCTAGAGCTGGCAGGTTGGTGGGTGGGTGCTGGCGGAGCTTAGCTGAGGTGGGAAAACCTAGCGGAGGCGCTGGCTGACACAGGAGGATTTGGCGGAACTATTCAGCGGGGGAGAAGTTATCTGGTGGTAATGGCCAGAGGGAGAGGCTAGCGGAAGCTCTTGGTGAACCGGGTTGTTACTGATGGAGCGGAGTGCACTGGGCTTTGCTCACCGGTGGTTTGGCGAAGATGCTGGTTGTCAGAGCGTTGTTTATTAGAGGAAGCGGAGCTTGTCAGCGGAAGAAAAGTGTCAGCTGAAGTGGAGTTTTTGCCAGCGATTGGTGGCTCTGGCAGGCGGTAACGGAGCTGTGCTCGGCGGAGCGGCGACATCATGCCCAACGGAGGAGGATCATGGGCGCCAGATACAATCGAAGACGAAGGTGGGTGCAACTGCAAAAAGAAGGCAAAGTGGCCATAGTAGATCTCTGGGTGTCCAGAGAGAATTGGCACCCAAATTTTTTTTTTTTTTGGTGGCTGGAGTTGACCAACCACGGTCAGCGTTGACCGGCTGACTTTAGGTTTGTGGGCGTTGACCCTGAGTTGACCTGGATCTCTGCAAGCACCGAGAGCCCAAGTTGAGCTTGATGCAAACTTGTGTTGTTGTTTTTTGTTTTACCGCTGAGATGGGTGCGGATGCAAGGCTTGATTGAGAATACAAGGCAAGGGAGGTCGAGTCCTTCTAGCGCCAATGTTAACGTTAGTGATCCGTGGGATCCCTAGTTAGCTTTAGAGAGAGAGAGAGAGAGAGTGACACGAGATGTATAGTGGTTCGTTTCCCGCCTTAGCGGGAAACTACGTCCACTTGAATGTTACATTAGTGTGTTGAGCCTTGCGGCCCAAGGGGATTACAAAAGATGTAATGGGATGTGTTGAGTTGTGGGAGGAGTCTCCTTTTATAGGGGAATGAGGCTCCCTCATTTACATTTTCTTAGATGTGGGACTCAAAGTTACTATTCTAGTCTAGAGAAGCATATTGTTGAAGCAACTTGGCAAGGCCGGAAAGGTGGCTTCCCGGCGACGGATTTGCGACTTCCGGATACCGTAGCGTAGCTTGAACATAGGGCTACAAGATGCAAGTAGCGGTTGGATCCCATAAGGGTGTTGTTTATGCTTGGTGAGGTAGCAAACTAGCCTTGCTAGTAGAGGTATCTACAAGGTTGAACACCCTGTTCCTCACACCCAAAGTGGTCTCACAGAAGACGCCATTAAAAGACTTCACATGGTTGCTAGAGCATTGGTTATGTGCACCAATCTCCCTGTTTCTGCTTGAGGCTATGCAATATTGCATGCAGCTGTGTTTATTCATCTGAGGCCTACTGCCACTCAACCCTTTTCTGCATCCCAGATGGTTACTGGGTATGAGCCTAATGTCTTACACTTACAGATCAAAGTGTCGGTGGGTTATCACTCACTCGTTTCAAAAAAAATAATCGGTGGTGTACATGTGGAGAGATTATTCAGAGCACCGTCGTGCATTTGCACCAACATAAATGAATGGTTAGATTGCATTAAATACACTTTTTGTTTATTAAAAATAAAGTTGATAATAAATATCAAGGGTTGAGATTATTTTATAAAGATTTGGTCACTTACACCGTCGGTGCATAGAATAATTTCCAGTACATGTGATAAAACTGTCAGTGGAGTTTTCAGATTTTCTCTCTTTTCAAAAATCTTGTCGATGGTGTACATGTGATAAAAGTGTCAGTGGAGTTTTAAATTTTTTCACTTTTCAAAAACTTTGTCGATTGTGTGCATATGATAAAAGTGTCAGTGGAGTTTTAAATTCTTTCACACTTTTCAAAAACTTTGTCGGTGTTGTGCATGTGATAAAAGTGTCGGTGGAGTTAAAAAAAAAAAGTGTCAGTGGACATATAATTTGTCTACCCATAAAATTTTATTTGGTTACATATCCAAATTGTTCATCAATACTATTTATTTACATCATACATTTCTCATTTAAAAAAAAAATAATAATAATAAAATATTTGATGAACAGTAACTGACTTGTGGGGAGAGGATCCTCTCCTAATCTATTCCCCTCCTAACCTGCCTAAGCTTTCTATTAGATTTTGACACGTGGTTATAGTAAATCTAATGGTCCACATTCCACAACGATGTCAATTTTTTTTTTCTGTCCCCCATTCTTCTCTTCCTTCACGCCTGAGAGAAGACCTCTCTCTCCAGTTCTTCTTCTTCTCCTCCTCCTCCTCTCTTCCTTCTTTCTCTATATGAGTAACCTTACACAATACAAATCTGGCCTGGCCAATATGACAAGAACAATCTCCAATAAACACTACAAAAGCATAACCCAGACAATTGTTGAAATCCAAACAAATGAATTCAGATCATGGTGAATGGTTCTTTGAACCTTACAAAAAAACCCAAAAATAAATCTTAGTACATCCTCATCCTTAACGATGAACTTTGGCAAGGAAGATTTTTGACGAAGATAAATTTTGGCAAAAAGGTTTCCTCATCAACTACCCAAATTTTGCTAAATCCCATGAATTATATTCAAATTTAGCAATACCCATTCAGCTCAAGCCCAGATTCCTCATTTTCTTCTCCTCTTAATCAGTGAGCATGAACCCATCATGGAAACCAAAAGATGATGGATTTTCTGTTTTGGGAATAGATGGAATTGAAGATTTGAAGCATAAAAAAAATTGCATTCCATGAGAGGGAGACAAGATCTGGGAAACTAGCAAGAACCGAGAAAGAGAGAGAGAGAGAGAGAGAGAGAGAGGGAGAGGGTTGTCAGACCAAAAAAAAAAAAAGAAGGGAAAGGGTTGGGTGGTGGGGGTGAGTTTGATTGGAGAAGGAGAAGAACTGGATAGAGAGGTCTTCTCTCAGGCGGGAAGGAAGAGAAGAATGGGGACAGAAAAAAAAAAAAAAAACATTGACATTGTTGTGGAATGTGGACCATTAGATTTACTATAACCACGTGTCAAAATCTAATAGAAAGTTTAGGCAGGTTAGGAGGGGAATAGATTAGGAGAGGATCTTCTCCCCTGACTTGTGACCCTGACCCAAGTCACCCAACGGGTGGAATCAAATATCTAGTGGCAATGAATAGTTCCTGCCCTAGTGACCTGGTGACCTAACGGGTGAACTTGCTCTTATATGTCTCCAGAATTCACCCAAACCACACACATCAATTGTACATCAGACAACTCCTTCAGATAGCACGTGTGATCTATTGTGTACTAGTAGCTAGGTCTTCATCAATTGTTGTATAAATAGCATCCTACCCTACATGAACACATCAAGCAATTATACAAGAGTTGTTATCTTTATCTTCTCTGTTTTTCAAAGTCTTTCTCTTGTCTATTTCTTTCTCTAATAATAAAGTTTATCCTTTCTCTATGGTCATGTCTTAGTCTACTTGAAATCTTAAATTTAATTATATCGCTTTTAGCAAAAATTCTTCCCTGCTCTGAGTATACCATTCTTGGGTACGTCAGCATGTTATGGACTGTCGGATATATACCCTTTAATCTAATGGTTGAGGATGTTAACCGGCTGACCCGCTAACCATTTTATATAATTGAAAAAGTTACTGTGTAAGAAACAAATAACAACTTTTACATTTAAAAAAAAAAACGCTGCCTGTTAAAGGAAAAACATATTGTGTGCCTTCGTCAAAGTGATTGACGGAGAGGGAATCAAGCAATTACCGATTAACATCAATCAGCATGAATTACGAACCAATCAGTAGTTAATGTCATCATTGTAATTGTTCTTTCCATTGTAATTCTCCCCCTATATAAAGGGGTTATGAAATGAAATGAGTAGACCAATTCCAACCCATTTGTACTTTTACACGTTATCAGCACGCTCAGAGCAAATAGCCAAAGAGAAAAAAAAAAGCCTTTGTTTCAAAAAATAAAAAAAAACCAAACCCTAGAAGAATTTTTTTTTTGTTTCCTTCTTTCTGCCGCCACTGAAAAAAAAAATTCTTCTTCTTCGTGCAACAGCCCCATCCTTTGCCATCAGTCCATCACCACCGCAGCACACCACCACCAGCCAGCCACAGACCGGCCTCCAGCCTAGCCCAGGCCACAACTTTTGCTAGCACAGCAGTCTAGCTTCGAAAACAAAATTTTGCCGTCAACTCCGTGCGCGCAAAACACCGGCCTCCCCGCCTGCAGCCTACCCACCCCGGCTCAACCTCTGCCCTAAGCAGCCCTTCACCAGCGTAGATCTCAACGCCTCCTTGCCCAGCACTGCACAACCCATCTGTTAGCACGCCTGTGCAGCCCTTCGCACAACCCGCCTGCGAAGCCTGCTCCCTACCGGTCTCCAGCGTCTGTTCCACAGCCGGCCAGACCGGCCTCGACCAACATTCACGCATAGATCTTCCGTCCCACGCCCTGAGAGCCCAGCCAGCCTCCACCTACAGCGGCGCCCACCCACTCGCTTGCCCCATATCGCACCTGCACCTTGCTGCTCCACTTGAACAGCTCTGAAAAAAAAAATTACAGAACAACAGAGGGAAGAAGACGGGAGAAGAAAAGGAAAAAAAAAAAAAAAGATAGTGTGACCGGCCCAAAGAAAAGAGCCGGCCCAACACAACACAAAAAAAAAAAAAACAAAAACAAAACAAAACAAAACAAAGAAGCAGGCCTGTGGCCCAAGAAAAAAAGGCCACGAAAAAAAAGAGGCCCTGAGGCCCACAAAAAAAAAAGTGAAAAAAAAAAGCCCAGAGAAAAAAAAAACAGAAAAAGAAAAAAGAAAAAAAGAAGAAGAAAGCTCATTGCTGAAAAGAAAGATGAAGCAGTCCAGTTTTCTTAAGTCTAAAAACATCGCTACGCACGCCTGTATCAACACGTGCGTGTGCTAGGATTGTTTTATTTTCTCGAAATCAAGTATTTTTCTTTATTTTATTTTATGATTTTAACAAAGCATGCTTTATACTTTTTGTTTATGCTTTTATTTTATTTTTTATTAAGCATGTTTAATTAGATAATTTTTATTTTAAGCATGCCTTATTATTTATGTTTTATATCATTATATTTAAGCATGATTTATAATTATGTTTAAGCATGCTTTATATTTTATTGCTATGTATTTATATGCATTGTGAGCATGTTTTGTGAATTTTATTTACTCTTATATAATTATTCATAAGCATGCCTTTATATTATGCTATTATTTATATTTTATTATACGCATGATATATTATTGCTATTATTATGTGTAGCATATATTTTGTTGTATATTTGACTATTTGTGAAATTTGAGCATGTCATGTAGTTTATTTTTATATGCTATGTCTTATTTATTATTAAATGTGTTATAGTTATTATTGTAATACGACATATAAAATTTCATTTTGCCATGATAATGAAAATTCATGCGCATTATACACATACTTACTGTGATAAAGTATTTTCACACAGCATCGAAAAAAATGTGACCATTACGAATCTTGGTCTTGAAATCTAATTCATATATTTGAAAAATAATTTATGTGGATGTCTTTATGACTGCGTAACTTATATCTTCTCTCTTGTTTATGTAGATGGATGATCCAACTCGACCTGAGTTTGACATTTTGGACTCAGAAGGACTTGAATACCATCATTGGGTTTCCGCTATGGAAACTACCTTTGTGGCAAAAAACTACACTGCCATCATTACTGATCCCAAAGATGATGAACTATCTAATAAGGTGAAAGCAGATGCCTTAATTTTTCTGAGGCGACATATTTATCCTAGCCTACGCTGGGAGTACCTTCAGTTGAAGACACCCAAAGCACTGTGGGATGCCCTTAAAGGACGTTTTGGGAATATTCACTATACTTTGCTCCCAGGACTGCTGTTCAGTGGAATGGAATCCGCTTGCTTAACTATAAAAATGTCAATGACTTCAACAAGGACATGTTGCGCTTAAAGGCACGTCTCAATTTCTGTGGAAGGGAAATCACAGAAGATGATATGATCTACAAGACTCTACCACCTTTCCTAATTCAGCTTTATACTAGCGAACCAGTATCAGTTGGATTATGACAAATCACAACCTTCAATAAGTTGATAAGCCTACTGCAAGTGGCTGAGAGACAAAATAAGATTCTCTTGAATAACAATGCCAGGCCCACTGGGACAAAGAAAATTCCCGAGGCTAATTATGGAAAAATGAAAGGTGGAAATAACTCCAATGCAAGGGGGTTTAGACGTGCTGATCCCTACCCACATGGAAAGGGACATGGGGATCATGGAAACAAGATGCCAAAGGAAAGAGTTGACAATGAACCATGCTATAGGTGTGGATTCATTGGGCATTGGTACAAGAACTGCCAAGCAAACAACAGAGTAGCAGCCAATTACAAGAGGAATAGAGAGTCTAAAGAATAAGTGGCTCACTATATGGAAGAAGGAGGTCATGACCTAGACGTCAACCTTACAGTTGCAGACTCCAATGGCAAAGAGGAACTTGCTAAGTCAATGGATGCTCTCAATCTTGACTGATCTGCTTTATTCATTTTATTTTCCAAAGACAGTTGTGAACGCATAATGCCTCATTTTTAATTAGACTATTGTTTGGTCTTAAAGTTTATTTTCAATCATGGATTGATGAATAAGATTTCTGAACAAGACCTTGATTTGATTATCATTGGCTTATTAATAAATTTTGAATTTTATTCTGAAGCACTGAATTTATTCAAATTTATTTACTAAACATATTTACATGGTTCGACATAGCACTATAAAGATGTAAAGCAATACATCTAGAGAAAAATTATTAGAATGAAAAGAATACCATTCTACTCAAATAAGAAATACTCTAAAGAATATGAGTTATATTTTCTAAATACCTCCCATTTATTTGTAGGAATGAATGGAGGAGAACTTGAGTGCTTAATTGATAGTGGGACTACCCACACAATATTAAGAAATAGGCAATTATTCATTGAACTAATAGCCTATAATTCATCTCTGACTACGATGATTGGATTATCACAACTAATAAAAGGGTGAGGAACTGCCAAATTTTTGCTGCATAATGGCGCAACATTTCAAGTCACAGACGCTCTATATGCACCAAGAGCCAATCGAACCTTGTTAAGTTTCAAAGATATTTGTGCCAACGGTTATCATGTAACAAAACACCGTGAGAATGAAACTGAATACCTTGATATTAACTCTAATGAATGTGGAAGGAAACGCATTTTAGAGAAATTTATGAGTCAATCTAGTGGACTGTACCTCACTATGATTTGGATCATTGAATCCTATATTGTCACCAACAATGAAATGTGGGACCCTGACTCATACAGGCTTTTGCATGACCGCCTATGGCACCGAGGTCATGACATGATGATCCGTTTTTTTTAAAAGAACTCACACGGACATCCCTTCTTTCAAGTGAAAAATGGGAAAAAAATCCGCCACACTGCAAGGTGTCGGTTCTAGTATTGCTCAAATGCAATCATTGCCTTCTGAAGTACCAGAAGCACTACCTCCCTCCCATTATGCCTCATTGACTATTTCAAAGGCACATCACTCGTTTTGCAAAGCCTGCTCTTTAGCAAAAACAGGATCGAGACCTTCCTATGCTAAAGCTACAAAACAAAACATTCCATTCTTACAAAGGATACAAAGAGATGTCTGTGGACCTATCCATCCAGAATGCAGACCATTCAAGTATTTTATGGTTCTGGTGGATGCTTCGACAATCTGGTCACATGTCGTTTTATTGTCCACAAGAAATGCTGCAATACTCCTAGTACAGATTATACGTTTAAGGGCTCACCACCATGATCACCCTATCAAGTCTATACGGCTTGATAATGCTAGAGAGTTTACATCAAAAGCATTTGATGATTATTGCATATCTATTTGGATCGATGTAGAGCATCCTGTACCCCATGTGCATACACAAAATGGTCTCGCAGAAGCCACCATCAAAAGGCTACAGATGATGACTAGGGCATTGGTTATGCGCACCAACCTGCCTATGTCTGCATGGGGTTATGCAATATTACATGCAGCTTTACTTATTCGTTTCAGACCCACTGCTAGCCAACCATTTTCCGCGTACCAGTTGGTAACTGGATATGAGCTTGACACTTCACACTTACGCATATTTGGTTGAGCAGTATATGTGTCTATTGCGCCCCCACAGCGCACCAAAATGGGTCCTCAGAGACGATTAAGTATTTATGTTGGATACGAATCCCCAACAATTATCCACTATTTGGAACCCTTGACAGGCGATCTCTCTACCGCTAGATTTGCGGATTGTCACTTTGATGAGACAGTCTTCCCGTCGTTAGGGGGAGATAGGAAAAAGGATTTTCCAAGGGAACGACAGGAATTGTCGTGGTTTGTCCCCACTCTGTCTCATCTTGATCCCCGCACTTCATAAAGTGAAAGTGAAGTGAAAAGAATAATCGATCTTTAGAACGTAACAGATTCGATGCCTGATGCATTCACTGATATCGTAAAAGTGACGAGATCACATATACCAGCTGCAAATGTGCCTGCAAGGTTAGAAGTCCCCAACAAGGGGCACGGTGTCGCAGATAGAGGCACTGCAACCGCACTTAGTGGAGGTGTGGTTGAGGCCGTGGCTCCCCAAGGAAGAGCGGGAGGTCACTTGGTTCGATTGACACTCACCCAAGGAAGATGAGGGTGAGTAAGGCACAAACCAATCATCAATCATCAATGTATAGAATCCCTCTCATGAGATTATCTCTGATTATAGTTATGTCCATGAATCAATACTGGAGGACGCTCCGATGTTTGAAATGATTCAAGAGAACAAAGAAATCTCAAAGGATTACGAGAGTACGTATGAGTTGATAGAAAGATCTTCCATACACATTGATGATATATACTGTTGCTCAAGGAATCATAGAGCACGATGATATCGAACCACGCTCTATTGAAAAATGTCAACAAAGAGCAGATTGGCCTAAATGGAATGAATCAATCCAGGTAGAATTAGATTCTCTGACAAATAGACAGGTATTTGGTTCGGTAGTGCTAACCCCACCAAGTGTAAAGCCTGTAGGACATAAATGGACCTTTGTCAGAAAGCGTAATGAGAAGAATGAAGTCCTGAGGTACAAGGCTCGCCTTGTGGCGCAAGGTTTCTCACAACGCCCTGGAATTGACTACGAGGACACATACTCTCCCGTAATGGACGTTATAACGCTCCACTACTTAGTTAGCTTAGTAGTTTCCAAAGGACTGGAAATGCAGCTCATAGATGTGGTTACTGCATATCTCCATGAGGATCTAGATTCAGAGATATATAAGAAAGTGCCTGATGGCCTTACATTACCCAAGCCAAGTTACTCTAAACCACAGAGTGCGTTTGCAACTACGTTGAAACGCTCACTTTACAGATTAAAAGAATCCAGGCGGATGTGGTATACCCGTCTAAGTGACTACTTGATTGGGAAGGGATATAAGAACGATGAATTATGGCCCTGCGTATTCATAAAGAAAACAAGTTCCGGATTGGCAATTGTAGCAGTATATGTCGATGATATGACATAACAAGTACTCTTGATGAAATAAGAGAAACCGCGAGCTACTTGAAATCCGAATTTGAGATGAAGGATCTTGGGAAAACTCGATTCTGTCTAGGCCTTGAACTAGAACACCGAGTTTGTGGAATATTAATCCACCAGTCTGCATATGTCCAAAAGTCAGGCGATATAACATGGTCAAAGCACATCCTGCTAGCACTCCCATGATCGGTCGAAGTTTGGATGCAAGGAAAGATCCATTTCGTCCAAAGGAAGATGACGAACAAGTATTGGGAGCTAAAATTCCCTATCTAAGTGCAATAAGCGCATTATTGTACTTAGTCCAATTTACTCGACCAGACATTGCATTCTTAGTGAACTTGTTAGCTAGATTTAGCTCAGCGCCAACACAGCGTCACTAGAATGGTTTCAAGAACATCTTCGATACCTAAAAGGAACCATTGACTTGAGACTGTTCTTTCCCTACAAAGAGACAAGAGGGACCGCAAATGGAACTGCAATCCCTGAAGAAAGTATTGATGGCGAAAGTGCCACTCACTACACCGAAACGCCAAATGATGTTTTGGTTGGTTTTGCTGATGCTGGGTATCTTTCTGACCCATATAAAGGTTGTTCCTAAACTAGTTATGTATTTACCAATGGGAACACGGCGATATCTTGGAGATCAACCAAGCAAACCTTTGTGGCTACCTCCTCGAACCATTCAGAGATCATTGTTCTACATGAGACGGTTCTTGAGTGTGTATGGTTAAGAACTATCATTGCACATATTCGAGGGACTAGTGGCTTGAGTTATACCACTGAAGAGCCTACTTGCATTTACAAACACAATGCAGCTTGCATCAAACAGATGAAGCTAGGTTATATTAAGAGTGATAACACAAAACACATATCGATAAAGTTGTCCTACAATCAGCAACAACAGACTCTCCTCAAGATTCAAATGAATCAAGTAAGGTCTGAGGAGAACGTGGCAGATTTGTTCACCAAATCATTGCCTAAGGACACATTTGAGAAACATGTGAAAAGCATAGGAATGCGAAGACTTTCCAAGCTCCCTAGATTAATGTAAGTATCAGGGGGAGGTGTAGACGTCAGGGGGAGTCTAACACACACATGACATACTCAAATGTAAAAGGTGTGTTGTGCTCTTTTCCTTCGACCAAGGTGTATTTTTGTCCCACAGGGTTTTTATTGTTACTTGGCAAGGTTTTTAGTGAGCAACAACTCATGCACCATTTCGTCTTTGACTTGGCACAAGGGGGAGTGTTAAAGGAAAAACATATTGTGTGTCTTCGTCAAAGTGATTGACGGAGAGGGAATCAAGCAATTACCGATTAACATCAATCAGCATGAATTACGAACCAATCAGTAGTTAATGTCATCATTGTAATTGTTCTTTCCATTGTAATTCTCCCCCTATATAAAGGGGTTATGAAATGAAATGAGTAGACCAATTCCAACCCATTTTTACTTTTACACTGCCATTGTTTTGTTGTTTTTTCTTTCCCTTACCTTTTCCTCCCTCCGCAATCTGCATCTTCTTCTTCCATTTGCTTCTGTAGTTAATCAATTTGAGAATCAGGGTTTCTTCTCTATTGTAACCATGAAGCAGATCCCTTGGAAATAGAAATTCAATTCAATTTCTTCATCTTCTGCTTCAAAAAATTCAACCCCACTCTCCTAAATCAAAAGTTATTCAACTTCATTGTTCTTGATCCTGGTCTTTAATGATTCTCTTCCACCAAAGGTAAAATTCATGATCCATAAAAATCCCTCTCATACTAGCGAATCATATGTGAATCATTCTTGATTTTTTGGCGACATATTACTCGCCCCACTTCCATAGCTCACAGCAGTAAGTTCTGAGCATGAACAGACTGGCAAAGGAACACCTGGTGTTGGGCAAGTTGCAGGAGGGGGAAGAGAAACAGAGACGAAAAGAAGGGGAGTGAGAATGTTAACCAAAAAAAAAAAAAAAAGAGGAGTGAGAAGACAGGACAGAGAATAGGGACGACAACATTTAAAACGGAACAGAGAGAAATTAAAAAAAATAAAAAAATATTGGTCGTATCGGACGGCCAGGATTTCAGTTGTGAGAGAATATGATCTGACGAAAAAAAAAATTATGTCTCTATATTTGTTAATTAAAATTTTTAAAGATTAAAGAGCAATGAAATCGAGACGAATCCAGAGTCTATATCTAAAATTTTAAATGGATAAATGGAGCTTGTGGTCTTGGAGGGCACGAACATCGAATTTTTTAAAGAATTCGTTGTAGTAAAAATGATATTCAAGTAAATTGTCAATAAATAATGGTGGATCGCATTGATCGAGGTTAATACGACGACGAATGAAATAAATTTTTTCGCATGGTACCTATCACTATGCGCTATATACAGTAATGATTCCTCTGGCAGTACGACCTTTACTACAACGATGTTGTCCATAGATCAAATTATTTCGTGGATTGGATTTCACTTGACTGTATACGGCTCCATTGCGTGTGCTCGGGGTAGTACAGTAATATAAAGAATAAAGAGTAATGGGCGCAACGGAAAACCGGCTGGTTTGAGAAAAAGAATTCTCTGGGCTCGCCTTTTTAGAGCAAATAAACTCTCTTTTGCTATTCAGCTCCTTTTTCTGACAGGAACGAAGCGGTCTCACCGCCAGGGGAGGGACTAGAACCTTCAGCAGTCTCTGCTCCTGTGGTCGGAACCGGACGTGAGGCTGGGATATCCCAACCCTACTATCATTATGCCTTTGCAATGTTACTTGGTTTAACTCTACTTGTGACCTTTTCTCGTGTAGATACCTCTACTAGCATGACTAGTATTTACTACATCACCAAGCATAAGTAACACCTACTTTGGGACATCCACAAGACATGGCAAGGCCCAACCGAGACATGCATCGTGTAGCCCTATGTTCAGGCTACGCGGCGGTATCCAGAAGTCGCAAATCCGCCACCGGGAAGCCACCTTTCCGCCCTTGCCAAGATGCCCCCATAACATAGCTTTCTACATGTTAAATAGACTAGAATAGTAACTTTGCTTGTCCCACATCGAAGAACAAGTAAATGAGAAGCATTCCTTCATCTATAAAAGGAATGCCTCCTCCCACTTAAACACCATTCATTCATTCATTCACACCATGACAACACACTTTGTAATCATGTGAGGCCGCAAGGCTCAACACACATAGTTAAACATTCAAGTGGACGTAGTCTCCCGCTCATGCGGAGGCGAACCACTATACTTCGCTTGTGTCATTCTCTTTCTCTCTCTCTCTCTCTCTCTCTCTCTCACTAAAGCTAACTAGAGATCCCGCTCAATCTCTAACGTTAACATCTCGTATGTGGGACTCTCTATCTTCTTGGGTAGATAATCGATCGTCTTTCATTTTGATAGTGAGTAGTTTTTATAATAATAAGTCAAGTCAAGAATAATAATCGAACTGGAGGAGCTTGCCAGCATGGCTTGGTAAGCAAGCAACCAGTTATGTAGGCGCCAACTCCCAGTTCTTTCTCTTCTTTCTTCTTAATTTTTTATTTCTTGAATTGCATAAAACTTGATATGTCTACTAGTGTTGTTTATTAAATTTATTGCTAAAAGGTATTTATATCTTCAAAAAATCATATCGTTTAGGAAAAAAATTTATAGAAAATCGACCACTAAATGTAATGATTGAAATATTTTACGCCTATGGTGAAAAATTGGACCACTGCAATAGCCATTTAAGCCCCTTATATGCCTTGACTAATGTTGTTTAATTTGTTTTAGAGATATAAGGATTTTGTGTGATTCATATAAACAAAATTGAAAATCAATAAATTTGAGACTACCAATGCGTTTATATCATATTAATAGATATTGTGTAAAAAAATCAACCCAATTTGCCATCATTTCGACGTCAAATAAAGAGGTTAACCCTTTATACGCTTGTATTTCCCTAAGGGGAGCGGAACCACGAGAAAATAAAATTCCCAAAATTTTTATATTAGTTGATATAGCACATATCCACGAGAGTGTGAGAGTTGACAGCTCGAAAATAGAAGTTGCGAATGAGTGGTTATGTGCAAATTAGTTTTAGGGTTAAGGGTTGACCACGTGGATCGAGACCCAAATGACGATGAAAATAGTTGAAATTTGACCCTAACCATTTATTGTTGTCATGATGACATCCAACGGTCGAATTTGATAAATTCTATTTACTCTACCTTGTTGGTTATGGAAGGTATATTTTTCCTCATAACTAATAAACAAGTTAGACCACATTAGTAGGCATGTAAGGATTTTGTGCGATCTATATAATCAAAATTGAAAATCTACAAATTTGAGACTACCCATGTGTTTATATCATATTAATAGGTATTGTGTAAAAAAATCAACCCGATTAGCCATCATTTCGACGTCGAATAAAGAGGTCAACTCTTTATACTCTTGTACTTCCCTAAGGGGAGCGGAACCACGAGAAAATAAAATTTCTGAAATTTTTATATTAGTTTATATAGAACATATCCACGAGAGTGAGAGTTGACAGCTTGAAAATAGAAGTTGTGAATGAGAGGTTATGTCCAAATTAGTTTTAGGGTTAAGGGTTGACCACGTGGATCGAGACCCAAATGACGATGAAAATAGTTGAAATTTTGATCTTAACCATTTCTTGTTGTCATGATAACATCCAACGATAGAATTTGATAAATTCTATTTCCTCTACCTGGTTGGTTTATGGAATGTATATTTTTTCTCATAACTAATAAACAAGTTAGGCCACATTAGTAGGCATGTAAGGATTTTGTGCGATCCATATAATCAAAATTGAAAATCTAAAAATTGGAGACTACCCATGTGTTTATATCATATTAATAGGTATTGTGTAAAAAAAATCAACCCGATTTGCCATCATTTTGACGTCGAATAAAGAGGTCAACTCTTTATACGTTTGTACTTCCCTAAGGGGAGCGGAACCACGAGAAAATAAAATTTCCGAAATTTTTATATTAGTTGATATAGCACATATCCACGAGAATGTGAGAGTTGACAGCTCGAAAATAGAAGTTGCGAATGAGAGGTTATGTGCAAATTAGTTTTAGGGTTAAGGGTTGACCACGTGGATCGAGACCCGAATGAAGATGAAAATAGTTTAAATTTTGACCCTAACCATTTATTGTTGTCATGATGACATCCAATGGTCGAATTTGATAAATTCTATTTACTCTACCTTGTTGGTTATGGAAGGTATATTTTTCCTCATAACTAATAATCAAGTTGGACCATATTAGTAGGCATGTAAGGATTTTGTGGGATCCATATAATTAAAATTGAAAATCTAAAACTTAGAGACTACCCATGTGTTTATATCATATTAATAGATATTGTGTAAAAAAATTAACCTGATTTGCCATCATTTTGACGTCGAATAAAGAGGTCAACTCTTTATACTCTTGTACTTCCCTAAGGGGAGCGGAACCACGAGAAAATAAAATTTCTGAAATTTTTATATTAGTTGATATAGCACATATCTACGAGAGTGTGAGAGTTGACAACTCGAAAATAGAAGTTGCGAATGAGTGGTTATGTGGCAATTAGTTTTAGGGTTAAGAGTTAACCACTTGGATCGAGACCCAAATGACGATGAAAATAGTTGAAATTTTGATCTTAACCATTTCTTGTTGTCATAATGACAACCAACGGTAGAATTCGATAAATTCTATTTCATCTACCTTGTTGGTTTATGGAATGTATATTTTTCCTCATAACTAATAAACAAGCTAGGCCACATTAGTAGGCATGTAAGAATTTTGTGCGATCCATATAATCAAAATTGAAAATCTACAAATTTGAGATTACCCATGTGTCTATATCTTATTAATAGGTATTGTGTAAAAATATCAACACGATTAGCCATCATTTCGACGTCGAATAAAGCTGTAAACCCTTTATATATTTGTACTTCCCTAAGGGGAGTTGAACCACGAGAAAATAAAATTCCTGAAATATTTATATTAGTTGATATAGCACATACCCACGAGAGTGTGAGAGTTGACAGCTCGAAAATAGAAGTTGCGAATGAGTGGTTATGTGCAAATTAGTTTTAGGGTTAAGGGTTGACCACGTGGATCGAGACCCAAATGACGATGAAAATAGTTGAAATTTTGATCCTAACCATTTCTTGTTGTCATGATGACATCCAACGGTCGAATTTAATAAATTATATTTCCTCCCTTTTGTTGGTTATGGAACGTATATTTTTACATATAACTAATAAACAAGTTAGACCATATTAATATGCATATAAGAATTTTGTGTGATGCATACAAGAATTTTGTGCGATACATATAATCAAAATTGAAATCGATAAATTTGAGACTACCCTTGTATTTATAGCGTATAGTGCGACAAACGTTACTAATTTTCTCACTCACAAATCTTGTGGGAGAGTGGTGCACTCACGCAAACTTATCTAGTCAAACTCCATCTATCCATGTAAAATAATTAGTCACTATTTCGTTATTCTTATGAAATTATTAAATAACATAGGAGTTTTCATACATACATTTCTCTTATCCAAAAAGTCCATCTCCACTATTGTAATTAATATCCATATTTATTTTTCCTTACCATAAGAAAATTACAAATTTAGTGGTCATTATAAATAAAATTTAGTATGAACCTGAACATTGCTTTTTTTTTTTTCTGAAAATTTATTATAAATAAATTGCAGTCTTTCAAAAAAAAAACAAAAAATTGCAGTCCAACGAAAAAAAGCTGCTTTCGGCAAAACAAAAAGAAAGAAAATAAAGGACAAGTACGTGGCTCGAACCCGCACAGCCCACCTATAACAAAAATGTGGCTTCACCGCTATGCTAACTTGCACTGACGATACATTCTGCGTTTATTTAAAATATAATCATTGCCCTACTGGTTTTCTCTCCTTTCTCCGTTTGAGAAAACTGAAAATTCTCTTCCTCTGCAACTGCAACTTCCCCGGTCTTCGCTCCTCTTGCTGCAAAGTATAACAAAGTCCGATCTTTACTGCAGAATTTGAATAGGATTCATGAGATTTTGCAGAATTTTGGTATTGAGTGCAATTGATGAAGAAGCCCAACACGCGTTCTTCCCAATCGAAAATCCTTTCCAACAAAATTCATGGTTAGGATAAAAATTGCACCAATTTCGTCTCCAGTTCTCTAATTCTGGTTGTTCCAGATTCAATTTGCAGGCCAAGTATTGGAATTCAAGATCTGAATGATTTGGTCGATCAAATCCCGGCTAAAACTCTTGAGTTGAAACTGAAGAGGAGTTTTGAAGAAACAGAGAGAATGGGTAAACTCGATCCAAGTAACCAGATAAACCTCAATTCACCCATTACTGGGAAAACTCAATTGAAAACAAAAACCGGGAAACAGGCAGAGCCCTTCCCATCGACATTTAGTTTTAATAAAGAGTCACGTGAATGTCACGTGGCCGGACCCATAAAACTCGAGCATGGAAGACGTTCTCCTTTTGAAGAGGTGATTTAGAGTTTCGTTGAAAATCCTCCCATTCCTTATCCACATTGGGGGTCGCAACTGCCAATGGCTTTTACCGTACGTTTGTTTTTGCTTTCTTCATTGCTTCTGCTACAAACTGATGTGCTTGCACAAACTAATGGTAGCATAGCTGTGGGTGCTTCTCTCTCCACAGCAGGTAACTCCTCATGGCTTTCTCCCTCGGGTGATTTTGCCTTTGGGTTTCAGCAACTTGAAAACAATGATCTTTTCTTGCTTTCTATATGGTTTGCCAAGATACCAGACAAAACCATAGTTTGGTATGCAAATGGGGATAAGCCTGCACCTGATGGTTCAGTTGTGAATTTGACTGCTAACAGTGGGCTAGTTCTTACAAGTCCTCAGGGTGACCAGTTATGGAAATCCAATCAAACCATTGCTGGCGTTGTTGCTCATGGGGTTATGCACGATACAGGTAACTTTGTTCTGGAAAACGAGCAGTCAGCAAAGTTATGGGAGACGTTCAAGAATCCTACTGATACCATGTTGCCTGGGCAAATACTGGAAAGAGGAGGGAAGCTTTCTTCTCGAAATTCAGAGACCGACTATAGGAGAGGTCACTTCCAGCTAGATTTTCAAGATGATGGAAATCTTGTGCTTAGCGGGCAAAAGCCTTATTATTCAACCGGGACTACCACAGGGAGTGTTCCAGGTAGTGAAGGTCTGCAGTTGGTTTTCAATGACTCAGGTAACTTCTATATTCTGCGAGTGAATGGTGGATATTATAAATTCACAGCAGCGGAACGTGCAGCCAGGGACTACTATCTCCGGACAACTCTCAGCTTTGATGGGATTTTGGCTCAATATTTCCTCCCAAAGACTTCTGTTGGCAATATAAGCTGGTGGTTTCCTCTTTGGTCAGAGCCATAAAATATTTGCCAAAAAATTAATGCTGATTCAGGTCCTAGTATTTGTGGGTACAACACTATCTGCACTTACAATGCAGACAAGAGGCCCACCTGTGAATGCCCAACGGGATACTCTTTACTTGATCCAAATGATCCATACGGGAGCTGCAATCCAGCTTTCAAACAAGGCTGTGAAAATGAGCCTAGTTATGCAGAAGATTTGTATGATGTTCAGGTTGCTATTTTAATGTGTGCTAGTTCACTGTTTCAATTGTTACATTTTCCTTTTAGTGTGTAAGGTTTTGCTTTCCATGAAAGCACTAGTGGAATTACCGAGCAGAGTATATTTTCTAAGACAGATAAACTAAATACTAAACACCATTAGTCATATGAAATAATAAAGTAACGAAACAGCCGACAATTTTGGCCGTATTGTATCATTTTGCAGCTTAACACAAATAAGAGACAGCCCTTAAGAATTTGAACAAAGCCATCGAAAACATTGCTCTTTCAGTTGCTGATATTGTCAGGGACACTCGATGATGCGGGAAGCGTGTACACGATAGTAAGAGGTTCCGTCAAGCGTTGAAAGTCATATGAGATAAGCTAGAATCCACTAGCAATTACGGGCACGCCGTAAGAAACATAGACAAACTTCTCTAATATTTGGTTTTTTTTTAATGATAATTACTACACCAAAACTGATCTTTTACGGCCCACCATGTGCGCCGTAAAAGCCTATTTACAGTGCACAAAAACACGCTGTAAAAGCTCGCGCCTTAAAAGACCATATGTCTTTTACGGCGCTAAAAAATGCGTCATAAAAGAACAATTAACGCGCCGTAAAAGTGGTTCCACAAATGTGACTGAGGTCATTTACAGCCCACATTGCACGCCGTAAAAGACCTTCTATTTAAGACATACCCCTACACGCCGTAAAAGAGTGACTGAATTCCTATTTAAGGTGCACTCTGAGTGCCGTAAATGAGGTCGATCTTTTCAAACAAACAAAAAAATTTATATTGCTCAAATGTCATATTCATATTACCCTCATATCATATATATTAGAAAGTGTACCCGCGCTTTGCTACAGGAATATAGTTGTTCAAGAAACGATAGAAGAAAAATCAAACCCATCAAACAAAATCAAAAACACATGAAGAAGTTTGCCTAAAAATTCTTCCAAACTTCAGTTGGAAATGCTGTTCTCTGTATACAAATAACAGAAGTGTTTAGTAATCTCTTGAGGAATTAGGTGTCTTGTTGGTCCTGTGGCTGGGCCAGAAGGTGGAATTTTAGGACGCTTTTGACATGAGCATGATCCTCAGAAGCTGCTTCCACCTCGATGGTGCTACAAATCTAACAGCAGCAGTCTGTTGTTCACAGTTGGTGCATTCTAGGGCTGGGTTCGGTACCGGAGCTGCAGGCCCAAAACTAGCTACCATAGCAGACTAGTTTGGTACACAAAATCTTCTCCCATTACCGGCCAAAGAAGTCGGTATACCGAGATGCTCGGTTGGTATCGGTTGGTTGGGCCTCCAACCGAGTTTCTAACAAGAAGAATCACCGAATCTAAAACCCATAAATCGATCTTGAAGAACCACCAAATCCAAAACCCAGAAATTGAGCTTTAAGAATCACCAAGCTTCGAGGTTGAAGAATCACTGAGCTTGAACCCAGAAATCGAACCCAGAGTCATGGGAGAGCCAGAGAGCTGGAGGAGTGGAAGTCCAGTTTAACCAGAGGTACTGAAATCCCATCATGGCCGGAGAGAGGTTGAGAATCGAGGGCCCGTGCCGGAGAAAAAGAGAGAGAGAGAGACGGCGTTTCTTTGAAGAGTTTGAGAGACTCAGAGAATAGAGAAGAAGAAGAGAGAGTCCAGAAAGAAGAAAGAGGAGAGAAGAAGAAGAAGAAAGAGTCCAGCAACAAGAAGAAGAATAAAAAACTAGAAGAAAGAAGTGAGCGTCCGGAAAGAAGAAGAGAAGAATAAAAAACTAGAAGAAAGAGGAAAGAGAAGAGAGAAGAAGAATAAAAAACTAGAAGAGAGAAGAAGAAGTGAGTGTCAGAAAGCAGAAGAGAGAAGAATAAAAAACTAAAAGAAATAAGAAAGAGAAGAGAGGGTCTAGAAAGAAGAAGAGAGAAGAACAAACAATTAAAAAAAAATGAGTAATTAATTAATTATACATAGTTCGGTACGGTACGGTATACCATATATGTATATACAAAAATTGAAACCATTACCGTACCGTGTATGTGGAGTCGGTACGGTTGTACCGTACCAAGAGTTCGGTTACCGACAGTGTCGGTTACCAACTTCTTTGGTTCGGCTCGGATTCGGTTGGTTGGTTTGTCTCGGTTGAAAATGCCAGCCCTAGTTGGATTAGAGGTACCGCAGCAAATAAACAAACCCGCGGCATCACGCGGGATACTCTGCTAGTACATTCTAAATATACTAAAGCGCCTACACTGTTCCTAAGCACTGTTCATTCTTCTGTTCATGTGAGGTGAAAAGACGGTTTTGCGCTCGAGTGTTTTTGTAGATATTTTAAAACAGCTCGAGTTTTGTAGTGCGCTCGGGAAGCATCTATTGAGTGTAGCCATCGAGTTTTCAGATACAAGTCATACAACCGCAGCATCACGGGCAGATATCAAGCTCAGATATCGATCAAACGCAGCTACCAGATAGACTGAAAAGATCAAGCTCAGGGATCAATTATAGATTGCTTGGGTACGAACAAGAGGAGGAGATTTGCATGATTTTGGTGATTTTTTCGGAGGACAGTTTGGGTTTGTTTTGGTGATCGAGTTTGGGAAAAGGTTTCATCAACAAGAAGAGGTTTGTGTTTGATTTCAGTTAGTTTTGGTTGTGTATAATTGCATGGATATGATGATCGATTAAAATTTTGAGTGTAAAAGTTGGTACTTGAATCATTGTGGTTCATTCTGCTGTCATTCTACTTCAAACTACAACAGTATTGGTATTTGATGTTTCATACAGATAGTATGCATAAGTTACAAAAATCAGACATTAATAGAAAACATTGTGCATTAAGATGATATGTTTGAATACTTATCAGGGTATGCTCTGCAGCAGGGAACTGTGATTTCTGATTGGGATAGACTTGGCGCACTCAGCGAGCCCTAAGGGTCAAACTATTGTTCCTGCATTTGACAGATAAATGCTGGAATCGACATGGTAGATAGTGAATTACAATTTTTAAAGCCATACTATTTGTTGCTTTCATCAATTTTTAGTTCATTTGTCTAATTGAGAAGGTATGCAGGTTATGGTGCCTTTCACATTCGGAAATTTTGTGGATGATTCAGTATATCTGTTAGAACATGGGCAAATGCTAATGTCCAACTTAGATGGTGCTATTGAGAGAATACTGAGTTAAGTTTGTTGCTGATCTTTTTAAACATCCCTTTTGTGATAGATCTTTGCTCTACATGGTTGGTTGTAAGGTAAACATATAATCACAATCATCATACCTTATATTCACATCAGATATTGTAATAATACCAGTTTTTACGGATATGATTATAATGCAGCTGCATAGGGATCTGGAAAAAAGATAGTTGTCATGAAAAAAATCATATTCAATGATTTCATGTCTACGTTATTATGATCAGTATTGACAATGTAATATCTGATACCATTTTTCATGTTGTATTATATTATGCCAGTTTCCAGTTGTTAGAGGAAGAGAGCATTGAATTCAAGGGATATGGATTTCGTGACAATGCTGTGTAACTCTCTGTTTTTGAGGTAGAACTTTAGTAAATCAGCCAATATTTGTTTGTTGGTATCCAATAGCTGATAGTTTTTGAGTTTATCTCTGCATATGTCTTTGCTGAATATAATATGAATTTAGAGGTAATGTCACTCCAATCTAATGTTGCATCAACAATCATGTAAAATTTCACTGCTCAATAAGAAAGTGTCCCTGAGATTGTAAGATCAATAATGGATTGCTCCACAATTAGAATGTTCTGGACTATAGCCTTTTTCTTCTTTTATTGTGTGTTCCTAATTCTTTTTGTCAGAAGAGCTTTTAATTTCTGGTAACAATATTACACATAAGAAGAAAAGGCATATTACACAATTAAGCATTTGTTGGTTGGCTAAGCATTCGAGTCTCTAATCTCTCTAAGCATCGCCAATTCTGGTATTTACTAAACACCTAGCCACACATATCCCTATATTGCTTTATCGCAAGATTGCAATTACATTTAGACTTTGAATTTTTGTGGCAAAATATTAGCACTTAATTGATTCAGTAGCATGTGTTTTTGATTAATGTTGACACTATTTTTGGAAGTTTGTTGACTACTCAGCAGTTGATGACCATGGTTTCTACTGTCTTTGGCAAAATCAGGAAATGGGACTGTGCCTTGGTTGTATCTAGGCGGACCAATCTACTGTAGCAATCAGAGAAACTTTTGGGAAGTTTTATGATGGGCTTGAACCTGGTTGTCATTGTTTGCCTTGGTGATTGGGTAGTGTAGTAGCTGGTCATCTCTTTCTCGTAGTGCAGCAATTGGATGTTGGCTATGAAACAAAGACCAAGGTTTGTCTTTAATTTCCTTTACACACAAAAGATTGATATAACCTTCTATACACAGATTAAGCACTGCACATGCACTATAGGTGCATGTCTTAGTTCTCTGACTTCTCTCACTAATGTAAAGTCTTTTTGTTGTTTCTCTTAATTGTCCATGTATATATTTGTCCTGTTTTGGTTTAGTTATTTAAGCTGCTTATGGTTGTTTCTTATTTTTCCCAGGTTCATGTGCTTCCTTCCATTTTGGA
Organism: Rosa lucieae; assembly: GCA_024704745.1. Taxonomy (NCBI): domain Eukaryota; kingdom Viridiplantae; phylum Streptophyta; class Magnoliopsida; order Rosales; family Rosaceae; genus Rosa; species Rosa lucieae. Next base: position 83,074,361 of record CM045496.1, on the reverse strand, counting down.
TCTTATCTTGGGTTTCCAGAGCATTTTTCTCAGTTGCATTTCCACTTTGTTTTGTGCTCTTCATTTTCAGTTTCATGTTCATTGTAATGTTTCCTTCACAAGAGGTAAGGTTGATGTCCCCCGGCCCTCTTCAACTGTAGTTTATTTATTTTATATACAAAAAAAAAATGGAGTACTCACTTTTCTTACCTTTTTTTTATTTTTTTATTTTTTGATTTTGGGGAAATGATGTTCCAAGCAAAAGCGGTGGAAGAAACAAGGAAAAAAACAGCGTAACAACTAGTTTACTATATAGTAAAGGAGAGTTTCTGTTCATTAGGACTGAAATGGAGTGACGGATTTGCCCCTGATTTTTTTCTCTCAATTACAGTTTGCCATTGCTTTTTGCACTCTGCTTGGTTTGGTTGGTTTCCACGTGGCTCTGTTTGCTTGCTCCACGAAGAGAGAGATCAAGAAGGATCGAGAGAGCTAGACAGGTCAAGAAGGATCACGAGTGTGCAGGTGTGTTTCTTAGCTTTCTGCAGAGAGCGAGAGAGAGAAAGGAGTTATTCAGGATCGAGAGAGTGCAGGTTTGTTTCTTTGATTGGAATTTAATTGGTTCTGATTTTGCATGTCTTCAGATTGTCAGATACTGTAATCAGTTTCCCAGGTTTCACGCTTTGTGCAGGTATTCTGTTTTTTTTTTTTTTTTCGGCAGTTTGTGTTTAATCTGGATTTTGTGCATATTGAAGGGGGAGAGGTCTGGACTGGAAACAAAGAAAACGACAAATCTTGGTATTATTGCTGGTGTGGCTGCTCTGGTTTTTTGATTCAAGAAGTTACCTGAAGTGGGTCTCATCACTGAACGGTACTGTTAATCTCAGGTAATTCCCTTTATACCCCGATCAATTCTTCGCCAATTTTCTGTTCTAAGGAGTAGGCTCCGAAGCCGAGGAGAAGAATGGCAAGAAACGTATGGATTATGAGGTGTTTGAGCTGTTTCATTTCAAAGATGTCAACTTTTTGGTTGGTATAGTTGTGTGATTTTGTTTGATTGCTGGAATTAAGAATAAGATGTGTAAATTGAAATGTTGATTTGAAATTTCCCCAAAAAATAATGTGTTTGTATAGTGTGGAAGAAAATGATTTGAATTTGGAATCTGACAGGGATGAAATGTATGAACTCAAGAATTGGTTTGGAATTTCCCATCTGAAGAACAATGCATTTATGGTGTGGAAAGTTTTGAACTTGGAATCTGTTAACTAATGTGATGTGGTTTTGAAAATTCATTGTGTGCATTGCTTAAATAAAAAACTGGATGATTTGTTTTGTAGATCTTTAATTTGTTATTCTATGGCTTATTTGAGGAATTGTAAGGTATCGGTGGGTTTTTTTTCTTCTTCTTAGAATAATAATATATCATACTGTACAAGTGAAGAATTTTGAATATTTATAAGCTGCAGCTGCTGTAATTGCATTGATGAAGACACTGTTACTCTGGCCTAATTAGTTTGGTTTCATGGATTGCTAATCTTAGTGTCAGACTATGCTGCGGATGCAGTATAACATTACTTCAATCTACTAGATTCTCTAAATGTTAGGTTTCACATGGTTGATTAATTTTATTATATGTGATATAAATTTGTACAAAATAGTGGTGCTGGTGTTAGAAATCGGAAATAGGGATGCAAATTTGAAGACATTTCTGTTGTCCCTTTTGATGAGCAGTACTTTCCAAAGAGGCCTTGGCAAAGAAACAATCCACCAAAACTGGAGAGGCCGTTGAATTATTGTCAACAGGAAAGAGGTATATTGGTGAGTCAGAATGCTTTAAATTTTATTCTTCCATTCTGCATTCTGGAGTGGAAAATATATGTAATTGCTATGGTGCAACAATGTAGGTGCAGCTAATGAAAGACTAGACAATGTGTTCGGCAATCTCACCAATCAGCGAGGAATGGTTCTTCCTTTTGAACCGCTCTCAGCTACATCTGATAAAATCAGATATGCTGTTGACATGCCACAGGTACCTTCAATTCATTTTTTGGCCATTTCTTTTGAAATAAACTTGAACTTCTTAGATCAGATTGAATTATAGATGGCTTATTTGTTTGTTAATTCATTGTATCTGATGAACTCTGGCTTGGCCTTGACACCTGCTACCAGAGGTGTCTGGAAGTTTTTTTTTCATTTCTTTTACTCAATATGGAAATACTCAATTTCTATTATGACTATGATGCTTGGGTTTCATGGGGTTCACATAAAACCGATATTTCATTTACCATGTCAAAAGAATTTGTCATAGTTTTTAGCTCAGTGTGCTGCTTCTACATGTTATTGGTTAAAATACTGCGTCATTAAGTGCATGTCATCCGTTCAGAGGCCCTACTAAACTATGGAAGTAATTAGAAAGAAGTTGATTCAAAGCTAATGTTCCTTTGAAGCACATTTAAATTATGCAGGTGAACTACATTGTACTTTTATAAAAGTGAGTTTCTAGGAAGTAATGAAATGTGCTATTATTTCAATCTGAGTGTTTTGGTGGGATGAATTTATATGAAACATTATGTGGATCTCAACTTTTTCTCTCTCATGTGTGAAAAACAGTTCAGACCATACGATAGAAGTTCCAGGGAACATAGTCCAGATGAAGCAAAGGGAAAGATTCAGGAGACAACTATTCATTTGCGGATTGAAAATCAGGGAGATAAAATGAACTGTGAAAATGGCGCAACTGAGGGCACATATCTCGCAGAAAAGGTTAGATTATGGACCCTCACACCTTCGTTGACATAGCACATAATTCTTAAATGTTTAAGCATTGGAAACCAACCGTACTTTTCTGAAGAATCTTCAGCATTAGATTTAGAAATAGGTGAACACAATATGAATGCAGAAGCTTAATGATTCATCTTATAAGTAGGACTCACAAAATCAAGTAATAGATGCACAAGTCAATGTTTGATTACTCTTTGGCCCAGTTCCACAAATTGGGGAATCTTGATTTTAATCACACCATAAGTGCAAACCTGACGCGGGCGGAAGTAACCCTAGGTTTATAAGCAATAAACCTAAAACAAAGATTCTGGAGTCCACCAGAGATAAAAGAGAAAACTCTCAATTTTGATTGATAATATGATAAAAGATAGTTTTGCAGCCGTTTAAGGTTGCTTATATATGGGAAAAGAAACCCTAGGGCGACTAACAATGAAACCCTAAAGCCCACGGATTAAAACAAAACAAATCCAAAATAAACTAGAAAACCTAAAATAAAAAGAATGTAAACTAGCCTAAAAAATATGAAATCACGAATCGGATAATTAAGACGATACATTTTGGCCTAAATCTGATAGGGCTCACTAAAGTGAGTCTTGAAGATCTCGTCGTTCCCATTCTGGAAAGCTATCATGCGTCTCAAACGGACATTCTGGCCAAAAGTTAGTCAAATCTGATTCAAAATCAAAACCTGACTTTTTGTACGAGTAACTCGAAAGGTCCAAAACCAAATCTTCTTGAATATTCCAGCGGCTAATAATCTCATTACGCGTGAGTTACCTATTTTCCAATCACTCTTCTTGATTCTACGCCGTTTCTTTGCTTTTATGGTTTTCTGGCTAAACTGGGCACATTCTCGTCCTACATCACAGAAACATGCATGTGAAAGAAGTGTCGAAACAAAGTATCTCTCCTATTAGGTAGACAATTCAAGGCTGACAATGAGTCACAAAAGATACATTGTGGTAAACGCTTTAAGATCCTTAGGGAAGGGCGTTTGTTTTGGTTGTTGTTATGAGAGGCTGCACACCAAAACACATTTCAGTTGTGACTCAACTTAGTTTCATTCCCAATAAGTTTGTCAGGGTCTACTTTCAGAAATAGTTTGTGTATCATCAGAAGTCATTTTACTAATCTGGTCTCTGGTAGTATGTAGTAGTACCTTTATTGAACTGAAGCATCACTAATGCAACAGCAGCAACTTCATAGGATTGTGGTGGCCTTTTGTAACAATATCTTTCTATTTGAAGAACAATACTTGCAGAACTAGACAATAACTTTATAGGGTTGTGGTGCTCTTTTGTAACAATATCATTCTATTTGAAGCTATGATGAAATTCTCAGTCTAAAAGAAAGAAGATCAGCTTTGTTTTTATTCTCTGCCACTTGATTTCAGTTATGTTGAGCTATTGGATTTTGCGTTTTATCGTTGTTGTGATTGTCACAGGTTTGTTAGAAGCTGAGATTTTTTGTGCGGTCCGAGTCTTGGTCTCTCTGTATCCAGTAAGAATTTATGATTTTCTGTTTTCGATTTATGTTTTCGTGATTATACGTAACAATAAGAATAAACAAAGTATTGGTCTTAGAATAACCTGTGAGAGTGTGAATTTTAAATCCAGAAATGATTTAGGCCAATATTGGCCTCATAGAGTGTACGATCAATAATATTTTTGTCAATGAGTTGTAGATCGATTTATTTGTACCACACGTTCCAGTCTTGCTATGTCTAAATCTCTTGCTTATATGTGGTGTCTCAGGCATATACCAATTTCCTTGAAGAAAAAGAAGAAATAGACATTGCAGCCTGGTTTTGGTTTCAGTGGGGATCCCATCATCACAACTCATGCAAGCAAGTTAATGCTGTTGAAATCAACTTCACACCATCTAGAATATTACATACTAGCAAGGTATGATCTCGGTCAATTAGTTTCGATCCTCAATTTAACGTTCATTGTGCTTTTGTGTGAATGAGATTGTCATTGAAATTGGTTTTTGGTTCAGACTTTTTGTTTTGTTTTGGCTCTGTTACTTTGTTGCTACTTGCTAGATGACTGATCTCATTCACACATTAAAATTCATCTTAAACTTTTCAGTGATCTGTGCATATATCAATTTTTCGATAACAGAAGTTGCAGTTTGTCTCCTTCCTCATCAAAAGTGAAGTTGAAGGCATATGCTGATCGAGCTTCAGGAGGAAGGAGGAGTCAAACAGACATTCCATAATTAAAAAAGCAACTTCTTCAAATGCAAGCAATGTTAGAAAAAAAGATGAAGCAATGAGAAGCAGTTCAAGCAACTAATGCGAGGCTGGTAACTAAGTTCACTTCTCTTGCAAATTCTTATTTGTTTCCCCCAAATTTTTCATATACTACTGGAAGTATGCTTTTTCCCTTAAAATTAAAAGAAGGCAAGAAGAAGAAATAAAAAATAAAATAAAAAACTGGTGAAAAACAAAAGGACGATTCAAAGTCCCTTGATTGCCTAAAAGGGATGATAATTGGCTTATTCTAATTTCTTGGACAACTATATATGGACCCCCAGCGGATATATACTCTTCGGCGGAAATAGGATTCCTCATATCTCTATCAGAGGCAAGAAATCTGCAAGGATAATTATACCTCCTCTGTGCTCCATAGCTCGGCTTCTTCTGTTGGTAGATATTGATGTATTCTTTTTAATTATAAGTCATCCTCACTTGCAAAGAGAACAGTAGTAGTTTTATTTTTCTATTCTTAAAACAGCACTTTTCGTAATATGTAAAATCAACACAGTTTCAATTAACAGTTTTTACCTTACAATTGTGACTCTATTACGAACAAATTAGAGAAATGAAAAAAAAAAAAAAAAACCCGCAACATCGCGCAGGAATGTTGTCTAGTATATCTAAAGGGCCTAGCACTATGCGACTGTTCATTTGAGCTCGAAATGAAGTACCGGTTTTGTCCTTGGTGCTTGCTCTAATTACAGCGTGCCATGCTTCTATAATTTTCTATACGTTTCGTTTAGTGAATAAAGAAAATGCCTGATTTGGTAGTGGGTGGTAGTGGGTTCGGGATTAGCCTTTGCTACAATTGTTGTATCCTTTCCAAAATTAGAGCGGTTGCATCTCCAGCGGGTCCTGCCTGGAGGTTCCGCTATGCCAGTTCTCGCCTGCGGGCCGGCTGGTGGCCCTCTGTTCTAGCCCTAGTCAAGGAGCGGCTGGTGTGCGACTGTGACTCCGCCTCTTGCTCCATCAAAAGGCGGGGCAGAGGAGGTGGGCCCATTCCCAATAGTTCTGGAGGGTTTGGCGGTACTTGCATCTGTATAACTGGTACTGGTACCAGTCCGCCTGGGTTGGGTCAACTACGCTTGGTGCTCCGCGATTGCTCGCTCTGCGCTGGGTTAGCGTTTGCCTCCAGCGCCCTCTTTAATACATCGAATTTAGACATTAGTGTGGCCACTTGCTTTTAGGCCTCAGCCTTCTCCCTGCGCTCTTGTTCGCGCTCTCTGTTTGCCTTGTGGAGGTCCGCCAATGGTAGTTCATACATAGCGGCGAAGTCCTGAACCTGTGGGCGACTACCGCCTGGTCGGGTTTCCGCTGCAGTTTGGGTCAATGGGACCTGGGATGATCCCTGGGTTCTGCGTTGGGGTTGACCAGTGTGATTAATAGTGCACAGTTAACATTAACCGTTTGTTTCCAGCTTGGAGGCATAAAAGGTAACTTCTTGATGTTAATTTTTTGGTCAATTTTGTTGGGTACGGTTTTTTGGGATTATTCAATTAAGGGTTTTGTGTAAAATTTCATCAGCATGAGTTTTGTTTCTCAGATTGTATCTGAATTGCAAAGCTCTAATTTTTTGTGTGGGTGGAGGCTTTTAATTAGGTGTGTTCTTCGTTCTTTCTTTTGTTAAAGGATCACCAAATTTCATATATATAGATCTGTATCTATGAATCCGTCGTGAGCAATTTCTTTTGCTTTATGCCCATGCAGAATTGGAGTCAAGGGGAAGAGTAACATTTGGGTCTAGGTTTTGATCCGGTAGTAACTATACTTATCTAATTGGGTGTATTTTTTTTTTTTTTCTGTTCTTGCAGAACTGGACAATAACTTTATAGGATTGTGGTGCTCTTTTGTAACAATATCTCTCTACTTGAAGCTATGATGAAATTCAGCTTTGTTTTTTATTCTCTGCCACTTGATTTCAGTTATATTGAGCTATTGGATTTTGTGTTTTATCGTTGTTGTGTTTGTCGGAGGTTTGGTTAGAAGCTGAGTTTTTTTTCGTGCGGTCTGAGTCTTGGTCTCTTTGCGTCTGGTAATAATTTGGTATGATTTTCTGTTTTCGAAGAATAACTTAAATTCACTGACAGTGGAGGAGGTAATATCTTCGATGTATTGAAGTCATTGAATTTAGCTCTTTTCGATCTGACTTACTGGAAACCCATCTCAAACTAAGGGGCAGAAAAAAAGAGCTGCATTCTTGCCATAGCAGCATAGCTGGATTTTGGATATTTCTGCTCAAGTTGGTGATCACCTTTGAATTATGCTATCAATTCTTTTGAACCAAAGAACATGCACGGATGTAGTTTGCATAAAATCTAACACTAAAAATATTGTATCATACTTTAAACTAAGAACATTGAAGCATATTTGAAACTAGGAATCTATTAAAGGGATGCACGTCTATTAAAACCTTTAATTCCATCTGCTTTTGGTTTGCTGTCTGTTGGTTATTTCAGGCTGCAAAAAGGTTTTGGAGCAGGTTGAAGCTTTGGAAAGATTCACAGAGGCAATATCGATCTTTTGGTGGAATTAACTACGCTTTCCTGTCTTTTGATACAGGTTAGCAAACAATATACACTCATTGGATAGTCATCGTCATTTACATTTTCAAGTCTGCTTTATTGCAGCATGCTTTATGAATTTCTGCACAATATATATGTAGCATCGAAATGTAGAAGCGTGATACACTTTTTGCATATATTTACAACATGGAAATGTCATGTATATGGTTGTTGTATTGAACGAATAGATGGGAAATAAAAGCTTTGCACATTGTTTGGTAAGGATATCTGATCTAGAGACAAATGGAATAGATGGAAAATAAAAACTTTCTACATTCTTTGTTTGGTAAGCATATCTGACTTGGAAAAAAAAAATAAAAAATACACTAAAATGAGTGTTAAGCAATTTATTTCATTGTTTGTTGTCTACTTGCTTGCAGACTATCAAGGTCGACGGTCACTTGCGAAATCAGATCCTAACATCACATCTCTTGCCCTTGTCATTTCATTTTGAAAAATTGTTTGCAGCAGATTCTTCTGTCAAATATATTCCCCAGTGTGTTAAAACAAATTTTTATTGCTAGCAGTATGATATTCAGGGTGTTTCGTCATATTCTTATGCCTCACCAATGTGCTTCAAAAATATAACTTACAGCTGTCTTGGCATGCTTGCATCGGGTAGGCAGTCCCCAACCTCTGATGTATTCCCGCCAAGGTTAAATACCAACAGAAACTAATGATCATCAATGTCATCGTGTAATGGGATGAATATCTACAGCATAATAATAGTTAGCCGTGGAACCAATGTAGTTTGAATAATGATGGAACAAATTATATAAATCGGTTGTTGCGTGAGAGCAACGTTGGAACCTCCGGTGAAACCGCTTAAGACCACACATAGAAATGGTTCAATCAAGTAAGCCAACATAATCTTGTGCTTCCTCATGTGTAGGGATGAGCAAACGGGGGTGTGGGGGCGGGGTACCCGCCGGGTTTTCCCCGTATTTGTCAGAGGGGGGTGGGGGTGGGGGTGGGGGTGGGGTTCCCCATCACAGGTACAGGGGCGGGGATGCGGGGGGGGGACTTATTTCCCCCGCGGGGATGCGGGGGCGGGGCGGGGGCGGGGTTCCCCATTACCCATGCGGGTTCCCCACTTCACCTTTTTTTTTTTTTTTAATTAAGAACTATTATTTTTCAATCTCTAAAAACAGAAAACCAGGACCTCCGTCTCATTCTTTCCCACCTTCAACGAGAAGAGCCGCCTCATTCTTGCCTATACCTCCGTCTCATTCTTCTGGGTTTTCCCTTCTTTCTGGGCTTAAGGGTTCTTCTTCACTTGAACTGGTTTAGAGTATCTTCTTCACTTGAAAGCATGGATGTTTTGGATTCTGAGAAATCGAGGAGTAAAGAAGTTAATCTGGGCTTAAGGGTTTAGAGCTCTGTTCGTGTTTTGACTGAAGAGGGATCTAAGTGAGAGGTCAGAGGTAGCTATTTCGATTCTGAGGTATGCTCTCTGTTTTGGGTTTCTGATTACTGGAAGTTTTTGTTTTTTGTCTGATATTTTGCAGAAGAGAAGGTTCATTATTTCTTTTAGTTTAGTTTAGCTTTCGGATTTCTGTGGAAATGTTATAGGCTAGTGAAACTTGTTTCTGTTTATGATAGAAAAAGAAAGGAAATGTATGATTAGGTATGATAGAGGCAGACTGTGTTGCTTTTGGGACTGGCTTTTGATGTGTTGCTTTTGTTTAGATATCATGGTGATTGGAAGTCTGAGACGCAGACTGTGGTTTCGCTGCTTGCTTTTATGCATTGGTTAGAGGCAGGGACGCTTTTGTTGCACACTGAAGCTGAGGAAAAACCGGTTGAGGTAGGATGAGCAACTAGGTCCAGGTTTTTCAACCAATTATTGATCTTAGTGACAGAACACCAAAAGCTTCCAAAAATATGATAGAAGTTAAATGACTCTGATGCATGGTCGTATGAGCTACTATACATTAGAATCATGACTGCTCATAATCTGTACTATAGCTCTTTATGTAGTTTAGTTTGTATTGCACAGTATAATCTCTATTTTGTAAGCTCTATATCTACTGATTTTTCAGTGAGCAGAACCAATTGAACTGACATTTTTTGTATGATTGACAGGTGTATAAATATGGAACAGACATACACAGAGGCTAGTGGAGCAGAACCAATTGAAATCTCAAATGAAAATGAGATAGAGTCAACGCTTCAAGGTGAGGTTGATGGCGGAGAAAATGTCATTGAAGTTTGACAAGTATTGGAATTCCATTCATGGCATGATGGCTATTGCAACCATATTAGATCCAAGGTACAAGATGGAGTTGATTGAGTACTTCTTTCCTCTGATTTATCAAGAGCGGCACTCATCGGAAGTTGAGAGAATCACAGAGTTGACAAATAACATGACAAAGCATTATCAGTTAAGCCTACAAGCCGGTCAAGTATCATCTCAGTCTTCAGCTTCTCCATCTTCATTGCCTTTTGATTTGGATGACGACTCCTTGGCATCTTTCGATTTATATGTTTCTAGTAAGAAAAAGAAAGATAGCCTAAAGTCTTAATTAGAGGATTATTTGGGAGAGAAGCTGATACCAAGAACTAGAACTTCCCCTGAGTTTGATATTTTGGAATGGTGGAAGGTTAATGGAATACGGTATCCCACCTTGCAAGCCATGGCGAGAGACATCTTGGCTATACCGGTATCCATTGTTGCTTCAGAGTCGACATTCAGCACTAGTGGGAGAGTTGTGAGCTCCCATCGGAGCCGTCTACATGCAGACACCTTGGAGGCTCTTATGTGCGCCCGAGACTGGATGTGGAATGAAATGAAAGGTATACAATAATAATAATTTTATTATATGCATACTCATACTCTTTTTACACAAATTATTTTTTTCTTTTATCAGCTGCAGGAATTACTTCAAAAGGTGATAGCACATTTGATGATGATTTTGACTTAGCCGAGACCATGAAGGATAACGTCACTCTTTATGATTGACATTGGAAGAAGACGGAATTATGATGAATGTAGGATTTTGGGGATTAGAATGATTAATGTACGATTATTAAGTAGAATTTCAATGGATCACCAACTTTGTATTCAGTCGGATATTAATTGTCTATTAATATGATTAAGTAGTTTCTTATAACATTTATTCAGTTGGATTTTGAAGTACTCTATAGAGAAAATTTATTGTTTGTCAAAAAAAATAAAAAGAATAAAAAAATTTATTTGTTGTCAAAAAGGAAAGAAAAAATCTGAAAAAGATAAAAAATAGAATTTTAAAATAGGAAGGAAAAAAAAAAACCTCATATAGAGAAATTGACCAATGCGGGGGGCGGGGGCGGGGGCGGGTGCGGGGAACCCGTTACCCTCGGGGGCGGGGGCGGGGTATCCCCATTTGAAAATATCCCCAGATGGGGGCGGGGGGCGTGGGGGAAACTTGAGGAGGGGGCGGGGGCGGGGGGCGGGGGAATCCCCCGTTTGCTCAATCTTACTCATGTGACCTAGCACGTTCCTGTCATACAAGGCAATAAGTCCCTCCATACATTAAAATGCAAGTTTTCAACATTTGAAAATATATATACGCTACAGTAGACCATGAAATTACATACAGCAAAATAAGTTGGAAGAAACCATATGTCAAGGTCAGCATCGTTCGAATGCGCAACAGATATGTTTATGACCTGTGTTATACGAGTGTTAAAAAGAATTTCGGTGAAAACCATAAAACGCAGACATAATACATGTTACTCAGTGGAAAATTAGTGAAATCCCTTGCTCGATAGGGGGATTCCAGGTGAAAGACATTGAAATTCCATTCAGGTCAATCTGTAATCCCCATATTTGGCTACTTCTTGACTGCGTCGGTATGTATAGCATTATTACATGGTGAAAAACAATATAAAAAAAATATTTCTGGAAAACGTTTTTGACCAGCAACAGCAAGAACCTCATGTGGAACCTAATTGGTTGCTGTTTAACAAAATTTCCTGAATTTAAGCTTTAACCTCATTAATCATAGACACACAACAGACATGGGATTATTATATGGTGAACTGGATGATGGTGATGTCCAAATTTACTCCTCAAGTTACAGCTAGTTTCATGCTTAATTACTTTCAATCAGCTAGATTTTACAATCAAATGAGATGATGGTGTTCATAAAGTAGAAATTATGGCATGTTTGCCACTTTAGTCTTCAACAAGGGAAATGAAGAAAGTCAATATTTATTTAATTTGGTCTGCTGATTATTTTCTTTTAAGGTGATGATCAACCATTTTATAAGTATATGGATGGTCTCCATTTATGAGAATTCTTAGCTCATAAAAAAAAAAAAAACTATTCAAGGATTACATTAAATAATTAAGTTTCCAATAACATATGACGGACCACAATATATATCATCTATTTTTGTTGAGGCATGGAATAAAGATTATGATAAGTGCAAACATTCTGTGTTGCTTAAGAAGCTGGATCACATCAGTGAAATGCTTGCATAATTAAACATTTCCAAGATTCAACACAAGACCTAGACTATAGGATGGTGAGCATTACTTGTAGGTTCATCATGTAAGCACCTCCATTGTCAGTTGCTTTATGCATATCATCTTCATCACAACAGCTGAAGCAGCTCACTTCCCCTGCCATAAGATTGTCCATCAATCATCCTGTTCTCAGTTTTGGGTGAACAAGCAAGTATACCAAACAAACAAACTAACACACGAATTTCCAAACAGCATCAATTCACAACTAAAGGAACACAACCAGACTAATTGAGCAATCCAGTCATTTTAATGTAAGTCTAGATATTTGTCCACCAATTATCTTAGATCAAGTTTAACACTCAAAAACAGATTAAGCATGCAAATAAATAAATAAAGCTCCACCTTTGGAGCATTTATTCAAACAGGTAATGGGCACACTAATGTTTGATGCCTAAAAGATCGAAAGAATCAAATTTTCCAACCTATTGCTTATTTCATAGTCCCACAAATCCAGTAATCGAGCCGTAAGCAGCAACTGAGATCCATCTGTCTGATTTTGTATAAAAAAGAGGAAAGATGCATACCCTTGATTTTGATTGCTGCTCGGAGCCCCTTATTTGGGTCTGAGAATCTAAATACAATTTTCAGCAACGCACCATAAACAACCGATGATTCCCAACTGCGATAGATTTGATCTACTCGGTTGGGAGCCACTTGAGATTTAACCTTCTCAGAGACCCAAAAAAGAGTTTCAGATCCGACTCTAGAGTTCACCGCAATTTCCATCTGCCCTTGCTCCAACCTGCAGTAAAATCAGTTTTACTGTTTTTTGGGTCAGGCGTTAGACAAACGCCGCCCGTTATGCACGCGCTGTTACAAACGCTCTAGAGTAGACACCCTCGCCGTAGGAAACAAAAAAGAAAATGAGACTGTTGCCATGGGGCCCCCACATGCCAAAGAGACAAGGCTGCTGCCGTGGGGCCCTCCACCTGCCAAAGAGACACTGATGTTGCCGTGTGAAAAGAATGTGGAAAAGGAAAATATTGAAAATTATTCTATTCACTGTCGGTATAAGTGACCCAACAGTATAATTAACAGGTGTTGCAATCTGAATGTTGCAATTTGATCCAGCCCTTACTTAAGTATTACTTCTGTTTGACAGTCAACGTCCATAACTTGAGAGATTGAAAGAAATCAGTCAATGAGGTAAAAACTGAGTATGATGGGTAAATTTCATTAAACCAGATAATTTCTAGAAATAGGCAAAATCGAATTGGATCTTCTTCATCTTCGCAGATCGACGATCCGGTCAGTGGCCTTCGATTTGGACTAGTTCACTCTTTTAGTTCTGTCTGTCTCGCTTGTCCGGCGACGTCTCCGCGACGACGGTGGCTTCTCTTCTCGTCGGCGTTTGAATGGCGAGGCCGGACGGGCCATGGTGATGCACCGACTGGTTTTCTTTTCTTCTCAGGTAGTGGACTAGTGGTGAAGACTGCTGCAGGATTTATCTTTTGCTGGTCGGAGGTTGCAGATGAGGATGATAATTAATCGAATTGGCTTGGTAGGGGATTTTAATTGCTGGAATCTGGGCTACCGATGGGTCGGCGTGGTGGTTTGGTTTTGGAGTTTTCTTGCTTTGATGATTGGTCTGCTGATGAAGATGAAGATTTTCCGGTTGTTGTACGAAACCCGTAGGCAATACACTATATTTATAAGAATATGAACTAACAATAATATTGATACTGATTGGCACAGTGGTGAAGTTATATGGTTTTTATGGTATTGGTGGCTGTACAAGTTCGAGCAACATGGTTGGCGAGTTTATTTATTTATTTATTTTTTAATGAAAGAGTTAAGTTATTTTTTTGGTTGGCTAAGAGCCTAAGACACAAGGTAATTAGGGTGTATAGGTTGGAGTCACTTGTTCCTTTTGTTTTTTCTATTTTTTATTATATTATTTATTTGTCTTTTGGTCTAATTTATAATAAGCTGCATAAGACAAAAGTATAATGCAAGTTCAAAAGAAAAGACAAAAAAATGGAAAAAAAAAATATTTTACAAATAAAATTTTAAATTAAATCCTTTAGTTGACATTGACTTCGTAAATGTTTTAATTTAATATTATGGTTTTTAGAATAATTATCTCTAAAAGAAGTGTTTTATTTGATAAAAAAAAAAGGTTTTGAATAATTAATTAACCTTAAAGATCAAGTCCTTCAAGTTTTTATGCATGGATAACAGAGGTAGACCATATGAGAAATGGTATAAAAAAAACTACAATAATATTAGTTAAGGGTTACAAATTGTGTTTTAGTGTTATAATAATGAATACATTGTTGTTGACTGAGTGGATCGTTGTTGAAAGAAAGTCAAAAGTAAATGATATTTTGACCAATGGTTATAAATGTAATTTCGGTTGACCAAGCGGATCGTAGTTGAAATGAAGACGAAATTAGTTGTATTTTTTTATGACAGGCATAAGATATTTGAATCGTCCCATCTCCCAATTTCATTTATTTTGATGGGGTTGCCCTTAATGGAATTTAGTATATAAACATAGTGTTATAAATTTAACCATAGTTGACCAAGTGGATTGAAGTCAAAACGAAGACAAAGTTGACTAAATTTTTTACAACAACCATAAAACATTTTAATATTCTCATCTAACGGTTGGTTTCGCCAAATTCATCTTTTACCGCGTTGTCACTTTTGAAAGGTCAACATTACTTTATATGCAGTATACAAATTACACAACACTAATAGGCACATCGGTATTTATTGTGATCTACGAACTCGGAATTGAAAATTTTTGTTTTCAACCCTTAACAGATATCCACCATGTAGTTATATACACCAGATGAAAAAATTGATGTGGTTCGTGATTGATATGACATTGGTCATCAACATATTTAAAAATAATATACATCAGAAGAATATGGCTAAATTTTTTGGCATATGCATATAATATCCCAATCATCACATCTAATAACTGTCAGTTTGACCAATTCTTTTTTGTCGATCATGTTGATATTGAAAAATAATATACATTTTTATATAACCAATGAAGAAGGAAGATAATCCTAGTAAGCATATCAAAATTTATTTCGATCCGAGAAATAAAAATGAAAAATGGTTGATTCGATCTTGTTTGTGTACTTATCCCGTAGTAATATGCTTAGTGTGAAAAAATTGGCCTTGTAGGTCATCATTTTAGCCTTGATTAAGTCGTTCAACCCTCGAAGCTAGTAACAAATATATATTTTTTTTCTTCCCTTAAACGCAAATAATGGCTAGGGCACGACTCCAGTTTTATAGAGTTTCATGACTACGCTCTTACACCAATCTCCATCTACCAGCGTAAATTTTTTTAATCCGGCATTACTCTCAATTAAAATTTTCTTCTAAAATTGTCATGAATAAATATAGGGATATATATGTATATTCATTTTACCACATGGATCAAGATTAAAATGATAATGACAATGGCTAAGAATATTAAAAAAATATCAGCCTGGATCAAGGCAGTCAACCCTCATTTAAGCTAATTACAAAAATATCATTTTTCTCGAAACATTGATAGTGTATCTGTCACTAGTCCGGTTTTCAAGAGGTTCGCGACCACACTCTCACATGGCCAAACTCCATCTACTCGCATAAATTTTTTTAGCCTGACGTACATTCGCTTTCAATTAAATTGTTTTTTGAAAATTGTAATGAATAAATATAAGGTATAAATGTATATTCGTTGACCACGTGGATCAAGTGCGAAAAGATGACGACAATGGCTAAGAATTTTATCATGTGCTTGTACTATCCCGATAATTACATCCAACGGTTGGTTTGACGAATTTCTTTTTTGTCGATCATTTTGAATTTGAAATGTACACATTAATTTCTAAAGAAAAAGCTACAATTTTAGTAGGCATATAAAAATTTTGTGCGATCTAAGAAATAAATAAAAACTTTAAAATGATGGATTCAATCTTATCCATATATTTCTTGCGTAGCAATATGCACAATGTGAAAAGATTGGTCTTGTACACCTTCATTCCGGCCTCAATCAAGACAGTCGATTCCTAATTTTATCTTTTACCAAAATACTTTTTGTCATTGAAACGACTTTAAAAATTCGATATTTGAGCCGTTTGGAACTATACACTCATTCGAGTAACGTAGGAATCTAGCAGTTTTTTTGGTATTTTTCATTGTATGTGTAGATATCACACTACAAGAAATTAGAGCTTTCACGATGCGAATTTATGGCGTGTGTTTTATTTATGGCACAATTTTGTTGTAGGAGAATGGAATTGTGTGTTTATTATTGATAATAGGAGCCCTTATATAGGGAGTTACAACGTACAAAAAAGGTAATAGAATCCGAATAGATTGAATACCTAGAACCTTCTCCTATTACAACTCTAAACCCTAGTTTGTAGAGGCACACATAATATTGACATCCTTCAACACTCCCCCTTATGCCGCTCAAACTTGGTGATGACGCTTTGATTGTTGCCTCGTTAAAAACCTTGCATGTGGGACAAAAATAACCCTGGTCGAAGGACAAAAAGAGCACAACACGTCCTTCACTCTTCGAGATCGAACATGTAGACATCATGCCTCCCCCTGATGTCAATATCTCTCCCTGATTGCTACAATCATGGGAGTTCGGATAACTTTCTCAATCCGATGCTCTTCACATGTTTCTTGAAGGTGGATTTTGGTAACGACTTAGTAAATAAGTCCGCTACATTATCCTCTGATTGGATATGGTTCACTTCAATATTTAGAAGTGCTTGTTGTCATTTTGATGGAGGGTAGGAGGAGCACGGAAGGTGGCATTTTGCCTTGTGGGGTCCGATCCCACACTTCCGTCATCTCTTTTCTTTGTAGGGATAGAACAAGCCCATATCAATCGTACCTCTCAAATATCGAAAGATTGTCTTTATACCAATCTAATGGCGTTGCGTTAGCGCGGGACTATGTCTAGCCAACAAGTTCATAATAATTGAGGTGTCCGGTCTTGTATTGTGCTAAGTACAATAATGCGCATATTGTACATAAGTAAGCACTTCTGCTATTAACACGTCTTCGTCATCATCCCTGGGACGAAACGGATCCCTTTTAGGGCCAAGACTATGGACGACCATGGTGCATCTTTGACTTTATCAAAAATGTCTCTTGACACGGTATACAAGTTCTGAATCTAGACAAAGCCGTGTTCTCCCAAGGTCCTTCCTCTCAAACTCAGATTTCAGGTGTTCAGCGGTTTCCCTTAACTCTCAAGGGTTCCAATTATTTATCAACATAAACCGCGACAATTGCAAATCCGAAACTTGTCATGGAAACGCGTGGGCATAGTTCATCATATCCCTTCCCAATCATGTAGTCATTTTAGTGAGCATTTCAACCTCGTTGTAAATGCGCTCCGTGGTCTAAAGCCACTTGACTTGGGTAAATAAAGTCCACAAGAACCTTCATTATATTCAGTATCTAGATCCCCGTAGAGATACGTAGTGACCACATTCGTAAGCTGCATGTTCAGTTATTTGGAAACTACTAAACTGATAAGGTAGTGGAGTGCAATGACATCCATTACGAGAGAATATGTCTTCTCATAGTCGATTCCAGGGCATTGTGAGAAACCTTGTGCGATAAGGCGAGATTACCATCTCTTTTTCTCATCACGCTATCTAACGAAGACCTATTAATGTCAATAGATTTTATGTTAGGAGGTGTTGGCATCTCAGGCCCGAAATCCTTCCTCTTCGTTAGTGAATCCAATTCGACCTGGATCGCATCTTTCCATTTAAACCAATTTTCTCTACGTTGGCATTCTTCAACGGAGTAAGGTTCGATGTCATTGGTCTCAATAATTCCACGTCCTCATATACACTAGTGTAGTTCGTAGAGATCTCTATATTTTCAGGAATTGGTTCTAACATTGAGGTGTCCCCCAACGATGTCTCTTGGACATAACCACAATCCAAAATATTCTCATGAGACGGATTTTGAGTATCAATGATCAATGGATCAAGTTGTGCCAAACTCACTCTCTTCTTAGGGCAAGAATCCATCGAACCTATGGGTCTCCTACTCTCTCTAGCGGAACCCATGGCCTATGACGCCATTATGCCACCTTTGTGGAGTCACCATACTACCATCCATGGTAGTGGTGCAGTACCCATCTTCTCTGGGTGGCACCATGTCCTCTTGTGGGGATATCAATCCTTGCAGGCATGTTTGCAGCAGGTATATGTGTTCTCGTCACTTTTAGAGGATCAAGATGAGACATAGTGGGGACAGACCACGACAATTCTTGTCGTTTATGTTGAACATTGACGTTCTAATCTCCCCCTAACGATGGGAAGACTGTCTCATCAAAGTGACAATTCGCAAATCCAGCGAAATAGAGATCGCCTGTCAAGGGTTCTACATAGCGGACTTATAGTTGGAGACTCATGTCCAACAAATATATATATATATATATATATATATATATGCATTCGTTGCAATGACACATGTTGATGCGCTGTGGCGGCGCAATTGGCACATGAACCGCACACTCAAATATGCATAAATACGAGATATTTATAGTCAAACCCAGTCACTAGCTGTAACGCAAATAAAAGTTGAGTGGCTGCTATGAGTCGTAGACGAATTAGCATAGCTGCATGCGATATTGCATAACCCAAGCGGAAATATTGGTGCGCATTACCAATGTCCGGGCTACCATCGTAGTCATTTAATGGTGGCTTTTCCGAGAGACCAATTGGGTGTGTACAAGGGAATATGATACTTGATATCAATACCCAATGATATGCAATAGTCATTGAAAATTTTCGATGTAAACTCTCTAGCATTATCAAGTCAAATTGACTGAATGGGATGATTTGGGCAGTGAGCCCGTAGCCATATGTTATGTGCTAGGAGTGTAGTATAAGCAGCATTACGAGTGGATAATGGCACAATACGTGACCAGCGTGTTTGCGTATCAACCAACACCATAAAACATCTATATGGTCTGCAAGTTGGTTGATCAAATCCATAGAATTCCCTTTGATTCTTTGTGAGAATGGAATTATTTCCTCAATCTCCTTTGCATAGGATGGTCTCAATCATAAATAACAGGCTTTACAGAACGAAACATGGGCTTTATAATCAGCCAGTGAAGGTTTTGGTTAGGCCATAATGTCACAATAGACTTGAGAAGTAGAGAGAGGAGTTTATGGTGTCAATGCCATGTATTTGCCGCAGGGGGTAGGCGGTGCCGGCCATGTATGGCCGGTCTTTGCACAATCATGGCGCCATGAGGTGCATGTGCAACTCCTCGAACCAATTCTTTGTTCTTACTTTTCTTCGTTCTGAAAATGGATGTCCGTGTAAAGTCTTTAATACACCGATCATCATGCATGCCAAAGCCTATATGTGTCAGAATCCCATAAGTCGTCTCTCATGACATGGTTGGATTCAATAACTCGAATAGTGGTTGCATACAACCCACTAGAGCGACACATAAGTTTCTCTAATACTCGTTTATGTCCGTAGTCATTAGAGGTGATGCAAAAGAACTCTGTCCATTCTCATAATTTGTTTCCACATGAAAACCATTGGCTCTTATATAATAAAGTCTGAATTAAGGTATGTCCAAGACATTAAGGAATCAACAGTTTATTAATAGCCAATGATTACATCAAAGTTTCTTAACCAAACTCTAATCCAAAAATAAAAGTCAAACTTAGACAGATTGTAGTCACTCAATCCGTTCAGTGACTCCAATCAAATATGACCAGGGAAGTAGGAAGAGATGTCGGTGGATCGAGGCTCTCTTAAGTACCACTAATCTCAATTACTTTCCTAGACATCATACTTAATTAGGTGAGCCAAGTGAGAAAGAGTTTAAACAAAATGTCATTTATTGATTTAAGGCATAACTGCCATTACATAATTCTTGGAAAAATAAAAGACTATTCGAAATAAAAATCTGCGGCATTTTGTCTTCATCGCCATATTTAAAGTCTTTTTGAACTCGATGTCTTGATCATTGTAAGGCAACTACCTTCTTAGATACATTGCAAACTCAGGCCCATTGATCAGACGTTCCATATTAGAAATAGATACCATGAAGAAGATTCTCCCTTGATTGAGGTGCATTGGCGCAATGTGCATGGTCCCTAGGACCTGAGGCGTTGGAAGATTATGACCATGACCAACGTTAGCTCTATGGTTTCCAACCCTTAGTCCCTCAAAATCACGGCTCTTACGGTGGCGTGATTGTCGCCTTTGGCTACTACATTCATGAGCATTTCGATCATATGGATCATGATGTCTATGGCGACTTTCTCTAGCCATGGGACGATGCTCTGGATAGCTATCTCGAAGCCTATCAATTTATCTTCTCACAAGCTCGTTGTCTTTCCTTTCAGCAATTTCCATAGCTTCAATAAACTTTTGAAAGCTTGTGATCCATCTTGCATTTATATGAGTTCGAAATAAATCACAGGATCTCATAACATAGACAGGGAAGGTATTGAGGGTTTTCTCAATCAATTGTTCTTCTGTGATCGTCTTGCCACAGAAGCGCATCATTCCTGTGATGCGGAGAGCTTCCGAATAAAATTGTATGACTGTATCAAAGTCAGAGAAGCGAAGATCATTCCATTCTGCTTCTAAATTCGGAAGGATGGAGTCACGAACATTTCCATGACGTTCACGAAGCGCTTTCCAAAGCTTTATGGCGCTATCCTCATTCATGAACTCAAACTGGAGGTCTCTATCCATATGACGCATCATTAGGGCAAGTGCCCTAGAATTGTCAATCTCAGTTTGAGGGTCTGGAGTAGTTCCTTCATAACAAAGCTCTTGGATTGTGTGCAATAGATCACGGGAAATAAGATGGAGCTCAATGTCTTGAGCCCATAATAGCTATCTTTTGCCTGCATAATCCAATGGAACAAAATCGAGTATGTTCGAGTTTGACATCCTGAAAAAAAAAGGGTGAAACAAGAACAAATTAGTTTCAGAGCTAAACTTCCACGAAAACTAATAATAATAAGATTTCCGAGCTATGCTACCAAGAAATCAATTTCCAAGAATAATTGGATTAGACCAAACAATGATGTTTCAATATGGTCACAATTTGATGCTTACGGACGCTCTTAGTTCACACGAACACTCTTAGTTCGTTTAATTATGAACACTCTTAGTTCATACGAACGCTCTTAGTTCGTTAAGCATGAATCCCCACAATTCCGCTTTGTTAAATATCAAAATCATTTGGCAACATATATTCCAATATTCGCAGAAAATAAAAGGAATTTAAAATACATGAAAGCAGGAACTTTAATTACAAAAGCTTACTTGGTAATTTGAAGTTTTGCTTCACGATTCTTTATACACGCGCGTGTTGATGCAGGCGTGTAGCTAAATTAGGATTACCAGAATTTGGTCGGAAATTGGCAGTCGGTGGGCTGCCTTTCTCTCCTCTTTTTTTTTTTTTCTTTTTCAGCCCAGGCCCACGTTGACTTCTTCGTTTTTTTTTACTTTTTTTTTTTGTGAGCCCGTGTCCACCTTCTTCCTCCCTTTTCCTTTTCTTCTCTTCTGGCCCCTCTCTGTTTTTTTTTCTCATTCTTTTGCTTCTTGGCACGTGGGGTGGGAGATTCTTCTCCCCCTTTTTTTTTTCTTCCTTTTCTTTCTTTTCTTCTACGCCTTTTTCTTCCTCATGTTTTTTGGGTTTTTTTGTTTTGTTTTGCTGGCAGAGGCTAGCCGGCTAAATGATGGAGTGCAGTGGAGGCGCTGGGCAGTCTCTGGGTTGCAGAGCGGCCGCAGGAGGCTATTGAGTGAAGGTTTATTGCAGACATGATGCACAAGGTGGACGAGGGTGGCGAAGGAACTGCCAGCAGGATGAGCAAGGTGGTTGGCGTGCTTCTTGCGCGGGGCTGGAGTGAGTGTGCGCTAGCTGTCGACGTGCTGCAAGCTAGCTGTGTGCGGGAGCTGCGGGGGCAGGCTGTTGTCTTGCGAGTTGGGCAAGGCTGCAGTGCAGAAAAGCAAGGTTGCAGCGAAGAGGTAGGCTGGTGGGCTGGTGCGCAGGTTGCGGTAGGCTGGTAGGTGCGCTGCAGGGGCAACATGGGCTGCAGGGCTTGCGGCAGGAGGCTACAGGGGAGGGCTGCAGGCTGTGGTGTGCAGCTAGGGTTGAAGGCTGCGGTAGGTTTTTGTGGTGGTGAGTTTTAGGGTTTTTCTTTTTTTTTTCTTTTTTTCTTTGGGTTAGGGTTAGAACTCGTGCTGATAACGTGTTGTAGGAGAATGGAATTGTGTGTTTATTATTGATAATAGGAGCCCTTATATAGGGAGTTACAACGTACACAAAAGGTAATAGAATCCGAATACATTGAATACCTAGAACCTTCTCCTATTACAACTCTAAAACCTAGTTTGTAGAGGCACACATAATGTTGACATCCTTCAACAAATTTTAGTATATTTTTAGGGTAAAATATTTCTCCTTTTAGCAGTACGCCATGAATATTTGATCGCGCGGTAAAAGACTCTTGCTACAGGCGGTCGTCCTTTTCGTTTTGAGGCCGCGATAATTTGAGCTAAAACTTAAAAACTCCCTCCATGATAAAGTTTTCTCCCGCTCCCTCAATTTGAGTTAAACAAAGTGGTGGAGAAAAGAAAAGGAGAGTCGGTCTCAGAGGTCTTCCCCATTTCTATCTCTCTTAGACAAATCCAATTTCTGGTTCGCTCTCTTTCTCTATCCCAATCTCTTTTCAATTAGGTTTAAAATTTTCAAATTCCAGTTCTATTTCGTCTCTGTAACACTTGGATTATGTTTTTTGATTCCAGATCTGCGAGATTCAAGCAGAGTAATAATGCTTGGGCGTGGACATGGAGGCAAGGGTTTGGGTAAGGAAGGAGCAAAACGACATTGTAAGGTCTTCCGCGACAGCATCCAGGGCAACAAGCTGGCGACGGCTCGGTTCTCAAGGTCGGCGAGGAGAAGGAGATCGGAAAGCAAGGCTTGAAGAAGCAACTTCTCAAGGAAGGTGAAAGCTGGGATATACCCCCAAGTGCGGTGATGAGCTTGACTATATTCACACTTTTGGATTGGGATCGATTGCGATTATGTTTGAATTCAGTCCATTACACCGGGATTTTGCTTGGCGATAGGGGGACATCGATCAGTTCGCTCGGAATTTTTGGCCTTTCACTTGTATTAATGACTTGATTAAGTTGTGAGCTGATTCAGAAGAACGGAAAGAGATGAAGAAGAAAGCTCTGGAATGGAACCAGGTGCTTCTTTCTCCCAGAAAATAACTAGGAATTTGGAAGAACAACATTGTTTGTTTTCTTAATTGCTTTAGTTGCATTTGGACTGTGGCAGCTAGTTCCTTCTTTGTAATAATTTATTAATTTCAATGTATTATTTGAATAATTGAGATATGACTTGGTGAGAATTTTTGTTCTTTACTAGCTTGTGCTCTGACTCGTTTGCCATCCACATTTAAAGACCGGTCCTTTTGTGTTTATCAACAACCAACTTGTCGTGTTAATTTTGAGTACAAAATTGGAATAGACAAATACTTATGATTTTTGGTTTGGGTACTCACGATTTCTCCTTGGTTTCTCAACAGGTTTTGAAGGTTAATTACTTTCACTTTAATTTCTTTTGGCTTTTAAAAGGAGAACTGAAACTTTGTTATCCCTTGTTTGAACTTGTTGATTTAGTTATATTATTTAGTATCAAATTGTTATGCACCCAGTTACTAAAGTATTTGGGTAACAAGACATCACGGGAATGAGTGAGACGGGAGTGTTCAGGTGGTGACCAAGGTTTTAAATATCGGTATTTTCATATCTATCGGTACTTTGAAAAAGGGAGATATCGGATATATCGGGGATACAGTGTACGAAAATATCGTTTTTGAAAAAAGTCAATTTATTAGAAATTTAGAACTACATATAAATACATATGAATGTAAACTTCATCTACATCCAAAAAGAGACTCTAGGCGGTTGAAAAGCCGCTCGCTGGTCTACAAAAATGCAATAATCAAACCAAGACATATGACCCATATAATGCGAATTGTAGTGATGAACATGATAGTTATAGATCTCTTTAGAGCTGCCGACTGTTTCCTCTATAAGGGGATAATAAGGATGAACCCAACTAGATGACTGATCATATATTTCTCCATATTTATTATATCCATAAGCATCATAACCAAATTGATTGTTGCCTTCATGAGATTCATTTGAGATCCCACTGCGCTCTGTGCCTAAACTGATAGAGTCAAAACTTAAGGCAATTGAAGAAACATCAGATGGGGTACTTTGATCATCAGTTGCACCTCTAGTCCTCCTCCCATATCGGGTCTTCTCTTCAGCACCATGACCAGCTGTTCTCACTCCGTGGTCTTCATCTTGGGTGGCATGATCAAAATTACCTTCACATGTAAATTGGAATCCTTCATCCACAGAAGATTGTCCATATTCATATCTTTCACTTCCACCACCTGTTCCGCTTCCACCCTCTCCACAATCATCAGAACTATCTGGAGTTGCTGTACCACCCCACGCATCATCACTATCTGAATTATCTTCTGGGTTTTTAACAACTTCTTCAGATAAGACTCTCTCTACGTTGATTCCAGCATTAGTTGCAGTTTCTACAACTTGTGGAAGAGGTCTTCCAGCTTCATCATCGAGGTGTGCAGACATAATCCAATCATGAAGTGGATCAATGCCATTATCAAGCGGCTCGCTTGCAACATGAAGTAGATCTATATAGTTGTTTTCATTGACCACATTATTCTTTACCTGTTTATCTCGCAGCCGCAGCTTCATGTTGTAGTAGCAGTATACAAGCTTTTCCAACTTCTGATATGCCAAACGGTTCCTTTGCTTGGTATGAATAATAGCAAATGTACTCCAATTTCTCTCACACGCATAAGAAGAAGCCGTTTGTGCCAAAATACGCATTGCAATTTTCTGCATGTTTGGTGCAGAATACCCAAATTGTGTCCACCAATCAGCTGTAAAGCTACTACAATGAGTTACTACTATAATAGATCAACATTTTCTATTAAAGAAATTATATGTGTGTGTATGTGTGTGTTTTGATGTATACATATACGGATATACCACAAACCTGTATTTTTGGTTTCTCTTGTTTTTCTTGCTATGGTTGACCCAAATGATTCCTTTGCATCTCTAAAGCATACAATCTACATTAACCATTTGAAAAGAGAAGAAAAGGGAAGAAAAGGTGGGGAGGGCAGGGCCGGAGGGGACGACAGAAAAGAGGAGAAAATGGGAGAAAAAGAGAATTGTCGGTTGCAGTTTGTTATATACTTATATAATTATATGTTTGATTTTTTTTTAGAAGTACTATAACGTATTCTATATATATAATCATTATTTTTTTTTTTATAACGTAGAGAATTACTGAGTTTTTTTTTTTTACCTCAAATTTTACAGATATTTCTTCACTTTATCGGGATATATCGCAAATATCTAATATATCGGGGATATTTGACGATGTCGGAGAAATTTCGCAGAAACGGTGACAGATAAGATATTTACCCCCATAAATATATCGGTCGGTCGAAAAAAGGAGATATCGGGGGATATATCGGATATATCGCAGAGATTTTGAACCTTGGTGGTGACTTCCACCCAGGAGGTGCATATTGCGTGTAAAGAACTAAAGATGCAGTTGAAATGAGATTGTTTCTGGTTATCAGATGGAGACCAAAGAGGCTATTTTCGGTTACCAGATGAAGTATGAAAGGTACTGACTTGTGAGAATAGTCTGGACTGTGAAGTAGAGTCTTTAAGTATTTAGATCCGGTTGTTTGTATTGTGAACGTTTCTGTAATATCTTCTCATCCCAAGGGATAAGTGCAAATACTATGGGCTTTCAATAGTTTTTTGTTTGTTTGTATAATTACCATATGGCTTCGAGTTGAGCAGGGAGCACATTATTTTGGTTTCTTTGAAGTTACCCAAAGCACATTTCTTTCATGATCTACTTTCCATCTCAAAGGAAAATTACCATACTATAATGCACGACATACTTTTTTCACATTAGATTACGTTGATTGCTAAATGAACAACGAACAAAATAAGTGGTTCACAAGAGCTCTATCAATGGCGAGAACTTCAATTTCACTCACAATACAACATCAGAATCACGTTTTCTGCAACTCTCCTTAAAAGACAACATACTGAGCATTTTGAATTGCAATTTCTACTCTAAAAACACAATGGAATCTTATTGTCTGCTTAAATATTTTAAACCCTTAACATGAGCTTACTTTATTATATTATACAATGACATTGCATATATATTTGAAAGGAATAAAATTGTTTTAACAAATAGTGATTAAACCAAGACTCTTCTGCAAAAACGAATTCAGCAGGGAGTGGGGTCTTCCAGCAATCAAGTTACATACGCAAACTACCACCTTTTAACCTCCAGCAGTCTCTTTCTTTGCCTGCATAAATCCTCTGCTTTTTATCAACCTGGAATATGTAACCATTTGAAAAACCAATGAGCAATGAAATGCTTGCATTATATTACTTGAAGAACAGTTAACTTGTAATTTGTTCTCAGGTAGCATGAATACAACTTTTACACTTTATCCATTGCCCGTAAAAGAAACTAAGAATCTATTCAAACGAAGATTAGAACATAACAATGGTTACTAACATATCAGGAAAAACGTTTATTAAAATCTCAATACCAGACGAGTAAAGTTACATTTCTTCATGAGATTGCCAAAAATAGAGACCAAGAAACTGGAGATTTAACATAATTTCTAATATTACTAGATATTGGGACATAAATATGCATTGCAATTACGAAATATTAGGACATAAACGTGCATAAGAATATGATTGATGCATGTTCATATATAAAGAAACAATTAAGCACATCAAAAACAAAGTCTGACTAAAGATTTATCAATCTCCGAATCATAACTTAAAACAAGATCACATGCTGATGGAGAAGAAAACAAAAACCAGCAAAAGAATTGAGCACAGTTACATTACATTTGGATCAAACGGATTAGTTGATAAGGTGAATCCATGACTGAAACAGCCGCAATCTGCTTAATGGAAGAAATTGCAGTTTGCTTAACCCCTTGATAATGCTGAAATTGCAGCCTCTATATATAAGGTTGTATTTGCCTTAATGGCTGGTCCCATATCAGCAAAACCTCCATTGTACTTCCAGCACATTAATCTCCTACAATTGTTATATGTGAAGCAAGCAAAATGAACTAAATCCTCAAAATCAAACATGCTCATATACATGCATCCAATCAAACCAAGTCAGTAAGTTGTTAACACATACCAGATTATCTGGCAACAACCTTCTACGTTTACATTTCCTCAGCAGTAACCATTTTCTTGATCGAGTTGAAGTTAGGATAAACTTTTAGCCAGAAATTTAAGACTATAGATACAAGGTATGTAATACTTATCCGCAGTCGGCATAGCCCCTATCCCTTGCTCTTGTCGGGAGGGAGGGATGGAGGTGGAGATCCGATCGGGCAAGGTGAGGCGCAGCTGACGGCGGCACTTTGAGGCATGAAGATGACCCAGCTCTCTGCTCTCGCAATGAAGATGATCTGCTAACTGGACTTATTCGATCAGACTTGGTTCGTTTCTCGCACGCCGTGCCCAGTTTAGTTTTCCCCGCCCGCCATCGGAATCTTCCTCTCCGTCACACCTT
Organism: Rosa lucieae; assembly: GCA_024704745.1. Taxonomy (NCBI): domain Eukaryota; kingdom Viridiplantae; phylum Streptophyta; class Magnoliopsida; order Rosales; family Rosaceae; genus Rosa; species Rosa lucieae. The sequence goes on along the minus strand of CM045496.1, from coordinate 83,046,590 downwards.
TAATCTTCTGTCTAAAATCCGATACTCACTACGAAACCAGAGATTGCCCGAATTCGATTACCACGACCTCTGCTCTATCGCGACCTCGACGATTCCACTCCAAGGATGGGTTGAAGGTTCGGGTTTGTCAATTTGGTTCTAGGGGGGCCTCTGCTATCAGGTTGTGGTAAATTTTATTTCTACTGCACTTCGCTTTCTTTGGTCTTCGTTTGACTTTTCTTCACCGATGAACGACCAACTAACGGAGCCTACGAACTAACAGCGCACGTGACTTGCACACTGCTGGTGCAAGTGACCCGACAGTGCATGGAATCCACTCCGGGAAAAGATGATGAAGAAAGTGGAAAATTTCCCGAAAGTGAAAAAGAAAAAGGTATTGCTGCCGTGGGGTCCACCTGCGAAAGTAGTAGGGAAGCTGCCATAAGTGATAGGACCAGTGTCTGGAACACCAGGGGGCCCCCTCACATGCGAGAACTGTAAAAAGGCTATCAATTAACATCATAATCCGTCAAATAGGACAGATGCAGCACGCCAAGTCATTAGTGAGCATTCCTACGCGTCAAGAAATTGGCACGTGTTTTGAAGGTGACAACGACGCTTCAATGCGTCCTCATCTATCAAAATTATTTCCCCTCTCTACACCGTCAACTGAAGATTTCGCTACTAATATTCCTCATCACACTATGCCAAAAAGGCCTTCAGACGACATAACTGTTCTGTCGTGTGAACGAACCAAAATGTGTCGTCTAGTACGGTGTCGTGTCTTGGGGGTATCAGACGACAGAAGTGTTCTGTCTGATTTTTCAGACGACATAAAAAAATAAAAGTCATGTGTTGTCTGATGAGTTTTGCATTTTGGGAACATTGTGATCTGTCATACAACAACAATTAAATGTTGTGCCAATTGACTTTAAACGACAATTATCTGTGGTCGTAGAGCGCATCAGGGGACGATTAAGTGTCGTTCTAGGGTATGTTTATATGACATTTAAGTGTTGTGTGAAAGGTTTTGAAATTATACGTATGTGATGTTGGGAAATGGTTTAGACAATAGATATCATATTCTTTCTGTTATGTCAGTCTCATTACAACGACAATTTACTGTCGTTTGAGGTTATTTAAGACGACAAATATTTGTGATCTGAATAAAAAAAAGCCACTAATAGTACGTGTTTTATATTGTTTGTGATCAAGTCCAACCACACTTATTTGTTGTTATTATATGCTTCAGCCAACAATTCCATCTAACTTATGTTATTGTTTTGCCATTTAGACTACAATTTTCTGTCGTCCCAAAGCCAAAAAGACAATAGACTTCTAATTGGTTTTTGTGTTGCTTTTGTGCAGCTGCAACCACACATTAGTGTGCTTTTGTTGTAGCTTGCAATTTGAGATAACACATAGTAGTAGTCCTTTGTTACAATTGGTATGCATGCATTTTGGAAATTAAAATTGCCCATTCATGAAACCATAAAATCCACATCCAAAATCATTCATTGCAATTTCCATTAATCCACAATTGTCTCATGTACACAAACCTAATCATGAGCATCAGTTCAAAATGGCTCATATATACTAATCTGGAAGTCCAAATGCTTAATAAAGGAAGAACTTCTACTAGACACAAGTCAATAAAGGAACTAGCTAGCTGTACTGCTGTACCAGTTTCACGATCTGATCATAAATGGAATCACCCGAATCATAGAAGTGGTCATAGAAAACGGAAGGTATTCCGGGGTGCGTGAGCATATATGCATAACCCTGCAGATAATACCAATATGCTTTGCCGGAAGAAACTGATGTAGAACGAATGACGATAAGAATTGAAGAACAGCTTGATCGCGGAAAAGGAGGAAAACCCGGTTTGCTGCAACTTCAGTTTCATGTTGAGGTTGCTATTTTAATGTGTGCTAGTTCACTGTTTCAATTGTTACATTTTCTTTTTAGGGCATGTTTACTAACTTGGAATGGAATGGAATGTAATGGAATGATTACGAAATAAAAACACCCATGTGTTTACTAACACATAAAGGAATCGGAATGATTCCAGGTAAAAGAATTCATGTGTTTACTAGCACATGAAGGAATCGGAATTGGTGTAGGTCCCACCTATTTATCAGGAATCGATTCCTAAATACTCAGGAATTCGATTACGAAGGGGGGAGACGGGTTTAGAAATCATTCCTCCGGAATCAATATCAATTCCTTTCTTCTCCCATTCCACTTGTCTCCGATTCATGATTATTTTCCATTCCATGTAAGTAAACGTGCCATTAGTGTGTAAAGTTCTGCTTTCAATGAAAGCACTAGTGGAATTACCGAGCAGAGTATATTTTCTAAGATAGATAAACTAAATACTAAACACCATTAGTCATATGAAATAATTAAGTAACGAAACAGCCGGCAATTTTGACCGTATTGTATCATTTTGCAGCTTAACACAAATAAGAGACAGCCCTTAAGAATTTGAACAAAGCCATCGAAAACATTGCTCTTTCAGTTGCTGATATTGTCAGGGACACTCAATGATGCAGGAAGCGTGTACACGATAGTAAGAGGCTCCGTCAAGAGTCGAAAGCCATATGAGATGAGTTAGAATAGGCCTCATCAAAAAGCCTGCGGATCAAATGGGCCAATGGAGGCCCGCCGGCCATGAGAGCTAGAAGCCCAGCCCGGCCCGGCCCGTTAAAAAGCCCGCCTCGGTGGGTAGTGAGCCGGTTCGCCAAAAGCCCGCAAAAACTCGGCCCGGCCCGTAAAAGCGAGTAAAATATCATATATATATCTGTGTGTGTGTGTGTGTGTGTGTGTGTTTATAATTATATATATATATATATATACACACACACACACACACACAGATTTATATTTGTGTGTGTGTGTTTATAAATATATACAAACACACACACACAGATTTATATTTGTGTGTGTGTGTTTATATAAATATATATATGTGTATGTGTGTGTGTGTGTCTATATATCTATATATATATATATATATATACACACACAGCCCCCTTCCAATGAGGGATAGGCTCCCAGCCCTTGGATCAGGTTTAATGAACTTGGACGGCTGAGATCGTAAACAGTGATTTAACCCTTATCTAACCCCAATTCGTGAACTCCAATTTGTGATCAAGCCTCCCAATTTCTTCTCTTCATCTCTCTCTCTCTCTCTCTCTCACTCAGAGAATTTGCTCGATTTGCATGTCAAGCACATCTCTTGCATCAACTTCTCTAGAAATCAGGTGGGTTTTCTATTTGTAGTGAGTATTTGATTTGTTGAGGGAAATAGTCTACTCTTGCCTTAGATTTCAATTTAATTGCAGCAATTTACAAGGAAATAGTCCATGAATCCATAGCAATCCCACCGCCATTGATTGGAAGAGATGTTGTCGAAAGCGACTCTCTCCACTCTCTCCAGGCCCCTCCCGATCAGGCTGAGGCCGCCGAGCTCGACCCCAACGACGACGATAGTGATCTCGAAGAAGACGGTTAGTTTACCTCACTGTAATTTGTTTGGAAATTACAAATTGGGAATTTGATTTTTGTTATTAAGTAGTTGAATGATATGATCTATAGTTTGATAGTGAATGTTGAGGAGTTGTAATTGAAGTTCGAATTGGTTTATGTTAGGATAAAGATTTCTGCTTGGGGGGTGTTGAGTTTGAATTTGGCTTATAGAGGTAGACCCTCATTTCTTACGTACAGTTCTTTCTCTTGAGGGAAAAGATGAGAAAAGTGGTCCTGACAGTTTGTTGGATTATTGGCCATTCAGCAATGTCGAAAAATATTAACAAAAATTAAAATTCGGAGACTGTAATATGAATTTTTGCATGAAAGCTAGATTATTTTGTAAAATTGCAATCTTTTAGTTTTGATCCATTTCTGTATGTTTGTTGGTTTTTGTACTGGTGCAGCTGCTAAAGTTTCCAGCTCCAATGGTATTTTGTTTATTGAATTTGTACTGGTATTTGTTTCATGGATTTTACTCATTTTAGCTATTGGTTGCTGAACTGGAAGTTAGTGTTCTTTACTACACATTATTAAGTTGCAAGAATTGTAATATTGTTTCGTGGTTGGGGATTTGGTGGTTCTTTTTAAACTGCAGATCATGTGGGCAGTAGAAATCTTCAAAAAAAGTGACTAAATTTGAGAAAGGTATTGTAAAGTTTGTGCTTTCCTAGTGCAGTCCAAAATTACCTGTTGGAATAATTGGGTACTTTGTATTGAATTCTTAATGCAGGTGAAACTTTAGCAAATCCTTTTCATTCTTGCCTTAAGATCCGTTGGATGCGTGCTCAAGAGGGGATGAAGAAGCCTTGTTAGATGTGTGCTCAAGAGGATGAAGAAGCCCTGTTGGATGTGTGCTCAAGAGGATGAAGAAGCCAGCCAAACACCTCTTACCATTGATGTTGTCACAATCAGTTTTCCTATTTGTTGTATCAATACAATTCAAATGAGACTCTGTAGTTGAGATTGGAAAGTAATGTTCTGAACTAGTGTATGTATTTTAAAAAACTTATGAGAAATGTATATGTGATTGTTTCTATCTATCAATTGTAATGCATTTCTGAAACTTATGAGAATGTATTTACAAACATTTGCAAGCAGGCAAGCATATATAGCATATGAAGGGATATCTAACAGGTGTTACAATTGTCTCATTTTGGCATTGGAAAAAAATGCATCAAAAGTAATAGTACTGACTACAACATACTGTAATCTACAACTAGTCAATCGGCATCTACTAGATTATCTATACAATCAACATCAATGCTAAACTTGTGACCTTGCATCAGTGAGAAATCCCATTACACAATAGACAAACATGATAGAACCAAAAACAGGTGTTACTCTACTATTCCAGACCTAGCTTCAACATTGATGTTGAGAACCAAAAACAACTTCAAAATTACTACTGACAACGAAAACACTTCTTCATCAAGCACAGCAGCAACTAATCATCCTAACCACACCATGTACACTTATTCATCAACCACAGCAGCAGCTAATCATCCTGACCACACCATGTACATTGTGAGCCCCGGAAATTTTTTCAAGCTTAATTTGAGATCGTTCGATAAATTATTTATTTACGATCTCGGTAATTGTTAAGTGCTCAAGAATAATTTCAGAATTTTACATAAAGTGAATTCCTCAATTTAGGAGTTGGATAGTAAAGTACACGTCACGACGAGTTCGTGGAAATTTTCGGGGAATTTTCCAGATACCCGAGCTAATTTTAACTATTTTCTGAAGTTGAGGAATTTTAGAAATTAAATTAAGAAATTAGGAAAACAGTTGGCGTCATCCTAGCCGTCCACCGACTCCACCGCTTGATCTGGGCCCTTGATTTCATTTTAAATGAAGGGGACCAAGTCAGAATGGATCCAGAATGATCGAGAGAGAGCTTAGAGCTCTCTGACCCGAAATAGCAACCAGCCACAGGCTCCGACCGGCGCTACTTCGTCCGGCCACCGATCGCTGACAGACGACCGCCATCTGCTTCATCTCCGCGTCGCCTACTCCTATCCTCCATCAGATCGTCCATGCACCGACAGTGAACGGAGCAGCAACGAAGGGAAGTCCCGAGCTTTCTCCGGCCACCTGCAACTTCCGGCGACTTACTAAGCTGAATTTGGTATGGAAACCCATCTCCTCGTCCTACTCTACAAGTTTCTGCACTTAGTTCGAATTAGAGTAAGTTTTGATGATTTACGTTTCTGGGTAGTTACGGCCTGGCCGTGTTCTTCGTCTCCGGCGGCCTCTCCGGGCTTCGTTTCTTGCTCGACTGCACTCCCAGGCTAACAATCAAAGAATTTTCTGGTTGTTGGCATCACACTCATCAGTTCATCACTTTCCCGGTCCCGGCAGTGAGTTGGGCTTGGTTTCAGTCGACTTCCGAAGGTATAATTCGACTTCTGGAGTGGGAATTTGATTCTTGTTGTGTAAATTAGAATTTGTTGCTGGTAGTGAAACTTTGGAATCGATTGTTTGTGTGTGAATGGAACTGTGGAATTGTGGTGGAGTTCGGGTTTGTCTGGTATGGGTGTTTAGCCTGTTAAGTTGTTGTAGTTAGCAAGCTGGAACACATTTTGACTTGTTAGTGGTTGCTTGATTGATTGGGTCATTTGGCTGAGATTGTATTACGATGGTTCTAAGTCTGGTTGCTCAAGGTTGAATTTGAAAGTGAATGGATAACCTGTTGTTATGGCCTTGAAATGGATAGTTGGTTGTTTGAATGTGTATAAGCTCGGTGGCGTGTGCAGAATGGGTTGTGTGTCGATGTGAATGGATTATGACTATCATGTTTGAAATTGTGGCTGTTGTCAAGAAATTGTGAATTTGGTTGTGAAATATTTGGATTTGGCTAAGTGGGTGTTAATAGTAGTTTTGGGTACACCTTGAATAAAAGTTGGAATAAACAGTGGGTGTCCTTAGTATTTTCCGTCGAAGTACTGTGTGTGAAGTAAATTGGACTCTTATGTAGGTAAAATCGTTATGGATTTGCTTGTGCATTTCACGGCTTGATAGTGAGTAAAGAAAAGAAATGTGTATATATTGGGTGGCCTTAGTAAAATTATGGTGCACCTAATATATCGAGTCGATATCACAATTTTAAGTAATTGTTCGGTAATTTGAGTTAATTATCGAACTAGTCTCGATTGGTCAAACATGGTCAAATGGACAAATGTGGTCAACCCTTGGTCAACTCCTGGTCAAACCAGGAAAGGTTGGTCAAACCTTGGTCCACTCCTGGTCCAACCAGGAACAGTTGGTTTAGACGATATATTAGTCGTCGAGATTTCGTATAATTATTCAAAAGATATTAACTATCGAAATGTCGGAATCTAGGACTCCAGTTACCCGAGGAACAGAAGGTTCGTGACTCTCGAAGTACGTGAGAGAAAGCATTGGAATCCAGGTAGGGATTCAGGACTCTCCTCGGTTAGTTGTTTCTTTATATCTTGTGTTAAAATATGCATGATGGGTGGTACGGTTTGGTTATGTTAAAATGCAATGCATACTAACCAAATTGTGAGAGATGTGATGGCTTGAGAGCGAAAGGGGCACTGACTTCCTTGGGTTCGATCCCCTAAACCTCCGGAGGGTTAGCTATACCGGTCGTCCGAATATCTGCAATCACGGACTCGGTACGTGTGTATAGCTAGGTAGTGGACGTTCTCGCTACGCTTACCTGGTGATAAATCAATTTGAGGTAAGGTCGTGTAGTGGGTCTATGGGACCGGCCATCAGGTAACACTTGGATTTGGCGCCGTATTTATTTAGGCATCATGCATCAGTTTTTAAAGTTAAAAATATTAATGTTTGTCGTTCATTTTCAAATATTTGGTTTAAGCCTATTTTCATACTGGAGCTCCAAAATCTATTTATTGGTTTCAAACCTAGTCGAGATAGTGTTCCTGTTGAGCTGCGAGGACGAAAGCTCACCCCTACAACAGTGTGGATGCAGGTACTGTGCACTGGTGACGGGACAATAACGGACGGAGCTGGGTGTGCATAACAAGTTCGGTAAACCCTTGTCTGGAGTTGTGCTAAACCTCATTTCTCAAACTTCATGCTTCGGAGCTTGTTGTATCTAGCCTCGGGTTAAATTCAGTTGAATTCTCTTTCATTGAAATCCGTACCCCGTGTGCGTCTTTATCCAAGTTCTGAACAAACCAAGTAGTTCCTAGCAATCCAAGTTTTCACCTCAAAATTATCGTTAGCTTCCGCTGTGTGTTGCAAAAAGTTTTCTAACAAAATGCCTAGCGGTCCTCTAGAATGTGAATCGAGCTTTCGATTTATATTTTAGAGCCCCGCGGCACTGTGACGTGCCCAAGCTGGTGAGGTGCGGTTTGGGCCGTTACATACATGGGAAAAAGGAAGGTATTAATTCTTTCAGAAAAAAATTAAAGACTATGTATGGTATAGAGAGGTAATGCAATTACCTGTGACGAATAACTATCACTATCTATGTCATCTTCACTCAAATTTTCATTTGTATCAACATCAATAGATCTAAAAGGGCAAAGGAAGGTATATATTTAGTGACAATACTCACCAAATTAACAACAAAATATGAAATATGTTAAATATGTATTCTTACTGATTGATCAGCATTGGATAATTGCGTTTGTCATGGGTCTGCCCATCTTTGCCACATCCATGACAATGTCTACCGGTACTGTTGCGTTTTCCATTTGCCTTCTCTTTTCCTCTCTTAATTCTTTTAGCCCTTCCTTTTGTCTTAACTTCATCTGGTTCTCGAAAATCAAACTGATGAGTTGAACTTGTTTTTGCACAGGGCTCCACACTTTCACTGCTATTATTGGCAAGTAGTGGCCTAATCTTCTCAATCAAAGAATCCATTGTTTCACGAAACAATTGACTTGCTTCTTCACTTAAGACAACTCTATCAATTACATGTGAATATTGCTGGAACAGTAGACCACATTTTTCAAGTAAGGACATCCTAACAGTTATCTCTATGTCAATCTTGTCCATCACAACCTCAGACCTTGCAGATTTTGTCCATCTCTTCAAAATGTATTGATCTGGCAATTTATGAACTTGATGTAACTTGTGTAAGTATGCTAGAACATGTCTACATGGGACTCCTGCACTCTCAAACAATTTGCAGCTACATGAGGCAAAAGGTATTGAATACATAATGACTCGGGCTCTTCCATCCTCATGATCCTGACGCATAACCTTAAGTATACAATTAGTTTCATCCTCCTTTGTGACCTCAAGATTGTAACTGTAGCTCTCCCACAACTGATCTTGAAATATGTAATAGTACTTCCGTGTATAAATAGCAGCCATTTGCTTTTCCATCTTATGGGGCACTTAAATCTTGGTTTCTCATTGATGTCAATGTGATCTGAAATCAACTCCTCATGCCGTTTGTGTAAAAGACCCCGACTAAACTGAACCATGAAGTCCACTAGAGAATTTTTATGAGAAACATAATCCTTAAAAAATGAATGCGCACTTTCTGCTCGTTGACTACTTGACATGCCAGCTGAGAAAATGTGGTTCATATAAGCCGGCACCCATCTAAACCGAATTTCATAAATTGATTGCAGCCACTTATGTCCACTTAATCCACTTTTTGCAAGAACTGATTTCCATTTGAAGTCAAACTCCTCTGCATTCTCAGATGAATAAATGCAATTTCTGAATTCATCGTAGTGATCTCTAAATTTGATTGCATCAAGCTTCTCAGAAAACTTTCTCAAGATATGCTAGCTACAATATCTGTGAAATGTGTCTGGGAGGACTTCAGAAATAGCTTTTTCCATGGCTGGATCTTGATCAGTAATGATCATTTTAGGAGGACCCCCTGGCATAGCATTCAAAAATTCTTTCAACAACCACACAAACGAAGCTGTAGTCTCGTCACTTAAGAATGCAGCTCCAAACACAATTGTCTGACCATGGTTATTTATCCCCATCGATGGTGCAAAAATCAAACTATACCGATTGGTTTGGTCTGTTGTGTCAAAGATAATCACATCACCATAAAACTTATACGACTGTCTCGAAATTGCATCAGCCCAAAAACAATGAGTAATCCTATTTTCAAAATCTGCCTTTATTGTGAAAAAGAACCCAGAATTTTTTTCTTGCTCTAGCAAAAAGTAGTCATGCAGCATTTCTCCATCATGCCCTTTTGTCTCTTTACGCTTATCCCTTTCAAGATTGTACAAATCTTGTTGTGTACAACCAATGTACTAAAATCCTCCTGCTTGCACTCCAAGAATGTCAAATTGTTGGTGTGTGGGTATGTTTACCATGGATAGTTGTTCCCATAATGATCTCTGAGCTTTAGTAAGTCGACGATTGGACTTCAGCAAGTGGAGTCTTTTTGGACTTGTCATAGGATGAGTGTGAGCTTCATCAAATATATTGACTACAAATCCACCAGACTTGTCTCTCACAACCATCATTCTCGCCTTACAGTCCTCTCTTACTACACCACGAATCCTTTTCTCATCACCAGTCAATTCAATCGGACTATTTCCTTGTCTATTGCAAAAAAACTCTTTCCTTATAAACACATTAGTTGCTCTACTCCTTTTACTGGAACCAATTCATACAACAAACCCAGCTGCAGATGCATATTTGGTATAAAAAACATGTGCGTCTTCCCATGTTTTAAATTGCTGACCCTTGAAGGGTTTAAGCTCATTCCTTACTTGAGGATAGAAAGCTGAAGTAGAGACATTTTCTTTTGACGGAGGGATAGCTTGAATAGGTTTAGTTTCCATTTCTGCAGGTACAATAATCCCATTAGTCTCCATTTCTGCAGGTACAACCATCTTATTATCTATCATATCTTCAGCTCTTCTATCAATTACAGAATGCCACAACACATATAGCAAAACTAAAAGTTTTCGTTAAACTAATGAATGCAAAGCCAATTTTAAATGAATGAATGCAAAGCCAATTTTAAATGAATGAATGCAAAGCCATTTTCAAATGAATGCAAAGCCGTTTTCAAATTGATGAATGCAAAGTCATGAAACTAAACACATACAGAAGGACTAAAAATTTCTAGCATAGAACTTGTTTCGAGCATAAGCTTATAGCAAAGAACTCGCCTCAAAACATACAAAAGCCAAAGAGTTTCAGGTCCTCCATATTAATCAAATCAAATTCCCATATAAACTCCAAAAGTTTAATTCTTTTCAAATAGACAATCAAAGATAAAGAGTGAATTGATGACAAAAATTAGAACAACAAAATAACAAATGTGGATAAACCCATAAAATTGAGCATCAAACAAGCATCAGAACAGAGGTCCTTGTACATAATTGAAAAGAAATACCATAGCAGAAGAAGAGCCATACCAGATTTGTCTTAGAAAGTAAACATCAGGATACCACAAGCCTTTGTTTCTTCGACGCTTTATATCTCTCTCTTGAGCGGACTGTTTGATCGTTCTCTCACTCCGCTTCCCAATCTTCTCTGAGCGCCAAATCGAAAGAATTGAGGTTCAGTTTCGCGCCTGAGTTCACAAATTCGAATTCACGAATTGGGGTTAGATAAGGGTTAAATCACTGTTTACGATCTCAGCCGTCCAAGCTCATTAAACCTGATCCAAGGGCTGGGAGCCTATCCCTCAAGTTGGCCAAAAATAGGTATCCCTCATTGGAAGGGGGCTGTATATATATATATATATATATATATACAGATCCTATCCAGAGCGGAGCTCCGCTTTGAAAATTAACGTGTGAAGTTCGAGTTTTGGTTCACTTTTCGGTCACATATCCACATCTCGACCGTTCAGTTTTTAGGTACTAGTGTATAGATCGTCTCTGCAAATTTTCAGCTAAAATGATGATCGTTAAGGCATTGATAATTGCCTTAAAAGCTAGTACGGTTCATGTTGACAGATTCAATCCGTCCATTGGTTTAAGCGAGTTAGATACCTTAACGATCATCAATTTGGCTGAAAATTTGCAGAGATGATCTATACACTAGTACCTACAAACTGAACGGTCGAGATGTGGATATGCGACCGAAAAGTGGCCCAAAACTCGAACTTCACAAGTGAATTTCAAAGCGGAGCTCCGCTCTGGATAGGATCTATATATATATATATATATATATATATTATATCAATTTGGCTGAAAATTTGCAGAGATGATCTATACACTAGTACCTACAAACTGAACGGTCGAGATGTGGATATGCGACCGAAAAGTGGCCCAAAACTCGAACTTCACAAGTGAATTTCAAAGCGGAGCTCCGCTCTGGATAGGTCTAGTTGATCTATATATAGATCCTATCCAGAGCGGAGCTCCGCTTTGAAATTCACTTGTGAAGTTCGAGTTTTGGGCCACTTTTCGGTCGCATATCCACATCTCGACCGTTCAGTTTGTAGGTACTAGTGTATAGATCATCTCTGCAAATTTTCAGCCAAATTGATGATCGTTAAGGTATCTAACTCGCTTAAACCAATGGACGGACTGAATCTGTCAACCTGGACCGTACTAGCTTTAAGGCCGTTATCAATGCCTTAACAATCATCATTTTCGCTGAAACTGAAATTTGCAGAGATGATCTATACACTAGTACTTAAAACTGAACGTCGAGATGTGGATATGTGACTGAAAAGTGACCCAAAACTCGAACTTCACACGTTAATTTTCAAAGCGGAGCTCCACTCTGGATAGGATCTGTATATATATATATATATATATATATATAGAGATATGTGTGTGTGTGTGTGGAAGTTCTTATACTTTTATATAGAATATGCGCAGTAGTGTATATATATATTCTACATATCGGTTGACTAATTCGATCGGATTCGAAAATATGGTGCTAAATTTTTTACCACACTCATAATTTATTGTAATAAACTCATCAAACGGTCAGTTTTTCGATTTTTCGATTTTCTTTGAATTGATAAGAGTTGCTCTTTGGAGTGTATGATATATAAATATAGGTTTATAAGAGTAACTAAGTTTGACCTAGTGGATCGAATTCGAAACGATAACCAAATTGGCTGAATTTTCTACAACTGCCATAAAACATTACAATCTCTCCATCGAGCTGTTGGTTTCTCCAAATTCATTTTCCACTTCATGGTTGCTTTAGAATGAACCTCAACAATTTAAATGTAATGTATAAGTTATACAACTTTAGGAGGAAAATTAGTATATGCCAATGTGTTTGTAATTAAAATTAATTAATTTTTTATCTCATGTCCACACACATCCATCGATGAAATATTTACAAACGTGATGTGAAAAAATAAGTACGTTTCGCGGTCGTCAGGCCATCGGTCAACCAAGAAAACATACAAGTGACGACAGTTGACCAATTCGATCGGATTAGAAAATATGGTGAAATTAGCTAAATTTTTTACCACACTCATAATTTATTGTAATAATCTCATCCAACGGTCCATTTTTCCATTTTCTTTGAATTGATAAGAGTTGCTCTTTAGAGTGTATGCTATATAGATATAGGTTTATAAAAGTAACTAAATTTGACCTAGTTGATCGAATTTGAAATGAGAATCAAACTGACTGAATTTTCTACAACTGCCATAAAACATTACAATCTCTCCATCGAGCGGTTGGTTTCTCCGAATTCATTTTCCACTTCATGGTTGCTTTAGAATGAACCTCAACAATTTAAATGTAATGTATAGTCATACAACTTTAGGAGGAAAATTGGTATAGGCCAATGTGTTTGTAATTAAAATTAATTAATTTTTATCTCATGTCCACACACATCCATCGATGGAATATTTACAAACATGATGTGAAAAAATAAGCACGTTTCGCAGTCGTCATGCCATTGGTCAACCAAGAAAACATACAAGTGACAACGGTTAACCAATTCGATCGGATTCGAAAATATAGTGAAATTGGCTAAATTTTTTACCACACTCATAATTTATTATAATAATCTCATCCAACGGTCGGTTTTCCCATTTTATTTAAGTTGATAGAGGTTTCACTTTGGAGTATATAATATATAAATATAAGTTTATAAAAAATATTATCTTTAAAGATTTATTTATAAATAAAGCCCACAAGGCTTAGCCCGGCCCAGCCCGAAAAAGCCCGCAAGGCCCGCATTAAAAGGATGGGCTTGGATCATTCAATTTACAATAAAACCCGGCCCGGCCCGCTACTATTTAAAAATGGAGTAAGGCCCGACCCGACCCAAGCCCGCTATCAACGGGCCGGGCCCGGCCCATTGATGAGGCCTAAGCTAGAATCCACTAGCAATTACGGGCACAGCCGTAAGAAATATAGAGATACTTCTCTAATATTTGGTTTTTTTTAATGATAACTTGAATGAAAATTACAATCTAAGAGGTGCCTTATATAGGGCACATAGCATAAACCTAATACAACTAGAAAACATAAAGAACAATTTATTGTAGACTAAAACTAGGAAATCTAATTAAATCTGATTAAATAAAAATCAAAAATAGAATCCTAGATACTAAAGAATATTACGCTTAGAAGCACAAGCACCAGCTGAAGATCAAATGATATTAGCCGATTGGGCATACAATTGCTATGAGCAAAAGAATTTGCATCTATTGTTGCAGAATGTCAGGGACGAGCAGGCAATGGATGGCATCAAGGAGTTGGAGAAGTACTTGATGATAGCATTTTGGTGCATCCAAGAGGATCCATCAGTAAGATCTACCATAAAGAAAGTGATACAGATGCTTGAAGGCACTGTTGAAGTCTCAGTGCCTCCAATGAATCCCTCATTATATGTTCAATCTAAGTGATTGTATTTGTTCATTAATTTCTGGATACCATAGCTTTCTGTGTATTCGATCATCAAGGATCAACAATTTTATTGCATTAAAAGAAAAGCAAAGTTCATTGTGAAAATTATAGCAGCAGAATAAGTAGATATGTTGAACAATCACTGGGCAAATATACCAGCAACTATACTTAAAAATAATCTCTAAATCATTAATTCCATTCAGTCCGCAGATCTGTAAAGAAATCAAGGTCATTTTGATGCTCAGACAAAAAGCTCTTATCAACACGGTCAGGACCCACTGATGGATCCTCTTGAATGCACCAAAATGCTACTGATAGACCATAAAATGATCAAGGAGTTACTCCAAAGAAAGTGACCTACCATAAAACCTCTTGAATGCATCAACGTGTTACTTTTTCTGCCACAAAAGTATCTAACGACCATAAAATGAACCATACTACAGGGAAATGGATGCCACACAACTCAGGGATCTATAATCTAAGCAGGAGTCATAAGCAAGTCTGGGGGCGAGGGAGCCCCTGATGGATTCCAAACAAAAAGTTACAACCTCCCCAACCTGAAAATCTTAAAGAGTGCTGAGTCACCTTGACTTCTAGTTCAGATTAGTTCTTGTAGAAGAACACTTCCTTATTGAAACACCTATCATTTTTCCCCCCAAAGAGAACATTACAGAAACAACTATCATTTCACATAAAAAAGACCACCTTGACTTTTAGTCCAGTAATGTTCTTGTACCCATTCTGGGATAAAAAGAGCATCTCCTTCCCTACCAGCACGTTCGGATTTAGAAGGGCCTTTTTAGTTACTCCCAGGAAACAGAGTCGTAAAGATCGTCCTGGATGTAACAATTGTGTGCACTGTAAACAAAGTTCCTCCCACTGCAGCATATTTCTAGTAAACAAAAAGTCTAGCAATCTAAAATATGTACATATTGAGTAAATATTAACTCGACACTACCCTAAATATTAACTCGACCCAACCACCACCTTCATCCAACTCCGATCCAAGCTTCATCTCACCGCAAGTATCTGGATATTAACCTCCTACGGCCACGTACATAGTACAATACGTAAGAGAATTTCACTAATGCACAACATGGTTATCAGCTAAAAAGGAAGCATAAGAATAAGGCCAGTCCCTAAGACAGTGAGTGATGCTACATGGTGCTTCAACTAATTTAAGTATGCAAGCTTCACTACACTGAAGATGTGAATTACTGAAGGGTCTCTCTATCACTTGTGATCATGGATGTAGAAACATAAGCAAGGGAAGCCAAGTTGGATCGCCGAAGTCCACCACAATCTTGAATCCCTCCTCTTCTCTTTCCCACCCCCAGCAACCTACAATTTTGCCCACGAACAAATTTTTCCAGATATCCCTAATCCTCTATCAACTTTACCACTGCAACTCACAAAACCCAATTGACCCAATTGGAAAACCAATCAAAGAACACAAATTCAAGGTAAAAAGCAATCAAATTTAAGATGGGTACCTCAGTTTTTGTGACAGTGTGAACAGATTTCTGCTTGGAATCAGCTCCAGGCTTGGTTGATGACCTCGTGTTTTTGTGAATCCAATCTCGGTTTTTCGGCGGAGGCGAGAATAGGATTAAGCAATCCCATGATCGGTGATATGGCTTTGGTACCCATACCTCGACTCTTTTCTACCTCAATGAATTTTTGGGTTTGGGGAGCTTGTATCCGAGCACGGGGGCGGTGAAGAAGAAGAAGAAGAACAATACCCGCTCCAGAGCCTGGCATTTTACCCACTTTTTACCCGTACTCTCTCTCTCTCTCTCAATCAAAGTTACGTTTTTTTTTTTCTTCGAACCCTTTCTAAGAAGACGGTAACGGGGACTTCCACTTTAGTCAGATCGGGTCTGACCTATGGCCCCCACCACGTGGACAGCAGAATTTTCGTTAGTATTTACAAAATTGACTCGATAGTTCCACGCATTTTGTCTGTAAACGTAGACCTGCTCAGTTAGTTTCTTGACCTTAACTTATTTCTTTTTTATTGAAAATAGGAGAAACTTTATTAATTAAATACGATTGACGTCGTGCATAAGGACATCTAAGATAACATCTGGAGCATTAACAAACCAATGACAATGACCATTGGACTCATAACTATAATCGGTTAACCTTAACTTATTTCTGTTTACAACGTGGGGGAGAATTCAGAACACCGACATGCACTTGCACCAACATAAATAAATGGTTAGATTGTATTAAATACACTTTTTGTTTATTAAAAATAAAATTGATAATAAATATCAAGAGTTAAGATTATTTTATAAGTGTTAGGTCACTTACACTGTCGTGCATAGAATAATTTCCATTACAACATTGGGAGGTTTTATCAGTTTTACTGGCATGTACATTCTTAAACAATGCAGACCCTATCAACTCTGAGATTTTGATCTGTTGCTTCATCCATGCCTCAGTTCCGAGGTCACAAGGCCTCCCATTCCAGATCTACTTCTTCTCCTTCTGGACTTGGTTATGACGTGTTCCTCAGCTTCAGAGGTGAAGACACCCGAAAGAACTTCACTGATCACCTCTACACGGCCCTTGTCAACGCCCACTTTCGAACTTTCCGGGATGACCCTGAACTCGAGAGAGGGGAAAATATCAAGGAAAAGCTTGAGAATGCCATTCGACAGTCGTGGAGTTCTGTGATTGTGTTTTCGAAAGACTACACCTCTTCCAGATGGTGTCTGGACGAGCTTGTCTTGATCCTTGAACGCAAGAGGACCTCCAAGCATGTCGTGTTACCGGTTTTCTACGACGTTAGTCCATCTGAACTGAGGAAGGCAGAAAGGCTTGGGAGGAGCCACAGTGATGGTTTTCTTGCAAAAGTAAAAGCTGGACTTAATAAAAAAAATAAAAAAAAGCAATCGCCGGAGAAATCGAGTAGGTGGAAGGAAGCACTTAAAGAAGTTGCAGATCTAGCAGGAATGGTTTTAGAAAATGAAGCCGACGGGTACGTAAATTCATAACTAAAGCCTTGTTTAATTACTAACAACTGTAGTACATGTCTTGTACTTTGTTGATTTTATTCGCAT
Organism: Rosa lucieae; assembly: GCA_024704745.1. Classification (NCBI taxonomy): domain Eukaryota; kingdom Viridiplantae; phylum Streptophyta; class Magnoliopsida; order Rosales; family Rosaceae; genus Rosa; species Rosa lucieae. Next base: position 83,029,243 of record CM045496.1, on the reverse strand, counting down.
ATCTAATTCTTTGAAATTGATAGACTCATAGCTGGCTAGCTTGTATGATATACTTTTGTTTTGATTGCAATTTGTAGGCACGAGTCAAAGTTCATCCAAAAGATTGTTACAGTGATTCAAGAAAAGCGAGATCAAGTGGTTGATTCTCTCTCCGCAACTGCAGATCACAACTACTCCTCATTGCTTTCTCCTTCTGGTGATTTTGCCTTTGGATTTCGCCAACTTGAAAACAGTGAGAATTTCTTGCTTTCTATATGGTTTGCCAAGATAACAGACAGAACCATTGTTTGGTACGCAAATGGAGATAGGCCTGCACCCAAGGGATCAATTGTGAACTTGACTTCCAGCAGTGGATTAGTGCTTACAACTCCACAGGGTGAACAGCTATGGAAGTCTGATCTAACCATTGCTGGTGTTGTTGCTTATGGGGATATGAATGATAACGGTAACTTTATTCTGAAAGATAAGAAGTCAGAAAAGTTATGGGAGACATTCAAGAATCCTACTGATACCATGTTGCCTGGGCAGATAATAGAAAGAGGAGGGAGACTTTCTTCTCGACAATCAGAGACTAACTACGCAAGAGGACGCTTCCTGATAGATTTTCAAGAAGATGGGAATCTTGTGTTTAGTGCCAAAAAACCTTTTCATTCTACTAAAACTACAACGGGGACTGTTCCAGGTAGTGAAGGTAAACAGTTGGTTTTCGATGACTCTGGCGACTTCTATATTCTGCGAGAGAATCGTGGAAAATTCACTTTCACAGCAGAGGGACGCCCAGCAGGGGACTACTATTTCCGGTCAACTCTCAACTTTGATGGGGTTTTGGTTCAATATTTTCTCCCAAAGTCTTCTGTTGACACTGTAAGCTGGAAACCACTTTGGTCAGAACCAAATAATTAACACTAGCAAGTCAGAACCAGATAACACTAGCAAGAGAACCCGCGCGTTGCCGCGGGGTAGTTTTCTTTCTATTTTAATCTTTTTATGTTCGGTTTTAAGTTTTTGGTTTAGAAAAAACAACCAAAATGTGTTTAGATGAAATAAAAAATATGCGCTAAACGAATTTTTCAGAATTTAGTTTACATTGTATGAATCTAGTTGAAACATGTACAAAGCGTTATATTATCAGAATAACATAATGCAAGTTTGTCTATGCGAACGACTGGTTCCTGAATCTTGCCTTGTACAGCGGCATTTACGATGACTTCTCCATGTGTGTTTATAAGTTGTTTGATCTGTTTAAGGATTTTATAAACAGAATGCTCTTATGCAGTATAACATACTCCAAGTCTTTGATCTGTTTCAATAGCGTCAAATTAGAGAGTTATAAATAAGGCAAGAAAAAACAGCAGAACGATTAACAGATAGGTCTGGAGATAACAAAGCCTGGTAAGAAAACATGCCTGAGTATGAAGCTTTTCCTCAGATAAGGGCAACTCTATCTCTCGTACTTTGTTCTTGGCTTTGGGAATTTCAATGTGCTCTTCTGCAGAATAGAAGACAAAACCATTGAATATAAAAGCAAAATTGAATAAGAATCCAGAACTTGTTTCTTTGTTCAACTATGGGGAATGAAATATATTCTTACCCTTAAATGAAATATATTCTTACCCTTAAGTCCTCAATTGCATAAAGACAGCCAGTCAAAAAATATATGGCTAAGCTATGGATACTGAATAGTTTCAGAACCAGTAAAGAGCAAGGTCAATGTCAAGTGAAGAATTTGCCCCTTCGAAATATTTGAATGCTTAAGACCAATGGAAGATGCTTTCAGTTCGCTCCTTCAGCGTCTCTTCCATTTTGGCGTTCAATGAACTTTGCACCAATGAAGTCTGCCAACAAAGAAGCATTTTTAAATTCAAAAGTAATAATGAGTTCTCCCCTTGAGCAGAACACAGGCAAAACTATGGACATTAAGAACATGATCAAAAGAGGGTTGATAGTGGGCATGTTAGATTGACACGAAAGATAGTCTCATACAACATGAAAACAGTAGCAAGACATTAGGTCTCATTTATGATCATATGATGGCATGCTTTAGTTCTACAATAGACATTGAAAACTGAAATTACCAGAATGGAAGGCTTTCCAGTTGCCAAAATCTTATAGCAAGTCTGCAGCTGCATATGCCAAATTCATTTTATGCATGAGCCTTTGATATGCAGAGTTAGATTAGATTCAACGAAAACACGGACAGATCTTGGCAAATGTAGAAGATAAAGTAAATCTACTATCTCTGACTCATTCTTTATCATAGACTTAAAAAAAAAAAAAGGATAATGTTAACCACTACTATTGGACCTCAAAAGAATGTTGTGAAAGTTATCGGCATGATTCACAAATGGATTACTTTTCTAGTCTTTTCAAGCTTATACTCTCAATGAACACATTAGTTTGTCTACCTAAGTTATGTAAATATAAGGATGCAACATGTTTAAGTCTTCAAGCAAAATAATTGCAGTAAAAAAGAATCTAATAAAAAATTACTATATATGAAAAAAATAAAAAATTGAAGGCAAGAAGTGGCATGAAGGCAACAGTGTGTTTTTCAAATTGGAAGAGGACATTTTTTACCAAGCCATTTAATTGCAGCAATCTAAGTTCTTCAGACGTCAGAGACTGATGACTTCTTCTTAACTGTGCATATCACAACCTCAAACAGCGACGGAAGAAAATTTATCATATCAAAAAGGCACTTCCTGAAACTCAATTATTAACACTGTATTGGTACGACTACAGAACTGTAAGAACCTAAGAAGATGACACAAATGGAAGACTGTAATGTTACGAATTGATTGTCCTCCCTCCGCTTGTAGCATTTACCTAAAAATCTTTGTGTCACCAGAGAAATATGCACTCACTGCAGTTCAAAGAGGAATGTAAACACTAACTTTGGTTAATATTCAGGTAATACAACTCAAGCTTAATCTAATTTCAGAAGGTATCAATATTATACCTAGTTTAGGAAGTGGTTGTGTAATCGGAGATTCCTTGTCTGTGACCAAACAATGAAGGAATTTCATGAGTACACCATAAATTGAACATGACCATTTTTCTATCAGTTTGTTGCTATTAATAGAATATGAAGAATATACATATATATTTATGAAATTGCTTAAAAGGGTTACCTTGAATCATCTTTTGGATATGTTCATAGCTTCAGCATGATTCTGATCAAGTGTAGGGACAATGATCTGTTGCCCATCATGGTCTTTTAAGATCAATAATCTCACAATACTATAGACGTATCTATACTCACTTAAATTTCAATTTTTAAATCATAAATTATTATTGTCAGAGCCATAAACCAATAAAATTCACCTGGCCTTGGAACTACTGTTGATAGAGAGCTTTGAGAACAGGGCATGGGTCTCTTCAAGAGTGTTGTAACTCAGATCCTTACTAAGGGTTTTCCCTGCAATGCAGCATTTAAATTTTTATCAAAAACTGAAAATAAGCTCTAGAAGATAGCCACTAAACTACCTTCAGGTGGAAAACAGTTGGGGTTTTCTTTCTGCACAGAATAAAAGCCAGTATTACTCTTATCAGTAGCAGGTAGAAGTATAGGTGCAGAAAGTAATACTGAACCACGTTGTCTTGTACAATGATCAGCTATGCTCATCCAATAAAGTATGAGAGCTAATGGAAATAGAAGGAAGCAGGTTTGAAAAGCCAAATAAATGAGCGAATGGAAGACAATGTGCATGGCAAAGAAGCACCCGAACTAATTGTTCAAACTATTGGAGCTGAGATTGATAAGAAATTGGAACTGCTTGCTCAAACTATTGGATGAGTTCCAGGGCAACAACTGAATAACAGAAGTGTGTAAATCCATACCTAAGCGTAAAAATAAACCATCTTGTTGCCTACTAAAAATTTTCAGGACATACCTTTGTTTGATTAAGATCAAACATTCATCACTGATCAATTCGACCATATGCCAAAATTGATATCGACAGAAAACAAAATTGATATTATACTCCTTTTCACATTCAAGCATGTACAAAGGAAAAACCCACTGGAATCCGATGTTATCGGATACCGGCTATTGTCACACTTGAGAAACCCTAATTCCAATCAATTGATTAATCTACGTAGAAACATGAAGGTAGATAATTTGGTAATCGAAATCCATTGATTGTATGAAAGAAAATTTTTACCCAGCCTGATATTGCGTAATAACACAGGGATTCAGGACAAAAGTGTAATTCCAGAGTGAATCCCTTTTCAACACAACACTGAGAATCATCTGCAACTTTCATCTTGGACTCTTTCAGATTTGTTGATGTCATAATTTGGTTCGACAAATACTTTTGACTTTTCAACCCATTCCACGTGGTACGCGTTGAAATGTCAAAGAGTCCACGTAGGACTCTGACCTTTCAACGCACTTAAACCTTTCATCAAGAAAGAAAAGATAACTCTAAAATGGAAATAATCATGACTAGTGAGATGCCTCACTTTCGTACTCCAAGTCTTCAACCTTGGATCTCCACCTCTTAAGTCTTGGACTGTCACCATGTAATTGACTCACCATCTTGGATGGCAAGGCAAAAACATATCATGACCTCACTACTAGAGAGGCATAATCCAAAGCCTCAACCCCCAAGACCAAGAGTTCAGCCCCCAAGCTTAGAAGCCACGACCTCCAAGGCTAAGGCCTCGACTACCAGGATCACTCTTAGACAAAGTGATTGCAAAGGAGACATAGTTAGCGGAAATCAAGGGCCAACTCTTACCTATTAGGCTAGGTGTCACGCTCTGATGATAGGTATGGTCAGAGGGCATGGTCCAAAAGTGACGTGAGAGGAAGAGACCACATAGTTGTGACATCTGTCACCAACTCTGTCAGATGGAGTGTCAGGAAGCAGAAATCATGGGGCTGACACCCTGATTTTCGGGAAGAACCCATGCCTTCCCTCAACGTCTCAACTACTCATTCTCCTATAAATATCAATCCTTCACAAGCAGAAAGGGGGACTTCAACTTTCCCTTCTCTCCGAAAGCTATGCCAAAATGCATAGTCCTTTCCATAGAGCTCCGCCAACTCGAGGTGGTGGAAGCCCAACACGAGGTGAAGGAAGTCCGAGACGAGACCATCAGTTCCACCCAAGAAAGGGGCTTGGAAGCCCAACACGAGGTGGTGGAAGCCCAACACGAGGTGAAGGAAGTCCGAGACGAGACCCAGTAGTTCCACCCAAGAAAGGGGCTTGGAAGCCCAACACGAGGTGGTGGAAGCCCAACACGAGGTGAAGGAAGTCCGAGACGAGACCATCAGTTCCACCCAAGAAAGGAGCTTGGAAGCCCAACACGAGGTGAAGGAAGTCCGAGACGAGACCATCAGTTCCACCCAAGAAAGGAGCTTGGAAGCCCAACACGAGGTGGAGGAAGCCCAACACGAGGTGAAGGAAGTCCGAGACGAGACTATCAGTTTCACCAAACAAGGTGGATCGATGAAAGAAGCCCGAGGCCATACCTTCGGTCACAAGAGGTGAACGACCAGGCTAGGCACAGGACTACCAGGGCATACCTTCAGTCACAAGTGGACGACCAGGGCTACTCATGTAGCCAAACTAATCGAAGGAAAAGATAGGCCCACTTGAAGAAAACAACCCCACCACTTTACACTTGGATTTCAACGGAACCTCCGTTGACTCGTTGATGCCGAAATTGGCACCAACAAGATTGTATTTGGTTTTACTTTGAACTGTCACTTTCGCCAATTTTCAAATGAAATAGAGGCGGAAAGAAATTGGAACCATAGTTGGAAAAATGTACTGGCCTTCTTCTCGTTTCTTTGGGTTTTCGGTTTTCCTTTGGGTTGACTAATACCATACAAAGCTTAAAATAATTGTTTTATTTTTTTTCAAAACCAATTGTGTCACATGAAATTTGTGCATATTCATATTTTGAACATGTGTCATGTATACTTAAAATATGTACCCTTTTGATATTTATCAAGTCTTTATCAAGATCAACGTTGATGACAGCTGTGAAACAGTGCGACTGCAATTTGATAATAATTTGCTTTCGTATAGTCAATTGTGTCACGTAAAATTCATGTGTATTCATATTTTAAACATGTGTATCAGAGTTTGAAATTTGTACACCTTTATTTTGTAACGGTTTATATATTTTTATTTATAGATTTTGTAACACATCTTTACAAACTATATTTTTAGTGTATTTATTCGGTAGATCATTGTTATTGTTTATTAAATTTTTTAACCCATTTCTTGAAGTGACTCTTGAAAGTGCAACATATAGTTGTCCATGAGTAAAAACAGGTTCTTGTAAAAATATGCCAACTTTTTTTTTTTTTTTTTTTTTTTTAGAGAAGGACGTCAAGCTTTTATTGATGAAGTTAATTCATACAATGGGTAGCAACATAGTTGCTAAGACTAGAGGGAATATGACCACTCCAGGAAACATCAAAACTAGAACTAAGAGCCAATTTAGCCAACATATGAGCAGCAAAATTAGACTCTCTATACACATGAATAAAATATGACCCAAGTAAAGAAGCATGAAGAAAGATAACATCCTCCACAATACCTCCATATCCTGAAGCATCCTCCTCCTCAGACATAATATCCCTCACCAATTTCTGACAATCAGACTCAAAAATAATAGGAGCAATAGTACTCACAGCAAGTTGACAAGCCGTTCTAGCAGCTAGAGCTTACACCAAAGCCGGAGACAAAACCCTACCAACTTTGCAGCAACAACCACCCACAACCAACCCATCAGAATCCCTCACTATCACCCCAATGCCGCCAGAACATGAATTCTTATCAAAAGCACCGTCAATATTAGCTTTCAACCAACCGACTGGAGGAGGAGACCAAGGTTTAGTCACCCTGCTCCCAACTCGTCTCTGACTCAGTCCAACTGATTTGAAAAGTAACTGTTGGGAATAAATACCATACCTCACTTGCTCAGGAGAAGACCATTTATCTTGCCAAACCCTCTTATTCCTTTCTTTCCAAATAGACCAAATCCCCCATAAGAGAAGAGAAAAAAGATCTTCAGAAAGAGACTCTGAACATACCTGCAACCAATCCAAGCACGAAGCCTCTGCATGGTTTGCAAAAATGCCTCCCAACCCAGGGCACCGGCAAAGAATACCTTTAACAAAGGGGCAATCTCGACTAACATGCTCAACATACTCATCCGCATTGTTACATAAAGCGCAACCACCCTCAATATAAACATGCCTCTGACGAAGCTGGGAAATAGTAAGTAAAATAGAAGAACAAAATTTCCAAGTATGCACTTTAACCTTACCCGGAACTTTAGTGGCCCATAACCGTTTCCATAGCAAGGTACCAGAATCATTGCTAGAAGCAGAAGTAGGAGAGTGCAGCAAATTAAAAGCTTGAACATAAGCAGTTTTAGTAGTAAAAAGCCGTTTAGCATCAAAGTGCCAAATAAGCCTATCTGGGACTAACCTTGAGCTCAAGAGAATAGCTAATATCAAATTTGCATCAACAGGATCAAAAATATTCTCAATAAGAGCAGCATTCCAACACGAATCTGAAATTAAGTCACTGACCCGAGTCACAGGAATATTCGGAAGAAGGAGTGAGCGAAAAAAAGAAGGACGAGGTACCCAAGGGTCTGACCAAATCCGGATAGAGTTACCATCACCCACCTGCTAATGAACACCCCTCATCAACACAGCTTTAGCTTCCATTATGCCTCGCCAACAAGCAGAAATAGAACCTGAAACCCTAGCTGACCAAAAATCACCAGAAGGAAAGTATCGAGCTTTATAGATCCTAGCTAGTAGGGGGTTGGGGAAACGTAACAAACGCCAACCCTGTTTCGCTAGTAAAGCCAAATTGTGAGCATATTAGTCTCTGAAACCCATAGCCCCTTACTCCTTGGGCCGACATAAACGCTCCCAAGACATCCAATGAATTTTTCTATTATCCTGCTTGCTGCCCCACCAAAATTTGGCACACATTTGGTGTAAAGCATCACAGAATCCTTTAGGAAGAAGAAAGCAACTCATGGAATAGGAAGGCGGTGCTTGAGCGACTACCCTAATCAACAATTCCTTCCCAGCACTGCTAAGCAACTTACCTTGCCAACCTTCAAGCTTCTTGCTCAACCTCTCTTTGATAAAAGCAAAAGGCTCTGACTTGCTACGACCCACATAAGTAGGAAGCCCCAAGTAACTTTCATGTTTTTCCACCATTTCCACCCCTAAAGAAGCTGCCAAAGACTGTTGTGAACCATGACCAACCTTACTGCTTTTACAGAAATTAACCAACTGCCCAGATACCTTCTCATAATCATGAAGCACAAATTTAATCTGCAAACATTCCTCCCCAGAAGCAACCCCAAAGAGAAGACTGTCATCAGCAAACAGTAAATGATGGATAATAGGTGCGTTTTCACATACCTGAACACCCTTAAGTAGGCCAAGAGAAGCTTTCTTATTAAGTAGTGCAGAGAACACTTCCGCACATAAGAGAAACAAGTATGGAGAGCGAGGGTCCCCATGCCGTAACCCCCTAGTAGGAGTAAGATAACCCTTAGGTTGTCCATTGATAAGAAAATAATATCTCACTGTATTGACACACTGCATAATAATTCGAACCCAAGAATCATCAAATCTGAATCTGACTAGCACAGCTTCTAAGAATTTCCATTCCATCCATCCTGTCATATGCTTTACTCATATTAAGTTTCAGGGACATCACCCCTTCAAAAGACAAACAAGTATGGATATAATGAGAGACTTCATTAGCAATCAAGGTATTATCCGTGATTAGCTTGCCAGGAATAAAGGCACTTTGGAAAGGAGAAATAAGTTGTACCAAAATCTTTTTCAACCTATTAGCCACAACCTTAGAACAAATCTTATACAGAACATTACATAATGCAATCGGTCTCAAATCAGAAACCTTCACTAGATTTTGGACTTTTGGAATCAAACAAATATGAGTATAATTGACTTCTCCAAGTAGTTGACCAGAGTGCAAAAAATTTTGCACCGCAGCAACAACATCAGAGCCAATGATATCCCAGTAGTGCTGAAAGAAAAGCGGAGACATACCATCAGGGCCAGGAGACTTTGTAGGATGTATCTGAAACAAAGCTTCCCTAATTTCCAAAGCAGAATAATCAGCACACAAATCTACATTCATCTCCGGAGTAACCCTAGGTGTAATTAGATCGACAACATTACACATATCAGCATGATCCATCTCTGTAGCCTGAAACATATTGGAAAAGTATGACAACACTACACTTTTCATCCCAACATCCGTATCCTGCCAAATTCCAGAATCATCAAACAATCCCTGCAGTCTATTCTTCACTCTTATGTTAGAGGCCTTCCTGTGAAAGTATTTGGTATTCCGATCACCATCGCGAAGCCAAGAAACCTTTGCCCTTTGCTTCCAATGGGCATACTCATCATTCAATAACCCATCCAGTTTCAAAGCTAACTCAAAGCTCTCACTTTGATTAACATCTGTTAAAGGAAGATAAGTGAGATCATGCAATCTACCACGTAAGGCCTCAATTTCTCTACCTCTGTTGCCATAGGTGATACGCTGCCAATCTGCTAAAGCAAACCTAGTGTTATAAAGTTGCTGCACTGTTTTGAACATAGGAAACCCATCAGAACTACGTTCCCAGCCCTCACGTACAACCTCAAAACTGCTGTCTGTGTGTGTCCAATGTCACTCAAACTTGAACCGCCGACTGTGCCTACAATTGGAATGCACAGACCTTCGGTACACCCCTAGCAAAATGGTAATATGATCTCTATGGATTGGCAGTAGGTGTTGAACCCTAGCCGCTGGAAACACATCAAACCATGAAGCGGAAGCCACTCCTCTGTCCAACCTGCTCCACATCCCCGGCCCCTTCCAAGTGAAAGGCGACCCAAAGAAACCCAAATCTATCAGTTCTTAGTAGGAAAGGGCATCCCTGAAAAGCTGCATTTGGCCTTCACGCCGTATTTCACCTCCTTCCTTCTCTTGGGCATTCAACAGCTCATTGAAATCACCGATGACCACCCACGGTAACTGCACCTCCTCGCTCAATTCCCGCAACAGTGACCAAGTACGGTGGCGCTCAGCGGTGGTGGGATGGCCATAAAAACTAGTTAGCCTCCACCGTATACCAGACCCGTCAGTTTCATGAACCTCCACGTCGATATGATGTGAAGATTTCGAACGAAACCGAACATCCAGCCCGTCCCTCCAAAACAGAGCCAAACCACCACTCTGCCCGACTGAGAATACCGCCTCACAGTTCATCATCCCCACCTCCAGACGGAGATTATTCATATAGTTCCAATCTCGGATCTTGTCTCACACAGGAAAACGAAATCCGGCTTTTTCTGCTACACCAACCGGTGTAACGCTTGCACCGCTGCATCGTTGTTGATGCCACGGCAATTCCACGAGATAACCTCCATTGGAGATAGTAAGTAGAAGGTTCAAAACCCTAACCCTAGGTTCACACCGGAAACCCTAGGAGAGAGAGTTAACGTATTTTCTTAAATAACTTGGGTACTTAAAAAATTCACAAATGTAAAAATATGCCAACTTGATTTAGTGATTGACCTTGACTTTTGTTGATTGTCATAGCATAACACTGTTTTATTGGAAATTGTCGTCTTTTAAAGATGAATGGCCATTTGTGTTCAGTTGTACTAAGAATAATTCTAGGTATCAAAAATTTTTCACATGCATTAGTTCCTGTTAATATTTTTGCTTCTATTAATCGATTAAATAATTTTGTTATTATTAATCTTGTACCATTACATAGTCCAACTACTTGATCTAAATTTCTTAATAACATGATAGGCATTCCAACTTTTAAAATTAATTCATGTGTTGGTACTCCATTAAATTCAAGTCTATTCAAAAATTTTGTAGGATACAGAGCATTCATATTTTCATTATTTCCAGAATTTAACAAAATACTGTCAGAACTTAAATAAGTTACTTTATCACCTGGTAATAAATTTATATCATAATCATTTATATCTCGAACTGTGGTATTTCGTGGTGTGACAATTGCACGTTCTTTCAAAAAGTTAAAATTATTATAATTAATACTAAAATCTGAATATGTTGCATTAAAAATTGCTTCCATTGGATTTGTATAAGAATGAATAAGCAGATCATTAGGAATTTCGACCCAAGATGTATCTCTATCATCGATCTTCATCATTAATTGAGCATATATTGCCTTCTCCAATTTACAATAGCCGATTTGCAAAAGTTGAAATATTTATTCTGTCACGCCCCGAATTTTGAATAAATAAATTCAAATCCGAAACGCGATAACTTAACAAGCACAAGAAAAACACATAGAAATTTTTTCATATAAACTAAGCAACTAAACAAACTGAGCTCACAATGTCAATACCGACTCATTCTTTAGAGTCACATATTACATTACAAATAGTTTACAAATTAAACCGAATGACAATTCAATAAGTAAACACACCCACCACAACTCACTACACAGCGGAAGACTTAAAACTATGAGTACCCTTCCACGTCCACGCTACAGAATGTACACCTCAGCTTTGATGACGATTAATCGATATTGTAACCTGCATAATAATCCCTACACCATTGAATAGTGCACCGGGAATGTAAACAACAAACCCGATAAGTTTTTTAAGCCCTTATGAGTAAACTCAAATAAAGTGACTCACGTCACGCATGCTTATAATTTCTCAACTCGTGAGATGAATTAAAGCAACAATATTTACTTCCACAAGATACATGCTTTCACCATCTTAGTCTAACAAAATCAAAATGCAATTATCACAACAAAAACATCAAGTTCAAATAAATCAATATCATGCTCAATAATTTCAACCCAACTAAAACCCACATGCTCTGTCTCACAATTCATTTTATCTCACTTCCCACAATCTCCAACTATACAAATAACTCCCAATATTTTAACATTTTACGTCCCCACGAACTATCAGATCACCATTCCTTTGCCTCTACGGCACAGCCACAAAATCATATTCATTTCCCTCAACATAACGCATTTGCCAAAATCATGACATCCCAACTCATTTTCCAATCACTACAGATCACAACCCATAACTATTCCCACAATAAGAATTAAGCAAAATCAGTAATCCCTGCATAGAAACTTAGTTCAGGAGATCACATGAAAACAAACAATAGAAATCATATAAATCCCTGCATAGAGTTTAGTTCAGGAATTTACATTAAAACAAACAATTCAAAAAGCGGTAATCCCTGCAAATAATTTAGTTTAGGAGATCACATTAAAATAAACAATAGAATTCATAGTAATCCCTGCATATAATTTAGTTCAGGAGATTACATTAAAACAAACAATAGGATTCATAGTAATCCAAATCCCACGTATAAATTAAAGATAGAACACTAGAAACATTCTCCGAAAACTACGTACTCATGATGCAGTAACACAGTTACCACCATGACCGCACGCGTACAACAGACTACATAGTCCTGATGCAGTGACTCAGTTACCACCATGACCTCACGCATACAACAGACTACGTACTCCTGATGTAGTGACTCAGTTACCACCATGACCGCACGCATACAACAGACTACGTACTCATGATGCAGTAACTTAGTTACCACCAGGACCGCATGCATACAACAGACTACGTACTCATGATGCAGTAACACATTACCACCATGACCGCACGCATATAACTGACTACGTACTCATGATGCAGTAACACAGTTACCACCATGACCGCACGCATGCAAACAGACTAGAGCTCTACTGAATCATAACCTGTCACCTCGGCAGAGGTTCAGCCTTACGATATTTTTGCACCCAGGTTACCACTGTAACCTACAGACTTCAGACCCTTCCACCCTCGGAATAAGACATTTAAAGAAACCCCTCACAACTCACAATTGTCACACCATAACTTCAAATCACTCTTTTAACAATATAAGTCATCAAAATTCCACATATCACAATGCCACACCATCCAAATATAGGGCTGGAAATTTGGGCCGAACCAACCGAACCAACCGACATCTGAGCCGGCTCGAACCGATTTGGGCGGAAGATTCGGCTTACCGCCTTTTCGGCTCGGCTGAGCCGTACCTGAAGTCAGCTTCGGCTCGGCTACGGTATGCAAATCCTCATACCGTCGGTATACCGTACCGATCGTATATACGTATACAACCGAATAGCATAGAAAATGTGTAAAACTTCGCAAGAGATAGGAGTCAAACCCCTAACCTCCTGCACAAGATCTACACCTCTTTGCCACTCGAGCACACGCTGCTCTTACTATAATATGCACGAACTTTATATTTATTACCTCATACACCACATAATTAAAACAAAACAAGTTCCATTCATCGTTTGAACCTCATTCATCGTTTTTTTTTTTCACTTTATTTTCTCATCTTCTTTCCTCTTCCTCTTCTTATTTCCAGTTCCATCACCGTCTTCTTCTTTATCAGTTCCATCATCTTCTTCTTCTTTTTGTTTGATTGCCACAAAACTCGCAACCTGCAAAGTTCCACATCCCCCATCATCTTCTTCTTTTTAGTATATAAATCACAGCCGCAAGCTCTCAATTCAATTCAACCCCAAAACCCCCAATTTCACGATTCAATTTCTTCTGCAAATCGATCAATAACCCTAATTTTCAATCCAACCGCCAAAACCCAACTCGATTCCCTTCTGACCGGATTTGCAATATCCCTCCCAATCAGACCCAGAATGATGACGATGGAGATTGAGGTAATCTGGAGGAAGAGCTCCGTGTTTCTAATTTCAATTAGGGCTTGCAGATGGAGGAAAGTGTGATCAAGACTGTGATCGGTGTTATCTTGGTGGCAGAGGCCTAATGTCAAGATCCGGCAAATTCTTCGAATTTGAGCCGAAATTCAAACCAAAAATTCGGTATACCGATATGTTGGTAACCCACGACGGCGGCTCGGTTTCGGTTGCAGATTTGGGAAACTGACCAACTTCGGTCGGTACCCAGTTGACGGAATTTGTCATCAGTTTTCTACCGAATCCACCCCTATCCAGATATATATTCCACGTAAATATATATATACGTAATCATTCACGCATGAATGACCACTAATACCAACTATAGTTTTATAAATTATTCCTCTCGAAAATCATTTTATATCAAAACATTGTTTTAACCTACCCATGAACTGTTGTCGATCAAGTTCATATATTTTAAAACAAATAATTTATTTCGATAAATTTTTCATGCTAACAATTAAATATACTAAATTAAAACATAACTACTTTATCAACCTAAACACCGTGAGATTTACTCACCTCTAACTCCAGCTGCGTCTTCTCTAACAGCTAAGATAAATTACTGGACGTACTGCCAATCACCTAAAGCAAGTACAACCCCGATTCAGTACACGAATTATCAAAAACCACTTAATTCCGAAACTCCCGAAACACACTAAGAATCCAAAAATGGCGCCAATTAAGGCGAAACTTCATCCAAGACCGCCCGAAGTCTCCGGAATACTTATACGATCAATATACCAAAACTACAAGTCACTCGGACGGTCGAATCCTCACGGATTGCAAACCGAAGATAACGTGTAAAACCGAAACCCTAGGATGCATCAACTTTCTCCAAAATGACCTTATGATATATCAAAACGACGGTATCGATGCGTAGATGAATAATATGAAAATAGAACACAAAAATAAGGCCAGGCGCGCTGCTACGCACCACCACAAGAGACGGTTCAGCGGGCGGTCAATGGTGTCGGTCAACGCCGAGTCAACCACCTTCGATGTAAAAGTCGTCAACTAAAAACTTGTTCAAAATGAAGGGATGATTAACTTTCATAACTGGAGCTAAGCGAGATTCGGTCTAGATCGTCCTAGATTAAGCTTGGAAGTTGAATTAATATCGGCCCTCTGATCAAGTTTCCAGATTCAACATGGGGCGTCAAAAGCTTCAAACCTTGATCTATTGCTCTACACTACAAATCGTAATGGAAGGCTTATATGGGGATGATCAGGAGGAAGAGACGATCTCAAAAATGGAATGGATTGGCCAAGGGGATACCGGAATCGGTGAAATCCGGTCGGATCCGTTTTAGGGTCTGTGGCTGCTCCGATCTCCAAGTTCCAGTGGCTTCTACCATGATCAAGCACCAAGGGACGAGAAGGAGGAGGAGGAGGAGACGAAGCCGTCTGCGGTGGTCTAGTCGTCGGCAGACGTTGGACTGAAGAGATCGAACCGGGTCGGTACACTGGGTTCAGGTCGGGTCACGCGGGTAGGGAGGAGAGAGAATGGAGCGAATTTGGGGTGGAAAATGGGATTTTCGGAACTTTTGGGATTTATGAAAAAATCCGGAATTTTCTTATATTTATAGAAATTTCCCCAAATTTCAATCACTCATAACTTTCTCATACGAACTCCGATTTCCCTCGTCCACATGTCCACGAACTCGTATCGACACGCTCTACGACTTTCGTGAGGGAAGTTTCTGAAGAATCCAAACGTATAAAAAGTCAAACTTCGTAACCCCCCTAAAACGTGCATTTCGAATAATTATCCGTCCGAAAATAATTCCACACCACCCTCAAACCACGAACTCGTACAAACAAACACTTTATTAATTCCAGGAAACATTTAGGAATTAATAACAAATTTCTGGGGTATTACATATTCTATCTTCATCAGTTAGATTTTTCTTTGATAACCTCATATTTTCTGTTAGATGAAATATTTTAAATGATGACCACAGGTATGAACTATTCAATGGAACTTCAATTATTTGTTCCTTAGTTCCTCCTGTAATAACAGGTAAGATTTGTCAGAAATCTCCACCTAATAAAATAGGTTTACCACCAAATGGTTTGTCAATTTGCATATTATTTGGATTTGATAAAATATCGCGCAAAGATTTATCTAGTGCTTCGAAAGAATGTTTATTAGACATTGGAGCTTTGTCCCAAATAATTAATTCTGTTTTCTCAATTAATTTTGCAAGATGAGTGCCTTTTTTATTGGACAGATTGATAAATTGTTAACAGTCAAAGGTATTTAAAATCGAGAATGAGCAGTTTTACCATTTGGAAGTAATAATGAAGCAATTCCAAATGAAGCAACAGCTAAAACAATTTTTCCTTCAGTTCTTAATTTACTTATTATTGTATTCCACAAAAATGTTTTACCAGTTCCTCCATGACCATGACCAAAAAAAGTATTGGATGTTTTTTCTTCAATTGCTCTTATTACTTCGTCATAAATAATTTTTTGACATGTATTTAATTGAGGTAGTAAATTCTTATGTTGATGTTTCAATTGAAGACAATCATAATCTAATTCTTCTCTTAATAATCTGCTATCGAACTCTAATATTTTATCAATATTAGGCATCAGTAATCGATGATCTTTTAATGAACTTGATGATCTATTTAATATATGTTCTAATTCAAATAATAACTTGTTCTTTAATTATGATTCCGGTAATATTAAATTAGGATTTCCAACTTCAATTCTGGCCTTGTGCAGGATATCATCACACATATTGTACCAATGCGAATCTAATAACATCTCAGGATTTGGAACATCGCAAAACATAATTACTGTAACAAAAAGCTGACGAATTTTAGAAGCTGTTACAGTAGGTAAAGCATTTGTTAGTGCTTCAATCCATTCTTTGTCATCGCCTAATAAACCCAAAACTTGGCAAGCTTCTTGATAAGAATTATATGTAATGTCATTAATTATTTTTATTGAATCATAATCATACAACCTTTTTGAATGTTTAGTAGCATTCTCATATAATATAATTCACCGGATATAGGAGGTAGATATGTTATTCGGCCAATTGTTTCATATTGTTTTCTAGGTTTCCAACATTTTGTACGATTGTCCCAAACAAACTTAGTTGGAAATTCTGTATAAGTTTGTTGACACCCAAATTTCCACAAGTTCAAATTTAATAAGTAACACGTGAAGAAGGTGAGTCATCAACCTCATAACCTAGTTGGGCCAAAAGGAAGCCTTCTAGTTAGCAAGAGATACAACAAGCCCAAATTCTCAAACAACTAACATGCCTGTTCAAAGCAGCCGACATGCTTAGTTACCACGCAATACATGTAGGCCCAAGTTACATTTGGGGCTCAATGAGTTTATTGTTTACCTTCAATAGAAGCAGAAAAATATGGAGAATACAAATACAACTGGAGCTGAAAACTACACAGCCTTACGTGGCAAGTTTGCAGGCTTTCTTGCAGACGCTGACAATGTGAATCAAAGTGATGTTCCAGGTATTTTAAAAGCCTTCAACACTACACTTAATATAGGTATTGAGCATGATTATTGGATTATAGATTCTAGAGCCACATATCACATGACAAACCAAATTACAAACTTGCATGATTTTGAAAAATTGTCTTCTCAAGTATCTGTTGCTAATGGCAAAGGTGCTTCAGTGTTAGGAAAAGGAAAAATAAAATTGTTTTCAAACCACATCAAGTCTGAAGCTTTGTATATTCCCTCCTTTCCTTTTCAGTTGTTATCTATTGGAAGGATCACAAACACTCTAAACTGTCTAGCCATTTTTTCCCTCACAATGTGATTTTTTAGGATATCATCACCAAGAGGATGATTGGTGAAGGTTTGTTTTTTAATGGACTTTATTACGTATCTAAGCAGTCTAAGGTCTTTCAAGTTAGTTCGAGTATTGCTCAAGATCACCATCTCTGGCATCAACGCTTAGCTCATCCTTCAGAGAAAGTGTTATCTATTTTGTTTCCAAATTTGAACCATGACAACAACCATTGTGAAGTATGTCAGTTATCCAAATTTGCTAGATTACCTTTTAATTCCTCTAAGTCTAGAGCTAGGAGTCCATTTAAAATCATACACTTAGATATTTGGGGTCCTATTCTAGAATCCTTTGATGGATACAGATATTTTGTAACATTTGTGGATGATTTTACAAGGATGACTTGGTTCTATCTTTAATTTGCAATACAAGAGTGAAGTTGTTAATGTGTTCAAAAATTTCCACAGTCTTGTTAACACTCAATTTTGATCTAAAATTCAAGTTTTAAGATATGATAATGGCTCTGAATATATGTCTCAATTCTTGAACTCAAATGGCATTGTGAATCAAACAAGTTGTGTTGGTACACCACAACAAAATGGGATTACAGAAAGAAAAAACAAAGATTTACTTGAGAAAACTAGAGCCAGAATGTTTCATGCAAATGTACCAAAGAAGTTCTGGTCACAAGGAGTGCTCACTGCAACTTATCTCATCAACAGATTGCCAAGTGGAGTATTGAATTCCAAGTCTCCTTATGAAGTTTTGAAAGGCAGGAAAATTGACATATCTCACTTAAGAGTGTTTGGTTGTATTTACTATGTTCACATTCAAACTATTCATCAAGACAAGCTTGATCCTAGAGCTACAAGATGCATTTTTTTTTTGGGTATTCAACTACACAAAAGGGGTAAAAATGTTATAATCCAGTCAGTAGGAAAGTCATTATATCAAAGGATGTGAAGTTCGAGGAGTCTATTCCTTATTTCACAAGGAAACTCGATGTTAATGGTCAGGGGGAGTCATTCCATGATCTGTTCCCTCTTCCTAATCCTACTACTGATATTGAAAGGTGCTCGACCGTGCCTGTTCCTACTCCTAATCGAAAGCCTCATGATATTCATCCTGTTCCTCATGATCATGAGTTAGAAGAAACTCATGCACAAGAAGTTCCACATGTTCCAAATGACCATCCTGAGCCTATCCCTCAAGTGCCTCCTAGAAGAAATCCAATTCGAGAAGAAATCCTACTGCAAGGCTCCTTGACGATGTTGCCTACACATCCAAGTATCCCATGACTAATTTTATCAAGAACTAAAAGCTATCACATGCACACTCTGCCTACCTTGGTGCACTTGACAATGCCTATGAACCTCAAAGTTTCCAAAAAGCTAGTCAACATGAAGTTTGGAAACAAGCCATGGAAGAAGAGCTCCAAGCTCTTAATGACAATGAAACTTGGTGTGTTGTCAAACTTCCCAAAGGAAAGAAAGCAGTGGGAAGTAGATGGATTTACAAAACTAAGTTCCATTCTGATGGAACCGTTGAGAGACACAAGGCTTGATTAGTTGCTTGGGGATTTACTCAAACCTATGGAGTGGATTACAAGGAAACCTTTGCACCAGTTGCAAAAATGAATATTGTTAGGGTATCGTTGTCTGTTGTTGTTAACCAGGCTTGGTCATTACACCAAATGGATGTCAAAAATGCATTTTTGCATGGAGAACTAGAAGAGGAAGTGTACATGAAGGTTCCCCTGGTCATCCCCAACCCAATGATCTTGAAATGGTGTGCAAGCTTAACAAAGCCATATATGGCTTAAAGCAGTCTCCACGAGCTTGGTATGCTAAACTCAGTTCTGTTCTTGAAGAAGTTGGATTTCACAAAAACAATGTTGATTCTTCACTCCTTGTTCGCCACGGCACTCATGGAAAACTTGTTGTTCTCATCTATGTTGATGATTTAATCATCAGTGGTGACAATGCAGATGAGATCAAGTCTCTTAAATGAGCACTTCAAACCAAGTTTACTATAAAAGATCTTGGCTCTCTCAAATACTTTCTTAGTATAGAGATGGCTTCTACTCACAAAGGTCTTTTCCTGAACCAAAGGAAATATGTGCATGATCTTTTGTGAGAAGCAAAAATCATGGATTGTAAACCAGTTCGTACTCCTCTTGATAGTAAGCTTCAATTCGATATCAAGAGTGAATCTCTTCTGAACTTAAGTTACTACCAAAGGTTAGTCGGAAAACTCATTTGCCTCACCATTTCTAAGCGTGATATCTCTTATGTTGTGAGTATTGTTAGTCAATTTATGCATGCTCCTACTATTGCTCACTTGAACATTGTTAAGCGTATCCTTAGATATCTTAAGGGTTCAGTTGGAAGAGGTATCATGCTAAAAAATAATGGTAATACAAACATTGTGGGATATGGTGATGCTGACTGGGCAGGAAATGCACTTGATCAAAAAAGCACAACTGGTTTCTATACTTTTGTTGGTGTTAACCTTGTAACATGGAGAAGTAAGAAACAAAGTGTAATTGCTAGATCAAGCGCTAAGGTTGAATATCGTGCCATGCCTCTTCTTGTGAATTGATTTGGCTTAAGGGTCTCCTTTCCTACTTAGGATTCTTCAGTAATCAACCTATGTCACTTTTATATGATAACTAAGTTGCAATGCACATTGCCTCAAATCCTGTGTTCCATGAGCGTACTAAACAAATTGAGGTTGATTGCCATTTCATCACAGCTCAAGTCCAATCCAAATTGATTGAAACTCATTACACCAGAAGCGAGGATCAGTTGGCTGATATTTTTACTAGATCTCTTCCTACTGCTTATTTTTAGAAGATTTTCTGCAAGCTTGGTTCAATCAACCCTCTTGACCCAGCTTGAGGGGGAGTATTGAAGATTTGGTGATATGGTCAAGATATGGTTAACTTGCAATTTACATTTATGCATGTGGTGAATCCTATATTATTGCAAAGCAAGCATGGTGGTGCTGCTGCAGCATAGCACAAATAGTCATTTCTCATTCAATAGAGTTTAAAGCATGGTGAAGCAAGTCTAAGCAAGGTGTCCTTTCTAATTGACTTTCTTCTATTGTAATCAATTTACATAGGATTCAAGTAGTGTGAATCCTCTAAGTCTTCCATCTTTTTTCCTTTGTAGTGCGAATCCTCTTAGTCTTCTTTCTCTTTTATTTGTCTATATATTTACTCATTCATGTAAAGATTTCAATACAATTCAATACAAAGAAAATTTGCTCCATCCATTTGTGTTTTTCTACAGCTTGATCCAAATGACACATACGGGAGTTGCAATCCAAATTTAAGACATGGCTATGAAGATGAGCCTATTTTTTCAAAAGATCTATTTGATGTTCAGGTGCTACCAAATACTGACTGGCTTACCCCCAGTTATGAGATGTTAAATGCTTCTACTGCAGACAAATGCAATCAATATTACAAGTTAGATTGTTTGTGTAATGTTGCTATCTACCACAATGAAACCTGTTGGAAAAAGAAATTACCTCTCTCATATGGGAGAGAAGACAGTAGTCTAAATGAAAACCTTCATCAAATTTAGGAAGGATAATTCAACTCTACCGGTTCCGCCATGTCGACCTCCATAAAATGGAGCAGCTTGAAACCTGTTTGGTTTTTGTTGCAGGCAAAGATTGGCAAACAGTGTCAGTTCTTTCAGTTTCTTATTGTTTTTTTTTTTTTTGGTAATTTTGTTCTGTGATCACTTGGATTTTATTTGCCCTTGATCATAAGAGATCAATATGATTTTGTTAGAAATAATGAGGCGTGACTAGAAAACATAAACTGTTGACCTCATCAATCCTTTATGAGTGAAAAACTAACAAGTTCCTTTTCTTCTTATCCCCAAGCAGACAAGATACCTCGCTATAATTTTAATGTCGCTTGTAGACATAATAGCAATGCCCTATCATCACAGGAGGCCAATAGAGGTCAAAAGCTTCAATGCCCACTTACCTCATCAAATGCATTTTGAGGAGCATTGAATACTTTTCTCATGATACAACCTCCCCCAAATGAGTTCTACTAGTCTTTTGACGTGATACTTAGCCAAAAAGTCACCCTCAAGTATAAGGGGTACAAGTAATAGTATAGGGATTTAAGAAAGGTTGTCGAACCCACGAGGATTGGATTCCTTTTACTAGCTAGGGTGTGAACCTAAGGAGAGCTAGAATATGCAAATGTACAATCACAAACCTAAATTTGCAAGGAAATCTAGGTTCATGGTGAGTATGTGCAAGATGGAATAGTGATTTGATTTTGGTTTTTGAAAGTAGTTTTGAATTGAAAACAATTAGATGCTCAAATGTAAACTAAATTATTCTAAACTAAACTAGTGATCAAAGGGATGAAAGTTAGGATTTAGATTGTCTACCACTAACCTCCTTTGCAAGTATTGATGCATTTCAATATGAAATCAGTTAACCAATTTCTCTCCTTGCATCCCTCTCGGGTATGACGAGGGACAAACTCCTTTTGTGATATCAAGCAACCCCTCTCGGGTGTAGTACTTAACTACTTAAGTCATGCATTTCAATCTTGTTAGGTATCTAGTGCATTACCCTAAGTGCATAAAGTTTGGAGATGAAGAAATCATGCAAATCAACCAAGCTTATCTCTAAGTTATTGTAATTCACAACCCCCACATGCACACCTAGTGTGGTTTCATTCTTTTACATTCAAAGATTACCAATCTCTAATCATTATATCATGATATAGCAAATACACATACTCAAAGTGGTGAAGTCTAAGCATATGCATTCAACTCTTGAACTAGCATGTAGGCATATTAAAGAAAATTGCATCACATCATATTATAACATCAATTCATACAAAATTGGCTAGGGCTTTCAACCCTAGACCAAACAAATTACTACTCACTCATAATTACATATACTAACTTCATAATCAAATTAAACACCAAAATATAATCTAGAATAAAAGAGATAGAGGTAGCTTAGTGGTGTGTCGGATGGTCTCCAAGCTCATGTGTTGGTGGTGATGGTGATTCCCTATCATTCTTGCTCTTGAAGATTTGATGATCAAAGATAGTGAAACTTGTATTATGTATTGTATGAATTGGAGGAGTAGATGGAGAAAATGATGATAGAAAAGAGAGTGGAGAAATGATGTAGTAGTGGTGGTGTTAATGGAGGTAGATGATAAGAAATGGTGGTGGTGATGGAGGAGATGGAGAAGTATGGATAATATGAGTATTATGGGCCTTAAGAGTGTAATTAATGGAGATTTTGTGGAGGAAATGGAGAGCAAAAAGATGTAATGGTGTGGTATGAGTGATGCCTTAAGGTGTAATGAAGGGATGTTTATATTGAGAAGAGAGAGAGAGAAGTAAATGAAAAATGGAAGCAAAAGGGAGTAGCTTAAGCATTGAAGAAGCATGGAGGTGGAGTATGAGAGTAGTAATAGATCCTAAAATTAAGGGAAAGGGTTATGGAAGAGATGGAGTAAAAAGAGGGAAATAATGATGAGCTATGAGAGTGTAGAGTATAAAAAGATGCCTTAGGAGAATAGAGGAGTAGTTGCTCTCTTTATTGTGCATGGAAAACATGAAAATGAAGAGTGTTGGAGTGGTTTTGGGTCACCGAAGTCAAGATGACAAGCATGAGAACTTTCTTCTCCTTTCTTCCTTCAATTAAATCTCCACCAAGATTTCAGATTTGGTCTTTGACTTCTTCATTTCAAATGTTCATTGATAAATGTAGATCATCCTGGTAAAATTTCGAAACTTAGTTTACCATGGTTTTGCAGGAATTACTGCAGGAATCCGTACAGGTCCTCATTTGCAGTTTTTTTTTGTCTTTTAGGCATAAATTTGGACTGATCTTTTGAAAGCCTTCTACTCCGAAATATCTCTTGAACTATTCATAAGAAATGATCCTTAGGATGTCCAGAATGGATCTAAAAAGTTTCAGCTTATTTGGAGTTTGTTTGATTAGGTTGCCGCCCCTCCTTCCTTGTTTAGCTCGCTTTCCCCTAGCCGGAGTAGGAAAATGTGCTGAAGTTGACTATTCATTTCCATGTTTCTCTATCATTTCCTAGCATGATAAAGAAAACATAATAAATATTTATATAAATAAACACAAAGGTTATGCAAAAGTACAAGATTAGGAAAATAATGGAATTGAATTAATCAACATTAAATTGGACTTTAAAACAAGTAATTTCCATATTTTAGGGCAATAAATATGTATATGAATTATGATCCAACACTACTCTTTTTCCTATGTTAGAACTTTAGAAAATTGAAATATACCTAATCTCTTTTTCTCAACCATTATCTGTTAAACTCCCGCTAACTTTGTTTTGTTAAACTACAGAACTTGTATCCTTGATTACATGATTTACATCATTTTTGTAGCTAAACATATCTATAAACTATGACTTTGTTTTGTTAAACTACAAAACTTGTACACTTGATTACATGAT
This sequence comes from Rosa lucieae, assembly GCA_024704745.1. NCBI lineage: Eukaryota > Viridiplantae > Streptophyta > Magnoliopsida > Rosales > Rosaceae > Rosa > Rosa lucieae. The sequence continues at coordinate 83,005,168 of CM045496.1, read as the reverse complement.
TTACATCTATGTTGTAGCTAAACATATCCATAAATGATTAAAAGAAATCTAAAAAAAAGGTCATTTCTAAAGCTTTCTTTGAAAAATAAAAAAATAATCGTCTGTACAATACCCCATCTTTTGGGCATTCTAAATTTTTGTACCTCAACAAAAATATCAGAACGATACTTGAGTTTCTGACCCTGACACAATTTTCGTACATGGAGCCGTTATCTCCGTTACGGAGGCTACCACACTCCCAGCTTCACTACCACTACCTAGAATCCTAAACCAAAATTGCATTGGAGGTAGTTGATATCCAGTGTCATAGGCCCAATATACTAAACTTGTCACAAAGACCTTGTCTGGGTCTACTCCATCAACAAACAGGACATCCCCCCTCTATACTGCCTATTTAAGCCCCTTTAACTATGAAACCTACCTCCATGATAGATCTTCGTAGTGAAATCAATTGGATATGCCACAACAAAAAAATCATCAATGTTGGATCATAATTCATATACATATTTGTGTCCTAAAACATAGAAATTACTTGTTCTAAAGTTCAATTTAATGTTGACTAATCCAATTCTATTATTCCCCTAATCTTGTACTTTTGCTTAACATTTGTCTTTATTTATATATATTTATTATGTTTTCCTCATCATGCTGGGAAATGATGGAGAAGCATGGAAATGCACTAAAAAGTCAACCTTAGTACATTTTCATACTCTGGCTAGGAGAAAGCGAGCTAGACAAGGAAGGAGGGGAGGCAGCCTGACCAAATGAACTCCAAATAAGTTGAAACTTTCTAGATACATTTTGAACATCCTAAGGAATTTTTTTTTATGAATAGAGTAAGAGCTACTTCGGAGTGTAAGGCCTTCAAAAGATCGGTTTAATTTTCTGACTAAAAGATGAAAAAAGTCAAAACCGGACCTGTACAGATTCCTGCAGCATTTCCGGGCAAACCACTGTAAAATAATCTTTGAAATTTTACCAGAATGATCTATACTTATCAAGGAATATTTGATATGAAGAACTCAAAGTCTAATTCTGAAGTTTCGGTGGAGATTCAATTAAAGGAAACCTCAGAGACTTATCCTAGTCAAAACATGGCAGTTTGGCCTAGAACTTTCTTTAGGCGGATTTCTTGTGCATTTTTGGAAGGTATATGATGCTGAAATTATCAAGGAAAGCCCTTGAAGAATCCTACAAGATTATGGTAAGATTAGTCAATCTTATTATCCTTTGGATAATAGGCATTCCTATGCACCTTCTCTCCTTTAGTTGTCACATTGACTTTGGTGACCCAAAACCACCCCAACACTCTTTATTTTCATGTTTCCCATGCACAACCAAGAGAGCAGCTGCTCCTCTCTTCTTCTAAGTCATCTTTTGTACTCTACACTCTCATAGCTCATCACAACTTCCCTCTTTCACTCCATCTCTTCCATACCCCTTTCCCTTGTTTTTAGGATCTATTACCACTCTCATACTCCACCTCCATGCTTCTTACAATGCTTGAGTTGCTCCCTTTTGCTTCCATTCATCATTTTACTCTCCTCTCTCTTCTCTATATAAGCATCTCTTCTCACAAGGAAGAGACATCACCCATTCCACCCCAATACATCTTCTTTCTCTCTTCATCTCCTTCATAAAACCTCCATATCCACATACTAAAATCCAAATCCATATCATCCATACCACTCTATCTCCTTCATCACCTCCACTATTTCTTATCTTCTACCTCCATTAACACCACCACTACTACATCATTTCTCCACTCTATTTTCTATCATCATTTTCTCCATCTACTCCACTTATTCACACAATACATAATACAAGTTTCACTATCTTTTATCATCAAATCTTCAAGAGCAAGAAGGAGAGGGAATCACCACCACCACCATCACCACCTAGACATGAGCTTGGGGACCATCGATCCGACACACCACTAAGCCAACTCTATCCCTTTTACTCTAGATTATATTTTGGTGTTTAATTTGATTACGAAGTTAGTATATGTACGTAATTATGGGTAAGTAATACTTTGTTGGGGGTTAGGGTTGAAAGCCCTAGCCAATCTTATATGAATTGATGTTTTAATTTATATTTGAAGTTATTTGTGATTTTCATCTTCATATGCTAATTTAAGAAGTGAATGCATTCATTCAAACTTAACTACTTTGAATGTGTTGTGCTTGTCATCTCATGAAAAAAAATGTTTAGGGAGTAGTTAACCTTGAGCATTGATAGCATGATAGCATGATAGCATCCTCTATGTGCATATGAAGGTTGTGAGTTAAAATCACCTAAATCTAGCATTGGTTTGCTTGCATGATTATCTAAATTCAAAGTTTTATGCATCTAGGAACAATGAATTGAGACTTAACTGGCACTACTAGAAAAACATGATTTAAGGACATTGAAACCGTGTCCTTAAATACATACAATTAAGAACTCTTTTTTAAAGAGTCCTCTATCTGGGAGTCATTGTAAGTTTTTTACAAGGACACTGAAACAGTGTCCTCTTTTCTTTTCTAGGACACATAAAAATGTCCTCAAAAGTGCAAAATAAGTGTCCTAGAATGCATTAGAGGACACAAAAAATGTGTTCTCATAGCAATAGAAATGTGTCCTCTTTTCCCTACTAGGACACTTAAACAATGTCCTCAAAGATGCAAAATAAGTGTCCTTGTATCCATTAGAGGATACATAAAATGTTTTCTCATATCTTAAAAATGTGTCCTCTTTTCCCTATTAGGACACATTTCTTGTGTCCTAAAAACAAAATGGAAGTGTCATCCTCTGCTTGTAGGGACACATAAACCGTGTTCTTAAAAGTTGAAAAGTATCCAAAAACAATATATCAAAGCATCTTAAAACCACCAAAAAGATTATATTACTCACCAAAATACATTGTTATACATACAAAATAAGTTTGAAGTGACTACAAAATGAACTTGAAAAAATAACTAATGAACACTAATCTTTTGATTGGAAATCAACCATGAATAAATCCACCACTGCATTAACTCCACTAATTTGTCCTTGCCCAATAATATCCTAAATAAACAACCCAGAAAACATACAATTAGATAACTGCTAGAATGTGTTCATGTACCTAGCAACCGTAGAATATTATCAAAGAACACACGAATCCACAAGTTATTCCTTACAATTAAGAATTGGGAACACATAAGTAAACGACAATTACTTCTTTAGATAAAGAATTGGGAAAGCAAAATTAATAACAATAGGTTATGATCAACTGTAGATTATAATTACAAAACTAGGGATGAATGGGTTTACCTTGAATGATGAGTAACGTAGTGTTACAGGGAGGAATCGGGTTATCTCTGAAACAACAATAGAGCAAAAAACAAAACAAAGAATCAAAAGAGCAAGCAATAAAGAAACCAGTATCAACGAAACAAACATAAAAACAAAGATATAGTCATATAGTTACATGAAGTGTGACTATTTCAAGAAGCTCAATGAATACTCCACTAATCTGATCTGATTGGATATCAACCATGAATAAAAGCAGCACTGCTTTAATTCCACTGATTTCTCCTTGCCAAATAATATCCTAAATAACATACAATGAGATAACTGCTAGAATGTGTTATGTAACTAGCAGCCATATAATATTATCAAAGAGTAAAACAGAATCCTTAAGTTATTCTTTACGATTAAGAATTGGGAACACAGAAGTAAATGGTGGTACACTTTTACATAGAGAAATGGGGAAGCATAAATGATAACAATAGGTTATAATGTTAAATTTCTAGTCAAGTGTAGATTGTGAGGAATGGGTTTACATTGAATGATGAGTGTTACAAGAAGGAATAGGTTCACCTCTGAAACAACAATAGAGCAAAAACAATAACACACTCAAAAGAGCAACAGAATCAAGAAACCAGCATTAATGAAACAAACATATTAAGGTTCTGTTATATACCTAGTAGCCAAAACTAAAACCATCTGCAATTCACTTAGATCTGTGAGGTAGTAAATCAAAGCCTGAAACTGCATATTAGGAGTCTGCAAAAAAACAGAAAAACAAAGCAGCCAATAAAAATAAAAAATAAAATAAAATAAAAAAAACTTTTAACGAAGAGATGGCTAACCTATTTCAGAAAAACATGCAACTGCGGGTGGGAATCTGGATTTATGGTAACCTCAAACAGCGGTATAAAGATATTGTCAAGAATGTTATGAAATGATGTGACTATCCCCATTTCCTTGTATATATTGTACAGCCGTGGCAGCTGAAAGAAGACAAAAATTAAATAATAAGAATTCAAGATTTTTACAGAATCCTAAACCCTAAATCTAACATTGTTACTAGAACTCCCAAATTCATACGACCTGTTTCTGAAAGGTATTCTTGCATTTGCATGTATCAACCATACAACATTCTAGCTGTACAATTCATTGTTCACTATCCAACTAGCCATTTGGTCCCACTCACTTTGCTTCCTGCCATATATTGATGTTCTGTACTCAGCCATCTGCAGTACAAAAACAGTGCATCAGGCAAGGAGCCAATCTGGAGGACATGCAGAGAAATAAGAAAGACAAAAATACAAGAAGGAATGGAGAGGGAATAGTCATTTGTTCCATATCAATGAACATTCAGAGAGGCAAGGAACTTCATCCAGATATCTAAATTATTATAAACACTAGCATTTACATCCAATAGATTGGGAAATTAAAGTATATATGAATTAATTAATATTTGGAGCATTAATCCACACTAGCAATCTAGCATTCTTCATAATTAATGATTAAAAAAAAAAGAATCCCTTTATACAATGTTTCGAGCCCTGCTTGTCCCTTCGCCCTCTCCTAGTTCAATCAGAATCCCTAAAACAAATCTTTCAAATACTTCCCGCACGCATCGTGATAATAAAAATGCTCTATATATTCTATCAGTAAAGATTTAAAGTTGGTCTCAAAATGAAAGTTTTTTGCCTCTCTGCTTTTAAGATAGCACAAAAGGTTTTTTAACGCCACTATGTTGACATTTCTCTAAGCTTATCATGTAGCTTATACGTCGTGTTATCATAGATAACTATAATAATATATTCTATCTTGGAATGAGATATATTAGGAAGAAAGCCCAAAACTATGAATGAAATCAAAAGCTAACATCTCAGATGCAACATGTACTGAAGTGACTCAGAATTGATATGCTATTAGGTTCAAGTATATTGCATATTTCAAGTAACCATATACACGTAACAACTGATATGTGTCTTTAGTATAAGTTATAAAAAAAATTGGAAAAGATAACAACATTATCTTCACATAGCAAAAGTAGATAGAAAGTTATTACTCTAGGTGACTTTGCCATATCACTGGAAGACAGTGCTAACTTTAGAGTGAATAGATAAGAAACATTGTATAATCATATCCTTGTTGTTGACAGAACGAAGATCAAGAACAAATCAAGCCCACTTCATCTAAGTGACTTAACCATACTCATCACTCGAAGAGTGTGCTAACTTTAGAGTGAATATATAAGGAACATATTGCATACCCTTGATCAATGATCACATCAAAGCATTGAACTATAGAAGTATGAGATCCAGGTGCTCTAATTCCTCCCTTTTGTCAACATTTTTTCTGCAAATATGTATGAATATATAGCAAAAGGTCAAAAAATAAATAATTATCTAAAGTATAAAGAGCTAGAGGTAAGAGTTATGAACAACTCTACCTCAAGAGAAGGGCAGCTACATCAAAGAATCCCTGAAGTAGAGTTGCTAAAATGAGTTCATTTTCATCGTCACCTCCAGTCACAAAGAAGTGAAGTTCCTGCACAAACTTATATATAATGTTGCACTCGAACATGATTACCTCCACTGCATAAGATACAATATAGTAAATTATGAAGACTGCAAATCTGGTGTTATAACATGACTTTCTGTAGCATATAAAAAAAAAAAAGAAAAAATCACTGGAGTGGCACTGTATGTACTTCAATAATACCATTGTTACATATCTTCTATCCTTCCATTTGTCTTTTGAGTCTTAGTAAACATAGATTTTCAAATGCTAGCTTTGCAACATTTGTTGGCCAGTCATCAGAGTAATAGTGGATGACCACACACATCCTTTCAGAGTCTTGAAGAAAAATGTTCTTCACAAATGGGCTTGAATCCAAAATGAAATAAAAATCTTATCAAAATAGTATGTGTAAAGATCACTCCAAAGTAATCTTATACGCAGTTAGCCTAATGGATCCATTCAATACAAAACATAAGTTCTATTCAAATGGTATCAAGCTTCTATTCATCAATGCAGTCCAAATTCATACACGAATGCAAGGTCTAAAGATTCTTAGGCGATCCTTATCAGAATTGACAACATCTCTGTATCGTTGGATCTTAAATTTTGATTGAACATTGCTCACCATTTGTAAGGTGCCAAAATGATTCAAAATCAGCATAATTTCTTATACACATTAGTTGGTGACTTCATGTATCAACTATCAAGCTTGTAAAATACATAAAAGATATGAAACTGGGGAAGCACAAAAGAAATATAAAACTCAAACTGAATCATTTTGCTCCTAATCAAAGATATAAAATACATTCTTGAACTTGGAGTCTGACATTTCAATGCTCAAACCAAGCGAACTCATAATCTCAATGAATAATTATCAATTACCTCTTTCCTATGGTGGCGCGAGAGGTGCTACCCAGAAAAATAGGCGGCTCACCTTTTCGGGTCTTCCATTGAGAAACTAAGCAGGGAGAAATATGATGAATACAAAAATTTTAGGCTACGTTACTCATACAACTTCAATCTCAATCAATCCCCATCCTTAATTTGGCCTCGCAAGCACCTTCCTTTTCATATAAGGCTCCTCTTGATCTAAAATACCAAATCATCATAATTAATTAAAGCATGTAGATACAGAAAATTAGAAGGGGCTAAATGAATGAAGAAGACCTGAGTATGTTTTAATGAAAAAAAGTAGCAGAGCAAGAAAGCACCTGATATTTATTGACAGAAAGATCAGAAAACACTTGCTTTGTCAGCTCATAGCCTGTAAAAGATAGAGATGATGGGATTTTAGGATAAATTTACTACTGCTCCAAAAAACTCGGACCTTGCCTAGGGTTTTCTTCACGATCTCCTAGCCTTCTCGTCCGGCGGCGCTCATCGGTGATGGTTCGCCATGCCGACTGGGCTGCTGCCGGCGGGTTTTGAAAGCAATGGCCGTGTAGTCTTCTGAATGGGGGTGGCTCGAGGTCTGGCAAGGGAGTCCTGGCTGATCGGTTTGTGCAGGTTTTGGTGGGTCGTCGGAGCTTCCACGACTTCTGGAGGCGGGATTTCGTCGGAGCTCTCCTGGACATGTGATGGTGGCGTGGCTATGGCGGTTTTTCTGGGTGATGGTGGGGCAGCGCAACTTTGGTGGTCTGGGAGGATCGCTGCAGGGGCGAGGCCATGGTCAATCTGGACCGATCGGTGTGGCGGCATGGCTAGGCCATTCTGTGCGATCTCGTGGGGGCGCGGCCACTACAGGTCTGGAGGTGATCGTCGGAGCTGGCGGAGGACGGTTTGGTGGCTGGCTCGGGTCAATCTTTTGGTGGGCCTTGGGCTGGACTCATCTCCTTGGGCTGCTCTCTTGGGCCTTATTTTGGGCTGGTTTTGTCCTAGTTTTATATTTCCTTTTTAGTTACTCTAATTTTCCTTGCTTTGGGAATCCTAGGTTTGTATTACTCTCTAATTTTGTTAGAGAACTACGCACTTTCGTGCCTCTAGCAAATCCTCTTGAGTAGTTACGCCGGAGGATTCTCGAGACAAGGGCTTGGGAAGCTTTGGTTCCCGGGTCTCCTTGCCTAGTACTTGATTTTGCATCTTTACTACTTGCTTCTTAGTTCTCTCTAGTTGTACACCAATTGAGGTCTCTAGGCGACTAGGTTTACTTTTCAAAAGAGAGGTTTTGTAGTGAGGATTTGATCTCTTGTATGTAGGCTCACAATAAGTGAGCGCATGTGTTAACAGTGAGGGTCACCTGTCCTTTGTCTGGTAGCTTATACCATGTATGATTGTGGTGTAAGACAGCATTCGATGTACGTGCCTTCTGGCCACGGATAAATGAATGAAATTATCTCCTTTTCTCAAAAAAAAAAAACACTTGCTTTGTCAGCTCAGCATGGAAACGACCTATTCAATAGAAGATAATCATGAAAATGCCTTTAAGATGACAGAAATAACATCTCAAAAGCCATGGCTTGAGAATCCAATACTTCTGATAGGAGCATAAAATGTGATGAATTTATAGTTTACCCCTTTACACTTTTGCTTAGTTATTTCGTTAAAATGATCAAACTAAATTTGTTATGTTCTTAGGAGGTTTGTGGAGCAACCGTGGAGAAATAGGAGCTCAATTGTGGCAAGTTAAGGCTAAGGTCTATAGTAGTGATGCAAAAGATGAAAGATCACCATTTATACGGTCAGAAACAAGAAGGAAAGCTTGTGGAAAAATTCGTGCAAAACAGTTGCCGAGAAGCAGAAAACAGAGTACTAGAAGCTGCCTTATTTTCTTCTGTATTCAGAAGGTGTTTTGAAGAACTTTCCAGTGGAATCATGAAGAAAAGCCTAGAAATATTTGAAGATCACATGTTCTACTATAACTACAAGCAAAGATTGGTCCAGAATGATAAAGAAGAAGCCAGAGGCTGTGGTCAAATTTGGTGCCTCGAGAAGACTGTTTTCATCAGCTTTTCAGGAAGCTTTTTCAAGGGTTTTTCTACTAGACTTAAAGCATGACACGCATAAACTTTCCAACCAGATTTGAAGTTTAGATGTTGTAGAGCATTTTAAAATCAAGAATCATCCAGAAAGGTGGCGGAATGCATAAGTTATGATGCTGCAAAGATGAGCAGAGGATAAGAAAAATCTGGAATTTCTGACAAGTCTTATCTGCGAAGCATGTTTGAGCCGTCTTTGGAGACTTTATTGGAGTATCCTTTGGACGATTATTGTTTGGACATCAATAAATGATGCTATAGGGTATTGTAGGCCTGAGAAATAGACAGAAAGATTGCTAGAAAGTCATTCTACAAGCCCATAAATTTGACCAAACAATAAGGAAAATCTGGAAATTTCTGACAGATTTGATTGTGAAGACTTTTCAAGGCTGTTTTTGGGCAACAATTTGAGGGAATTTTTAGAATATTTTTGCAGACTTTATCAAAGCTTTTACCTGCCTGAAAATCACGTTCAAATCTGAGATGGAACCTAGTTAAGAGAGGGGCTAAAAAGGCTATCAAAAGTTAGGCAGATTCTTTGCATCTCTTGGCAGATTGTGTGTATCTATTGGCAGATTGCTTTAAGGCTTCTTGAGGACTCTTTGCTGAGTTGTACACATTATATAGGAGCTGTGAAGGATATAGAAGTCAAAGATTTCAGCCCAAGAAGAAGAGTTCACATTGGAGAAGTAAAAACTCAATTTAACTGCAAGAATACCCTTGGACTTGTAACTCCTATATAAATGGTTGCCAGATATTATCTCACCACTGCAGAGCGCTTATGTTCCTGGTAGATTAATCTCGGACAACACCTTGGTTGCCACAGAGGTAGCACACTTTATGTACAAACTCCGGTCCCAGGAGGAGGGTTTCTTTTCACTCCAACTTGATATTAGTAAGGCATATGATCGCCTTGAGTGGGCATTTTTGCAAGCCATTCTCACCAAGTTACGATTTGCTTTGCGGTGGGTTTCCATGGTGATGTCATGTGTGACTTCTGTAAGCTACGCTATTTTGGTAAATGGTGAAACCTCTCCTACTGTACGTCCTACAAGAGGTCTCCGTCAGGGGGATCCACTCTCACCTTACTTGTTTATCCTTTGTGCTGAAGGATCATCTGCTCTAATCTCTCAAGCGGTTCAGTGTGGCACCTTCAAGGGTTTAAAGATGAGTCCTCAAGCTCCGGTACTCCATCACCTCTTCTTTGCAGATGACAGTCTTCTTTTTGGTGCGACTACCATACGAGAATGTACAATTCTTAAAAATATTCTCAACATTTATGAACGTGCATCTGGTCAGAAGGTAAACTTTACTAAAAGTAGTGTGGTTTTTAGCAATAATGTCCAACCTGCTTTGAAGTCCACTTTGGCTTCCATCTTGGAGGTGAAATGTGTTTCTGAGCATGATCGGTATCTTGGATTACCATTGAGGGTTGGGAGGTCCAAAACGAAACGATTTCAATACTTGAAGGAAAAGGTGTCCAAAAAGTTGGTGAATTGGAAGTCTAAAATCCTTAGTTGTGCCGGAAAAGAAATTCTTATCAAAGCCGTGGCCCAAGTGATGCATGCTTATGCTATGAACTGCTACCTTCTTCCTAAGAGCTTGTGTGATGATATTCATCAGCTTTGTGCATCCTTCTTTTGGGGTGCCACAGATGAGAAAAAGAAAATACATTGGAGAAGTTGGGAAAATTTGTTTGACTAAGCATGAAGGTGGCATGGGGTTCAAAAATATTTACGCCTATAATCTTGCACTGCTTGCTAAACAGGGATGGAGATTGCTTACTAAACCTACTTCTTTGATTGCTCAAGTCTACAAAGCACGGTATTTACCTAATTGTTCTTTTTGGGAAGCTGATTTGGGTGATACACCTTCATATTCATGGAGGAGTATTCTAGAAAGTAGACCTCTCTTATTGGCAGGTGCGATATGGCGAGTGGGTGATGGTACACAGGTCAAATTGTGGGAAGATAACTGGGTGCCTAACTGTCCAAGATACATGATACAAAAATCGGCTAACACGGAGCTTGTTCATGTAGCGGAGCTGATTGATCCCTATACAAGAACTTGGAAATGAGAAACTATTCAATCTCTATTTCTCCCCCATGTGGCACATAGCATCTTATGCATACCTCTTAGGCAGGTTGCTACTCCTGACCAATTGAGCTGGAACCCAGAGAAAAAAGGTTCCTTCACTGTAAAAAGTACATACTGGATTGCAAGGCAACAAGTTTTAGGCCACGTGTTAACATCTACTTCTCATGGCGACCCTTACTTGGAGCTTTGGAAGCGTCTCTGGAAAGCTAAGGTTCCAGGCAAGGTACAAATTTGTGTTTGGAAAGCAAGTAATGACATTCTGCCTACTAGAGAGCAACTTCTCAAGAAAGGTTATGAAGGAGCAGTGGGTTGTTTACTCTGTAACTACAGAATTGAAAGCGGTGCACACCTCTTCTGTAAATGTCCTACAGCTCAAACCATTCTCTCGGGTACTCCTTTCTCTTTACATAATAGCTTACCACATCCAAACTTTAAAGAGTGGATGTTGGAACAATCTTTGCGTCTTAACACTGATTTGTTTGCTAAACTACTCATGATTGTTTGGGGATTATGGAAGAACCGCAACTTGAAGCTATGGGAGGATAAGGTGCAGACCGTAGCTGACATTATGCTGGGCTGTTTTACTTGGTTCACAGAGTTTCAACGTGCTAGAGACAATCCTAATGGTCGAGTCCAAAAGGGTGTGCAGAGGTGGAAACCGGCAAGTATCCCCAAGCTCAATGTTGATGGAGCTTTTGGGGCACATGCTTCTCATGGAGGAGTTGGAGGAGTGCTTAGAGACTCACATGGTAGGTTTCTAGCTGCTTTTGCAGAACCGGTGCTTCATGCAAATTCTGCACAACAAGTTGAGCTATATGCCATTACGGAAGGACTGAAATATGTCGAACAAATGCAACTGCAGCAGGCGGTAGTGGAAACGGATAGCAGTCCAATGTATTAACAATGATGCTGAAGATCTCTCTGCACTTAGTAATATGGTTCTAGACATTAGAACCCAAATTCGCTCTATGCAAGGTGTGAAACTCTTATTTGCACCCAGATCGTGCAATAGTATTGCACACCGACTCGCTAGTTATGCTTATGAAGCACCTCATCGTGAAACATGGGAGGACTTACCTCCTGCTTGTATTCATGATCTGGTCATGAAAGAATGTAACTCCATTTCATCTTAATGAAATCTCAGCACCTTTTCCCTAAAAAAATATATATATATAAAGGGCCTCCTTCCACATTTTTAAGGGATATGAAAGCACAGATACACACACACATCTACTGCCCTAAATCAGAGACCACAGCTCCATACTCTCCCCTCATCATAGTTCACGAAATCCCTACTCCAAGGAGAAGCCGTAGCCACCATCTTCCATTAGATCATCTTCCATCATCCTATCGTGCTCTTGCTTTGAAGAGGCCTCAAGCTCTCTTGGAGAATATTCAAAGTGAGATCGTGATATCTACTGCCCTTTACGGTTTATTCCTTTTGTACTTTTCGAATTCAATATGTATATGTCTTCGGATTTCCAAACTATGAGCGAGTAATTTTCTATGTTGAGAACTAGTATGAAACCCTAGTTATGTGATGGATTTTCAGCTTTTGAATCTCTTTCTCAATTACAAGGTTTTGTGAATGCTTTGTTTGGTTTTGTTTTATAAAATCTTTTATATGTTTATGTCTTAGATTGATCACCTAAAATATAAGCATGTAATTAGAGCTAGTTTTAAGGTGCAGTGCGTTCACGATCTTAAAACACTGAAGTAGTAAAGCCTACATGTTAGGTGAAATCAAACAAATAGAATGCATGCTAGGATGGCGTTCCTCACTAGTTTTGTACTCTAAAATCAATCTTTCCAAAGAGTTTAATGTGTTTATGTGTACTTAATGAGTTAATTTGATGGGGTAGCATTCTGCACCTTGATTGCATACAAGCAAGCTTAGGATGCAGTGTGTTCACGGTTCTAAGTAATTTTGGGAAAAATAAGGCTTTAGCGGCGATCCTAAAGTTCTTGATTGGTTTCATTCACATGCCTTAGTAATTGAAGATTAGGTTAAATTGTCTTTCTCTGATCATAACTAGTGGTGGACTACGAAATTCTCAACGTCCATACATCTGATTTAGAATCTCTAAAAATTGTAACATTTTCTTTCTTTTATTATTGCTTGCGTTTTCAAAACCTAAACCCCCCTTTCATTTAGTTTTTGTGTCAACTTTATTTCTCTTTTCTTTCTTTAGTTTTTGATAGTTTTGTTCAATTAGTGCAATTTGTGAAAGTACCCTCAATCCTCAGACTGAACGATCCCTGCTTATCCTATACTAACAATTGTCTTTTGCAGGGTAATTTTGTGCGCTTAATTCAGGCGTATCAACTTCACTATGAAAAGAGCAAGTAAGCCAATAAACAATTATACCTTGGATAAGATTATCCTGCATAAGGAAAATCTCCCTGAGCCTACTTTGACCACAGGGGCTGTACTTCAGATTGAACTTACAGGTTCATTTACAGCGAATAAAACACAACTTGAAAGGTTGCATCTTTACACAATGCTAACAATAAAGCAAGCTCCAATCAACCAATTTACGTACACACAAAGCTTCATACTTCAAGTTGAAAAAAAAAAAAAAAAACTTACATAATTATACCCCGTTCTTTGCAAAATTATACCCCAACGACATCGAAATCTTCCACGCAAAAGGGGCACAAAACCTCAACCTTTATCTCATGGTCTCCTTATGTTTCCTCGTGTTCGAACAGATCTGCAATCACCCACAAAAACTCATCAGCACCTATCAAACCCAAATTCAAAAACTCCAATTCAGTAAAAGAAAGAAGAAAAAAAAAGAAAGCGAAATGGATCGAGATTGGTACCGCCTCGCGTTTGAGGACGAGAAGAGATTGCACTACGAATCAGAGTCCATTCCAATGAAATTACAAAAAAATTAGGTCAAATTGAAACCCTAGATATACAGAGATAGATTAAAGATGAGAGATATATAGAGAGAGATAAAGGCGAGTTTGAGTATTAGAAGAAGCAACCAAGATATTACGTGAGAGAGAGAACACAACAGAGACTCTCCACTCGAGCTTTGCGGCGCCCAGGATCTGTCAACCCAGAGTATGTCTCATACCGAGTAACCTCACTACGAGTTGAGCCCTTATTACGAGTCGCCGCCTCCTCCGTCGAGTCAAATCAGATTGAATCTATTTTCAGCTCCAGTTTTTTTTTTTTTTTTTCTTTTGACAACTAAGAACTGGAAATAGAGTGAATGAAACATCTTTCTCTATTTGGGGAGGGTTTCAATTGAAGAGGGAAATCGAAAATTGGGAGAGGAGGGAAGTGAAAACAAGGACTAAAGCTACAACGTGCCGTGTTTTGTTATTTCAATGGGATTTTAGTTTTTTAATTGGCCCAAAACTAGGACACAACATACCTTAAACTGGGTGTCATTGAAAGACTCTCCGCCCACTAAAAACTTTAAATTTAACACTGTGTGTCCATAAAAACCTTCAAGAACTCCACATAAATTATGAGTCCTTGTTTGGTGTCCTTATATTCGTTTTTTCTAGTAGTGCGGTAATAGGATTTGTTCTTAGATAGTTAATTCTAGACTTATCTGGTTGGAATTGATAACATTAAAGGAGTTTAAGCCTTTGTAATCTTATCCGGATGCAAAGAGGGTAATTGGAAAATTAGAATAGCATCACTTGTATTTAAACTTCAATACTTACAAGGTAGGTTAGTGGTAGAAAATCTAACTCCTAACTTCATCAATTATATTATTAGTTTAGTTTAGAGTAGTCTAGTTTACATTTGAGCATTTATTTTAAGTTCACCACTCTATCCAACAAACAATTTCACTACCACCACAATGCACATACTCACCATGAGCCTAGATTTCCTTGAGAATTTAGGTTTGTAATTGTACATTTGCATATTCTAGCTCTCCTTAGGTTAACACCCTAGCTAGTGAAAGGAAGTCAATCCTCGTGAGTTCAACAACCTTTCTTAAATTCCTATACTATTACTTGTACCCCTTATACTTGAGGGTGACTATTTGGCTAACAATCAACCACATTAATCAACATCATCAATTTTATACCCAATTTTTCAGAGCCATTACAACACATTATACACTAAATTGTTAAAGTTCATGTACCATAGAGGGAAGGACAAAAATATTGTACCACAGTTACGACTGTCACCAACCTAGCAATAAAAATCCTAAACCCGAAATTCATTTAAGTCCAAAAACCCCAAAACTGCTGGGTTTTAAATTCCTCACCAACTCAGTCCCAATGCTTAACCCCAATTCATTTTTCATCATCAACCACTTCAATCTTGACTGTAAATAGAAACAAAAATAGAAAATTGCAAATGATGACTAGAAAAAAAAAAAACATAAATCCCTAATTCTAGACGAAAACCCTTGAAAGTCATAAACAAGTGATATTTTCTTGGCCAAATTGCAATCTATTCTATTCCAAACTAGTCAAGGGAAAGGGGAAAGATAACCTTTTAGAAAAGGGTACCATTTTACCTGAATAAAAGGGTCGCTCCCCTGCCACACAAAAATATCTCCACATTTGGGCCATAGTTTGGAATCTTATGGAGAATCAAATAGCATTTCTCTGATATATTAGTAATTAAAGAATCTCTGAGTGAAGATTGAATTTAGTTTATATATATATATATATATATATATAGAGAGAGAGAGAGAGAGAGAGAGAGAGAGAGAGAGAGAGAGAGAGAGAGAGAGAGAGAGAGAGAGAGAGAGAGAGAGAGAGAGAGGCAGTTTTGTGATTCCAAATTGGGGATAACGGGATAGGGTTAAGTAGACCTGTAATTGGACCGGATTTGGATCGGATCGACCTAAATCCAAATCCGTTTACTTAAAAAAAAATTTGATCCAAACCCGCTCCGTTAACCCGACGGATCATTGATAGCTTGATCCAAATCCGTATCCGCCGAATTAACGGATACCCGATCCGCTAATCCGACCCGTTTAATTCAAATATTTTTAAATTTTAAATACTAATATTAAATTTCTATCATGATACTTATAAGATATTAATAAAATATTAACACAACATGAAAAGTATCACCAAAAGTAGAATCACATTATCAAAATTCTTAATGTTTCTTGGAATCTTGGATGATGGACTGTCCCTTAGATTTTTACAAAAAAAAAAAAAAAATTGTATTAGAAATTCTTATATTTTATATTAAAAAAAAAAGAATAATATATTAATAAAAAATAATATTTTATTATTATGAAAACGGATCAGATCATTAACGGATCGGATCGACCTAAATCCGTATTTGATCTGTTAAATAAACGGGTTAACGGATTCGGATCATTAACGGATCAACGGATCAAAATTTTTGATCCAAACCCGTCTAATGGCCACGGATTAGGAGCGGGACTGGATCAAAATCCGGTCCATTTATAGGTCTAGGGTTAAGGGAGGGTTAAAGACAACAGATGAATGGACGAGAGTACCCTTGTAAATTTGAATTTAGAAATCCTCCGTAACAGAGCTAATGGCTCTAGATATGAAAATTGTGAGAGGGTCAGAATTTTAGGTATCGTTATGATATTTCTGAACCTTGAGGTACATAAAATTAGAATGGGCAAAAAATAAGAGTACCATAAGGACAATTTTCCAAAAAAAAAAAAAAAAACAAAAGGGTCTCTGTTTAAGTTTTGGCCATTTTAAAGTCCTTTACTGATAAAAATGTAATAAATTGGAAAAAAGGGCTTTGATAGGAATTTCACTTGTTGGGGTTATTAAGCATAGGTTTGTTGAGAGAGTTGGCTTCTTGCCCATTCTTCGTTGCTGAGAAAACGACTCTGGAAATCACTCTCCGCCAGCATAGCAATCCACTCCGGTCAGCTATCAATTTTACTATTACTATTACTATTTTTAAATTAATCTTTACTGTTCTTTCGTTTTTACCTGTTCTTCATTCTATTTTCAAATTACTCTTACTGTTTTTGTTTTTACCTGTTCCTCATTCTCAACTTCATATTCTTGAAAGACAACTACTTTTGAGCTTCTTGTTTATTGGGTGCTGATTTCTTTTGGTTAGGAATGGTTCTAGTTTTTGTATCACACTAAACTCTGCAGAAATTTAAATTAAATTAAATTTAAATTTTATATATTAACAGAATACAAGTCTGAGTGATTTGCTTCTGAAACAAGACGAAATTTGTGGGTTTGATTTTGCCTTGGACTCTGTTTCAAATAGTGTACTTAAACAAAAGAAAGATAAGAACTTTAGAGCCTTTTTTTTTTTTTTATTACTAGGAATGGTTTTTATGTTGATATAAACAGAATATAGAAATTAAGTAATTTGCTTCTGAAATGAGAGGAATTGGTGGGTTCATTTGTGCCTTTTTTTGTTTCTGGAGCTGGGACCATAAACCAGTTATTGGGGTGTATGGACTAGAGACCATCACTCCACATGTGTGCTGTAAAGATGTGACACTCCCTACCGAGTTTCATAGAATTTGACATTCATGTGATCAGTTTTTCCAAAATTGACTCGAATGTTCCACGCATTTTGTCTGTAATGTAGACCTGCTCATTTGGTTGAAAAGTATGGTTCAAGCATGTGTATTCTTGGACCAGAACTTATTTCTGTTTATAACATTGATAGGTTTGATCAGTTTTACTAGCATGCAAAATTCTTGAACTAAAAATGCAGACCCTTGGATGATTGGTTGATTTGGTTCAACATGTAAGCCTGCCCTGCCCTGTCAAAAAGTAGTATTTCCATTTTCAGGTTCTTTAGGGATTACTGGTTTGTTATGGTATTTGTTCAACATTCGATCATATCATTGCCTATGAAAATTTGTTTGCCTAATTTCAGGCTCTTTAGGGATTGCTGCAACGTAAACTATACTTTTGAAATAATAAAATCGATCTGCAGATTAATTCTGGCTTGTGAAATACTGGAATATATGGCTCTGTTAGAACAAACTTAGTTGTCTCCTTTGGAGTTATCTGGAGTTGGGACCGGCCTCTCCAACTGGTCTTGTTTGCAGGACTAAGGAATGTGAACAGTCTAGTTCTTAATCTTGAATTGTCCACAAACTTTCACATTCACATCTCATCTCGTCCTATGTTTGAATTTATTTTTGTGGATGACACAATTACTTAAGGTAAGATTGTCCTCTTCTGTCTATTTGATCAGGACTTAGTCTGCTTTGCAACTTACTTTTAATAATGTTTCTTGTAATGAGTGACCAGAGTTTCACTTAAAACCATTCCCAAGTCAATAGTTGAACAACATTTTAAGGCCGATTAACGTCTAGTCCATATAATCTCATAACTTAGTCTGTTTGGACTCTGAGTTTTCCACCATTCTGATACTGTTTCTTGTTCAGAATGTAATTGCTTAACCACATTGGTTCTATTCACACACCTTCTGGCTAGGAACTTATGTAGGTGCTTCTTCA
Organism: Rosa lucieae; assembly: GCA_024704745.1. NCBI lineage: Eukaryota > Viridiplantae > Streptophyta > Magnoliopsida > Rosales > Rosaceae > Rosa > Rosa lucieae. The sequence goes on along the minus strand of CM045496.1, from coordinate 82,986,894 downwards.
GAGGAAAAATAAGAGAAAGGTCGACCTAACTAGAGCGGGAATCAGCTAAATGAAAATGAACGATGGCCAAATAAAGTGTCTACCTTCAATTTGTAGATTTACACATGTGATTAGTACTATCTTTTGTTTTTTTGTTCTTTTTTTTTTTTTTTTTTTTTTGAGGTTAAACCCCGTAGTAATCATGAATTGACCCCAATAATTCTTTCTTCTATCACATTATTTTTTAGTGAAGATGCAACATTCACAGTGATGTTTTTCAAATTTTTTGTCAAGAGAAAGGGGCAAGATGTTTGATGAAATTTCTCAAGGAGAGCACATTTCATTATTTCTTGAATCTTCCTCAAGGGTGGAGGGGAGATGTATTTGAAGTCCGAGAGGTTTTCATCAATTAAGAAAAGGTTGAGGACAGCTAAGCACATGCTTATACTGACGTCCCCATAGTGTCGAACTCCTGGCGGTTCTGCCACTCGTCTGTGTTGAAGTAAATATGTGTTAAAGTCAAGAGTCAGCCTAGAAATCTTACCATCTGTATGTGACCCAAGCTTTCCATCATTCTAATTTTGTTTCTTGTTTAAACTGCAATTGCTGAACCACTTTGGTGCTAGCAAATGGCAATGGCTTTTACTGTATGGTTGCTTTTGCTTTCCTTACTGTTTCTCCTACCAGTTTCTGTGTTGTCCCAAACTAATGGTCGCATAGTAGTGGGTGCTTCTCTCTCTGCAGCAGGCAACTCCTCATGGATTTCTCCATCTGGTGAATTTGCTTTTGGATTTCAGCAACTTGAAAACAGTGATAATTTCCTGCTTTCTATATGGTTTGCCAAGATACCAGACAGAACCATAGTTTGGTACGCAAATGGAGATAGGTCTGCCCCTAAGGGATCAATTGTGAACTTGACTGCAAACAGTGGATTACTGCTCACAAATCCTCAGGGTGTAGAGCTATGGAGATCCGAAACCATTGTTGGTGTTGTTGCCTACGGGTTGATGAATGATGCAGGTAACTTTGTGCTGGAAAATGAAAAGTCAGAAAAGTTATGGGAGACGTTCAAGAATCCTACTGATACCATGTTGCCCGGGCAAATATTAGAAAAAGGAGGAGACTTTCTTCTCGACAATCAGAGACTAACTATGCGAGAGGACGCTTTCAGATAGATTTTCAAAAAGATGGGAATCTTGTGTTTAGTGCCAAAAAACCTTTTCATTCTACTGCAACTACCAAGGGGAATGTTGAAGGTAGTGAAGGTAAACAACTGGTTTTCAATGAGTCAGGCAACTTCTATATTCTGCGAGAGAATGATGGATATTATAATTTCACAGCAGAGGAACTTGCAGCAAGGGACTACTATCTCCGGTCAACTCTCAACTTTGATGGGGTTTTGGCTCAATATTTCCTCCCAAAGCCTTATGTTGGCAATGTAAGCTGGAAACCTCTTTGGTCAGAGCCACCTAATATTTGCCAAAAAGTTGATTCAGGACCTGGTGTCTGTGGGAACAACAGTATCTGCACTTTGAAAGCAGATAAGAGGCCAACCTGTGAATGCCCAAGAGGATACTCTTTACTTGATCCAAAAGACCCGTACGGGACCTGCAATCCAGATTTCAGACAAGACTGTGACAATGAGCTTAGTTATTCAAAAGATCTGTTTGATGTTCAGGTGCTAACAAATACTGATTGGCTTACCTCTGGGGGTAATGAGCAGTTGAATGCTTCTACTGCTGACACATGCAGTCAATCTTGCTTCCAAGATTGTTTGTGTGATGTTGCTAGTTATAGCAATGAAACCTGTTGGAAAAAGAAGTTACCTCTTACATATGGGAGAGAAGACAGTAGTCTTAATGCAAAGACCTTCATCAAATTCAGGAAGGATAATTCAACTCCACAAGTTCCTAAGATGCCAGGTTCAGATAATAAGAAGAAGATCCTGACATCAATTCTTCTGTTTACCTCCATCTCTCTTACTTTTATGTTTGGTGCTGCAGTTTGTTTCAGATTTTTCTTCCGTTTCCGGAAGAAACCTGCAAAGTTTACACACAGTGATTTGGAAACAAATTTGCGTTCGTTTAGTCACAAAGAGCTTGAAGAAGCTACAAATGGATTCAATGAAGTATTAGGAGAGGGTTCTTTTGGAGTTGTTTACAAAGGGATAATACAAGTTGGATCAGGTGTCGAGGTGGCAGTCAAGAAGCTCAAACGTGTGATAGAAGATGGTGAGAAGGAATTCAAGACGGAACTTAACATAATTGGCAAGACACTTCACAAAAATCTGGTTCACCTGGTTGGATATTGTGATGAGGGACAGCAGCGATTACTAGTGTATGAATTCTTGAGCAATGGCACGTTAGCAAGCTTCATTTTTGGTGATGAGAAACCCAGTTGGAGGCAACGAATGGAAATTGCCTATGGTGTTGCTAGAGGGCTTCTGTACTTGCATGAAGAGTGCACCACCCAAATCATCCATTGTGATATAAAGCCTCAGAACATACTTCTGGATGATCATTACAATGCTCGGATCTCTGATTTTGGCTTGTCGAAACTTCTGATGATGAATCAGAGCCAGACATATACTGCCATTAGAGGAACTAAAGGGTATGTTGCACCCGAGTGGTTTAGGAACATGGCAATCACTACCAAAGTTGATGTCTACAGCTTTGGTGTTGTGCTGCTGGAGATCATTTGCTGCAGGAGAAGTGTTGATATGGATAATACCAGCGAAGAGAAAGCAATTTTAACCGACTGGGTTTATAATTGTTACCAAGACGGACTTTTAGATGAGGTTCTAAATCACCAAGTCAATGCCTTGGAAGACAAGACAGAGCTGGAAAAGACTGTGATGATTGCTCTTTGGTGTATCCAAGAAGACCCATTTCTTCGACCCACGATGAGAAAGGTTGTGCAGATGCTTGAAGGAGTAGTGGAAGTACATGTTCCACCATGTCCATCCCCATATTCATCAAGAACAAGCTGAAACCTGTTTGCCTTGTGTAGCAGTCAAAGATTCGCAGCCAACTCGAGCTAGCTAGCTTGTTGTGTTTGATTATCTTGTTTTTCCTTTTCATGCTTGTGTAATGTGTACTTTCATAAGAGATCATTATGATTTCATTAGGAATAATAAGGTGTGTTTAGAAAACGCATAGCCGCAAGTTTTCATTAGCCTCAGCTCCCTAGAATAAACGAAGGGTTTCATGTTGTGTAAAACAGAGAAATGGCATTAACAAAGTTAGTAATGCATGTCTTCTAAATCTGCTTTTTCTCTGTCCAAGTGTGACATCTTCTTTTGGTTTTCACTGTTTTGCCGTCGCCCCAATCTCCCTCTCTCTTAGGACCGGGGCGGAGTTTCAATGCAGTTGCAGCACTAGGTTTGAAAAGGTAGAGAATTGAGGTTATGCATAACAAAGAGGGTCTTTCGACCTAAATCGAAGAGAAAAAATATGTTTCGTTATTCAGTTACCACGTAAGTCAATGAGACGTTATTGTAATAAATCGACTCATATCAAATATAGAGAATGCACGGTTTTGACGAGAATCTAAAATTTAATAAGTAATATTAAGTGAAACACTTAAATCCCATTTTTATATGACATCTCATGTAACACAATATTCAAGTTATCAGATCATTTCATTATGATGTGATTTTGTCACAAATCAAATGCGACACACGGTGAGATATAGACATATAGTTCATTAAAGCGGACCGCACAAGTAATTATTGTTTTTTTTTTTATGGGAAGAAAATTATCTCGCAATTGAGTCAGAGATAAATTAATCTTTTTATTTCTTTCTCAAAAAAAAAAAATCTTTTTATTTAAGAGGATGACATGGTTGCTCTTGGTGTTTGTGGTGAGAATTTATCTCGACTCTCGGGATTGATATTGTTATGTGTAGCCTGAGGAAATGGGAGATTAAATTGGTTAGGGGTTAGGCCCGTTTAGCTCATAAACGTCATTGTTGAGAACGGACTCGTAACTGTTACTACGAAGGAGAGTGAAAAACTTATAGTCCACCATGGGTTATTCCCATTTTGCTATTACAAAACACTAGACCCTAGGGGTCGTCAACGGGCCGGGCCGGGCCGGGCCCGGCCCATTCATAGCGGGCTCGGGCCGGGCCGGGCCTTGCCATATTTTTAAATAATTGCGGGCCGGGCCGGGCCGGGCTTTATTAAAAATCAAAGGATCCAAGCCCGTCCATATAAAGCGGGCCTTGCGGGCTTTTTCGGGCCGGGCCGGGCTTGGCCTTGCGGGCTTTTTTGGGCCGGGCCTTGCGGGCTTTTTTGGGCCGGGCCTTGCGGGCTTTATTTATAAATAAATATTTAAAGACACAAGTTTTTTTTTTTTAATCAAGCTTTGGAAATTCAATGGATAATGATCAAATACAACCAAAGATAATAGATCTAATAACTATATTGTACCAAAAAAAATCTATATTTATATATAGATACTAATTTATTGATTATAAATAAATTTTTAAAGACACTAATTTTTTATAAACCTATTTATATATCATACACTCCAAAGAGCAACCCCTATCAATTCAAAGAAAATGGAAAAAACCGACCGTTGGATGGGTTTATTACAATAAATTATGAGTATGGTAAAAAAATTTAGCCAATTTCACCATATTTTAGAATCCGATCGGATTGGTCAACCGTAGTCACTTATATGTTTTATTGGTTGACTGATGGCGTGGCAACCGCGAAACGTGCTTATTTTTTCACATCACGTTTGTATATATTCCATCGATGGATGTGCGTGGACATAAGATAAAAAAATTAATTTTAATTACAAACACTTGGTGTATACCAATTTTATTCCTTTAGTTGTATGACTTATACATTGCATTTAAATTGTTTAGGTTCATTCTAAGCAACCACGAAGTAGAAAAATGAATTCGGAGAAACCAACCGCTCGATGGAGAGATTGTAATGTTTTATGGTGATTGTAGAAAATCTAGCCAATTTCGTTATTGTTTCGAATTCGATCAACTAGGTCAAACGTAGTTACTCTTATAAACCTATATTTATATATCATACACTCCAAAGAGCAACCCCTATCAATTCAAAGAAAATGAAAAAACCGACCGTTGGATGAGTTTATTACAATAAATATGAGTGTGGTAAAAATTTAGCCAATTTCACCATATTTTCGAATCCGATCGGATTGGTCAACCGTAGTCACTTATATGTTTTATTGGTTGACCGATGGCGTGGCAACCGCGAAACTTGCTTATTTTTTCACATCACGTTTGTATATATTCCATCGATGGATGTACGTGGACATAAGATAAAAAAAATTAATTTTAATTACAAACACATTGGTGTATACCAATTTTATTCCTTTAGTTGTATGACTTATATATTGCATTTAAATTGTTTAGGTTCATTCTAAAGCAACCATGAAGTAGAAAATGAATTCGGAGAAACCACCGCTCGATGGAGAGATTGTAATGTTTTATGGTAATTGTAGAAAATCTAGCCAATTTCGTTATTGTTTCGAATTCGATCAACTAGGCAAACGTAGTTACTCTTATAAACCTATATTTATATATCAGACACTCCAAGAGCAACCCTATCAATTCAAAGAAAATGAAAAAACCGACCGTTGGATGAGATTACAATAAATATGCGTGTGATTAAAAATAGTCAATTTCACCATAGGTTTGAACCGGATCGAATTGGTCACCGAGGACCGAGATGTAGAATAGATAGATATGCACAGAGGCGATAGAGAAGAATAGAAGTAAGAACTTCCACACACAACACACAATATAGAGATAGAGAGATCGCTATAGAGATAATAGATATAGAAACACACACATAGAGATAGATATACAGAGATATAAACAACACCACACACACATATAGAGAGATATATATATCGAAGATAGGATATAGATAAACAAACACAAACACACACACACACACACACTAGATATAGATAGATCGCGATAAACACACACACACACACACATGGATATATAGAGAGAGATAGGATATATATAAACACACACACATAGAAATAGAGATACATATATGAGAAACACACACACACACACACATATAGAGCTCTATATATATTAGATATAGAAAACCACACACAGATAGAATATATATAGAATACAGAGAGATTAAACACACACACTATAAAATATACATAATATATAAACACACACACACACACTCACATATATATCTCTATATAATTAGATATATATATAAACACACACATATATAAATATATATACATATATATAAACACACACACATATATAAATAGATATACATATATATAAACACACACACACACACACACTATATATATAAACACCACACAATATATATATCTATGTGTGTGTGTGTGATATAATATTTATAACACACACACACATAACTACAAATATATATATATATATAAAATATTTTACGGGCTTTTACGGGCCGGGCCGGGTTTTTGCGGGCTTTAGGCGGGCCGGCCCTCGGCCCACCAAGGCGGGCTTTGCGGGTTTTTTGACGGGCCGGGCCGGGCTAAAAGCCTCCGGGCCGGCGGGCCTCCATCGGCCACTTGATCCGCGGGCTTTTTGATGGCCTATTAGACCCAAAACACACACTCTGGGTTTAATTTTAAAAAATAAAAACAAAATAATCATTGGAGAAAACGTGGGGAGTTTGGAAGGTTTTTTTTTTTTTCATCCTTTGCTGAGGAAGTGGGAAGTTATAAAAAGAGATTTCAGGAAAAATAAATTGGATCTTTTTTAATCTATTTTGTTTATTACAATTATGTCCTCTGTTTATTAAAAGATATTTTTAGAAAATATATGGTATAAGAATTTAGTCGTCTTTTCACGCTTAGTTTGAATGATAAAATGAGCTCTCTAAAATATAGTATAGTATAGAACTACAGATATAGATGATTTTCATTCTCATAAAAAAATAAAAAAATAAAAAAAATAAAAAAAATAAATCTTGGAGAGGAATAAACCCTTAAAAAAAACTAAAAAAACCTTCCAAAAAGTGAGTAAAGATCATTAGCCTAGAAACAGAGAAACGTCTTCCATGGCAGAAATACGATAGACGCCGACAAAGGAGAGCTCAGTCTTCTTCTTCCTTTCTTTTGCAACAGTAATAGGTAAGATATCAAACTGATCTGAGTGATCGCTGTGTTCCGCTGCTTCCTCCAATTCTCAAATACTCTGCCACATTTTGCATCTTCTTCTCTTCCTGTTTTGCCATTTCATACGTACACACATGTGCCTTGATATTGATGTTGTAATTCTATTAAAAGATGTCATCTTTAAGCTGTGTCTTAGATAACCCACTAACCCAGTTCAGTACAATACAGCTGAATCTGTTTTGGAGTATGGCTTTGTTCATTTCCAGAAGAATCGTACGTTCATTTGGTTCTGGTTTAGCATCAGGCCATGTTTCCAAGGTATTTCTAGCATTACATTTCAAGGTTTCTAAGTTTCTTATACTAGTTTATATTGTAATAATCAGATCAATGATGTAGAATGTTATTTATTCATGGGTGCTGCTGATTTATGTTGATGCTTTGTTTTCTTGTATATATGGGAACTTCCAATGTAGGGTGGATCAGTGTTTCATGCTTGTCAAATACTTTCGACATTAGTCTTGACCCATGAGTCGAGTGGAGGTGCATTTTGCTCTGATTCATTGTCCTTAAAGCCGCCCGGGGCTTCGGAGTGCACTACAGGTATGTGGAACAAGGTCAAAACATAACATGTCACAAGTTTCGGTTTATATGTATTGAAAGTTACCTGCAAGTAGTTGTTATAGAATAGATTTCAGAAAGTAAGCAATAGAGATGTGAAATTGTTAATTGGTGAACGTGTATCCTAAGATAGGACTTTGTCTTGATCTTGTAATTTCAGTGACAAAATTTCTTGATGAAAAGAAAGGCTCCACAACTTTGGCTAGTGATGTTTTTGATGCACCTATTACGATGGATATTGCTCGTCGGATATTTTTCTTCTTTCGTTGGCTTCATCCAGTTGTGCTGTGGCAGCTAGCAAAAAGGCAACAGGTACCGACTCTTTTCAGTAATGCGTTCTGTCATTGAATATTTTCAGTAAGAAGAAAAAGTTACAAACTCCTATGCCCCTTCCTTCCAAAGTATCAAGGTCTCTTATAGTCATTTTGTTTTCTCTATTGCTGTGTGGGTAGCACTTCGGTAAATGACACTTATAAGAGTACAAAAGAGTACTTAAGAAAAGAGAAAGAACAGACCGACATATATAAGGCTAATTACATATGGGTACTTACTAAACATAACTTTTCTATATCGTATTGTCACATGTCAAGTGTTTTGGAATTCTTGTAAAGCCATCGAATTGGAAGGAGAGTGGTCGAGCCAGCCATGGAACTTTGAGTGATCCCCAGGTATTGTACTATCATCCTTAAGTACAGCATGTTCATTGGCATGCAACCTGACTCTTTCTTTAGGGTATGTCCTTTTGCATTCATCTTATTGAATCTAATGGATGTTGACAGCTCAGAGGTCTTAAGCCACGAAGTCATACTATTAAGAATGTCGAACGTCTGGGATTAAAGATTGCTCTGACATCTCGAGCGGCACAGGGAAAGGCAAGTCTGTCTGTCTCCTATTATTTCATTTTCTGTCTTACACCTATTAAGGTGTATTCAAACTTCAAGGTCCTTGCTTCATATGCTATGTTTGTATCAAGTTGTATATATGAGGTTGATTTATGTTTAGTATGGAACCTAACAAGAGATAACTGTACAAATTACAGCTTCTGGTTTTTGAGGATTTTGGGATCTACAGAAATAAACCCAAGAACATTGTGAACTATGTCAAGCAAAGACGGAAAAAGGAGAAAAAGAAGAAAATTCTGCTGGTGGATGGTGGTCCAATAAGTGAAAAGCTCAAGTTGGCTACTAAAAATTTACATTACGTGACTGTGCTGCCTTCAAGTGTAAGTTGCACATTCTAATCTTAGATAAGTGTTACGTTGTAGCTAGCAAAGTAGCAGACTTTCTGTTTAGTCTGAGATGCTGTTTAGAGACTTGGTTCCAAACTTTTGAGGACCAGTTGGCTTTACCCATACAACCTTTTAAGTCCAAGATGAATGATTCTCATGATCCATATTCTTTTATTATTTATTGCTGTATTATGAATATGAGTTCAGGCAACTTTTTTTTTTTTTTTTCACTTTTTGTTTTTCTGGTTTATCTAACTATCCATATAACAACCATGACAACCAAAACAATATTTTCAAGTTATCTGGATGTACGAACTGGCTGTTGGGTTTGGACTCGGTTCTTAACTTCTTATGCATATTTCACACATTTTGCAGGAGTTGGACGTCGACAGCATCCTTTACTATGACACACTGGTGATGTCCCGTGATGCTGTAAATAAAATTGCTGAGCAAATTATGTATACTCCAATCAACCATGGATCCAGCACGACATACTGGTGATGTCATGTGATGCTGTAAACACAATTGTTGAGAGGATGCTATCTAGGTTGCCTGATCCAGTCCATTAGTTTTAAGTTTTAACTCAGAATGGAATGGCACTTTGATTCTTATAAAGATAAAAGTGCAACACCAAAATTGGAAAGCCATATATGAATCAGATTTACATCTTAAAGTTAAGCTAGAATTTTTGCGGTTCATTATATGCGATGTTCACTGGACTTCCAGTGCTTTTTTAAATTCCAGGAAATTTCTTTAACCATTAGAGTATAGATGCTTTTGCTTCATGTTGCATTCTCTTAGTTGGGGGTCGAAGTTTGAATCTAAATGCCCTTTCGGCTTTTAATTTGGATTTCTTTGGTATAGGTTGCATATAGACAGTTTGATGTCTTGCTTTTGTACCTTTCTTATAAATGAATCCATCAGTTATGTCGATCCTAGAGAGCCAAGCAAGTGAGATGGAAACCGCTAGAACACCAGCAGAGAAAAGAGGAGGAAGAGGGGCTTTGATGTGGGAAAGGAATGCAGAGATGAAATTGCAATAAAACTAATATTCTGAGAGTACTGTAGTTGTACACCGTACACCAGCAAAGTCACAAAAGAGAATTGTGTATCCATAACCAACCTGCACAGAAAACCACTGGAAATTTCTACAGAAATTAGTCAAATTACTCCACCGAAACAACATTGACCAGCTAAATGTTTCCATGGAAAATTTTAGCCAGGCAAAATTAGTCCAGCTATGATTGAATGCATTCAAATCCAGCAACATGGAAATCTTTATCATGACAAGTTTTCCGAGCGCATGTGACTCTCTCTAGTCAATTCTTAGTTTTTTTACTTCTTAATTACGTTCCTTTTACCGAATGAACGACCAAAGTTTCAACAACAACCCACTCATCCAGAAGACTTTGGATTTCAAGAAATCACGCATAATTTGATAATTAGAGCCTTAATTTCAAAGTTCTAGAATCTCCAATTGACCCATATTGTTTGTTTCTTCTTTAAATTGGTTCATATAAGTGGACAGATTGATATCCAAAATAGACTTGGCATTGGCATTTGTTCTTCCGCATCTGCTCTTCCTCATTCTCTTGTTGCTGTCCTTTTCAGCAATTTCTCAAACTAATGATGGCAAAATTAGTGTGGGAAGTACCCTCACTCTCACTGCAGGTGCTGAGTCTGCCTTTTGGCTTTCCCCTTCTAATGATTTTGCATTTGGGTTTCGAAAACTTGATGATAACCACTACCTTCTTGCCATATGGTATTACAAGATACCCCAGAAAACCATAGTGTGGTATGCCAATGGAGATAATCCCGGCCCACGACAATCAAGAGTGGAGCTGACCAACAACAGCCTCATTCTGAGACAACCGCAAGGTGATCAAGAGTTGTGGAGAGCAGAGTTCCAAACTGCTACAACAATAGCCTATGGCCTAATGAACGACACAGGCAACTTCATGCTTGTTGATACAAGTTCTAGAAACATTTGGGAGAGCTTCAAGCATCCAACTGATACTTTGTTACCTACTCAGGAAATGGAGATAGGAGGCTCGCTTTTTTCTAGACAAAGAGAAACCAATTTCTCAAGGGGGAGATACGAGTTTCGATTACGTGAAGATGGTAGTGCTGTGCTCAATCCCAAAAATGTGCTCAGCAACATTACTTATAAACCATACTATATCAGCGAAACTCGTGGTCTAGGAAATGGCACAAATTCTGGGTACAAGCTCATCTTTGATCAGTCAGGCTACTTGTACATATTGGTAAGAAACGGAAAAAGGTCTTTTATCACCACACTGCAACTAGCACTATCGCCTGCGAGAAATTATATCCGAGCAATTCTCGGCTTTGATGGGGTTTTCAGCATAAGTTACTACCCAAAATTTTTTTCTGCTGCCAATGGAACCTGGAGTGTCGTTCAAGCTGAACCAGATAACATTTGCCTCAAAGTTGGACCAAGACCATGTGGTGACAACAGTATTTGCACACTTAAAGAAGGTCAGAGACCAAGTTGTAAATGCCCAAAAGGGTATTCTTTGCTTGATCCGGCGGATGAGTACAGCAGTTGCAAGCCAGATTTCATGCAGGGTTGTGATCAAGATGGTGATTTATACTACTTGAATGAGCTCCCAAATACCGATTGGCCAAATTCTGATTATGATGTGTTAAGGCAATACAATGCTACAGCCTGCCAAAGGTCTTGCTTGGAAGATTGTCGATGCGCTGCAGTAGTTCTTTCGGGCAGTAACTGCTGGAAGAAGCATCTACCACTTTTGCATGGAAGAGAGAGAACACAGGATATAGTGCTTTCGTTAAGTTGAGAAGCATCCCACAAAGCCCAATTCCTCAAGTTCCAAGGGCAAAGAAGCACAAATCTTCGTTCGTTGTGGTATCAGTACTATTGGGCAGCTCTGTATTTGTCAACTTCATATTGGTTGGTGCAATGTGTTTGGGTTTCTTCCTCTACTACCAGAAGAAGCTCAAGGCATTTGGTGCAGACAAAACTTGCGTGGATAGTAATTTGCGCTACTTCACATACAAAGAGCTCATGGAAGCCACAGAAGGGTTCAAGGAAGAGCTGGGAAGGGGATCCTGTGGCATTGTTTACAAAGGGAAAACCGCGGCGCAACCTATTGCTGTCAAGATTCTAGACAGAGTGTTAACAGACAAGGAAAAAGAATTTAGAGCTGAAGTTAAAGTCATAGGCCAGACACATCACAAGAATCTCGTACGACTCGTTGGATATTGTGATGAGGGACAATACAGGTTGCTAGTATATGAGTTTTTGAGCAACGGAAGTTTAGCAGGTTTCCTTTTTGGGGATCTCAAACCTAGTTGGAGTCAAAGAAGCCAAATCGCCTTGGGTGTTGCTAGGGGACTCTTTTACTTGCATGAAGAATGCAGCACCAGGATCATTCATTGCGATATAAAGCCCCAAAATATACTCCTCGATGAAAACTACAATGCTCGCATTTCAGACTTTGGATTGGCAAAGCTGCTCCTCAATCAAACCCAAACCAAGACAGGCATCAGAGGAACAAAAGGGTATGTTGCACCTGATTGGTTCAGGCCTGCACCAGTCTCTGTGAAGGTCGATGTGTATAGTTTCGGTGTCTTGCTTCTCGAAATCATTTGTTGCAGGAGAAACGTGTATATGGAACTTGGTGTTGGAGAAAATGGTGTTTTGACTGACTGGGCATACGACTGCTATTGCGCTAGCAGATTAGATGCTCTCATTCAAAACGATATGGAAGCCATGAATGACATGAATAGAGTCGAGAGATTCGTGATGGTTGCCATTTGGTGCGTCCAAGAAGACCCTTCTGTAAGACCCAGTATGAAGAAAGTTATGCTGATGCTTGAAGGTTTAGTTCAAGTTTCAGTTCCCTCATCTCCATGCCCATTTAGCTCCATCAGCAAAAACTAATTTCACCCTATTATACCATCTGTTTTCTCAACTTTACAGAAGGGTACGTGAATTGTTCTATATTCACACTTTTTTTTTTTATAAATTAAATAAGAGATTATGCGATATTTTACCTCTTCAGATGTAAACAATGTATCACACAAGTCTCACCCTCTGTATTCACCTGTCATTGTTCAATGTTCACTAAAAGGACATATTAAGCATGCATGCATGTATGTACTTTTGTAGGACATATATTTAACATCTTCCATGTTACTTCTTAATCTTTCGAATCATGTATGTGACAACATATATGGGCCATGTTTAGTTATCAGTGAAGTAAGACCACATGTGCTTTGTATATATGAGACTCATGATGAATTTTCATACCCATAATTGTTAGAATAATACCAACAGAGTTAGGCAATTTTCATTAAGCCTTACATCACATAATATGATAAAAGTCATAAAACAAATTCATATGCCAACTTCATAGATAAAAGCAATAGCTATAGAATAACAATCGACACTTTTCTTTAGGTAAATTTTATTTTACCTCCCTAACCTTTATACCGTAAATTAAGTGTGCCTCTGCAATGAAAATGAAAAAGGTACGCACATGCGGCAGGCTGTCAAGCAAAATTTTGTATTAATATTTTTTTTTTCACTGGGCTATTACACATATATCCCTACTTGAAGGTATTTTGGGCTATATATGGGTTAGGCTGCAGCTTAAGTAGCCTTTGCTATAGATACGCCCTTGGCAATGCCCCTGTTTTCATGGTTCGAGCGACAGAGGCACAATGAAGGTAATTACAAAATTAATTGAAGTGACAAAAATGTCCTTGAATTTTAACGATGTTAGTGATGAGGGTAACAAAATGCTAACATAATGAAACTTAAGGTATGCAAATGCCAAAATTTGATAGTTAGGTAAAAATGAAAATAATCTCATAGTTTAGAGGTATTTTGTACTTAATCCTACGTAATATTTGTTTTCAATAGTTTTGGTCTATTTTAGATATACTTTTGGCTCATTTTGACTTTTACTATGTAAAGCGCCCAAGATTCAACATGTCCTATGGCAACCTCCTCTATTTCCTTGGGTTAAAGTTAACACTAACAGTTTGGCAAAAGGTAATCCTGGTCATGCAGGTTGTGGGGGAGTTTTTTTGAGATGCATCTTGGGTATTTTTAGGGAGTTTCTGCTAATCTCTAGTTTGCAATTCATCTTTCTATGCTGAACTTTATGATGTTATTGTGGCTATTGAAGTTGGTTTCACTAGAGGTTGGGTTACTCTGTGGTTGGAAAGCAATTCTATTAGTGTGATAGAGTCTATTTCTATCACGCCCTGACTCGAGCTAATTTTCTAATCTCAAGTTAAGGTGTGAATCACATCTTAATTATAGAACTAAAATCTCTATAACAAAAATGTGACAAAAAAAAAATATATCGCGAACTAACAACTAGATAATACGATCTCAAAATTCCAGAGGAAGCATATATTACATTGTCTTTATCACATAGTACACTAGTACTCATTCTTTATTCCAAACAAACATAAAGAAAATACAAATTTCACAACCCATTTGACATTATATACATATCGGAACTTCTTGCTCTAGTATCTCGATTCCATACCTGCAAAATCTGTTAAGGGGTGAGCTCAACCAGCGGCTCAGTAGGGATATAAAACTTCCTCATGGATAATTGACCAAAGATAATACCATCATATATCTCAATTATAACATGCATATCAAACAATGATGCAATCCAACTCCATTTATATATCTGTTAATTCATATACCATAATACTGAAGCCTACACGTCCCATACTGTGTACTTTACAGTTTTGCAACTGTGACTTGAATATCCAAACATATAAATTAATCCACTGACTCAATCAAATCCCCCAAACTCCTTTTGCTAGTCATCTTGTCCGAAACATTGATCTCCAAGCCCAAATCACCCAAATATATCGACAATTATATCGCAAATATTCTAAACCTAATTGTGCACACGAGCTCGCCTGAGCTTGATCCCTACAATGTTCAGACTCAACTACACAAAAGATAATTCCCACAATCACCAAATAACCATAATTTTCCCCCAACTCCTTTACACTTGATAAATAACAACCTCCATGAAAACATGCACATACATCGATCAACGTACATTTAGTACATGTAATTCAAATATTATCAAATAAATCCTTCAAAAATAATATTTACAAGAATAACATATACATGAAGCACATAAAATCAACATCCAATCATAAAAAGTTTCCCCGAGATCCCCCTACCTTATTTCCGACAATTGTGGACGATACAAAACAAAATCAAGCCTCCTAAGTCGTCAAAAATAAAGTCACAAATCAGACTTTTTTTTTCCACTAATAGAAAGAGCTCGTCGAGAAGAATCCATAGGCGAAAACGGATCTTAAATCGGATTTATGGTTCAAAAATTATGCCAAAAACAAATTTGAGAGAGAGAGAGAGAGAGAGAGAGAGAGAGAGAGAGAGTTCTCCAAAAAATGTGGAGAAATAATGATATGGTTGAGTCCTATTTATAGGGCTAAATAAACGACACAATTGGGTCAGTTTTATGGTTTTGGTCCATAAGTGAATGACACATGTCAAGGCATTACTAATTTTCCAACACTAGTACGCCACATGTCCAAATCTGATCAATTGCATTATCACTATATGCCAAATGTCAAACATTTGATATACATATTCCCACTTGCAACACGTAGGGCTGCTGTCCATGGTCACCAAGTAATGCATACGAACCAATAATAATGTGACATATATATGTCCAAACTAATGTAATTGCTACTCAAACTTCAAAAAATCATTAAAAATAGCTGGAGAATCTGGAAAAAATCACCGAAAATTGCTACGAACTTGTGAAAATGTCTACTTTATTCTTATGTAACTAACAATAAAATTTGACCTACTAAAAAAAATTTCAAATATTTTTCAAGAGCTTTAAAACTAGTAAAATTGGATAAATTTTTTTTTCTCAATAATAACTTTCCACTTTAAAATTTATAAATTTAAAATTCAGCTTGTCACAATTTCCTCCAAGTCATTTTCTCCTCCATGGGACTTGAGGGTTAGATGGCAAAACTGTCTGAAGAAAATTCAACAAATGCAATTTCATAGCACTCATATTTTCAAAAAACGGAATGCAGCAACAGACAAGATGGCAAATTTAGGTGTTTCAAGTTTTTTTTTTTTAGTTTTTCATATTTTAATAAGTGGATAAAAGGATTTCACTTCTACCCATGGTGACTCATTTACTTGGTATGCTAGCCCTCCTACGGAACTTCACAGGTACTTGCAAGCTGATTTTTTGAGACTCCCAAATTATCATTTTTCATTTTGATAAATGATTGCTTATATAAAGCTTGCATGTGGCACGATGAAGGAAGTTTATATGGTTGCCCAGATGATTATGTTGATTTTTTGTAATTGCTCATGCCTTGTGACAAGGCTTTTCCAGGAAGTTGTGCGCATGGTTAGCTACATGATCCATTGCATGAAGCTACAAAGGAAAATTTGGCATATTTTCGGTGCTAGCTTTTTAATTTTGTGATTGTTTCTTTCTTTTAGAATTGTACATGAGGGGGAAGTTCCCCTTCTCTTCTCTTTCATTGACATTTTTGTACCTCTTTTGGACTTTGTATTTTTTTTTCTTTATTATTGATAAATGCAATAGGGGGACAGGCGGTGGGTTCCTAGAGTGGGGCAGTCCCTTCGTTTTCGAGTTTGAGGGTGGGACAAGTTCCATACATTGTCTGCCTCTGAGGAGCTAATATCGCCTTATCTGATCCCTTATTCTTAAACACACACACACACACACACACACACATAAGCGTTCTAAACAGAACATCTACACTGTCGCTAAAAGTGCGGACGTCCACATTGCAGCCTCGTTCAGGATGTGACGGGGTGGCGGGGTTTGCCTGACAGAGGCCAGGGGTCAAGCCAGACCAGTCTGCAGTAAGGTGGAGTCGTCGGCGACCGGTTTGCAGTGCTACCCAGAACCTTGCACTTACAGGTGAGATCGCTGCCCAGAAGCTTCAACCTCGATCTCCTCCTACCTCGATCGCTGCCCAGAAGCGGTCTGGGATGCCTCCGGCCTCCTTCCGGCACTATTCTGATTCGCAGTCGCCGCCTGAAAAGCTGCAAAAGTATCGACGTCCGCACTTTAGCGACAGTGCCGGCGTCTACTCTAGAACCCGCCTGTGTGTGTGTGTGTGTGTCTATATATATACAGATCTTCTCCACTGCAGACGTCTGCAATTTTTCTTAGGTACGGATTTTAGGTTTTGACCCACTTTTCGATCATATTTTCACATTTTAACTGTTCAGTTTTTAGGTCTTAATGTATAGATCACCTCTGCAAAATTTCAGCCAAATTGGTGATCGTTAAGGCATCCAAAACTGCAATTTACAACAATGTACACGAACGGTTCCGGTTCGGCAAATTTGGTTCGTTCGTGTAAATTGTAGTTTTTGATGCCTTAACGATCACCAATCTAGCTGAAATTTTGCAGAGATGATCTATACATTAGGACTTAAAAACTGAATGGTGAAGAAGTGAAAAATATGATCGAAAAGTAGGTCAAAACTGGAAATCCATACCTTTTTTCTTAGGTGCGGACACCTGAGCAAAGTTATATATATATACTCTGGATAGGATATATATATATATATATATATATCCTATTCAGAGTGAGGCCTCACTCTGAAATTAACTTGTAAGATTGGAGTTTAGGGTCACTTTACAGTCTCATATTCACATCCCGACCGATTAGTTTTTAGGCACGAATGTATAGATAATCTCTGCAATATTTCAGCCAAATTGATGGCCGTTAAGGCATTGATAACTGCCTTAAAACTAGTACGGTTCATGACGGACAGACTCAATTCGTCCATTAGTTTAAGTGAGTTAGATACTTTAAAGATCATCAATTTAGCTGAAACTTTGTAGTGATGATCTATACATTACTACCTAAAAACTGAACGGTCGTGATGTGGATATGAGACCAAAAAATGACCCTAAACAACAACCTCACACGTTAATTTCAGAATGAGGCCTCACTCTCGATAGGATCTGTATGTATATAAATATATATATATATATATATGTGTGTGTGTGTGTGTAACGCCGCAAACCGCACCCCACCAACTTGAGCACGTCACAGTGCCACGGGGCTATAAAACATAAACTGAAAGCTCGATTCATATTCTAAAGGACCGCTAGGCATTTTGTTAGAAAACTTTTTGTCTAAACACAGCGAAAGCTACAAGTTTTTGAGGTGAAAACTTGAGTTGCTAAAATCTATTTCGATCGCCCGGAACTTGGGTAAAGACTCAAACGAGGTATGATTTCAACGAAAGAGAATTCAACTGTTTTTGACACGAGGCTAGATAGCAACAAGTTCTTAAACACGAAGTTCTAGAAAAAGGATTTAAATCAAACTCCAGGCAAGGGTTTACCGAACTTACTGCACACCCAGCTCCATCCACCACTGTCCCGTCACCAGTGCACAGTACCTGCATCCATACTGTTATAGGGGTGAGCTTCGTCCTCCTGCTCAACAAGAACTCTAACCCAACTAGGTATGAAAATCACAAATAAATATTTGGAGCGCTCCAGTATGAAAACATGCTTAAACCAAGTAAAAGAACGACAAACTTTATAAAAATGTTTTCTGACTCGAAAATCGATGCAAGATACTCAAGTAAACATGCGCGCTGAATCTTACCCGATGGTCGGTCCCATAGACCTACTACACGACCTTACCTCAACTAATTTGTAAATCAGGTAAGCGTAGCGAGAGCGTCCGCTACCTAGCTACACACAAGGAATCAGGTCGTCTTTGCGATCGCTCACTGTCCGATCGGTGTAGCTAACCCTCCGGAGGTTTAGGGGATCGAACCCAGGGAAGTCAGAGCCCCCTTCGCTCTCAAGCCATCACATTCCTCATATAGTTTGGTTAGTATGCTTCGCATTTTAACTTAATCAAGCCACATTACTTTACATGCATCATTTTAACACAATACATAAGAAAACAACTAACCGAGGAGAGTCCTGAATCCCTACTTGGATTCTGATGCTTTCTCTCACGTACTCCTAGAGTCGCGAACCTTCCGTTCCTCGGGTGACTAAGTTCTAGATTCCAACGTTTCGATAGTTAATATCTCATTGAGCTAATAATTGAAATCTTGACGATTAACAAATCATACAACCAACTTTTCCTGGTTTGACAAGGAGTTGACCAACTTTGACTAACTTTTCCTGATTTGACCAGAATTGACCACTCTTACTATCGTTTGACCAAAATTTCTTAGTTTGACCAATTTGACCATGTTTGACCAATCGCTACAACATTCACTTGAAGGTTATGATATTGACTAATTACCACTATGTCGAAGTAAATCAAACAACGACTTAATTTCAAACATATTAGGCGTACCCGATTTACTAAGGCCACTCAATATATATGTATGTATGTATGTTTATATATATATATATATATATATAATTTCGACTCAAAATGGGTGTACCTAATTTACTCTGGACACCTATGTTTAGAACTTGATCCAAACTTTCAGTCAATTTTCTTTAGCATACAATTCCACTCACAACAGCCATATATACCAGCAAAATACCAACAACACATGCAGCCAATTTCAGTCCAAAATCTCAATTCAAATATCAATTCCCAGATTTACTTGCAACAACTTAAACCACCATAAACAAAACAACATAACCACTTCGATAACATAGTCTTCAGTTTCATCATATCAAACCAAGCTTGGTTCCATAAATTTCGATCACTAACACAGGAACAAAACGTCATTCTTGGTTGAGATTATACCTTCGAAACCGGAAATCAACCTGAATCAACCCAACTCAGTTCCCAGAACTCACTGCTGAGACGGGAATGGGTGATGAACTGATGAGTGTGATGCCAACAACCAGAAAGCTCTTCGATTGTTAGCCTATGAGTGCAGCCGAGCAAAAAACGAAGCCCAGAGAGGCCGCTGGCGATGAAGAACACTGCCAGGCCGTAGCTACCTAGAAACGTAAATGATCAAAACTTAATCTAATTCAAAATTGAGTGCAGAAACGAGTAGAGCAAGACGAGGAGATGAGATTTCATACCATAGGTAGACAAAATGGTGGTCAGAATAGCCGGGAATTGCAGCTCGCCGGAGAAGTCTCGGAGCTTCCGATCGTCGTTGCTCCTTCTCCGTTCAATGCATGAGTGATCCAAAGGCACAGGGACGTAGGCGACGTAGAGACAAAGGCGATGGTGTCTGTGCGCTGGCCGGAGGTGGCCTGACGGTGGAACGCCGACCGGGTTGAGGTGTCGAGTCAGAGAGCTCCCAGCGTTCTCTCTCTCTCTCTCTCTCTCTCTCTCTCTCTCTCTCGATCAATATCTTTCATCTGATCAAACACCTATATATAGATTTGTCCAATTAACAGTGAACGGCCGTGATCAAGAGGTGGGTGGATGGATGGCCAAGATTGCACCGTGGAAATTTCTTTTTATTTAAATTAATTTCAGTAAAAATTCATTATAAACACTTCGGGTGTCCGAAAAATCTTCCGAAACTTTCCACAAACTTGTCGTGTCGTGTACTTTATTATCCAACTCTTAAATCGCTGATTTCACTTTATAAAAATTTCTAAAAATTTTCTCGAGCACCTTGACGTTTATCGAGATCGTTAAATAATTTATTGTACGATCTCCATTAAATTGGACACATTTTTTCGGGGCTCACAATTGTTATAAAGTAGAGAGAAGATGGAGAGAATAGTTGGGAGGAAGTAGAAGTGTTATCATTCAGTCTTATCTTTATATAGAGGTAGGGTTTACATTAAAGTACATAACTAATGAGTATTTACATGGACATCCACATAAATAATAATATTTATAACACTCCCCTTTGGATGTCCATTAATGAATGATGGTATTGGACGCGCTTATTGTTGCCTCATTAAAAACCTTGCAAGGTAACAAAAACCCAGTGAGACAAAAATAACTCTGGTCGAAGGACAAAAAGAGCACAACGCGCATATGTCCTAGGTAGCATGCTTCTAGATGCTCCTACTGATGAGAATCTCCCCCTAATTGTTGCAAGCCTCATTCATGTATGCGATAAGCTACATGTACCATGTATAGTAGTTTGATGTATCTATCACTGAAGTGAGACCATGTGTGCTTTGCATATAGGGGCTCATCACAAAATTTCATACCTGCAAAGTTAAAGCAATAATAACAAAGCTAGACGATTTTCAATAAGCCTTACCTCATATAATAAGGTTAGAAAACAATCCCATATGCTCAAAATCATACACAAAGTAATAGCTAAACAATATAAAGAAATTGACACATTTAACTTTGTAAAGTTTAAAACATTGAAAAATCATCATGGCATACCTAGCCATACACATCAATATCTTTATGTATTGATATGTCTCATATAAGCTCTTCAAGAGCTTTAAGTAATTCATAACTTTGCGAAAGTTAGAATATGTTGCAACATTATATTCATAATTCGAATTCGATAGTAGTCTCGTCATAGTACTCATTAAGGCAATTTAGATCTCGTTGACTAGAACGAAATGAGTACATATGAGCTAGCTTTAGACTCTTTGATTCCATGAGTTAGTTTCAGGCTCTTTCAACCTCTCATGAACTTGAATCATTCATGTATTTGAATCCCTTAAGGATTTGATAAGCAATAAACTTATTATGACACTTTTGTTTTGAGATTTTGCTTTTAGCAATATGTCTTTAAGATCTTCATAATATACAATGACAACATGCCATAGATCTCTTGTCAATATAACAACTATATGTAACACTATACTTATAGAAAATTGTCATTTGTATAAGGGAAGATATTCATAATCTCATGTCTCGATAAATAGACATTGTGTCATAGTGATTTATCTTCACTTTTGATAAATACCCTTTTGTACCATGTAGGGTTAAAGGTCCAAGTATTTCATCACGTTTCAATTATTCAATTTCATTGGAATTGCCTCTTTCAAATTTGGCCAATAATATACTTTGTCGATATCCATGGTGAAACGTGGTATAGCATCCATACAGCCCTTAAAGATTTTTGGTAGCTACCAAATTTAAATTATCACCGATGATCAACAATCATAGATCCCACACATTCTTATATGCATGCATTAGCTATAATAAGCTTATTGATATTGGGTACCCATGCCACTTCTGGGGCATACATTGTCACTTCTAAGACAATCATCTCTCATAGATGAGTCATGTAGCGAATGTGGATCTTTCTACTTATAATCTCGTGTCGAGCACTATAAGGCTTGTATGATCTTCCCTTTTTGGGAGTTTGAAACTTCAGACATGGTGGATATAATCCACACTAATTCACGCCGTTATTCAAATGACAGTAGTTTTTTCTCCCCCTAAAGGCGGGAAGACTGTCTTATTTTGACCATGCTCAAAAGATGCGTTCAAAAATCTATCACTTTCTTTGGAGTGAAGATGTTCATTGGTTGGTGGCAAACCCAAACCAAGTTTTAGGTCAAAAACGTTTTGTCCATTAGCATCAACCATATTGATTTATTATTGTATCACTAAGACATCATTTCATAATGGCGTACTTACACCCTTTGTATGTGTAGCCATATTAGGAGTTGTGATATTGTTTAATGACATTCTCTTCAGGAGAACCATGTCAATTGGATACACTTGCATCCTACAAATCAAATGGAGTCTACATTGTTTGTATCAATATGGTCAGTCTCAAGGACTTTAACCCAAGCAGATGCCTTTGCATTTAGCATATAATTTTGTCACTTTCTTTTATCAATTCACTAGTTTTGATATTTCTCAAAATCAAAATGAGACGGTGGATAAATATCTACAATAATTCATGTCGTTCTTCAGGAACAATCTTACTCCCCCTCATGGCAGGAGGATAGTCTCATTAAAGTGACAACTCGCAAATATGCGGTAAATAAATAATTTGCTTGTATATAAGGTTAGCAGTCATCAAAACTTGTAAGTGCTTCCATGCAACATGGTAGACAAAAGATGACGTAACTGATCATGCCAAAATAATGTATTTGGTTCAAGGAACTTCAGGTTCATGACATCATATGCCTTAGTTTACTGCAGAAAATTCGATACAGTATATATCCGATGGCATAAAGTCATCTCCAACCATATAGGAGACAATTAATGCAACAATATTTCAAATTTGGTAACATGATAGTAGCTCATTCAGAGCCATAGATCAAGACTTACAACTCTTGATATGGGTGTTACCTTAGCTTCAGTAAACATTAATTGTGAAATACTGATAATTGGAATGGACCAACTTCATTTTGAACTTCAAAGCTTCAGGTTTGAGGTTGACCCAGATTAAAGTTGTTCGATAAATTGTCCATATGCTCGAAACTTAAGGCTCGAGTCTGCACAATTAGAACTTCAGGTTCTAAGGTGGAGTGAACTTATGGTATAGTAATTAATGTAAGAAAACAATAAGAATGCTTTAAGTAAGCATAAAAAAAATGTATCAATCGACATATGAAAATTCAACTTCCAGTTCGAGTTGACATAAAGTCAAATAAAATATGAATGAATTATATGTGTAATCAAAGCTTCAGGTTCAAATATTTTTTCTATGAACTGCAAGTTCTAAGATTTCATAATTTGAACTTCGGGTTCAAATAAATTTGGTGCTCGAAACTTCAGGCTCGAGGTGACTAAAGTGAATCTTTAAGTTCACTTTTAACTCATTTATATTTTATACTCAAAGCTTCGGGTTTGAGTTTTACTGTTAGAACTTCAAGTTCTGCTATGAAATTTGAACTTCTGGTTCAAAAATATTACACTAAAAAATTATATGTTCGAGGTATAGGACTGCTGGTCTGTATGAGTAACAAAAAAAATACTTAATGAAAGAAAAGAAATTAATAGATAGCGAGAAAATAAATAAAATAATAATGGAAACTTCTGGTTCCAGTAATGAAGAGAATACACAGAACTTCTGATCTGGTTTCATGAAAATCTTCTATCTCTCTTCAAATTGCACAAGAAAGCAATATTGTCTTCTGGACAAATTCTCTTTATAAAAAAAATATATAGTCAAGAGGCTTCTGGCATTGACTTAGTCTTCATCCTCAAACTACAGCTTCTGGAGGTGGTTTGAACCCCATTATTGAAAAAAAAAATTAGAGGAACTTCAGGCCCTCTTATAATTGGGGATTAAGATGAGTTTATATATAACGTTGAGGATCTTCTGGCCCTCGTTAATTGCATAAGTTGTGAGGAACTCCATGTCATAATTTCTCATTGTATAATTCTAGAGGAACTTCTGGCCCTCGTTAAACTTTGAGAAATTTGGGGGTTCATACAATAATCGGATCAAGAAACGTAAGGATAACAAAATTCACAACAATAATAAATGTGAAAATTATTATATTAACTCGTAAGTTAAATGAGATCCATGTAGTCAAGAAAAACAAACTGACGTACCTGGATTTGAGGGATTGTTTGTGCAATCATGATATGATTAAGGTAACATAGTGACTGAATACATTGGTAAACAATCAATACGTCATATGTGAACACAGGTAACACAATAATTGGTATGTGGCTTAAACATCCAAAATTCACAGGCCAACGTAATAGAATTGTCCCTTCATACTCAACATCCGTGACATGCTCTAAAAACACAGATTCACATCAGCACATGAACAATTAATTTGATATTAAATTTGAAGGCATAAAACCCATGAAAGCAAGAGTTAGAGATCAGTTTTTAATCATGGACAAAATCGAATATTATAAAATTATAAAGATACAACAACATTGGTTAAAGCTTTCTCAATCGAAAGCTTTATATATATAGTTTGCATACCAACAATAATATTAGCAAATAAAAAAAAACAATTGTAATGGGCATAATTAAGTATAAGAAACAGTAGCCATCGATGCCCATGATTAATAGCTAGCGATGGTATGTAAAGGAAACATAGGTAATTATAAAAAGCTAATGAGGTATGGCGGAACCTCAGTAATCAAGGACGTTTCATTGAACATGAACGTTAACGGGTCATCATGGTATCATGTGTATCCAAGCAATTCGATAGACACACATATATATAAGATCTACGGGTATACTCATATACTAGATAAAGAAGAACATGTAGATGATAAACCCAATAAAACAAATCATATGTATCATGCACTGAGCTATCGTTATTGATAATCCGAAGGTTTGATCAAATTACGAGTTTGCG
The DNA here is from genome assembly GCA_024704745.1 of Rosa lucieae. Classification (NCBI taxonomy): domain Eukaryota; kingdom Viridiplantae; phylum Streptophyta; class Magnoliopsida; order Rosales; family Rosaceae; genus Rosa; species Rosa lucieae. Next base: position 82,961,710 of record CM045496.1, on the reverse strand, counting down.
ATAAATAAAATCAATATACAAGATAAAACTCATAGATCAAAGTTATTGGTCAAAGCAATAGAATTGCACCATTAACCCCATGGATCATCATAGAGTTAAATAAAAATAAAATAGAGCAAAGCGTGCTGATAACGTGTTATAAAGTAGAGAGAAGATGGAGAGAATAGTTGGGAGGAAGTAGAAGTGTTATCATTCAGTCTCATTAGCCTCTTTTATATAGAGGTAGGGTTTACATCAAAGTACATAACTAATGAGTATTTACATGGACATCCACATAAATAATAATATTTATAACAACAATATATATATATACACATATATACAGGCTGGTTCTGAAGACGACGTCCGCAACCCAGAAAAAGTGCAGACGTCCCTTTTTCGGCGTCGAGAAGGAGGCGATGGCTACGCTGCGGTTGTCAGACGAACCCTCTGGACATCCCAGACCAGTTTGCAGTCGGGTGGACTCGCCGGCTACCACTTTCCAGTCTACTTTGATTGGACTACCACTTTGTAGTCGACCACGTTGCCCAGACCTCCGACCTCGATCTCTTTGGCCTTCGTCTTCACTGCAAACTGGTCTAGGATGTCGTTGGCCTCCGTCCGGCAAGAGGCGCTCTGCCGTCAGAGCTTGATCGCGGAGAAATCCCGAACGTCCGTACTTTTTCTGGGTTGCGGACATCCTCTTCAGAACCTCTCTCTCTCTCTCTCTCTATATATATATATATATATACACACACACCACACACACCTACATTTCTGATAAACAAAAAGTTAGCAACATCTTTGAACTCGCCACGCTTGGTACCCTTTTGTTTCACTACTCTATTTGGTGTTATAAGTGACGTTGCGAGGATCCCAATATTATTCGTCACTATTAAAAAATGCTGATTGAGAATAAAAATTGCAGAGAATAATTCTCTATTTTCTCATCTATATTTAGTAGAATGTGTTACAATTATATACAAAGAAAAAAGAAAATTCTAGAGGCTGAGAATCAGCTATACAATCAGCCTATAATTACAACAAGATATGACAATATTAATTGCCAGATTTGTAACCTATCAATTACAATAAAATCCTAACAATTAGACTCATGTAATCAAGCTAATAAATCAATGATATTCATTGTGACTTTCAACACTCCCCCTCAAGTTGGAGCATGAATGTCTAGAATGCCCAACTTGTGTGAATGTGAATGGAAAAGCGTAGCACCTAGGGGTTTGGTAATTATGTCTGCAACATGTTGGGTAGATGGCGTATAGGCTGTTGCAATCACTCCCATTTGAATTCTTTCACGAACAACATGACAATCCATTTCAATGTGTTTAGTGCGCTCATGAAATACATATTTTTTGCTATATATAGAGCAGCTTGGTTGTCACAAACCAACCTTGCAGGTTTTGGATGATGTACCTGTAAATCTTGAAGAAGATATTTGAACCAAATGAGTTCACAAGTAGCAGAGGCCATAGAACGATACTTTGCTTCTGCTGATGAGCGAGATACAGCACTTTGTTTCTTGGATTTCCAAGAGATAAGAGAATCACCAAGGAAAACACAATAACCAGAAACTGATCTCCTTGTTGTGGGGCAACCACCCCAATCTGCATCACAATAGCCTTTTAGCTTTAAAGAATTTTGTGATGGAAACAATAAACCCTGACCTGGTGTGCCTTTTAGATATCTTAAAACTCGTAATGCTGCCTCAAAATGGGGTTTTCTAGGTTGATGCATGAATTGACTAAGGATATGAACTGAATATGTGATGTCGGGCCTTGTGACTGTGAGATAAATGAGATGACCAACCAACCTCCTATATCATGAAGGATCTTTGAGAATCTCTCCATCTGTTGTAGTCAATTTCAAGTTCTGCTCTATAGGAAATTTTGCTGAACGTGCACCAAGTAAACTAGCATCATCAAGAAGATCAAGAGTATATTTTCTTTGGGAGATAGCAATGCCTTTCTTCGAACGAGCAACTTCCGCACCAAGAAAATATTTCAAATTTCCAAGGTCTTTGATGCGAAAGTTGTTACGCAGGAAATTTTTGAGATTATGGATGGCAGATTCATCATTCCCTGTAATGATCATGTCGTCAACATAGAAGACCAGCTCTCATGGTCTCCAACTCCATTTGGAAAGCCGATCTAACCCGGGAAAAAGGCCGTGCGATTGCAGCTAAACACTCACCATCTTCATTTCTAATAACGGCCCCGATCCCACCATGACCAGTTCCTCCATGAAAAGCCCCATCCGTGTTCAGTTTTAATCTACCCCTCGGGAGAAGTTCCCATTTCACTTGCAGCCCAGACTTGTTCTTTCTAGACACTGAGTGTCCCTTATGGTAATCATCAAGAAGTTTGCTAGCCCAGCCTGCAACATTAAGAGGACAAAAAGAATTGCCCTTCTAAACAATACTATTTCATTCATGCCATAGGCCCATAACAGCATATAAAACAAATCCCATTTGTCTTTAGGAAGAGATTCACATGCATGCAAGATAATCATTTTTACAACTCCTAACTTGTTGCATCAATCGTCAAATAGCTGAGATTTTTAACATTCCAATATTGAGATTCAACGGTTTATCACAATCTCAACCCTATGGATCCTTAAAATAGACTAAATGTGTTGAAGTCTAATTAACCAAAAAAAATTACCAAAATTTAATATTAGTAATAAAGCGAGTAGCTGGTGAAAAATTGTAACAATAGGTATTGTGTTAGTTTTTAGGTAAAAGAAACGGGAAATATGTGACATTTTCTTGTCAATCAAGTATTTGACCTTTTTATTATGTTTTTTCATTAATCAAGCATTTGACCTTTTGAGTTTTGACTATTAAGGCCCCATTTGGATGGCAAGAAAACATGGTATAGAATGAGAATTTATTTCATTTTCCATTCAGTTGTGCCGTTTGGTTGTAATTAGAGATTAGAAAGGAAATAAAAAATGAGATCTGACTGGAAATTGACTCCCTTATAAAGTCTGAATAGAATTACTTAATCAGGAGTGGTATTCTATTTCCATTTTCCACTGTCAAAGACAAAATTATATTAACTATCCCTAAAAAAAATGTATATCCCCCACCAATATTCCTTATAAGTTGACGTCATACCTGTACTTTAATTAGTAAAATGGCGTTATTGAAAATTATAATTTTATATTTCATTCTTATGACTTACCAAACACTACAATAGGAATAGAAAATTAATTCCAGAATTTAATTTCCATTAATGTTTCAAACACCCACATGGAAATACCAAAACATATTCCATTCCATATCGGTCTGGAAAGGAAAATAATCATTTTTCTATTTTGACATTCCTACTAACCAAACGGGATAATCTGGTAAGAGTCAAATCAAAGCCAAAGTACAAGAAGAAGAACATGTACATTAAGAAGAACATGTACATTACTGGCTAAATTAAGAGAATTGAAATGGAGTTAATCAACACAAAAGTTAGATATACTTTAGGAACATATCATGGAGTCGGTTACAATAAGCTCCACAACTCAAGCTCCTAGTTTCTTGCATCACCAACACATGCATTCTCCATTCCACCACAAAAATCTGAAGAAGCGAGCATGTCATGTCACTCCCAGCTCTGGATTGTGCAATAAGTCTGCCATTTCTTCATCCCTCAACGACACATCCAAATGTCGCCGCCCCACCATCACTGGGTCGTACTCACCCTGAAAATTTTTAATAGCCGTCACAGCCTCAACAGTCTCAACACCATCATCCACCTCAATATCACGCCAATTCAACCTATCATTCCCGGTGTTTCTTAGCTTAAACTCATCCAACAGTGACTCGTCTAGCTTAAACTCTCTCTCCTCTTCCTCAGAACTGTCTATCTTCTTGATACGCACGAGAATCCTGAACACTGTGATGCCCACGTCAGGGTTGTCTGCCATGCGTGATGCATATGCTAATGTCTCACGGTCATCTGGTCCACCAATGAAAAATACGGCCACAATGTAAGAGAAGTTGGAGACACTTGGTCGACAAGGCAAGCCTTTGTCAACTAGTATTCCAATTGTACACTGAGAAAATTGTTGTAAATTAAGGTTCAATTGGCGTATGGGGCTAGTGGGAGCAGTGCCAACAATAGACTGGTGTTGGTTATCAGGGAATGAGATGATAATCAGAGGAGCGAGCTTTTCCCGAGCTAGACGAAAAATGGTCTCGTGCATGGATTTATAAGGAGCCACCATAGTATATGGATGAATTATCACTGGTCCTCTTGAGTTTTCTGAGTAATTCTCGAAGGCCCGCATCATTTGATGTGTAGGTGAATCCAACCGCCTAAATTTCGTTTTCTTCTTGTAAGGTGTCAATTGTGGTGCAGAACTGCCAATTAAATCAACTACGTGGACAATGTACATGCATATGGGGCTTGCTTCTGTTGGATTTGAAGCGTCTAAGAAGGTGATGATGCTGCAGGCACTTTCTTCATTGTGAACACAACAAAGAATCTGAAAAGTTCCGAGGTTATTTCGTTGTGATTGGATGTTTCTGACCTGTGAATCTTTGGTTGATCTTCGGAGTTGTTTTTGAGGAGTGTATGAGAATTGTACAATTGGTGTTACAGTCATTGTGATCACTAGTGCAGACAAGATCAGCTGAGTGAAAAATTGTTCATCTATAAACTGCAGACGATTGATATTAGGAACCCAAATTAATTTAGGAGAAACTGATGGGCACTCAAAAAGTCAATATGCACTCTTCCACACTTGTTTTATGAGTATTTTGGAGAAATTAAACATGAGCATTAGAGAGCACGTACAATGACTCTGTAATGGAATAATGCAAATCCCTTACCATAGTGGTGCAAGTATATATAGAAATGAAAGGGAGGAAAAAGAGAGAGAGAAAAGTCTATATCATTGCCTTCATGGTCATCCATTTATGATAAATCATAAGCTCTATTATACCCTTCATACTCATGATCATGCTGAGGATGAGACTATTTTTCAAGCTAATTTTGCAGCACAAGCCAGCCACGTACTGTAACTCCCACTATCTTTGTAACAAATAACACAAGAATAATAATCTGAAGTTTGGCAAACTTAGTCCAATCGTCAATCAAAAACACATTTACGCTGTTGCCAATAAGAAAAAAGAACACTGGCAGAAGAAGTTCTGAGACCAAGAATTCGGTCTTGGCTGTTAATGTTGCACCAAGTGGTGGTCCATCTGGTATGATTAAACCTAGAAGAAAAGGAGCCAATTGATATACTTGGCCTAGGGCGTCGGTGATAAAGGCCATGACTAGAACCCCAAGAAGTATCGGAACTATATAGATTTCCTTTACTTCTTCTCCTTCAGGTGTTTTCTTCACAATCAACAGCATAACTGCATAAGTGGGCGTATGATATAGATTGTGAAGAGTAACAACCCCAACGTGGAAAGCAATACTGGATATCCTTTGGTTGAAACAATCACATTAAGTATAATGAGGAACCATAATGCGGCATCATTAAGCATTGCAGAGGACATGGCTAGTTGGCCCAACTCTGAAGTCATAAGATTAAGTTCATACAATGCCTCAGTTATGACTGGAAAAAAACACATAGACCAAGCTAATATATTCAACAATAGTGTGAGAAAGTTTGGTGCAGTGAAGCTGCCATGAACTCGGGTTATAGGGTAAATGAGGATGACAGAAGGAAAAAGAAACGATCCACCAATCTTCCATGAACATTTTGCTGTCGTCTTGATCAGGTGTGGATCAAACTTTACTGAAATTAGGAATATGGAGTATATTGCGCCAATCACAGATATTATTTTGAACACTGGAATTTGTTCATCAGCTATTCCGTATAGCTAGGTTGTTTCTGAATACCTGCTTGTTCCGCCCAATCAATGATGGCCCTAAGATAATGCCACCCTAAAGAAAGAACAAAAAGCAAAAGATTAAGGGTTTTCATTTGTTCAAACATAAAATGAGACATGCATGACACCCAACAAGAAATTTCAAAATTATAATTTATAGGTATATTTGTATGTGGTTTTTTGAGAATTGTCATTGGCACCAAGAGGAAAGGCAAATGTATGATTCTACATTTTCACACTCCCTCACATTCAATATTATATGACACAAGAATCTCTCCATAAGAAATATAGGCCAGTATTTAACCCTACACCAATAGCAATTAATGAGATGCATATTCTCATACACCAGACAAGGATTAGCCAGCAATATGAACTCTCCCTCAACCCTAGGCTAGACAAACAATACTGCCCCTCCTCTAGAAGCCGTAAAAGAAACGAGTGTACCGGATCCACTCCTATGATACACCTACACCTACATTGATGTCATATTGGAAGTAGAATAATGATACGTGCACTACCTTCCTAAATCCCATCAAACCCATCTAATGTTAAAGGAGGAAAACGAAAAGTGACTAGTAGACGCGAAACGGGTTTCCGGAGTCCAATCGGGACGTACCTTACCTTTCCGGAAAGGGAATCGTGCCAGAAATCAAACTCGTCGCTTTGCCACGACCTGTGACCTTTTTCGGACTTTCGGGGTCATTTAGGGCCTCAAAACTGCATTTTTCTATTTTTCGGTATTTTGGTTTTCCTAATTATTTTCGGGTTGTTTTCGTTTTTACCCATGGGCTTTAGGGTTTCATTGTTAGTCGCCCTAGGGTTTATTTTCTTATAAATAAGCCGCCTTAAGGCTGCAGAATGGATCTTTTCATCTTTTATCAATAAAATTGAGATTATTCTCTTTTATCTCTGGTGGACTCCAGAATCCTTTGCTTAGGTTTATTGCTGGTAAACCTAGATATCATTCCGTCTGCGTCATAATGTGCTATAGTAGTATTAATCTAGCATTCGTTCATGATAAAAATTAGGAGACACATACCAGGATATTGCAGACCACTTTAGTTTGTCCCAGAGGCTTTAAAAAATAATAAAGCAGTCGGGAGGTAAGAACGACTAGGATGATTTGGGCCATTAGACGAGAAAATGCAGAATCCAAGGGATTTTGACCAAACCAAATGCCTTTGGTTTTGGAGGAATAACACAGGTATGAGATTTCCCCCATTTCTATTCATTGGAGATTCATAGATATATCATATGTAGCCTCATGATCATTCCATGAACCCTCAAAATAAAAGCGCTAAATTTTCTTTTTGATTTAGTTAATTCCAATACTACTGTATCAAATATCAATAAGACCAAACCAAGTTGGAAGCTCTAGGATGGGGATGCATGAGATTATAAGGTGAAAAGTGGTTCTTCTAGGGTTTCTCCTATTAGGTACTTTGAAACTAAAAGTTGTACGAGAAAGATACTAAATGTGAATGTTTCGTTTTTTTTTTTTTTTTTTTTTGAAATGGTTGATGTTTCAATTTTGGTATATGAGTGGAATTGAACACTTGAGAAGTTGGTTAAGTTGTTAGAACTGATTTGTATAAGTTTATAGTTAGAGATGGCTTGAAGTCAGCTAATCAATAGACAGTGATCAAAGACATATGAGCTAATCTTACCTAATTATTAAGTAAAAACAAAAACAGACAAACAACCGTAGGCACTATAGATATTTCTTCAACAATCCTTCTAGGACAGAAACTAAGTGCCCCGATTAATTGACCAAATATTGATTTTCAACTTTGACAAGTTTTTCTAAAATGATTTTTAAAAATAAATATATAAGATATAGATCGTTGAATTATTTAAATTGATCGGGTGAGAGTGTACTCATTCTTTTCTGAAGAAAAAAAGAAAAAAGGGGACTCATCTTTAGCTAAACAAGTCTCGTGACAATGATTAGTTGAACTTAAAACTACTTGGAAAGTGCTCGTTGTTGAAAGGAAATTGACTTTTGTGTGCCTAATCAAACTAAGATTAGTTCCATGATTAATGTAATAGGAGAGAAGGTTCTAGAATTCCTATTCCTGTTTGGAATAGTTTTCCTTGTATCATTAGAACATGTACTTTGTAATCCCTATATATAGGGATCCTATTCTCAATAATGAAACATACAATTCTCTCATCAATCTCTCTCAAATCTCTCATTCTTAAACACGTTATCAGCACGAGCCCTAACCACAACAATCAAACCCTCCACCATGAACTTTGCTTGCACCTAGCCCGCGCTAGCCATACCTCCGTCTCACCCACCGTGCGTCCGCTGCCTCCTGTAGCTCCACATAGCAGTTCACTGCCCCTACAACACCTCTCAGACAGTCACACATCCCAGCTGCACCTGCAGCCTTCTCGGCCAGCAAAATAACCAACCGACCACCTCCTCATGGCCAAACCTCACCACCGCACGCATCCTCCAAGTCAAGCACCACCGAGCTACATAAGATCCTCTACAACCTGACCTACATCGTCCCCAAAACTTCAACAATTCAAGTTTAAAGGTTTCATGCTTCGAATCAACAAGTAAGTTTTAAATTAAAGTTCTTGCTTTCTGAAATTTAAATTTCTTCTTCTCTTTCTCGAGGACTTGCAACATCCCTTCTTCTACATCCCACCCTTCTATAACGTGGGTTTGATTTTCTAAAAAGTGGAATCGTGGGGATTCACGCTATACGAACTAAGAGCGTTCGTAAACCACAAACTAAGAGTGTTCGTGAGCATCGAAATATTACGGACTAAGAATGTTCGTAAGCTTCGGACTAAGAACGTCCGTAAGCATCAATTTATGACCACATAAACATCATTGTTTCGGTTTAATCCAAATATTCTTGGAAATCGATTTCTTGGTAGCATAGCTCGGAAATCTCATTATTATTAGTTTTCGTGAAAGCATTGACTCCGAAACGAACTTGTTCTTGTTTCATCTTTCAGGATGTCAAAAACGAACAAACTCGATTTTGTTCCATTAGATTATGCAGGCAAAAGGTCTTTAATGTTGACATCATGATCCACCTTATTGCCCAAGATTTGTTGCATACAATCCAAGAGTTTTGTTCTAATGAAACAGCTCCAGACCCTCAAACTGAGATCGATAACTCCAAGGCACTTTCCCTAATTACACATCACATGGATAATGACCTTCATTTTGAGTACATGAATGAGGATAGCGCTATAAGGCTTTGGCAAGCGCTTCGTGAAAGTTATGGCAATGTTTGTGACTCCATCCTTCCGAATTTAGAAGCAGAATGGAATAATCTTCACTTCTCTGAATTTGATACAGTCATGCAATTTTATTTGGAAGCTCTCTGCATCAAAGAAATGATGCGTCTTTGTGGCAAGACGATCACAGAAGACCAATTGATTGAGAAAACCCTCAATACCTTCCTTGTCTATGCTATGAGGTTTTCTGATTTATTCCAGACTCATGTAAATGCAAGAAGGATCACAAGTTTTCAACAGCTTATTGAAGCTATGACCACTGCTGAAAGACATGGCAACGAGCTTATGAAAAAAAGAAATTGATAGGCTTCAAGATAGCCATCAAGAGTATCGTCCTATGGCTAGAGAAAGTCACCATCGATGTCATGATTTGATGTGCTCATATTGTCATATATTTCTATGCCTCTTAATCTTGGTTTTTATGTTTAGTTCTTCTTATTTATGATTCATTTACATCTTTTAGTGTTTTTGTAGGTTTGTTCCATAGAAAGAAGAAGAAAAAAAGCTAAAATGAGCTAAGTAGGATTGAAAGGCGATATGCAATCTCAAGTCCCAGAATATGTTTGTGTAGAACATTCAACTTCGCTGAATTACTGGATAATACTCGGATCAAATCAGACAATGAGCCTTATATGCATGGAAAGCTACAGATGTCTACTTTTTGTAAAATTTTACAAATCTCAATTTAAATACTTATAGAGAAAGTTATGTTTATTTGAGTGAAGATAGGTCGGACAGGAAATCTGTTCGGGAATTTACAACCATTCGTAAAGAACTCATGTTCCGTGGCACAACATCATCAATCCTAATGTTTCAAGGAAGTTAATTCAGATGAGGATTAAATGAGGAACTTATTGCTACTTCTACAAGAGATATTTCAAGGTTTTCCCATTCCAAATGAAGAAATGAATCTAAACCCAAGTTTTACAAGGAAACATGAAGCCAAAGAAGAGCATAAATCTTCCCTATATAAGGGAGCACAAATTTTACATGAGGGAGAGTCTCGGGAGCACAATATAGACGCCTAAGGAGCGGAGACTACTCATCCTTCTTCCCTTTCTTTTCCCTTCCATTCTTTTTATGTTTTTTCCTATATTTTACTTAGTTATCTTTTGCTAAACCTTTTTCTAAGGTTAGGATGATGCCCTAGCATGATTGTTTATATACTTTGATGTTTTATTGATGGATTTATAGTTTCTTTATGATGAATTCTTAGTGATCACTATTTGAATTGATGATGATTGATCACTTTAGGGCTTTGCATCTAGTAATTAGAAGATGAATTTGAGGCGTACCTGCAATATAATTCAAATTAGCTTCTTGTGATTAAGAGTTGTGAATTACATTATTGTCATACCTGAAGTAATGGTTTGCATGATTCTCTTGTTTTCTAGAATGTAATGAGTTCTATGTGTTAAATTTATGTCGTACTTGGATAAACTGCATGTTAGGATATACGACATCTGCCGTACCTGGAGAGAATCATACACTTAAGGAAAACTATGGTCTAAGTGCTGTACTGGACTTAGATACTGGAATTGTCATCAAAAGAAACAAAAGAATCTGTTAATTGCATCGAAACATAAATAGGATTGTTAGTGGTTGATTCTGAAACCCTAGGTTTTATCATCTTTGCTTTTCAACTTATAAACTTTATATTGTTTATTTGTTTGTTTCACATTATTTCTTTATTCAAAAAAAATCTAAAAACAATACTTTCTTTATCTTAATTGTTCATTGTGTTTTTGTGATTTTGTGTTTGGATTAATTGAGTTAGGGTTTAAATTGATTATCAATCCTCAGTTGGAACGACCTCGTACTTGCACACTATACTAACGACGATTCGCGCGCTTGCGAGTTTTAATTAAAATTTCACAACATGATTCATACGATTGAAATGCTCATGAAGGTAATCACCCAAGGTGACAATCACACAACTGTAGGAGGCGTGACTTTGAGGGACGAAGGGTTGGAAACCATGGAGCCAACATTGGCCATGGTCATCAGTTTCCAATGCCACTGATCCTAGGGACCATGCACATTGTGCCAATGCGCCTCAATCAAGGGAGAATCCTCTTCATGGTGTCTATTTCTGATATATAACGTCTGATCAATGGACCTGAATTTGCAATGTACCTAAGAAGGTAGCTGATTACACGCATTTATATACGTGTAATTATATCTAAAACACAAGAATTAAGCTAATCCTCATGTCAATTATTATGTAATTAATCCACTTTTATTTATTTTGTAGGAAATAAGCGGAGTTATGGAAATTGTGAGAAAATGGTGCGAATTGAAGCAAATTGAATTTTCGACAAAAAGATGAAAGTCAACCTCGAGTCAACATATTGAAATGAGAGAAAATGAGACAAGGAAGAAATTGGAAGCAAAATTAATCTAATTACACGTTGGTTTATAATGAAAAAATGGGTGGTAGCTTAATTATTAATTGGGAAAAATTCACCAACGGTATTTGGACACTTTGGTGACTTTCAGAATGATACCTGAACTTACAAAGTTATCAAGGAGATACCGGGACTCATTTTTTCATATCAACGTCGTACCTACGACCAGTTACAGTCACGAAGCCGTTAAATTTTGCACGTGCGATGCACGTGAGTCACTTAATGAAGATAAAAAAGACCGATTTACCCTAAAAATTTTTTGGAAAAATTCACCAACGGTGTCTGGACACTTAGGGGACTTTCAAAATGATACCTGAACTTACAAAATTATCAATGTGATACCTGGACTCATTTTTTCATATCAACGTCGTACCTACGACCAATTTCCGTCACAGAGCCGTTAAATTTTGCATGTGAGTAACTTGATGAAGTCAAAAAGACCGATTTACCCTCAAAAGTTTTTCTTTTCTTTCTTTCTTTATTCTTCTTCTTTCTTTCTTTCTTTCTTTCTTTATTTCTTCTTCTTCTTTTTTGTTTTCTTCTTCCCCTGATTTGAATCGTGAAGATTCAAATCATCTTGCTCGGCCGATTCCCACCGCCGATCGCCGATCAAAAACCGCTGTTGCGTCTCAATCCACCTTCATGCACCATAGATGCTTCTGGTTCCTCCCATTTCAAATCTTACAGCAAATTGAAATTGTGCATTGAGGCTTCACCACTCACTCTGAATTCATCCCCACCGCTGACGACTTAGCCACCACCACTCTCGTTCTCTCCTCCGACCCCCTTTTATACACCATTGATCAGAAACTCAGACCCCGCTTGCCCTCCACTTTCAAATCACAGCTCCAATCCCACCCCGCCATCCTTTTCATTGTTCCCAACATGCAACACCACCTCCACACCATCCTACCTGCAACTTCACCGGTCTAGTCGACAACTTCGGCCTCTAGCCCAACTTCGATCAGAGGCAATTGTAGGCAGACAAAGATTAACAGTAACTTCGGCCTCCACACCATCCTCACTTGCAGAAAATTCGAGCTGTTCTGATTCACCAGCTCCGCCACTTCGCTGCTGCCCACCATTGCTCCTCGCCGATTAGCAAACAAAGAACTCAGAGCCTCCACCATCGAGAAATGGAGGTTCGCGTTCTGCTTGTCCTGCGCGGCGGATATCAGTACCGTCGGAAAAGATGTTGTCTGAACAGAAATTAAGTTCGGGTTCCACGACGGCAGCTCGTCGATTACGGCCTTGGCTTTCTTGATGAGCCAATCGACTGCCATGCTGGGCTGGTCGTATCTGAGCCGGTCTTGCAAGTCGTAGAATTGAATGGCTGTGTGAGTGGCGAGCCGGACGCGGTGGTCCCTTGGGCCTTTGGTGGTACAGACCTTGCTGTGGCGGTCCTTCCGGCCGGTGGCCTTTAGAATGTGGCCTCGAGCCTCCACGATTTCGCTAGCGGTGGAGGAAGAAGCAGTCCTTATCCCCAAACCAAATCAAGAAGCAGCGGAGGACGACGTCATTGAGCGGTGGTGGAGGTTGTTATGGCTCTCCCCCATTTTTCTTCCTGCATATTCGATGGTGGGTTCTCCGAAAGCGGTGGTGTTGGTAAGGAGAGAAGGAGAGAATAAAGAATCCGAAAAAGAAGAAGAAGAAGAATAAAGAAAGAAAAGAAAAGGAAAAAAAAAATTGAGGGTAAATCAGTCGTTTGTCTGCATTAAGTGACTCACGTGCATCGCAAGTGCAAAATTTAATGGCTCCGTGACGGAAATTGGTTGTAGGTACGACGTTGATATGAAAAAATGAGTCCAGGTATCACATTGATAACTTTGTAAGTTCAGGTATCATTCTGAAAGTCCCCTAAGTGTCCAGACACCGTTGGTGAATTTTTCCAAAAATTTTTTAGGGTAAATCTGTCTTTTTATCTTCATTAAGTGACTCACGTGCATCGCACATGCAAAATTTAAAGGCTCCGTGACGGTAACTGTTCGTAGGTACGACGTTGATATGAAAAAATGAGTTCAGGTATTACATTGATAACTTTGTAAGTTCAGGTATCATTCTGAAAGTCCCCTAAGTGTCCAGACACCGTTGGTGAATTTTTCCCTTATTAATTAAACCAAAAATTGGTTTGATTACAAATGGAGCTGTGCATGTTCCTTTTGGTTTAATTAAGTTACATAGTCGCACCATCTTTTAGTCATTCTCTTTTGCCACACACGACTCAATCCATTCTTTCCTTTGCCTCTCTCCCTCTCTTAAGCTGCCACGTGACCACATCTTATCTCATCCTCTCTTCTTTCGACCTCAAGACCCTAGCCACTAATATAAAGAGAAACATTCAGCTACCGTCCCCAAATTATTTTGCCAAGGCCAATTTGATACCCGAACTCTCAAAAGTATCAATGTGATACCCAAAAACCTAAATTAGTATCAACGTGATACTTCCGTCAAAAATTTCTGACTGCGCCTTCTGTTTGCTGACGTGGCAAGCACATGGGTCCCAAAAAAAATTGAAATGACCAATTTACCCTTCTTTTTTTTATAGAAAAATTCATTTACCATCCCCAAACTATTTTGCCAAAGCCAATTTGATACCCAAACTCTCAAAAGTATCAATGTGATACCCCAATACCTAAATTGGATCAACGTGATACTTCCGTCCAAAATTCTGACGGCGCTATCTGTTTGCTGAAGTGGCAAGCACGTGGGTCCCAAAAAAAAAGTGAAATGACCAATTTACCCTTTTTTTTTGTTAATTCATTTTTTTCCTTTTCTTTTCATTTCTTTTTCTTCCTTCTTCTTCTTCGTTCTTCTTCTTTTGGGATTTTCTTCTTCTTCTTCTTAGGGTTTCGCAGCGCCAAGCAGCTTGGGGCTGAAGCTTCGAATCGAACCCGATACCGGTCGAAGAACCTGCTAGTGTTGAGATGATCAACGACCCGTCGGCGTAAATTAGAGCGGCCGAGTTGTTGAGCGAGAGGAGGCGTTCAGCCGGAAGGTACCGTGAGAGAGTGGCCGTCGAGCATGGTAGCGATCTTGACGCCGAACGGGAGGTACTTGAGTGATCAGACAGGGAAAGCGATGGGAGGTGGTGGTTAATCCACAGGAGTGCGAGGGAGATGGATTTGTAGCAGGAATTGAAGAGGATCTCGGTGGCGTTAGTGATTGTTTGGGCGGAGGAGAAGGAGAGGAGAGAGAGAGAGGAGGAGAGAGAAGAAGAAGAAGAAGAATAGCTAAAATGGCTTCCCTAGAACTGGACAGCCTTCCCTTCAGAGACCGTACGTACTCCGCCTCGACGACCACTCTCTCACGGTACCTTCCAGCTGAACGCCTCGTCTCGCTCAACAACTCGGCGGCCCCAATTTACGCCGACGAGTCGTTGATCATCCCAGCACCAGCAGGTTCTTCGACCGGTATCGGGTTCGATTGGGAGCTTCAGCCCCAAGCTGCTTGGTGCCGCGAAACCTTAAGAAGAAGAAGAAGAAAATCCCAGAAGAAGAAGGAAGAAAAAGAAATGAAAAGAAAAGGAAAAAAATGAATTAACAAAAAAAAAGAGGGTAAATTGGTCATTTCACTTTTTTTGGGACCCACGTGCTTGCCACGTCAGCAAACAATCGGCGCCGTCAGAATTTTGGACGGAAGTATCACGTTGATACCAATTTAGGTATTTGGGTATCACATTGATACTTTTGAGAGTTCGGGTATCAAATTGGCTTTGGCAAAATAGTTTGGGGATGGTAGATGAATTTTTCTATAAAAAGGAAGAAGGGTAAATTGGTCATTTCACTTTTTTTGGGACCCATGTGCTTGCCACGTCAGCAAACAGACGGCGCCGTCAGAAATTTTGGACGGAAGTTTCACGTTGATACCAATTTAGGTCTTTGGGTATCACATTGATACTTTTGAGAGTTCGGGTATCAAATTGGCCTTGGCAAAATAGTTTGGGGACGGTAGCTGAATTTTTCTCCGATATAAATGATTCTCGCTCTCCGAAACAGAGACGTAGACCCTATTACTCGACTCTCAACCCCATTTCAGCCGCACCCCCCATTATTTTTCTTCTCCTCTCTAACACCGAAACCACCCACCTCCAATTCTTCTCATTTTTTTTTCTTCCCTCACCAATTTCCTCTCCTCACCAAGATTCACACTTCCTCACCAAGATCCACCTCACCAAGATTCACATTTCCTCACCAAGATCTACCTCACTAAGATTTCATCTTCACATAAATTCCACAAATTTCAAAGGGGAAGCGTAAGCAAGAACTTCATCACTATTAAATTTGGGTAAAAGTGGGGAGCCATAAATCAAGGCTAGCCAAAATTGCTTTATAGCAATTTGTGGCTTGTTCTTTTTACTCCTACTTCTCTTCACTTTGTTCCTCTTTAAATTATGTATATTGATGTTTATTTAATGATGGGTAGTGAGTAGATTTGTTGTTGGGGGCAAGGGTTGTGTTCCCCAGTCCAAATCTTGTGTAAAAGATGCTTATTTTAATGTAATGATGCAATGTTCATATGATGGATGCTTATATCTATTTTTGTTGGGTTAAAATGCATGTCTAGGAGACTAGTTAACTCTAGGGTGCGTATTTTGAGCATATCTAGGATAGAGTTAGAGGCTTGACCCCCTCTAATTCCTAAGTTAGAAACCTTCAATTTCGTATTCGAGGGGTTATAAGCATGGTGATTTACACCCGTTGCGTGAATGCGCCGGCGGGTCGCTTAGTAGTCTAATTCCTCGATCTTTAGGCCTCTTGATGTGAATTAGAGACCCTTGAATCGGCTCTAATTCATGCCAAGTGAGTTCCTACGACCCTTGAACTAGAGTAGGAATACCATGAAAGGGAATTTCGGTCCATGAGCCTTGAACCACCTTGGATACGACTACCGCCAAAGTAGAAAATTTGCATCTACATTAGATTAGATTAGATTCCGATACATGAGATTTGGGTGAAGGAATCTCCCTAGCACCCGACATTATCATTATATTGTTCACACTTTTCTAGTTTAATTTCCTTGCATTTTTATTAATCGTTTTGCATTTTATTACTTTTTGTTAAGTTCAAATCAACTCTCAAATATTAAATCAATTGACTCATTTGTGTATACCCATCTTGAGGCTACAAGTTAGTGGCTTTGAATAGGCTTGGTGTGAGCTAAGCCGAGCATTGCCAAGGCTTGGTGCCTTGATTGTTTATAATTTTTATTTTACTTTTTATTTTTCTTGTGTGCTTTTAGTATCCTCCCGCCAATTATCTTGGTTAGGTCCAACACCTAATTCCCGAGGTACGATAAACTAAGGTCCAAATACTTCCTTTACTTGACAACGATTTGTACGCTTGCGAGAGCATATGCATCAAGTCAGTAGCCGCATCATGGTGATCAAGACATCGAGTTCAAAAAGACCTTAAATCTGGCAATGAAGATAGAATTTCATAGATTTTTATGTGTCTTTTATTTTTCCAAGAATTATGTAATGGCAATTATGTCTTAATCAATAAAATGACTTATTCTATTAACTCTTTCTCACTAGGCTCATCCAAGAATAATTGTGATGTCTAGGAAAGGTTTGAACTGAGAGAACGGTTTTAAAAGTGAGCAAAGCTCCACCAAAATCTCGCCTTACCTTACCTGGTCACAACCAAATTGGAGTTTCCAAACGGATTGAGTGACTACAATTTGTCTAAAGTTTGACTTTTATTTTGGATTAGATTTTGGTCAAGAAACTTTGATGTAATCATTTGATGTAATCATTGGCTATTATTAATAAAGTGTCAATTTATTTTATCTCATGTCTTGGACATATTTTTTTAACGTTATTACTTCAAAGATATAAGTGCTAATGGCTTTCATGTGGAAACACATTGTGAGAATGGACAAGAGTTCCTTTGCATCACCTCTAATGACTACGAACATAAAAAAGTCTTAGAGAAACTAATTATGTGTCAATCTAGCGGGTTGTATGCAACCACTATTCGAATCATTGAATCCAACCATGTCATCGACTTATGGGATTCTGACACATATGGGTTTTGACATGACCATTTGGGACATTCAGGTTGGGATATGATGATCCGTATATTAAAGACTTCACACGGACATCCATTCTTTAGAGAAAAAAAAAAGTAAAAATCGAATTTTGGACCAAGAAGGAGCCCCTGAGCCTCACGACGCAGTCCCCCTACAAAACCGGCCATCCCAGGCCGGGCGCCACCGTCCCCCTGCGGCCCAAGAGTGGCTTTGACGCCACCTATGCTCCCTTGACTCCAATTTCTACTTTTAAAGTCAATTGTGACTTCATGGCTCAACCAAAATCCTCATTGATTGCTTCTAAAGCCCATCATTCATTTTGCAAAGCCTGCTCTTTAGAAAAATTAGGATCGAGACCATCCTATGCAAAGGACACTAAAGAAAATATACCATTCTTGCAACAAATCCAATGTGATATTTGTGGACCTATTCAACCACATTGCAGACCATTTAAATATTTTATGATGTTGGTTGATGCATTCACAAGCTGGTCACATGTCATGCTTGTGTATGTCCACTAGGAACTCTGCATTTGCTAAATTCCTAGCTCAAATTATTAAGTTAAGGGCTCACCACCCTGATCATCCTATTAAGTCTATAAAACTAGACAATTGGGATTGAAGTTGAACATCCAGTTCCTCATGTTCACACCCAAAATGGTCTCGCAGAAACCGCCATTAAAAGACTACAGATGGTTGCTAGAGCATTGGTAATATGCACCAATCTCCCTATCTATGCTTGGGGCTATGCAATATTGCATGCAGCTGTACTTATTCGTCTGAGACCCACTGCCACTCTACCCTTTTCTGCATCCCAGATGGTGACTGAGTATGAGCCTAATGTCTCACACTTATGCATATTTGGGTGTGTAGTTTATGTGCCAATTGCGCCGCCACAACACACCAAAATGGGTCCTCAAAGATGATTAGGCATTAATGTTGGATATAACTCTCCAACTATTGTCTGCTACATAGAACTCTTAACATGCGATCTCTTTACAGTTAGATTTGAGGATTGTCACTTTGATGAGATAGTCTTCCCGTAGTTAGAGGGAGATAATAACATAAATGTTCAACAGGAATGATAGGAATTGTGGTGGTCTGTCCCCACTTTGTCTCATCTTGATCCCCGAACCGCACAGTCCGAAATTAAAGTGCGGAGAATTCTCGATCTTCAGAACATAGCAGAATCGATGCCTGATGCGTTTTCTGATATCGCTAAAGTGACGAGATCACACATACCTGCTGCAAACGTGCCTGCAAGGATTGAAAGTCCCTAAAAATAGAGGACATGGCGCTATCTCTAGTGTCATTGGGAACGGCACCGCCGCCCATAATGACGCAGTGGCTCAGGCTGGGCACCCTACAAGGAAGCGCGGGAGGCCCAAAGGTTCGATAGATTCTCACCCAAGAAAGAAAACGAGTTTGGCACGAAATAATCCATTAATCATCGATGTAAGTAATCCATCTCATGAGAATATTCCGGATTATGGTTATGTCCAAGAGACATCATTGGGGGACGCTCCAATGTCAGAACCAATTCCAGATAATAGGGAGATCTCCATGAATTACACTAGTGTACATGAGATGATGAATAGAAATTCTATTGCTATTGATTATGCATTTGCATATCAT
The DNA here is from genome assembly GCA_024704745.1 of Rosa lucieae. NCBI lineage: Eukaryota > Viridiplantae > Streptophyta > Magnoliopsida > Rosales > Rosaceae > Rosa > Rosa lucieae. Next base: position 82,942,535 of record CM045496.1, on the reverse strand, counting down.
GTTGCAAAATGAATTATAGAATATGATGATATCGAACCTCACTCTGTTGAAAAATTTCAACAAAGAGCGGATTGGCCTAAATGACAAGATGTGATCCAGGCTTAATTTGATTCACTAGCAAAGAGACAGGTATTTGGACCTATAACGCAGACACCCTCAGATGTAAAGCATGTTGGCCATAAATCGGTCCTTGTTAGAAAGCATAATGAGAAAAATACGATGGTTAGATATAAAGCCCGCCTCGTGGCGCAAGGTTTCTCACAACGCCCTAGAATCAACTACGAGGAGACATATTCTCCCATAATGGACGTTATAACGTTCTACTACCTTGTTAGTTTGGTAGTTTCCGAAAAACTTGACATGCAGTTTATGGATGTAATTAGACCATATCTCTATGAGCATCTAGATTCAAAGAGAGAGAGAGATATATATATATATATATATATTTATTTATTTATGAAGGTTCCAGATGGACTTCAATTACCCAAATCAAGTGGCTCTAAACCAGGGAGCGCGTTTTCAATAAGATTAAAACACTCACTATATGGATTAAAACAATCCGGACGGATGTGGTATAACCGTCTAAGTGACCATTTGATTAGGAAGGGATATATTAACAATGAAATATGCCCATGAGTGTTCATTAGAAGAACAAGTTCTGGATTTGCAATTGTAGCAATTTATGTCGATGACATGAACCTAGTTGGAACTCTAGATGAGTTAAAGGAAACTGCTAAATATTTGAAATCCGAATTTGAGATGAAAGATCTTGGGAAAACACGGTTTTGTCTCAGTTTAGAACTCGAGCATTGTAGTGATGGGATTTTGATCCATTAGTCTGCATATACTCAGAAAATTCTAAGGCGCTTTAATGAAGATAAAGCAAAGTCTGTGAGTACTCCCATGATTGGCCGTAGTCTTGAGCCCGGAAAAGATCCGCTTCGCCCAAAGGATGAGGACGAAGAGTTATTAGAGGCCGAAGTGCCCTATTTAAGTGCAATAGGCGCATTATTGTACTTAGCTCAATGCACAAGACCAGACATCTCATTGGTAGTGAACTTGTTAGCTCGACATAGTCCTGCGCCAACACGCTGCCATTAGATTGGTGTAAAGACAATCATTCTATACTTAAGATTTACGATTGATATGGGCCTATTTTATCCCTACAGAGAGAAAAGGAATGACGAAAAATTGGGATCGGACCCCATAAGGCAAGTTGCCGCAGGTGCCGTTGCAGTCCATGGTGGTCGGCGCCCTCCTCCTCTCCTCCATCAAAATGACAATGATGTTTTGATGGGTTTTGCTGATGCAGGGTACCTCTCTAACCCTCACAAAGGTCGCTCCCAAACGGGTTATGTCTTTACCATGGGAAGCACTAAGATATCTTGGAGGTCTACGAAACAGACTCTTGTTGCTACTTCCACAAATCATGCAGAGATTATTGCTCTACATGAAGTCGTGCGCGAATGTACATGGCTAAGGTCTATAATTAGATATATTTGAGGAAGTAGTGGTTTGAAGTCTACCACATATGAACCTACATGCATTTATGAGGATACTGTCGCTTGTATTGAGCAAATGAAGTTAGGTTTCATCAAGGGTGACAACACCAAGCATATATCGCCTAAGTTCTTTTATAATCAGCAACAACAATCGCTTCTAAAGATTGAAGTGAATCAAATCCTATCAAAGGATAATGTAGCGGACTTATTCACTAAGTCGTTACCTAAATCCACATTCGAGAAACATGTGAAGAGCATCGGATTGAGAAAGTTATCCGAACTCCCATGATTGTAGTAATTTGGGGGAGATATCGACACCAGGAGGAGGTATGATGTCTACATGTTCGATCTCGAAGAGTGAAGGACGTGTTGCACTCTTTTTCTCCTCCTCGAGCTTGTTTTTCCCCCACAGGGTTTTTCATTCGAGCAAGGTTTTTAATGAGGCAATGGATGAAGCGTCACCACCAAGTTTAAGCGGCACAAGGGGGAGTGTTGAAGGAAATTGACTTTTGTGTGCCTAATCAAACTAGGATTAGTTCCATGATTGTAATAGGAGAGAAGATTCTAGAATTCTTATTCCTGTTCAGAATAGTTTTCCTTGTATCATTAGAACATGTACTTTTAATCCCTATATATAGGGCTCCTATTCTCAATAATAAAATATAAAATTCTCTCATCAATCTTTCTCAAATCTCTCATTCTTAAACACTCGTGGAAAATTGCAGACTTAGATGTGTTAAAGTTAATGCTTAGTTCCTTGACCTAATCGAGTTAGTTTTTAACTTTTTTTTTTTTTTTTTTATCAAAGAAGAACTTCATTAATAATGAAACTGCTTACAACGAGTTTTAGGCGACATCTCTGAATCAGAAATTGCCTCTAGACTTCACACTGGAACTCTATACTGACTGACTCTAAACTTGCACTACAACTGTATGTCAAAGACAAAAGCGCAGGAGCAGTGAATCCTTGACATCTCACCTCTCGTCCAGCCGGTAAGAACTTCTAAAACTAGACAACTCACTCGTGTCGACACTAAACTCACCAACCAGAGTCCTCCTAACCAGCTTTGGATCGACCAAGCCAACACTCATTGTGACCTAAACTCGACCAAAAGGATTGCCGGATATTCAGACCTGGGACTAATGAAAACACCACCACCATCCGCCGCGAACCCCCTACCCGTGTAGATACCGCCCTTAACTGGAAGAAAAGTCGATTGAACCCTCGCAGCCTTCCATCCCGACCACCAGAAACATCAAGCTCCCATCCGGCCACACTCAATGGACGCCGACGAGGCCAGAGGCCTGCGCCAGCGCCGTGGCGCAACCGGACAAGAAAAAGCCAAAGAAACGACAAGGGAGGCTAGGGTTTTTTTTTTTTGTATTATCAAATATGACTTTTGTTGTGTGAAAAAGTTTTATTTTTCATAGTTAGTTTTTAACTTGATTCAAATAAGTTGTTGTAAATATTTAAGGTAATTTGACTTTGTGTCTCATTTTAGTGTGTCTAACAAGATAACCATTTAGTATGATATATACATGGTTAATTAGCTAGATACATGGGTGATATAGAGTCTGTTTTTGATATATGAACGATCAGATCATATCTTTTTCAATATATATGAGAAAATAGGTTTTGTGCTACAAGAGAGCTACAGACCTTTCATAAAAACATCTTCTATCTTTATGATTATACCGGCCATCACCTTTGTATCAAATATATATTGGTGTGTGTGTGTGTGATTGACTAGTACATGAGATAAAGATCATCAAGTTGATAGAAGAAGAGTTGTGAAGAGCAGTTGCTTAACAATGTAGCAAGCTTGGATCAAAGGAGGTGAGTCTTAGCTCAACCCCAACAATTTCAATACAGAGCAGAGAGTTCATAAATTTTACAATAAAACCATCTTCACTTTGCTTTTAACCAATTTCTAACTACAAGTAAATGCGTTTTGCCCTTGAATTCTAACAACTTGATAACATAGACCATCTCTTCCTATCTCCATTCATCTCTTGCCAAAATCATAGATCTGTTGTGCATTATTGGAGATAATCGAAAACAGACATTATTGAAATTGAAAGACACAATTTCACAAACACTAGGAGGGTAACATCATTTCCAAAGAAAAAACCATTGTCATTAAGATCCCAAAAAGCGAAAAGGTATACAACCAGATCTAATCCACAACTCTTAGAAACCACATTTCTAAAGCTAAGCCAACACAAGAACATGCATAGTGAATATGACTAGCTAATTCGAAGCCCTCTCGACTCTGATTCTCGGAGCAAGCTTAATATCCTTGGGCATAATAGCGACCCTCTTAGCATGAATAGCACAGAAGTTTCCTCAAACAGTCCCACCAAGTAGGCCTCGGCCGCCTTCGGAAGCAGTAAAGATCAGTACTGAAATCCTGAGCAATCTCCCTGACAAGCCTCTGGAACGTAATTAAGCTTGCGGATCAGAAGCTCCGTGCTCTTCTGGTACTTCCTGATCTCTCTCAAAGCCACCGTTCCCGGCCTAAACGGTGGGCTAATAAACTCCTCCGGTCGCCGGAGCCGACTTCCGGGCAGCCTTGGTCGTCAGCTGCTTGGTGGCGCCTTCCCTCCGGAGGGAAAGCTCAAAAATTTTGGTACGTCTTGAAATAGAATAGAGGAAGCGTCTGGACCGTCGATGGGATACTTATTCTAACGGCTGAGATGAGATCGCCATCCGTGTGCTCTCGTATTAAACAAATGGGATTAATTTCTTAAATTAATACAAAACCAGCTGGATTTATTGTTTCCGTGTGTAATTGGGAATAGGAGTTTATCTCAGTCCGATTAGGAATAGGAAATACTGGTTTAGAGGTTATAAATAGCACCAGTGATATATTGAGAAGCCACAATTGGAAACCTCACTCTTGATTAGACACAAAAATGGGGAAGAGAAAGTCCAGAGCAAAGCCTGTGAAGAAGCGAGTGGAGAAGCTTGATACTGTTTTCACTTGCCCCTTCTGCAACCATGGCCGAAGCGTCGAGTGCAAATTTCACAAGGAGGAAATGGTTGGCAGCGCCGTGTGCTACGTTTGCAAAGCGAGGTTCGACACTAACATCACGACTCTCAGTGAAGCCATAGACATTTACAGTGAATGGATAGACGAATGCGAGCGGGTTAACAAGCGCCATTGTCCCATTGATATGCACTGATGATAGTATTAGGAAGAATATCGATCAATATGTATTGACTAAATTTCATTTTGTTGCAAATTTTGGTTTTGTATAATTTTAAATATCCAGAATTGGGCGTGTTCATAATTTCAACATGATGTTTATTACTTTTGTACTTCGCCGGTTTTGAACTAGGGAGGTCGTATTTGACCCATAATTTCCTCAAGTGAAGCCATTCAGGCTCTTTCATCCAAAATCATGCTAAAATAGATTGGATAAACCATGAATAAAGAGAATAAAGAGCCAATCCAAAATCTGTATCTCCAAATTCAGTAAAAACAAGATGACAAACTAAAATTCTTCATGCACAATCCTAACTAGCTAGTTGTTGTTGCTCTTTTCTGAGCCGATCTTGTTTACTATTAAACCAATTGTTCTAAGGTGCATCTTTGTCTTCATCATCATTATCACCTTCTACGTAGGGGCGTTTCTATGTAGTGGCTATCTACGCTGTAAATCAACCTAAAATTTTATTTTTTGATATATATTATATAAGTCCCCTTATATAAATAAATTAGCTTCAGTTCAGTTGGCAAAGCAACTGTGTTTCTTTTCACTTATGCTTTTTCCCCATTTTCTCCTTTCTTCTTTTATTTTTTTTGTACAAAAAAAAGGTCTTTACATAGTGGTGTGCCTACAAGTCATGCGTTAGTGATCCACTACGCCACTCTCAAGACAACATAGGTGGGTACTACCCGATGGCTACAGATTTAGCTGAACTGACTAATTTTGCTAACTAATTCCACCTTATTCAGATCCATCACGAGAGAATTTCTCCTCGAGGGGATTTGAATTTCTCACCGCTCCCCAAATATGTTGGGCCGTCTTTTGATTAGAACATGATTTCACCTCGCTTAGGTCGGCCTCGAAGGGACTACTCTTTGTTTGGATTGGTTTTGAGGGGATTTATCTCAATTAGACCCACCTCGAGAAGATTTCACCTTACTTGGATTGGCCTCGAAGAGATTTTACCTCACTTGTATTGACCTCAAGGATTTTCCCTCACTTGGATCTTCCTCGAGAAGATTTCACCTCACTTGAACTTCCTCAAGGAGATTTCACTTCATTTAGATATGACTCAAAGAGTTTGTCTCAAACAAGTTGGACTGCTTCTCATTTAGTTACTATTTTAGTCCATTCTCTAAATTTTCCAACGCCACAGATAACAAGTTTGAAGTTAGATTTCAACAGTTTCATGCTTTTGAAATTTTCGTTCTTTAGGTGAATGTTGTTATGTTCTACAGTTCTAGGACCCATTTTAGGTTTTGAATCTTGAAAAAATTAAATGGTTGATGTTGCTTGCTGAATCTGATTTCTTCTATTACCTACACGCCTTTGCCGACACCATTCCCGTCGGGAATAGTTTCCAATTAAAGAAAAAAAAACGGATATGTACTTTTATTGACGAACACTTCATAGCCAGAAGCTTTCCATAAAATAATAAAATATAGATGGGACCTACCTTTAGCGATATTAGCGCCGTCAGCCAGAGCCTCACAAATAGATTGAGTGGACAAACTTTTTGCCCGGGATATGTTCATCGCCAAAACCCTTATATCAAAAAAATAAAAAAATTATTTAGGCTGAAAAAAGATAATTGTATCACAAAAATTATTCTATGTACTGACCGTGTAAATGATTCAATATATATTACGTAATTTCAACTCTTAATATTATAGTTAATATTTTTTTTTCAATAAACTTAAAAGTGCAGTTGATATTATCCAGTCATCCATGATCTTCATTCACAAATTTATTTTTATTGTTTTGACTTCTTTTATTTCACTTGCAGCTAGAAGTCAGATTTGTAAGGTAAGTAAGTGACTCACTCACATCTAACAACTACGACAATAGGACAATAGGATATGAGCGAATTGAGGTTGTCATCAAATTAATCAAATAAAATGAAAATTTCGTTTTCAAGTTGTACCTAAACTTTGATAATATGAGGATCAACTCAGACATGAAGACAGATATATAGACAAAGAAGAAGCTTAATGTAGTTGATTTAGAAGAAGTAGACCAGATACAACGTGAATCCCCACAAAGAACAAAGGTGCTACGTACAACTAGCTAACAACAACAACATTACATATAAAACTGTGTTTAAATTAAGTAATGGTGATGAGGAAAAGGGTGATCAAATGGGTTAAACCCGAATCCACTTTTACTAGGATCGAACAACAAAAAGAAGACAAACATAGCAACAGCTGGTATATAACTATATATAAAATCTATCTCTGTGCTTTGCTTTTAACATGAGGAAGAATATATACTTGAAAATGGCAGGGGCGGAGAATAGTTGCCTTGTACCTAGCTACCAACTAGCTTAGCCCAGCTGCACAGTTCAAAGTGATAGAGCCAATAAGGTATTCTTGTTTTGATTGTGGTGGACATTTCACTAGAAAGAAGAAAACAATGGTTGCCTGCGTCTTTTGCTGGGAGCTGGTACGTGGTTGTATCGTATTGCCTCTTCTCGTGTTAGATATATTCCTTCAGGTCCAGTGAAAGAGACACCTGATTAAGCTAATCGATTCTCTTTCGTATATGATTGTACTTAAAGATCATCAACATTCTCTATTGTTAAGTATGAGTGTTAAACAATTATACTCGTTAAGTGATGGATTTTTAGACTCTTGAGACATGATTAAGACAATTCACCGAATAATTTGTCTTCTCAAATACTTCATTACTTTAACCGATTTTACTTAATTAGATTATCGTCGAATGTACTTATTTTTATAAAAAGCTTATGTGTTTATATACTACAACCTGGGTTGTCTGACACGCCCAATAATTGGTAACAACTAACAAGTCATGGAAAGTCTAGCCTATGAGTTTCTTTAGGTCATTAGACTCATTATAGAAGAATGATTGTTTACATTGAGCATTTGCTTTGTAAAAAAGGAAGAGTAGCATTTGACCATCTAACACGCTTCGTTATTATATCTAATATTATCATAAAACTAGATTGTAGGTATCTACTATCTAGCTAGGTCGAGCTGCAATGCAAGTTTCTTCAATGCTAAGGGTCATTGCTTATTGACTAAACTACCTCATAATTAATTGAGTTGCCTAACATAATTGATTTAAATCTATCGCCAGCAGTTGAACATGACTATGAATAATAATGCAATTAAATCAATTTTAACTGTCTGATAATCTTCTATTTTTTAATGTAAATCTAACCGCTGTTGAGTAGCCTTGAGTATCTAATTAATTGAGTTGGTGAATTGAAATGTTTGCTTTCAAGTAATTCCAATGTAATAGTTTTTAAATAAAGATTAGTTAAACCATAATCCAGATGAATAACAAAAGAAAAAGATACACACTTTTTGCATTTGGAGGTTGACAAATCAACGCTACTTTTGAGGGGGTGGTTTGGTTGCCTCAGAAAGTTCGTTTTTTGCTTAAGAAAATTATAATTAAAAACAGAGTAGTTATAAAAAAACCAACCAACTCAATGCTACACATTTTCTTCATCAAGAAGAAAATGTTAAACATTTCCTAACTCCTACAATGTAATCACCTTTTCATTAGATCATAGAGTTCTTTGTTATTTCCAAAAGTACCCTCGTTGAAGTCCCATTTGGTCCCCGCTGTAGCACCACGCTTTGCAAGATTTACTTGATTACAGAAAAGCAAGACAATGAGTTTTGGAAGGTTTTTGGATATTTCTGTCCCTAGGTCCACTGCGTCCTTTCGGCACTTGGACAGCTCACACTGTTTTTCTCACTGACTAAACTACCCCCTCCTCGTACTATTGCTCGATTTGTTTTAGGTAATCTCGCTCAATAGAACAGTGAAGCTAACTTTATTGTTGATGATATCGTAAACAATCTTTTTCTTAATACTCTTTTAGCATCTAAACCTAATAATATACTTGAAGACTCAAGGAGGTAGTGAATCGTAAAGACAATTGTCAAATGATCTTAAGACTTGACATAGGGATGGAGGGCACTTTGTCAATGACTCATTGCTCAAGCTTCTTTTAGGTCAAAGTACATATTTATGTTACTCTTTTTCTTTTTTTGTCTGAATATTTATGTGACTCATATAAGCATCTTGTGCTGCTTTATGCAGAGAAAATTAATCAACTTAAACCCAGTTTTTGAGGAACTCTGCAAAAAACACTAGTCTTTTTCAAGATCTGAGTGGCATACATATCATCATGGAAGTATTATATTCATCATTATGTTAACACGAACACAGAGAAAAGGAAACCATGTGCAATCAAATATGCAATTGAACTTCAAAATAAAGTTGAGACTTTGAGAGCATTTCCATCACTACTTGAAATTGAACACCATTAGCAACAGTAGTACTACTACATCCTATAATAGCACCACCACCAAAATTAGCAATCATGTTTCACAGTAGCAGCACCACCACCACCTCATGTTTGGCTACACCTACATGGTTATTCTAGGAAACCAAGGCCATTTTGGTAATCTGATCTCTCTTCAAGAACCATGCCTGTATTGAGTAAGGAATACTCCCCCTTCTTTCTCTGCTTCACATGCTCTCCCCATTCTATCAAAAAAATCCATTAACAACACACCAAGCCAAAACCAACTCATTGGCTTCAAGCTTTTTGTGTTCCCTCTCTCTCTATATTTCTTCTCTCTCTCTCTCTCTCTCTCTCTCTCTCTCAAATCAAATCCAAGCATTGGATACCCACTTGTTCATCATCCTATTAATTTGTTCTGTTTCTCTGAGTGAAGAAGAATTTCCCACCCACTTCTCCTTTTGTTGTTTCCTTTGTTCCATTCATGGCTACTGACACCAGAATTTTCCCAGACCAAAACAACAACAAGACCAAAAACAATGAGATTAACAGGGTGGAAATCCAAGCAGCCATTGCCAAAGCTGTGGAGCTTAGAGCTCTTCATGCTGCTTTGGTTCAAGGAAACAGCCCTGCAAATCTCAGGTTCCCTTCTTCTGCTTCCCCAGCTAATTCACGCCATGCCTCTAACTTCTCTGCTCAGGACTACCCTGTTTTCACGCCTGTGAGTGAATTCTTTTTTTACCCAGTTCCTTGCTTTTTACTCAAAAAGTCTGTAGCTTTTTCTGTGCGCTGTTTGTTGTTGTGAGACAGTGAATTCATTGCTTCTCCAATGTGTCTCTTCTCTTTATCATTTGGTTTCAGTACCCAGTTATGTCTATAGAAAAAAGTGAAGTTTCAATATTTACGGGACTAATTCTAGTGTAAAGAGACACTTTTAGATCATTGGTTTTTCACTGCTATAATCTTACAATGGTTCAACCTTAAGGACTTCTAGGAATGCACTTCTGTTCTATATAGTTTTTAGGTAGTTTTTGGTTGTATATATAAAAATATAAGTCATTTTTATGAACACAGGAGATGTAAACACTAAATTTGTAGACATTTTGAAGGGTATGAAGATGACTACAATATTGATCAGACAGTAGTCCCACGACACATTTTAATTCAATTTGTTTCTTTTTCATGCTACAAGTTTTCTATGTGATGAGTCTAATGACTAATGCTAGAAACTTTATAAATTTGGAATCTTGAACTGGATTTTATCAAATGTATAAGAAATGTTACCTCCGGTTTCTGAGTTACTGTTGAAGTTCACTGAATTTGGAGCCATTTTGCAGAGTTATGAAGACGAACCATCATCCGGGTATCATCAAATTCCGATGAAGAACAGAACGTTATCCGAAAGTTGGGACGAGTACGGGCTAGAAGGAAATGGGGATGAATCAGTTGTGTCGAATTACAAGGAAAACTCATCTTCAAGAAAAGGGTTTCCTTCTGATTTATCCAACTTTGAATCCCACATTTGCCCAGCTGAGGATAACAAGTCTGTCACTGGCTCATGTACAAACAACATCACCGTGCTTCAAACATCACCAGGTACTGAGTACTTCAGGTCAAGTAGGAGAAACAGTTTGGGGGATTTCAACTCAATCTCATCTTGTAATAGATGCAAGCCTGCAACTATAACCAGTGAACCCGAAAACACATCCAGGAACAGCAGGAATTCTAACATTGTTGTGCCATTAACAGATTCTCATGCATCGACTACTACACAGTCACAACCAAAAAGTAGGGGAGTGATTTCTTGGTTGTTTCCGCGGTTAAAGAAGAAGCACAAGAATATAAGCTCTCCAACCCGGACAGAATCTGAGGAAGTTTCTCAAGCCTACAAGGATTTTGGAATCATGTCAGTTGAAGTATTGAAGAAAGAGCTCATAAAAGCAAATGAGAATAGAGACTCTGCGTTAAAGGAGGTTTCTGAGATGAGATCTTCACTTGGGGAGCTGAAGCAGAAGCTGGAGTACTTGGAAACTTACTGTGAAGAGCTGAAGAAGGCTTTGAGACAAGCAACACATGCTAATAAGAATTTCCAAATGCCAATTGGGAATTTCCCAAACAGACCAGGAAAATCAAGTGATGGGAATGCGGAAAACTTAATGCCGGTCAGCGAGGAAGTAATGGTGGAAGGTTTCCTGCAGATAGTATCCGAAGCACGACTTTCAGTAAGACAATTCTGCAAAATCCTTGTAGCACAAATTGAACTAACAGATAACACCTTAGTGGACAATTTGAACCTGCTTCTCCAACCATTCAAATTGTCATTGAATTCCAAGTATTCGAAAGCTGTGTCATACCATTTGGAAGCCATCATAAACCAGTCACTCTACCAAGACTTTGAGAACTGTGTGTTCCAGAAGCATGGCTCACCAAAGCTTCTAGATCCTCAACAAGCTCGCCAAGCGCAGTTTTCTCTTCATTTGTGGCACTAAGAAACTTAAGCTGGAATGAAGTTTTGAGGAAGGGAACGAAGTATTACTGTGAGGAATTCAGCAAGTTTTGTGATCAGAAGATGAGTTGCATCATCACAACACTAAATTGGACTAGGCCATGGCCTGAGCAGGTTCTTCAAGCCTTCTTTGTAGCTACGAAATGCATTTGGTTACTTCATTTGCTTGCATTTTCATTCAATCCGCCGCTGGGGATATTGAGGGTGGAAGAGAATAGAAGCTTTGATCCACATTACATGGAAGACATGTTTATGGATAGGCAGAGATCACATGGTTCAAGCAGGGTTAAGATTATGGTAATGCCAGGGTTTTATGTTCAGGATAGGGTTTTAAGGTGTAAGGTTCTTTGCAGGTATAAGTCTGCAGGTCAAGCAAGTTGACTTTTTTCTTTCTTTTCCTTTTTCTCTTTTCAATTTCTTTATCAACAGAGAGGGGTTCCAAGGGTTACCTACTCAACAAGAGAAGTACGTTACTTGGTGTTAATATTAATATTTGTTCAAATGTTTTCTGCCATTGAAGAAAGTAGAAATATGGGATTTGTCTCATTGCTTTGCTTTGTTTTCCTAGTTTAACCAAGTTGGAAAGTTTATCTCGAACATGGGGTAGTGTACACTGTACACTACGACAACATTGCTTGACCATCACATAACATCTGCTCATTAACTGCCATTGAATGAAATTCGGGGACAACTCAAACAAAGGAATTCGATAACTTATTATTTCAACGATCCAAAATTTCCTTTTGTAATGAAATAAGTTCTCTGTTACAAGCTACAGAGGGTGGCTAAGCAACTTTCTTCCAAACATCTGCGCCAACTATAAAATGGCAAGGGATCATCTCAACTATTACACAATACCACTACAAACATACTGACGGTAGAGAAAAGGAAAGAACACTCTTAACTAGTTTTCTGCAACTGCAAATGTTAATCCCATAGAGTAAGACACGAGCAGAGGCTGGATGTCTGTATTGCACTATTGCCACCTGAAACCTTGATGCTTTAGGCTTGATCCCTCAATTAATTGCTCCGTGCAGATAACACTCATGCATTTACTTTTACTCTCTTCATCAACTCAATGAATTCTCTAAAAGCTGCAATAAAAAACTCCAAAACTCAAAATCATTTTCGTAAAGTAGATTCATGCAGGATGTATAATTCTAGTAAGCGGTATTGGGTTTGTGAGCTGAGAAAACAGCTGGCAAGAAGCAACTGGGGAAATGATACTCATGCTACGAGCTATACCTTCACCTTTCAGATGGTAATGGAATTACTAGATAAACCATGAAGAGTTCATCACTAGGAGTGTTCTGATGCAATTGGTGCAAGCACGCACAATAGTGTGATATTGATAAAATTGATAGTTGTTTATCACTATTTGTAAGCATAGTTTAAATTACCATAATCTGAATCATGAGGTCCTGGGGATGCTTCAGGGTGGTACTGAATAGACATGATGTTTCGTGCAGGATAAGCAAGGCCAGCGCAGCTTCCATCGTTGAGATTTACATGAGTTACTTCTACACCATCTGGAAGTGATTTGGGGTCAACCGCATAGTTGTGATTCTGCCACAAAATGAAAAGTAGAAACGTTAAGAGATGGCATTACCTAAATTTAGCGGAATAGCATGCTGAAATGTTACTTCAGGAGGCAGTTCAGTTTTTAAAATATCTAATACAATTTTTAAAAGTATCACATTCAACAAAAGAGATTGATAGAATTTACACACCTGGGCGCTTATCTCAACATCTCCAGTACGAAGATTACGGACCGGATGATTTCCTCCATGGTGACCGAACTTCATTTTAAAAGTTGTACCGCCTAATGCCAAGCCAAGCAACTGATGGCCCATGCAAATTCCAAAAACAGGAACCTTTCCAAGAATCTGCTTGACTGTTTCAACAGCATATGGAACTGCAGATGGGTCTCCGGGGCCATTGCTGAAAAGGACCCCATCTGGTTTCATCTTAAGAGTCTCTGATGCTGGCCATGTTGAAGGTACCACAGTAATTTTGCAGCCATAGGAAGCCAATCGCCTAAGTATGTTGCTCTTGATTCCAAAATCATATGCAACAACCTTCAATTCATAACCATAGAAAAAAGTCAGTTAAGGCTGCACTGCCAACCTCTGAGCAATTCGTAAGATTTCTTTTAGTTAAACAAAGATGTAAAGGGAAGAGCAAAGTGAGAAGGGGGAGAGAGAGGTGAGAAGGAGAAGAGAGTAAGAATAGTATGTAGAACTAAAACTGAAAAAATTGTTTTTTACTTAAAAAAAATATAATTCTTGTATCTTTCATCTCTTCACATCTGTCATCTCTCTTCTCATTCTTGTATCCTTTTCCTCTCTCTTTTAGTTTAATGCTGAAAGAAAAAAGAAACAAAAAAATACCGAACAAGACTACTTAAAAAATGTAACTTAATGCAGACTTACACGAAAAGCCTCTCCATCTTTTCTTTTGGACATAAATTCCCACTCAGAATTGGTTTTATCAACCCACTCATGAGGGGTCTTGCATGACACACCACTTATTAAATCAACCCCTGCAAGGTGCAAACCCCAAATAAGAAAATATGAACTTTTAACCCTCTGCATGATTTTAACCAACTTCATGACATCCTTACCAACAATGTCCCATGAACGAGACATTTCCAATAGTTCCTCATCTGTTTTGGTCTCTTCTGTGCTCAAAACACCAATAAGGCTTCCATCTTGCCTTGATCTGCGGGAGATAGCCTGTGTGTCAACATCATCTGCTGCATAATCAGTCAGCATCAAAGGTCAACACCAGAATTTAAAAAGATACAGAACAGCACACCAAAATACATGATTCTGCAAAATATCAGTGCCTTAAAGACTGACGCTATGGTATAACTTACAAATTCCCATGATATTCCTGTTTGCTAAATAATCACCAAGAGTTTCTGCACATCTATAATTTGAAGTACTGCAAACAAACAACAGAAACAGTTCATTGAAAGGATTGATAACAGCTCAATCATTGAAGCTTCCGATATTAATGTCCCTATAGCAGTATTAAAAAGAATGCATACCTGATACTTAAACTTCTGATCACTAGACCACCAAGGAAGCACTGCCTTGATTCTTCATCATCTGATAGGAAAATATCAACATCAGATTTCAACATATTTAAGATGGTACAATTCTAAAGTATTAAGAAAGGAAATTATACTTACCAAAATTTACACCAGTATTTCCAATTTGGGGGTTTGTCATCAGGACAAATTGGCCAGCATAACTCGGGTCTGTAATAATTTCTTGATACCTGCATAAAAATCTATCAGCAACCTGAACTGATAATGCCTAACTAAAGATAAGGTGACTACTTCCTGCAATGAAAGCAGTAAATCTCCTTCATCCTTACAAAAGTCGGCTTCACTTCACTCTCATATGCAAAAAGAAATGGGAGTTGTATAAAATCTCTTAAGGGAAGGTAAACTCTTGCAGTTCTTTTGGGGCATAAGTGATGCACCACTGGAGATAGAAGCCTCCACACCCAACTTGATAGTAGATATATTAATAAAAATTAGGAAACACACAAATTTTAAAGCCAGCTCACCCGGTCAAGGATGTATTGAATACAACTTCACCAACTTGGGTTCCTGAAGCACCAAATGACTTTGCTCTCCATATTGAACCATCTTCAAGCACAAGTCTAGCATCTGAAGTCTTCCAAGGTCTTTCGGACAAGTCTGAAGCACAAGGAGTAAAATAAATAAATAAAACACAAAGACGAAAAAATTCAAGTGACTAATATGCAATAGTTTCATTGTTCTGCTCTGACTACAGAGGTGGATTTGGGGTTACAAAGGGTCTCAAACCCAATAACTTAAGTATGACGTTTGGTAAACTTGAGAAAGATTTGAAAATGACATGTGGAATCCAAAATCATAAAGGGAATACACCACCAATTACCGGCCCCTTGAAAATAAATCATAAAGGGAACAGCCAAAGTACTCTAATTTACCATGAACTCAGAAATCCCAACACTGTAAAAGTATCAAACTTTTCAACACAGAATGAGACGAAAGCATAAACAACCAAAACCCAAAAGGGTTGAGATATCAATCTGCAATATATACCATCCCTATTCGTTGTTATTCATCTAAAACAAGAACACTGATCCCAAAAACAAGACCAACATTAACTTGATGCATGGCAGCCAATCAATTTTCTCTTCACTCTAGTCACTAATAAATCGACCTCACAGAAAATTGGAAACCATTGTAACATAAAGATTGAATCTTTTCAAGTCGTAGAGCACAGCAGAGAGAAGAAGAATTAAAGCAGAGTAGGAAAAGTGGATATACCTGAGACAGCATTGGCGGTGGCGGAGGAGCATCGGAGACTGAAAACCCTAAGCTTTGAAGGGTTTTGAGGCTTGGGAACAGAGAAAGGCGACGGCTTTACGAGGAATAAGTTGATGGCTGCTGTAGCCATTCTCTCTGAGCTGCGGTAGTGGCGCCTCTGTTTGCCCTGTTTCTCTTTTTGTGTTTCTAATTAGGCATAAAAACAGGGGCTTGCTATTGGAGAATGAAAGAGTATGAAGTCTTGTCTATGTGAAACGGGGTCTTAACAAAACCAAACCCAATAACCGAGAGGGTCATTAGAAGCATTTGAAAAAGAAAAAAGAAAATATCGAGGCCCACTAGAAGCATTTGAAAAAGAAAAAAGAAAATATCGAGGCTCACTGATCACAGCCCAGTGGCCCAGCCAACTCTGCCCTTGCACCACCACCATGACACAACAAACCTCCCAGGCCAGAAACTGATTCTACCAACACAACCTCCCCACCGTTGTCTATCTGCCCTTAAGTTACTGGAGGTGATTAGTCTAGTCCTCTCCTACATACATGATAAATATGTTTACAAGGTTGATTGGCAGGGGGAACTCCCCCACAGGTTTGGTTTCTACAATAGCAACTCTTGAGAAACTTTAATATTAAATATAGTAATTTTATACGTGAACTCACTAATTACCAGAACTATGTATAGTTTACGTTGCTGCAAATGCAATAGCCTGAATTTTACATAAAATGCTACATAGCAAACCTATTGGAAGTTGTACACCTAATTGTTATTGGTGCATACCTTCATGTATAAGTCACATTCTCATTGTTAGTTGATAAGGTAGCCTTTTTTTTCTTCTAGTTTTTTTTTTTTTTTTTTTTTCATATACAGTAGTTTTTGTTCTTGTTAAGGGAAAGCTGCTTTTTCCTTGCTATCGAAATGAGTGATCCAAGGAGTGATTGAAGACTTTTTCTTTGCTTCATCTCCTATATAGTTGTAGGTTTGTAAACGTTTTCTCACTATGAAGTTAACCAGAAAGTCTTCCACAAGTCATTTACAATGTGTTTTCAACAACACCAAACCAATGCTTCTAGTTATAGAGAATAGGATTAGTGCATGGAAACTGAAAACTGAAAACTGTGTTACGGTGCGTTACAAAGTCCTTGTCATGCGGATTTTAACTATTGGACCGAGTAAAAGCCTCCCTCAAATTAAACCTGCTATGCTTACCTAACATTTTTTTTAGTCCTAAACATGCTAATATATTATTAGCCGGCAGCAAGTGGATATATAGTAGTACTAGCTAAAGAGAAGAATCCCAGATGCTACTCGTCCAGAACCTGCAAAAGTCTTATCAGATTTATTTCCAAGCTGCTCGGCCTCCAAAACTCTCTGTTTCGTTGATTATTTCCCTCAATTTCTCGAACCTCTATCCCTCCTTGGTGGGTGGGTTTTTTCATTTGGTTTTTGCAGTTTCTTCTTTCCGGTTCTTGATTGCCTCTTCTTTTGATTTGGTGATTATCGGTGTCGTATCCCAAAGTCCTGAGTTGGAAAAAATTCAAGGCACATTGGAAGAGCTGTTGGGCTTCGAATTACATGAGAAGACAGAAATTGGAAGAGCAGCTAGATTGAGTAAGGAGATAAAGAGAAGAAATAAGATCCTTATAATCCTGGACGACATTTGGGGGAGAATGGATTTATCAAGAATAGGAATACCTAGCTACAAGGAACTTGAAAAGTGCAATTCCAAAGTCCTACTCACCACAAGGATAAGGAATGTCTGTCATGTCATGAGATGCCAAAGTGTTGGAAAATTTAATATTGAATTATTAAATTTCAATAATTATGGATGAATAATTTAGTGAAAATGTGTGAAGTTAAATAAATGTAAATGACTATGCAATGAGAAGTCGTGGTTGATCACAAAAGATAACTCTTAGTGAAAAGTCATATCTCCTCCAAAAGTCACCTTACATCTATAAAACACTTGCTACACCATATTTTGAAAATATCTTCTTGAATTCATCTTTCCTCTTCTCCTTTACATATGGATCTTTCCTAATATCTTGAAAATCAATTGAGTCTTTTCTAAAGAGAGTTCATACACAATCTAAGTTCGTTGTTCTTGAGGTTTGGAGTGCTACTACCACAAGAAGAATGTCGTTGTATCCTGGGAGACGTTTGCCATTAAAACCCTTCAAGCACCAATGGGGAGGTAATTTCGTCTTAAGAACATAGAACCAAGTTCTAAACTCGACCATATTGTTAAAGGTTTTTCTAACTTTTATCGTTTTGCATTGCTTAAATCTATGCATTCTATTTGGTATATAATCTGCATAAATGATTTCTTGATTTTCCTTTAAATATTGCAATTAGACCAATATTTTTACCAACAAACTTAAGACGAAATTATTTGTTTGGTCTTTTGCTATATCTATGTTTCGATATCTGCAGTTATATTAGTGGATATAGTATATGCAGTTCAAACGATTATTTTAATCTTTATGCAATCTTATATGCTTACTTGAATTATTGCATGTTCTGCATGAAAACTTTTTATTACGCTTTTGAATTGAATGATTTTGTCTTATCACTTCTCTAGACATTCATGGTACGTAGTTTCGTCGACCATGAGATATATAACTGCTATTGCATTTTATATACTCAATCAATGTCAACTGCTAAATACGTTTACAGATATGCATTTGATCATACAAATAGACAGAACCAGGGTTTGACTTTCTGAACAGTCATAATGGTTGGTAAATCTTAAAAGTTGCAATATCTGCTTTTTTTCGTACAAATATAATTAAGCCTTGTAACTGCCATTTTAGTTTTGTTCGATTAAGTCATGTGCATTTCTGCAATTAATACTGTGTTTGATCTAATGTTTTATATTTTTATTGTTAAGTTTAATGATCCTTCATTGTCATTCAGACTTTATTGAATTGGGTTCATTCATGATCTGAACAGAGGACTATATATACATGTTTACTCACTATGCCAAAATCTTTATCAGACGACAAAAGAAAACTGTTATCTGATTTGGAGTGCCACCGTTGTAGACCGAGCCGTTGTCAGTTGAAAATTCAGACAACGGTGGAACACAGTTGCCTGAGAACACATATAGACAACGTGTATGTGTTAAACGTGTTGTGTGATACTCGGCAGACGCCAAGCGCAGCTGCGCGGCAGTTGTGGCGCTGCCTTCAGACAGCAGTGCTAGTTTTGAAGCTGTTGTATGTTGAGCTTCTTAGACAACAGACTTTTATTTTGTGTGTTGTCTGACTGATATTCAAACTTCAGTTCTTGGACTATATCTGTTGTCTGATTAACTTTGGGACAACATAATTCAATTTTTTCTGTTGTCTGATTAACTTTGCGACAACAGAGTTTAATTGCTTCTGTTGTGTGAGTGTAGATTAGAAGACAGTGATTTGTTAAAAACCGATGTGTGATATGAATTATTGCAGTGTGATTTGTCCCCATTTTTGGCCATTTAGACAACAGGCAGTTATCATTATATCTGTTCTGTTGTCTGATTATTTGAACATATTCCATTCCTGAATTAAATTGTGCATTTGATCTATTTACATACCAAATATAAACATTGCAAACCACTAATCATTGAACCCAACATTTTAAACAAGAAAAGCATTCTAGTGCATGCCCATCTACTTGGGACATCAAAAAGCTAATACATATATATCCATTGTTCCAAAACATGCAACACATGCTGCATGACAATGTACCAGCAGACAAGCACAAAAAAAGATGTTTTCCTTAGCAAAAATGGACCAGCAACAAGCGCACTACTTCATGGCTCATGCACATATGTGTTGACAACAAACTTCCCCCACTCATTTCACACTTGATCAATATCTGCTTGGGTGTATTGGTTGCTGCCTCTCCTCTCCCACTGAAATCAATTTATTATATCAAAAGAATTAGTTAATCATTTTGCGAATAACAAGGGGCATGATGAGGGAGTAAAATTTGATCTCAAGTAAATAATCCATATAAAATTTAATGAAAAGCCAATCAGTAAACATATATATAAACCTTGTACATTGAAGTAATGGTTGGTTTTCACTTTTCATAGGCATAGCTGGACTTTCGACAACATACAAATTCAAGTTCACAAACCATGAGTAAAAGAGTAATCAAATAAAATAATTAGATTTAAAACAAATGAAAAGTTTACCCATACTTTGATTCGAAAGTATGAGAGATCAGCTTTTTCATTAGCAAAACTGAAATTGGCATTAACTTAACATGTAAAGTCTCTTTACTGTAAGCAAACTCTTGTAGGAAAAAAAAAGGGAAATTTGACCAACTGTGCACAGCTAAAAGATTTTGTTCAGATCAGAAAGTCATTGCCAAGGCTTTTGGTAAATGGCGAAGGCTAAAACATCATAAGTACTTAAAAGCCAAGAGCATCTATTAGTTATTAATGCAGGCAGACCTTCATTGAGTGATCTATTTTTGAGTTCATAAACTCGTAACTTCAATGTAGCTGTAGTCAAAGAACAAAGCTTTGCTTCAAGTGAATTCAACAATTGAGAACCTTTGTTTCAAAACGTAGTGCAGGGTAAATCAAAAATCAATTTCTTTTTTTTTTGCAAGGCAGGAAAGAAGTTAGCAAGTATGTTGAACATGTATATCAATAGTCGTAAAATTCAAAAGGGTGTAGAAAAGAGAAAGAAAAGAACTTTGGTTTAATATAGACCCAATAATGAAAGTTTTGGTTCCAAGTTTGACTCAACGAACACAAACGTGTATTTCAAATCAGACTTTTCATACCAAAACACAACGTCATATGTACCAAATTGAGAACTTGATACGAGAAAGCATTTAGGGAAAATTGAGGATATAATTTGGTGTGCACAGAGTAGAGAATTTCTGCAAGTATGGCTCAAATGCTTGTTTCAAATCAGCTTTTCACTTGAGCATCAACTTTTAATAGGCAAAGACATGATGCAGCTTTATTTGCCGTTAAGCTTTGTAAGAAGAAGACACAAAGAATATTATAGTTTATGTTCATACTTCGAAGAATTCCAACAAATTATGAAACAGAACTTTAACATAACAAATCTTTTCTGAGGAATAAGTACTTGAGACTCTTGTGATCACAAGAGTCTCAATACTTATTCACCCAAAAAGATTAGAATTTAACCATAAAAAAAAAATGGCTTACTCTGATTTCAGTTTTTAACCACCACCTCAGTCATGACTCAAGGTTGGGTTCTGACACGCCTTTTCAGTTATGGGATCTGATATGCAAGAGCACAATTTTTTTAATGGGATGACCTGCAAAGAAAGTCCATTAAGAAAACCAGGATGTTGTGATTGACTAATATGGGTAATCAAAACAAGCTCTACGTGCCTAACCATACCATTCTTCATACTCAGATATATCATTTGTATTCTACTTATAATTTAAAAGATGGTTTTTTTTTATAACTTTATAACTTACCAGGCTACCTAAAAAGTAGTCTTACTGTTAATTTTTCAGATTACTTAAAAGAAAAACTCGCTCGAATAAGAATCTTAGTCTTTAACCAGAGCCATGCACAAGGTACCAATGACAATGAATATGTACCCTAAATGGTTGATTCAATGACAAAGTAAGAAGATAATGAAAACAAATTTGAACTGAACCAAAAGCAAGAAAAAAAAAACCTAACCTTCTGGGATCCCTTGCCCAATCAATCTCGCTTTTCAACCCGTCTGCTTGAGAGTTTCAGTCATAGTCTTCAGAGGTTGCACCTAGAATCCTAACGAATTGGGTGTTGAGGTCCTCCTCTACACTTTTAACCCCTAAAGGAAAACCCCATTAAGCATAAGATAATTGTTACTGATGAGAGGCAAAACAACATAAAATTCTAGTATAATCTAGTAGCTCAAAAGTCTCACCATCAACAACTTGTAGCATTTTCTTGAAAGACTTAACACAACCCTCACATTTCATATCTACCATGTACTCTGTCTGTTTACCAACCAAAACCAATAGTTTAGATTTTCAGCAAGATCAGCAAACCCTTAATTTTCATAACTAAAAAACGCCAGCATAGATAACTGTTTCCTCTTAAAGAAACATCAAATCTACTCCAGCCCAGGAAACTCATATCCTAATCAAAATTCTCAATAGAAACAGATGCAATTCGATATAGTTAAACCAAAAGAAAGTAAATTCTTGAAGGTTGGAAGTTACCAATAGCTCTGGCAATACAGCATCATTCTGCAGTTGAAAAAAAATAAAATTTGCATAATCAGTAAAGAAAAGTTAATTACTTGAAGATTTACAATAGAAACCATCAATGAAATTTAAGTAAATCGACGAATCAGATTAAACCCATCAAAGAATGAATAGGAAACAAAGAAGGGTGTGAGAATTGCAGTGAGACCTAAAAGGAGGGCTTCCGTTCCGATGTGGGAGCGTTCATGTGGAGAGCTGATGGGGAGTGGGTAAGGCTTGTAGCGAGGAACAGAATATTTGGGTTTGGGGAGGAGGAGGAGAGAAAGGAAAGCTTTGGAGTTTAGGGAATCGGAAAGATTAAGAGGAAGAAGAGGCATGGGCGGCCGGTAATAGAGAGGCAGCTATGGCACTAGCCACGGACCTCAGAAATACCATTTTAGCTTGTTTTGTATTTGGTTTTCAAAACTGGAAAGATCGAAATAGTGACAGCAGTTTCAGAGAATCAATTATACTAACTTGATGCCAGCTCAAGTGGACCAGGCATGACAGAAAATTAAGTGACATTATAACATATAAAGGTTAAGGATTCTATGAGAAGATAGTGAAAGTTTATTCAAGTAGCCGTGGCATGATAGAACAAAAAAAACAGAATGTATATGTAAGAAGAATTACCGCTCCCACAAGTGCTTTGCCCTTCACAATGCAATAGGGGATCTCCATCTTTTTGCATAAAGCAGGGAGCCATACAACCAACTCAATTAGATTGACATCATGAGCGATAACCACAAGCTGGGCCTTGTTCTGTAAATAAATACATTATAGACAATGTCACTCAAACAGAATCAATAATAAGGAAATACAACATTAGTAGAAGGTAGAGAATAATACCTACTCAATGAGGTAGGTGACATGGTTGAGACCGTACTTCACAACAATAGGCTTCTTGGCTTCAACAGCCTTTCCTTCAGTCTCTGCCTGAGCCCTTTTCAAAAGATGCTCCTTCTTCTCTGCTTTGTCTTAAGGCCTGTACTTCAGAAGCATCTTGAACAGGCTTGTTACTACAGGCAAGCAAAAAAAAAAAAGGATATATTAAATCGAGTAGTCCAGACTAGTGGAACCAACATCAATCTTGCTCCCCACAAAAACAAGATGAAATAGAACATACATAGAATATTATAAACACTAGCATCAACTCACATGAACATGTTTACCATAACCCTGAATTTTAACAATGGCATAGAAATACAATTGCAATGAACTTTGGAAAAGAAACTACCAGGGGAGAAAACTTATTACGAAACAATGGAATTATCTAGCAACAGCACTGAACAATTCACTCTACAGAAAACAAAACAAAAATGCCTATACAAGTATTGGGAAGAAAATGCAAGTATAGTAGAGCAAATTCAAGCATAGTTGGTTCCAGCATCAAAACACTGATCAGACTTCCGACAATTTGATATTTGGCAAAACAACAGTACTGAAAACTCACTCTTCCAACAGAACAACACACATGAATTGAATACTCAATCACAAATTAACAGCAAAATGCAATCTAATCCATTATACTGAGATAATAATTATGTGCGAAACATGCGAAACAAAAAGAACAGGATGGAATACATACCGAGGTTCTTATCAATTGTCTTTGTGAACTGGTTGAGAGCTGGTGGAATTCTTCTCCTTTTCAGTTTCAGGCCTTCATCTTCATTCAAAATAGCATCCTAACCAGAACACATACCCAATACCAGGCAACACCAATCAAGAAACAGATACACATACCCAATACAAAAACCAACTCTAACCAGAACACAATATTTTAATCCCAGTTTCTACATAAACCCAATTTCAATTCTAGATCTGTTTCAAGTCTAGAAACCTAACTTTCAATTTCTACAAAATTGCTAATGTAAGGAAATTTCGTTAACGAAATTGAATCTGAATGCAGAGAGTAGGCGGACGAAATGGGCTGAGGACCTTACGCAGTCGTTTCGCTCCTCCTTTTCCCAAACCCTAATCTTGTTGCTTGAGCGCCGCTATTTTGATCTCATCGTCTTAGATGTCTCGGCCACGAACTCACGAGATTTGTTGGAGTTTTGAAGTCCCACCCTTCATTTCCATTGATGAGCTTCTTCTTCCCACTACGGAGAACCTGTAGAGCAAATAACCTCCTCTTTCAGTACACAGAACCCTCCTCTTACAGATCGAACCTGAAATCCTCCTTTACAAATGGAACCCCAATCTCAAGTCGTGAGAGTAGAGAGAGGAGAATCTCTCGCATCTTGAAAACCGAAAATCGAAGATCGAAGAAAAGAGAGGATAGGGTTTGCGACTCAGAGAATCGCAGAGAGAGAAGTGAAATGAGAGAGGGGAAGTGTGAATTTTTTTTTCTTTGTCCGAGTAGATCGAACCTAGTCGAGTGTTTTCAGAAGATGGTGTTTTGAGAAGATGGGTTTCCAGAAGAAGATGGATTCAATTCTTTAAGAGAAGAAGATGGGTTCTGCTTTCAGAAGCTAGAAGATGGGTTTTGCAATTTTTTTGGAAGACTAGCCAAGTCGCTAGGTGTGAGACAATGTGCATAGACAGAGGCACATTAAATGTAATTTTTTACATTGTATAATCAATTCAGACAACGCATAAATGAATTTTGGTTGTCTGATAGTCTACATCTGAAATTTAGAGACCCAACAAGCAAGTCTCCCACCTAGCTAGTGCGAATTACAAACTCAATTCTCCCACCTAGGATTGCCATCTCACATTCACACAACAAAAATAGCTCATTCTGTTGTAGAAGCTTACAAGCAGTATTTTAAGGGACACTTATTTTTCTTCCAAACTTGCACAACACAAATAAAAAATGTGTTGTATGATAGTTTGCAATTTACTCTCATACAACGGATACAACTATACTGTTGTACAAGTTGAGTCAAAATTTCGACCCAAATTTGAGCAAAGGTGGGAGGGAATTTTCAGACAACACACAAATCCTTGTAAGTGTTGTACAACAATCTTGAACAAAAGAAAATATGATTTCTGATGTCCTTATACAACTAAATATCATTAAACCCGTTGTGTGAAGGAGTTTTAACCAACACACAATGGAAATTTTTTTTTCGTTGTCTAGAAAGTGTAGTCTGATAAGGTTTTTGGCATAGTGACTGTGCAAGCGCTTATAAAGAAATTTATGTTGATCAATTATTTATTCTAGCTTTGATCAAAGAAAGTGACAAGTGCTGTCAGTGAATCACCGAAATGAGTTTTCCATCAACAATGTTAATCATGATAAGAACAAATGAAGTTGATATGACCATGAGTCAAGGCGTTCTTGATCAATTCAAAGGGAAAATACAGTGTTCCTACATTATGTAAGTATGGTTATGAGAGAATCTGGGGTTGGTACCCAACTCTCTGTACAAGCCCATGTATATATATATAGTTAAATGAAGAAAAAGAAGATAAGAAATATACTTTTTTCTTTATGGGAGAAAAGAGCAATGATGATGAATTTGGTGATAAGGATTATAAGCATCAATGAAGATTTCAGAAGCACCATGATAGAATGCTTTGCCCTATTCTCTTCTAATGGAACATATCGTAAGGTATGGAAAGATTAGAGGCTTTCCTTTAAATGCCCTTTAAATGTGGGGGTGTCTAAATTAAACGTTTTCTGTCTTAGTTGATGTAATTAGTAAGTCTCGATTAGTATATCGAAGACTTGAGTTGGTAACAACTACTCTCAATAAAATTAGTTCATATATTGAATTTGATTTGCAATAGAGTTATAATTAAACAAGTGGGCCCAAATTACTTGTATTGAAGTTTAACTAGAGAGTAAGTTGATCATCGAAAGGAATTGGGTGTAAGCCTAAAATATAAAGTCGCCACATGGATACCCAACCTAGTTGATTGGAGATCCCAAGATCTAAATTCAAAGGGACAACTAAATGGTGGATGATTTTGAAGTAGCATTGTGGAGATAAATTTCCTTCCCATGTCCTAGGATGAAGAAACAATGCATAATGAGTTAGGGTAAGCTTTGCTTTTAATGGTTCCTATAGCTTGAATTTTTAAGTGGAATATAGAAGGATACTCTTCATAGGAAGCCACCTATATGAGTGTGAAATGAGGCCGTTTCTATGAGAATTTTGAAGGCTAAATTCTCTAAAGCACTCATGAATACCGGGTGTTGTCCATGGCCGGAAGGACACGACCATAGAACTAGATGTGTATGAAAAGGTATTGTGTGAATACTATTGTCTTGGTTTACATAAATGGCTGAATAGTTCAAGATATCACGTTCACTAATTAGCTAGTAAATCCACTAGTATTTCACTACGGAAGGTTCAAGGCCAAAAGCTACCTATCCCGATGCTCTATCCTTTCAACCGAACTCTCTCATATGTCCGCACACGTCGTCTTTTGGAATTTTCTTTTCTAACTAATTATTTCATCCATATAAATGTAAATGACTATGCAATGAGAAGTCATGGCTGATCACAAAAGATAACTTTTAGTGAAAAGTCATCTCTCCTCCAAAAGTCACCTTACATCTATAAAACACTTGCTACACCATATTCTGAAAATATCTTCTTGAATGCATCTTTCCTCTTCTCCTTTACATATGAATCTTTCCTAATATCTTGAAAATCAATTGAGTCTTTTCTAGAGAGAGTTCATAAACAATCTAAGTTAGCTGTTCTTGAGGTTTGGAGTGCTACTACCACAAGAAGAAGGTCGTTATATCCTGGGAGACGTTTGCCATTAAAACCCTTCAAACACCAATGAGGAGGCAATTTCGTCTTAAGGACGACATAGAACCAAGTTCTAGACTCAACCATATTGTTAAAGGTTTTTCTAACTTTTATCGTTTTGCATAGCTTAAATCTATGCATTCTATTTGGTATATAATCTGCATAAATGATTTCTTGATTTTCCTTTAAATATAGCAATTAATAGACCAATATTTTTACCAACACAAAGAAAGATCATCCTCAGTATCCTATCAAAAGATGATTCTTGGACCTTGTTTGTGAGAAATGCAAGGTCTTTTGAATCGACCACTCTCGAGGATATAGCGAGGAGGGTAGCTAGAGAATGCTGTGGTCTACCATTTGCATTGATAACAGTTGCAAGGGCACTCGGTGATAAAGACTTGGTGGAATGGAAGAGAGCAGCTCAACGACTAGAGAAGTCTCAAGCTGCCAACCCTGACGATTACGGAGAAGCATCCACATGTATAAAATTGAGCTATGATTACTTGAAAGATGAGGACTACAAGTCATACTTCTTGCTCTGTTTCTTATTCCCAGAAGACTATGACATCCCAATAGAAGACTTGTTCAGGTATACGATCGGGAAAGGATTGTTTCGAGATGCTGACACACTCAAAGAAACCAGAGAGAGAGCTGATTCGGTGGTCACACACCTTATACATTCTTGCTTGCTTTTGGATGGCAGAAACAATATATTTGTAAGGATGCATGATGTTGTCCGGGATACAGCCATTCAAATTGCGCATTCTGAAGATGGGCATGGGTTTTTAGTGAAAGCTGGCTGTGGTTTAGAGAATTGGCCACATCAATTACATGAGGACTACTCTGCAATCTCACTAATGGCGAATTATATTCACAAGCTACCCGAAAAGTTGGTATGTCCAAAACTCCGGATTTTGTTACCAAACTATAATTCTTCTATAGAAGAGATCCCAGAAACTTTTTTTCAAAGTCCTAATATATTGGCGGTCTTAGATCTTAGCCGGACTAGTATTTCATTACTACCCCGATCATTCAGTCCCCTAACCAACCTACAAGCTTTGTATTTAGATCATTGTTCCAGATTAATTGACATTTCTATACTCGGAAAACTTGAGAAGCTTGAGATTCTTAGTATGAGAAATTCATGTTTGAAGGAGTGGCCGAGAGAAATAGGAGGTTTGTCCAATCTAAAGATGTTGGATATCACCGGTGAAAGTATTAATACAATTCCATCCAAAGTGATATCAAAGTTGCATAATTTAGAAGAACTGTACATTGAGGGATTTTGGAACTGGGGGAGTAAAGTTGTGGGAGATGGAGAAGAAATCAATGCTGGCTTTGACGAGGTAACTAGCTTGTCAAATTTAAGAGTTTTAGAGGTTTGTGTATCCGATTCAGAATGTATCCCTAAAGATGTTGAGTTCTATCCGAATTGGGTCAAGTTTAATATATGTATCAAAACAACCGCCAATGTTGAAGGCACTGATCAACATGCTTATAATTCAATAACCTTGAAGATTGATACCATCAGTAGCTTTCCGGACTGGTTATGCAACGTGGTGATGACCATAGTAGAGATGCTATATTGGGTAGGGTGCAGATGGTTTATTGACAGTTTTGTGGAATATGAGCATGGAAGGTTACATGAACTGAAGCTTCTATTTGTATATGGTGCCGATAGCAGCGAACGGATTAGCACAAAAACATGGGTTCCAAAAGAACATGTGTTCATAAACTTGGAAAAGTTGTATCTGATTTTCGTAGATTGCCGGGATGTATGTGTTGGTGAACTACCACCCGGGTCTTTATACAATTTGAGGTTATTGCACGTAGAATCTTGTTATAACTGGGGGAATGTACTTTTACCATCAAGATCGTTACAAAGACTACCAAATCTAGAATAACTATATTGTCGTTACATGCATGGGATTGAATATGTGTTTGGGTATGAGACAATACAATCAAAATTGAGAGAGATACAGTTGTTAGATCTAACTGCAGTAAGAAGCATATGTGAGGGACCTGCTCCATCTGGAATGTTCCAGACTCTTTTGTGGTTGTTGATTGACCGTTGCGGCGTTGCCACTTGCGGGGAAGTCTCTTCACCTCTGATGACGCTCAATGTCTGTCTCAGTTGAGATGCCTTGACGTACCGCGTTGCCCCAGCTTTTTGGAAAGAATAGTTGAAGTAAGCAACAAGAAGATCATTCTTCCAAAATAATTGACGGAATTTACTTTGTTTCGACTTGAAATGTTGTCCTATGAAAGTGGTACTTTTGATATTGAGTGTCCTTCATTGGAATACTGGTGTGAGTCGGCTTGCCCGAACTTTTCGGCCTCTCCTTCTGACTTCCACAGCAGGAAACCAGTCTTACTCGATAGGTATGTCAAAAACTTGATTTGTCATTTTTGGTAGTCCGATTGCTTACCGGTAAACAAATAAGAAATGTTATTATTATTTTTTTTCCATTCAAATCCATGATTCATTTGCAATCTTTCAATAGAAATGAGTTTCCAACACCAGTACACCAATCAAATTGTAACTTTGTTCCTTTCAATTTTAAGTCATTATTTTTCTTTGATATCATTCGTAATGGTCTATCATTCATTCTTTTAACTTTCGGATAATCAAATAATGGTCAATAACTCAATATTTCATAGAAATTAAGGCTAGGTTTGCTTTAATTAATCTACTAAACAAACTACAATACAAAAAGGCAAGGTTTGCTTTAAAGAAAATTTGAAAACAAGGGGCTTCTGAACTTGCACCATATTGTATACTCACTTATGTTTTATCATCAGTTATTTCCTCAAATGTTACACCTTAGTTTAGCTTTGCTTTTTAGATTTTTTCTCTTAAGGTATCTTTAACAGACTACTTATTTTAAAATTAATTTAATATTTAGTTAATCTTAGGTTAAAATTCTATTCCAGCAGAATACTTAAACTTTCGCTAAATTTAACTTTCGCTAAATTTTCTAACTATATTTAGCTAAAGATGAGAGAGAATTTAACTAAAACCTAAATTTAACTTGAGATTTAAGTATTCTGTTGGAGCATAACTCAATAACTAACTAGTTATATTTCACTTTTAGCTATGAATATAAATATTACTGTTAGATATGCTCAGCTTAGAGCATCTTTAGCAATGCTAGCTATTTTTGAGTTAAATTTTAGCTAAAGTAGCTAAGAAGTCATTTTGGCTAGTCATTTTAGAAATACATCTACATCAGTGCTCTCTATTCTAGCTAGTTTTGAATTTATATTATATTTTAAATGAAGATTAAATAGTTTAAATATATTTATATGTTATATAAAATAATTCAATAGGAATGTTTTAAATTATAAAGAGCCTCATCTTGCTCTCTATATTTAGGAGCGAGATAGCTAAAAGTTATAATAGAGAGCCACTTAGGAGTCTGGTGCAGCAGCTAAAACATATAAAAAGCTAAATATGCTCTCCAAAATAGCTAAGGAACAAAAATAGAGAGTCTGCTAAAGATGCTCTTATTGTTTCTGTTTTCCAAATAGATTGAAAAATGTATTGTTGACAATATTTGAGACTTTGGAGATATTAAATTTCCAACTTATATACTTATGTTTTATCTGAAATTGACTATTAGATTGAAAGTGGGTGACAAGAGACCCTGGTAGGGCTTCGTGCAAAACGGTGGCGGTATCCAATCTTGTCCAGCTGGTAGATCTAGGCCAGGTGAGATTGTCTGGGTTTCGTTATCAGTGCGCGGAGAGCGGTTGCGGAGGTCGAATTCGATCGGCGGGTTTGATTGTCTTTGATCAATATATCAACATGATAGTTGATATATTAATAGAGAGAGAAAAATTCAGTCACCGTCCCCAAACTATGCTGTCAATGCCAATTTGATACCCGAACTCTCAAAAGTATCAATACCCAAAGACCTATTTTGACATCAACGTGGTACTTCCGTCCAAAATCTCTAACGGTGCCGTCAACTTGATGACGTGGCAAGCACGTGCCATGCATGTGATATTTTTATCAAGGGTAAAATAGTCTTTCACTATCAACTAATTTGAAAAAAAAAAAAAAAGGGAATGAGCATGAACACTTGAACAGAGAGATGGCTCTCTCTCTCTCTCCCCGTCCCTCTCTCTCTTCTTCTTCTTCACAACCCTCAGCAACTCTCATTCTTCGACATTGAAACCCAATCAAATTATAGTTCTAGCAAAAAATCCAGAGATAGAAATTAGAAAATTAGGTCTCCCCTAATTCCTAGAGGAACAAACAGAGTTAATAAGTTGCTATTTCACTGTCTCCGATTTCAATTCATTCCTTCCGATTCCGCAAATGGCACACTTTTCGTTCCAAAGAGGCAACCAGGTCGAAGTTTGCAACAAACTCGAAGGTTGTTTGGGCTCGTACTACGAGGCCACCGTCGTCGCAAACATGGGCACCAACTATGTGATCCAGTACACTGCCGCCGGAAATCTGGGAGGCTAATGCTATGTTTCATGTGGCTAATAGGATCGATGCTTACGATCTTGATGGGTGGTGGGTCGGTATGATTTCGTAGGAGGAAAATGGGTCTGGGCATCAGTATGTGTTTTTCGAGACAACTGGGCAAGAGCTTGATTACCCAGTTTTGAAGTTGAGGGTTTTCGAGACAACAAGATTCTCCACAGTCTGTGTTCATCAAGATTGGCGCAATGGAAACCGGAATCGGGTCTCAAACAGAAGGCGAAATGCAAATCCCAACTCTGATTGCAGGTGTAACAGGCGCAATTGAGGTCAACTTTGGTCCTCTTGGCATCCTTGATGTTCCTCCCTGCGAAACCGGCTGTGGAGAAGCTTGTTGCCTTGATCTCGGCTCAGATCCCAGACTCCAGAAGTCAAATGCGACCTTATCGACCTGCAAATCTTTCACCTTTTTCGAATCAGAAACTCACCGTCCACTGATTGGGATTGGGGTTTTCAAGGCCGTCGGGGCTCAGATTGGGATTAGGGCGATAACTGTCATCCGGGTCAAGCTCGCGTTCGAGGCCGAAATTGGAATCCATTTTGGGGTGGGTGGTTGGTGGCTGGTGGTTATTGATGTTGTCAGGTAAGTAAGGAAGTGTGGTGGCCGAGCTTGCTTAGTCGAACAAAATTCCAGAAGAAGAAGAAGAAGAAATAATGAAAAGAAAAAAAAATGAATTAATAAAAACAAAAGGGTAAATTAGACATTTAACTTTCTTTTTGTTTCCACGTGCTTGCCACGTCATCAAGTTGACGGCACCGTCATAGATTTTGGACGGAAGTATCATGTTGATGTCAAAATAGGTCTTTGGGTATCACATTGATACTTTTGAGAGTTCGGGTATCAAATTGGTCCTGGCAGCATAGTTTGGGGATGGTGACTGAATTTTTCTCTAAAAGAAATTAGGAAGAATTAGGAAACACACAAATTTTATAAGCCAGCTCACCCGGTCAAGGGTGTATTGAATACAACTTCACCAACTTTTGGGTTCCTGAAGCACCAAATGACTTTGCTCTCCATATTGAACCATCTTCAAGCACAAGTCTAGCATCTGAAGTCTTCCAAGGTCTTTCAGACAAGTCTGAAGCACAAGTCGTAAAATAAATAAATATAACACAAAGATGAAAAATTTAAGGGACTAACACACAATACGTTCATTGTTCTGCTCTGGCTGCAGAGGTTTGAAGTGGGTTACAAAGTGACTCAAACCTAATTACGTAAGCATGACATTTGGTAAACTTGAAAAAGATTTGAAAAGGAAATGTGGAATCCAAAATCATAAAGGGAATGCACTACCAATTACTGGCCCTTGAAAATAAATCATAAAGGGAATAGCCAAAGTACTCTAATTTACCAAGACTGTAAAAGTATCAAACTTTTCAATACAGAATGAGACTAAAGCATAAAGAGCCAAAACCCAAAAGGTTGAGATATCAATCTGCAATATATACCATCCCTATTCGTTGTTATTCATCTAAAACAAGAACACTGAGCCCAAAAACAAGACCAACATTAACTTAATGCATGGTAGCCAATCGATTTTCTCTTTCACTCTAGTCACTAATAAATCGACCTCACAGTAAATTGGAAACCATTATGACATAAAGATTTGAAGAAAACTAGCAAGAGAATTGTGGAAAGTTTTCTTGTATTACTTATTGAATAAACTGATTACAAGGATGCAAATATATACAAGATGGAAAAACAAGCGACAATACTTACTCTACCCATAACTATGCTTAACAACTCTACTTTAACAACTAAAAGTTAGGTATGAACAGTGAAAGTTAATGTACAAACCAGTAAACCAGAAAACTATGCTGCAGCCATACTGCAGCAGTAAACTGAGCCATGCTGCTACTGACAATGTAGCCATACTACAGCAGTGCTGCTACTGACAATACTCCCCCTCAAGCTGGATCAAGAGGATTCATTGATCCAAGCTTGCCCAAAATTCTGAGAAACTGAGCAGTGGGAAGAGATTTGGTGAAAATATCAGCCAATTGATCATGGTTTCGGGTGAAGTGAGTATCAATGATCTTGGACTGAACTTGAGCTCGAATGTAGTGACAATTAACTTCTATGTGTTTGGTTCTTTCATGAAAAACCGGATTAGAAGCAATATGCATTGCAGCTTGATTGTCACAGAAAAGGGACATTGGCTGACAACTAGGAAATCCCAAATCAGATAGGAGACCCTTTAACCAAATAAGCTCACAAGCAGTGGAAGCCATAGCTCTATACTCAGCCTCGGCACTAGAACGAGCAACAACAGTTTGCTTTTTGCTCTTCCAAGTAACCAGATTTCCACCAACAAATGTACAGAAGCCAGTTGTTGATTTTCGATCAAGAGAATTGCCTGCCCAATTAGCATCGGTGTATCCCATTATGTGAGTGTTTCCATTGTTTTTCATCAAAATACCTCTTCCAACAGAACCTTTGAGATAACGAAGAATTCTCTTCACAATGTGAAGATGAACTAAAGTTGGAGCATGCATGAATTGACTGACAATGCTTACAGCATAAGAAATATCAGGTCGAGTGATTGTGAGATAGATAAGCTTACCCACTAATCGTTGATAGGAGGTTAAATCTAAGAAAGGCTCACTTAATACATTAAGTTGCAGCTTGCTGTCAAGAGGAGTGCGAGCTGGTTTACAATCCTCCATATCTGCATCTTGCAGTAAATCAAGTATGTACTTTCTCTGATTGAGAAAGAGACCTTTACGAGAAGTAGCCATTGCTATGCCAAGAAAGTACTTAAGGATTCCCAAATCTTTAATAGCAAACTTGTTTCGAAGAGATTGCTTGAGAGACTGAATCTCCTCAAAATTGTCATCAGTCACTATCAAATCATCAACATAGATGAGCACCACAAGCTTACTGGTGGAACCAATTCGAACAAATAAGGAAGAATCTGCATTGCTTCTGTGAAAACCAACTTCCTCAACTACTGAACTGAGCTTAGCATACCAGGCACAAGGGGATTGCTTTAAACCATAAATGGACTTATGAAACTTGCATACTGTTTGAGGATCATGAGATTGAGGATGACCAGGAGGTAATTTCATATAGACATCCTCTTCAAGATCACCATGTAAGAAGGCATTTTTCACATCCATCTGGTACAGCGGCCAAGAATGGTTAACTGCAACTGACAACAAAACTCTTACTGTACTCATTTTAGCAACAGGAGCAAAAGTCTCCTTATAGTCTACTCCATATGTTTGAGTAAA
This sequence comes from Rosa lucieae, assembly GCA_024704745.1. Taxonomy (NCBI): domain Eukaryota; kingdom Viridiplantae; phylum Streptophyta; class Magnoliopsida; order Rosales; family Rosaceae; genus Rosa; species Rosa lucieae. The sequence goes on along the minus strand of CM045496.1, from coordinate 82,908,041 downwards.
ACCAGGAGCTACTAAACGAGCCTTAAATCTCTCCACAGAACCATTAGAATGAAGTTTTGTTTTGTAAACCCAACGACTGCCAACAGCTTTCTTTCCTTTAGGAATTCGAACAACACTCCATGTATTATTGTCATGGAGAGCTTGAAGTTCATCTGCCATAGCTTTCTTCCATACATCAAAATGATTAGCTTCCTCAAAGATTTGAGGTTCATGAGTACCATCAAGAACATTTAGAACAGCAGAATGAGCCGAAGAGAATTTCTTATAGGATATGAAGTATGTCATTGGATACCTTGCAGTATAGGTTTTGTAGTCATTTAGCTTAGATGGGGGACCTCGATCTCATGGAGGATTCTTTCGAAGAACAACTGCAGGAGGTTATATTAAGGGATTTCTACGAAGAACAACTGCAGGTGGAGAAGTAGGCTCATCAACAGGTTGAGTATCAGTCTCTATATCAGAGGATACTGCTGGAACTTCTTGATCTTCTTACATACCAGTTTCTGCATCAGTGATTCCTGTTGGAACTTCTTGAACTAAAGTGTCAGGATTAAAAAACGAACTGCAATCCTCATTAACAGGAAGGTTAGGACTTGGAAACAAATCAGAGAGATACTCCCCCTGACCAAAATCACATGATTTTCTAGTGAAATAGGGAGTAGCTTCATCAAATCTCCCATCCCTGGAAACAATTAGTTTCTTGGTAACATAGTTATAACATTTATAACCCTTTTGAGTAGATGAGTATCCTAGGAAAACACACTTATCAGCTCTAGGATCAAGTTTATCACATTGATGAGCTTGAATATGAACAAAACATGTGCAGCCAAAGACTTTTAAGTGAGACAGATCAATCTTTCTTCCTTTCAACACTTCAAGAGGTGACTTGAAACCAAGCACTCTATTAGGGAGTCGGTTGATGAGATATGTGGCAGTGAGAACACCTTGAGACCAAAATTTTTTTTGGAACATTCATTTGAAACATAAGTGCTCTTGTTTTTTCAAGGAGATATATATTCTTTCTCTCAGCAATCCGGTTCTGTTGAGGAGTACCAACACAGCTGGTTTGGTGCATAATGCCTTGCGTGCTCAAGTAATTTGACATATTATTGGACATATACTCAGAGCCATTATCGGATCGTAACACATGAATGGATGAAGAAAATTGAGTGATGACAAGTTTATGAAAATCCTTAAAAACATCCATAACTTCACTTTTGAATTTCAATAGATACAATCAAGTCATCCTCGTAAAATCATCTACAAATGTTACAAAATACTTAAATCCATCATAAGATTCAAGAACTGGACCCCAAATGTCTGAATGAACGATTTCAAAAGGATTACTAGCTCTAGAAAGAGAGGAAGTAAAAGGCAACCTGGAGGATTTTGACAGATGACAAAAAAGACAACACTTTCTTTGAAGGATGAGCCAAGCGTTGATGCCACCGATGATGCTCTTGTGTTGATCTTGAACTGACTTGGAAGGCTTTGGAATCAAAAGAGTTCTTGGACAGATAATAGAGACCATTCAAAAAGAAACCCTCACCAATCGTCTTCTTGGTGATTAGATCATGAAATATGACATTATAAGGAGAGAAGATGACAAGACATTTTAATGTGTTTATAATTCTTCTAACAAATAGGATCTAAAAAGGGAAAGAAGGAACATAGAGAACAAATGACTCAACAAGGTTGGAGAGTAATTTGATTTTTCCCTTTCCTAAAACTGAGGCATCTTTGCCATTTGCTACAGACACTTTAGAAGGGATAGACAATTTTTCAAAATCATGCAAATTTGTGATTTTATTTGTCATGTGATCTGTAGCCCCTGAGTCTATAATCCAATAATCATCCATAGCACAAACATTGAGAGCAGTAGAAAATGATTTTATAGTACCTGAAGCTTCTTCATGTGGAACATAATCAGTCTCTGCAAGGAAGCCAACAAACTTTCCAAGGAGTGCAGTGTGACCTTCAATCCCAGGCATGGCTGTTTCTTCACCTCCACTATGCATCTACTTCTTGCTGAGATAAGCAGCAAATTCATTGATTAAAGTAGTGGGATTGGAGGTGAAGTTGAGCCTACCCTCAGAAGAAGGGGAAGAAGAAGTTGCTGCTAGGTTTGCTTTTGGTGGATTTGAACTCTTTTGAGAGCTTTTGCCTTCCTTTAGAAATTTTGGCTTCTGCTCTTGATAGAGAACCCAACATCTTTCCCTGACATGTTCAACCCCCTCACAGTAGCTGCATTTCAAGTCAGGCCTCTTGCCTTTGTACACTTTAGCTTCAGCTTGCCTGTGATTAGAAGCATAAGCTCTGGTTTCAAATGCACTTGTCTTGGTCTCCATATTCATCACCTTTTTTCGAACTTCTTCTCTTTGAATGGTAGCACACACATTGTTGAAAGATGGTAGCTCAGTATTCATAAGAATATGACTTCTCAAATCTTCATATTCTGAGCTTAAACTTGCAAGAAGCTGAAAGATTTTATCCTCCTCAGCTCTTTTTAACAAAACACTAGCCTCTGTAGTATGAGGTCTATAAACATCTAGCTCATTCCACATACTTGTAAGACTACCAAGATGTTGAACAAAAGGCTTACATTCTTGTTGAAAATTGGCAATATCTCGTTTGAGTTGAAAAACTCGAGCAGTATTATTCTAATTTCCATACATCTCCTTGACATTATTCCAGAGATGCATAGATGACTCACAAAAACTGAAAATTTCTGCTATTCTGCTCTCCATGGAGTTGATTAGCCAAGACATGACGAGTTGATCCTTGCACAGCCAAGAATCAAGTGTAGGGGAGTCAACTTTAGGCTTCTGTATAACTCCATTGACATAGCCAAGCTTGGACCTTCCTCCAAGAGGAAGAGTAACAGCTCTAGCCCAAGAGAGATAGTTGAATTCATTCAACAAAACAGACCTAAGACGTTAGTTTGGATTAGACTCCACATAGGAAGAATTTGTAAGAAGATCGTCATTTTTAGAACCAAATTTCCCAGCCATCTTAAGCTGGTGAACTTAGGAACTGAACGAAAAAGAAAAACACAGACTCAGGCCTTGAATGCCTGCTCTGATACCATGAAGAAAACTAGCAAGAGAATTGTGGAAAGTTTTCTTGTATTACTTCTTGAATAAACTGATTACAAGGATGCAAATATATACAAGACTGAAAAACAAGCAACAATACTTACTCTACCCATAACTATGCTTAACAACTCTACTTTAACAACTAAAAGTAAGGTATGAACAGTGAAAATTAATGTACAAACCAGTAAACCAGAAAACCATGCTGCAGCCATACTGCAGCAGTAGACTGAGCCATGCTGCTACTGACAATGTAGCCATACTGCAGCAGTGCTGCTACTGACAATAAGATTGAAACATTTCAAGTCGTAGAGCACAACAGAGAGAAGAAGAAGTAAAGCAGAGCAGGAAAAGTGGGTATACCTGAGATGGCATTGGCGGTGGGGGAGGAGCATCGGAGAGTGATAACCTTAAGCTTTGAAGGGTTTTGAGGCTTTGGAACACAGAAAGGCGACGGCTTTACCAGGGCTAAGTTGATAGCTGCTGCGGCCATTCTCTCCCTGTGTCTTTGCTGCGGTAGTGAAGCTTCTCTGTTAGAAACAGGGGTTTTCTGTGTTTCTAATTAGGCATAAAAAAAATTTAAAAATAAATAAATAAAAAAAGGGACAGACGGGTCAGGGTCGGGTTAGGAATTGGGTCATCCGGGTCGGACTAGAGAATTGAAATGGGAATTATTAGGGGTGGGCGAGGTTCGGTGTGGATCGGTGTTAGGCCAAAACCGCAACCGAACCGCTTCATTCAGTTGTGCTATATTTAAAACCGCAACCGCATATTTAAAACCTACACCACTTACTTCGGTTACACTGTTTGCGGTGCGGTGCGGATCGGTTTCGATTGTGTTCGACTACACAAATAACATTAACAAACACTCAAACCTGCAGATCAACTATCAAACATTCAAAGTTTCAAACATCAACAATTTGCCCCACCTGTTCAACATTTCAAACCAAAAAGCAATTTCCAAATCTAAATCAAAGTTCCAACAGTCTACAATCTGTTTCCAAACCAAATAGCTAACATGCAGCACAAACATAAATGATAAATCAAAGTTCCAACTTCCAAGTTCCAGCAGTAAATCAAAGTGCTAGTAGCAGTAAATCAAAGTTCCAGCAACACAAACATCAAGTTCAAACTTCAAAATACCAAACATAAATTTAAAGTTTTTACAAACCAACTTAAAGGCAAAATAAAAAACAGAATTAGCATGATAATTTAGCGATGCTCCACAGTTGGTGTCGCATTGGGAGTTTGCGATGCTCCTTCACTTCCCTGACAGTAAAATAAAAAACAGAATTAGCATGATAATTTAGCATCAAACCACAACCATCAAAGTCTCAAACAATCATTAGCAATTTAGCTCAGTAAAGAATCAGATACAAAGTCAAACAGAAACAAGTCTATATTCACTCGACAAGGCAAAACAACTCTATATTCACTCCACCAGAAAATGAGTTTAACAAATCTATATTCACTCGACAAGGCAAAACAACTCCCGACTCTGGAAAAAAAAAATACCCGTACAGACTAGGACTCAAAATTATAAAAAGATTGAACTCGATGCTGCATTCAAGAAACCACCCTCACTAGCATATGCGTTTAGGGGCCTTGTTTATGCAACAACGAGCCACTACGACACTTGCATAGTATTTCACGTTAGGACGTAGTGATAATCATCCCAAGTAACCCAAGTAAGATCCATCAGATTAACCCAAGTAAGATCCATCAAATTAACCCAAGTAAGATCCATCAAATCGATTAATCAAAACAAGCTGAACAAATTAACCCAAGTAAGATCCATCAAAATCGAACTAACTCAGTAACTCTCATACCGATTCCATGCTCAGATCAGATGAGAGCTGAGAAGGCCGTTGTCGTCAGCGTCAGTCGGCGTCGGCGTTGTCAGCGTCAGTCGGCGTCATCAGTCTTCGGTTGTCGTCAGCTTCAGTGGGCGTCGTCAGTCTTCGATTGGCTTCGAGTGGAGGCGTCTTCAGTCGACTGAGAAACTGGGGAGACTGGGAGAGGTCGGCGTCGTCATCATTGAGTCGAGAGAGATGAGGTCGGGAGGACTGAGTTGAGTCGAGAGAGATGAGGTCAGGAGGACTGAGGAGGCTAGCGAAGTCGAAATGAGAGGCTGATGTTAATCTGCTAGGGAGTAGCTGTACCTGGACCTAAACCAATTACAATTCGACAACACATGACAACACATTTAAAAATAGAGAGAATTTTAAGAACAATACATGAACTTAAGGCCACTCTGAATTTTGGTGCCCAACGTTTATATAACCCAAAATAAGTACATGAACTTTTAATCCCGACCGAGTTTTCATACATGCCGTCACTAACACCGTTAACATCTATGCCACGTGGCATAATAATAAGGCATAAGTGTTAACGGTGTTAGTGACGGCATGTATGAAAACTGGGTCTGGATTAAAAGTTCATGTACTTATTTTGGGTTATATAAATGTTGGGCACCAAAATTCGGAGTGGCCTTAAGTTCATGTACTGTTCTTAAAAATTTCCCTTAAAAATATATACATAATACTAAAATAAGTAAAATAATATTAATTGAAATAAATATTGTATATCCGGTCCGGTTCGGTTATTACCGGTCGGTTCTAAAGGTAAACCCGGTTCCAAACCGTTAAATACCGGTCCGGTCCGGTTTTTTTTTTTTGCAGTCTTGCTTCATCCGGTTCGGTCCCCAAACTGGATTTCCGGTCCGGTTCGGCCGATTTTTGCTGTCCGGATCGGTTTCTGCCCGCCCCTAGGAATTATACGAGAAAGAGATGACCAGCTACTACACTACCCAATCACCAAGGCAAACAATGACAACCAGGTTCAAGCCCATCATAAAACTTCCCAAAAGTTTCTCTGATTGCAACAGTAGATTGGTCCGCCTAGATACAACCAAGGCACAGTCCCATTTCCTGATTCTGCCAAAGACAGTAGAAACCATGGTCATCAACTGCTGAGTAGTCAACAAACTTCCAAAAATAGTGTCAACATTAATCAAAAACACATGCTACTGAATCAATGAAGTGCTAATATTTTGCCACAAAAATTCAAAGTCTAAATGTAATTGCAATCTTGCGATAAAGCAATATAGGGATATGTGTGGCTAGGTGTTTAGTAAATACCAGAATCGGCGATGCTTAGAGAGATTAGAGACTCGAATGCTTAGCCAACCAACAAATGCTTAATTGTGTAATATGCCTTTTCTTCTTATGTGTAATATTGTTACCATAAATTAAAAGCTCTTCTGACAAAAAGAATTAGGAACACAAAATAAGAAGAAAAAGGCTATAGTCCAGAACATTCTAATTGTGGAGCAATCCATTATTGATCTTACAATCTCAGGGACACTTTCTTATTGAGCAGTGAAATTTTACATGATTGTTGATGCAACATTAGATTGGAGTGACATTACCTCTAAATTCATATTATATTCAGCAAAGACATATGCAGAGATAAACTCAAAAACTATCAGCTATTGGATACCAACAAACAAATATTGGCTGATTTACTAAAGTTCTACCTCAAAAACAGAGAGTTACACAGCATTGTCACGAAGTCCATATCCCTTGAATTCAATGCTCTCTTCCTCTAACAACTGGAAACTGGCATAATATAATACAACATGAAAAATGGTATCAGATATTACATTGTCAATACTGATCATAATAACGTAGACATGAAATCATTGAATACGATTTTTTTCATGACAACTCTTTTTTCCAGATCCCTATGCAGCTGCATTATAATCATATCCGTAAAACTGGTATTATTACAATATCTGATGTGAATATAAGGTATGATGATTGTGATTATATGTTTACCTTACAACCAACCATGTAGAGCAAAGATCTATCACAAAAGGGATGTTTAAAAAGATCAGCAACAAACTTCACTCAGTATTCTCTCAATAGCACCATCTAAGTTGGACATTAGCATTTGCCCATGTTCTAACAGATATACTGAATCATCCACAAAATTTCCAAATGTGAAAGGCACCATAACCTGCATACCTTCTCAATTAGACAAATGAACTAAAAATTGATGAAAGCAACAAATAGTATGGCTTTAAAAATTGTAATTCACTATCTACCATGTCGATTCCAGCATTTATCTGTCAAATGCAGGAACAATAGTTTGACCCTTAGGGCTCGCTGAGTGCGCCAAGTCTATCCCAATCAGAAATCACAGTTCCCTGCTGCAGAGCATACCCTGATAAGTATTCAAACATATCATCTTAATGCGCAATGTTTTCTATTAATGTCTGATTTTTGTAACTTATGCATACTATCTGTATGAAACATCAAATACCAATACTGTTGTAGTTTGAAGTAGAATGACAGCAGAATGAACCACAATGATTCAAGTACCAACCGTTACACTCAAAATTTTAATCGATCATCATATCCATGCAATTATACACAACCAAAACTAACTGAAATCAAACACAAACCTCTTCTTGTGTTGAAAACTTGTTCCCAAACTCGATCACCAAAACAAACCCAAACTGTCCTCCGAAAAATCACCAAAATCATTTAAATCTCCTCCTCTTGTTCCTACCCAAGCAATCTACGATTGATCCCTGAGCTTGATCTTTTCAGTCTATCTGATAGCTGCGTTTGATCGATATCTGAGCTTGATATCTGCCCGTGATGCTGCGGTTGTATGACTTGTATCTGAAAACTCGATGGCTACACTCAATAGATGCTTCCCGAGCGCACTACAAAACTCGGGCTGTTTTAAAATATCTACAAAAACACTCGAGCGCAAAACCGTCTTTTCACCTCACATGAACAGAAGAATGAACAGTGCTTAGGAACAGTGTAGGCGCTTTAGTATATTTAGAATGGGCCTCCAAAGAACCCCACCGTAGAAAGTAGAGACTGGTCCTGTGTATTCCACCCAGAAACAGTGGCCAGTTCACCTTCAATGCATCTCCCCACTGCTTCACCTGAAAGTCAGGGAAATTTAAGACACACTGAGAGTGCATCTCTCTTCTCTGTTCAAACTATCTCTCTCTCTCTCTCTCTTCCATTTTATCAATTTTTTGTGTTATCACGCTCTCCTGTTTGATCACAACGCTTAGAGAGATTTGTTTGCTAGTGTCTCCTCTCCAAGCCTAGCTCTCTTGCAGATCTGTAATAGTTGAAGCTAATGGAGTTCTATTTCTTCCAGGTTAGAAACCTAGATATTTCATAAGTTGTCTGCTCCAATATTTGTTCATCTTTTTTGTCGATCCATTGGTTTTTACTCCTTTTTGTTCTTCTTTCTCTGTGCTTGCATATTACAAAAAGATGTCGTTGGCGATCATTGTGGTAATTGTGACATGGATCGGTTGCAAGGCCATTATTAAGTGGATAGGGACCCGAGTGGAGCGTTGGTCTTGGTTCAGTTATATGGTCCGAAAGTCGCAGGATAATCAAGTACTGGTTAACATGGATACCTCTGAATCTCTTCCTTCATCATCAGCACCTCGTCCCTCGAAGTATGATGTGTTTTTGAGTTTCAGGGGTGCTGACACTCGCAAGGGGATTACAGTCGACATCCACGATCGATTAAAGGCGAGGGGAATTAAAACATTCATGGATGATCGAGATCTTGAAGTTGGGGATGCTATTTCTCCCACTCTCCTAAAGGCTATTGAAGAATCAAGGTTTGCAATTGTTGTTCTCTCGCGAGACTACGCTTCTTCTACTTGGTGTTTGGAGGAACTTGCAAAGATCTGTGAGTGCATGGAAGATCAAAACAGAATTCTTCCACTCTTTTATCACGTGGAGCCATCTGATGTTCGATTTCAGAAGAAAAGTTTTGAAGAAGCTTTCTCTAAACATGGAACCTCTAGGCGACACAAATCGGAGAAGATGAAGCAATGGAGAGATGCTTTAAACAAAGTGGCCTCTTTCTCTGGGTGGAATACACATGATTATAAGTAAGCAAGCATTGTGCCTTTAATTTCGGATCTGTATATTGTACGTATAGCTTATATTTTACCCTTAATTCTTCCTTGTAGGACTGAGAGAGGACTTGTCGAAGCCATTGTGGAACTTCTCAGCAGTAAAGTAGTACCCGATGCAATTGAGTCCACAGGAGATTTCGAAGTATTTGAAGCAACAAGACTAGCCATGGAGGAGGTTATGAAGGCCCTTAAAGATGACGAGGTCACTGCCGTCGGTGTCTACGGCATGGGAGGCGTCGGCAAAACAACCATGGTAAATCATGTCGCTGCACTATCCTGCAAAAATGGGACATTTCATCATGTGACTGTGGCTGTTGTATCCCAAAATCCTGATTTCAGAAGAGTTCAAGATGCATTGGCAGAGCTGCTGGGCTTCAAAATATATGAGAACACAGAAATTGGAAGAGCAGCTAGTTTGAGGAAGGAGATAATGAGGAGAGAAAAACTCCTTATAATCTTGGACGATGTTTGGGAGAGAATAGAGTTGTCAAAGATAGGGATTCCCAGCTACAAGGAGCTTCAAAAGTGCAGATCCAATGTCCTACTCACCACAAGGATATGGAATGTCTGTCATGCCATGGAGTGCCAAAGAAAGATCACCCTCAACGTTCTCTCAGAAGTCGATTCTTGGGCCTTGTTTGTGAGAAAAGCAAGAAGGTCTTTTGAATCGCCCACTTTTGAGGGTGTGGCAAAGAAGGTAGCTGGAGAATGTAGGGGTCTACCGATTGCACTGATAACAGTTGCAAGGGCACTTGGAGATAAAGAACCGGTGGAATGGAAAACAGCTGCTCAACGACTAGAGAAGTCGCAGTCTGCCAACCCTGACGATAAGGGAGATGCATCCACATGTATAAAATTGAGCTATGATTACTTGAAAGATGAGGACTACAAGTCATACTTCTTGCTCTGTTGCTTATTCCCAGAAGACTATGACATCCCAATAGAAGACTTGTTCAGATATGCCTTCGGGAATGGATTGTTTCGAGATGCAGAAACACTCGAAGAGGCCAGAGGTGAAGCTGATTCCGTGGCCAAGCACCTTAAATATTCTACCTTGCTTATGGATGGTAGAAACAATAAATGTGTAAGGATGCATGATGTTGTCCGCGATACAGCCATTCAAATTGCGCAGTCTGAACATGGGTTTTTGGTGAAACCTGGCTGTGGAATAAAGGATTGGCCACGTCAATTACATGAAGGCTACTCTGCAATTTCACTAATGAGGAATGATATTTGCAAGCTACCCGAAAAGTTGGTATGTCCAAAACTCCAGATTTTGTTACTAAACTATAATTCCTCTATAGAAGAGATCCCAGAAACATTTTTTCAAAGTCCAAATGAATTAAGGGTCTTAGATCTTACCTTGACTAGATTTTCATTACTACCCCAATCGATGTGTCTCCTAACGAACCTCCGAGCTTTGTATTTAGATAGTTGTCAGTATCTAAATGACATTTCCATGATCGGAAAACTTAACCAACTTGAGATTTTTAGTATGAGAAACACTTTTTTGAAGGAGTTGTCCAGAGAGATGGGAGATTTGATCAATCTAAGAATGTTGGATATTAGTCATATGATTGAGGGATTTCTTGAAACAATTCCACCCAAAGTGATCTCAAAGTTGCATAATTTAGAAGAACTGTACCTGCAAAGTGGATTTTGGGTGTGGGGGAGTAGAGTTGAGAGGAAAAGATGGGAAACCAATGCTGACTTCGATGAGATTGCTAGCTTGTCCAAGTTAAGAGTTTTGAAGGTTTGTATCCTCGATGCAGAATGTATACCTAAAGATGTTGAGTTCAATCCGAATTGGGTTGAGGTTGATATATGTGTTGGTTTTTTTGACAAGATGAACGCCACTACTCGATATGGTCATAATTCAGTATGCTTGAATCTTGAAACCCTCAGTAGCTTACCAAACTGGTTTTGCAATGCGGTTCTGAACATAGCAGAGAGACTATGGTGGCAGTCAGAGTGTCATCAAAGTTTAAGTGACATATTTGCGGAATATGAGCATGGGAGATTACATGGACTGAAGCATCTCACACTACATGGTTGTAGTCATAGATACAAGCTGAAGAACACATTAACATGGGTTCCAAAAAAACCTGTGTTGGAGAACTTGGAAGAGTTGCATATGTATGGCGTAGACTGCCAAGAGTTATGTGTTGGTGAATTACTGCCCGGGTCTTTATTCAATTTGAAGTTACTGGAGGTACACTATTGTGTCAACTGGGGGAATCTACTTTTACCATCAACATTGTTACAGAGACTACCAAATCTGGAAGAACTAAATTGTAGTTACATGGAGGGGATTGAATATGTGCTTTGGTATAAAGCATTGCTTGAGCCCAAACAATCAAGATTGAGAAAGATAAAATTGTCCAATCTAGATACGGTGAGAAGCATATGTGACGGACCAGCTCCGCCTGCAATGTTCCAGAATCTTCAAAGTTTCTCCATTGACCGGTGCAACTTGCAGGGAAGTCTCTTCACCTTTGATATTGCTCAATGTCTTTCTCAGTTGAATTACTTTGAAGTACGGAAATGCCCCTTATTGGAAAGAATAGTTGAAGCAAGAAACAAGAAGATCATTCTTCCAAAATTAAATGTCTTGACTTTGTTCGCACTTCCAATGTTGTCCTATGAAAGTGCTACTTTTGATATTGAGTGTCCTTCATTGGAACACTTTCGTGTGTGGGACTGCCCCAAGTTTTCAGCCTCTTTTTCTGACTTCCACAGCAGGAAACAAGTCATAACCCAACAGGTATGTTGCTGTGTCAAAAACAAACTCTGTCATTTTTGGCAGTCCGATTGCTTACCGGTTAACAGATACAAATGTTAATTTCTTTTCATTCAAATCCATAATTCATTTGCATTCTTTCAATGGAAATGAGTTTCCAACACCAGAACACCAATCAAATTATAACTTTGTTCCTGTCAATAGTATTTTTCTTTTATATCATTAGCATGATCCATCATTTTTCCTTTTAAATTTTTGATATTTCATATAAACTTCATGTCACTAATGATCAATGGTTTGGTTTTAATTGCTCTACTAAACAAACTCCTAGGCACGCTTTGAAGAAAATTTGAAAATAGGGTGCTTGTGAATTTGCACCATACTGTTACTAAATAATTTATGTTTGGACTAAATACTGTTTACTGCCTGAACTTTTGCTGAAAAAACAGTTCAGTTTCTTGCATTTTAATTTGACATATTCACTCATTTATCTCCTAATTATGAACCAATAGGTCAATTTAACAAATAAGATGGAATTTATCTATTGGTTCATAATTGAGAGATGAAAGAGTAAACATGTCAAATTAAAAGACGAGGGAATGAGCAGGTGTTTTTTTTTTTTTTTTTTTTTATAGCAAAAGTTGAGGGAGTAAATAGTATTTAGCTCTTTATATTTTATCTTCAATCATTTCCTCTACTGTTGCGTTATAGTTTACTCTATATCTGCTCCTGACTTATTGTTTCCGTTTTCCAAATAGATTGAACAATGTTTTGTTAACAAGATTTTGAGACTTTGGACATGCATTAAATTTCCAACTTATATACTTACCTCATCTCAGATTGACTATTAGATTCATGGGAGGGTTTGAAAGCTGATTCCATACAAGAATCACAAAGATACCTTCAATGGCCGAGAAGAAAACTCCTCATTTGATTGTGAAGTTGCAGTCAACTATATCGATTCTATCATGACCAATCAATTTTAAATTAAACATTTTAGTTTTTCTGTATCTTGTTCCTGGTTTACCTGTCTTTCGGTTGAGCATTTGTACCCATTGTTGATTTTGTTGACAAGGGAAACTGCATGTAATTTAACTTCTGAATGCTCGTCCTCATTGTTGGTATGAGCGTGCATAATATGCATTCACCTAGTCGCACAGTTGTTTGAGATTATAAGTTCTCCATAGGATTCTCTCCTGTGTTACCATTTTGGGTAAAAGAAATTCGACAAAATTGTGATGGAATTCACAGACGTCCTTAATTGGTGCCTTTTTTTTTTTAATTCACTATGAAAGTCGCGAGTACTATTTTGTCCGGTTCAAAAAGTCCAAACCTCACTCATGATATTAACCCAAACGCTACTGACATTTACAACATACTAGGGAAGAAAATGTAAAACTAATGACAAATTTTAAGAGCGGCCAACTAATTGTCGAGCCATTCTCTAGGAAGGTCAATCATTCAGATTTCGAGTAGTTGCCACCAAGGTTTATGCAAATAGTCAAAGCTCAAAACAAAGGTTTACTAGCTGGTGACAATTTGGGTAGCCTATGGCCTCAGAACGCCAGGTATATGAAGGAGCGAGTTGGGGTTTGTGTGGTGGAAGCAAGGGAAGAAGAGCACTGAAGTTAGGCATGAAGAAATAATGGCAAAGATAGAGGGTTAGGCATGCAGAAATAATGGCAAAGATAGAGTTATTAATGAATGAGACGGAGAAAGCGAAGCAACTGAAAATCAAAGCTTGTGAAGCGAAAGAAACTATCAAGGATGATATGATATGAAGGATGAGGATGAATGTAATGGGTCTTCTATGAAGCTTTCAAAGACTTCGTTTCAAATTCATCCTTGAAAAGAAAAGGGAAAACAAATTTCATCAACATGAAGATGATGCACACTGGGGAAGCCAAACCTTAAGTGATCAGATCATGATCAAGATTAATCTAATCAAATCCTAAACTCCATCAACACATAAAATCTATTAACCAAATTGATCGAAATGCACTCAATTACGAAACAAGGGAAAAGTAGCTTCGCAAGCATATGGCTACACACGTATAGCATGTGACACAATAGAGAAGTTAAAAATATTATTCTCAAAATTGTTAGAAACAATTTTTTTTTTCCAGACCTCTGCAAGTCTTAGCGTAACACAGCAGGATATGCACATGACAATATGAGACTGCAACTGAAAACTGCCTTGTCTAACAATATCAAAATCATAACAAGAAGGCACTAAAACCACAGACCATCAAGACTTTGCTGAACTGTCATAATCACTCCACCGTAACCGACATACTCATTGTCAAAGACCGCACATTGTGCCACCACTTTGGTGGGATATAAAGCATGTCACCTTCCTCTAAAATGCAGTCAAGAAATTCTAAGTCCTGCACCCCTGGGAATTCTTCCTCCTCTATGTTGTCTAGATCAACCTTCAAACCAAAGTATGTTCAATCAGTAAATATACAATATACTTGAGCTTTAGAAGAGAACACGATCCCATTTATATGATCTTATCGAGTTCATATAACGAAGCTGACAGGAATCTCAACGTTTCAGTTTTCACCAACTAAATTCTGTTTGTAATCTAAATAATTATAAGTTTGATCTTTGTTATGATAACCAAGAATAACTAAAATGTAACTGCCACTAGATAAAACGTCCACCAATTTCAGCTTCAGCAGATATTTTCATGAGGCATCTCCAAGAATATGACAGTGACAGGTTTCAGTTTCACTAACAATCTTCTTCTCTAGAATTTTGTAAACAAACAGTTGAACGAAGTCATTTGTTTATATAAACTTATTGATACCTGGGAGAAACGGACTAAAAAACAAAAATCTTCTTTCCAGCATGACTCGGTGTTTTCTGAAAAGCATGTACAGCCTTGGCACATGCAAACATATGCAAATACAAGAATACTTTTAGCATCTGCCTTCTCAACAAGATATTAGCTTAGAGAAAAATTCAGATACCGTCTCCAAATTATTTTGTCAAGGCCAATTTGATACCCGAACTCTCAAAAGTATCAATCTGATACCCAAAGACCTAAATTGGTATCAACGTGATACTTCCGTCTAAAATTTCTGACGGCGACGTCTGTTTGCTGACGTGGCAAGCACAAGGGTCCAAAAAAAAAGTGAAATGACCAATTTACCCTTCTTTTTTTATAGAAAAATTCATCTACCGTCCCCAAACTATTTTGCCAAAGCCAATTTGATACCCGAACTCTCAAAAGTATCAATGTGATACCCAAATACCTAAATTGGTATCAACGTGATACTTCCGTCCAAAATTCTGACGGTGGTTTCTGCTTGCTGACGTGGCAAGCACGTGGGTAAAAAAAAAAGTGAAATGACCAATTTACCCTTTTTTTTGTTAATTCATTTTTTTCCTTTTCTTTTCATTTCTTTTTCTTCCTTCTTCTTCTTCTGGGATTTTCTTCTTCTTCTTCTTAGGGTTTCGCGGCACCAAGCAGCTTGGGGCTGAAGCTTCCAATCGAACCCGATACCGGTCGAAGAACCTGCTGGTGCTGAGATGATCAACGACCCGTCGACGTAAATTGGGGCCGCCGAGTTGTTGAGCAAGACGAGGAGTTCAGCCGGAAGGTACCGTGAGAGAGTGGCCGTCGAGCATGGTAGCGATCTTGGCACCGAACGGGAGGGACTTGAGTGATCAGACAGGGAAAGCGATGGGAGGAGGTGGTTAATCCACAAGAGTACGAGGGAGATGGATTTGTAGCAGGAATTGGAGAGGATCTCGGCGGCGTTAGTGATGGTTTGGGCGGAGGAGAAGGAGAGGAGAGAGAGAGAGGAGGAGAGAGAAGAAGAATAGCTAAAATGGCTTCCCTAGAACTGGACAGCCTTCCCTTCGGAGACCGTACGTACTCCGCCTCGACGACCACTCTCTCACGGTACCTTCCGGCTGAACGCCTCGTCTCGCTCAACAACTCGGCAGCCCCAATTTACGCCAACGGGTCGTTGATCATCCCAGCACCAGCAGGTTCTTCGACAGGTATCGGGTTCGATTGGGAGCTTCAGCCCCAAGCTGCTTGGTGCCGCGAAACCCTAAGAAGAAGAAGAAGAAAATCTCAGAAGAAGAACAAGGAAGAAAAAGAAATGAAAAGAAAAGGGAAAAAAATGAATTAACAAAAAAAAGAGGGTAAATTGGTCATTTAATTTTTTTTTTGGGACCCACGTGCTTGCCACGTCAGCAAACATACGGCACCGTCAGAATTTTGGACGGAAGTATCACGTTGATACCAATTTAGGTATTTGGGTATCACATTGATACTTTTGAGAGTTCGGGTATCAAATTGGCTTTGACAAAATAGTTTGGGGACGGTAGATGAATTTTTCTAAAAAAAAAAGAAGGGTAAATTGGTCATTTCACTTTTTTTTTTTGACCCATGTGCTTGCCACGTCAGCAAACAGACGGCGCCGTCAGAAATTTTGGACGGAAGTATCACGTTGATACCAATTTAGGTCTTTGGGTATCACATTAATACTCTTGAGAGTTTGGGTATCAAATTGGCCTTGGCAAAATAGTTTGGGGACGATAGCTGAATTTTTCTCATTAGCTTATTTGTTTAGACCTTTCCCTTACTTTAATGAGGTCAAGAATGCAATTACTTGACTTGAGTTGCAAAGCATGGTTTCAGTATGTGGATAGAGTTCCTCTTATAATGAAGCACGTTAGCGCCTTACATTCTTTTTTCCAACTACCTGAAGATGAGCAATCAATTCAAGTCACGTAGGATGTTTGATCATAGAAACTAGTAAGTGGCCAAAATATGCATCCACACGCACACACGCACATAGTGCATGCATACAAGCACACGTCCTTGTATAAAGAATTATGATTCTTAATATTTATGCATGGTAAAATAGTTGTGTACCTAAAAGTTAAAACTTAAAACACACGGCTAGAGATTCAGGGACGAAATCAATTTGTCACTAAATGCTGAGAATTTGTCCCAAAAAGAAGTTTGAGACAAAATCATTTTGTGGCTAAAGTCGTCTCCTAATGCTCGTCCCTAATTATTAAAGGCAACGACTAATACATTCCGTCTCCTAATGAATTTGGAGAAGAAATTAAAATTGTCCCCTATTCAACAAAATTTCATCCCCCATTCTCATTCAGGTTGGCGGGAAAATTAACTATAAATAATGTCAATCAAATGAATAAGGGACGAAACTCATTCGTCTCCTTATTTTTAAAATTCTATATTATTTCCAAATTTAATGACGCTTCTCAGATAAATAGGAGATGATTAAAACAAGCAAATATTGAATTTGACAAAGACTCAGATACAAATGAGCAAAGACAAACCCCAATTCCATTATTATAGACGGCAAAAGTTCAAACACTAATAAGACAACGACATAGTTTGTGATAAAACCAACAACTGAATAAAATGTTTATCTGAAATGCATATCTAACTCGAGTACACTATTGCATTTGCATATGCAAAACTTTGAGGCATCATAATCATTTCTTCTTGGCAATGAAGAGGCCCCACCCATTTCTGCTCTCTAGAGTTACTCCTAACCAACTTTGCCTTCCATTCACCATGTCATTGTAGTCCTCCTGGACATATTTTGATCGCAAAGAATCAAAATTTCATGAATGCATAGAACTGTAATAACATATCAAATGCCCAGAGAAAATGAGGAAGAAACTCACTTTAGAAAAGTCCTCAATGAATGCATCGTTGTCCTTCTCAACAGCATTTAATTCCCGCTGTGGAACTTCTATGAATTGCATGTACTCGAAAACAATTTGGTATAAGTTCAACAGCCAACTTATTAAATATGTCATTAATGGCTATAATAGGTGGAAGAGTTGTCAGTATTACAGTATCTAACTAGAGGGCAAAAACCAAGATTATAAAAGAACTAGTAGTAAGTAAAACATTTCAAAATTTCACTTTTCTCAGCTAGCTTTCGGTTAAACACTTTCTGTTGTTCTGTATAGTATATGAGTTCACCAGCCAAACACACAAATACATTTAATCAATTTGAAAAACCTTTCCAAGCTTGCGTGATGCAAGAGATAGACATAAGAGAAACAAGCAATAATGAGAAACACCTGTATGTTTTTCTTTGCTTTTAGGTGCCTTAGTGGAAGGGCAAAACTCCTTGGATATCTTTTAATATGTTTGGCAAGTCCCTTGCATCCTTTCCTAGAACCAATTTTGCACCTAACACAATAGTAACAAAAGCAGATGCCACCATATAGTAAGAACAATGGTAAAACACTAACAACAACAGCATAGCGATATTCCACTGCAATAAGAGGAAAGGAAGGGAAGAGAGAATAAAATGTGCAACCTGAATCCATTTCACAATTGGTTTTCCAGCACGACCACCGGAGTGACTGCACAGGCATAACCAAGCCAAATCAGCACTTAGAGAACAGAAAAACAATCATCAAAATAAAAAATTCAACATAACTATGAACTTCCCAGTGACTTCAGATTTCAGACCATAAAATGAAAACTCACTTAAAACTTTTTGCCAGATTTTGACAACATTCTTTGGCAAGCACGACTTCTCCTGACTCCCTCACCAATTTGTCCATTCTCTCCATCTGTTCATTATGGTGAAGACGAATAAAGAAAACTCTCTATATACAATCTCAATATCAGAAATTGAATACCATTAATTGTAGCATGCAGGTTTGTCATCGTCTACAAGACTATTGATATATTCATATAAAAATTTCAATTGAATGATCATACACCATGCAAAGAATCTCACCAAGATAGCCAACAATTGCCAAATTTTCAATGAATGCAAATATCAAACAATCCCAATAAAACCCAGATAGCTATATAAAGATAAAAGAATGAAATTTAACACAATAAAAGAAAAGAGGAGAGAACTTTGTACAAACCTCAGCCCTTTGTGAAGCCAATGAACAACTCCTTCCGTCTGGGACGAAGGCTTAGTATCGAATTTCTCTTCAACTCTTGAGACCTCCGTAACTTACCCATACTATCTAAGCCAAAATTAGCCTAAAAAAAAAGAAGAAGGTAAAAGCTGAAGAAGCAAACACCAATTACTCAAACCAAGTGTTTAAGAACCTCAAAACCGTAGAACAATGCAGCTGTTCTTTACAAACTGCCTATAAAAAGCTGCAAGAAGCCACTAATCTTGTGGAAAAACTGAAGCATAGATAAAATAGAACAAACTGAATTCCTCCAAAAACCCAAAGATGTCATCTGATGCAGCCAAACCAAATTTCATCTTTAATATCATACATCTCACAAAAGATTCAATCTTTCCTACCATCAACTCAAGCATGTACACGCTGCCAGCTTTCTAATTCAAATTTCTATACAACACTGTTTCACATAGATGTGCAGAGCCCATAGCCCCTTTCAGTTCATCATTTCAAAAACCATAATAAAGAATCGAACTTGATTAAGCAATCGAAACATCCATGCCAATAGCTCAAAATTTGTGCAAACAAGACCAGGCCCATATATCAGGCATCCAAAAAAAATCAGTAAGAAATCGAAATGATTACAATTTCATATGGATAAAGTAGTCATAAACTAAGTAGTGAACAAAGCCCAAGTCTTTTGGACTGAAAGCTTGGAAATAGAGACTGATAAAGCAAAGCAAAGAGTAACCTGCTTGTGGGATGACTATTGAGCCAAGCCTGGCACCCCTGATAATCAACATATAGTTATAAATGATTAAATGAATAGAAACTCCCACAAACACCAGAGGTTTGAAAGAAAGAGAGAGACTTTGTTCCGAGTTTTCACCGATCGGAGGAGGAAGGGAGGGAGAGGGAGAGGGAGAGGGAGAGTGATGTTGGGACTTGGGACTGCAAAGTGCTGCCGGTACTGGTGAGAGGAGAGTCGAGAGAGAGTAGAATTGTCGGGGCGGTGCCATCACGCCTAATGCTTAGGCTTTGTCTAGGCCGCCTCCCAGACCCTTTTCAAGAACACCGACTGTTGTGTTTTGCCTGATGAGATTTTATCCTTCTATCTTTATTAAAAATAAAATAAAATAACTTTAATAAAGATCAAAATATATCCTTTATTTTTTTTGTAATACTTGTAATTTTACTTGTTTATCCTCTTCCATTAACGTGGTTTTCATAGTACATTAGAGGGGTATTTACGTAAAAAATTTATTTTGACCCAATAAACACCTGATTTTAATAGATAAAGTAATTAAATAAAAAGATTTAACGACCTCTAAACTTACATTAAACTCTTTCATATAATGTTCATCAACAAAAAAACACTCTTTTCATATATGTACATACATGTACATTTGCAAGCATAATTAGCTATAATGGGCCATGCTCATTGTATCGCCAAAGGTACTAATTCCAGCTAAAGGAATGTGACATGCAGACACACCGCCAGACGGGCTACAACCTCGGCGTCGGACCCACCACCTAGATCGCCGCCGACGCGCCGCGCCAAGATGGCATCAGAAGCTTGCTGAAACTGGGAACTGAAGCAGGTCAATCCCACATCGAAANCTTTTCAAAAACTTTGTCGATTGTGTGCATAATGATAAAGTGTCAGTGGAGTTTTAAATTCTTTCACACTTTTCAAAACTTGTGTCGGTGTTGTGCATGTGATAAAAGTGTCGGTGGAGTTAAAAAAAAAAGTGTCAGTGGACATATAATTTGTCTACCCATAAAATTTATTTGGTTACATATCCAAATTGTTCATCAATACTATTTATTACATCATACATTTCTCATTTAAAAAAAATAAATAATAAAATATTTGATGAACGTAACTGACTTGTGGGAGAGGATCCTCTCCTAATCTATTCCCCTCCTAACCTGCCTAAGCTTTCTATAGATTTTGACACGTGGTTATATAGTAAATCTAATGGTCCACATTCACAACGATGTCAATTTTTTTTTCTGTCCCCCATTCTTCTCTTCCTCACGCCTGAGAGAAGACCTCTCTCTCCAGTTCTTCTTCTGCTCTCCTCCTCCTCCTCTTCCTTCTTTCTCTATATGAGTAACCTTACACAATACAAATCTGGCCTGGCCAATATGACAAGAACAATCTCCAATAAACACTACAAAAGCAAACCCAGACAAATTGTTGAAATCCAACAAATGAATTCAGATCATGGTGAATGGTTCTTTGAACCTTACAAAAAAACCCAAAAATAAATCTTAGTACAGCCTCATCCTTAACGATGAACTTTGGCAAGGAAGATTTTTGACGAAGATAATTTTGGCAAAAAGGTTTCCTCATCAACTACCCAAATTTTGCTAAATCCCCATGAATTATATTCAAATTTAGCAATACCCATTCAGCTCAAGCCCAGATTCCTCATTTTCTTCTCCTCTTAATCAGTGAGCATGAACCCATCATGGAAACAAAGATGATGGATTTTCTGTTTTGGGAATAGATGGAATTGAAGATTTGAAGCATAAAAAAAATTGCATTCCATGAGAGGGAGACAAGATCTGGGAAACTAGCAAGAACCGAGAAAGAGAGAGAGAGAGGAGAGAGAGAGAGAGAGAGAGGAGAGAGGGTTGTCAGACCAAAAAAAAAAAAAAAGGGTTGGGTGGTGGGGTGAGTTTGATTGGAGAAGGAGTGGATAGAGGGTCTTCTCTCAGGCGGAAGAAGAGAGAATGGCGAAAAAACATTGACATTGTTGTGGAATGTGGACCATTAGATTTACTATAACCACGTGTCAAACTAATAGAAAGTTTAGGCAGGTTAGGAGGGGAATAGATTAGGAGAGGATCTTCTCCCCTGACTTGTGACCCTGACCCAAGTCACCCAACGGGTGAATCAAATATCTAGTGGCAATGAATAGTTCCTGCCCTAGTGACCTGGTGACCTAACGGGTGAACTTGCTCTTATATGTCTCCAGAATTCACCCAAACCACACACATCAATTGTACATCAGACAACTCCTTCAGATAGCACGTGTGATCTATTGTGTACTAGTAGCTAGGTCTTCATCAATTGTTGTATAAATAGCATCCTACCCTACATGAACACATCAAGCAATTATACAAGAGTTGTTATCTTTATCTTCTCTGTTTTTCAAAGTCTTTCTCTTGTCTATTTCTTTCTCTAATAATAAAGTTTATCCTTTCTCTATGGTCATGTCTTAGTCTACTTGAAATGTTAAATTTAATTATATCGCTTTTAGCAAAAATTCTTCCCTGCTCTGAGTATACCATTCTTGGGCACGTCAGCATGTTATGGACTGTCGGATATATACCCTTTAATCTAATGGTTGAGGATGTTAACCGGCTGACCCGCTAACCATTTATATAATTGAAAAAGTTACTGTGTAAGAAACAAATAACAACTTTTACATTTAAAAAAAAAAACGCTGCCTGTTAAAGGAAAAACATATTGTGTGCCTTCGTCAAAGTGATTGACGGAGAGGGAATCAAGCAATTACCGATTAACATCAATCAGCATGAATTACGAACCAATCAGTAGTTAATGTCATCATTGTAATTGTTCTTTCCATTGTAATTCTCCCCCTATATAAAGGGGTTATGAAATGAAATGAGTAGACCAATTCCAACCCATTTGTACTTTTACACGTTATCAGCACGCTCAGAGCAAATAGCCAAAGAGAAAAAAAAAAGCCTTTGTTTCAAAAAATAAAAAAAAACCAAACCCTAGAAGAATTTTTTTTTTTGTTTCCTTCTTTCTGCCGCCACTGAAAAAAAAAATTCTTCTTCTTCGTGCAACAGCCCCATCCTTTGCCATCAGTCCATCACCACCCACCGCAGCACACCACCACCAGCCAGCCACAGACCGGCCTCCAGCCTAGCCCAGGCCACAACTTTTGCTAGCACAGCAGTCTAGCTTCGAAAACAAATTTTGCCGTCAACTCCGTGCGCGCAAAACAACCGCCTCCCCGGCCTCCCAGCACCTACCCACCCCGGCTCAACCTCTGCCCTAAGCAGCCCTTCACCAGCGTAGATCTCAGCGCCTCCTTGCCCAGCACTGCACAACCCATCTGTTAGCACGCCTGTGCAGCCCTTCGCACAACCCGCCTGCGAAGCCTGCTCCCTACCGGCCTCCAGCGTCTGTTCCACAGCCGGCCAGACCGGCCTCGACCAACATTCACGCATAGATCCTCCGTCCCACGCCCTGAGAGCCCAGCCAGCCTCCACCTACAGCGGCGCCCACCCACTCGCTTGCCCCATATCGCACCTGCATCTTGCTGCTCCACTTGAACAGCTCTGAAAAAAAAAATTACAGAACAACAGAGGGAAGAAGACGGGAGAAGAAAAGAAAAGAAAAAAAAAAGATAGTGTGACCGGCCCAAAGAAAAGAGCCGGCCCAACACAACACAAAAAAAAAAAACAAAAACAAAACAAAACAAAACAAAGAAGCAGGCCTGTGGCCCAGAAAAAAAGGCCACGAAAAAAAAGAGGCCCTGAGGCCCACAAAAAAAAAAGTGAAAAAAAAAAGCCCAGAGAAAAAAAAACAAAAAAAAAAAGAAAAAAGAAGAAGAAAGCTCATTGCTGAAAAGAAAGATGAAGCAGTCCAGTTTTCTTAAGTCTAAAAACATCGCTACGCACGCCTGTATCAACACGTGCGTGTGCTAGGATTGTTTTATTTTCTCGAAATCAAGTATGTTTTCTTTATTTTATTTTATGATTTTAACAAAGCATGCTTTATACTTTATTGTTTATGCTTTTATTTTATTTTGTTATTAAGCATGTTTAATTAGATAATTTTTTTTTAAGCATGCCTTATTATTTATGTTTTATATCATTATTTTAAGCATGATTTATATTATGTTTAAGCATGCTTTATATTTTATTGCTTATGTTTTTATTATGCAATTGTGAGCATGTTTTGTGAATTTTATTTACTCTTATATTTTCATAAGCATGCCTTTATATTATGCTATTATTTATTTTATTATACGCATGATATATATTGCTATTATTATGTGTAGCATATATTTGTTGTATATTTGACTATTGTGAAATTTGAGCATGTCATGTAGTTTATTTTTATATGCTATGTCTTATTTATTATTAAATGTGTTATAGTTATTATTGTAATACGACATATAAAATTTCATTTTGCCATGATAATGAAATTCATGCGCATTATACACATACTTACTGTGATAAAGTATTTTCACACAGCATCGAAAAAAATGTGACCATTACGAATCTTGGTCTTGAAATCTAATTCATATATTTGAAAAATAATTTACGTAGATGTCTTTATGACTGCGTAACTTATATCTTCTCTCTTGTTTATGTAGATGGATGATCCAACTCGACCTGAGTTTGACATTTTGGACTCAGAAGGACTTGAATACCATCGTTGGGTTTCCGCTATGGAAACTACCTTTGTGGCAAAAGACTACACTGCCATCATTACTGATCCCAAAGATGATGAACTATCTAATAAGGTGAAAGCAGATGCCTTAATTTTTCTGAGGCGACATATTTATCCTAGCCTACGCTGGGAGTACCTTCAGTTGAAGACACCCAAAGCACTGTGGGATGCCCTTAAAGGACGTTTTGGGAATATTCACTATACTTTGCTCCCAGGACTGCTGTTCAGTGGAATGGAATCCGCTTGCTTAACTATAAAAATGTCAATGACTTCAACAAGGACATGTTGCGCTTAAAGGCACGTCTCAATTTCTGTGGAAGGGAAATCACAGAAGATGATATGATCTACAAGACTCTTACCACCTTTCCTAATTCAGCTTTTATACTAGCGAACCAGTATCAGTTGGATTATGACAACAAAAGAATCACAACCTTCAATAAGTTGATAAGCCTACTGCAAGTGGCTGAGAGACAAAATAAGATTCTCTTGAATAACAATGCCAGGCCCACTGGGACAAAGAAAATTCCCGAGGCTAATTATGGAAAAATGAAAGGTGGAAATAACTCCAATGCAAGGGGGTTTAGACGTGCTGATCCCTACCCACATGGAAAGGGACATGGGATCATGGAAACAAGATGCCAAAGGAAAGAGTTGACAATGAACCATGCTATAGGTGTGGATTCATTGGGCATTGGTACAAGAACTGCCAAGCAAACAACAGAGTAGCAGCCAATTACAAGAGGAATAGAGAGTCTAAAGAACAAGTGGCTCACTATATGGAAGAAGGAGGTCATGACCTAGACGTCAACCTTACAGTTGCAGACTCCAATGGCAAAGAGGAACTTGCTAAGTCAATGGATGCTCTCAATCTTGACTGATCTGCTTTATTCATTTTATTTTCCAAAGACAGTTGTGAAGCATAATGCCTCATTTTTAATTAGACTATTGTTTGGTCTTAAAGTTTATTTTCAATCATGGATTGATGAATAAGATTTCTGAACAAGACCTTGATTTGATTATCGTTGGCTTATTAATAAATTTTGAATTTTATTCTGAAGCACTGAATTTATTCAAATTTATTTACTAACATATTTACATGGTTCGACATAGCACTATAAAGATGTAAAGCAATACATCTAGAGAAAAATTATTAGAATGAAAAGAATACCATTCTACGCAAATAAGAAATACTCTAAAGAATATGAGTTATATTTTCTAAATACCTCCCATTTATTTGTAGGAATGAATGGAGGAGAACTTGAGTGCTTAATGATAGTGGGACTACCCACACAATATTAAGAAATAGGCAATTATTCATTGAACTAATAGCCTATAATTCATCTCTGACTACGATGATTGGATTATCACAACTAATAAAAGGGTGAGGAACTGCCAAATTTTTGCTGCATAATGGCGCAACATTTCAAGTCACAGACGCTCTATATGCACCAAGAGCCAATCGAACCTTGTTAAGTTTCAAAGATATTTGTGCCAACGGTTATCATGTAAAAAACACCGTGAGAATGGAACTGAATACCTTGATATTAACTCTAATGAATGTGGAAGGAAACGCATTTTAGAGAAATTATGAGTCAATCTAGTGGACTGTACCTCACTACGATTTGGATCATTGAATCCTATATTGTCACCAACAATGAAATGTGGGACCCTGACTCATACAGGCTTTTGCATGACCACCTATGGCACCGAGGTCATGACATGATGATCCGTTTTTTTTAAAAGAACTCACACGGACATCCCTTCTTTCGAGTGAAAAATGGGAAAAAATCCGCCACACTGCAAGGTGTCGGTTCTAGTATTGCTCAAATGCAATCATTGCCTTCTGAAGTACCAGAAGCACTACCTCCCTCCCATTATGCCTCATTGACTATTTCAAAGGCACATCACTCGTTTTGCAAAGCCTGCTCTTTAGCAAAAACAGGATCGAGACCTTCCTATGCTAAAGCTACAAAACAAAACATTCCATTCTTACAAAGGATACAAAGAGATGTCTGTGGACCTATCCATCCAGAATGCAGACCATTCAAGTATTTTATGGTTCTGGTGGATGCTTCGACAATCTGGTCACATGTCGTTTTATTGTCCACAAGAAATGCTGCAATACTCCTAGTACAGATTATACGTTTAAGGGCTCACCACCATGATCACCCTATCAAGTCTATACGGCTTGATAATGCTAGAGAGTTTACATCAAAAGCATTTGATGATTATTGCATATCTATTTGGATCGATGTAGAGCATCCTGTACCCCATGTGCATACACAAAATGGTCTCGCAGAAGTCACCATCAAAAGGCTACAGATGATGACTAGGGCATTGGTTATGCGCACCAACCTGCCTATGTCTGCATGGGGTTATGCAATATTACATGCAGCTTTACTTATTCGTTTCAGACCCACTGCTAGCCAACCATTTTCTGCGTACCAGTTGGTAACTGGATATGAGCTGACACTTCACACTTACGCATATTTGGTTGAGCAGTATATGTGTCCTATTGCGCCCCCACAGCGCACCAAAATGGGTCCTCAGAGACGATTAAGTATTTATGTTGGATACGAATCCCCAACAATTATCCACTATTTGGAACCCTTGACAGGCGATCTCTCTACCGCTAGATTTGCGGATTGTCACTTTGATGAGACAGTCTTCCCGTCGTTAGGGGGAGATAGGAAAAAGGATTTTCCAAGGGAACGACAGGAATTGTCGTGGTTTGTCCCCACTCTGTCTCATCTTGATCCCCGCACTTCATAAAGTGAAAGTGAAGTGAAAAGAATAATCGATCTTCAGAACGTAGCAGATTCGATGCCTGATGCATTTACTGATATCGTAAAAGTGACGAGATCACATATATCAGCTGCAAATGTGCCTGCAAGGTTAGAAGTCCCCAACAAAGGGCACGGTACCGCAGATACAGGCACTGCAACCGCACTTAGTGGAGGTGTGGTTGAGGCTGTGGCTCCCCATGGAAGAGGGGAGGTCACTTGGTTCGATTGACACTCACCCAAGGAAGAAGAGGGTGAGTAAGGCACAAACCAATCATCAATCATCAATGTATAGAATCCCTCTCATGAGATTATCTCTGATTATAGTTATGTCCATGAATCAATACTGGAGGACGCTCCGATGTTTGAAATGATTCCAGAGAACAAAGAAATCTCAAAGGATTACGAGAGTACGTATGAGTTGATAGAAAGATCTTCCATACACATTGATGATATATACTGTTGCTCAAGGAATCATAGAGCACGATGATATCGAACCACGCTCTGTTGAAAAATGTCAACAAAGAGCAGATTGGCCTAAATGGAATGAATCAATCCAGGTAGAATTAGATTCTCTGACAAAGACAGGTATTTGGTCGGTAGTGCTAACCCCACCAAGTGTAAAGCCTGTAGGACATAAATGGACCTTTGTCAGAAAGCGTAATGAGAAGAATGAAGTCCTGAGGTACAAGGCTCGCCTTGTGGCGCAAGGTTTCTCACAACGCCCTGGAATTGACTACGAGGACATACTCTCCCGTAATGGACGTTATAACGTCCACTACTTAGTTAGCTTAGTAGTTTCCAAAGGACTGGAAATGCAGCTCATAGATGTGGTTACTGCATATCTCCATGGGATCTAGATTCAGAGATATATAAGAAAGTGCCTGATGGCCTTACATTACCCAAGCCAAGTGACTCTAAACCACAGAGTGCGTTTGCAACTAGTTGAAACGCTCACTTTACGATTAAAAAATCCAGGCGGATGTGGTATACCCGTCTAAGTGACTACTTGATTGGGAAGGGATATAAGAACGATGAATTATGCCCTGCGTATTCATAAAGAAAACAAGTTCCGGATTGCAATTGTAGCAGTATATGTCGATGATATGAACATAACAGGTACTCTTGATGAAATAAGAGAAACCGCGAGCTACTTGAAATCCGAATTTGAGATGAAGGATCTTGGGAAAACTCGATTCTGTCTAGGCCTTGAACTAGAACACCGAGTTTGTGGAATATTAATCCACCAGTCTGCATATGTCCAAAAGTCAGGCGATATAACATGGACAAAGCACATCCTGCTAGCACTCCCATGATCGGTCGAAGTTTGGATGCAAGGAAAGATCCATTTCGTCCAAAGGAAGATGACGAACAAGTATTGGGAGCTGAAATTCCCTATCTAAGTGCAATAAGCGCATTATTGTACTTAGTCCAATTTACTCGACCAGACATTGCATTCTTAGTGAACTTGTTAGCTAGATTTAGCTCAGCGCCAACGCAGCGTCACTAGAATGGTTTCAAGAACATCTTCGATACCTAAAAGGAACCATTGACTTGAGACTGTTCTTTCCCTACAAAGAGACAAGAGGGACCGCAATGGAACTGCAATCCCTGAAGAAAGTATTGATGGCGAAAGTGCCACTCACTACACCAAACGCCAAATGATGTTTTGGTTGGTTTTGCTGATGCTGGGTATCTTTCTGACCCATATAAAGGTTGTTCCTAAACTAGTTATGTATTTACCAATGGGAACACGGCGATATCTTGGAGATCAACCAAGCAAACCTTTGTGGCTACCTCCTCGAACCACTCAGAGATCATTGTTCTACATGAGACGGTTCTTGAGTGTGTATGGTTAAGAACTATCATTGCACATATTCGAGGGACTAGTGGCTTGAGTTCTACCACTGAAGAGCCTACTTGCATTTACAAACACAATGCAGCTTGCATCAAACAGATGAAGCTAGGTTATATTAAGAGTGATAACACAAAACACATATCGAAAGTTGTCCTACAATCAGCAACAACAGACTCTCCTCAAGATTCAAATGAATCAAGTAAGGTCTGAGGAGAACGTGGCAGATTTGTTCACCAAATCATTGCCTAAGGACACATTTGAGAAACATGTGAAAAGCATAGGAATGCGAAGACTTTCCAAGCTCCCTAGATTAATGTAAGTATCAGGGGGAGGTGTAGACGTCAGGGGGAGTCTAACACACACATGACATACTCAAATGTAAAAGGTGTGTTGTGCTCTTTTCCTTCGACCAAGGTGTATTTTTGTCCCACAGGGTTTTTATTGTTACTTGGCAAGGTTTTTAGTGAGCAACAACTCATGCACCATTTCGTCTTTGACTTGGCACAAGGGGGAGTGTTAAAGGAAAAACATATTGTGTGTCTTCGTCAAAGTGATTGACGGAGAGGGAATCAAGCAATTACCGATTAACATCAATCAGCATGAATTACGAACCAATCAGTAGTTAATGTCATCATTGTAATTGTTCTTTCCATTGTAATTCTCCCCCTATATAAAGGGGTTATGAAATGAAATGAGTAGACCAATTCCAACCCATTTTTACTTTTACACTGCCATTGTTTTGTTGTTTTTTCTTTCCCTTACCTTTTCCTCCCTCCGCAATCTGCATCTTCTTCTTCCATTTGCTTCTGTAGTTAATCAATTTGAGAATCAGGGTTTCTTCTCTATTGTAACCATGAAGCAGATCCCTTGGAAATAGAAATTCAATTCAATTTCTTCATCTTCTGCTTCAAAAAATTCAACCCCACTCTCCTAAATCAAAAGTTATTCAACTTCATTGTTCTTGATCCTGGTCTTTAATGATTCTCTTCCACCAAAGGTAAAATTCATGATCCATAAAAATCCCTCTCATACTAGCGAATCATATGTGAATCATTCTTGATTTTTTGGCGACATATTACTCGCCCCACTTCCATAGCTCACAGCAGTAAGTTCTGAGCATGAACAGACTGGCAAAGGAACACCTGGTGTTGGGCAAGTTGCAGGAGGGGGAAGAGAAACAGAGACGAAAAGAAGGGGAGTGAGAATGTTAACCAAAAAAAAAAAAAAAAGAGGAGTGAGAAGACAGGACAGAGAATAGGGACGACAACATTTAAAACGGAACAGAGAGAAATTAAAAAAAATAAAAAAATATTGGTCGTATCGGACGGCCAGGATTTCAGTTGTGAGAGAATATGATCTGACGAAAAAAAAAATTATGTCTCTATATTTGTTAATTAAAATTTTTAAAGATTAAAGAGCAATGAAATCGAGACGAATCCAGAGTCTATATCTAAAATTTTAAATGGATAAATGGAGCTTGTGGTCTTGGAGGGCACGAACATCGAATTTTTTAAAGAATTCGTTGTAGTAAAAATGATATTCAAGTAAATTGTCAATAAATAATGGTGGATCGCATTGATCGAGGTTAATACGACGACGAATGAAATAAATTTTTTCGCATGGTACCTATCACTATGCGCTATATACAGTAATGATTCCTCTGGCATTACGACCTTTACTACAACGATGTTGTCCATAGATCAAATTATTTCATGGATTGGATTTCACTTGTCTGTATACGGCTCCATTGCGTGTGCTCGGGGTAGTACAGTAATATATAGAATAAAGAGTAATGGGCGCAACGGAAAACCGGCTGGTTTGAGAAAAAGAATTCTCTGGGCTCGCCTTTTTAGAAGAAATAAACTCTCTTTTGCTATTCAGCTCCTTTTTCTGACAGGAACGAAGCGGTCTCACCGCTAGGGGGGGACTAGAACCTTCAGCAGTCTGCTCCTGTGGTCGGAACCGGACGTGAGGCTGGGATATCCCAACCCTACTATCATTATGCCTTTGCAATGTTACTTGGTTTAACTCTATTTGTGACCTTTTCTCATGTAGATACCTCTACTAGCATGACTAGTATTTACTACATCACCAAGCATAAGTAACACCTACTTTGGGACATCCACAAGACATGGCAAGGCCCAACCGAGACATGCATCGTGTAGCCCTATGTTCAGGCTACGCGGCGGTATCCGAAGTCGTAAATCCGCCACCGGGAAGCCACCTTTCCGCCCTTGCCAAGATGCCCCCATAACATAGCTTTCTACATGTTAAATAGACTAGAATAGTAACTTTGCTTGTCCCACATCGAAGAACAAGTAAATGAGAAGCATTCCTTCATCTATAAAAGGAATGCCTCCTCCCACTTAAACACCATTCATTCATTCATTCACACCATGACAACACACTTTGTAATCATGTGAGGCCGCAAGGCTCAACACACATAGTTAAACATTCAAGTGGACGTAGTCTCCCGCTCATGCGGAGGCGAACCACTATACTTCGCTTGTGTCATTCTCTTTCTCTCTCTCTCTCTCTCTCTCACTAAAGCTAACTAGAGATCCCGCTCAATCTCTAACGTTAACATCTCGTATGTGGGACTCTCTATCTTCTTGGGTAGATAATCGATCGTCTTTCGTTTTGATAGTGAGTAGTTTTTATAATAATAAGTCAAGTCAAGAATAATAATCAAACTGGAGGAGCTTGCCAGCATGGCTTGGTAAGCAAGCAACCAGTTATGTAGGCGCCAACTCCCAGTTCTTTCTCTTCTTTCTTCTTAAATTTTTTATTTCTTGAATTGCATAAAACTTGATATGTCTACTAGTGTTGTTTATTAAATTTATTGCTAAAAGGTATTTATATCTTCAAAAAATCATATCGTTTAGGAAAAAAATTTATAGAAAATCGACCACTAAATGTAATGATTGAAATATTTTACGCCTATGGTGAAAAATTGGACCACTGCAATAGCCATTTAAGCCCCTTATATGCCTTGACTAATGTTGTTTAATTTGTTTTAGAGATATAAGGATTTTGTGTGATTCATATAAACAAAATTGAAAATCAATAAATTTGAGACTACCAATGCGTTTATATCATATTAATAGGTATTGTGTAAAAAAATCAACCCAATTTGCCATCATTTCGACGTCAAATAAAGAGGTTAACCCTTTATACGCTTGTATTTCCCTAAGGGGAGCGGAACCACGAGAAAATAAAATTCCCAAAATTTTTATATTAGTTGATATAGCACATATCCACGAGAGTGTGAGAGTTGACAGCTCGAAAATAGAAGTTGCGAATGAGTGGTTATGTGCAAATTAGTTTTAGGGTTAAGGCTTGACCACGTGGATCGAGACCCAATGAAGATGAAAATAGTTTAAATTTGACCCTAACCATTTATTGTTGTCATGATGACATCCAACGGTCGAATTTGATAAATTCTATTTACTCAACCTTGTTGGTTATGGAAGGTATATTTTTCCTCATAACTAATTATCAAGTTGGACCACATTAGTAGGCATGTAAGGATTTTGTGCGATCCATATAATTAAAATTGAAAATCTAAAACTTTGAGACTACCCATGTGTTTATATCATATTAATAGGTATTGTGTAAAAAAATTAACCTGATTTGCCATCATTTTGACGTCGAATAAAGAGGTCAACTCTTTATACTCTTGTACTTCCCTAAGGGGAGCGGAACCACGAGAAAATAAAATTTCTGAAATTTTTATATTAGTTTATATAGAACATATCCACGAGAGTGAGAGTTGACAGCTTGAAAATAGAAGTTGCGAATGAGAGGTTATGTCCAAATTAGTTTTAGGGTTAAGGGTTGACCACGTGGATCGAGACCCAAATGACGATGAAAATAGTTGAAATTTTGATCTTAACCATTTCTTGTTGTCATGATAACATCCAACGATAGAATTTGATAAATTCTATTTCCTCTACCTGGTTGGTTTATGGAATGTATATTTTTCTCATAACTAATAAACAAGTTAGGCCACATTAGTAGGCATGTAAGGATTTTGTGCGATCCATATAATCAAAATTGAAAATCTAAAAATTGGAGACTACCCATGTGTTTATATCATATTAATAGGTATTGTGTAAAAAAAATCAACCCGATTTGCCATCATTTTGACGTCGAATAAAGAGGTCAACTCTTTATACGTTTGTACTTCCCTAAGGGGAGCTGAACCACGAGAAAAAAAATTTCTGAAATTTTTATATTAGTTGATATAGCACATATCCACGAGAATGTGAGAGTTGACAGCTCGAAAATAGAAGTTGCGAATGAGAGGTTATGTGCAAATTAGTTTTAGGGTTAAGGGTTGACCACGTGGATCGAGACCCGAATGAAGATGAAAATAGTTTAAATTTTGACCCTAACCATTTATTGTTGTCATGATGACATCCAATGGTCGAATTTGATAAATTCTATTTACTCTACCTTGTTGGTTATGGAAGGTATATTTTTCCTCATAACTAATAATCAAGTTGGACCATATTAGTAGGCATGTAAGGATTTTGTGGGATCCATATAATTAAAATTGAAAATCTAAAACTTAGAGACTACCCATGTGTTTATATCATATTAATAGATATTGTGTAAAAAAATTAACCTGATTTGCCATCATTTTGACGTCGAATAAAGAGGTCAACTCTTTATACTCTTGTACTTCCCTAAGGGGAGCGGAACCACGAGAAAATAAAATTTCTGAAATTTTTATATTAGTTGATATAGCACATATCTACGAGAGTGTGAGAGTTGACAACTCGAAAATAGAAGTTGCGAATGAGTGGTTATGTGGCAATTAGTTTTAGGGTTAAGAGTTAACCACTTGGATCGAGACCCAAATGACGATGAAAATAGTTGAAATTTTGATCTTAACCATTTCTTGTTGTCATAATGACAACCAACGGTAGAATTCGATAAATTCTATTTCATCTACCTTGTTGGTTTATGGAATGTATATTTTTCCTCATAACTAATAAACAAGCTAGGCCACATTAGTAGGCATGTAAGAATTTTGTGCGATCCATATAATCAAAATTGAAAATCTACAAATTTGAGATTACCCATGTGTCTATATCTTATTAATAGGTATTGTGTAAAAATATCAACACGATTAGCCATCATTTCGACGTCGAATAAAGCTGTAAACCCTTTATATATTTGTACTTCCCTAAGGGGAGTCGAACCACGAGAAAATAAAATTCCTGAAATATTTATATTAGTTGATATAGCACATACCCACGAGAGTGTGAGAGTTGACAGCTGGAAAATAGAAGTTGCGAATGAGTGGTTATGTGCAAATTAGTTTTAGGGTTAAGGGTTGATCACGTGGATCGAGACCCAAATGACGATGAAAATAGTTGAAATTTTGATCATAACCATTTCTTGTTGTCATGATGACATCCAACGGTCGAATTTAATAAATTATATTTCCTCCCTTTTGTTGGTTATGGAACGTATATTTTTACATATAACTAATAAACAAGTTAGACCATATTAATATGCATATAAGAATTTTGTGTGATGCATACAAGAATTTTGTGCGATACATATAATCAAAATTGAAATCGATAAATTTGAGACTACCCTTGTATTTATAGCGTATAGTGCGACAAACGTTACTAATTTTCTCACTCGCAAATCTTGTGGGAGAGTGGTGCACTCACGCAAACTTATCTAGTCAAACTCCATCTATCCATGTAAAATAATTAGTCACTATTTCGTTATTCTTATGAAATTATTAAATAACATAGGAGTTTTCATACATACATTTCTCTTATCCAAAAAGTCCATCTCCACTATTGTAATTAATATCCATATTTATTTTTCCTTACCATAAGAAAATTATAAATTTAGTGGTCATTATAAATAAAATTTAGTATGAACCTGAACATTGCTTTTTTTTTTTTTCTGAAAATTTATTATAAATAAATTGCAGTCTTTCAAAAAAAAAAACAAAAAATTGCAGTCCAACGAAAAAAAGCTGCTTTCGGCAAAACAAAAAGAAAGAAAATAAAGGACAAGTACGTGGCTCGAACCCGCACAGCCCACCTATAACAAAAATGTGGCTTCACCGCTATGCTAACTTGCACTGACGATACATTCTGCGTTTATTTAAAATATAATCATTGCCCTACTGGTTTTCTCTCGAGAAAACTGAAAATTCTCTTCCTCTGCAACTGCAACTTCCCCGGTCTTCGCTCCTCTTGCTGCAAAGTATAACAAAGTCCGATCTTTCTTCGTTTTGAATAGGGAAAAGAACAGAACTACTCTCACCTCCAATTTTTCCTTGACTTTTTGGTGAAAAGGTAAGTACGAATCTGGGTACTGCAGAATTTGAATAGGATTCATGAGATTTTGCAGAACTTTGGTATTGAGTGCAATTGATGAAGAAGCCCAACACGCGTTCTTCCCAATTCGAAAATCCTTTCCAACAAAATTCATGGTTAGGATAAAAATTGCACCAATTTCGTCTCCAGTTCTCTAATTCTGGTTGTTCCAGATTCCATTTGCAGGCCAAGTATTGGAATTCAATTTCGTGTGGAAATTCAAGATCTGAATGATTTAGTCGATCAAATCCCGGCCAAAACTCTTGAGTTGAAACTGAAGAGGAGTTTTGAAGAAACAGAGAGAATGGGTTGTAAACTCGATCCAAGTAACCAGATAAACCTCAATTCACCCATGACTGGGTAAAACTCAATTGAAAACAAAAACCGGGAAACAGGCAGAGCCTTTCCCATCGACATTTAGTTTTAACTTTTAATAAAGAGTCAAGTGAATGTCACGTGGCCGGACCCATAAAACTCGAGCATGGAAGACGTTCTCCTTTTGAAGAGGTGATTTAGAGTTTCGTTGAAAATCCTGCCATATGCCACCTGTTACACAATATTATAAGGTCAGTTTATTCTCTTCTGTCTATATACAGTCTCAGAGATCTGGACTCTTATTTTTCCACCATTCCTTATCCACATTGGGGGTTGCAACTGCCAATGGCTTTTACCGTACGTTTGTTTTTGCTTTCTTCATTGCTTCTGCTACCAACTTATGTGCTTGCACAAACTAATGGTAGCATAGCTGTGGGTGCTTCTCTCTCCACAGCAGGTAACTCCTCATGGCTTTCTCCCTCGGGTGATTTTGCCTTTGGGTTTCAGCAACTTGAAAACAATGATCTTTTCTTGCTTTCTATATGGTTTGCCAAGATACCAGACAAAACCATAGTTTGGTATGCAAATGGGGATAAGCCTGCACCTGATGGTTCAGTTGTGAATTTGACTGCTAACAGTGGGCTTGTTCTTACAAGTCCTCAGGGTGACCAGTTATGGAAATCCAATCAAACCATTGCTGGCGTTGTTGCTCATGGGGTTATGCACGATACAGGTAACTTTGTTCTGGAAAACGAGCAGTCAGCAAAGTTATGGGAGACGTTCAAGAATCCTACTGATACCATGTTGCCTGGGCAAATACTGGAAAGAGGAGGGAAGCTTTCTTCTCGAAATTCAGAGACCGACTATAGGAGAGGTCACTTCCAGCTAGATTTTCAAGATGATGGAAATCTTGTGCTTAGCGGGCAAAAGCCTTATTATTCAACCGGGACTACCACAGGGAGTGTTCCAGGTAGTGAAGGTCTGCAGTTGGTTTTCAATGACTCAGGTAACTTCTATATTCTGCGAGTGAATGGTGGATATTATAAATTCACAACAGCGGAACGTGCAGCCAGGGACTACTATCTCCGGACAACTCTCAGCTTTGATGGGATTTTGGCTCAATATTTCCTCCCAAAGACTTCTGTTGGCAATATAAGCTGGTGGTTTCCTCTTTGGTCAGAGCCATAAAATATTTGCC
Source organism: Rosa lucieae (assembly GCA_024704745.1). Taxonomy (NCBI): domain Eukaryota; kingdom Viridiplantae; phylum Streptophyta; class Magnoliopsida; order Rosales; family Rosaceae; genus Rosa; species Rosa lucieae. The sequence continues at coordinate 82,871,397 of CM045496.1, read as the reverse complement.
AAAAAATTAATGCTGATTCAGGTCCTAGTATTTGTGGGTACGACAGTATCTGCACTTACAATGCAGACAAGAGGCCCACCTGTGAATGCCCAACGGGATACTCTTTACTTGATCCAAATGATCCATACGGGAGCTGCAATCCAGCTTTCAAACAAGGCTGTGAAAATGAGCCTAGTTATGCAGAAGATTTGTATGATGTTCAGGTTGCTATTTTAATGTGTGCTAGTTCACTGTTTCAATTGTTACATTTTCCTTTTAGTGTGTAAGGTTTTGCTTTCCATGAAAGCACTAGTGGAATTACCGAGCAGAGTATATTTTCTAAGACAGATAAACTAAATACTAAACACCATTAGTCATATGAAATAATAAAGTAACGAAACAGCCGACAATTTTGGCCGTATTGTATCATTTTGCAGCTTAACACAAATAAGAGACAGCCCTTAAGAATTTGAACAAAGCCATCGAAAACATTGCTCTTTCAGTTGCTGATATTGTCAGGGACACTCGATGATGCGGGAAGCGTGTACACGATAGTAAGAGGTTCCGTCAAGCGTCGAAAGTTATATGAGATGAGCTAGAATCCACTAGCAATTATGGGCACGCCGTAAGAAACATAGACAAACTTCTCTAATATTTGGTTTTTTTTAATGATAATTACTACACCAAAACTGGTCTTTTACGGCCCACCATGTGCGCCGTAAAAGCCTATTTACAATGCACAAAAACACGCTGTAAAAGTTCGCGCCTTAAAAGACTATAAGTCTTTTACGGCGCTAAAAAATGCGTCATAAAAGAACAATTAACCCGCCGTAAAAGTGGTTCCACAAATGTGACTGAGGTCATTTACAGCCCACATTACACGCCGTAAAAGACCTTCTATTTAAGACATACCCTACACGCCGTAAAAGAGTGACTGAATTCCTATTTAAGGTGCACTCTGATCCCCGTAAATGAGGTCTTTTCAAACAAACAAAAAAATTCATATTGCTCAAATGTCATATTCATATTACCCTCATATCATATATATTAGAAAGTGTACCCGCGCTTTGCTACAGGAATATAGTTGTTCAAGAAACGATAGAAGAAAAATCAAACCCATCAAACAAAATCAAAAACACATGAAGAAGTTTGCCTAAAAATTCTTCCAAACTTCAGTTGGAAATGCTGTTCTCTGTATACAAATAACAGAAGTGTTTAGTAATCTCTTGAGGAATTAGGTGTCTTGTTGGTCCTGTGGCTGGGCCAGAAGGTGGAATTTTAGGACGCTTTTGACATGAGCATGATCCTCAGAAGCTGCTTCCACCTCGATGGTGCTACAAATCTAACAGCAGCAGTCTGTTGTTCACAGTTGGTGCATTCTAGGGCTGGGTTCGGTACCGGAGCTGCAGGCCCAAAACCAGCTACCGTACCAGACTAGTTTGGTACACAAAATCTTCTCCCATTACCGGCCACAGAAGTCGGTATACCAACATATCGGTATACCGAGAGGCTGGGTTGGTATCGGTTGGTTGGGCCTGCAACCGAGTTTCTAACAAGAAGAATCACCGAATCTAAAACCCATAAATCGATCTTGAAGAACCACCAAATCCAAAACCCATAAATTGAGCTTTAAGAATCACCAAGCTTCGAGGTTGAAGAATCACTGAGCTTGAACCCAGAAATCAAACCCAGAGTCATGGGAGAGCCAGAGAGCTGGAGGAGTGGAAGTCCAGTTTAACCAGAGGTACTGAAATCCCATCATGGCCGGAGAGAGGTTGAGAATCGAGGGCCCGTGCCGGAGAAAAAGAGAGAAAGAGAGAGAGAGACGGCGTTTCTTTGAAGAGTTTGAGAGACTCAGAGAATAGAGAAGAAGAAGAGAGAGTTCAGAAAGAAGAAAGAGGAGAGAAGAAGAAGAAAGAGTCCAGCAACAAGAAGAAGAATAAAAAACTAGAAGAAAGAAGTGAGCGTCCGGAAAGAAGAAGAGAAGAATAAAAAACTAGAAGAAAGAGGAAAGAGAAGAGAGAAGAAGAATAAAAAACTAGAAAAGAGAGGAGAGAGAAGAGAGAAGAAGAAGTGAGTGTCAGAAAGCAGAAGAGAGAAGAATAAAAAAACTAAAAGAAAGAAGAAAGAGAAGAGAGGGTCTAGAAAGAAGAAGAGAGAAGAACAAACAATTAAAAAAAAAAAGAGTAATTAACTAATTATACATAGTTCAGTACAGTACGGTATACAATGTATATACAAAAATTAAAACCATTACCGTACCGTGTATGTGGAGTCGGTACGGTTGTACCGTACCAAGAGTTCGGTTACCGGCAGTGTCGGTTACCAACTTCTTTGGTTCGGCTCGGATTCGGTTGGTTGGTTTGTCTCAGTTGAAAATGTCAGCCCTAGTTGGATTAGAGGTACCGCAGCAAATAAACAAACCCTCGGCATCGCGCGGGATACTCTGCTAGTAAATTCTAAATATACTAAAGCGCCTACACTGTTCCTAAGCACTGTTCATTCTTCTGTTCATGTGAGGTGAAAAGACGGTTTTGCGCTCGAGTGTTTTTGTAGATATTTTAAAACAGCCCGAGTTTTGTAGTGCGCTCGGGAAGCATCTATTGAGTGTAGCCATCGAGTTTTCAGATACAAGTCATACAACCGCAGCATCACGGGCAGATATCAAGCTCAGATATCGATCAAACGCAGCTACCAGATAGACTGAAAAGATCAAGCTCAGGGATCAATTATAGATTGCTTGGGTACGAACAAGAGGAGGAGATTTGCATGATTTTGGTGATTTTTCGGAGGACAGTTTGGGTTTGTTTTGGTGATCGAGTTTGGGAAAAGGTTTTCAACACAAGAAGAGGTTTGTGTTTGATTTCAGTTAGTTTTGGTTGTGTATAATTGCATGGATATGATGATCGATTAAAATTTTGAGTGTAAAAGTTGGTACTTGAATCATTGTGGTTCATTCTGCTGTCATTCTACTTCAAACTACAACAGTATTGGTATTTGATGTTTCATACAGATAGTATGCATAAGTTACAAAAATCAGACATTAATAGAAAACATTGTGCATTAAGATGATATGTTTGAATACTTATCAGGGTATGCTCTGCAGCAGGGAACTGTGATTTCTGATTGGGATAGACTTGGCGCACTCAGCGAGCCCTAAGGGTCAAACTATTGTTCCTGCATTTGACAGATAAATGCTGGAATCGACATGGTAGATAGTGAATTACAATTTTTAAAGCCATACTATTTGTTGCTTTCATCAATTTTTAGTTCATTTGTCTAATTGAGAAGGTATGCAGGTTATGGTGCCTTTCACATTCGGAAATTTTGTGGATGATTCAGTATATCTGTTAGAACATGGGCAAATGCTAATGTCCAACTTAGATGGTGCTATTGAGAGAATACTGAGTTAAGTTTGTTGCTGATCTTTTTAAACATCCCTTTTGTGATAGATCTTTGCTCTACATGGTTGGTTGTAAGGTAAACATATAATCACAATCATCATACCTTATATTCACATCAGATATTGTAATAATACCAGTTTTTACGGATATGATTATAATGCAGCTGCATAGGGATCTGGAAAAAAGATAGTTGTCATGAAAAAAATCATATTCAATGATTTCATGTCTACGTTATTATGATCAGTATTGACAATGTAATATCTGATACCATTTTTCATGTTGTATTATATTATGCCAGTTTCCAGTTGTTAGAGGAAGAGAGCATTGAATTCAAGGGATATGGATTTCGTGACAATGCTGTGTAACTCTCTGTTTTTGAGGTAGAACTTTAGTAAATCAGCCAATATTTGTTTGTTGGTATCCAATAGCTGATAGTTTTTGAGTTTATCTCTGCATATGTCTTTGCTGAATATAATATGAATTTAGAGGTAATGTCACTCCAATCTAATGTTGCATCAACAATCATGTAAAATTTCACTGCTCAATAAGAAAGTGTCCCTGAGATTGTAAGATCAATAATGGATTGCTCCACAATTAGAATGTTCTGGACTATAGCCTTTTTCTTCTTATTTTGTGTTCCTAATTCTTTTTGTCAGAAGAGCTTTTAATTTCTGGTAACAATATTACACATAAGAAGAAAAGGCATATTACACAATTAAGCATTTGTTGGTTGGCTAAGCATTCGAGTCTCTAATCTCTCTAAGCATCGCCAATTCTGGTATTTACTAAACACCTAGCCACACATATCCCTATATTGCTTTATCGCAAGATTGCAATTACATTTAGACTTTGAATTTTTGTGGCAAAATATTAGCACTTAATTGATTCAGTAGCATGTGTTTTTGATTAATGTTGACACTATTTTTGGAAGTTTGTTGACTACTCAGCAGTTGATGACCATGGTTTCTACTGTCTTTGGCAAAATCAGGAAATGGGACTGTGCCTTGGTTGTATCTAGGCGGACCAATCTACTGTAGCAATCAGAGAAACTTTTGGGAAGTTTTATGATGGGCTTGAACCTGGTTGTCATTGTTTGCCTTGGTGATTGGGTAGTGTAGTAGCTGGTCATCTCTTTCTCGTAGTGCAGCAATTGGATGTTGGCTATGAAACAAAGACCAAGGTTTGTCTTTAATTTCCTTTACACACAAAAGATTGATATAACCTTCTATACACAGATTAAGCACTGCACATGCACTATAGGTGCATGTCTTAGTTCTCTGACTTCTCTCACTAATGTAAAGTCTTTTTGTTGTTTCTCTTAATTGTCCATGTATATATTTGTCCTATTTTGGTTTAGTTATTTAAGCTGCTTATGGTTGTTTCTTATTTTTCCCAGGTTCATGTGCTTCCTTCCATTTTGGATCTTATCTTGGGTTTCCAGAGCATTTTTCTCAGTTGCATTTCCACTTTGTTTTGTGCTCTTCATTTTCAGTTTCATATTCATTGTAATTTTTCCTTCATAAGAGGTAAGGTTGATGTCCCCCGGCCCTCTTCAACTGTAGTTTATTTATTTTATATACAAAAAAAAAATGGAGTACTCACTTTTCTTACCTTTTTTTTTTTTTTTTTTTTGATTTTTTGATGTTCCAAGCAAAAGCGGTGGAAGAAACAAGGAAAAAAACAGCGTAACAACTAGTTTACTATATAGTAAAGGAGAGTTTCTGTTCATTAGGACTGAAATGGAGTGACGGATTTGCCCCTGATTTTTTTCTCTCAATTACAGTTTTCCATTGCTTTTTGCACTCTGCTTGGTTTGGTTGGTTTCCACGTGGCTCTGTTTGCTTGCTCCACGAAGAGAGAGATCAAGAAGGATCGAGAGAGCCAGACAGGTCAAGAAGGATCGAGAGTGTGCAGGTGTGTTTCTTAGCTTTCTGCAGAGAGCGAGAGAGAGAGGAGTTATTCAGGATCGAGAGAGTGCAGGTTTGTTTCTTTGATTGGAATTTAATTGGTTCTGATTTTGCATGTCTTCAGATTGTCAGATACTGTAATCAGTTTCCCAGGTTTCACGCTTTGTGCAGGTATTCTGTTTTTTTTTTTCGGCAGTTTGTGTTTAATCTGGATTTTGTGCATATTGAAGGGGGAGAGGTCTGGACTGGAAACAAAGAAAACGACAAATCTTGGTATTATTGCTGGTGTGGCTGCTCTGGTTTTTGGATTCAAGAAGTTACCTGAAGTGGGTCTCATCACTGAACGGTACTGTTAATCTCAGGTTTATACCCCGATCAATTCTTCGCCAATTTTCTGTTCTAAGGAGTAGGCTCCGAAGCCGAGGAGAAGAATGGCAAGAAACGTATGGATTATGAGGTGTTTGAGCTGTTTCATTTCAAAGATGTCAACTTTTTGGTTGGTATAGTTGTGTGATTTTGTTTGATTGCTGGAATTAAGAATGAGATGTGTAAATTGAAATGTTGATTTGAAATTTCCCCAAAAAATAATGTGTTTGTATAGTGTGGAAGAAAATGATTTGAATTTGGAATCTGACAGGGATAAAATGTATGAACTCAAGAATTGGTTTGGAATTTCCCATCTGAAGAACATTTATGGTGTGGAAAGTTTTGAACTTGGAATCTGTTAACTAATGTGATGTGGTTTTGAAAATTCATTGTGTGCATTGCTTAAATAAAAAACTGGATGATTTGTGTTGTAGATCTTTAATTTGTTATTCTGTGGCTTATTTGGGGAATTGTAAGGTATCGGTGGGTTTTTTTTCTTCTTCTTAGAATAATAATATATCATACTGTTCAAGTGAAGAATTTTGAATATTTATAAGCTGCAGCTGCTGTAATTGCATTGATGAAGACACTGTTACTCTGGCCTAATTAGTTTGGTTTCATGGATTGCTAATCTTAGTGTCAGACTATGCTGTGGATGCAGTATAACATTACTTCAATCTACTAGATTCTCTAAATGTTAGGTTTCACATGGTTGATTAATTTTATTATATGTGATATAAATTTGTACAAAATAGTGGTGCTGGTGTTAGAAATCGGAAATAGGGATGCAAATTTGAAGACATTTCTGTTGTCCCTTTTGATGAGCAGTACTTTCCAAAGAGGCCTTGGCAAAGAAACAATCCACCAAAACTGGAGAGGCCGTTGAATTATTGTCAACAGGAAAGAGTTATATTGGTGAGTCAGAATGCTTTAAATTTTATTCTTCCATTCTGCATTCTGGAGTGGAAAATATATGTAATTGCTATGGTGCAACAATGCAGGTGCAGCTAATGAAAGACTAGACAATGTGTTCGGCAATCTCACCAATCAGTGAGGAATGGTTCTTCCTTTTGAACCGCTCTCAGCTACATCTGATAAAATCAGATATGCTGTTGACATGCCACAGGTACCTTCAATTCATTTTTTGGCCATTTCTTTTGAAATAAACTTGAACTTCTTAGATCAGATTGAATTATAGATGGCTTATTTGTTTGTTAATTCATTGTATCTGATGAACTCTGGCTTGGCCTTGACACTTGCTACCAGAGGTGTCTGGAAGTTTTTTTTTATTTCTTTTACTCAATATGGAAATACTCAATTTCTATTATGACTATGATGCTTGGGTTTCATGGGGTTCACATAAAACCGATATTTCATTTACCATGTCAAAAGAATTTGTCATAGTTTTTAGCTCAGTGTGCTGCTTCTACATGTTATTTGGTTTAAAATACTGCGTCATTAAGTGCATGTCATCCGTTCAGAGGCCCTACTAAACTATGGAAGTAATTAGAAAGAAGTTTGATTAAGTGTTCAAAGCTAATGTTCCTTTGAAGCACATTTAAATTATGCAGGTGAACTACATTGTACTTTTATAAAAGTGAGTTTCTAGGAAGTAATGAAATGTGCTATTATTTCAATCTGAGTGTTTTGGTGGGATGAATTTATATGAAACATTATGTGGATCTCAACTTTTTCTCTCTCATGTGTGAAAAACAGTTCAGACCATACGATAGAAGTTCCAGGGAACATAGTCCAGATGAAGCAAAGGGAAAGATTCAGGAGACAACTATTCATTTGCGGATTGAAAATCAGGGAGATAAAATGAACTGTGAAAATGGCGCAACTGAGGGCACATATCTCGCAGAAAAGGTTAGATTATGGACCCTCACACCTTCGTTGACATAGCACATAATTCTTAAATGTTTAAGCATTGGAAACCAACCGTACTTTTCTGAAGAATCTTCAGCATTAGATTTAGAAATAGGTGAACACAATATGAATGCAGAAGCTTAATGATTCATCTTATAAGTAGGACTCACAAAATCAAGTAATAGATGCACAAGTCAATGTTTGATTACTCTTTGGCCCAGTTCCACAAATTGGGGAATCTTGATTTTAATCACACCATAAGTGCAAACCTGACGCGGGCGGAAGTAACCCTAGGTTTATAAGCAATAAACCTAAAACAAAGATTCTGGAGTCCACCAGAGATAAAAGAGAAAACTCTCAATTTTGATTGATAATATGATAAAAGATAGTTTTGCAGCCGTTTAAGGTTGCTTATATATGGGAAAAGAAACCCTAGGGCGACTAACAATGAAACCCTAAAGCCCACGGATTAAAACAAAACAAATCCAAAATAAACTAGAAAACCTAAAATAAAAAGAATGTAAACTAGCCTAAAAAATATGAAATCACGAATCGGATAATTAAGACGATACATTTTGGCCTAAATCTGATAGGGCTCACTAAAGTGAGTCTTGAAGATCTCGTCGTTCCCATTCTGGAAAGCTATCATGCGTCTCAAACGGACATTCTGGCCAAAAGTTAGTCAAATCTGATTCAAAATCAAAACCTGACTTTTTGTACGAGTAACTCGAAAGGTCCAAAACCAAATCTTCTTGAATATTCCAGCGGCTAATAATCTCATTACGCGTGAGTTACCTATTTTCCAATCACTCTTCTTGATTCTACGCCGTTTCTTTGCTTTTATGGTTTTCTGGCTAAACTGGGCACATTCTCGTCCTACATCACAGAAACATCCATGTGAAAGAAGTGTCGAAACAAAGTATCTCTCCTATTAGGTAGACAATTCAAGGTTGACAATGAGTCACAAAAGATACATTGTGGTAAACGCTTTAAGATCCTTAGGGAAGGGCGTTTGTTTTGGTTGTTGTTATGAGAGGCTGCACACCAAAACACATTTCAGTTGTGACTCAACTTAGTTTCATTCCCAATAAGTTTGTTAGGGTCTGCTTTCAGAAATAGTTTGTGTATCATCAGAAGTCATTTTACTAATCTGGTCTCTGGTAGTATGTAGTAGTACCTTTATTGAACTAAAGCATCACTAATGCAACAGCAGCAACTTCATAGGATTGTGGTGCCCTTTTGTTACAATATCTTTCTATTTGAAGAACAATACTTGCAGAACTGGACAATAACTTTATAGGGTTGTGGTGCTCTTTTGTAACAATATCATTCTATTTGAAGCTATGATGAAATTCTCAGTCTAAAAGAAAGAAGATCAGCTTTGTTTTTTATTCTCTGCCACTTGATTTCAGTTATGTTGAGCTATTGGATTTTGCGTTTTATCGTTGTTGTGATTGTCACAGGTTTGTTAGAAGCTGAGATTTTTTTGTGCGGTCCGAGTCTTGGTCTCTCTGTATCCAGTAAGAATTTATGATTTTCTGTTTTCGATTTATGTTTTCGTGATTATACGTAACAATAAGAATAAACAAAGTATTGGTCTTAGAATAACCTGTGAGAGTGTGAATTTTAAATCCAGAAATGATTTAGGCCAATATTGGCCTCATAGAGTGTACGATCAATAATATTTTTGTCAATGAGTTGTAGATCGATTTATTTGTACCACACGTTCCAGTCTTGCTATGTCTAAATCTCTTGCTTATATGTGGTGTCTCAGGCATATACCAATTTCCTTGAAGAAAAAGAAGAAATAGACATTGCAGCCTGGTTTTGGTTTCAGTGGGGATCCCATCATCACAACTCATGCAAGCAAGTTAATGCTGTTGAAATCAACTTCACACCATCTAGAATATTACATACTAGCAAGGTATGATCTCGGTCAATTAGTTTCGATCCTCAATTTAACGTTCATTGTGCTTCTGTGTGAATGAGATTGTCATTGAAATTGGTTTTTGGTTCAGACTTTTTGTTTTGTTTTGGCTCTGTTACTTTGTTGCTACTTGCTAGATGACTGATCTCATTCACACATTAAAATTCATCTTAAACTTTTCAGTGATCTGTGCATTCATCAATTTTTCGATAACAGAAGTTGCAGTTTGTCTCCTTCCTCATCAAAAGTGAAGTTGAAGGCATATGCTGATCGAGCTTCATGAGGAAGGAGGAGTCGAACAGAAATTCCATAATTAAAAAAGCAACTTCTTCAAATGCAAGCAATGTTAGAAAAAAAGATGAAGCAATGAGAAGCAGTTCAAGCAACTAATGCGAGGCTGGTAACTAAGTTCACTTCTCTTGCAAATTCTTATTTGTTTCCCCCAAATTTTTCATATTCTACTGGAAGTATGCTTTTTCCCTTAAAATTAAAAGAAGGCAAGAAGAAGAAATAAAAAATAAAATAAAAAACTGGTGAAAAACAAAAGGACGATTCAAAGTCCCTTGATTGCCTAAAAGGGATGATAATTGGCTTATTCTAATTTCTTGGACAACTATGTATGGACCCCCAGCGGATATATACTCTTCGGCGGAAATAGGATTCCTCAGATCACTATCAGAGGCAATAAATCTGCAAGGATAATTATACCTCCTCTGTGTTCCATAGCTCGGCTTCTTCTGTTGGTAGATATTGATGTATTCTTTTTAATTATAAGTCATCCTCACTTGCAAAGAGTACAGTAGTAGTTTTATTTTTCTACTCTTAAAACAGCACTTTTTGTAATATGTAAAATCAACACAGTTTCAATTAACAGTTTTTACCTTACAATTGTGACTCTATTACGAACAAATTAGAGAAATGAAAAAAAAAAAAACAAACCCGCAGCATCGCGCGGGAATGTTGTCTAGTATATCTAAAGGGCCTAGCACTGTGCGACTGTTCATTTGAGCTCGAAATGAAGTTCTGGTTTTGTCCTTGGTGCTTGCTCTAAATACAGCGTGCCATGCTTCTATAATTTTCTATACGTTTCGTTTAGTGAATAAAGAAAATGCCTGATTTGGTAGTGGGTTTGGGAACCATTTCAAAAAAAAAGAATCACCGACTGAAAGAGAGTTGAAATCGACAAAGAGAGAGTGAGAGAGTTCAGTTTGTTCTTATCTATCTCATAGTCAGAAGAGAGAAAATTGAAATCGACAGAAAGAGAGTGAGAGAGAGAGAGAGAGAGAGAGAGAGAGTTTGGTTCGATCTTGTCTCTGATGTGGTTCTTCGTCTTGCTTAGATTGATAGTGAGGGAGGTTGTTGATCGGGATAGACAGGTCTCAATTTCCGTTTGTTTCCAGCTTGGAGGCATAAAAGGTAACTTCTTGATGTTAATTTTTTGGTCAATTTTGTTGGGTACGGTTTTTTGGGATTATTCGATTAAGGGTTTTGTGTAAAATTTCATCAGCATGAGATTTGTTTCTCAGATTGTATTTGAATTGCAAAGCTCTGATTTTTGGTGTGGGTGGAGGCTTTTAATTAGGTGTGTTCTTCGTTCTTTCTTTTGTTAAAGGATCACCAAATTTCATATATATAGATCTGTATCTATGAATCCGTCGTGAGCAATTTCTTTTGCTTTATGCCCATGCAGAATTGGAGTCAAGGGGAAGAGTAACATTTGGGTCTAGGTTTTGATCCGGTAGTAACTATACTTATCTAATTGGGTGTATTTTTTTTTTTTTTTTCTGTTCTTGCAGAATTGGACAATAACTTTATAGGATTGTGGTGCTCTTTTGTAACAATATCTCTCTACTTGAAGCTATGATGAAATTCAGCTTTGTTTTTTATTCTCTGCCACTTGATTTCAGTTATATTGAGCTATTGGATTCTGTGTTTTATCGTTGTTGTGTTTGTCAGAGGTTTGGTTAGAAGCTGAGTTTTTTTTCGTGCGGTCTGAGTCTTGGTCTCTTTGCGTCCGGTAATAATTTGGTATGATTTTCTGTTTTCAAAGAATAACTTGAATTCACTGACAGTGGAGGAGGTAATATCTTCGATGTATTGAAGTCATTGAATTTAGCTCTTTTCGATCTGACTTACTGGAAGCCCATCTCAAACTAAGGGGCAGAAAAAAAGAGCTGCATTCTTGCCATAGCAGCATAGCTGGATTTTGGATATTTCTGCTCAGTTGGTAATCACCTTTGAATTATGCTATCAATTCTTTTGAACCAAAGAACATGCACGGATGTAGTTTGCATAAAATCTATCATACTTTAAACTAAGAACATTGAAGCATATTTGAAACTAGGAATCTATTAAAGGGATGCACGTCTATTAAAACCTTTAATTCCATCTGCTTTTGGTTTGCTGTCTGTTGGTTATTTCAGGCTGCAAAAAGGTTTGGTTATTTCAGGCTGCAAAAAGGTTTTTGGAGCAGGTTGAAGCTTTGGAAAGATTCACAGAGGCAATATCTTTTGGTGGAATTAACTACGCTTTCCTGTCTTTTGATACAGGTTAGCAAACAATATATGCTCATTGGATAGTCATCGTCATTCACATTTTCAAGTCTGCTTTATTGCAGCATGCTTTATGAATTTCTGCACAATATATATGTAGCATCGAAATGTAGAAGCGTGATACACTTTTTGCATATATTTACAACATGGAAATGTCATGAGTTTATATGGTTGTTGTATTGAACGAATAGATGGGAAATAAAAGCTTTGCACATTGTTTGGTAAGGATATCTGATCTAGAGACAAATGGAATAGATGGAAAATAAAAACTTTCTACATTCTTTGTTTGGTAAGCATATCTGACTTGGAAAAAAAAAAAAGACACTAAAATGAGTGTTAAGCAATTTATTTCATTGTTTGTTGTCTAATTGCTTGCAGACTATCAAGGTCGACGGTCACTTGCGAAATCAGATCCTAACATCACATCTCTTGCCCTTGTCATTTCATTTTGAAAAATTGTTTGCAGCAGATTCTTCTGTCAAATATATTCCCCAGTGTGTTAAAACAAATTTTTATTGCTAGCAGTATGATATTCAGGGTGTTTCGTCATATTCTTATGCCTCACCAATGTGCTTCAAAAATATAACTTACAGCTGTCTTGGCATGCTTGCATCGGGTAGGCAGTCCCCAACCTCTGATGTATTCCCGCCAAGGTTAATTACCAACAGAAACTAATGATCATCAATGTCATCGTGTAATGGGATGAATATCTACAGCATAATAATAGTTAGCCGTGGAACCAATGTAGTTTGAATAATGATGGAACAAATTATATAAATCGGTTGTTGCGTGAGAGCAACGTTGGAACCTCCGGTGAAACCGCTTAAGACCACACATAGAAATGGTTCAATCAAGTAAGCCAACATAATCTTGTGCTTCCTCATGTGACCTAGCACGTTCCTGTCATACAAGGCAATAAGTCCCTCCATACATTAAAATGCAAGTTTTCAACATTTGAAAATATATATACGCTACGGTAGACCATGAAATTACATACAGCAAAATAAGTTGGAAGAAACCATATGTCAAGGTCAGCATCGTTCAAATGCGCAACAGATATGTTTATGACCTATGTTATACGAGTGTTAAAAAGAATTTCGGTGAAAACCATAAAACGCAGACATAATACATGTCACTCAGTGGAAAATTAGTGAAATACCTTGCTCGATAGGGGGATTCCAGGTGAAAGACATTGAAATTCCATTCAGGTCAATCTGTAATCCCCATATTTGGCTACTTCTTGACTGCGTCGGTATGTATAGCATTATTACATGGTGAAAAACAATTAAAAAAAAAATTTCTGGAAAACATTTTTGACCAGCAACAGCAAGAACCTCATGTGGAACCTAATTGGTTGCTGTTTAACAAAATTTCCTGAATTTAAGCTTTAACCTCATTAATCATAGACACACAACAGACATGGGATTATTATATGGTGAACTGGATGATGGTGATGTCCAAATTTACTCCTCAAGTTACAGCTAGTTTCATGCTTAATTACTTTCAATCAGCTAGATTTTACAATCAAATGAGATGATGGTGTTCATAAAGTAGAAATTATGGCATGTTTGCCACTTTAGTCTTCAACAAGGGAAATGAAGCAAGTCAATATTTATTTAATTTGGTCTGCTGATTATTTTCTTTTAAGGTGATGATCAACCATTTTATAAGTATATGGATGGTCTCCATTTATGAGAATTCTTAGCTCATCAAAAAAAAAAACTATTCAAGGATTACATTAAATAATTAAGTTTCCAATAACATATGACGGACCACAATATATATCATCTATTTTTGTTGAGGCATGGAATAAAGATTATGATAAGTGCAAACATTCTTTGTTGCTTAAGAAGCTGGATCACATCAGTGAAATGCTTGCATAATTAAACATTTCCAAGATTCAACACAAGACCTAGACTATAGGATGGTGAGCATTACTTGTAGGTTCATCATGTAAGCACCTCCATTGTCAGTTGCTTTATGCATATCATCTTCATCACAACAGCTGAAGCAGCTCACTTCCCCTGCCATAAGATTGTCCATCAATCATCCTGTTCTCAGTTTTGGGTGAACAAGCAAGTATACCAAACAAACAAACTAACACACGAATTTCCAAACAGCATCAATTCACAACTAAAGGAACACAACCAGACTAATTGAGCAATCCAGTCATTTTAATGTAAGTCTAGATATTTGTCCACCAATTATCTTAGATCAAGTTTAACACTCAAAAACAGATTAAGCATGCAAATAAATAAATAAAGCTCCATCTTTGGAGCATTTATTCAAACAGGTAATGGGCACACTAATGTTTGATGCCTAAAAGATCGAAAGAATCAAATTTTCCAACCTATTGCTTATTTCATAGTCCCACAAATCCAGTAATCGAGCCGTAAGCAGCAACTGAGATCCATCTGTCTGATTTTGTATAAAAAAGAGGAAAGATGCATACCCTTGATTTTGATTGCTGCTCGGAGCCCCTTATTTGGGTCTGAGAATCTAAATACAATTTTCAGCAACGCACCATAAACAACCGATGATTCCCAACTGCGATAGATTTGATCTACTCGGTTGGGAGCCACTTGAGATTTAACCTTCTCAGAGACCCAAAAAAGAGTTTCAGATCCGACTCTAGAGTTCACCGCAATTTCCATCTGCCCTTTTCGCGGCGAAGCAACTAGGAGGAAATGGGCATCGCTCGTGCTTGCCATGTGCTCCAACTTGCAGTAAAATCAGTTCTACTGTTTTTTGGGTCAGGCGTTACACCGCCTGTTATGCACGCGCTGTTAGATCCCCAGTTGGACACGGTGGAGAGTAGACGCCCTCGCCGTAGGAAACGACAAAAAAAAAAGGAGACTGCTGCCGTGGGGCCCCCCACATGCCAAAGAGACAAGGCTGCTGCCGTGGGGCCCTCCACCTGCTAAAGAGACAATGATGTTGCCGTGGAAAATATAGAAATTATTCTATGCACCGACAGTGTAAATGACTCAACACTTATAAGATGATCTCAACCCTTGATATTTATCAGTGTTCTAAAAATCGCTCTAGGCGGCCGCCTAGGTGCTGGAAGGTGCATAGCCGTCCGGATTAATGACTAAATGGTTAGAAAATCGTTTGCAATTTAGGCGGGCGCCTAGGAGCTCTAGACGGGCGACTAGAAGCTTCGGTCGGGCTTGGCGGGTTTGGGCTACGCAATCAAATCGGCCGACACCGATCGCTCTTTCTTCACTACTCTTGCTGCCCCTCTCATTTCCCTCTTGTTTCTAACCGATAGATGTCGATGCCCACCATAGACAGCTCAAATCTTATCTCCTCTCGCTCTCGTTTCTGATGTCGATCATCAGAAGGTTCCTTTCTCTCTCCTCCATAGCTCGACCACCTTAATCTTCTAAAATTCTCTTGATGATTTAATATCAGAGAAGACGAAGACTTCTGTGAATTATTATGGGGAGAGGAAGGAGAGAGAAAATGGGTCATGCAATCTGAAAGTGACGAAGAGTTAGAGAGAGGGATAAGAAATTGGAGGGTACATCAATTACGAGCACATATTCACAGCCGTTGTTTTTTCTATTCCATTGAGTGGCTTGGTCAAGGTTGACCACTACAACTTAATTATCAGTTTTTCTTATAAGTTTGGGGATAAGTGGATAACAGATCAGTTATGCATAGTATAATTTGATTCATAATTATCCAAATTAATAATTTGAATTATATAATAATGGTTTTAGTGCTTTGTATAAAATTATATAATCAAATTATTAAGGGTATGTGGAACTATTTTATCAATTTATATTATTATATAGAAATTAATTAAAAAAATAAAAAACCACCTAGGCCCCGCCTAGACCTCTGGGCGCTAGGCGCTTGGTCACCACCCGACTATCTCCTAGCGACTTTTAGAACCTTGATATTTATAATTAATATTTTTATTAATAACCTAAGATTGTATTTAATATAATCTAACCATCCAATTACGTCGGTGCACTGAATCCTCTTCCGGGAAAATAAAGTGGAAAAGGAAAAGATAATGAAGAGAGTGGAAAATTTCCGAAAGTGGACAAAAAAAAGGTGGTGCTGCCGTGGGGTCCACCTGCGAAAGTAGTAGGGAAGCTGCCATAGGTGATAGGACCAGTGTCTAGTTCCAGCAATGGACCAGTGGAGCCCTTCACATGCGAGAACAATAAAAAGGCTACCAATTGACATCATAATCTGTCAAATAGGACAGATGCAGCACGCCAAGTCATCAGTGAGCATTTCCAAAGTAAAGACACTATGCGTCAAGAAATTGGCACGCGTCTTGAAGGTGACAACGACGCTTCAATGTGTCCTCATCTATTAAAGTTATTTCCCTTCTCTACATCGTCAACTGAAGAATCAGCTGCTAATGTTCCTCCTCATATACCTTTAATTTTGAATGAATCATCTGGGATAGATAATATTGAGCCTAGGAAATCACAGAGAGTTACCAAGGGTATTCCTAAGAAACAATATGAACCATACATCAAAACCAAAGCTAAATATCCTATAGCTAATTACATGTCTAACCATAGGTTGTCTGGGGTCACGTGCACTTGTTGTTGATCAATTATCCACTATATTTATTCCTAGTAGTGTACATGATACTTTGGCGAACCCTAAGTGGACTCAAGCGATGAATGAAGAACTAGAGGCTTTGCAGAAAAGCTTGACTTGGGATATTATGACTATGCCAGCCGGAAAGAAGAATGTTGGATGTCGATGGGTGTTTACTGTAAAACTTAAAGCTGATGGAAGCATTGACAGGTACAAAGCACGATTAGTTGCTAAATGATATACCCAGCTATACATACTAGGGAAGTCTTCACTAGGTTTGGCACTATCGACTGAGGCCCATCGGGATCCCTTAGGACCATGCCATGGGCCAGGTTCACGACCCACCATGGCGGGGGCCATGGTGGACGTTACCCCGGGCATACAAGGCTTGGGGCATGGCCAACAGAGCCCATCTGATACACAGCAGCGGGCTGATAGGACATCAGGAGAATAGCCTGCATCCCATATCGAACATAGAGGAAACTCATTTCCCATGCTCAAGTATTAAGGCATCAGTACAACCACCTTTTACGGGTAATAACTCTTTTATCCACTATTTACTTGATCCATTAATATATATTAGCTTCTCACTCGAGCATCGGAGAGGCGTAAACCGTCCGGTACGGTTTACCCCTCTGACGCTGTGTTCTTAGTCCAGGATATAGGAGGCATATATGTACCCCAGGCGATATAGCATTCTGTGTGAGGTACCTGGAGAAAGCCACCAGAAACATTGGCGCCCCAGATAGGGGGTAAACCATGACCGAGCCGGAAGAAGTGGCAGGTGAGGGTAGAAATGTCTCCCTGGCACTGATATTCTCTCCGGGTACTTCATCAGCAGGAACACCAATTGTTGGAGCAGAGGCGCATAGAGGTGCATTCTTGAACTAGCAGAATGCAGGCGACCCATTGAGCACCCAAGACCAAGTGGCCCCTATATCAGAGTTGCAGTCTGTTAATGTCTAAAAGTCTAGCGGTAGCCAAACCTTAGTTAACGCTGATCCGGTGGGCGGATCGGTACTTATATTAATGTTGCGATTCCCGTTACCTGTCAAGTAAAATACAACGGGCGTCAGAGGGAGACCGCGCTGGGCGGTCTTCAACTCTCCGATGCCTAAGTTAGTCAATGTATTTATGTTGACAAAGTAACAGTAGGTAAGTATTGAATGCGTAATTAATGAGGAGAGAGGAGAGAACCTTTTATAGGTGAGGAAGAGACTGATCTTGTCTTTGTTTTCGATGTGGGACTGATATGCTTCAGTTCTTAGTTTCAGAAGCTTCTGATGCTAACTTGGCGCGGCGCGTGGCGGCGCGTCGGTGGCGATCTGGAGGCGGTCCGACGCCGAGGCTGTAGCCCGCCTGGCGGTGTGTCCGCATGTCATTCCTTTGGTTGGAATTAGTACCTTTGGCGGTACAGTGAGCATGGCCCATTATAGCTAATTATGCTTGCAAATGTACATGTATGTACAAGTCCCCCAAGTCCCCAGTCAAGGAGGGCAATCTTGGTTGGGGAGTTGTTCGGCGGTTTTGAAGCGTTTTCCTCCGCTAGCCTTGCAAGAGCATAATTAGCGTCAGTGCGTTGTCAACCGTTGGTTTTACTGAGCAAACGCTTTATACCCTTTCGGGTGGGCCCCTGCTGGGCCCCCCAGGGAGTCCCCCACTCCCCGGCGAAGATAGACCTCCGGATGGTCGTTGATTTGTTTGATGAGGGGGAGCTGCACGGAGCAGAGGGTGTTGGGTAGCGAGCCCAATGTCTTAGCACCCAAATGACGGGGGTCAAATTGCCTGATCAGGGCAGTCGTAGACTGTGACTAGTCCCCGTGTCCCGTAGGGACGGTCTGACGGTAACGCCGCGTAGCGGTCGTTGTCAGTGAGGCGTAGCCTCGGGATTTTCCGTTTGGCGGACATCCCCCCGCTGGATGCAGCAGGAAGCAGCGTCTGATAGACGTGCCTGGCGGTTGTTTTTGCAAGATGAAAAAGGGGTTCCGCCAGAGGTGTGTAGCGACAGACATCGCGCTTGCAGGATGGCAAGGGAGAATAACAAGGGAGAAGTTCCGCTGGCGAGGTTTCGCTCAGCGGAGATTTCGTCGCTTGGAAAATGACAGGGGAGAAGTTCCGCTGGCGAGGTTTCGCTCAGCGGAGACTTCGCCGCTTGAAAAATAACAAGGGAGAAGTTCCGCTGGCGAGGTTTCGCTCAGCGGAGACTTCGTCGCTTGGAGGATGACAAGGGAGAAGTTCCGCTGGCGGGGTTTCGCTCAGCGGAGACTTCGTCGCTTGGAGGATGACAAGGGAGAAGTTCCGCTGGCGAGGTTTCGCTCAGCGGAGACTTCGCCGCTTGAAAAATAACAAGGGAGAAGTTCCGCTGGCGAGGTTTCGCTCAGCGGAGATTTCGTCGCTTGGAAAATGACAGGGGAGAAGTTCCGCTGGCGAGGTTTCGCCCAGCGGAGACTTCGCCGCTTGAAAAATAACAGGGGAGAAGTTCCGCTGGCGAGGTTTCGCTCAGCGGAGACTTCGTCGCTTGGAGGATGACAAGGGAGAAGTTCCGCTGGCGGGGTTTCGCTCAGCGGAGACTTCGTCGCTTGGAGGATGACAAGGGAGAAGTTCCGCTGGCGAGGTTTCGCTCAGCGGAGACTTCGCCGCTTGAAAAATAACAAGGGAGAAGTTCCGCTGGCGAGGTTTCGCTCAGCGGAGATTTCGCCGCTTGAAAAATAACAAGGGAGAAGTTCCGCTGGCGAGGTTTCGCTCAGTGGAGATTTCGTCGCTTGGAAAATGACAGGGGAGAAGTTCCGCTGGCGAGGTTTCGCCCAGCGGAGACTTCGTCGCTTGGAGGATGACAAGGGAGAAGTTCCGCTGGCGAGGTTTCGCTCAGCGGAGACTTCGCCGCTTGAAAAATAACAAGGGAGAAGTTCCGCTGGCGAGGTTTCGCTCAGCGGAGACTTCGTCGCTTGGAGGATGACAAGGGAGAAGTTCCGCTGGCGAGGTTTCGCTCAGCGGAGACTTCGCCGCTTGAAAAATAACAAGGGAGAAGTTCCGCTGGCGGTACTTACGAAGTTGTCCCTACGGTGGTTAACACGTGTCGAATCTATAGCGGGTTAGCGTGCGTAGGCTTGTCTCCAGGCCTGTCCGTCTTCTAGCCTTTAATGATAGTAACTGTGGGTTTTGTAACCGAGATGACGCTTCGGGCAATCCGGAGAGTGAGTGGAGATGTACGACACGTGTACGGCTAACAAGGGATGTCGGTATGGAGCGGACGGTCGAGGACGCGTTGGGGCCTATATAAAAAGGGGGGAAACTCTGGGGGATTCGACACTTCGTGAAAATTTTGAAAGCTTAGCCATCGTTTGTTCGAAACCGGAGAAGGAGCCTACCGAAGTTTGGATATACCACTCCCAGAGACGTCGGTCGTACCTGTGCACCACCGTGCCGGAGATTGCACCACTGAGGTTGGTATTCGGATCTCTGTCTTCTGCTATCTGTTTCTGCTAGTTTCTGGGTTTTGTAGTGTTTGCTTTTCTGGGTGTGCTCTGAGGTGTGAGATGGGGGTTTTTTTGTGGGGGATTGAATGATGGTTGGCCAATGCGTTCATTGGTTTTAGGATTTGGATAGTCGAGTCTGGGTTGAGTGTTTGTTTGCACTTTGGGGTTTTCTGGGTTTTGTTCTTGATTATTTTGGCTATAACTGATGCGAGAATAGGCTAGATCTATGTTTGTGCTAACTGATGTGGGTTTTAGGGTTTTGGGATGGCTAGCGTTATAGAGATTTCGAGCAGTGAGGATTCCGGGTCTGACGTGTCGCTCAGCGCGGCGGATGGGGTTTTTATTGATTCGTTGCGTCCGTCTGCCCCTGCAGGAACCTCACTGCCAGAAGCGCTAGACGTCGAGCCGCTACAGACCATCCCCTGGGAAGTAGTTATGGGTCGGGGTTCGCGTCCGGAGAGTTCCAAGGCTGGCGAGGCCGCTGCCGCCAAAGCCAGGCGCGACGAGCGTTTGGCGAGTAACAGTGCTGCCAGCGGCTCCGCTGGGGAGGGGGAAACAGCGGAGCAAAATGTTGAGTCAGCGTGGTTCCTCCCGGATGGGACAGCCGTTGACGAGGCGGGAGGGGGGATGAGCGGTGCTGCTGTCGCTCGACTGAAGCAGGCGTTCCGCTTGCCGGGGTCGGTGAAGCTGCGACCACCGACGGCTGATGAGAAGGCGTCGATTCTCCCGACGGGGTGTGCGGCCGTGCACGAGGCCATATTCCGCCAAGGGGTGACACTTCCGCTGGTGCCCAATCTTCAAATCCTTGTTTGTGAGTTTGGCCTTGCCTTCGGTCAGATCTGTCCAAACATGTGGCGGTTGATGTTGGCGATGAACTCCTTGTGGCGCTTGTCGGGGTGCGAGGGGCCTACCGTGGCGGAAGTGCTCCATTTCTACGAGTTAGTATATGTGAAGCGCCAAGGTTGCCACGGGCAAGTAAATTTGAGTCGCCGGCAGGGAGCGCCCAAGCTGATCGAGAATCTGAGGGACTCCATGTCCTATTGGCGGGGGACCTTTTGCGTCGCTACCGACGGTTGGGAGTACCACGCTAGGTCTAACGAGGAAGGGCCGTCATTTAGGATTAAGTCCGAGTTCCAACCTATTCGAGGTTGGTGGCCGGTGTCCGCTGAAAATGTTTGGCGTGCTTACATGCCTGAACTTGTATTCTTACGACGTGTTTTTCTTGTGCAGCGGGACTTCGGTATACGCTGACGCGTGCAGAAGAGTGCCGGGTGGCGAGGATCAGAGGTTGCTGGCGGAACCGAAACCTGCTTGATTTCCGCTTGCTGACTGGTTGGGAGTTATTGGTCGACCTGCGACTAACACGCTCTATTGGTGAGGATTCTACCCTGTCGTTTCGTTTTATAATTGAATTGTGTCTGACTGGTGGCTGGCTTTCCTCTTTTTTTTTTTTAGAAACTCCGCCGGGCAACAAATCAAGTCGCGACGCGTTTGAGAAAGCCATGGATCGGGCGGAGATAGAAAATTTTTTGGAGGCCATGTACGCCGAGGGGCTGGCGGCCCAGCAGACTGTAGTGAACCCGGAGACGTTGGCGTTGAGCCAGTCCGAGGTTCCGGTGGTGATGGCGATGCCGCACCAGTCCCACCTTGGTGAAGATGGTCTGCCTGTGGTGCAAGCGGGGACCCAGACGGCCGGCGGGGAGCAGAGGGGAAGTGCTGCGTCCGGGCCTCAGAAGGAGCGGATGCCTGCCCAGAGGCGTGGTTCTCAGGTGGTTCAGCCGGCGGGAGAAGTCATTGTGACGAGGGAGGAACCGCCAGTCAGGGCGACGAGGGCCGCCGCTGGGGGCCAGAGGGCGCTAGAGAAAAAGCGCCGGACGGTTGAGTCTCCCGACGGGGAAGAGGGAGAGGAGGTGGAGGTGGTTGGTGCCCGCCGACAGAAGAAGGCCCGGCCGGCTCCTGCAAAAACGGTGGCGGTGGAGGGTGAGGCGCCCGCCGTCAGCGATCTGGACTCCTTTGCCGAGTACGCGCCATTCATGACAGAAGGGGAGCGGGAGTTCCTCTTTCATCTGTGCGAGCGGCTGGGATTCGGGGGTCTGGCGGGCATATCGCGCCCGACGGCAATTGACCAATCGCCCTACAGCTCGGCGTTTGGTCAAATATCGGCGGGGTTACACGATATGTTCTTGGCGGCGTCCAAGCAGCCCCGGGTTGAGGAGGAGCTCAAGGGAGAAATCGGAGATCTCCAGAGGGAGCTGGCGGAGGCCAAGGAGAGACTGGCGGAGCTCGAGCGGGGACTAGCCAAGGCGGAGTGTGATTATGCGGACGCCCGCGGCAAGCTTAATGCGGCTATTCGACGGGATCTGGAGAGGAATGAAGATGTCTCCAAGTTGGAGCAGGAGGTTGGGCTGCTGAAGGAGAAGATAGCCGCCAAGGACAAGAAGCTTATTATAGTGCAGCGGGAGTCCGCCGACAGGATGGCCGAGCTGAAGCGGCTGGGGGGAGAGGTTACCCGTCTGAAAGCTGAGGGGAGCACCGCTGCGGCCGCTGCTGTTGAATCATTCAAGCAGTCGGCGGAGTTTAAGAAGACACTGACCGAAGCGGCGAAGTCTGGGGCCCGGGCCAATATAGATATGTTGAAGCGGAAGGGTGCCATTGATTTTGTAAAGGCGTCACAGCCTGACGTGCCGCTGGTCCAGAGTGCCCCGGCGGAGCCAGAAGTCGTGCCTGCCCAAGCTGCAGGTACTCATTCGGGCAGCGGGGAAAGTGGCCCGCATCCGACGGAAGGGTCCCAGCAAACCCCCCAGCAGACCCCGTCGGAGGTGTCACGTGCCGGGTTTCTGGAGGCACACACCCGGGCCGACGGCACCATAGAGACTCCCAGTCCGACAGCCCGAGGGTCCGATCAAGCGAGCCGATCGGTCGCGCCGCCAGCCGTCGAAGCAGCAGAGGCCGAAGCCAACCGCTGAACCTATCTGAGATCTCCGAAGTTTTTTTTTTTTTTTGTGTAGCCGCTGAGGCATACTAGCTTGTACCGAATTTTGTGAAATGAAGTAAATTTCTGACTTGGTTTGCCATGATGTGTGTGTAGTACTATTGAGTTATATTTTCTTTTGTCGATCAATGGAACATTAAAGGAATTAAGATTGGTCCAAGTGCACCGCGTAGCGGACGGAGTCCGCCGACGATTGCTGGCGTTGCCAGTTGCCCTCGGTGCTAGACTTGGTAACAATGGTCTGAATAATTCCTCGTTTCATTGATGGCTGACTGATCAGCGTACAAAAGTGGGGTAGTACCCGTTGGGTAGCTTCCCTTAGCTAAACATTCGAACAAAAAATTTAGCTAAGTCAAGATGCGCATGGGTAGCGGTCTGACTATTTGTAATAATACCGAAGGTGTTCGTATTCCAAGGGCGGGGCGTCGTGACGCCGTCCTTGTCCATTAAGTAGAAGGTGCCTGGGCTAACGACTTCCACAATTTTGTATGGGCCTTCCCATGTTGGGCGGAGTTTTGTCGGTGGCGGAATGACTTCCTTCATGACCAAGTCCCCCAGTTGGAGGTTCCGGGCCTTGACTCTGGCGTTGTAAAAACGTGATACCCGCTGCTTGTTTTGTAGATTGTGCAAATGGGCCTCGAGCCTTTTCTCTTCGAGGAGGTCCCTGTCCAAGTTGACGCCGGCGCTGTTGGTCTCTGGCCCGTAGCCTTCGACTCTAGCGGTAGGTTGAGTGACTTCAATGGGTAAGACAGCCTCTGTGCCGAACATCATGCAAAAAGGGGTTTCTCCTGTGGCGGAAGTTGGAGTTGTTCGGATGGCCCACAGGACCTCTGGGAGCTTTTCCGCCCATAAACCCTTGGCGTCGTCGAGCTTCTTTTTTAACAACTTTTTTATTATCTTGTTCGCCGCTTCGACCTGGCCGTTGGTCTGGGGGTGGGCGACAGATGCAAACCTCAGCTTGGTGCCCAAGTTGATGGTGAAGGAGATGAGCTCGTCATTGTTGAACTGTGTGCCGTTATCTGTGATGATTGTGTGTGGGACACCGTAGCGGCAATAGATATTCTTCCAAAGGAAGTGAATTACCTTGGCGGTAGTTATTGCCGTCAGTGGCTCTGCCTCTATCCACTTGCTGTTGTAATCGATGGCAACAATGATGTATTTGAACTGACCCTTGGCAGTTTGGAATTTGCCCATCAGATCAAGGCCCCACGTAGAATGAATCCATGGGCCCACGATGATTGACAGTGGCTCTGCTGGTGCGTGTGGGAGATCTGCGAATTGCTGGCATTTGTGGCAAGACCTCGAAATCCGCCGGGCGTCATCGCCAAGTGTGGGCCAGAAGTACCCTTGTCGCATTGTGCGGTTGGCCAGGGATCTGGCGCCCGAGTGGTTTCCGCATTCTCCGCTATGGATTTCAGTTAGGACAACCCTTCCCTCCTCTGGGGTTAGACAGCGGAGGTTTGGATGGGTGAATCCCTGGCGGTAGAGTTTGCCGTGCTGGATGTTGTAGCGGGTTGCTCTTCGTTGGAGCTGTCTTGCCTGGATCTTATCTTCTGGCAACGTTCCGTTGCGCTTATACATGATGATCTCGTCCATCCAGCTGGGGTTGACCTGAATGTTGAAGATTTCCGCCAGAGTCTTTGTGATACTTGGTTTGTCAAGATACTCCACCCTTGTGTCCGCCGGACTCTGATGTGGTTGGGCGGTTGCCAGTCTCGCCAGGGAATCAGCCTTAGCGTTCTTTTCCCTGGGGATTTGTGTGATTGTGTGAAACTTGAACTTTTTTAGCAACGTTTTGACGTACCCCAGATACGCCGCTAGCTGCTGGTCCTTGGCTTGGAAGCTGTCGTTGACCTGGTTGACGACTAGTTGGGAGTCGCTGAATATGTTGACGCTGTCAGCACCTGAGTCAATGGCGAGGAGTAGGCCGGCGATGAGCGCCTCGTACTCCGCCATATTGTTTGAAGCTTTGAAGTTGAATTTCAACGCATATTCTGCGTTCAGTCCCCCGGGTCCGGTTAAGATGACTCCGGCGCCGCTGGCCTTGGCGCAGGCGGAGCCGTCCACATGTAGGTCCCAATCCGACTGTGGGGTAAGTACCCCTGTACTGGTTACCATTTCTGTTCCGGGCTGTGCTTGAGTATCGGGTTCTGGCTGACGCTCAGTAAGTTCAGCGATGAAGTCTGCTACTGCCTGGCCCTTCATGGCGGTTCTTGGCTTGTACTCGATGTCAAATTCGCTGAGCTCAATTGCCCACTTACTGAGTCGCCCTGAGTGTTCAGGGTTCTGCATCACCTGTCTCAGCGGTTGATTGGTCAACACATGGATCGTGTGGGCCTGGAAATACTGCCGAAGGCGTCTGGCGGCAACGATAAGTGCAAGCGCCAGCTGTTCCAACGGTGGATACCTTGTTTCTGCTCCGTTCATACCTCTGCCGGCGTAGAATACTGGGAGTTCATCCTGACCCTCCCGCCGAACAATGGCGCAACTTATTGCCGTTGCCGAGACCGCCAGATATATGAATAGTGTCTCTCCTTGGACAGGGACAGAAAGGAGAGGGACTGCCGCCAAATATTCCTTTAGACCTTGGAACGCCGCCTGACATTCTGGGTTCCAGTCAATGACCTTCTTGTGAGTTGTTTTGAGAAGTTTGAAGAATGGGGCGCACTTGTCAGTAAGTCGGGAGATGAATCGAGAAAGGGCGGTCAACTTGCCCTGGAGACACTGGACGTCTACCTTATACTTCGGGTCCGACAGGTCAAGGATGGCCTGTACCTTGTCTGGGTTAGCCTCGATACCTCGCTCGCTGACGATGTAACCCAGAAATTTGCTGGGGTGACCGCAAAGAAACATTTTTCTGGGTTGAGGCGCATACCATATGCCAGGAGGATGGTTACTATGATCCTGAGGTTTGCCACATGTCCGCTGGCCTTTATGCTCTTGACTAGCATGTCGTCCACATAGACCTCGATGATTTTTCCCAGATGCTCAGCGAACATTGCGTTCATCAACCGCTGATAAGTTGCACCGGCGTTCTTCAGACCAAAAGGCATGACATTGTAGCAGTAAAGGCCTTGTCGGTGGTGAAGGTGGTGCATTCTTGGTCGCTGGGGTGCATTTTGATCTGATTGTATCCAGAGAAGGCATCCATCATGCTGAGGAGTTCGTGTCCGGCGGTTGCATCGACCAGCTGATCGATACGAGGTAGCGGGAAACTATCTTTTGGGCATGCCTTGTTTAGGTTTTTGAAGTCGACGCACATCCGCCACTTGCCGCTGGGCTTCTTCACCATTACCAGATTTGAGATCCATTGGGGGTAGATGACCTGGCGGATGAATCCAATGTCCCGTAGTTTGGCGACCTCCTGTCCGATTGCCCGGTATTTTTCCTCATCAAAGGCCCTCCGCTTCTGCTTGATAGGATAGAAAGAAGGTTTGATGGTCAGTTTATGGGTGATTATTTCAGTGGAGATGCCAGGCATGTCTGCATAGGACCATGCAAAGACGGTGGCGTTGTCACGTAAGAACTGAGTGAGTTCTGCCTCCACTTCTGGGTCTAGCTGGGAGCCTATGCGGACTGTCCTCTCAGGATGCTCGTCTGAGATGCAGACGACCTTAGTGACGTGTCCGGGTTGACCGGCTCCTTCATTACATATTTCTTCTCTTCATCTCTAGGATCCTCAAAGATATTCGGTGGTGGTGGGTCATTACCCACTGTCAGGATTTCATGGCGGCGCGTTGACCGCGCTACAGATGTTGAATAGCATTCTCGTGCCAGCTGTTGGCTTCCCCTCACACAGCCTGTGCCATTGGGCGTGGGGAACTTCATGAGAAGCATGTATCCGGCAATGATGCACTTGAGCTTATTAAGCGCTGGTCGACCAATGATGGCGTTGTACGAACTGGGACAGTCGACGATAATGAATTCCGTGTGCACCTCCGCCATACAGGGACTAGTGCCAATAACTAGTCGCATGTAATCCGACCCTAGTGGTTGTGTGATGTCTCCGGAGAAGCTGAGCAGTGGCTCATGATCCTGGAGTAGTTTCTTGTTCCGCTTGAGGTGGTCGTAGCAGCCGCTGAAGATGACGTTGACAGCGGATCCGCTATCTACCAAGATTCTCCCCACCGAGAATTTGCCAAGAATGGCATCGACTAAGAATGGGTCGTCATGGGGTAAATGTACTCCGCGCTCCTCCTCCTCTGAAAAGGTGATAGGTTCCCATCCTGACTTCGGGAGTTTGGCGGATCTTTCATAGCGGATGTTGCAAACCTCCTTTGGGTGGTTAGCGCGTGCATAGCGCTTTCTTGCCCTGTGAGACATGCTGGTGATTGGAGCACCGCCATCGATGGTGTTGATGCGGCCCAAGGTTTCTACGTTGGCAATCACTGGCGGTGGTTGGCGTACCTTGAACTGCTCCAACTTGCCGTCACGGTATAAAGTCTCAATGGCTGTTTTGAGGCGTTGCAGCTGTTTGTATTGTGGCCGCTGTCCGCGTGGTATTTGCACCACTTGCCGGTGTTCCTGGGTTTGCCCGTTTTGGGTACTTTGGAGGGGGTGGCGGTGGGATCTGATCCTTGCACTGATTATAGATATCTTCATATGAGGCCGTTAGGACCGTGAAAACTGCATACCGCTGTGAGGACTCCGTCTGCTTGTTGTTGTTGTCCCCATGAGTTGGGCGGTTTCCCTTATAAAAATGCTGTCCCTTCTGCCGCTTGGTTTGGTGGCCGCCCTGCTGCCACTCTCTTTTCTTGTCAACTGGCGGAGCTGAGGGGGGTTTATCAGCGGCTTCCTGGTGATTGGAAGATGGTTGTGCTGATTTTGCTGGCGTTGCTGGTGGTGGTGTTTCTCCATATGTGATGAATTCCGCCTGGGCGTGAATGACCGCCTCACTCATGACGTGGTCGTACGTTGCATTGGGATGGTTGTAATTGAGGTGATAGAGGAACGGTCCCTTGAGGAGTCCCTTCCTGAAGGCTGCCGACGCCATAGTTTTGTCCAGGTCGCGGCACTGAGATGCTGCCGCTCGCCATCTTGTGACAAAGGCCTTCAGTGACTCGTCCTCCCCCTGTTTGACGCTGAACAGCTGACTTGTGTTGTGATGTCCGGCGGACAATAGGATGAAGCGGGAGAGGAACGCATGCGACAGTGCATGGAATGAGCCAACCGATCCTGGCGGACATTCAAAAAACCAGTTCATCGCCTCGCCGTCCAATGTTTCGCTGAACAGATGGCACAAGGTGGCGTCGTCGAATCCCTTGTTGTTGGTGACCTTCTTGAAGGTGTCCATGTGGACAAAGGGATCGGTCATTCCGCCATATGGCGACATTTTTGGGGTCTTTGCATATGTTGGCCTGACGGCCTGTAGGATCGCGGCGGAAAAGGGGCCGGGTCTGGAAGTGAACAGCGGGTTCCGAGTTGATGTCGGGACGCCCGTCTCCGCCCGGATTAACCTCTGCTCCAGTTGGTGCATCCTTTCCAATAACTGGGCGGTTGTATCGCCGGCGGAATCGGCCTGACTCCCCCGCCGAGTTGGCTTGCGCCTAGGTATGGGCGGATCACCCTCAGTCCTTGCCCTGACATTCAAGCTGTTGGCGTGCGGAAGGGATTCCGCCGTATGTTCTAACATTAGTTGGGGTATGGGCGGTGGTCCCATTCCTGACAACCCCGGTGGGTTCAGCGGTACGTGCATTTGTATGACTGGCCCTGGCGCTGCCGTGCCGGCGCTGGGTCGACTACGCCTGGTGCTGCGTGACTGCTCGCTCTGTGCCGGGCGGTCGGTGGCCGCCAAAGTGTTTTTTAGTTCCTCAAAACGTGTCATGAGCGCAGCCACCTGTTTTTGGGCTTCGGCCTTCTCTCTACGCTCCTCCTCACGCTCCCTGTTTGCCTTATGAAGATCCGCCAGTGCTATCTCGTACATGGTGACGAGATCCTGGCCTGACGGGCGGCTGCTGCCTGGGTTTGCCTCACCACCGGGATTGGCCGGGGTTGTGAATAGTGCGCGGTTAACGCCGATCGCGGGGTCGGAGGGCTGGGGAATGGCGGGGAGCTCCGCCTGCTCTTCAGCGTTTCCCCCGCTGTCGTTAGTCATGGTGATTGTAGCGGGATGACCTTTAGTTCAAGGGTTCCCACAGACGGCGCCAATGTTAATGTCTAAAAGTCTAGCGGTAGCCAAACCTTAGTTAACGCTGATCCGGTGGGCGGATCGGTACTTGTATTAATGTTGCGATTCCCGTTACCTGTCAAGTAAAATACAACGGGCGTCAGAGGGAGACCGCGCTGGGCGGTCTTCAACTCTCCGATGCCTAAGTTAGTCAATGTATTTATGTTGACAAAGTAACAGTAGGTAAGTATTGAATGCGTAATTAATGAGGAGAGAGGAGAGAACCTTTTATAGGTGAGGAAGAGACTGATCTTGTCTTTGTTTTCGATGTGGGACTGATATGCTTCAGTTCTTAGTTTCAGAAGCTTCTGATGCTAACTTGGCGCGGCGCGTCGGTGGCGATCTGGAGGCGGTCCGACGCCGAGGCTGTAGCCCGCCTGGCGGTGTGTCCGCATGTCATTCCTTTGGTTGGAATTAGTACCTTTGGCGGTACAGTGAGCATGGCCCATTATAGCTAATTATGCTTGCAAATGTACATGTATGTACACAGTCTATGCTAACAGAGATAGCAGCCTTCAGGGAACAAGCCAGGATCGATCGGGAACAACAAAGAGTTGATAAGGAAACAAGCCTCCTTTCGCAACAGAGATTGCAGGAGCTAGAAGATGAAAACACCACGTTAGCCCGAGCACTAGACAGAAGACACCAGCATAACGAGGCACTCACCTAAGCTCTGGCTAGGGCATCCCAGGTAGCAACAGATGTAAATGCTGCCCCGGTGACCGGTACCATCGGCCTCGCTCCGACCCTGCTCGCTGGAAGAGGTCAACGGATGATACACATACCGGCATATTTGTTCCCGGAAAGCCTGAGGCATTTGCCACCGCCATCATTACCACAGCCAGCTGAAAGTGACCCGCATAATTGATCCAAACACAGTGTTACTTTTACAAATGAGCAACTCCTTGCATGCCCTTCAGGCAAGGGTAGAGGCAGCAGAGAATAGGGACACTTGGAGGCCCCTGACCACATACGAGGATCGTCTGGGTCCTTTCACCCAGCAGGTTAGAGGCATTATTCGGACGAACATATCAAAACCACTGAAGATTGACTACAAGGGAATTGCGGACCCGTACTAGCACTTGCAGGCTTTCCGCTCACAAACCAGCGCCAAGGGATACACGGATGAGGTGTGTTGTAATATGTTTCAGGAGACGTTATCGGGAGAAGCCTTGAGTTGGTTCTACGAACTGCTGGCCGATTTTGTAGGAAATTTCAAGGAGCTAGCGGACAAGTTCGTAGCTCGATTTATCTTACGTACGGATGGGATACATACCCCGAAGGGGCTGCTAAAGATTCAACAGGGGGAGAATGAAACTCTGAAGTCCTTCGTTAACCGATGGCAGGCGGCTACCGCTAGGTACCGGGACCTTAACAAGGAACTAGCCGAGCTGGCTTTCAGGAGGGGCCTAAGGTGTGGAGAGTTTCTCTACGAGATTAACCACCACCCCCCGGCTAGCTATGACGAGCTAATGGCCACGGCTATCAGGCACGCTTAGGCCGAATTCGAAACATACAGGGACAACGTCAGGCCAGAACTAAGGACCTCCACCCCGGCCCCGGTTATCAGGGATGAACCACGGAAAAGGGAGTGGGTCCATAAACTCATGCTATAGGGCTCCCTCTTTGTAGTGGCACTAATCCATGAGCAAAAGCGAAACCCGACTGCTGAGAAGGCTGCCAAGGTCGCTACTGTTGGAATATTACTGTTTGGGTACGACCGGACAACTATCGGGATCGATCACCCCATAACCCAAGCAAGAGAAGCAGAGAGTCATCATCCAAGTCTAGCGGTTACCAATCCCCTTAGCCTCGCTGGGAAGAGAGGACATAGCAGGCCCCGCGAACACTGCCACACCCCAGTACGAGGTATTTACAATCCTCAACGCTTCGTATGAAACTATATGGAACGAGAACAAGGATGAGATACCCGGACCACAACCGAGGAAGTTCCCGAAGAGTAAACTTAATCAACAGGATACCGAGAGATACTGTACATATCATGAAGATGCCGGGCATAATACCAACCTCTGCGTGGCTTTAAAAAATACGATCGAATTACTTATTCAAAAGGACAAACTTCAGCGGTACCTACCTACTAAAGAGATAGTACAGCCAGATCTTCACGATCCATGGTGGGGGACCGAAGGAACTACCTCCCCAGGGGCGGAAGAGGAACTCTTCACAAAGCCCCCAACAGGACAGTGACACTGGGTGGAGGACGGTCACTTTCTTGCAGGAAGAAGAGACTGACCTCAGAATGCCTGATGATGATCCCTTCCTGATCACGCTTCAAGTGGACCACTATATAGTCTCCCGGGTACTAGTGGATACCGGAGCATCGGTGAGCGTACTGTTCTGAGATGCGTACAAGGCCCTGAACAGGGGAAGGGCCAAATTGTCACAGGATAATGAGCCCATCATCAGCTTCTCAGGAGATATTGTCTAGCCACTAGGATCAGATTACTTATCCATCACGGTGGGAGAAAGCCCAAATTGTTCAACTATCAAAACAGAGTTCATAATGGTTGACTGTGCCTCATCCTACAAAGCAATCCTGGGCCGACCGGCACTCTGGCGCCTGAGGACTTTCATTGTAGGCCACATGCTTACGATGAAAGTACCAACCCCAGTTGGAATAGCAACCATCCGGGGGTGACCAGGCGGCGACAAGGTAGTGTTACTCTTTAACGGTATCTCGGGGTAAAGGTAAGTCAGAAATGTTGCCCGTGGCCACCGATCCCCTCACAGACAAGTACGAGGATCCCAGAGACAATACTGACTCTGATGAAGAACGGCCTGGTACTGTGGAAGACGTCGAAGAAGTCGTGTTATCCGAGCAATTCCCGGAGAGGATCGTTAGGATAGGTACCAAGTTGGCTCCGGCTATCAGGGAAGACCTAATCTAGTTCCTCCGCCCTAACGTGTCCGCTTTCGCCTGGTCATATGAGGACATGCCTGGTATACCAACTAACATAGCCATGCACAACCTTAGCATTGTTCCTTTCTTGGCACCAGTAAGGCAGAAGCGAAGAGCTTTCACACATGATAAGTACCGCATTCAGCGGGTACAATCAGATCCGGATGAACCCCGCAGACGAGGAGCACACAGCTTTCACCACAGACAAGGGTCTCTATTGCTACCAAGTCATGCCCTTCAGATTAAAGAACGCAGGTGCCACTTATCAATGACTTGTCAACTCCATGTTTGTGAAGGTCATTGGTACTATCATGGAAGTATACATGGATGATATGCTAGTAAAAAGCTTAACCTTGGAGGACCACATTACAAACTTATCAATTGTATTCGCTATCATATTACGCAACGGTATGCGGCTTAACCCACAGAAGTGCATCTTCAGAGTTGAGGTAGGGAAGTTCCTCAGGTACATCAATAGCCACAAGGGAATCGAGGCAAACCCAGAGAAGGTGCAGGCTATATTAGACATGATATCCCCAACCTACCAGAACGAGGTCCAATCCCTTACAGGTAAAGTAGCCGCTCTGCCAAGATTCATTTCCAGACTAACAGACAAATGTACTCCTTTCTTTATGTTGCTGAAAACCCAGCACGTTGAAGTAATAGCTTGGACCGCTGAGCACAAAGCTGTTTTTCTCGGTCTAAAGGCATACTTGGCAAAGGTACCCCTACTTTACAAACCTGTTCCAGGAGAAATACTTTACATATATCTCGCGGCATCTTCAACTGCCGTAAGCTCTGTATTAATCAGGCGTGATTTCGATTGTGAGTACCCGGTGTACTACGAGGGGAAAGGTTACATCGGTGCCGAGTCCAGGTACCCGGACATTGAAAAGATAGCATTGGCTCTCCTAGTGTCGCCCGGAAACTAAGACACTACTTTCAGGCACATTCAATCACTGTTTTCACTAATCACCCATTGAGGCAGGTTTTGCAAAAGCCAGAGACATCAGGAAGATTAATTAGGTGGGCCATCGAATTGGGAAAATTTGACATCAAATACCAACCCCGGACAGTTATTAAGGGCCAAGCAGAGGCAAATTTTATTTCTGAACTGATCCCTCCTCATGATCCACCCCTGGGATCACCTGAACAGCCAGCCCAGGAGCCACCCCAACCAAGCACTTGGCGATTGTATTTCGATGGCGCATCAAACCGGAGGACAAGTGCGCCTATATCTTGCTTATCATCCCAGATGATCAAGTCTATTAATACGCCCTCAAGTTTGCCTTCAAGGTATCCAACAATGCCGCAGAATACGAGGCACTCATAGCAGGTCTACAGATCGCCCTGGAACTAGGCATCCGGCACCTTAGTATCTTCAGCGACTCCCAGTTAGTTGTGAACCAGGTCAGTGGTAACTTCGAGTCAAAGGAGCCCCACATATCCTCTTACCAGGCCCTTGCCCGGGCACTAGTTCAAAGATTTACCTCCTACGGTATCACCCAAATATCGAGAGCAGAGAATGACAAGGCAGATGCCCTTGCTAAGATTGCGGCAACTTCTCCAAATCTTACTTATGGGGCTACCAAGGTCGA
The DNA here is from genome assembly GCA_024704745.1 of Rosa lucieae. Taxonomy (NCBI): domain Eukaryota; kingdom Viridiplantae; phylum Streptophyta; class Magnoliopsida; order Rosales; family Rosaceae; genus Rosa; species Rosa lucieae. The sequence goes on along the minus strand of CM045496.1, from coordinate 82,837,669 downwards.
AATACTAGAAAAAGCCGAGCACTTCTAAAACGGTGTCAGAAATATTCACGGTGGACCACACTACCTCCTGGATTGATCCAATTTTGAAATACATGGTGGACGGTCTAACCCCCGACGACAAGGTGGAGGCCCAACAACAAGGTGGAGGCCCGGCGACTCCAATTAAGGTCAGCCCGATACACGATCATGAATGGAAAGCTATACCGGAGAGGTCATTGCTTCCCCAACCTGAAGTGTGTAACACTGGAGGACGGTCACAAAATAATGAAGGACATACACGCTGGTGTATGCGGTAACCATGCAGGGACCCGGTCTCTTGTACACAAGACCTTGAGGGCAGGATACTTCTGGCCAACCATGTCGGCCCTAGCTCAAACAATATCCAGTTCTTGCCACAAGTGCTAAATGAATGCAAATATTCCAAAGGCACCGCCCATTGCCCTCTCCATCCTCCTTGCACCTTGGCCATTCTGCCAATGGGGCCTGGACCTGATCGGTAAGCTTCCCACAGCAGTGGGACAATTCAAATATGCCATTGTAGCCGTCGACTACCAAACAAAGTGGGTAGAGGCAGAACCTCTTGTCGCTATCACCACGGAAAAAGTGAAAAACTTCTTGTGGAAAAACATCTACTGTAGGTTTGGAGTCTCGGACACCATTGTCAAGGACAACGGGACCCAGTTTAACAATGATGACCTTAGGGCCTACACCAAAAACTTGGGCACTAGAATTCTTTAAGCGTCCCCGGCTCACCCCCAGACCAACGGTCAAGTCGAGGCTGTCAACAAGATAATCAAGAAGATCCTCAAGAAGAAGCTCGACGAAGCCAAGGGTCTTTGAGCTTCTAAGCTCCCAGAGGTATTATGTGCTATCAGGACCATGGCCACAGAGGTTACCGGAGAGACCCCTTTCTGTATGGCTTTTGGGTCTGAGGCAGTCATCCCTATTGAAACACAAATCCAGAGTCCCAGGATCGAATACTTCGACGCGGGCACCAATGCAGAGGGCCTACAGCTTGATGCTGATTTACTCGAAGAACAAAGGGATGTGGCGCACATGCATAATCTCTCAAACAAGAGAAGGATAGCTCGTTATTATGATGCCAAAGTACAGTCCCGGACACTGAAATTGGGGGACTGGGTCATGAAGCAGGTATACACAGAACCTCGAGGACTTGACCCATCCTGGACAAGCCCTTACGAGATCATCGAGGAGGTAGGCCCCGCGACCTTTTACATCCGAGACATGGACGGAGTTGTTTCCCGACATCCATGGAATACACAGTGCCTCCGATCCGGTACTATTACAAATAGCTCCCGCAGCATCTTGTCCTAACTTTTGCTTTTTGACCATCCAGCTATGGCAAGCTACCCATCGGCTACTCATTTTGTATTAGCTACCATGCGGTACTTGAGTGGAAAAATGAATTATTCATACCATTTCTTGCATTTTTACCTTAGACACTGGGCATCCCCGGGACGCAGCTATTGTCAATTACTCTATTCCAATAATAAGTAATGCAAGGACAAAATGCTTAAGCTAAGGCATAAAAATCCTATAAATTGTAATTCCTTTCAAATTCCCATTCAAGTCACAAAAAATTACCAATCACAAAAGTAAAGCCTGGACTACCAAGCAAAGGAATTAGCCCATTGTTCAAAGCAAGAATAATTTCTACTAAAAAAAAAAACATCTACTAAAACACTACTAATCATGAGCGGTACTCTGAGATCCACTGGCACCCTCCTTGGCAGCAGCCTCCTACTCTTTCCTCTTCTTCTCAAGGAGTCCCCACCTGAACTTGGCCTCATCTAAGTACCCGGCTGCCACCCACTCTCTGTACTTCATGATCACGGCCTTGTCCTGAGCGTTCAGCAACATGTCAATCAGCTCTTGGGAACCCTGGTATTCGGTAATGGCCTCTTGCCTTTCCACAGGAAGACGCTCCTCCAGGCTCTCTGCTCTTGCCTTCCATGACGTGGCAGACTCTGCAGCTTCCCTCTCGAAGTCCCGGACACTCTTAACCTCGTTCCTCGCCCCGGACAACTCACCTTCGAGCTCGGCGATCCGTTGCTTCACTGCCTCTAGCTCGGTCACCAGGGGAGTTAAGGACTCTGCTTTCTTCTTCAACAGGTCCCGCTCCTTCTCCAGCTTGCCCTTCGCCCCTTGAAGATACTTCAATTGCCCGGAGAGACTGCTAACCTTCTCCTTCAAGTACGTATCTTCCTCGCTAGCATGAATAGCGTACACGTTGAAAAGTGACTGCAAACACCCCGTTAGCATACCAATAATACAAACATTTAGAAAGGATAAGGTAGGTCCCATACCCGCATTAGTGATTCCCGGGCGAGGCGACGATTCTCTTGCGGGTATTGTCCTTTGCCCGTACCCGATCGAGGTCTATATCCTTCAGATCGGCTAGCATAGAGCGCACGAACTTTTTATTAGCGACCCCGTACTCGCTCAGCAATTGCTTGATAGGCTTCTTGGGGACTATTGGAATAGCAGGGGACAAGAGCCCGAGCGACGGCGACGCTTCCAATCCCGGAGGATTTTTCTTTTGCCTCTTAGGCTCCGCCCCCTTGGCGTCCCTACCAGTGTAGGTAACGTCCTCTTAGTTCCCGCTTTGATGGCGGTGCCTATGGTGCCTCTTCTTCTCACCAGGTAGCAAAGCTTCCTCGCTCCCGGCAGACCCTGCAGATAGAGATGATATAGAACTAGACACCGGCGCCTTTCCTCTTCCGGTATTGACAATAGTGACAATGTCCCCGGCAAGAGGCTGATCGCTCTGGGTAACGGGGGCCTTAGGATCAGGGTGCCCTTACCCATCGTCATTAATCTCGAGGAGAAGTTCATCAAGGGAACGACCCGTAGCCTTCATCAAGAGATCGACATTGATGTGCAGAGCATCTTCTCCTTGGCTCATAAGCATGTCCATTAACGCGTTGTCGTTCATCCTGTCGTCTTCCTTGCCCTTCCGGGGTTTCCTCTTTGGTACTTTCACTGCAAGAAATTTGAAGAATCAGTCAAAAAAAAAAAAAAAACATATATACAAACATGAGTGATAGAACAGAAAATCAGCCTTAACGGGAAGTCTCCCTAGGCCTAGCCTATTTAGTACGGAGTACTGGATAAACCTATAGGAGGATCTCTCTTCTCACTCCATACAGCGTATACCCGGGCTATCCGTTTTCTCTCTACATGGGACAGTGAGTAGGACTGATCTCCGATGGCCTGAAAGGTACCCGTTAGGTACCATTTCTTATTCCTTATCTGCCAATGCCCCCAGGCGAGGAACACTTTATTCCTCCACCTTTTGCTCATTGAGGAAGGCATATCGGTAACTAGGGGCTCATAGTCCTGAGCGACAAACGTTACGGTACCTATACATGATTGTTTCCTCTAGTAGAGGACCCGGTACACGGCCATTATACTCAAGAGTTGTCGCCAGGCTTTCGGGGTCAGCTGCTTCGGTGACAGGTTCAGCATCTGCAATAGATACTGTAGGCACCGGGGCAGCAGTAGCGATAGCCCTTGGTGGAACTGGTTCTCGTGCAGAGCCACCCATCCCAGAGGAGGATTCGCAGCCATCTCTCCTACTTTGCGAGGTCTAAGCTCTACCTCATCCGGTATTCCCCACTTCAATCTCATAGCGATGTTCTCCTTCATAGTCATACTTCTCCCAGGCTCATCGCATACGGTCCCGTCCACTAGTGTGTACCTAGGTTTTGGGATGCCCTCGGGAATAGCCACCGTAACTACTCGCTCCCCGGGATCGTCCTCGCTCTCAGCGCCGTCGGTATCCTCGCTACTTTCTGAGAACACCCCAGTCGACGATCCAGTGTTCTCTGCTAGCTCCAGACGAGTACTACTACGAGCCAGGTACCGGTCAATATCCACTTTCGCTTGTCTCGCAGAAGATTGATATGACGATCCCGCATCCCCAACCTTGGTTTCTGATTCCATCCTAGAACTATGCCAACCTGAGCCTCAATTCACTATCTGGAATCAGAAACATGAGGGTTAGCCTGACTAGATCTATGACTTGGTTAAAGAGTGGATCACTCCCCACTTCCAAACCCAAACAACCCAGAAAATCAAGCAGAACCCAGAAAACCACAGGAAGGTGCAAAATCCATACTCGAAATTATGAGCGAAAACCCAATGCAGCCTCCAGATACTATTTATACACAAATTACACTAGCATTATTCTTATTCCTTTTCATTACGTAAATTCACAACAGGGCACATCAATAGCAGAACCAAAAGGAGAAGAAGAAGAAAAACAAAAATCCCTCAAACATGGGGAGAGAGCTCTGACCTTTTCTTCAGTAAACAATCGATCAACCAAGGGGCAAGAACACCAATTCTTCCCTAGATCTCTCTTCCTTGCTTTGCCTCTGCAAATCCACATGATCTCTGTCTCTGTCTCTGTCTCTCTCTCTCTCTATCTCTATCTCTATCTCTCTCGAGGGTTTTCGCGAAAGTGAAACGAAACAGTCCAGTTCCCTCTTAAATTCAATCTCCAATCCATCGCATCTGTTGAAGGCGAAGGGCCTTCAACCACAGGATCACTACACGTGTCCCACACATCTCCCCATGCCTCGAAACCGTCAGCCGATGGGACGGGCATTTATGGCACAGCCCACTCTGCCCCACGTGGCTGACATGCACCGCCAAGCCTTCATTCAACCCTTCCTGGTATCAGAGGCTCCAGTCCTCTTTCAACCCTTCCGGGTATCAGAGGCCTAAGCCCTCATTCTACCCTTCCGGGTATCAGAGGCCCAAGCCCTCATTCTACCCTTCCGGGTATCAGAGACTCCAGCCCTCTTTCAACCCTTCCGAGTATCAGAGGCTCAAGCCCTCTTTCAACCCTTCCGGGTATCAGAAGCCCAAGCCCTCATTCTACCCTTCCGAGTATTAGAGGCTCCAGCCCTCTTTCAACCCTTCCTTGTATCAGAGGCTCAAGCCCTCTTTTAACCCTTCCGGGTATCAGAGGCTCATGCCCTCTATCATACCCTTCCAAGTATCAAAGGCTCAAGCACACTTTCAACCCTTCCGGGTATCATAGGCTCACGCCCTCTATCATACCCTTCCGGGTATCAGAGGCTCAAGCCCTCATTCAACCCTTCCGAGTATGAGAGGCCCAGGCCCTCATTCTACCCCTCCGAGTATCAGAGGCTCCAACACTCTTTCAACCCTTCCGGGTATCAGAGGCTCAAGCCCTCATTCAAGCCTTTCGGGTATCAGAGGCTCAAGCCCTCATTCAACCCTTTCGGGTATCAAAGGCTCAAGCCATTTTTCAACCCTTCCGGGTATCAGAGGCCTAAGCCCTCATTCTACCCTTCCGGATATCAGAGGCTCAAGCCTCTTTTCAACCCTTCCGGGTATCAGAGGCTCAAGCCCTCATTCAACCCTTCCGGATATCAGAGGCTCAAGCCTCTTTTCAACCCTTCCGGGTATGAGAGGCCCAGGCCCTCATTCTACCCTTCCAGGTATCAGAGGCTCCAACACTTGTTCAACCCTTCCGGGTATCAGAGGCTTAAGCCCTCATTCAACCCTTCCGGGTATCAGAGCCTCAAGCCCTCTTTCAACCCTTTCGGGTATCAGAGGCCTAAGCCCTCATTCTACCCTTCCGGATATCAGAGGCTCAAGCCCCTTTTCAACCCTTCCGGGTATCAGAGGCTCAAGCCCTCATTCAACCCTTCCGGGTATCAGAGGCTCAAGCCCTCATTCAACCCTTCCGGGTTCCGGGTATCAGAGACCCAAGCCCTCATTCTACCCTTACGGGTATCAGAGGCTCAAGCCCTCTTTCAACCATTCCGGACATCATAGGCTCACGCCATCTATCATACCCTTCCGGGTATCAGAGGCTCAAGACCTCCAGCTGTAACCCGAGGTTTTCTTTAAACTTCTACAGGTTAAATTGGGAGCACTGTGGATTAGCTACCTACAGTGTAACCCGCTAAAGACATCTCTTGCACAGGAACTTGGGGGACGCTAGTGCCAAACCTTGTGACAAAACATTAAGTCCCCACCCAAGAAACATCTTGAACGGGAACTTGGGGGACTTGTACATACTAGGGAAGTCTTCACTAGGTTTGGCACTATCAACTGAGGCCCATCGGGATCCCTTAGGAACATGCCATGGGCTGGGTTCATGACCCACCATGGCGAGGCCCATGGTGGACTTCACCTCGAGCATATAGGGCCTGGGGCATGGCCAACAGAGCCCATCTAAAACACAGCAGCGGGCTGAAAGGACATCAGGAGAATAGCCTGCATCCCATATCAAACATAGGGGAAACTCCTTTCCCATGCTCAAGTATTAAGGCATCAGTACAACCACCTTTTACGGGTAATAACTCTTTTATCCACTATTTACTTGATCCATTTATATATATTAGCTTCTCACTCGAGCATCGGAGAGGCGTAAACCGTCTGGTACGATTTACCCCTCTGACGCTGTGTTCTTAGTCCAGGATATAGGAGGCATATGGGTACCCCAGGTGGTATAGCATTCTGTGTGAGGTACTCGGAGAAAGCCACCAGAAACACCAGCGCTATGGAATTGATTATGAAGAGACGTTTGCCCCTGTAGCAAAGATCAATACCGTTCAAATCTTAATTTCACTTGCAGCAACTAAAGATTGGCCTCTACATCAGTTTGATGTGAAGAATTCTTTCCTCAATGGAAACTTGGAGGAAGAAGTGTATATGGACATGCCGCCAGCGGTCAAAATTATGCCTTGTGATGCTGGCAAAGTTTGTAAGTTGAAGAAGTCTCTATATGGTTTGCAGCAGTCTCCTAGAGCTTGGTTTGGAAGATTCTCCAAGTCTATGAGGACGTTCAGATACAAACAAAGCAACCCGGATCATACCTTGTTCATTAATGGTAGTCGGGGTAAGATTACAGCACTAATAGTATTTGTTGATGATGTGTTTGTCACAGGGGATGATCTAAAAGAGATGGAGGCTCTACAGAAGTATCTTTCTAAGGAGTTTGAGATGAAGTTGAAGTACTTTGTTGGAATTGAAGTTGCAAGGTCTAAAAAAGGAATTTCTTTGTCTCAACATAAGTATGTACTTGACTATAACCCTATTGAGACACCGATCAAGATGAACCACAACCTCGCCATCTATCCGAATCAGGTTCTAACAGATAAAGGAAGGTACCAATGCCTAGTAGGGAGGCTTATTTATCTTTCACATACTAGACCTGATATTGCTTATGCGGTGAGTGTGGTTAGTCAATTTATGCATTGTCCCAATGAAGAGCATATGGATGCAATGTATCGCATTATGAGATATCTTAAGATGGCACCTGGTAGAGGTTTGTTGTTTGAAAGAAAAGGTTGAGTTGGAAGTTATGGGGTACACGGATACAGACTAGGCTGGTGATAAGACGGACAGACGGTCCACATTTGGGTATTTTACATTTGTTGGAGGAAACCTTATGACTTAGAGCAGCAAGAAATAGAAGGTTGTTGCTAAGTCAAGTGCGGAAGCTGAGTTTCGAGGTATGACACATGGAGTTTGTGAGATGTTGTGGATTCATAATATGTTGAAAGATTTGGGTTTTAAACTCAAGAAGCCTATGGACTTGCATTATGATAGCACATATGCCATTGAAATTGCTCGTAATCCTGTACAACATGACCAGACTAAGCATGTGGAAGTAGATTGGCATTTCATTAAGGAAAACCTGGACAGGAAGATTGTCCGTTTCCCTTTCGCGTATACAGAAGTTCAGTTAGCAGATGTTCTTACGAAATGAGTGTCAAGGAAAGTGTTTGACAACTCAATTGACAAGTTGGGCATGATCGACATCTATGCACCAACTTGAGGGAGAGTGTAGAATATTTTGTAAATATTTACTTTCCTTGTACATGTAGATTATGTATTCTGTATAATTGTAGGAGAGTTTTTCCTATTAGGATTACTCTTGTATCTCTTTATAACCCTCCTATTTGGAGATGAATAATATTGAAGCATAACAAACACATCGTATTCTTATTTTCTATTGCCACTAGCTACAAATTAGAGTTTTTCTTTGATGGATACTCTCTTGTCTTCCCATAATGCAAGTAGTTTTTTACATTTTTAATAAGTTTCTATATCAACTTGACTAACTTCACATTGGTGATTTCATTTTGCCATCTTCGGATGTTTTAAATTACTAGAACATAACAGTTCATATTGGAAAATTCTCAGTCTTTCTTTGTTGTGTTAGGGTGCACGAAACGACAAACATGTCTTGCATACTTGCGTGTTTAAGAAGCCAGGTTCATGCAACAGGCCTGAAATTTGTTCCATTATGGCCGAGTCTAGCAGCATTTATAAAATGGTAAACTTGACCTTGGCCGGTCAGGTTACGCCTTTGAGTCGTTCTTGTCAACTCTGAAATTCTAAGTAATAACACTATAATCTCACAGCAAGATGATCACGACAGCAGCCTCAGCAATGATGATGCACATAGGCAATCCTTACCCAAAGGAACTATCTGGAATTCTTTCCCACAAGAGGAGACAACTCTTGCACTGTCTTAATAGTACTAGAAACCAGTTATTTGTTGTTATATGTCTCCAGACTTCACCCAAACCACACACATCAATTGTACATCAGGCAACTCCTTCAAATAGCACGTGTGATCTATTGTGTACTAGTAGCTAGGTCTTCATCAATTGTTGTAGCAATAGCATCATGTTTAAGGACAAATGATTCAAGAGAGATTGATAAGAGAATTGTGTATATTCATTGATAATAGGAGCCCTATATATATGGATTACAAAGTACATATCTTGGAGTACAAGGATTCCTATTCTAACTCGGAGTAGGAAATCTCTCTTATTATAACTATAGAACTAATCCTAGTTTGACAAGGCACACTAAGTGTCAACATTCTTCAACACTCCCCCTTGTGCTGCTCAAACTTGGTGATGACGCTTTAATCGTTGCCTCCTTAAAAACCTTGCTTGAGTAATAAAAACCATGTGGGACAAAAACAAGCTCGAAGAGGGAAAAAGAGTGCAACACATCCTTCACTCTTTGAGATTGAACATGTAGACATCATAACTCCCCCTGATGTTGATATCTCCCCCTGATTACTATAATCATGGGAGTTCAAATAACTTTCTCAATCCGATGCTCTTCACATGTTTCTCAAAGGTGGATTTAGGTAACGACTTAGTGAATAAGTCCGCTACATTATCCTCTGATCTGATTTGATTCACTTCAATCTTTAGAAGTGATTGTTGTTGCTGATTATAAAAGAACTTAGGCGATATATGCTTAGTGTTGTCGCCCTTGATGGAACCTAACTTCATTTGCTCAATACAAGTTGCATTATCCTCATAAATGCATGTAGGTTCATCCATGGTGGACTTCAAACCACAACTCCTCGAATATGTCTAATTATAGATCGTAGCCATATGCATTCATTCACGGCTTCATGTAGAGCAATAATCTCTGCATGATTTAAGGAAGTAGCAACAAGAGTCTGTTTTGTAGACCTCCAAGATATCATAGTGTTTCCCATGGTAAAGATATAACCCGTTTGGGAGTGACCTTTGTGAGGGTCAGAGAGGTACCCTGCATCAGAAAAACCCATCAAAACATCATTGTCATTTTGATAGAGTGCAGGAGGGTGAGGCCGGCCACCCTTGGTGGTTGTGGCGGCAATGTTGTCGGCCATGGCATTTTGGACGATGGCTCTTGAGCCAATTTGGTCTGATCTCATCCTTTCGTCATTCATTTTCTCTTTGTAGGGATATAATAGGTTCATATCAATCGTACCTCTTAGGTATCGAAAGATTGTCTTTACAACAATCCAATGCGCGGCGTGTTGGCGCAGAGCTATGTCGAGCTAACAAGTTCATTGAACTAAGTACAATAATGCTCCTATTGCACTTAAATAGGGCACTTCGGCCTCTAATGATTCTTTGTCCTCATTCTTTGGACGAAACGGATCTTTTCCGGGCTCAAGACTACGAACGATCATGGGAGTACTCACAGGCTTTGCTTTATCTTCATTAAAATGCCTTAGAATTTTCTGAGTATATGCAGACTGATGGATCAAAATCCCATCAGACTGATAGATCAAAATCCCATCACTATGGTGCTCGAGTTCTAAACCGAGACAAAACCGAGACAAAACCGTGTTTTCCCAAGATCTTTCATCTCAAATTTGGATTCAAATATTTAGCAGTTTCCTTTAACTCATCTAGAGTTCCAATTAGGTTCATGTCATCGACATAAACTGCTACAATTGCAAATCCGGAACTTGTTCTTTTAATGAACACGCAAGGACATATTTCATTATTAATATATCTCTTCCCAATCAAGTAGTCACTTAGACGGTTATAGCACATCCGTCCGGATTGTTTTAATCCATATAGTGAGCGTTTTAATCTTATTGAAAAAGCGCTCCATGGTTTAGAGTCACTTGATTTGGGTAATTGAAGTCCATCTGTAACCACATCCATAAGCTGCATGTCAAGTTTTTCAGAAACTACCAAACTGACAAGGTAGCGGAACGTTATAACATCCATTACGGGAGAATATGTCTCCTCGTAGTCGATTCCAGGGTGTTGTGAGAAACTTTGTGCCACGAGGTGGGCTTTATATCTAACCACCTCATTTTTCTCACTACGCTTTCTAACAAAGACCCATTTATGGCCAACAGGTTTTACATCTGGGGGTGTCTGCGTTATAGGCCCAAATACCTGTCTCTTTACTAGTGAATCCAATTCAGCCTGGATCGCATCTTTCCATTTAGGCCAATCCGCTCTTCGTTGACATTCTTCGACAAAGCGAGGTTCGATATCATCATATTCTATAATTCCTTTTGCAACATGATATGCAAATGAATCATCAATAGCCATAGAATTTCTATCCATCATCTTATGTACACTAGTGTAATTCATGGAGATCTCCCTATTCTCTGGAATTGGTTCTGACATTGGAGCGTCCCCCAATGATGTCTCTTGGACATAGCCATAATCCGGAATATTCTCATGAGATGGATTATTCACATTGATGATTAATGGATTATTTTGTGCCAAACTCACTTTCTTTCTTGGGCGAGAATCCATCGAACCTATGGGCCTCCCACGCTTCCTGGCAGGAGCCGTGGGCTTAGCCACAACGTCACCATCACTGTGAGAAGGGACGTTGGCGCCATGCTCATGTACTCTTGAGTTGGCGTCATGTCCTCTAGTTTTAGGGACATCAATCTTTGTAGGCACGTTTGCAGCAGGTATGTGTGATCTTGTCACTTTAGCTATATCAGAAAACGCATCAAGCATCGATTCTGCTACGTTATGAAGATCGAGAATTCTCCGCACTTCAATTTCGTACTGTGCGGTTCGGGGATCAAGATGAGATAGAGTGGGGACACACCACGACAATTCCTGTCGTTCCTGTTGAACATTTATGTTCCTATCTCTCCCTAACGACGGGAAGACTGTCTCATCAAAGTGACAATCCGAAAATCTAGCGGTAAAGAGATCACCTGTCAAGGGTTCTATGTAGCAGATAATGGTTGGAGAATCATATCCAACATAGCCGCCTAATCGTCGTTGAGGACCCATTTTGGTGCGCTGTAGAGGCGCAATTAGCACATAAACTGTGTAAGTGTAAGACATCAGGCTCATACCCAGTTACCATCTAGGACGCAGAGAAGGGTTGAGTGGCAGTGGGCCTCAGACGAATAAGCACAACTGCATGCAATATTGCATAGCCCCAAGCAGAAATAGGGAGATTGGTGCGCATTACCAATGCTCTAGCAACCATTTATAGTCATTTAATGGCGGCTTCTGCGAGACCATTTTGGGTGTGAACATGAGGAACATGATATTCAACCTCAATCCCAATGGACATGTAATAATCATCAAAAGTTTTTTATGTAAACTCCCCAGCATTGTCTAACCTTATAGACTTAATAGGATTGTCAGGGTGGTGAGCCCTTAACTTAATAATTTGTGCTAGGAGTTTAGCAAATGCAACATTCCTTGTGGACAATAGCATAACATGTGACTAGCTTGTCGATGCATCAACCAACACCATAAAATATCTAAATGGTCTGAATGGTGGTTGAATAGGTCCACCAATATCATCTTGGATTGCAAGAATGATATATATTCTTTAGTGTCTTTGCATAGTATGGTCTCAATCCTAATTTTGCTAAAGAGCAAGCTTTGCAGAACGAATGATAGGCTTGAGAAACAACCAATGAGGATTTTGGTTGAGCCATGAAGACACAATTGACTTTAGAAGTAGAAGGAGGAGTCAAACAATGGTCCATGGCGTCAAAGCCATGTTGTTGCCGTAGGGGGTAGACGGCGCCAGCCCTAAGTGGTCGATCTTGCACAGTCTTAGCGCCGTGAGGCGCATGTGCATCTCCTCGAACCAATTTTTGGTTTTTACTTCTCTTTGTTCTGAAGAATGGATGTCCGTGTGAAGTCTTTAATATACGGATCATCATATCACAACCTGGGTGTCCTAGACGGTCATGCCAAAACCTATATGTGCCAGAATCCCATAAATCATCTCTCATAACATGATTGGATTCAATTGTTCAAATAGTGGTTGCATACAACCCACTAAATCGACACATAAGTGTCTCTAAGACTCTTTTATGTCCGTAGTCATTAGAGGTGATGCAAAGGAACTCTTGTCCATTCTCACAATGTGTTTCCACATGAAAACCATTAGCTCTTATGTCTTTGAAGCTCAAAAGGGTTCTTTCAGCGCTAGGTGCGTAGAGAGCTTCAGTGACATTAATGATTGTGCCATGTGGCAACAAGAATTGAGCTGGTCCTCGACCATGAATCAATTTAGATGACCCTGCCATCGTAGTCACTGAAGATCAAGTAGGCATCATCTCAAGAAATAACTGCCTATTTCGAAGTATGGTGTGCGTAGTAGCACTATCCACGAGGCATTCTAGCTTTCCGGGAAACATACTTGAATGAATAAAGTTCGAATCAAAATTGACACTTTATTTCAATGAAAGCCAATGATTACGTCAAAGTTTCTAAATTTAATCCAAAAAGGGTAATCAAGCTTAGACAAGTAGTAGTTACTCAATCCGTTTGGTAATTCCAATTTGGTTGTGACCAAGTAAGGTAAGGCGAGATTTTGGTGGAGCGATGCTCACTTTTAAAATCGTTCTCTCAGTTCAAACCTTTCCTAAACATCACAATTACTCTTGAGTATGTCTAGTGAGAAAAAGTTATAACCACTGTCTTTGTTGATAGTTTCCAAATTTTTGGATTTGGATTGAAACCAATGACGTTTATATGGTCAAATTTTTATGCTTACGAACGCTCTTAGTCCGTAGCCTACGAACACTCCTAGTTCGTAAAAATCGATGCTCACGGATGCTCTTAGTCCAAAGATTATGAATGCTCTTAGTTCGTATGTAGCGTGAATCCCCACGATTCCGGTTTTAGCAAATCAAACCCACGTTACAGAAAAGTGGGATGTAGAAGAAGGGATTTTGTAAGTCCCCAGAAGAAAAATAAAAATAAATTTAAATTTCAAAAGCGGGAACAACTTACTAGTGAAAACTTACTCATGAATTTCAGAATTTGACATTCTAAATACACACGCGTGTTGATGCAGACATGTAGGATTGCAGGCGTGCTATCGATCCTGGGTCGGGGATTGCAAACTATCTTTCAATCCCTGCAGTGTAGCCGATACAGATCTAGTCGAGGTAAGTCGAGGAGCTAGCCGACGGATGAGTGCGCAGGGGCAGGCACGCAGATGAGGCTAGCGTGGGCTATGAGTTGCTGCAGTGATGCTTGAAGGTGGCAGCAGATTTTTGTTGAAATTCGGAGCAAATTTGCCTCTGAATAGCTTTCACTTCGATTGGTGTACAGGTCTCAAAACAACTCCGATAAGGATAAAATTTGGACGTCAAATAGAAAAGACAGGGACGAACAACTTTGATGAAGGAAGTATTTTGATCTGAGGTCCCTATCAAGAAGTTTCGGGGATTGCAAGTAGGCTGATCTGCACAGGAACGAACGTCCTGATGTGCTGCAGGGGTAGCAGGCGTGCGGCAATGCTGCAGGGGCAGTATGCTGAACACGGGTGCGTAAGGGCTGTAGGGGCAGCATGCAGCGCAGGGGTGCACAGGTGGGCAGCAGCGGCTAGTCTAGCACGGGCTAGGTGCAACGGTGGAAAAGGTGATGTTGAAGAATTTTTTGGTTTTAGATTTTTGATCTAAAGGTTAGGGCTCGTGCTGATAACGTGTTTAAGGATAAAGGATTCAAGAGAGATTGATAAGAGAATTGTGTATATTCATTGATGATAGGAGTCCTATATATAGAGATTACAAAGTACATAATCTTGGAGTACAAGGATTCCTATTCTAACTCGGAGTAGGAAATCTCTCCTATTATAACTATAGAACTAATCTTAGTTTGACAAGGCACACTAAGTGTCAACATTCTTCAACACATCCTACTCTACATGAACATATCAAGCAAATATACAAGAGTTGTTATCTTTATCTTCTCTGTTTTTCAAAGTCTTTCTCTTGTCAATTTCTTTCTCTAAGAATAAAGTTTCTCCTTTCCCCATGGTCACGTCTTAGTCTACTTGAAATCTTAAATTTAATTATATTGCTTTTCAAGAGGTGATTTAGAGTTTCGTTGAAAATCCTCCCATATGCCACCTGTTACACAATATTATAAGGTAAGTTTATTCTCTTCTGTCTATATACAGTCTCAGAACCTAGTCTATCTGGACTCTTATTTTTCCACCATTCCTTAACCACATTGGCGGTTGCAACTGCCAATGGCTTTTACCATATGTTTTTTTTTGCTTTCTTCATTACTTCTGCTACCAACTTATGTGCTTGCACAAACTAATGGTAGCATAGCTGTGGGTGCTTCTCTCTCCACAGCAGGTAACTCCTCATGGCTTTCTCCCTCGGATGATTTTGCCTTTGGGTTTCGGCAACTTGAAAACAATGATATTTTCTTGCTTTCTATATGGTTTGCCAAGATACTAGACAAAACCATAGTTTGGTATGCAAATGGGGATAAGCCTGCACCTGATGGTTCAGTTGTGAATTTGACTGCTAACAGTGGGCTAGTTCTTACAAGTCCTCAGGGTGACCAGTTATGGAAATCCAATCAAACCATTGCTGGCGTTGTTGCTCATGGGTTTATGAACGATACTTGTAACTTTGTTCTGGAAAACGAGCAGTCAGCAAAGTTATGGGAGACGTTCAAGAATCCTACTGATACCATGTTGCCTGGGCAAATATTGGAAAGAGGAGGGAAGCTTTCTTCTCGAAATTCAGAGACCGACTATACGAGAGGTCACTTCTAGCTGGATTTTCAAGATGATAGAAATCTTGTGCGTAGTGGGCAAAAGCCTTATTATTCAACCGGGACTACCACAGGGAATGTTCCAGGTAGTGAAGGTTTGCAGTTGGTTTTCAATGACTCAGGTAACTTCTATATTCTGCGAGTGAATGGTAGATATTATAAATTCACAGCAGAGGAACGTGCAGCAAGGGACTACTATCTCTAGACAACTCTCAGCTTTGATGGGGTTTTGGCTCAATATTTCCTCCCAAAGACTTCTGTTGGCAATATAAGCTGGGTTCCTCTTTGGTCAGAGCCATCAAATATTTACCAAAAAAATTAATGCTGATTCAGGTCCTAGTATTTGTGGGTACAACAGTATCTACACTTACAAAGCAGACAAGAGGCCCACCTGTGAATGCCCAACGGGATACTCTTTACTTGATTCAAATGATCCATACGGGAGCTGCAATCCAGCTTCAAACAAGGTTGTGAAAATGAGCCTAGTTATGCAGAAGATTTGTATGATGTTTAGGTGCTAGCAAACACTGATTGGCTCACCTCCAGCTATATGCAGTTAAATGATTCTACTGCTGACACATGCAGTCAATCTTGCTTGCAAGATTGTTCATGTGTTGTTGCCATTTACAGCAATCAAACCTGCCAGAAAAAGAAGTTCCCGCTCTCATATGGGAGAGAAGATAACAACTTGAATGCTACAACTTTCATCAAATTGACGACAGTTAATAAGAAGAAGAACAGGAGCACTTCGGTACACGTGGGATCAGTTCTTCTGGGCACCTTTGTCTTTGTTAGTTTTATGTTAGGTACTGCAGATTATCTGGGACTTTTCTTCGGTTTTCGGAAGAAACTGATGTAGAACGAATGACGATAAGAATTGAAGAACAGCTCGATCGCGGAAAAGGAGGAAAACCCGGTTTGCTGCAACTTCAGTTTCATGTTGAGGTTGCTATTTTAATATGTGCTAGTTCACTGTCTCAATTGTTACATTTTCCTTTTAGTGTGTAAAGTTTTGCTTTCAATGAAAGCACTAGTGGAATTACCGAGTAGAGTATATTTTCTAAGATAGATAAACTAAATACTAAACACCATTAGTCATATGAAATAATTAAGTAACGAACCAGCCGGAAATTTTGGCCGTATTTTATCATTTTGCAGCTTAACACAAATAAGAGACAGCCCTTAAGAATTTGAACAAAGCCATTGAAAACATTGCTCTTTCAGTTGCTTATATTGTCAGGGACACTCGATGATGCGGGAAGCGTGTACACGATAGTAAGAGGCTCCGTCAAGCGTCGAAAGCCATATGAGATAAGCTAGAATCCACTAGCAATTACGGGCACAGCCGTAAGAAACATAGAGAAACTTCTCTAATATTTGTTTTTTTTTTTTAATGATAACTTGAATGGAAATTACAATCTAAGAGATGTCTTATATAGGGCACATAACATAAACCTAATACAACTAGAAAACATAAAGAAAAATTTATTGTAGACTAAAACTAGGAAATCTAATTAAACCAGATTAAATAAAAATAAAAAATAGAATCCTACATACTAAAGAATATTACGCTTGGAATCCCAATCAAGATTTTGCTCGAGAATTCCGATATATCCAAAAGAGTAATTTATGATTAATTCCATAATTAAGAAGCCTATTTGAATACCAATTTTGTTGTAAATGATAATGGCTATTCATGCAATAGGTATTGCTTAATATATGCGATCACTATTGATTAGCGATTGACATACTTGTAATTGGCGATTGACAGACTCGTGATTGTATGAGTGATTGGTATAGCTATTATGTATTGCCTTTTGTATACATGACGTAACCCTATATAAACCTCATGGTGAGATGAATAGAATACACAATTCCAATTCTCTACAACACGTTATCAGCACGAGTTCTAACCCTAGCCCAAAAGAAAAAACCCTAAAACTCTCTCTCACAAAAATCTGCCGCAGTCCTCCTTGTTCCTAAAAACCCTAGCTCGGCCTCCCTCCTGCCCCAAGCCTCCATCCTCCTGCTGAGCCTGCAGTCCCTAGCCGCACCTCCCATCCTTCTGCCGCAAGCTCCCCTGCAGCTTCCTGCTGCACGACCTGCAGTCCTTGCCTGCTGCCCTGCAAAGCGCCCTTACGCTCCTGCCAGCCAACGCTGTCCCTGCAGCGCAGCTACTGCCCAGCAGCCCTCCGCCCTGCAGTTTCCTGCAGCATAACCAATGCTCTAGCAGCAGCAACTCCCGCTGTTAAAAGAAAAAAATAATGATAGAGGAAGTAGCCCACGTGCTGGTTAGAAGAAGAATAAGAGAAAGAAATGGGAAAAAAAAAAAAAAAGGGGGGAGCAGGCCCAGAAGAGAAGAAAAGGAAGAGAAGAAGAAAAGAGGAAGAAGAATCTCCCACCCCACGTGCCAGCAAAAAGAAAGCAGATAGAAAAGAAAAAGGGTGCGGCCCACAGTTGAAAAACAAAAAAAACGGCCCAGATAGAAGAAGGTGGACGCGGGCCCAGAAAAAAAAAGGAAGGAAGAAGGGCAGCCCACCCGCCAATTTCCGACCAAATTCCGGCAATCCTAATTTAGCTACACGCTTGCCTCAACACGTGCGTGTATAAAGACTCGTGAAGCAAAGCTTCAAATTACCAAGTAAGTTTTTATGATTAAAGTTCCTGCTTTCTTGTCTTTTAAATTTCATTATTTTCTGTAGGATTTGCAATATACCAACATGGGTTCGATTATTTAATAAGCGGAATTGTGGGGATTCTTGCTAAACGAACTAAGAGCGTTCGTTATCAATGAACTAAGAGTGTTCATAATATTCGAACTAAGAGCGTTCGTAAGCTACGGACTAAGAGCGTCCGTGAGCATGAGAATTAGACCATATATCATTGTTTCGGTCTAATCCAAATATTCTTGAAAATCGATTTCTTGGTAGCATTAAGGCTCGGAAATCTTATATTAGTTGTCGGGGAGGTTTTTACTCAGAAACTAATCTGTTCTCCTTCGTCTTTGAATGTCGAATGCAAACGTGCAAAAACCCGACTTCACTAAACCAGATTTTGTGGACAAGAGCTCACAGACTAAAGATTAATTGAGAAAAATCCTCTCAACCTTCCCCGTCTCAGTCCTAATGATTGCCAAGCAATTGACTTGTTTGCAATGATAGATGGATTACGAGGTTTCATCAACTTATGTCAGTTACTGAGTAAGCTGACAACATACTCGTGAAAAACTATAATTCAAAGGCCTGTTGGAACTAAGAGCATTCACTAGGAGAATATAATAGCGAACCTAAAGAAGGGCGCAAGAAGCGGAACCTAAAAGTTAGGGGACAACAAAATGGACGTGTGGGTCCATACAACCGCCCTACAAAGGAAGGAAAACCGCGAGATTGATACGCGGACACGTGGCAACATTGGCCAACGTGGGAGGGGCAAAATCAGCGCTGCTGGTAGTGGTGGTGCCGCCACCAACATCCATAGAGGATGTCCAAATGCACAAGGTGCATCTCAATTAATAGGTGAGGTGATTCTATAGATGTGGATCTTCAAAGCATTGGTTTAAGCACAAGAATGCCAATGGAAAAACAAAGCTGCACAAATACAAGTGTATAAAGAAATAAGAAAGCATGAGGCTCATCTCGCAGCTACAAGAGATGATGGAAATGACAATGACGTCAATCTCATGGCGCCATGATTGTATTAAAGACTTCACACGGACATCCATTTTTTAGAACAAAAAGAAGTAAGAACCAAGAATTGGTTTGAGGAGCTACACATGCGCCTCATGGAGCCATGATTGTGCAAGACTGGCCACACTTGGCTGGCACCGCCTACCCCCTGCGGCCAATACATGGCATTGACTCCATGTATGGAGACTTGGCTCCTCTCTCTACTTCTCAAAGTAAATTGTGACATTGTGGCTCAACCAAAACCATCATTGGTTGATTATAAGGACAATCTTTCGTTCTGCAAAGCCGGTTTGTTTAGGATCAAGACGATCCTATGCAAAGGACACTAAAGAAATAATTCCATTCTTACATAGAATCCAAGGGGATTTTATGGATCGATTCAACCAACTTGTGGACTGCTTAGATGTTTTATGGTGTTGGTTAATGTGCGGACATGCTAGTCACGTGTCGCGCTATCATCCACTCGTAATGCTGCTTATGATGAACTGATTGAACTCCTAGCCCAGAACATATGGCTACGGGCTCACTACCCAGATCATCCCATTCAGTCAATTTGACTTGATAATGCTAGAGAGTTTACATCAAAAAATTTTGATGACTATTGCATATCATTGGGTATTGATATCAAGTATCATATTCTCATGTACACACCCAATTGGTCTCGCCTAAAAGCCACCATTAAAAGACTACGATGGTAGCCCGGACTTTGGTAATGCGCACCAATATTTCCACTTGGGTTATGCAATATCGCATGCAGCTATGCTAATTCGTCTATGACTCATAGCCACTCAACTTTTATTTGCGTTATAGTTAGTGACTGGGCGCAAGTCTAATATCTCGTACTTATGCATATTTGAGTGTGTGATTTATGTGCCAATTGTGCCACCACAGCGCATCAAAATGGGTCATTGCAACGAATGCATATATATATTTATGTTGGATATAAATCCCCAACTATCCGTCCGCTATGTAGAACCTTTGGCAGGCGATCTTTTTTTCGCTGGATTTGCGAATTGTCACTTCGATGAGACAGTCTTCTCATCGTTAGGGGGAGATTAGAACGTCAATGTTCAACAGGAACGACAGGATATTGTCGTGGTCTGTCCCTACTATGTCTCATCTTGATCCCCTAAAAGTGACGATATCACATATACCTGCTGCAAACATGTCTGCAAGGATTGATGTCCCCACAAGAGGACATGGTGCCACCCAGAGGAGATGGGTACGACACCACTACCATGGATGGTGGTATGGTAATGCCATAAAGGTGGCATAATGGCGCCATAGGCCATGGGTTCCGCTAGAGAGTGTAGGAGACTTATAGGTTCGATGGATTCTCGCCCTAGGAAGAGAGCGAGTTTGGCACAACTTGATCCATTGATCATTGATACTCAAAATCCGTCTCATGATAATATTCTGGATTGTGGTTATGTCCAAGAGACATCGTTGGGGGACGTCTCAATGTTAGAACCAATTCTTGAGAATATAGAGATCTCTACGAATTACACTAGTGTACATGAAGAAGTGGAATTATTGAGACCAATGACTTCGAACATTACTCCGTTGAAGAATGCCAACGTAGAGAAAATTGGCCTAAATGGAAAGATGCGATCCAGGTTGAATTGGATTCACTAACGAAGAGGAAGGATTTTGGGACTGAGATGCCAACACCTAGTAACTAAAACCTATTGACATTAATAGGTCTTCGTTAGATAGCATGATGAGAAAAAGATAGGATAATCTCTCCTTATGGTGCAAGGCTTCTCACAAAACGCCCTGGAATCGACTACGAGAAGACATATTCTCTCGTAATGGATGTCATTGCACTCCACTACCTTGTCAGTTTAGTAGTTTCCGAATAACTGAACATGAAGCTTACGAATGTGGTCACTATGTATCTCTATGGCGATCTAGATACGGAATATAATGAAGGGTCTTGTGTACTTCATTTACCCAATTCAAGTGACTTTTGACCACGGAGCGCATTTGCAATGAGGGTGAAACGCTCACTAAATTGACTACTTGATTGGTAAGGGATATCATGAACTATGCCCCTGCATTTTCATGATAAGTTCTGGATTTGCAATTGTCACGGTTTACGTTGATAAACATAATTGGAACCCTTGAGAGTTAAGGGAAACCGCTGAACATCTGAAATCCGAGTTTGAGATGAAGGACCTTGGGAGAACACGGTTTTGTCTAGATTTAGAACTTGTATACCGTGTCAATAAATGCTTTGCATTTTGATAAAATCAAAGATGCACTCCCATGGTCGTCCGTAGTCTTGACCCTAAGAGGGATACGTTTCGTCCTGGGGATGATGACGAAGACGTGTTAATTGGTAGAAGTGTCTTACCTAAGTGCAATAGGCGCATTATTGTACTTAACACAATACAAGACTGGACACCTCATTTGTTATGAACTTGTTGGCTAGATGTAGCCCTGAACCAACCCAACACCATTGGACTGGTATAAAGACAATATTTCGTTACTTAAAATGTACGATAGATATGGACTTGTTCTATCCCTCCAGAGAGAAAAGAATGACGGAAGAATGAGAACGGATCTCATTAGCCTAAGTAGCGCCGTCCAAGACGCCGTGACTGGCAAAGCCGCCGCCACCAACGGTGGCCCGCGTCATCCTCCTCCCTTAATCAAAACCCTAATGATGTTTTGATAGATTTTGCTAATGTAGGGTATCTCTCTCACCCTAACAAATGTCGTTCCCAGACTGGTTATGTCTTTACCATGGGAAGCACCGCGATATCTTGGAGGTCTACAAAGAATACCCTTGTTGCTACTTCCTCAAATCATGCAGAGATTATTGCTCTACATGAATCCGTGCATGAATGCATATGGCTAAGGTCTGTAATTAGACACATTCGAGGAGCTTGTGGTTTGAAGTCTACCATAGATGAACCTACATGCATTTGTGAATTGAGCAAATGAAATTAGGTTTCATCAAGGACAACAACACTAAGCATATATCGCCTAAGTTTTTTTTACAATCAGCAACAACATTAATCACTTCTAAAGATTGAAGTGAATCAAATCCGATCAGAGGATAATGTAGCAGACTTATTCACTAAGTCGTTACCTAAATTCACCTTCGAGAAACATGTGAAGAGCCTCGGATTGAGAAAATTATCCGAACTCCCATGATTATAGCAATCAGGGGGAGATGTTGACATCAGGGGGAGGAATGATGTCTACATGATCGATCTCGAAGAGTGAAGGACGTATTGTGCTCTTTTTGTCCTTCGACCAGGGTTATTTTTGTCCCACAGGGTTTTTGTTACCTGGCAAGGTTTTTAACGAGGCAACGATCAAAGCGTCATCACCAAGTTTGAACGGCACAAGGGGGAGTGTTGAAGGATATCGACATTGCGTGTGCCTTTTCAAACTAGGGTTTAGTTCTAGAGTTGTAATAGGAGAGAAGGTTCTAGATTTCCTAATTATCTTCGGATTCTATTTCCTTGTATGACAAGATTTTGTACTTTGTAAATCCCTAATAAATGGCTCCTATTATCAATAATAGAACACACACAATTCTCTCATCAATCTCTCTACAAATCATATTTTCCTTAAACAGTTCAACTATTGACTTGGGAATGGTTTTGAGTGAAACTCTGGTCACTCATTACAAGAAACATTATTAAAAGTAAGTTGCAAAGCACACTAAGTCTTGATCAAATAGACAGAAGAGGATAATCTTACCTTAAGAAATTCTGTCATCCACAAAAATAAATTCAAACATAGGATGAGATGAGATATGAATATGAATGTTTGTGGACAATTCAAGATTAAGAACTATACTGGTCACAGTCTTAGTCCCACAAACAAGACCAGTTGGAGAGGCCAGTCCCAACTCCAGACAACTCCAAAGGAGACAAGTAAGTTTGGCTTAGCAGAGTCATATATTCCAATATTTCACATGCAAAACTTAATCTGCAGATTGATTTTACTAATACAAAAGTATAGTTTATGTAGCAGCAATCCCTAAAAATCCTGAAATAAGGCACACAAATTTTCATAGGCAATGATATGATCGAATTTTGAACAAATAGCACAATAAACCTGCAATCCCTAAAGAACCTGAAAATGGAAAATACTACTTTTGATAGGGAAGGCTTAGATGTTGAACCAATTGTCCAAGGGTCTCCATTTTTAGTTCAAGAGTTTACTTGCCAGTAAAACTGATAAAACCTATCAATGTTATAAACAGAAATAAGTTTTGATCCATACTTTTCAACTGATTGAGCAGGTCTACATTTACAGACAAAACGCGTTGAACTTTAGAATCAATTTCAGAAAAACTGATCACATGAATGTCAAATCCTATTGTTTGGCTCCAAAATCGGCCTGGGTGCAAACTGTCTCTTTTACTGTTGTGATTGCACGGGCGTGCCAACACAGTGGGGTATAGTCGTCGGGGGAGTCCCTTGACCTGACTTCTTACCAAACGCTGTGAACGAGGAGAGCACCAACCTCGTCACCAGGTTCTTTTCTCTACCTTTCGGAAAATGACTTCTTGCCTTATGGGTAAGGACTTTGGTGTGGTCTCTTGCGTTTACCAACTCGATACTTAACGTTGTAGGTTAAGCAGAGCAATCACTGGGAAGTAGGAAAAAGCACAGGGTTTGCTAAAGCGTGACTTTAGCTTCGCTGGGTTGCGAGTGAGTTACCCTTTCTTCGCTGGTCGAGATAGTATCGGTGGCAGTGGTACTGGCAGTCGGCTCCTGGGGAGACTGGGACTAGAAGTACGGTCCCTGGTTTCAACTAGGTTGACGGTAGGTTTGTTTCGGGGAGGCTTGATAATCTGAGAGATTGATTGAAGAGTTCTGTTTTTTTTTTGTCTGTCGTCTTTAGCCTCTCTATATATATGCTACTGTAGATTCTCCTTCATAATAGGAATGCAATACTATATTTTAGGCCACAGTTATTGGTCTTGAATCAAATCAAAACACTTAATAGTCTTGATAACTGTTGTAGGCAATAATTAATAATTATCCGCCTCTTGATGTAGCAATATTCTAAGCAAGGTTAATTACCTTTTGGAGTCCTGAACGTAATCTTCTTGGATGCAAACTGTTTGATATGCATTAATTGCATATATATTTTCGCAAGCACTCATTGACAAGGCCCGCCCTGGATTCCACCCTGAAATCCGAAGTGGCCCTGTGGGACCCACTTTTAAAGAAGGTTTACCAAAAATTTCGGCATAACCTCCCTTAAAAATGGACAACCCAAAAACATGTGGAAAACAAATTTCACTTCTAATAATCCAACCACATACTCCTGGAGCCACCCTGCTCCCATAATTCAACCAACTCAACTCAAGGATAATAATAGTATATCAAATACTTCAAGTCTAAGAAGCTCCAAGATTAAAGATACTACAATTCACCAAAGTTAGGTCGTAGACCTCAAATATAATTCATTACAAGTCTGGGTCACAAATCCCATAGTAATCAGAGCAATTCTAGGAACGTAAATTAACATAGAGTACAGTAGGTTAAACAGGTAACCTACGAAATGTGATGACGGAAGCAGATGCGGTCACTATGGCTCACTCCTGAACGCCGAGCAGCAATACTGTAAACTGGGCATTTGAAACGGAAGGGCCCAGGGGAAAAGTATTGAAAACACGTTAGGGTGAGTGGACAAAAAAAAACAATTTTAAACAAAAGGAATTTTATACTTTCCCCATTTATTTCTCTATAAACTCCCGATGCATGCAATGTTTAAGGAAAACAAAACAAGAGAAGTTCTGTACAAGAAAAAAACGACTAGCCCAGTTAGTCACAAACTAAATGAAAAGATTGAAACTCCGATACTCAAGAAAATAAGACCAGCCCCGCTGGTTAAACTGAAATCGAACTAGCCCCGCTAGTAAAAAATAGTAAAATGAGTAGGGGAAGACGATAGCCATACGAGTGAGCCTCCCAGGCTCGGGCGATAGTCTCCCAGGCTAAAGTACTCCCATTACTCCCGTAATATACCCTTACGCCACTAAGTGTAGCGATAGGATACTGGGCTTCAGAATTACTGTTACAGAGACAGTAACCAGCGCCACAAAGGCGGAGGGCTTCGGTGATCCCATAACCTCGCCACAAAGGAGGAAGATTAAAGCTAGCAATGATAAGTCACCCAAAGTATGGCAAAAGAAAATCCGAAAACCACATAAATCCATAAAACTTCCCCAACTCTCGCAAATGAATTTCCAACGACGTGTCCCACACGCCAAGATAATCTCAAGTTCAAAAAAAATAAATAGGAGATAAATAAATATGAAGACTAACTCCATTGAAATCTCATTTCGAAAATCTCTTAAAAGTCTCAAATCGACGAATATAAATATAATATAAATAGTATAATTCCGTAAATCACATCGGAAATAAATAAATAAATAAGAGAAAATAAGCATAATCTAATGACGTGACCCCGCACGCCATAAAATTTTCAAATAATCAAATATCCAAAACCATTTCCGAAAGTAACCATATGCTCCAGAAAGTAATACGATAAACAAATTATCATCTCAGAAACAAATAAATAAATGCATGCATCATTCTTTGAAAATAAAAGTCCACTCACAGTATATGGTCAATCCTGACGTTGCTCGGTATTTTCCTCATACGAAGACTCCTCTCGTCCTGTACGAATAGCACTCGTAAAAATATATTTACATGACGGAAATTAACTTTACGATAATTAGAAATTGAAATTCAGAACGTCCCCCTTCAAAATCCAACTCCTTAATTCACATCGAATCCATCCGTAATTCTCCAATAATATTCATTCATCGATATATAAATTCTAAAGTGAATTCGAAAGAAATTCGGCGATCGAATTCACGTAAATCAACAATTAACAATTCATGCTCAATTCGTAATTCCTCCAATTTCCACCAAACTTCATGTATACAATTCTACAATCATTAAAGGATTTATGGAGCCAAAACAGTAAATAAAACGCAGCTCTACGTGCCATCATGCGCCATCCATAGTGGCCGCCGGCGACCACTACCTCCGATGGCCACCAAATTCCTGCAACAGCATCACAACAGACCCAACAATTTTCTCAACTACAACACATTCCAATTTTACCTCGAAGAGCTCCAATTTGGCCGTTGAACACAAGCCCAGAAAACCCAAGAACCCTAGAATCGGGTTCTCCTTGATTCTCCTTCTACACTGCAAATCATGGCTCAAGGCTAGGGGCAAAACGATCCTTGGCAAAAACCGCGCCTTCGACGGTGGTTTGGCGGCCGGAAACGGAAGAATTCGAAGGAGGACGTAATCGGACCGAAGAGGAAGGAGTCGGGGGAGAGGAGAGAGAGAGTTACCGTGGGTTTCCGAAAATGGAAACCTACAGTGGTAACTTTCCATATATATATTTTTATTACCATAAACAGTAACTTCCACATTTTAAGCTATAACTTTTACATACGAACTCCGATTTAAGTGTACCACATGTCCACGGACTCGGTTTAACGTCCCCTACAACTTACATGAAGGAAATTTTCTCAAATTGTTAATCCATAAAAAGTCAACTTCTAGCCCCCCCCCTAAAAGGTAAAACTATAACAGCGAATGATAAAACATACAGTAATTCTTGTAACACAGTAAAAGGGGTAAATCGAATGTGGGGTGTAACACTCATATGCACATTTCTTTCGCGAGGACTCCCTTATGCAATCATGTATAATTATATCATCCCTTTGATTCCTCGCATGCATGGCTCTTGGCCATGATCCCTTCCTTAATTGGTCCACCATAGGACTTAATTGCATGAGTAATAGGAGGATAGCACGTTCGCTGGGAAACCTTCCTTGCATGGTTACAATCAAGCATGATTACATGCTTCTATATATGCCATTACACATTAATTGCATGGAAAACTTGACTAATTGGTCCACCATAGGACTTAATTGCATGAGTAATAGGAGGACAGCACGTTCGCTGGGAAACCTTCCTTGCATGGTTACAATCAAGCATGATTACATGCTTCTATATATGCCATCACACATTAATTGCATGGAAAACTTGACTACTCTCATGGCTCACGTTATTGTTCCCTCTGCGCAAGACTTGGTAAACAAGCAAACAGATTACCATTAATTATCAAATATTTGATAATAAATAGTAAATCAATGAATATCCAGATTTGCCTCAAGATTGTTTGACATCTAAGTAGGCTTTATTTAGCTTTTAAACCATATATTCCGAACTCGTTGACAATATATCGCTTGAGCCACGGATATTGGCCCGGTATTCTTCGAGTCCCCCTTGTCGGGAAAAATATTCATTTTGGGTTCAAACACCTATGAAACTCGATGGGGAGTGTCACGTCTTTACTCTTTAGAGCTCACATGTGGAGTGGAGGTCCCTAGTCCTTAGTCTCTAGTCTTGTTCGCTTTCGGTCATGATGCCGTAGGACCTTAAACCCCAATAACTGGTTTATGGTCCCAACTCCCAACTCCAGAAACAGCCGAAGGCACAAATTAACCACCAGTTCCTCTCATTTCAGAAGCACACATTCTAGCTAGGAACTTATATAGGTGCTTCTTCAGTGGTAAAATGAGAATTAGAGTGGGAATTAGGTAAACGAAAATGAACGATGGTCAAAGAAATTATCTACCTTCAATTTGTAGAATTACACATGTGATTAGTACTATCTTTTGTATTTTTTTTTTGTTTGACTCGAAAGTTCCACGCATTTTGTCTGTAAATGTAGACCTCCTCAGTTAGTCAAAAAGTCTTGACCTTAACTTATTCCTTTTTTTTAAAAAAAATAGGAGAAACTTTATTACCTAAATACGATTGACATCGTACATAAGGGCATCTAAGATAACATCTGGAGCATTAACAAACCAACGACAATGAACATTGGACTCATAACTATAACTGGCTAACCTTAACTTATTTCTGTTTACAACATTGGGAGGTTTTATCAGTTTTACTGGCATGTAAATTCTTAAACAATGCAGACCCACTCAACTCTGAGATTTTGATCTGTTGCTTCATCCATGCCTCAGTTCCGAGGTCACAAGGCCTCCCATTCCAGATCTACTTCTTCTCCTTCTGGACTTGGTTATGACGTGTTCCTCAGCTTCAGAGGTGAAGACACCCGAAAGAACTTCACTGATCACCTCTACACGGCCCTTGTCAACGCCCACTTTCGAACTTTCCGGGATGACCCTGAACTCGAGAGAGGGGAAAATATCAAGGAAAAGCTTGAGAATGCCATTCGACAGTCGTGGAGTTCTGTGATTGTGTTTTCGAAAGACTACACCTCTTCCAGATGGTGTCTGGACGAGCTTGTCTTCATCCTTGAACGCAAGAGGACCTCCAAGCATGTCGTGTTACCGGTTTTCTACGACGTTGATCCATCTCAACTGAGGAAGCAGGCAGAAACTCTTTCAAAGCATCCTAAATACCAAGAAAATCAATCGCCGGAGAAATTGAGTAGTTGGAAGGAAGCACTTAAAGAAGTTGCAGATCTAGCAGGAATGGTTTTAAAAAATGAAGCCGACGGGTACGTAAATTCATAACTAAAGCCTTGTTTAATTACTAACAACTGTAGTACATGTCTTGTACTTTGTTGATTTTATTCGCATATCTAATTCTTTGAAATTGATAGACTCATAGCTGGCTAGCTTGTATGATATACTTTTGTTTTGATTGCAATTTGTAGGCACGAGTCAAAGTTCATCCAAAAGATTGTTACAGTGATTCAAGACAAGCTATATCGAGTGGTTGATTCTCTCTCTGCAACTGCAGGTCACAACTCCTCATTGCTTTCTTCTTCTGGTGATTTTGCCTTTGGATTTCGCCAACTTGAAAACAGTGAGAATTTCTTGCTTTCTATATGGTTTGCCAAGATACCAGACAGAACCATTGTTTGGTACGCAAATGGAGATAGGCCTGCACCTAAGGGATCAATTGTGTACTTGACTTGCAGTGGATTAGTGCTTACAACTCCTCAGGATGAACAGCTATGGAAGTCTGATCTAACCATTGCTGGTGTTGTTGCTTATGGGTATATGAATGATAACGGTAACTTTATTCTGGAAGATAAGAAGTCAGAAAAGTTATGGGAGACATTCAAGAATCCTACTGATACCATGTTGCCTGGGCAGATAATAGAAAGAGGAGGGAGACTTTCTTCTCGACAATCAGAGACTAACTATGCAAGAGGACGCTTCCTGATAGATTTTCAAGAAGATGGG
Source organism: Rosa lucieae (assembly GCA_024704745.1). Lineage (NCBI taxonomy): Eukaryota > Viridiplantae > Streptophyta > Magnoliopsida > Rosales > Rosaceae > Rosa > Rosa lucieae. Next base: position 82,808,402 of record CM045496.1, on the reverse strand, counting down.
AATCTTGTGTTTAGTGCTAAAAAACCTTTTCATTCTACTAAAACTACAACGGGGACTGTTGCAGGTAGTGAAGGTAAACAGTTGGTTTTCGATGACTCTGGCGACTTCTATATTCTGCGAGTGAACCGTGGAAGATTCAATTTCACAGAGAAGAAACTCCCAGGCCCAGCAAGGGACTACTATCTCCGGTCAACTCTCAACTTTGATGGGGTTTTGGCTCAATATTTTCTCCCAAAGTCTTCTGTTGACACTGTAAGCTGGAAACCTCTTTGGTCAGAGCCAGATAACACTAGCAAGAGAACCCACGCGACGCCGCGGAGTAGTTTTCTTTCTATTTTAATCTTTTTAAGTTTTTGGTTTAGAAAAACAACCAAAATGTGTTTAGATGAAATAAAAAATATGCGCTAAACGAATTTTTCAGAATTTAGTTTACATTGTATGAATCTAGTTGAAACATGTACAAAGCGTTATATTATCAGAATAACATAATGCAAGTTTGTCTATGCGAACGACTGGTTCCTGAATCTTGCCTTGTACAGCGGCATTTACGATGACTTCTCCATGTGTGTTTATAAGTTGTTTGATCTGTTTAAGGACTTTATAAACAGAATGCTCTTATGCAGTATAACATACTCCAAGTCTTTGATCTGTTTCAATAGCGTCAAATTAGAGAGTTATAAATAAGGCAAGTAAAAACAGCAGAACGATTAACAGATAGGTCTGGAGATAAGAAAGCCTGGTAAGAAAACATGCCTGATTATGAAGCTTTTCCTCAGATAAGGGCAACTCTATCTCTCGTACTTGTTCTTGGCTTTGGCAATTTCAATGTGCTCTTCTGCAGAATAGAAGACAAAACCATTGAATATAAAAGCAAAATTGAATAAGAATCCAGAACTTGTTTCTTTGTTCAACTATGGGGAATGAAATATATTCTTACCCTTAAGTCCTCAATTGCATTAAGACAGCCAGTCAAAAAATATATGGCTAAGCTATGGATACTGAATAGTTTCAGGACCAGTAAAGAGTAAGGTCAATGTCAAGTGAAGAATTTGCCCCTTCGAAATATTTGAATGCTTAAAACCAATGGAAGATGTTTTCAGTTCGCTCCTTCAGCGTCTCTTCCTTTTTGGCGTTCAATGAACTTTGCACCCGTGAAGTCTGCCAACAAAGAAGCATTTTTAAATTCAAAAGTAATTAGGAGTTCTCCTCTTGAGCAGAACACAGGCAAAACTATGGACATTAAGAACATGATCAAAAGAGGGTTGATAGTGGGCATGTTAGATTGACACGAAAGATAGTCTCATACAACATGAAAACAGTAGCAAGACATTAGGTCTCATTTATGATCATATGATGGCATGCTTTAGTTCTACAATAGACATTGAAAACTGAAATTACCAGAATGGAAGGCTTTCCAGTTGCCAAAATCTTATAGCAAGTCTGCAGCTGCATATGCCAAATTCATTTTATGCATGAGCCTTTGATATGCAGAGTTAGATTAGATTCAACGAAAACAAGGACAGATCTTGGCAAATGTAGAAGATAAAGTAAATCTACTATCTCTGACTCATTCTTTATCACAGACTTAAAAAAAAAAAAAAAAAAAACAGGATAATGCTAACCACTTCTATTGGACCTCAAAAGAATGTTGTGAAAGTTATCGGCATGATTCACAAATGGATTACTTTTCTAGTCTTTTCAAGCTTATACTCTCAATGAACACATTAGTTTGTCTACCTAAGTTATGTAAATATAAGGATGCAACATGTTTAAGTCTTCAAGCAAAATAATTGCAGTAAAAAAGAATCTAATCAAAAATTACTATATATGAAAAAAATAAAAAATTGAAGGCAAGAAGTGGCATGAAGGCAACAGTGTGTTTTTCAAATTGGCAGAGGACATTTTTTACCAAGCCATTTAATTGCAGCAATCTAAGTTTCAGACGTCAGAGACTGACGACTTCTTCTTAACTGTGCATATCACAACCTCAAACAGAGACGGAAGAAAATTTATCATATTAAAAAGGCACTTCCTGCAACTCAATTATTAACACTGTATTGGCATGGTACGTACGACTACAGAACTGTAAGAACCTAAGAAGATGACACAAATGGAAGACTGTAATGTTACGAATTGATTGTCCTCCCTCCGCTTGTAGCATTTACCTAAAAATCTTTGTGTCACCAGAGAAATATGCACTCACTGCAGTTCAAAGAGGAATGTAAACACTAACTTTGGTTAATATTCAGGTAATACAACTCAAGCTTAATCTAATTTCAGAAGGTATCAATATTATACCTAGTTTAGGAAGTGGTTGTGTAATCGGAGATTCCTTGTCTGTGACCAAACAATGAAGGAATTTCATGAGTACACCATAAATTGAACATGACCATTTTTCTATCAGTTTGTTGCTATTAATAGAATATGAAGAATATACATATATATTTATGAAATTGCTTAAAAGGGTTACCTTGAATCATCTTTTGGATATGTTCATAGCTTTCAGCATGATTCTGATCGGTTGCCCATCATGGTCTTTTAAGATCAATAATCTCACAATACTATAGACGTATCTATACTCACTTAAATTTCAATTTTTAAATCATAAATTATTATTGTCAGAGCCATAAACCAATAAAATTCACCTGGCCTTGGAACTACTGTTGATAGAGAGCTTTGAGAACAGGGCCTGGGTCTCTTCAAGAGTGTTGTAACTCAGATCCTTACTAAGGGTTTTCCCTGCAATGCAGCATTTAAATTTTTATCAAACACTGAAAATAAGCTCTAGCAGATAACCACTAAACTACCTTCAGGTGGAAAACAGTTGGGGTTTTCTTTCTGCACAGAATAAAAGCCAGTATTACTCTTATCAGTAGCAGGTAGAAGTATAGGTGCAGAAAGTAATACTGAACCACGTTGTCTTGTACAATGATCAGCTATGCTCATCCAATAAAGTATGAGAGCTAATGGAAATAGAAGGAAGCAGGTGTGAAAAGCCAAATAAATGAGCGAATGGAAGACAATGTGCATGGCAAAGAAGCACCCGAACTAATTGTTCAAACTATTGGAGCTGAGATTGATAAGAAATTGGAACTGCTTGCTCAAACTATTGGATTAGTTCCAGGGCAACAACTGAATAACAGAAGTGTGTCAATCCATATCTAAGCGTAAAAATAAACCATCTTGTTGCCTACTAAAAATTTTCAGGACATACCTTTGTTTGATTAAGATCAAACATTCATCACTGATCAATTCGACCATATGCCAAAATTGATATCGACAGAAAACAAAATTGATATTATACTCCTTTTCACATTCAAGCATGTACAAAGGAAAAACCCACTGGAATCCGATGTTATCGGATACCGGCTATTGTCACACTTGAGAAACCCTAATTCCAATCAATTGATTAATCTACGTAGAAACACGAAGGTAGATAATTTGGTAATCGAAATCCATTGATTGTATGAAAGAAAATTTTTACCCAGCCTGATATTGCGTAATAACACAGGGATTCAGGACAAAAGTGTAATTCCAGAGTGAATCCCTTTTCAACACAACACTGAGAATCATCTGCAACTTTCATCTTGGACTCTTTCAGGTTGTATTTGGTTTTACTTTGAACTGTCACTTTCGCCAATTTTCAAATGAAATAGAGGCGGAAAGAAATTGGAACCATAGTTGGAAAAATGTACTGGCCTTCTTCTCGTTTCTTTGGGTTTTCCTTTGGGTTGACTAATACCATACAAAGCTTAAAATAATTGTTTATTTTTTTCAAAACCAATTGTGTCACATGAAATTTGTGCATATTCATATTTTGACCATGTGTCATTTATACTTAAAATATGTACCCTTTTGATATTTATCAAGTCTTTATCAAGATCAACGTTGATGACAGCTGTGAAACAGTGCGACTACAATTTGATAATAATTTGCTTTCGTATAATCAATTGTGTCATGTAAAATTCATCTGTATTCATATTTTAAACATGTGTATCAGAGTTTGAAATTTGTACACCTTTATTTTGTAACGGTTTATATATTTTTATTTATAGATTTTGTAACACATCTTTACAAACTATATTTTTAGTGTATTTATTCGGTAGATCATTGTTATTGTTTATTAAATTTTTTAACTCATTTCTTGAAGTGACTCTTGAAAGTGCAACATATAGTTGTCCATGAGTAAAAACAGGTTCTTGTAAAAATATGCCAACTTTTTTTTTTTTTTTTTTTTAGAGAAGGACGTCAAGCTTTTATTGATGAAGTTAATTCATACAATGGGTAGCAACATAGTTGCTAGGACTAGAGGGAATATGACCACTCCAGGAAACATCAAAACTAGAACTAAGAGCCAATTTAGCCAACATATGAGCAGCAAAATTAGACTCTCTATACACATGAATAAAATATGACCCAAGTAAAGAAGCATGAAGAAAGATAACATCCTCCACAATACCTCCATATCCTGAAGCATCCTCCTCCTCAGACATAATATCCCTCACCAATTTCTGACAATCAGACTCAAAAATAATAGGAGCAATAGTACTCACAGCAAGTTGACAAGCCGTTCTAGCAGCTAGAGCTTACACCAAAGCCGGAGACAAAACCCTACCAACTTTGCAGCAACAACCACCCACAACCAACCCATCAGAATCCCTCACTATCACCCCGATGCCGCCAGAACATGAATTCTTATCAAAAGCACCGTCAATATTAGCTTTCAACCAACCGACTGGAGGAGGAGACCAAGGTTTAGTCACCCTGCTCCCAACTCGTCTCTGACTCAGTCCAACTGATTTGAAAAGTAACTGTTGGGAATAAATACCATACCTCACTTGCTCAGGAGAAGACCATTTATCTTGCCAAACCCTCTTATTCCTTTCTTTCCAAATAGACCAAATCCCCCATAAGAGAAGAGAAAAAAGACCTTCAGAAAGAGACTCTGAACATACCTGCAACCAATCCAAGCACGAAGCCTTTGCATGGTTAGCAAAAATGCCTCCCAACCCAGGGCACCGGCAAAGAATACCTTTAACAAAGGGGCAATCTCGACTAACATGCTCAACATACTCATCCGCATTGTTACATAAAGCGCAACCACCCTCAATATAAACATGCCTCTGACGAAGCTGGGAAATAGTAAGTAAAATAGAAGAACGAAATTTCCAAGTATGCACTTTAACCTTACCCGGAACTTTAGTGGCCCATAACCGTTTCCATAGCAAGGTACCAGAATCATTGCTAGAAGCAGAAGCAGGAGAGTGCAGCAAATTAAAAGCTTGAACATAAGCAGTTTTAGTAGTAAAAAGCCGTTTAGCATCAAAGTGCCAAATAAGCCTATCTGGGACTAACCTTGAGCTCAAGAGAATAGCTAATATCAAATTTGCATCAACAGGATCAAAAATATTCTCAATAAGAGCAGCATTCCAACACGAATCTGAAATTAAGTCACTGACCCGAGTCACAGGAATATTCGGATGAAGGAGTGAGCGAAAAAAAGAAGGACGAGGTACCCAAGGGTCTGACCAAATCCGGATAGAGTTACCATCACCCACCTGCTAATGAACACCCCTCATCAACACAGCTTTAGCTTCCATTATGCCTCGCCAACAAGCAGAAACAGAACCTGAAACCCTAGCTGACCAAAAATCACCAGAAGGAAAGTATCGAGCTTTATAGATCCTAGCTAGTAGGGGGTTGGGGAAACGTAACAAACGCCAACCCTGTTTCGCTAGTAAAGCCAAATTGTGAGCATATTAGTCTCTGAAACCCATACCCCCTTACTCTTTGGGCCGACATAAACGCTCCCAAGACATCCAATGAATTTTTCTATTATCCTGCTTGCTACCCCACCAAAATTTGGCACACATTTGGTGTAAAGCATCACAGAATCCTTTAGGAAGAAGAAAGCAACTCATGGAATAGGAAGGCAGTGCTTGAGCGACTACCCTAATCAACAATTCCTTCCCAGCACTGCTAAGCAACTTACCTTGCCAACCTTCAAGCTTCTTGCTCAACCTCTCTTTGATAAAAGCAAAAGGCTCTGACTTGCTACGACCCACATAAGTAGGAAGCCCCAAGTAACTTTCATGTTTTTCCACCATTTCCACCCCTAAAGAAGCTGCCAAAGACTGTTGTGAACCATGACCAACCTTACTGCTTTTACAGAAATTAACCAACTGCCCAGATACCTTCTCATAATCATGAAGCACAAATTTAATCTGCAAACATTCCTCCTCAGAAGCAACCCCAAAGAGAAGACTGTCATCAGCAAACAGTAAATGATGGATAATAGGTGCGTTTTCACATACCTGAACACCCTTAAGTAGGCCAAGAGAAGCTTTCTTATTAAGTAGTGCAGAGAACACTTCCGCACATAAGAGAAACAAGTATGGAGAGCGAGGGTCCCCATGCCGTAACCCCCTAGTAGGAGTAAGATAACCCTTAGGTTGTCCATTGATAAGAAAATAATATCTCACTGTATTGACACACTGCATAATAATTCGAACCCAAGAATCATCAAATCTGAATCTGACTAGCACAGCTTCTAAGAATTTCCATTCCATCCATCCTGTCATATGCTTTACTCATATTAAGTTTCAGGGACATCACCCCTTCAAAAGACAAACAAGTATGGTTATAATGAGCGACTTCATTAGCAATCAAGGTATTATCCGTGATTAGCTTGCCAGGAATAAAGGCACTTTGGAAAGGAGAAATAAGTTGTACCAAAATCTTTTTCAACCTATTAGCCACAACCTTAGAACAAATCTTATACAGAACATTACATAATGCAATCGGTCTCAAATCAGAAACCTTCACTAGATTTTGGACTTTTGGAATCAAACAAATATGAGTATAATTGACTTCTCCAAGTAGTTGACCAGAGTGCAAAAATTTTGCACCGCAGCAACAACATCAGAGCCAATGATATCCCAGTAGTGCTGAAAGAAAAGCGGAGACATACCATCAGGGCCAGGAGATTTTGTAGGATGTATCTGAAACAAAGCTTCCCTAATTTCCAAAGCAGAATAATCAGCACACAAATCTACATTCATCTCCGGAGTAACCCTAGGTGTAATTAGATCGACAACATCACACATATGAGCATGATCCATCTCTGTAGCCTGAAACATATTGGAAAAGTATGACAACACTACACTTTTCATCCCAACATCCGTATCCTGCCAAATTCCAGAATCATCAAACAATCCCTGCAGTCTATTCTTCACTCTTCTGTTAGAGGCCTTCCTGTGAAAGTATTTGGTATTCCGATCACCATCGTGAAGCCAAGAAACCTTTGCCCTTTGCTTCCAATGGGCATACTCATCATTCAATAACCCATCCAGTTTCAAAGCTAACTCAAAGCTCTCACTTTGATTAACATCTGTTAAAGGAAGATAAGTGAGATCATGCAATCTACCACGTAAGGCCTCAATTTCTCTACCTCTGTTGCCATAGGTGATACGCTGCCAATCTGCTAAAGCAAACCTAGTGTTATAAAGTTGCTGCACTGTTTTGAACATAGGAAACCCATCAGAACTACGTTCCCAGCCCTCACGTACAACCTCAAAACTGCTGTCTGTGTGTGTCCAATGACACTCAAACTTGAACCGCCGACTGTGCCTACAATTGGAATGCACAGACCTTCGGTACACCCCTAGCAAAATGGTAATATGATCTCTATGGATTGGCAGTAGGTGTTGAACCCTAGCCGCTGGAAACACATCAAACCATGAAGCGGAAGCCACTCCTCTGTCCAACCTGCTCCACATCCCCGGCCCCTTCCAAGTGAAAGGCGACCCAAAGAAACCCAAATCGATCAGTTCTTAGTAGGAAAGGGCATCTCTGAAAAGCTGCATTTGGCCTTCACGCCTTATTTCACCTCCTTCCTTCTCTTGGGCATTCAACAGCTCATTGAAATCACCGATGACCACCCACGGTAACTGCACCTCCTCTCTCAATTCCCGCAACAGTGACCAAGTACGGTGGCGCTCAGTGGTGGTGGGATGGCCATAAAAACTAGTTAGCCTCCACAGTATACCAGACCCGTCAGTTTCATGAACCTCCACGTCGATATGATGTGAAGATTTCGAACGAAACCGAACATCCAGCCCGTCCCTCCAAAACAGAGCCAAACCACCACTCTGCCCGACTGAGAATACCGCCTCACAGTTCATCATCCCCACCTCCAGACGGAGATTATTCATATAGTTCCAATCTCGGATCTTTGTCTCACACAGGAAAACGAAATCCGGCTTTTTCTGCTACACCAACCGGTGTAACGCTTGCACCGCTGCATCGTTGTTGATGCCACGGCAATTCCACGAGATAACCTCCATTGGAGATAGTAAGTAGAAGGTTCAAAACCCTAACCCTAGGTTCACACCGGAAACCCTAGGAGAGAGAGTTAACGTATTTTCTTAAATAACTTGGGTACTTAAAAAATTCACAAATGTAAAAATATGCCAACTTGATTTAGTGATTGACCTTGACTTTTGTTGATTGTCATAGCATAACACTGTTTTATTGGAAATTGTCGTCTTTTAAAGATGAATGGCCATTTGTGTTCAGTTGTACTAAGAATAATTCTAGGTATCAAAAATTTTTCACATGCATTAGTTCCTGTTAATATTTTTGCTTCTATTAATCGATTAAATAACTTTGTTATTATTAATCTTGTACCATTACATAGTCCAACTACTTGATCTAAATTTCTTAATAACATGATAGGCATTCCAACTTTTAAAATTAATTCATGTGTTGGTACTCCATTAAATTCAAGTCTATTCAAAAATTTTGTAGGATACAGAGCATTCATATTTTCATTATTTCCAGAATTTAACAAAATACTGTCAGAACTTAAATAAGTTACTTTATCACCTGGTAATAAATTTATATCATAATCATTTATATCTCGAACTGTGGTATTTCGTGGTGTGACAATTGCACGTTCTTTCAAAAAGTTAAAATTATTATAATTAATACTAAAATCTGAATATGTTGCATTAAAAATTGCTTCCATTGGATTTGTATAAGAATGAATAAGCAGATCATTAGGAATTTCGACCCAAGATGTATCTCTATCATCGATCTTCATCATTAATTGAGCATATATTGCCTTCTCCAATTTACAATAGCCGATTTGCAAAAGTTGAAATATTTATTCTGTCACGCCCCGAATTTTGAATAAATAAATTCAAATCCGAAACGCGATAACTTAACAAGCACAAGAAAAACACATAGAAATTTTTTCATATAAACTAAGCAACTAAACAAACTGAGCTCACAATGTCAATACCGACTCGTTCTTTAGAGTCACATATTACATTACAAATAGTTTACAAATTAAACCGAATGACAATTCAATAAGTAAACACACCCACCACAACTCACTACACAGCGGAAGACTTAAAACTATGAGTACCCTTCCACGTCCACGCTACAGAATGTACACCTCAGCTTTGATGACGATTAATCGATATTGTAACCTGCATAATAATCCCTACACCATTGAATAGTGCACCGGGAATGTAAACAACAAACCCGGTAAGTTTTTTAAGCCCTTATGAGTAAACTCAAATAAAGTGACTCACGTCACGCATGCTTATAATTTCTCAACTCGTGAGATGAATTAAAGCAACAATATTTACTTCCACAAGATACATGCTTTCACCATCTTAGTCTAACAAAATCAAAATGCAATTATCACAACAAAAACATCAAGTTCAAATAAATCAATATCATGCTCAATAATTTCAACCCAACTAAAACCCACATGCTCTGTCTCACAATTCATTTTATCTCACTTCCCACAATCTCCAACTATACAAATAACTCCCAATATTTTAACATTTTACGTCCCCACGAACTATCAGATCACCATTCCTTTGCCTCTACGGCACAGCCACAAAATCATATTCATTTCCCTCAACATAACGCATTTGCCAAAATCATGACATCCCAACTCATTTTCCAATCACTACAGATCACAACCCATAACTATTCCCACAATAAGAATTAAGCAAAATCAGTAATCCCTGCATAGAAACTTAGTTCAGGAGATCACATGAAAACAAACAATAGAAATCATATAAATCCCTGCATAGAGTTTAGTTCAGGAATTTACATTAAAACAAACAATTCAAAAAGCGGTAATCCCTGCAAATAATTTAGTTTAGGAGATCACATTAAAATAAACAATAGAATTCATAGTAATCCCTGCATATAATTTAGTTCAGGAGATTACATTAAAACAAACAATAGGATTCATAGTAATCCAAATCCCACGTATAAATTAAAGATAGAACACTAGAAACATTCTCCGAAAACTACGTACTCATGATGCAGTAACACAGTTACCACCATGACCGCACGCGTACAACAGACTACATAGTCCTGATGCAGTGACTCAGTTACCACCATGACCTCACGCATACAACAGACTACGTACTCCTGATGTAGTGACTCAGTTACCACCATGACCGCACGCATACAACAGACTACGTACTCATGATGCAGTAACTTAGTTACCACCAGGACCGCATGCATACAACAGACTACGTACTCATGATACAGTAACACATTACCACCATGACCGCACGCATATAACAGACTACGTACTCATGATGCAGTAACACAGTTACCACCATGACATGCAGTAACACAGTTACCACCATGACCGCACGCATGCAAACAGACTAGAGCTCTACTGAATCATAACCTGTCACCTCGGCAGAGGTTCAGCCTTACGATATTTTTGCACCCAGGTTACCACTGTAACCTACAGACTTCAGACCCTTCCACCCTCGGAATAAGACATTTAAAGAAACCCCTCACAACTCACAATTGTCACACCATAACTTCAAATCACTCTTTTAACAATATAAGTCATCAAAATTCCACATATCACAATGCCACACCATCCAAATATAGGGCTGGCAATTTGGGCCGAACCAACCGAACCAACCGACATCCGAGCCGGCTCGAACCGATTTGGGCCGAAGGTTCGGCTTACCGCCTTTTCGGCTCGGCTGAGCCGTACCTGAAGTCAGCTTCGGCTCGGCTACGGTATGCAAATCCTCATACCGTCGGTATACCGTACCGATCGTATATACGTATACAACCGAATAGCATAGAAAATGTGTAAAACTTCGCAAGAGATAGGAGTCAAACCCCTAACCTCCTGCACAAGATCTACACCTCTTAGCCGCTCGAGCACACGCTGCTCTTACTATAATATGCACAAACTTTATATTTATTACCTCATACACCACATAATTAAAACAAAACAAGTTCCATTCATCGTTTGAACCTCATTCATCGTTTTTTTTTTTTTCACTTTATTTTCTCATCTTCTTTCCTCTTCCTCTTCTTATTTCCAGTTCCATCACCGTCTTCTTCTTTATCAGTTCCATCATCTTCTTCTTCTTTTTGTTTGATTGCCACAAAACTCGCAACTTGCAAAGTTCCACATCCCCCATCATCTTCTTCTTTTTAGTATATAAATCACAGCCGCAAGCTCTCAATTCAATTCAACCCCAAAACCCCCAATTTCACGATTCAATTTCTTCTGCAAATCGATCAATAACCCTAATTTTCAATCCAACCCCCAAAACCCAACTCGATTCCCTTCTGACCGGATTTGCAATATCCCTCCCAATCAGACCCAGAATGATGACGATGGAGATTGAGGTAATCTGGAGGAAGAGCTCCGTGTTTCTAATTTCAATTAGGGCTTGCAGATGGAGGAAAGTGTGATCAAGACTGTGATCGGTGTTATCTTGGTGGCAGAGGCCTAATGTCAAGATCCGGCAAATTCTTCGAATTTGAGCCGAAATTCAAACCAAAATTCGGTATACCGATATGTTGGTAACCGACGACGGCGGCTCGGTTTCGGTTGTAGATTTGGGAAACAGACCAACTTCGGTCGGTACCCAGTTGACAGAATTTGTCATCAGTTTTCTACCGAATCCACCCCTATCCAGATATATATTCCACGTAAATATATATATACGTAATCATTCACGCATGAATGACCACTAATACCAACTATAGTTTTATAAATTATTCCTCTCGAAAATCATTTTATATCAAAACATTGTTTTAACCTACCCATGAACTGTTGTCGATCAAGTTCATATATTTTAAAACAAATAATTTATTTCGATAAATTTTTCATGCTAACAATTAAATATACTAAATTAAAACATAACTACTTTATCAACCTAAACACCGTGAGATTTACTCACCTCTAACTCCAGCTGCGTCTTCTCTAACAGCTAAGATAAATTACTGGACGTACTGCCAATCACCTAAAGCAAGTACAACCCCGATTCAGTACACGAATTAACAAAAACCACTTAATTCCGAAACTCCCGAAACACACTAAGAATCCAAAAATGGCGCCAATTGAGGCGAAACTTCATCCAAGACCACCCGAAGTCTCCGGAATACTTATACGATCAATATACCAAAACTACAAGTCACTCGGACGGTCGAATCCTCACGGATTGCAAACCGAAGATAACGTGTAAAACCGAAACCCTAGGATGCATCAACTTTCTCCAAAATGACCTTATGATATATCAAAACGACCGTATCGATGCGTAGATGAATAATATGCAAACAGAACACAAAAATAAGGCCAGGCGCGCTGCTACGCACCACCACAAGCGACGGTTCAGCGGGCGGTCAATGGTGGCGGTCAACGCCGAGTCAACCACCTTCGATGCAAAAGTCGTCAACTAAAAACTTGTTCAAAATGAAGGGATGATTAACTTTCATAACTGGAGCTAAGCGAGATTCGGTCTAGATCGTCCTAGATTAAGCTTGGAAGTTGAATTAATATCGGCCCTCTGATCAAGTTTCCAGATTCAACATGGGGCGTCAAAAGCTTCAAACCTTGATCTATTGCTCTACACTACAAATCGTAATGGAAGGCTTATATGGGGATGATCAGGAGGAAGAGACAATCCCAAAAATGGAATGGATTGGCCAAGGGGATACCGGAATCGGTGAAATCCGGTCGGATCCGTTTTAGGGTCTGTGGCTGCTCCGATCTCCAAGTTCCAGTGGCTTCTACCATGATCAAGCACCAAGGGGACGAGAAGGAGGAGGAGGAGGAGGAGACGAAGCCGTCTGCGGTGGTCTAGTCGTCGGCAGACGTTGGACTGAAGAGATCGAACCGGGTCGGTACACTGGGTTCAGGTCGGGTCACGCGGGTAGGGAGGAGAGAGAATGGAGCGAATTTGGGGTGGAAAATGGGATTTTCGGAACTTTTGGGATTTATGAAAAAATCCGGAATTTTCTTATATTTATAGAAATTTCCCCAAATTTCAATCACTCATAACTTTCTCATACGAACTCCGATTTCCTCATTCCACATGTCCACGAACTCGTATCGACACGCTCTACGACTTTCGTGAGGGAAGTTTCTGAAGAATCCAAACGTATAAAAAGTCAAACTTCGTAACCCCCCTAAAACGTGCATTTCGAATAATTATCCGTCCGAAAATAATTCCACACCACCCTCAAACCACGAACTCGTACAAACAAACACTTTATTAATTCTAGGAAACATTTAAGAATTAATAACAAATTTCTGGGGTATTACATATTCTATCTTCATCAGTTAGATTTTTCTTTGATAACCTCATATTTTCTGTTAGATGAAATATTTTAAATGATGACCACAGGTATGAACTATTCAATGGAACTTCAATTATTTGTTCCTTAGTTCCTCCTGTAATAACAGGTAAGATTTGTCAGAAATCTCCACCTAATAAAATAGGTTTACCACCAAATGGTTTGTCAATTTGCATATTATTTGGATTTGATAAAATATCGCGCAAAGATTTATCTAGTGCTTCGAAAGAATGTTTATTAGACATTGGAGCTTTGTCCCAAATAATTAATTCTGTTTTCTCAATTAATTTTGCAAGATGAGTGCCTTTTTTATTGGACAGATTGATAAATTGTTAACAGTCAAAGGTATTTAAAATCGAGAATGAGCAGTTTTACCATTTGGAAGTAATAATGAAGCAATTCCAAATGAAGCAACAGCTAAAACAATTTTTCCTTCAGTTCTTAATTTACTTATTATTGTATTCCACAAAAATGTTTTACCAGTTCCTCCATGACCATGACCAAAAAAAGTATTGGATGTTTTTTCTTCAATTGCTCTTATTACTTCGTCATAAATAATTTTTTGACATGTATTTAATTGAGGTAGTAAATTCTTATGTTGATGTTTCAATTGAAGACAATCATAATCTAATTCTTCTCTTAATAATCTGCTATCGAACTCTAATATTTTATCAATATTAGGCATCAGTAATCGATGATCTTTTAATGAACTTGATGATCTATTTAATATATGTTCTAATTCAAATAATAACTTGTTCTTTAATTATGATTCCGGTAATATTAAATTAGGATTTCCAACTTCAATTCTGGCCTTGTGCAGGATATCATCACACATATTGTACCAATGCGAATCTAATAACATCTCAGGATTTGGAACATCGCAAAACATAATTACTGTAACAAAAAGCTGACGAATTTTAGAAGCTGTTGCAGTAGGTAAAGCATTTGTTAGTGCTTCAATCCATTCTTTGTCATCGCCTAATAAACCCAAAACTTGGCAAGCTTCTTGATAAGAATTATATGTAATGTCATTAATTATTTTTATTGAATCATAATCATGACAACCTTTTTGAATGTTTAGTAGCATTCTCATATAATATAATTCACCGGATATAGGAGGTAGATATGTTATTCGGCCAATTGTTTCATATTGTTTTCTAGGTTTCCAACATTTTGTACGATTGTCCCAAACAAACTTAGTTGGAAATTCTGTATAAGTTTGTTGACACCCAAATTTCCACAAGTTCAAATTTAATAAGTAACACGTGAAGAAGGTGAGTCATCAACCTCATAACCTAGTTGGGCCAAAAGGAAGCCTTCTAGTTAGCAAGAGATACAACAAGCCCAAATTCTCAAACAACTAACATGCCTGTTCAAAGCAGCCGACATGCCTAATTACCACGCAATACATGTAGGCCCAAGCTACATTTGGGGCTCAATGAGTTTGTTGTTTACCTTCAACAGAAGTAGAAAAATATGGAGAATACAAATACAACTGGAGCTGAAAACTACACAGCCTTACGTGGCAAGTTTGCAGGCTTTCTTCCAGACGCTGACAATGTGAATCAAAGTGATGTTCCAGGTATTTTAAAAGCCTTCAACACTACACTTAATATAGGTATTGAGCATGATTATTGGATTATAGATTCTAGAGCCACATATCACATGACAAACCAAATTACAAACTTGCATGATTTTGAAAAATTGTCTTCTCAAGTATCTGTTGCTAATGGCAAAGGTGCTTCAGTGTTAGGAAAAGGAAAAATAAAATTGTTTTCAAACCACATCAAGTCTGAAGCTTTGTATATTCCCTCCTTTCCTTTTCAGTTGTTATCTATTGGAAGGATCACAAACACTCTAAACTGTCTAGCCATTTTTTCCCTCACAATGTGATTTTTTAGGATATCATCACCAAGAGGATGATTGGTGAAGGTTTGTTTTTTAATGGACTTTATTACGTATCTAAGCAGTCTAAGGTCTTTCAAGTTAGTTCGAGTATTGCTCAAGATCACCATCTCTGGCATCAACGCTTAGCTCATCCTTCAGAGAAAGTGTTATCTATTTTGTTTCCAAATTTGAACCATGACAACAACCATTGTGAAGTATGTCAGTTATCCAAATTTGCTAGATTACCTTTTAATTCCTCTAAGTCTAGAGCTAGGAGTCCATTTAAAATCATACACTTAGATATTTGGGGTCCTATTCTAGAATCTTTGATGGATACAGATATTTTGTAACATTTGTGGATGATTTTACAAGGATGACTTGGTTCTATCTTTAATTTGCAATACAAGAGTGAAGTTGTTAATGTGTTCAAAAATTTCCACAGTCTTGTTAACACTCAATTTTGATCTAAAATTCAAGTTTTAAGATATGATAATGGCTCTGAATATATGTCTCAATTCTTGAACTCAAATGGCATTGTGAATCAAACAAGTTGTGTTGGTACACCACAACAAAATGGGATTACAGAAAGAAAAAACAAAGATTTACTTGAGAAAACTAGAGCCAGAATGTTTCATGCAAATGTACCAAAGAAGTTCTGGTCACAAGGAGTGCTCACTGCAACTTATCTCATCAACAGATTGCCAAGTGGAGTATTGAATTCCAAGTCTCCTTATGAAGTTTTGAAAGGCAGGAAAATTGACATATCTCACTTAAGAGTGTTTGGTTGTATTTACTATGTTCACATTCAAACTATTCATCAAGACAAGCTTGATCCTAGAGCTACAAGATGCATTTTTTTTTTGGGTATTCAACTACACAAAAGGGGTAAAAATGTTATAATCCAGTCAGTAGGAAAGTCATTATATCAAAGGATGTGAAGTTCGAGGAGTCTATTCCTTATTTCACAAGGAAACTCAATGTTAATGGTCAGGGGGAGTCATTCCATGATCTATTCCCTCTTCCTAATCCTACTACTGATATTGAAAGGTGCTCGACCGTGCCTGTTCCTACTCCTAATCGAAAGCCTCATGATATTCATCCTGTTCCTCATGATCATGAGTTAGAAGAAACTCATGCACAAGAAGTTCCACATGTTCCAAATGACCATCCTGAGCCTATCCCTCAAGTGCCTCCTAGAAGAAATCCAATTCGAGAAAGAAATCCTACTGCAAGGCTCCTTGACGATGTTGCCTACACATCCAAGTATCCCATGACTAATTTTATCAAGAACTAAAAGCTATCACATGCACACTCTGCCTACCTTGGTGCACTTGACAATGCCTATGAACCTCAAAGTTTCCAAAAAGCTAGTCAACATGAAGTTTGGAAACAAGCCATGGAAGAAGAGCTCCAAGCTCTTAATGACAATGAAACTTGGTGTGTTGTCAAACTTCCCAAAGGAAAGAAAGCAGTGGGAAGTAGATGGATTTACAAAACTAAGTTCCATTCTGATGGAACCGTTGAGAGACACAAGGCTTGATTAGTTGCTTGGGGATTTACTCAAACCTATGGAGTGGATTACAAGGAAACCTTTGCACCAGTTGCAAAAATGAATATTGTTAGGGTATCGTTGTCTGTTGCTGTTAACCAGGCTTGGTCATTACACCAAATGGATGTCAAAAATGCATTTTTGCATGGAGAACTAGAAGAGGAAGTGTACATGAAGGTTCCCCCTGGTCATCCCCAACCCAATGATCTTGAAATGGTGTGCAAGCTTAACAAAGCCATATATGGCTTAAAGCAGTCTCCACGAGCTTGGTATGCTAAACTCAGTTCTGTTCTTGAAGAAGTTGGATTTCACAAAAACAATGTTGATTCTTCACTCCTTGTTCGCCACGGCACTCATGGAAAACTTGTTGTTCTCATCTATGTTGATGATTTAATCATCAGTGGTGACAATGCAGATGAGATCAAGTCTCTTAAATGAGCACTTCAAACCAAGTTTACTATAAAAGATCTTGGCTCTCTCAAATACTTTCTTAGTATAGAGATGGCTTCTACTCACAAAGGTATTTTCCTGAACCAAAGGAAATATGTGCATGATCTTTTGTGAGAAGCAAAAATCATGGATTGTAAACCAGTTCGTACTCCTCTTGATAGTAAGCTTCAATTCGATATCAAGAGTGAATCTCTTCTGAACTTAAGTTACTACCAAAGGTTAGTCGGAAAACTCATTTGCCTCACCATTTCTAAGCGTGATATCTCTTATGTTGTGAGTATTGTTAGTCAATTTATGCATGCTCCTACTATTGCTCACTTGAACATTGTTAAGCGTATCCTTAGATATCTTAAGGGTTCAGTTGGAAGAGGTATCATGCTAAAAAATAATGGTAATACAAACATTGTGGGATATGGTGATGCTGACTGGGCAGGAAATGCACTTGATCAAAAAAGCACAACTGGTTTCTATACTTTTGTTGGTGTTAACCTTGTAACATGGAGAAGTAAGAAACAAAGTGTAATTGCTAGATCAAGCGCTAAGGTTGAATATCGTGCCATGCCTCTTCTGCTTGTGAATTGATTTGGCTTAAGGGTCTCCTTTCCTACTTAGGATTCTTCAGTAATCAACCTATGTCACTTTTATATGATAACTAAGTTGCAATGCACATTGCCTCAAATCCTATGTTCCATGAGCGTACTAAACAAATTGAGGTTGATTGCCATTTCATCACAGCTCAAGTCCAATCCAAAGTGATTGAAACTCATTACACCAGAAGCGAGGATCAGTTGGCTGATATTTTTACTAGATCTCTTCCTACTGCTTATTTTTAGAAGATTTTCTGCAAGCTTGGTTCAATCAACCCTCTGGACCCAGCTTGAGGGGGAGTATTGAAGATTTGGTGATATGGTCAAGATATGGTTAACTTGCAATTTACATTTATGCATGTGGTGAATCCTATATTATTGCAAAGCAAGCATGGTGGTGCTGCTGCAGCATAGCACAAATAGTCATTTCTCATTCAATAGAGTTTAAAGCATGGTGAAGCAAGTCTAAGCAAGGTGTCCTTTCTAATTGACTTTCTTCTATTGTAATCAATTTACATAGGATTCAAGTAGTGTGAATCCTCTAAGTCTTCCATCTTTTTTCCTTTGTAGTGCGAATCCTCTTAGTCTTCTTTCTCTTTTATTTGTCTATATATTTACTCATTCATGTAAAGATTTCAATACAATTCAATACAAAGAAAATTTGCTCCATCCATTTGTGTTTTTCTACAGCTTGATCCAAATGACCCATACGGGAGTTGCAATCCAAATTTAAGACATGGCTATGAAGATGAGCCTAGTTTTTCAAAAGATCTATTTGATGTTCAGGTGCTACCAAATACTGACTGGCTTACCCCCAGTTATGAGATGTTAAATGCTTCTACTGCAGACAAATGCAATCAATATTACAAGTTAGATTGTTTGTGTAATGTTGCTATCTACCACAATGAAAGCTGTTGGAAAAAGAAATTACCTCTCTCATATGGGAGAGAAGACAGTAGTCTAAATGTAAAGACCTTCATCAAATTTAGGAAGGATAATTCAACTCTACCGGTTCCGCCATGTCGACCTCCATAAAATGGAGCAGCTTGAAACCTGTTTGGTTTTTGTTGCAGGCAAAGATTGGCAAACAGTGTCAGTTCTTTCAGTTTCTTATTGTTTTTTTTTTTTTTTGGTAATTTTGTTCTGTGATCACTTGGATTTTATTTGCCCTTGATCATAAGAGATCAATATGATTTTGTTAGAAATAATGAGGCGTGACTAGAAAACATAAACTGTTGACCTCATCAATCCTTTATGAGTGAAAAACTAACAAGTTCCTTTTCTTCTTATCCCCAAGCAGACAAGATACCTCGCTATAATTTTAATGTCGCTTGTAGACATAATAGCAATGCCCTATCATCACAGGAGGCCAATAGAGGTCAAAAGCTTCAATGCCCACTTACCTCATCAAATGCATTTTGAGGAGCATTGAATACTTTTCTCATGATACAACCTCCCCCAAATGAGTTCTACTAGTCTTTTGACGTGATACTTGTTAGCCAAAAAGTCACCCTCAAGTATAAGGGGTACAAGTAATAGTATAGGGATTTAAGAAAGGTTGTCGAACCCACGAGGATTGGATTCCTTTTACTAGCTAGGGTGTGAACCTAAGGAGAGCTAGAATATGCAAATGTACAATCACAAACCTAAATTTGCAAGGAAATCTAGGTTCATGGTGAGTATGTGCAAGATGAAGTAGTGATTTGATTTTGGTTTTTGAAAGTAGTTTTGAATCGAAAATAACTAGATGCTCAAATGTAAATTAAATTATTCGAAACTAAACTAGTGATCAAATGGATGAAAGTTAGGATTTAGATTGTCTACCACTAACCTCCCTTACAAGTATTGATGCATTTCAATATGAATGATGCTAAATTAATTAATTAACCAATTTCTCTCCTTGCATCCCTCTCGGGTATGACAAGGGACATACTCCTTTTGTGATATCAAGCAACCCCTCTCAGGTGTAGTACTTAACTACTTAAGTCATGCATTTCAATCCGGTTAGGTATCTAGTGCATTACCCTAAGTGCATAAAGTTTGGAGATGAAGAAATCATGCAAACCAACCAAGCTTATCTCTAAGTGATTGTAATTCACAACCCCTATATGCACACCTAGTGTGCTTTCATGCTTTAACATTTAAAGGTTACCAATCTCTAATCATTATATCATGACATAGCAAACACACATACTCAAAGTGGTAAAGTCTAAGCATATGCATTCAACTCTTGAACTAGCATGTAGGCATATTAAAGAAAATTGCATCACATCATATTATAACATCAATTCATACAAAATTGGCTAGGGCTTTCAACCCTAGACCAAACAAATTACTACTCACTCATAATTACATATACTAACTTCATAATCAAATTAAACACCAAAATATAATCTAGAATAAAAGAGATAGAGGTAGCTTAGTGGTGTGTCGGATGGTCTCCAAGCTCATGTGTTGGTGGTGATGGTGATTCCCTATCATTCTTGCTCTTGAAGATTTGATGATCAAAGATAGTGAAACTTGTATTATGTATTGTATGAATTGGAGGAGTAGATGGAGAAAATGATGATAGAAAAGAGAGTGGAGAAATGATGTAGTAGTGGTGGTGTTAATGGAGGTAGATGATAAGAAATGGTGGTGGTGATGGAGGAGATGGAGAAGTATGGATAATATGAGTATTATGGGCCTTAAGAGTGTAATTAATGGAGATTTTGTGGAGGAAATGGAGAGCAAAAAGATGTAATGGTGTGGTATGAGTGATGCCTTAAGGTGTAATGAAGGGATGTTTATATTGAGAAGAGAGAGAGAGAAGTAAATGAAAAATGGAAGCAAAAGGGAGTAGCTTAAGCATTGAAGAAGCATGGAGGTGGAGTATGAGAGTAGTAATAGATCCTAAAATTAAGGGAAAGGGTTATGGAAGAGATGGAGTAAAAAGAGGGAAATAATGATGAGCTATGAGAGTGTAGAGTATAAAAAGATGCCTTAGGAGAATAGAGGAGTAGTTGCTCTCTTTATTGTGCATGGAAAACATGAAAATGAAGAGTGTTGGAGTGGTTTTGGGTCACCGAAGTCAAGATGACAAGCATGAGAACTTTCTTCTCCTTTCTTCCTTCAATTAAATCTCCACCAAGATTTCAGATTTGGTCTTTGACTTCTTCATTTCAAATGTTCATTGATAAATGTAGATCATCCTGGTAAAATTTCGAAACTTAGTTTACCATGGTTTTGCAGGAATTACTGCAGGAATCCGTACAGGTCCTCATTTGCAGTTTTTTTTTGTCTTTTAGGCATAAATTTGGACTGATCTTTTGAAAGCCTTCTACTCCGAAATATCTCTTGAACTATTCATAAGAAATGATCCTTAGGATGTCCAGAATGGATCTAAAAAGTTTCAGCTTATTTGGAGTTTGTTTGATTAGGTTGCCGCCCCTCCTTCCTTGTTTAGCTCGCTTTCCCCTAGCCGGAGTAGGAAAATGTGCTGAAGTTGACTATTCATTTCCATGTTTCTCTATCATTTCCTAGCATGATAAAGAAAACATAATAAATATTTATATAAATAAACACAAAGGTTAGGCAAAAGTACAAGATTAGGAAAATAATGGAATTGAATTAATCAACATTAAATTGGACTTTAAAACAAGTAATTTCCATGTTTTAGGGCAATAAATATGTATATGAATTATGATCCAACACTACTCTTTTTCCTATGTTAGAACTTTAGAAAATTGAAATATACCTAATCTCTTTTTCTCAACCATTATCTGTTAAACTCCCGCTAACTTTGTTTTGTTAAACTACAGAACTTGTATCCTTGATTACATGATTTACATCATTTTTGTAGCTAAACATATCTATAAACTATGACTTTGTTTTGTTAAACTACAAAACTTGTACACTTGATTACATGATTTACATCTATGTTGTAGCTAAACATATCCATAAATGATTAAAAGAAATCTAAAAAAAAGGTCATTTCTAAAGCTTTCTTTGAAAAATAAAAAAATTAATCGTCTGTACAATACCCCATCTTTTGGGCATTCTAAATTTTTGTACCTCAACAAAAATATCAGAACGATACTTGAGTTTCTGACCCTGACACAATTTTCGTACATGGAGCCGTTATCTCCGTTACGGAGGCTACCACGTGGCATGTTCTAAAGGGTATTTTCACCTCTTAAGGTATTGGTTTTATGTAGACACCCTCCTTTCTGCTCCACAAACTATGTACAAGTATACAACTCCAACATATTGGTCATTGGGAATACATGTCTACATATATCCAATGTCTCCTTATCATTGGTTATAGGCAGATAACCACTCCCAGCTTCACTACCACTACCTAGAATCCTAAACCAAAATTGCATTGGAGGTAGTTGATATCCAGTGTCATAGGCCCAATATACTAAACTTGTCACAAAGACCTTGTCTAGGTCTACTCCATCAACAAACAGGACATCCCCCCTCTATACTGCCTATTTAAGCCCCTTTCACTATGAAACCTACCTCCATGATAGATCTTCGTAGTGAAATCAATTGGATATGCCACAACAAAAAAATCATCAATGTTGGATCATAATTCATATACATATTTGTGTCCTAAAACATAGAAATTACTTGTTCTAAAGTTCAATTTAATGTTGACTAATCCAATTCTATTATTCCCCTAATCTTGTACTTTTGCTTAACATTTGTCTTTATTTATATATATTTATTATGTTTTCCTTATCATGCTGGGAAATGATGGAGAAGCATGGAAATGCACTAAAAAGTCAACCTTAGTACATTTTCATACTCTGGCTAGGAGAAAGCGAGCTAGACAAGGAAGGAGGGGAGGCAGCCTGATCAAATGAACTCCAAATAAGTTGAAACTTTCTAGATACATTTTGAACATCCTAAGGAAATTTTTTTATGAATAGAGTAAGAGCTACTTCGGAGTGTAAGGCCTTCAAAAGATCGGTTTAATTTTCTGACTAAAAGATGAAAAAAGTCAAAACCGGACCTGTACAGATTCCTGCAGCATTTCCGGGCAAACCACTGTAAAATAATCTTTGAAATTTTACCAGAATGATCTATACTTATCAAGGAATATTTGATATGAAGAACTCAAAGTCTAATTCTGAAGTTTCGGTGGAGATTCAATTAAAGGAAACCTCAGAGACTTATCCTAGTCAAAACATGGCAGTTTGGCCTAGAACTTTCTTTAGGCGGATTTCTTGTGCATTTTTGGAAGGTATATGATGCTGAAATTATCAAGGAAAGCCCTTGAAGAATCCTACAAGATTATGGTAAGATTAGTCAATCTTATTATCCTTTGGATAATAGGCATTCCTATGCACCTTCTCTCCTTTAGTTGTCACATTGACTTTGGTGACCCAAAACCACCCCAACACTCTTTATTTTCATGTTTCCCATGCACAACCAAGAGAGCAGCTGCTCCTCTCTTCTTCTAAGTCATCTTTTGTACTCTACACTCTCATAGCTCATCACAACTTCCCTCTTTCACTCCATCTCTTCCATACCCCTTTCCCTTGTTTTTAGGATCTATTACCACTCTCATACTCCACTTTCATGCTTCTTACAATGCTTGAGCTGCTTCCTTTTGCTTCCATTCATCATTTTACTCCTCTCTCTCTTCTCTATATAAGCATCTCTTCTCACAAGGAAGAGGCATCACCCATTCCACCCCATTACATCTTCTTTCTCTCTTCATCTCCTTCATAAAACGTCCATATCCACATACTAAAATCCAAATCCATATCATCCATACCACTCTATCTCCTTCATCACCTCCACTATTTCTTATCTTCTACCTCCATTAACACCACCACTACTACATCATTTCTCCACTCTATTTTCTATCATCATTTTCTCCATCTACTCCACTTATTCACACAATACATAATACAAGTTTCACTATCTTTTATCATCAAATCTTCAAGAGCAAGAAGGAGAGGGAATCACCACCACCACCATCACCACCTAGACATGAGCTTGGGGACCATCGATCCGACACACCACTAAGCCAACTCTATCCCTTTTACTCTAGATTATATTTTGGTGTTTAATTTGATTACGAAGTTAGTATATGTACGTAATTATGGGTAAGTAATACTTTGTTGGGGGTTAGGGTTGAAAGCCCTAGCCAATCTTATATGAATTGATGTTTTAATTTATATTTGAAATTATTTGTGATTTTCATCTTCATATGCTAATTTAAGAAGTGAATGCATTCATTCAAACTTAACTACTTTGAATGTGTTGTGCTTGTCATCTCATGAAAAAAATGTTTAGGGAGTAGTTAACCTTGAGCATTGATAGCATGATAGCATCCTCTATGTGCATATGAAGGTTGTGAGTTAAAATCACCTAAATCTAGCATTGGTTTGCTTGCATGATTATCTAAATTCAAAGTTTTATGCATCTAGGAACAATGAATTGAGACTTAACGGCACTACTAGAAAAACATGATTTAAGGACATTGAAACCGTGTCCTTAAATACATACAATTAAGAACTCTTTTTTAAAGAGTCCTCTATCTGGGAGTCATTGTAAGTTTTTTACAAGGACACTGAAACAGTGTCCTCTTTTCTTTTCTAGGACACATAAAAATGTCCTCAAAAGTGCAAAATAAGTGTCCTAGAATGCATTAGAGGACACAAAAAATGTGTTCTCATAGCAATAGAAATGTGTCCTCTTTTCCCTACTAGGACACTTAAACAATGTCCTCAAAGATGCAAAATAAGTGTCCTTGTATCCATTAGAGGATACATAAAATGTTTTCTCATATCTTAAAAATGTGTCCTCTTTTCCCTATTAGGACACATTTCTTGTGTCCTAAAAACAAAATGGAAGTGTCATCCTCTGCTTGTAGGGACACATAAACCGTGTTCTTAAAAGTTGAAAAGTATCCAAAAACAATATATCAAAGCATCTTAAAACCACCAAAAAGATTATATTACTCACCAAAATACATTGTTATACATACAAAATAAGTTTGAAGTGACTACAAAATGAACTTGAAAAAATAACTAATGAACACTAATCTTTTGATTGGAAATCAACCATGAATAAATCCACCACTGCATTAACTCCACTAATTTGTCCTTGCCCAATAATATCCTAAATAAACAACCCAGAAAACATACAATTAGATAACTGCTAGAATGTGTTCATGTACCTAGCAACCGTAGAATATTATCAAAGAACACACGAATCCACAAGTTATTCCTTACAATTAAGAATTGGGAACACATAAGTAAACGACATTACTTCTTTAGATAAAGAATTGGGAAAGCAAAATTAATAACAATAGGTTATGATCAACTGTAGATTATAATTACAAAACTAGGGATGAATGGGTTTACCTTGAATGATGAGTAACGTAGTGTTACAGGGAGGAATCGGGTTATCTCTGAAACAACAATAGAGCAAAAAACAAAACAAAGAATCAAAAGAGCAAGCAATAAAGAAACCAGCATCAACGAAACAAACATAAAAACAAAGATATAGTCATATAGTTACATGAAGTGTGACTATTTCAAGAAGCTCAATGAATACTCCACTAATCTGATCTGATTGGATATCAACCATGAATAAAAGCAGCACTGCTTTAATTCCACTGATTTCTCCTTGCCAAATAATATCCTAAATAACATACAATGAGATAACTGCTAGAATGTGTTATGTAACTAGCAGCCATATAATATTATCAAAGAGTAAAACAGAATCCTTAAGTTATTCTTTACGATTAAGAATTGGGAACACAGAAGTAAATGGTGGTACACTTTTACATAGAGAAAT
This sequence comes from Rosa lucieae, assembly GCA_024704745.1. Classification (NCBI taxonomy): domain Eukaryota; kingdom Viridiplantae; phylum Streptophyta; class Magnoliopsida; order Rosales; family Rosaceae; genus Rosa; species Rosa lucieae. The sequence goes on along the minus strand of CM045496.1, from coordinate 82,782,479 downwards.
GGGGAAGCATAAATGATAACAATAGGTTATAATGTTAAATTTCTAGTCAAGTGTAGATTGTGAGGAATAGGTTTACATTGAATGATGAGTGTTACAAGAAGGAATAGGTTCACCTCTGAAACAACAATAGAGCAAAAACAATAACACACTCAAAAGAGCAACAGAATCAAGAAACCAGCATTAATGAAACAAACATATTAAGGTTCTGTTATATACCTAGTAGCCAAAACTAAAACCATCTGCAATTCACTTAATCTGTGAGGTAGTAAATCAAAGCCTGAAACTGCATATTAGGAGTCTGCAAAAAAACAGAAAAACAAAGCAGCCAATAAAAATAAAAAATAAAATAAAATAAAAAAAACTTTTAACGAAGAGATGGCTAACCTATTTCAGAAAAACATGCAACTGCGGGTGGGAATCTGGATTTATGGTAACCTCAAACAGCGGTATAAAGATATTGTCAAGAATGTTCTGAAATGATGTGACTATCCCCATTTCCTTGTATATATTGTACAGCCGTGGCAGCTGAAAGAAGACAAAAATTGCATAATAAGAATTCAAGATTTTTACAGAATCCTAAACCCTAAATCTAACATTGTTAATAGAACTCCCAAATTCATACGACCTATTTCTGAAAGGTATTCTTGCATTTGCATGTATCAACCATACAACATTCTAGCTGTACAATTCATTGTTCACTATCCAACTAGCCATTTGGTCCCACTCACTTTGCTTCCTGCCATATATTGATGTTCTGTACTCAGCCATCTGCAGTACAAAAACAGTGCATCAGGCAAGGAGCCAATCTGGAGGACATGCAGAGAAATAAGAAAGACAAAAAAACAAGAAGGAATGGAGAGGGAATAGTCATTTGTTCCATATCAATGAACATTCAGAGAGGCAAGGAACTTCATCCAGATATCTAAATTATTATAAACACTAGCATTTACATCCAACAGATTGGGAAATTAAAGTATATATATGAATTAATTAATATTTGGAGCATTAATCCACACTAGCAGTCTAGCATTCTTCATAATTGATGATTAAAAAAAAAAAAATCCCTATATACAATGTATCGAGCCCTGCTTGTCCCTTCCCCCTCTCCTAGTTCAATCAGAATCCCTAAAACAAATCTTTCAAATACTTTCCGCACGCATCGTGATAATAAAAATGCTCTATATATTCTATTAGTAAAGATTTAACGTTGGTCTCAAAATGAAAGTTTTTTGCCTCTCTGCTTTTAAGATAGCACAAAAGGTTTTTTAAAGCCACTATGTTGACATTTCTCTAAGCTTATCATGTAGCTTATACGTCGTGTTATCATAGATAACTATAATAATATATTCTATCTTGGAATGAGATATATTAGGAAGAAAACCCAAAACTATGAATGAAATCAAAAGCTAACATCTCAGATGCAACATGTACTGAACTGACTCAGAATTGATATGCTATTAGGTTCAAGTATATTGCATATTTCAAGTAACCATATACACGTAACAACTGATATGTGTCTTTAGTATAAGTTATAAGAAAAATTGGAAAAGATAACAACATTATCTTCACATAGCAAAAGTAGATAGAAAGTTATTACTCTAGGTGACTTTGCTATATCACTGGAAGACAGTGCTAACTTTAGAGTGAATAGATAAGAAACATTGTATAATCATATCCTTGTTGTTGACAGAACTAAGATCAAGAACAAATCAAGCCCACTTCATCTAAGTGACTTAACCATACTCATCACTCGAAGAGTGTGCTAACTTTAGAGTGAATATATAAGGAACATATTGCATACCCTTGATCAATGATCACATCAAAGCATTGAACTATAGAAGTATGAGATCCAGGTGCTCTAATTCCTCCCTTTTGTCAACATTTTTTCTGCAAATATGTATGAATATATAGCAAAAGGTCAAAAAATAAATAATTATCTAAAGTATAAAGAGCTAGAGGTAAGAGTTATGAACAACTCTACCTCAAGAGAAGGGCAGCTACATCAAAGAATCCCTGAAGTAGAGTTGCTAAAATGAGTTCATTTTCATCGTCACCTCCAGTCACAAAGAAGTGAAGTTCCTGCACAAACTTATATATAATGTTGCACTCGAACATGATTACCTCCACTGCATAAGATACAATATAGTAAATTATGAAGACTGCAAATCTGGTGTTATAACATGACTTTCTGTAGCATATAAAAAAAAAAAGAAAAAATCACTGGAGTGGCACTGTATGTACTTCAATAATACCATTGTTACATATCTTCTATCCTTCCATTTGTCTTTTGAGTCTTAGTAAACATAGATTTTCAAATGCTAGCTTTGCAACATTTGTTGGCCAGTCATCAGAGTAATAGTGGATGACCACACACATCCTTTCAGAGTCTTGAAGAAAAATGTTCTTCACAAATGGGCTTGAATCCAAAATGAAATAAAAATCTTATCAAAATAGTATGTGTAAAGATCACTCCAAAGTAATCTTATACGCAGTTAGCCTAATGGATCCATTCAATACAAAACATAAGTTCTATTCAAATGGTATCAAGCTTCTATTCATCAATGCAGTCCAAATTCATACACGAATGCAAGGTCTAAAGATTCTTAGGCGATCCTTATCAGAATTGACAACATCTGTATCGTTGGATCTTAAATTTTGATTGAACATTGCTCACCATTTGTAAGGTGCCAAAATGATTCAAAATCAGCATAATTTCTTATACACATTAGTTGGTGACTTCATGTATCAACTATCAAGCTTGTAAAATACATAAAAGATATGAAACTGGGGAAGCACAAAAGAAATATAAAACTCAAACTGAATCATTTTGCTCCTAATCAAAGATATAAAATACATTCTTGAACTTGGAGTCTGACATTTCAATGCTCAAACCAAGCGAACTCATAATCTCAATGAATAATTATCAATTACCTCTTTCCTATGGTGGCGCGAGAGGTGCTACCCAGAAAAATAGGCGGCTCACCTTTTCGGGTCTTCCATTGAGAAACTAAGCAGGGAGAAATATGATGAATACAAAAATTTTAGGCTACGTTACTCATACAACTTCAATCTCAATCAATCCCCATCCTTAATTTGGCCTCGCAAGCTCCTTCCTTTTCATGTGAGGCTCCTCTTGATCTAAAATACCAAATCATCATAATTAATTAAAGCATGTAGATACAGAAAATTAGAAGGGGCTAAATGAGTGAAGAAGACCTGAGTATGTTTTAATGAAAAAAAGTAGCAGAGCAAGAAAGCACCTGATATTTATTGACAGAAAGATCAGAAAACACTTGCTTTGTCAGCTCATAGCCTGTAAAAGATAGAGATGATGGGATTTTAGGATAAATTTACTACTGCTCCAAAAAACTCGGACCTTGCCTAGGGTTTTCTTCACGATCTCCTAGCCTTCTCGTCCGGCGGCGCTCATCGGTGATGGTTCGCCATGCCGACTGGGCTGCTGCCGGGCGGGTTTTGAAAGCAATGGCCGTGTAGTCTTCTGAATGGGGGTGGCTCGAGGTCTGGCAAGGGAGTCCTGGCTGATCGGTTTGTGCAGGTTTTGGTGGGTCGTCGGAGCTTCCACGACTTCTGGAGGCGGGATTTCATCGGAGCTCTCCTGGACATGTGATGGTGGCGTGGCTATGGCGGTTTTTCTGGGTGATGGTAGGGCAGCGCAACTTTGGTGGTCTGGGAGGATCGCTGCAGGGGCGAGGCCATGGTCAATCTGGACCGATCGGTGTGGCGGCATGGCTAGGCCATTCTGTGCGATCTCGTGGGGGCGCGGCCACTACAGGTCTGGAGGTGATCGTCGGCGCTGGCGGAGGACGGTTTGGTGGCTGGCTCGGGTCAATCTTTTGGTGGGCCTTGGGCTGGACTCATCTCCTTGGGCTGCTCTCTTGGGCCTTATTTTGGGCTGGTTTTGTCCTAGTTTTATATTTCCTTTTTAGTTACTCTAATTTTCCTTGCTTTGGGAATCCTAGGTTTGTATTACTCTCTAATTTTGTTAGAGAACTACGCACTTTCGTGCCTATAGGAAATCCTCTTGAGTAGTTACGCCGGAGGATTCTCGAGACAAGGGCTTGGGAAGCTTTGGTTCCCGGGTCTCCTTGCCTAGTACTTGATTTTGCATCTTTACTACTTGCTTCTTAGTTCTCTCTAGTTGTACACTAATTGAGGTCTCTAGGCGACTAGGTTTACTTTTCAAAAGAGAGGTTTTGTAGTGAGGATTTGATCTCTTGTATGTAGGCTCACAATAAGTGAGCGCATGTGTTAACAGTGAGGATCACCTGTCCTTTGTCTGGTAGCTTATACCATGTATGATTGTGGTGTAAGACAGCATTCGATGTACGTGCCTTCTGGCCACGGATAAATGAATGAAATTATCTCCTTTTCTCAAAAAAAAAAAAAACACTTGCTTTGTCAGCTCAGCATGGAAACGACCTATTCAATAGAAGATAATCATGAAAATGCCTTTAAGATGACAGAAATAACATCTCAAAAGCCATGGCTTGAGAATCCAATACTTCTGATAGGAGCATAAAATGTGATGAATTTATAGTTTACCCCTTTACACTTTTGCTTAGTTATTTCGTTAAAAAGATCAAACTAAATTTGTTATGTTCTTAGGAGGTTTGTGGAGCAACCGTGGAGAAATAGGAGCTCAATTGTGGCAAGTTAAGGCTAAGGTCTATAGTAGTGATGCAAAAGATGAAAGATCACCATTTATACGGTCAGAAACAAGAAGGAAAGCTTGTGGAAAAATTCGTGCAAAACAGTTGCCGAGAAGCAGAAAACAGTGTACTAGAAGCTTCCTTATTTTCTTCTGTATTCAGAAGGTGTTTTGAAGAACTTTCCAGTGGAATCATGAAGAAAAGCCTAGAAATATTTGAAGATCACATGTTCTACTATAACTACAAGCAAAGATTGGTCCAAAATGATAAAGAAGAAGCCAGAGGCTGTGGTCAAATTTGGTGCCTCGAGAAGACTGTTTCCGTCAGCTTTTCAGGAAGCTTTTTCAAGGGTTTTTCTACTAGACTTAAAGCATGACACGCATAAAATTTCCAACCAGATTTGAAGTTTAGATGTTGTAGAGCATTTTAAAATCAAGAATCATCCAGAAATGTGGTGGAATGCATAAGTTATGATGCTGCAAATATGAGCAGAGGATAAGAAAAATCTGGACTTTCTGACAAGTCTTATCTGCGAAGCATGTGTGAGCCGTCTTTTGGAGACTTTATTGGAGTATCCTTTGGAAGATTATTGTTTGGACATCAATAAATGATACTATAGGGTATTGTAGGCCTGAGAAATATACAGACAGATTGCTACAAAGTCATTCTACAAGCCCATAAATTTAACCAAACAATAAGGAAAATCTGGAAATTTCTGACAGATTTGATTGTGAAGACTTTTCAAGGATGTTTTTGGGCAACAATTTGAGGGAATTTTTAGAATATTTTTGCAGACTTTATCAAAGCTTTTACCTGCCTGAAAATCACGTTCAAATCTAAGATGGAACCTAGTTAAGAGAGGGGCTAAAAAGGCTATCATAAGTGAGGCAGATTCTTTGCATCTCTTGGCAGATTGTGTATATCTATTGGCAGATTGTTTTGAGGCTTCTTGGGGACTCTTTGCTGAGTTGTTAATGAGTTGTACACATTATATAGGAGCTGTGAAGGATATAGAAGTCAAAGATTTCAGCCCAAGAAGAAGAGTTCACATTGGAGAAGTAAAAACTCAATTTAACTGCAAGAATACCCTTGGACTTGTAACTCCTATATAAATGGTTGCCAGATATTATCTCACCACTGCAGAGCGCTTATGTTCCTGGTAGATTAATCTCGGACAACACCTTGGTTGCCACAGAGGTAGCACACTTTATGTACAAACTCCGGTCCCAGGAGGAGGGTTTCTTTTCACTCCAACTTGATATTAGTAAGGCATATGATCGCCTTGAGCGGGCATTTTTGCAAGCCATTCTCACCAAGTTACGATTTGCTTTGCGGTGGGTTTCCATGGTGATGTCATGTGTGACTTCTGTAAGCTACGCTATTTTGGTAAATGGTGAAACCTCTCCTACTGTACGTCCTACAAGAGGTCTCCGTCAAGGGGATCCACTCTCACCTTACTTGTTTATCCTTTGTGCTGAAGGATCATCTACTCTAATCTCTCAAGCGGTTCAGTGTGGCACCTTCAAGGGTTTAAAGATGAGTCCTCAAGCTCCGGTACTCCATCACCTCTTCTTTGCAGATGACAGTCTTCTTTTTGGTGCGACTACCATACGAGAATGTACAATTCTTAAAAATATTCTCAACATTTATGAACGTGCATCTGGTCAGAAGGTAAACTTTACTAAAAGTAGTGTGGTTTTTAGCAATAATGTCCAACCTGCTTTGAAGTCCACTTTGGCTTCCATCTTGGAGGTGAAATGTGTTTCTGAGCATGATCGGTATCTTGGATTACCATTGAGGGTTGGGAGGTCCAAAACGAAACGATTTCAATACTTGAAGGAAAAGGTGTCCAAAAAGTTGGTGAATTGGAAGTCTAAAATCCTTAGTTGTGCCGGAAAAGAAATTCTTATCAAAGCCGTGGCCCAAGTGATGCGTGCTTATGCTATGAACTGCTACCTTCTTCCTAAGAGCTTGTGTGATGATATTCATCAGCTTTGTGCATCCTTCTTTTGGGGTGCCACAGATGAGAAAAAGAAAATACATTGGAGAAGTTGGGAAAAATTGTGTTTGACTAAGCATGAAGGTGGCATGGGGTTCAAAAATATTTACGCCTATAATCTTGCACTGCTTGCTAAACAGGGATGGAGATTGCTTACTAAACCTACTTCTTTGATTGCTCAAGTCTACAAAGCACGGTATTTACCTAATTGTTCTTTTTGGGAAGCTGATTTGGGTGATACACCTTCATATTCATGGAGGAGTATTCTGGAAAGTAGACCTCTCTTATTGGCAGGTGCGATATGGCGAGTGGGTGATGGTACACAGGTCAAATTGTGGGAAGATAACTGGGTGCCTAACTGTCCAAGATACATGATACAAAAACCGGCTAACACGGAGCTTGTTCATGTAGCGGAGCTGATTGATCCCCATACAAGAACTTGGAAATGAGAAACTATTCAATCTCTATTTCTCCCCCATGTGGCACATAGCATCTTATGCATACCTCTTAGGCAGGTTGCTGCTCCTGACCAATTGAGCTGGAACCCAGAGAAAAAAGGTTCCTTCACTGTAAAAAGTACATACTGGATTGCAAGGCAACAAGTTTTAGGCCACGTGTTAACATCTACTTCTCATGGCGACCCTTACTTGGAGCTTTGGAAGCGTCTCTGGAAAGCTAAGGTTCCAGGCAAGGTACAAATTTGTGTTTGGAAAGCAAGTAATGACATTCTGCCTACTAGAGAGCAACTTCTCAAGAAAGGTTATGAAGGAGCAGTGGGTTGTTTACTCTGTAACTACAGAATTGAAAGCGGTGCACACCTCTTCTGTAAATGTCCTACAGCTCAAACCATTCTCTCGGGTACTCCTTTCTCTTTACATAATAGCTTACCACATCCAAACTTTAAAGAGTGGATGTTGGAACAATCTTTGCGTCTTAACACTGATTTGTTTGCTAAACTACTCATGATTGTTTGGGGATTATGGAAGAACCGCAACTTGAAGCTATGGGAGGATAAGGTGCAGACCGTAGCTGACATTATGCTGGGCTGTTTTACTTGGCTCACAGAGTTTCAACGTGCTAGAGACAATCCAAATGGTCGAGTCCAAAAGGGTGTGCAGAGGTGGAAACCGGCAAGTATCCCCAAGCTCAATGTTGATGGAGCTTTTGGGGCACATGCTTCTCATGGAGGAGTTGGAGGAGTGCTTAGAGACTCACATGGTAGGTTTCTGGCTGCTTTTGCAGAACCGGTGCTTCATGCAAATTCTGCACAGCAAGTTGAGCTATATGCCATTACGGAAGGACTGAAATATGTCGAACAAATGCAACTGCAGCAGGCGGTAGTGGAAACGGATAGCAGTCCAATGTATTAACAATGATGCTGAAGATCTCTCTGCACTTAGTAATATGGTTCTAGACATTAGAACCCAAATTCGCTCTATGCAAGGTGTGAAACTCTTATTTGCACCCAGATCGTGCAATAGTATTGCACACCGACTCGCTAGTTATGCTTATGAAGCACCTCATCGTGAAACATGGGAGGACTTACCTCCTGCTTGTATTCATGATCTGGTCATGAAAGAATGTAACTCCATTTCATCTTAATGAAATCTCAGCACCTTTTCCCTAAAAAAATATATATATATAAAGGGCCTCCTTCCACATTTTTAAGGGATATGAAAGCACAGATACACACACACATCTACTGCCCTAAATCAGAGACCACAGCTCCATACTCTCCCCTCATCATAGTTCACGAAATCCCTACTCCAAGGAGAAGCCGTAGCCACCATCTTCCATTAGATCATCTTCCATCATCCTATCGTGCTCTTGCTTTGAAGAGGCCTCAAGCTCTCTTGGAGAATATTCAAAGTGAGATCGTGATATCTACTGCCCTTACGGTTTATTCCTTTTGTACTTTTCGAATTCAATATGTATATGTCTTCGGATTTCCAAACTATGAGCGAGTAATTTTCTATGTTGAGAACTAGTATGAAACCCTAGTTATGTGATGGATTTTCAGCTTTTGAATCTCTTTCTCAATTACAAGGTTTTGTGAATGCTTTGTTTGGTTTTGTTTTATAAAATCTTTTATATGTTTATGTCTTAGATTGATCACCTAAAATATAAGCATGTAATTAGAGCTAGTTTTAAGGTGCAGTGCGTTCACGATCTTAAAACACTGAAGTAGTAAAGCCTACACGTTAGGTGAAATCAAACAAATAGAATGCATGCTAGGATGGCGTTCCTCACTAGTTTTGTACTCTAAAATCAATCTTTCCAAAGATTTTAATGTGTTTATGTGTACTTAATGAGTTAATTTGATGGGGTAGCATTCTGCACCTTGATTGCATACAAGCAAGCTTAGGATGCAGTGTGTTCACGGTTCTAAGTAATTTTGGGAAAAATAAGGCTTTAGCGGCGATCCTAAAGTTCTTGATTGGTTTCATTCACATGCCTTAGTAATTGAAGATTAGGTTAAATTGTCTTTCTCTGATCATAACTAGTGGTGGACTACGAAATTCTCAACGTCCATACATCTGATTTAGAATCTCTAAATATTGCAACATTTTCTTTCTTTTATTATTGCTTGCGTTTTCAAAACCTAAACCCCCCTTTCATTTAGTTTTTGTGTCAACTTTATTTCTCTTTTCTTTCTTTAGTTTTTGATAGTTTTGTTCAATTAGTGCAATTTGTGAAAGTACCCTCAATCCTCAGACTGAACGATCCCTGCTTATCCTATACTAACAATTGTCTTTTGCAGGGTAATTTTGTGCGCTTAATTCAGGCGTATCAACTTCACTATGAAAAGAGCAAGTAAGCCAATAAACAATTATACCTTGGATAAGATTATCCTGCATAAGGAAAATCTCCCTGAGCCTACTTTGACCACAGGGGCTGTACTTCAGATTGAACTTACAGGTTCATTTACAGCGAATAAAACACAACTTGAAAGGTTGCATCTTTACACAATGCTAACAATAAAGCAAGCTCCAATCAACCAATTTACACACAAAGCTTCATACTTCAAGTTGAAAAAAAAAAAAAAAAACTTACATAATTATACTCCGTTCTTTGCAAAATTATACCCCAACGACATCGAAATCTTCCACGCAAAAGGGGCACAAAACCTCAACCTTTATCTCATGGTCTCCTTATGTTTCCTCGTGTTCGAACAGATCTGCAATCACCCACAAAAACTCATCAGCACCTATCAAACCCAATTTCAAAAACTCCAATTCAGTAAAAGAAAGAAGAAAAAAAAAGAAAGCGAAATGGATCGAGATTGGTACCGCCTCGCGTTTGAGGACGAGAAGAGATTGCACTACGAATCAGAGTCCATTCCAATGAAATTACAAAAAAATTAGGTCAAATTGAAACCCTAGATATACAGAGATAGATTAAAGACGAGAGATATATAGAGAGAGATAAAGGCGAGTTTGAGTATTAGAAGAAGCAACCAAGATATTACGTGAGAGAGTGAGAACACAACAGAGACTCTCCACTCGAGCTTTGCGGCGCCCAGGATCTGTCAACCCAGAGTATGTCTCATACCGAGTAACCTCACTACGAGTTGAGCCCTTATTACGAGTCGCCGCCTCCTCCGTCGAGTCAAATCAGATTGAATCTATTTTCAGCTCCAGTTTTTTTTTTTTTTTCTTTTGACAACTAAGAACTGGAAATAGAGTGAATGAAACATCTTTCTCTATTTGGGGAGGGTTTCAATTGAAGAGGGAAATCGAAAATTGGGAGAGGAGGGAAGTGAAAACAAGGACTAAAGCTACAACGTGCCGTGTTTTGTTATTTCAATGGGATTTTAGTTTTTTAATTGGCCCAAAACTAGGACACAACATACCTTAAACTGGGTGTCATTGAAAGACTCTCCGCCCACTAAAAACTTTAAATTTAACACTGTGTGTCCATAAAAACCTTCAAGAACTCCACATAAATTATGAGTCCTTGTTTGGTGTCCTTATATCCGTTTTTTCTAGTAGTGCGGTAATAGGATTTGTTCTTAGATAGTTAATTCTAGACTTATCTGGTTGGAATTGATAACATTAAAGGAGTTTAAGCCTTTGTAATCTTATCCGGATGCAAAGAGGGTAATTGGAAAATTAGAATAGCATCACTTGTATTTAAACTTCAATACTTACAAGGTAGGTTAGTGGTAGAAAATCTAACTCCTAACTTCATCAATTATATTATTAGTTTAGTTTAGAGTAGTCTAGTTTACATTTGAGCATTTATTTTAAGTTCACAACTCTATCCAACAAACAATTTCACTACCACCACAATGCACATACTCACCATGAGCCTAGATTTCCTTGAGAATTTAGGTTTGTAATTGTACATTTGCATATTCTAGCTCTCCTTAGGTTAACACCCTAGCTGGTGAAAGGAAGTCAATCCTCGTGAGTTCAACAACCTTTCTTAAATTCCTATACTATTACTTGTACCCCTTATACTTGAGGGTGACTATTTGGCTAACAATCAACCACATTAATCAACATCATCAATTTTATACCCAATTTTTCAGAGCCATTACAACACATTATACACTAAATTGTTAAAGTTCATGTACCATAGAGGGAAGGACAAAAATATTGTACCACAGTTACGACGGTCACCAACCTAGCAATAAAAATCCTAAACCCGAAATTCATTTAAGTCCAAAAACCCCAAAACTGCTGGGTTTTAAATTCCTCACCAACTCAGTCCCAATGCTTAACCCCAATTCATTTTTCATCATCAACCACTTCAATCTTGACTGTAAATAGAAACAAAAATAGAAAATTGCAAATGATGACTAGAAAAAAAAAAACATAAATCCCTAATTCTAGACGAAAACCCTTGAAAGTCATAAACAAGTGATATTTTCTTGGCCAAATTGCAATCTATTCTATTCCAAACTAGTCAAGGGAAAGGGGAAAGATAACCTTTTAGAAAAGGGTACCATTTTACCTGAATAAAAGGGTCGCTCCCCTGCCACACAAAAATATCTCCACATTTGGGCCATAGTTTGGAATCTTATGGAGAATCAAATAGCATTTCTCTGATATATTAGTAATTAAAGAATCTCTGAGTGAAGATTGAATTTAGTTTATATATATATATATATATATATAGAGAGAGAGAGAGAGAGAGAGAGAGAGAGAGAGAGAGAGAGAGAGAGAGAGAGAGAGAGAGAGAGAGAGAGAGAGAGAGAGAGAGGCAGTTTTGTGATTCCAAATTGGGGATAACGGGATAGGGTTAAGTAGACCTGTAATTGGACCGGATTTGGATCGGATCGACCTAAATCCAAATCCGTTTACTTAAAAAAAAATTTGATCCAAACCCGCTCCGTTAACCCGACGGATCATTGATAGCTTGATCCAAATCCGTATCCGCCGAATTAACGGATACCCGATCCGCTAATCCGACCCGTTTAATTCAAATATTTTTAAATTTTAAATACTAATATTAAATTTCTATCATGATAACTTATAAGATATTAATAAAATATTAACACAACATGAAAAGTATCACCAAAAGTAGAATCACATTATCAAAATTCTTAATGTTTCTTGGAATCTTGGATGATGGACTGTCCCTTAGATTTTTACAAAAAAAAAAAAAAAATTGTATTAGAAATTCTTATATTTTATATTAAAAAAAAAAGAATAATATATTAATAAAAAATAATATTTTATTATTATGAAAACGGATCAGATCATTAACGGATCGGATCGACCTAAATCCGTATTTGATCTGTTAAATAAACGGGTTAACGGATTCGGATCATTAACGGATCAACGGATCAAAATTTTTGATCCAAACCCGTCTAATGGCCACGGATTAGGAGCGGGACTGGATCAAAATCCGGTCCATTTATAGGTCTAGGGTTAAGGGAGGGTTAAAGACAACAGATGAATGGACGAGAGTACCCTTGTAAATTTGAATTTAGAAATCCTCCGTAACAGAGCTAATGGCTCTAGATATGAAAATTGTGAGAGGGTCAGAATTTTAGGTATCGTTATGATATTTCTGAACCTTGAGGTACATAAAATTAGAATGGGCAAAAAATAAGAGTACCATAAGGACAATTTTCCAAAAAAAAAAAAAAAAAACAAAAGGGTCTCTGTTTAAGTTTTGGCCATTTTAAAGTCCTTTACTGATAAAAATGTAATAAATTGGAAAAAGGGCTTTGATAGGAATTTCACTTGTTGGGGTTATTAAGCATAGGTTTGTTGAGAGAGTTGGCTTCTTGCCCATTCTTCGTTGCTGAGAAAACGACTCTCGTTTCCATCACTCTCCGCCAGCATAGCAATCCACTCCGGTCAGCTATCAATTTTACTATTACTATTACTATTTTTAAATTAATCTTTACTGTTCTTTCGTTTTTACCTGTTCTTCATTCTATTTTCAAATTACTCTTACTGTTTTTGTTTTTACCTGTTCCTCATTCTCAACTTCATATTCTTGAAAGACAACTACTTTTGAGCTTCTTGTTTATTGGGTGCTGATTTCTTTTGGTTAGGAATGGTTCTAGTTTTTGTATCACACTAAACTCTGCAGAAATTTAAATTAAATTAAATTTAAATTTTATATATTAACAGAATACAAGTCTGAGTGATTTGCTTCTGAAACAAGAGGAAATTTGTGGGTTTGATTTTGCCTTGGACTCTGTTTCAAATAGTGTACTTAAACAAAAGAAAGATAAGAACTTTAGAGCCTTTTTTTTTTTATTTTTTTTATTACTAGGAATGGTTTTTATGTTGATATAAACAGAATATAGAAATTAAGTAATTTGCTTCTGAAATGAGAGGAATTGGTGGGTTCATTTGTGCCTTTTTTTGTTTCTGGAGCTGGGACCATAAACCAGTTATTGGGGTTTATGGACTAGAGACCATCACTCCACATGTGTGCTGTAAAGATGTGACACTCCCTACCGAGTTTCATAGAATTTGACATTCATGTGATCAGTTTTTCCAAAATTGACTCGAATGTTCCACGCATTTTGTCTGTAATGTAGACCTGCTCATTTGGTTGAAAAGTATGGTTCAAGCATGTGTATTCTTGGACCAGAACTTATTTCTGTTTATAACATTGATAGGTTTGATCAGTTTTACTAGCATGCAAAATTCTTGAACTAAAAATGCAGACCCTTGGATGATTGGTTGATTTGGTTCAACATGTAAGCCTGCCCTGCCCTGTCAAAAAGTAGTATTTCCATTTTCAGGTTCTTTAGGGATTACTGGTTTGTTATGTATTTGTTCAACATTCGATCATATCATTGCCTATGAAAATTTGTTTGCCTAATTTCAGGCTCTTTAGGGATTGCTGCAACGTAAACTATACTTTTGAAATAATAAAATCGATCTGCAGATTAATTCTGGCTTGTGAAATACTGGAATATATGGCTCTGTTAGGACAAACTTAGTTGTCTCCTTTGGAGTTATCTGGAGTTGGGACCGGCCTCTCCAACTGGTCTTGTTTGCGGGACTAAGGAATGTGAACAGTCTAGTTCTTAATCTTGAATTGTCCACAAACTTTCACATTCACATCTCATCTCGTCCTATGTTTGAATTTATTTTTGTGGATGACACAATTACTTAAGGTAAGATTGTCCTCTTCTGTCTATTTGATCAGGACTTAGTCTGCTTTGCAACTTACTTTTAATAATGTTTCTTGTAATGAGTGACCAGAGTTTCACTTAAAACCATTCCCAAGTCAATAGTTGAACAACATTTTAAGGCCGATTAACGTCTAGTCCATATAATCTCATAACTTAGTCTGTTTGGACTCTGAGTTTTCCACCATTCTGATACTGTTTCTTGTTCAGAATGTAATTGCTTAACCACATTGGTTCTATTCACACACCTTCTGGCTAGGAACTTATGTAGGTGCTTCTTCAGAGGAAAAATAAGAGAAAGGTCGACCTAACTAGAGCGGGAATCAGCTAAATGAAAATGAACGATGGCCAAATAAAGTGTCTACCTTCAATTTGTAGATTTACACATGTGATTAGTACTATCTTTTGTTTTTTTGTTCTTTTTTTTTTTTTTTTTTTTTTTGAGGTTAAACCCCGTAGTAATCATGAATTGACCCCAATAATTCTTTCTTCTATCACATTATTTTTTAGTGAAGATGCAACATTCACAGTGATGTTTTTCAAATTTTTTGTCAAGAGAAAGGGGCAAGATGTTTGATGAAATTTCTCAAGGAGAGCACATTTCATTATTTCTTGAATCTTCCTCAAGGGTGGAGGGGAGATGTATTTGAAGTCCGAGAGGTTTTCATCAATTAAGAAAAGGTTGAGGACAGCTAAGCACATGCTTATACTGACGTCCCCATAGTGTCGAACTCCTGGCGGTTCTGCCACTCGTCTGTGTTGAAGTAAATATGTGTTAAAGTCAAGAGTCAGCCTAGAAATCTTACCATCTGTATGTGACCCAAGCTTTCCATCATTCTAATTTTGTTTCTTGTTTAAACTGCAATTGCTGAACCACTTTGGTGCTAGCAAATGGCAATGGCTTTTACTGTATGGTTGCTTTTGCTTTCCTTACTGTTTCTCCTACCAGTTTCTGTGTTGTCCCAAACTAATGGTCGCATAGTAGTGGGTGCTTCTCTCTCTGCAGCAGGCAACTCCTCATGGATTTCTCCATCTGGTGAATTTGCTTTTGGATTTCAGCAACTTGAAAACAGTGATAATTTCCTGCTTTCTATATGGTTTGCCAAGATACCAGACAGAACCATAGTTTGGTACGCAAATGGAGATAGGTCTGCCCCTAAGGGATCAATTGTGAACTTGACTGCAAACAGTGGATTACTGCTCACAAATCCTCAGGGTGTAGAGCTATGGAGATCCGAAACCATTGTTGGTGTTGTTGCCTACGGGTTGATGAATGATGCAGGTAACTTTGTGCTGGAAAATGAAAAGTCAGAAAAGTTATGGGAGACGTTCAAGAATCCTACTGATACCATGTTGCCCGGGCAAATATTAGAAAAAGGAAGGAGACTTTCTTCTCGACAATCAGAGACTAACTATGCGAGAGGACGCTTTCAGATAGATTTTCAAAAAGATGGGAATCTTGTGTTTAGTGCCAAAAAACCTTTTCATTCTACTGCAACTACCAAGGGGAATGTTGAAGGTAGTGAAGGTAAACAACTGGTTTTCAATGAGTCAGGCAACTTCTATATTCTGCGAGAGAATGATGGATATTATAATTTCACAGCAGAGGAACTTGCAGCAAGGGACTACTATCTCCGGTCAACTCTCAACTTTGATGGGGTTTTGGCTCAATATTTCCTCCCAAAGCCTTATGTTGGCAATGTAAGCTGGAAACCTCTTTGGTCAGAGCCACCTAATATTTGCCAAAAAGTTGATTCAGGACCTGGTGTCTGTGGGAACAACAGTATCTGCACTTTGAAAGCAGATAAGAGGCCAACCTGTGAATGCCCAAGAGGATACTCTTTACTTGATCCAAAAGACCCGTACGGGACCTGCAATCCAGATTTCAGACAAGACTGTGACAATGAGCTTAGTTATTCAAAAGATCTGTTTGATGTTCAGGTGCTAACAAATACTGATTGGCTTACCTCTGGGGGTAATGAGCAGTTGAATGCTTCTACTGCTGACACATGCAGTCAATCTTGCTTCCAAGATTGTTTGTGTGATGTTGCTAGTTATAGCAATGAAACCTGTTGGAAAAAGAAGTTACCTCTTACATATGGGAGAGAAGACAGTAGTCTTAATGCAAAGACCTTCATCAAATTCAGGAAGGATAATTCAACTCCACAAGTTCCTAAGATGCCAGGTTCAGATAATAAGAAGAAGATCCTGACATCAATTCTTCTGTTTACCTCCATCTCTCTTACTTTTATGTTTGGTGCTGCAGTTTGTTTCAGATTTTTCTTCCGTTTCCGGAAGAAACCTGCAAAGTTTACACACAGTGATTTGGAAACAAATTTGCGTTCGTTTAGTCACAAAGAGCTTGAAGAAGCTACAAATGGATTCAATGAAGTATTAGGAGAGGGTTCTTTTGGAGTTGTTTACAAAGGGATAATACAAGTTGGATCAGGTGTCGAGGTGGCAGTCAAGAAGCTCAAACGTGTGATAGAAGATGGTGAGAAGGAATTCAAGACGGAACTTAACATAATTGGCAAGACACTTCACAAAAATCTGGTTCACCTGGTTGGATATTGTGATGAGGGACAGCAGCGATTACTAGTGTATGAATTCTTGAGCAATGGCACGTTAGCAAGCTTCATTTTTGGTGATGAGAAACCCAGTTGGAGGCAACGAATGGAAATTGCCTATGGTGTTGCTAGAGGGCTTCTGTACTTGCATGAAGAGTGCACCACCCAAATCATCCATTGTGATATAAAGCCTCAGAACATACTTCTGGATGATCATTACAATGCTCGGATCTCTGATTTTGGCTTGTCGAAACTTCTGATGATGAATCAGAGCCAGACATATACTGCCATTAGAGGAACTAAAGGGTATGTTGCACCCGAGTGGTTTAGGAACATGGCAATCACTACCAAAGTTGATGTCTACAGCTTTGGTGTTGTGCTGCTGGAGATCATTTGCTGCAGGAGAAGTGTTGATATGGATAATACCAGCGAAGAGAAAGCAATTTTAACCGACTGGGTTTATAATTGTTACCAAGACGGACTTTTAGATGAGGTTCTAAATCACCAAGTCAATGCCTTGGAAGACAAGACAGAGCTGGAAAAGACTGTGATGATTGCTCTTTGGTGTATCCAAGAAGACCCATTTCTTCGACCCACGATGAGAAAGGTTGTGCAGATGCTTGAAGGAGTAGTGGAAGTACATGTTCCACCATGTCCATCCCCATATTCATCAAGAACAAGCTGAAACCTGTTTGCCTTGTGTAGCAGTCAAAGATTCGCAGCCAACTCGAGCTAGCTAGCTTGTTGTGTTTGATTATCTTGTTTTTCCTTTTCATGCTTGTGTAATGTGTACTTTCATAAGAGATCATTATGATTTCATTAGGAATAATAAGGTGTGTTTAGAAAACGCATAGCCGCAAGTTTTCATTAGCCTCAGCTCCCTAGAATAAACGAAGGGTTTCATGTTGTGTAAAACAGAGAAATGGCATTAACAAAGTTAGTAATGCATGTCTTCTAAATCTGCTTTTTCTCTGTCCAAGTGTGACATCTTCTTTTGGTTTTCACTGTTTTGCCGTCGCCCCAATCTCCCTCTCTCTTAGGACCGGGGCGGAGTTTCAATGCAGTTGCAGCACTAGGTTTGAAAAGGTAGAGAATTGAGGTTATGCATAACAAAGAGGGTCTTTCGACCTAAATCGAAGAGAAAAAATATGTTTCGTTATTCAGTTACCACGTAAGTCAATGAGACGTTATTGTAATAAATCGACTCATATCAAATATAGAGAATGCACGGTTTTGACGAGAATCTAAAATTTAATAAGTAATATTAAGTGAAACACTTAAATCCCATTTTTATATGACATCTCATGTAACACAATATTCAAGTTATCAGATCATTTCATTATGATGTGATTTTGTCACAAATCAAATGCGACACACGGTGAGATATAGACATATAGTTCATTAAAGCGGACCGCACAAGTAATTATTGTTTTTTTTTTTATGGGAAGAAAATTATCTCGCAATTGAGTCAGAGATAAATTAATCTTTTTATTTCTTTCTCAAAAAAAAAAAATCTTTTTATTTAAGAGGATGACATGGTTGCTCTTGGTGTTTGTGGTGAGAATTTATCTCGACTCTCGGGATTGATATTGTTATGTGTAGCCTGAGGAAATGGGAGATTAAATTGGTTAGGGGTTAGGCCCGTTTAGCTCATAAACGTCATTGTTGAGAACGGACTCGTAACTGTTACTACGAAGGAGAGTGAAAAACTTATAGTCCACCATGGGTTATTCCCATTTTGCTATTACAAAACACTAGACCCTAGGGGTCGTCAACGGGCCGGGCCGGGCCGGGCCCGGCCCATTCATAGCGGGCTCGGGCCGGGCCGGGCCTTGCTATATTTTTAAATAATTGCGGGCCGGGCTGGGCCGGGCTTTATTAAAAATCAAAGGATCCAAGCCCGTCCATATAAAGCGGGCCTTGCGGGCTTTTTCGGGCCGGGCCGGGCTTGGCCTTGCGGGCTTTTTTGGGCCGGGCCTTGCGGGCTTTTTTGGGCCGGGCCTTGCGGGCTTTATTTATAAATAAATATTTAAAGACACAAGTTTTTTTTTTTAATCAAGCTTTGGAAATTCAATGGATAATGATCAAATACAACCAAAGATAATAGATCTATATAACTATATTGTACCAAAAAAAATCTATATTTATATATAGATACTAATTTATTGATAAATAAATTTTTAAAGACACTAATTTTTTATAAACCTATATTATATATCATACACTCCAAAGAGCAACCCCTATCAATTCAAAGAAAATGGAAAAAACCGACCGTTGGATGGGTTTATTACAATAAATTATGAGTATGGTAAAAAATTTAGCCAATTTCACCATATTTTAGAATCCGATCGGATTGGTCAACCGTAGTCACTTATATGTTTTATTGGTTGACTGATGGCGTGGCAACCGCGAAACGTGCTTATTTTTTCACATCACGTTTGTATATATTCCATCGATGGATGTGCGTGGACATAAGATAAAAAAATTAATTTTAATTACAAACACATTGGTGTATACCAATTTTATTCCTTTAGTTGTATGACTTATACATTGCATTTAAATTGTTTAGGTTCATTCTAAAGCAACCACGAAGTAGAAAATGAATTCGGAGAAACCAACCGCTCGATGGAGAGATTGTAATGTTTTATGGTGATTGTAGAAAATCTAGCCAATTTCGTTATTGTTTCGAATTCGATCAACTAGGTCAAACGTAGTTACTCTTATAAACCTATATTTATATATCATACACTCCAAAGAGCAACCCCTATCAATTCAAAGAAAATGAAAAAACCGACCGTTGGATGAGTTTATTACAATAAATTATGAGTGTGGTAAAAAATTTAGCCAATTTCACCATATTTTCGAATCCGATCGGATTGGTCAACCGTAGTCACTTATATGTTTTATTGGTTGACCGATGGCGTGGCAACCGCGAAACTGCTTATTTTTTCACATCACGTTTGTATATATTCCATCGATGGATGTACGTGGACATAAGATAAAAAAAATTAATTTTAATTACAAACACATTGGTGTATACCAATTTTATTCCTTTAGTTGTATGACTTATATATTGCATTTAAATTGTTTAGGTTCATTCTAAAGCAACCATGAAGTAGAAAATGAATTCGGAGAAACCAACCGCTCGATGGAGAGATTGTAATGTTTTATGGTATTGTAGAAAATCTAGCCAATTTCGTTATTGTTTCGAATTCGATCAACTAGGTCAAACGTAGTTACTCTTATAAACCTATATTTATATATCATACACTCCAAAGAGCAACCCATCAATTCAAAGAAAATGAAAAAACCGACCGTTGGATGAGATTACAATAAATTATGCGTGTGATTAAAAATTTAGTCAATTTCACCATAGTTTTGAACCGGATCTAATTGGTCAACCGATTACCGAGATGTAGAATATATAGATATGCACATATTCGATAGAGAAGAATAGAAGTATAAGAACTTCCACACACACACACAATATAGATATAGATATATCTCTATATATATATTATAGATATAGAAACACACACATAGATAGATATACATAGATATAAACAACACACACACACATATATATAGATATATATATCGAAGATATATATAGATAACAAACACACACACACACACACATATATATAGATAGATCTCGATAAACACACACACACACACACATGGATATATAGAGAGAGATAGGATATATATAAACACACACACATAGATAATAGAGATACATATATAGAAACACACACACACACACACATATATAGCTCTATATATATTAGATATAGAAAACACACACAGATAGAATATATATATACATAGAGATAAACACACACACATAGAAATATACATATATATAAACACACACACACACTCACATATATCTCTATATATATTATATATATATAAACACACACATATATAAATATATATACATATATATAAACACACACACATATATAAATATAGATACATATATATAAACACACACACACACACACACATATATATATAAACACACACAATATATATATCTATGTGTGTGTGTGTGTATATATTTATAACACACACACACATAACTACAAATATATATATATATATAAAATATTTTACGGGCTTTTACGGGCCGGGCCGGGTTTTTGCGGGCTTTAGGCGGGCCGGCCCTCGGCCCACCAAGGCGGGCTTTGCGGGTTTTTTGACGGGCCGGGCCGGGCTAAAAGCCCTCCGGGCCGGCGGGCCTCCATCGGCCCACTTGATCCGCGGGCTTTTTGATGAGGCCTATTAGACCCAAAACACACACTCTGGGTTTAATTTTAAAAAATAAAAACAAAATAATCATTGGAGAAAACGTGGGGAGTTTGGAAGGTTTTTTTTTTTTCATCCTTTGCTGAGGAAGTGGGAAGTTATAAAAAGAGATTTCAGGAAAAATAAATTGGATCTTTTTTAATCTATTTTGTTTATTACAATTATGTCCTCTGTTTATTAAAAGATATTTTTAGAAAATATATGGTATAAGAATTTAGTCGTCTTTTCACGCTTAGTTTGAATGATAAAATGAGCTCTCTAAAATATAGTATAGTATAGAACTACAGATATAGATGATTTTCATTCTCATAAAAAAATAAAAAAATAAAAAAAATAAAAAAAATAAATCTTGGAGAGGAATAAACCCTTAAAAAAAACTAAAAAAACCTTCCAAAAAGTGAGTAAAGATCATTAGCCTAGAAACAGAGAAACGTCTTCCATGGCAGAAATACGATAGACGCCGACAAAGGAGAGCTCAGTCTTCTTCTTCCTTTCTTTTGCAACAGTAATAGGTAAGATATCAAACTGATCTGAGTGATCGCTGTGTTCCGCTGCTTCCTCCAATTCTCAAATACTCTGCCACATTTTGCATCTTCTTCTCTTCCTGTTTTGCCATTTCATACGTACACACATGTGCCTTGATATTGATGTTGTAATTCTATTAAAAGATGTCATCTTTAAGCTGTGTCTTAGATAACCCACTAACCCAGTTCAGTACAATACAGCTGAATCTGTTTTGGAGTATGGCTTTGTTCATTTCCAGAAGAATCGTACGTTCATTTGGTTCTGGTTTAGCATCAGGCCATGTTTCCAAGGTATTTCTAGCATTACATTTCAAGGTTTCTAAGTTTCTTATACTAGTTTATATTGTAATAATCAGATCAATGATGTAGAATGTTATTTATTCATGGGTGCTGCTGATTTATGTTGATGCTTTGTTTTCTTGTATATATGGGAACTTCCAATGTAGGGTGGATCAGTGTTTCATGCTTGTCAAATACTTTCGACATTAGTCTTGACCCATGAGTCGAGTGGAGGTGCATTTTGCTCTGATTCATTGTCCTTAAAGCCGCCCGGGGCTTCGGAGTGCACTACAGGTATGTGGAACAAGGTCAAAACATAACATGTCACAAGTTTCGGTTTATATGTATTGAAAGTTACCTGCAAGTAGTTGTTATAGAATAGATTTCAGAAAGTAAGCAATAGAGATGTGAAATTGTTAATTGGTGAACGTGTATCCTAAGATAGGACTTTGTCTTGATCTTGTAATTTCAGTGACAAAATTTCTTGATGAAAAGAAAGGCTCCACAACTTTGGCTAGTGATGTTTTTGATGCACCTATTACGATGGATATTGCTCGTCGGATATTTTTCTTCTTTCGTTGGCTTCATCCAGTTGTGCTGTGGCAGCTAGCAAAAAGGCAACAGGTACCGACTCTTTTCAGTAATGCGTTCTGTCATTGAATATTTTCAGTAAGAAGAAAAAGTTACAAACTCCTATGCCCCTTCCTTCCAAAGTATCAAGGTCTCTTATAGTCATTTTGTTTTCTCTATTGCTGTGTGGGTAGCACTTCGGTAAATGACACTTATAAGAGTACAAAAGAGTACTTAAGAAAAGAGAAAGAACAGACCGACATATATAAGGCTAATTACATATGGGTACTTACTAAACATAACTTTTCTATATCGTATTGTCACATGTCAAGTGTTTTGGAATTCTTGTAAAGCCATCGAATTGGAAGGAGAGTGGTCGAGCCAGCCATGGAACTTTGAGTGATCCCCAGGTATTGTACTATCATCCTTAAGTACAGCATGTTCATTGGCATGCAACCTGACTCTTTCTTTAGGGTATGTCCTTTTGCATTCATCTTATTGAATCTAATGGATGTTGACAGCTCAGAGGTCTTAAGCCACGAAGTCATACTATTAAGAATGTCGAACGTCTGGGATTAAAGATTGCTCTGACATCTCGAGCGGCACAGGGAAAGGCAAGTCTGTCTGTCTCCTATTATTTCATTTTCTGTCTTACACCTATTAAGGTGTATTCAAACTTCAAGGTCCTTGCTTCATATGCTATGTTTGTATCAAGTTGTATATATGAGGTTGATTTATGTTTAGTATGGAACCTAACAAGAGATAACTGTACAAATTACAGCTTCTGGTTTTTGAGGATTTTGGGATCTACAGAAATAAACCCAAGAACATTGTGAACTATGTCAAGCAAAGACGGAAAAAGGAGAAAAAGAAGAAAATTCTGCTGGTGGATGGTGGTCCAATAAGTGAAAAGCTCAAGTTGGCTACTAAAAATTTACATTACGTGACTGTGCTGCCTTCAAGTGTAAGTTGCACATTCTAATCTTAGATAAGTGTTACGTTGTAGCTAGCAAAGTAGCAGACTTTCTGTTTAGTCTGAGATGCTGTTTAGAGACTTGGTTCCAAACTTTTGAGGACCAGTTGGCTTTACCCATACAACCTTTTAAGTCCAAGATGAATGATTCTCATGATCCATATTCTTTTATTATTTATTGCTGTATTATGAATATGAGTTCAGGCAACTTTTTTTTTTTTTTTTCACTTTTTGTTTTTCTGGTTTATCTAACTATCCATATAACAACCATGACAACCAAAACAATATTTTCAAGTTATCTGGATGTACGAACTGGCTGTTGGGTTTGGACTCGGTTCTTAACTTCTTATGCATATTTCACACATTTTGCAGGAGTTGGACGTCGACAGCATCCTTTACTATGACACACTGGTGATGTCCCGTGATGCTGTAAATAAAATTGCTGAGCAAATTATGTATACTCCAATCAACCATGGATCCAGCACGACATACTGGTGATGTCATGTGATGCTGTAAACACAATTGTTGAGAGGATGCTATCTAGGTTGCCTGATCCAGTCCATTAGTTTTAAGTTTTAACTCAGAATGGAATGGCACTTTGATTCTTATAAAGATAAAAGTGCAACACCAAAATTGGAAAGCCATATATGAATCAGATTTACATCTTAAAGTTAAGCTAGAATTTTTGCGGTTCATTATATGCGATGTTCACTGGACTTCCAGTGCTTTTTTAAATTCCAGGAAATTTCTTTAACCATTAGAGTATAGATGCTTTTGCTTCATGTTGCATTCTCTTAGTTGGGGGTCGAAGTTTGAATCTAAATGCCCTTTCGGCTTTTAATTTGGATTTCTTTGGTATAGGTTGCATATAGACAGTTTGATGTCTTGCTTTTGTACCTTTCTTATAAATGAATCCATCAGTTATGTCGATCCTAGAGAGCCAAGCAAGTGAGATGGAAACCGCTAGAACACCAGCAGAGAAAAGAGGAGGAAGAGGGGCTTTGATGTGGGAAAGGAATGCAGAGATGAAATTGCAATAAAACTAATATTCTGAGAGTACTGTAGTTGTACACCGTACACCAGCAAAGTCACAAAAGAGAATTGTGTATCCATAACCAACCTGCACAGAAAACCACTGGAAATTTCTACAGAAATTAGTCAAATTACTCCACCGAAACAACATTGACCAGCTAAATGTTTCCATGGAAAATTTTAGCCAGGCAAAATTAGTCCAGCTATGATTGAATGCATTCAAATCCAGCAACATGGAAATCTTTATCATGACAAGTTTTCCGAGCGCATGTGACTCTCTCTAGTCAATTCTTAGTTTTTTTACTTCTTAATTACGTTCCTTTTACCGAATGAACGACCAAAGTTTCAACAACAACCCACTCATCCAAAGACTTTGGATTTCAAGAAATCACGCATAATTTGATAATTAGAGCCTTAATTTCAAAGTTCTAGAATCTCCAATTGACCCATATTGTTTGTTTCTTCTTTAAATTGGTTCATATAAGTGGACAGATTGATATCCAAAATAGACTTGGCATTGGCATTTGTTCTTCCGCATCTGCTCTTCCTCATTCTCTTGTTGCTGTCCTTTTCAGCAATTTCTCAAACTAATGATGGCAAAATTAGTGTGGGAAGTACCCTCACTCTCACTGCAGGTGCTGAGTCTGCCTTTTGGCTTTCCCCTTCTAATGATTTTGCATTTGGGTTTCGAAAACTTGATGATAACCACTACCTTCTTGCCATATGGTATTACAAGATACCCCAGAAAACCATAGTGTGGTATGCCAATGGAGATAATCCCGGCCCACGACAATCAAGAGTGGAGCTGACCAACAACAGCCTCATTCTGAGACAACCGCAAGGTGATCAAGAGTTGTGGAGAGCAGAGTTCCAAACTGCTACAACAATAGCCTATGGCCTAATGAACGACACAGGCAACTTCATGCTTGTTGATACAAGTTCTAGAAACATTTGGGAGAGCTTCAAGCATCCAACTGATACTTTGTTACCTACTCAGGAAATGGAGATAGGAGGCTCGCTTTTTTCTAGACAAAGAGAAACCAATTTCTCAAGGGGGAGATACGAGTTTCGATTACGTGAAGATGGTAGTGCTGTGCTCAATCCCAAAAATGTGCTCAGCAACATTACTTATAAACCATACTATATCAGCGAAACTCGTGGTCTAGGAAATGGCACAAATTCTGGGTACAAGCTCATCTTTGATCAGTCAGGCTACTTGTACATATTGGTAAGAAACGGAAAAAGGTCTTTTATCACCACACTGCAACTAGCACTATCGCCTGCGAGAAATTATATCCGAGCAATTCTCGGCTTTGATGGGGTTTTCAGCATAAGTTACTACCCAAAATTTTTTTCTGCTGCCAATGGAACCTGGAGTGTCGTTCAAGCTGAACCAGATAACATTTGCCTCAAAGTTGGACCAAGACCATGTGGTGACAACAGTATTTGCACACTTAAAGAAGGTCAGAGACCAAGTTGTAAATGCCCAAAAGGGTATTCTTTGCTTGATCCGGCGGATGAGTACAGCAGTTGCAAGCCAGATTTCATGCAGGGTTGTGATCAAGATGGTGATTTATACTACTTGAATGAGCTCCCAAATACCGATTGGCCAAATTCTGATTATGATGTGTTAAGGCAATACAATGCTACAGCCTGCCAAAGGTCTTGCTTGGAAGATTGTCGATGCGCTGCAGTAGTTCTTTCGGGCAGTAACTGCTGGAAGAAGCATCTACCACTTTTGCATGGAAGAGAGAACACAGGATATAGTGCTTTCGTTAAGTTGAGAAGCATCCCACAAAGCCCAATTCCTCAAGTTCCAAGGGCAAAGAAGCACAAATCTTCGTTCGTTGTGGTATCAGTACTATTGGGCAGCTCTGTATTTGTCAACTTCATATTGGTTGGTGCAATGTGTTTGGGTTTCTTCCTCTACTACCAGAAGAAGCTCAAGGCATTTGGTGCAGACAAAACTTGCGTGGATAGTAATTTGCGCTACTTCACATACAAAGAGCTCATGGAAGCCACAGAAGGGTTCAAGGAAGAGCTGGGAAGGGGATCCTGTGGCATTGTTTACAAAGGGAAAACCGCGGCGCAACCTATTGCTGTCAAGATTCTAGACAGAGTGTTAACAGACAAGGAAAAAGAATTTAGAGCTGAAGTTAAAGTCATAGGCCAGACACATCACAAGAATCTCGTACGACTCGTTGGATATTGTGATGAGGGACAATACAGGTTGCTAGTATATGAGTTTTTGAGCAACGGAAGTTTAGCAGGTTTCCTTTTTGGGGATCTCAAACCTAGTTGGAGTCAAAGAAGCCAAATCGCCTTGGGTGTTGCTAGGGGACTCTTTTACTTGCATGAAGAATGCAGCACCAGGATCATTCATTGCGATATAAAGCCCCAAAATATACTCCTCGATGAAAACTACAATGCTCGCATTTCAGACTTTGGATTGGCAAAGCTGCTCCTCAATCAAACCCAAACCAAGACAGGCATCAGAGGAACAAAAGGGTATGTTGCACCTGATTGGTTCAGGCCTGCACCAGTCTCTGTGAAGGTCGATGTGTATAGTTTCGGTGTCTTGCTTCTCGAAATCATTTGTTGCAGGAGAAACGTGTATATGGAACTTGGTGTTGGAGAAAATGGTGTTTTGACTGACTGGGCATACGACTGCTATTGCGCTAGCAGATTAGATGCTCTCATTCAAAACGATATGGAAGCCATGAATGACATGAATAGAGTCGAGAGATTCGTGATGGTTGCCATTTGGTGCGTCCAAGAAGACCCTTCTGTAAGACCCAGTATGAAGAAAGTTATGCTGATGCTTGAAGGTTTAGTTCAAGTTTCAGTTCCCTCATCTCCATGCCCATTTAGCTCCATCAGCAAAAACTAATTTCACCCTATTATACCATCTGTTTTCTCAACTTTACAGAAGGGTACGTGAATTGTTCTATATTCACACTTTTTTTTTTTTATAAATTAAATAAGAGATTATGCGATATTTTACCTCTTCAGATGTAAACAATGTATCACACAAGTCTCACCCTCTGTATTCACCTGTCATTGTTCAATGTTCACTAAAAGGACATATTAAGCATGCATGCATGTATGTACTTTTGTAGGACATATATTTAACATCTTCCATGTTACTTCTTAATCTTTCGAATCATGTATGTGACAACATATATGGGCCATGTTTAGTTATCAGTGAAGTAAGACCACATGTGCTTTGTATATATGAGACTCATGATGAATTTTCATACCCATAATTGTTAGAATAATACCAACAGAGTTAGGCAATTTTCATTAAACCTTACATCACATAATATGATAAAAGTCATAAAACAAATTCATAGGCCAACTTCATAGATAAAAGCAATAGCTATAGAATAACAATCGACACTTTTATCTTTAGGTAAATTTTATTTTACCTCCCTAACCTTTATACCGTAAATTAAGTGTGCCTCTGCAATGAAAATGAAAAAGGTACGCACATGCGGCAGGCTGTCAAGCAAAATTTTGTATTAATATTTTTTTTTTCACTGGGCTATTACACATATATCCCTACTTGAAGGTATTTTGGGCTATATATGGGTTAGGCTGCAGCTTAAGTAGCCTTTGCTATAGATACGCCCTTGGCAATGCCCCTGTTTTCATGGTTCGAGCGACAGAGGCACAATGAAGGTAATTACAAAATTAATTGAAGTGACAAAAATGTCCTTGAATTTTAACGATGTTAGTGATGAGGGTAACAAAATGCTAACATAATGAAACTTAAGGTATGCAAATGCCAAAATTTGATAGTTAGGTAAAAATGAAAATAATCTCATAGTTTAGAGGTATTTTGTACTTAATCCTACGTAATATTTGTTTTCAATAGTTTTGGTCTATTTTAGATATACTTTTGGCTCATTTTGACTTTTACTATGTAAAGCGCCCAAGATTCAACATGTCCTATGGCAACCTCCTCTATTTCCTTGGGTTAAAGTTAACACTAACAGTTTGGCAAAAGGTAATCCTGGTCATGCAGGTTGTGGGGGAGTTTTTTTGAGATGCATCTTGGGTATTTTTAGGGAGTTTATGCTAATCTCTAGTTTGCAATTCATCTTTCTATGCTGAACTTTATGATGTTATTGTGGCTATTGAAGTTGGTTTCACTAGAGGTTGGGTTACTCTGTGGTTGGAAAGCAATTCTATTAGTGTGATAGAGTCTATTTCTATCACGCCCTGACTCGAGCTAATTTTCTAATCTCAAGTTAAGGTGTGAATCACATCTTAATTATAGAACTAAAATCTCTATAACAAAAATGTGACAAAAAAAAAATATATCGCGAACTAACAACTAGATAATACGATCTCAAAATTCCAGAGGAAGCATATATTACATTGTCTTTATCACATAGTACACTAGTACTCATTCTTTATTCCAAACAAACATAAAGAAAATACAAATTTCACAACCCATTTGACATTATATACATATCGGAACTTCTTGCTCTAGTATCTCGATTCCATACCTGCAAAATCTGTTAAGGGGTGAGCTCAACCAGCGGCTCAGTAGGGATATAAAACTTCCTCATGGATAATTGACCAAAGATAATACCATCATATATCTCAATTATAACATGCATATCAAACAATGATGCAATCCAACTCCATTTATATATCTGTTAATTCATATACCATAATACTGAAGCCTACACGTCCCATACCGTGTACTTTACAGTTTTGCAACTGTGACTTGAATATCCAAACATATAAATTAATCCACTGACTCAATCAAATCCCCCAAACTCCTTTTGCTAGTCATCTTGTCCGAAACATTGATCTCCAAGCCCAAATCACCCAAATATATCGACAATTATATCGCAAATATTCTAAACCTAATTGTGCACACGAGCTCGCCTGAGCTTGATCCCTACAATGTTCAGACTCAACTACACAAAAGATAATTCCCACAATCACCAAATAACCATAATTTTCCCCCAACTCCTTTACACTTGATAAATAACAACCTCCATGAAAACATGCACATACATCGATCAACGTACATTTAGTACATGTAATTCAAATATTATCAAATAAATCCTTCAAAAATAATATTTACAAGAATAACATATACATGAAGCACATAAAATCAACATCCAATCATAAAAAGTTTCCCCGAGATCCCCCTACCTTATTTCCGACAATTGTGGACGATACAAAACAAAATCAAGCCTCCTAAGTCGTCAAAAATAAAGTCACCAAATCAGACTTTTTTTTTCCACTAATAGAAAGAGCTCGTCGAGAAGAATCCATAGGCGAAAACGGATCTTAAATCGGATTTATGGTTCAAAAATTATGCCAAAAACAAATTTGAGAGAGAGAGAGAGAGTTCTCCAAAAAATGTGGAGAAATAATGATATGGTTGAGTCCTATTTATAGGGCTAAATAAACGACACAATTGGGTCAGTTTTATGGTTTTGGTCCATAAGTGAATGACACATGTCAAGGCATTACTAATTTTCCAACACTAGTACGCCACATGTCCAAATCTGATAATTGCATTATCACTATATGCCAAATGTCAAACATTTGATATACATATTCCCACTTGCAACACGTAGGGCTGCTGTCCATGGTCACCAAGTAATGCATACGAACCAATAATAATGTGACATATATATGTCCAAACTAATGTAATTGCTACTCAAACTTCAAAAAATCATTAAAAATAGCTGGAGAATCTGGAAAAAATCACCGAAAATTGCTACGAACTCGTGAAAATGTCTACTTTATTCTTATGTAACTAACAATAAAATTTGACCTACTAAAAAAAATTTCAAATATTTTTCAAGAGCTTTAAAACTAGTAAAATTGGATAAATTTTTTTTTCTCAATAATAACTTTCCACTTTAAAATTTATAAATTTAAAATTCAGCTTGTCACAATTTCCTCCAAGTCATTTTCTCCTCCATGGGACTTGAGGGTTAGATGGCAAAACTGTCTGAAGAAAATTCAACAAATGCAATTTCATAGCACTCATATTTTCAAAAAACGGAATGCAGCAACAGACAAGATGGCAAATTTAGGTGTTTCAAGTTTTTTTTTTTTAGTTTTTCATATTTTAATAAGTGGATAAAAGGATTTCACTTCTACCCATGGTGACTCATTTACTTGGTATGCTAGCCCTCCTACGGAACTTCACAGGTACTTGCAAGCTGATTTTTTGAGACTCCCAAATTATCATTTTTCATTTTGATAAATGATTGCTTATATAAAGCTTGCATGTGGCACGATGAAGGAAGTTTATATGGTTGCCCAGATGATTATGTTGATTTTTTGTAATTGCTCATGCCTTGTGACAAGGCTTTTCCAGGAAGTTGTGCGCATGGTTAGCTACATGATCCATTGCATGAAGCTACAAAGGAAAATTTGGCATATTTTCGGTGCTAGCTTTTTAATTTTGTGATTGTTTCTTTCTTTTAGAATTGTACATGAGGAGGAAGTTCCCCTTCTCTTCTCTTTCATTGACATTTTTGTACCTCTTTTGGACTTTGTATTTTTTTTTTCTTTATTATTGATAAATGCAATAGGGGGACAGGCGGTGGGTTCCTAGAGTGGGGCAGTCCCTTCGTTTTCGAGTTTGAGGGTGGGACAAGTTCCATACATTGTCTGCCTCTGAGGAGCTAATATCGCCTTATCTGATCCCTTATTCTTAAACACACACACACACACACACATTTCTAAACAGAACAGTCTTTTAGGTCGGATTAATGGTCATAGAGTCACCTCTGCAAAATTTCAGCCAAATTGGTGATCGTTAAGGCATCCAAAACTGCAATTTACAACAATGTACACGAACGGTTCCGGTTCGGCAAATTTGGTTCGTTCGTGTAAATTGTAGTTTTTGATGCCTTAACGATCACCAATCTAGCTGAAATTTTGCAGAGGTGATCTATACATTAGGACTTAAAAACTGAATGGTGAAGAAGTGAAAAATATGATCGAAAAGTAGGTCAAAACTGGAAATCCATACCTTTTTTCTTAGGTGCGGACACCTGAGCAAAGTTATATATATATACTCTGGATAGGATATATATATATATATATATATATATATATATCCTATTCAGAGTGAGGCCTCACTCTGAAATTAACTTGTAAGGTTGGAGTTTAGGGTCACTTTACAGTCTCATATTCACATCCCGACCGATTAGTTTTTAGGCACGAATGTATAGATAATCTCTGCAATATTTCAGCCAAATTGATGGCCGTTAAGGCATTGATAACTGCCTTAAAACTAGTATGGTTCATGATGGACATACTCAATTCGTCCATTAGTTTAAGTGAGTTAGATACTTTAAAGATCATCAATTTAGCTGAAACTTTGTAGTGATGATCTATACATTACTACCTAAAAACTGAACGGTCGTGATGTGGATATGAGACCAAAAAATGACCCTAAACAACAACCTCACACGTTAATTTCAGAATGAGGCCTCACTCTCGATAGGATCTGTATGTATATAAATATATATATATATATATATATGTGTGTGTGTGTGTGTGTGTGTGTGTGTGTGTGTGTAACGCCGCAAACCACACCTCACCAACTTGAGCACGTCACAGTGCCACGGGGCTATAAAACATAAACTGAAAGCTCGATTCATATTCTAAAGGACCGCTAGGCATTTTGTTAGAAAACTTTTTGTCTAAACACAGCGAAAGCTACAAGTTTTTGAGGTGAAAACTTGAGTTGCTAAAATCTATTTCGATCGCCCGGAACTTGGGTAAAGACTCAAACGAGGTATGAATTTCAACGAAAGAGAATTCAACTGTTTTTGACACGAGGCTAGATAGCAACAAGTTCTTAAACACGAAGTTCTAGAAAAAGGATTTAAATCAAACTCCAGGCAAGGGTTTACCGAACTTACTGCACACCCAGCTCCATCCACCACTGTCCCGTCACCAGTGCACAGTACCTGCATCCATACTGTTATAGGGGTGAGCTTCGTCCTCCTGCTCAACAAGAACTCTAACCCAACTAGGTATGAAAATCACAAATAAATATTTGGAGCGCTCCAGTATGAAAACATGCTTAAACCAAGTAAAAGAACGACAAACTTTATAAAAATGTTTTCTGACTCGAAAATCGATGCAAGATACTCAAGTAAACATGCGCGCTGAATCTTACCCGATGGTCGGTCCCATAGACCTACTACACGACCTTACCTCAACTAATTTGTAAATCAGGTAAGCGTAGCGAGAGCGTTCGCTACCTAGCTACACACAAGGAATCAGGTCGTCTTTGCGATCGCTCACTGTCCGATCGGTGTAGCTAACCCTCCGGAGGTTTAGGGGATCGAACCAAGGGAAGTCAGAGCCCCCTTCGCTCTCAAGCCATCACATTCCTCATATAGTTTGGTTAGTATGCTTCGCATTTTAACTTAATCAAGCCACATTACTTTACATGCATCATTTTAACACAATACATAAGAAAACAACTAACCGAGGAGAGTCCTGAATCCCTACTTGGATTCTGATGCTTTCTCTCACGTACTCCTAGAGTCGCGAACCTTCCGTTCCTCGGGTGACTAAAGTTCTAGATTCCAACGTTTCGATAGTTAATATCTCATTGAGCTAATAATTGAAATCTTGACGATTAACAAATCATACAACCAACTTTTCCTGGTTTGACAAGGAGTTGACCAACTTTGACTAACTTTTCCTGATTTGACCAGAATTGACCACTCTTACTATCGTTTGACCAAAATTTCTTAGTTTGACCAATTTGACCACGTTTGACCAATCGCTACAACATTCACTTGAAGGTTATGATATTGACTAATTACCACTATGTCGAAGTAAATCAAACAACGACTTAATTTCAAACATATTAGGCGTACCTGATTTACTAAGGCCACTCAATATATATGTATGTATGTATGTTTATATATATATATATATATATATATATAATTTCGACTCAAAATGGGTGTACCTAATTTACTCTGGACACCTATGTTTAGAACTTGATCCAAACTTTCAGTCAATTTTCTTTAGCATACAATTCCACTCACAACAGCCATATATACCAGCAAAATACCAACAACACATGCAGCCAATTTCAGTCCAAAATCTCAATTCAAATATCAATTCCCAGATTTACTTGCAACAACTTAAACCACCATAAACAAAACAACATAACCACTTCGATAACATAGTCTTTAGCTTCATCATATCAAACCAAGCTTGGTTCCATAACTTTCGATCACTAACACAGGAACAAAACGTCATTCATGGTTGAGATTATACCTTCGAAACCGGAAATCAACCTGAATCAACCCAACTCAGTTCCCAGAACTCACTGCCGAGACGGGAATGGGTGATGAACTGATGAGTGTGATGCCAACAACCAGAAAGCTCTTCGATTGTTAGCCTATGAGTGCAGCCGAGCAAAAAACGAAGCCCAGAGAGGCCGCTGGCGATGAAGAACACTGCCAGGCCGTAGCTA
The DNA here is from genome assembly GCA_024704745.1 of Rosa lucieae. Classification (NCBI taxonomy): domain Eukaryota; kingdom Viridiplantae; phylum Streptophyta; class Magnoliopsida; order Rosales; family Rosaceae; genus Rosa; species Rosa lucieae. The sequence goes on along the minus strand of CM045496.1, from coordinate 82,748,446 downwards.
CCTAGAAACGTAAATGATCAAAACTTAATCTAATTCAAAATTGAGTGCAGAAACGAGTAGAGCAAGACGAGGAGATGAGATTTCATACCATAGGTAGACAAAATGGTGGTCAGAATAGCCGGGAATTGCAGCTCGCCGGAGAAGTCTCGGAGCTTCCGATCGTCGTTGCTCCTTCTCCGTTCAATGCATGAGTGATCCAAAGGCACAGGGACGTAGGCGACGTAGAGACAAAGGCGATGGTGTCTGTGCGCTGGCCGGAGGTGGCCTGACGGTGGAACGCCGACCGGGTTGAGGTGTCGAGTCAGAGAGCTCCCAGCGTTCTCTCTCTCTCTCTCTCTCTCTCTCTCTCTCTCTCTCGATCAATATCTTTCATCTGATCAAACACCTATATATAGATTTGTCCAATTAACAGTGAACGGCCGTGATCAAGAGGTGGGTGGATGGATGGCCAAGATTGCACCGTGGAAATTTCTTTTTATTTAAATTAATTTCAGTAAAAATTCATTATAAACACTTCGGGTGTCCGAAAAATCTTCCGAAACTTTCCACAAACTTGTCGTGTCGTGTACTTTATTATCCAACTCTTAAATCGCTGATTTCACTTTATAAAAATTTCTAAAAATTTTCTCGAGCACCTTGACGTTTATCGAGATCGTTAAATAATTTATTGTACGATCTCCATTAAATTGGACACATTTTTTCGGGGCTCACAATTGTTATAAAGTAGAGAGAAGATGGAGAGAATAGTTGGGAGGAAGTAGAAGTGTTATCATTCAGTCTTATTAGCCTCCTTTATATAGAGGTAGGGTTTACATTAAAGTACATAACTAATGAGTATTTACATGGACATCCACATAAATAATAATATTTATAACACTCCCCTTTGGATGTCCACTAATGAATGATGGTATTGGACGCGCTTATTGTTGCCTCATTAAAAACCTTGCAAGGTAACAAAAACCCAATGAGACAAAAATAACTCTGGTCGAAGGACAAAAAGAGCACAACGCGCATATGTCCTAGGTAGCATGCTTCTAGATGCTCCTACTGATGAGAATCTCCCCCTAATTGTTGCAAGCCTCATTCATGTATGCGATAAGCTACATGTACCATGTATAGTAGTTTGATGTATCTATCACTGAAGTGAGACCATGTGTGCTTTGCATATAGGGGCTCATCACAAAATTTCATACCTGCAAAGTTAAAGCAATACTAACAAAGCTAGACGATTTTCAATAAGCCTTACCTCATATAATAAGGTTAGAAAACAATCCCATATGCTCAAAATCATACACAAAGTAATAGCTAAACAATATAAAGAAATTGACACATTTAACTTTGTAAAGTTTAAAACATTGAAAAATCATCATGGCATACCTAGCCATACACATCATTATCTTTATGTATTGATATGTCTCATATAAGCTCTTCAAGAGCTTTAAGTAATTCATAACTTTGCGAAAGTTAGAATATGTTGCAACATTATATTCATAATTCGAATTCGATAGTAGTCTCGTCATAGTACTCATTAAGGCAATTTAGATCTCGTTGACTAGAACGAAATGAGTACATATGAGCTAGCTTTAGACTCTTTGATTCCATGAGTTAGTTTCAGGCTCTTTCAACCTCTCATGAACTTGAATCATTCATGTATTTGAATCCCTTAAGGATTTGATAAGCAATAAACTTATTATGACACTTTTGTTTTGAGATTTTGCTTTTAGCAATATGTCTTTAAGATCTTCATAATATACAATGACAACATGCCATAGATCTCTTGTCAATATAACAACTATATGTAACACTATACTTATAGAAAATTTCATTTGTATAAGGGAAGATATTCATAATCTCATGTCTCGATAAATAGACATTGTGTCATAGTGATTTATCTTCACTTTTGATAAATACCCTTTTGTACCATGTAGGGTTAAAGGTCCAAGTATTTCATCACGTTTCAATTATTCAATTTCATTGGAATTGCCTCTTTCAAATTTGGCCAATAATATACTTTGTCGATATCCATGGTGAAACGTGGTATAGCATCCATACAGCCCTTAAAGATTTTTGGTAGCTACCAAATTAAATTATCACCGGTGATCAACAATCATAGATCCCACACATTCTTATATGCATGCATTAGCTATAATAAGCTTATTGATATTGGGTACCCATGCCACTTCTGGGGCATACATTGTCACTTCTAAGACAATCATCTCTCATAGATGAGTCATGTAGCGAATGTGGATCTTTCTACTTATAATCTCGTGTCGAGCACTATAAGGCTTGTATGATCTTCCCTTTTTGGGAGTTTGAAACTTCAGACATGGTGGATATAATCCACACTAATTCACGCCGTTATTCAAATGACAGTAGTTTTTCCTCCCCCTAACGGCGGGAAGACTGTCTTATTTTGACCATGCTCAAAAGATGCGTTCAAAAATCTATCACTTTCTTTGGAGTGAAGATGTTCATTGGTTGGTGGCAAACCCAAACCAAGTTTTAGGTCAAAAACGTTTTGTCCATTAGCATCAACCATATTTATTTATTATTGTATCACTAAGACATCATTTCATAATGGCGTACTTACACCCTTTGTATGTGTAGCCATATTAGGAGTTGTGATATTGTTTAATGACATTCTCTTCAGGAGAACCATGTCAATTGGATACACTTGCATCCTACAAATCAAATGGAGTCTACATTGTTTGTATCAATATGGTCAGTCTCAAGGACTTTAACCCAAGCAGATGCCTTTGCATTTAGCATATAATTTTGTCACTTTCTTTTATCAATTCACTAGTTTTGATATTTCTCAAAATCAAAATGAGACGGTGGATAAATATCTACAATAATTCATGTCGTTCTTCAGGAACAATCTTACTCCCCCTCATGGCAGGAGGATAGTCTCATTAAAGTGACAACTCGCAAATATGCGGTAAATAAATAATTTGCTTGTATATAAGGTTAGCAGTCATCAAAACTTGTAAGTGCTTCCATGCAACATGGTAGACAAAAGATGACGTAACTGATCATGCCAAAATAATGTATTTGGTTCAAGGAACTTCAGGTTCATGACATCATATGCCTTAGTTTACTGCAGAAAATTCGATACAGTATATATCCGATGGCATAAAGTCATCTCCAACCATATAGGAGACAATTAATGCAACAATATTTCAAATTTGGTAACATGATAGTAGCTCATTCAGAGCCATAGATCAAGACTTACAACTCTTGATATGGGTGTTTCCTTAGCTTCAGTAAACATTAATTGTGAAATACTGATAATTGGAATGGACCAACTTCATTTTGAACTTCAAAGCTTCAGGTTTGAGGTTGACCCAGATTAAAGTTGTTCGATAAATTGTCCATATGCTCGAAACTTAAGGCTCGAGTCTGCACAATTAGAACTTCAGGTTCTAAGGTGGAGTGAACTTATGGTATAGTAATTAATGTAAGAAAACAATAAGAATGCTTTAAGTAAGCATAAAAAAAATGTATCAATCGACATACGAAAATTCAACTTCCAGTTCGAGTTGACATAAAGTCAAATAAACTATGAATGAATTATATGTGTAATCGAAGCTTCAGGTTCAAATATTTTTCCTATGAACTGCAAGTTCTAAGATTTCATAATTTGAACTTCGGGTTCAAATAAATTTGGTGCTCGAAACTTCAGGCTCGAGGTGACTAAAGTGAATCTTTAAGTTCACTTTTAACTCATTTATATTTTATACTCAAAGCTTCGGGTTTGAGTTTTACTGTTAGAACTTCAAGTTCTGCTATGAAATTTGAACTTCTGGTTCAAAAATATTACACTAAAAAATTATATGTTCGAGGTATAGGACTGCTGGTCTGTATGAGTAACAAAAAAAATACTTAATGAAAGAAAAGAAATTAATAGATAGCGAGAAAATAAATAAAATAATAATGGAAACTTCTGGTTCCAGTAATGAAGAGAATACACAGAACTTCTGATCTGGTTTCATGAAAATCTTCTATCTCTCTTCAAATTGCACAAGAAAGCAATATTGTCTTCTGGACAAATTCTCTTTATAAAAAAAATATATAGTCAAGAGGCTTCTGGCATTGACTTAGTCTTCATCCTCAAACTACAGCTTCTGGAGGTGGTTTGAACCCCATTATTGAAAAAAAAAATTAGAGGAACTTCAGGCCCTCTTATAATTGGGGATTAAGATGAGTTTATATATAACGTTGAGGATCTTCTGGCCCTCGTTAATTGCATAAGTTGTGAGGAACTCCATGTCATAATTTCTCATTGTATAATTCTAGAGGAACTTCTGGCCCTCGTTAAACTTTGAGAAATTTGGGGGTTCATACAATAATCGGATCAAGAAACGTAAGGATAACAAAATTCACAACAATAATAAATGTGAAAATTATTATATTAACTCGTAAGTTAAATGAGATCCATGTAGTCAAGAAAAACAAACTGACGTACCTGGATTTGAGGGATTGTTTGTGCAATCATGATATGATTAAGGTAACATAGTGACTGAATACATTGGTAAACAATCAATACGTCATATGTGAACACAGGTAACACAATAATTGGTATGTGGCTTAAACATCCAAAATTCACAGGCCAACGTAATAGAATTGTCCCTTCATACTCAACATCCGTGACATGCTCTAAAAACACAGATTCACATCAGCACATGAACAATTAATTTGATATTAAATTTGAAGGCATAAAACCCATGAAAGCAAGAGTTAGAGATCAGTTTTTAATCATGGACAAAATCGAATATTATAAAATTATAAAGATACAACAACATTGGTTAAAGCTTTCTCAATCGAAAGCTTTATATATAGTTTGCATACCAACAATAATATTAGCAAATAAAAAAAAACAATTGTAATGGGCATAATTAAGTATAAGAAACAGTAGCCATCGATGCCCATGATTAATAGCTAGCGATGGTATGTAAAGGAAACATAGGTAATTATAAAAAGCTAATGAGGTATGGCGGAACCTCAGTAATCAAGGACGTTTCATTGAACATGAACGCTAACGGGTCATCATGGTATCATGTATATCCAAGCAATTCGATAGACACACATATATATAAGATCTACGGGTATACTCATATACTAGATAAAGAAGAACATGTAGATGATAAACCCAATAAAACAAATCATATGTATCATGCACTGAGCTATCGTTATTGATAATCCGAAGGTTTGATCAAATTACGAGTTTGCGATAAATAAAATCAATATACAAGATAAAACTCATAGATCAAAGTTATTGGTCAAAGCAATAGAATTGCACCATTAACCCCATGGATCATCATAGAGTTAAATAAAAATAAAATAGAGCAAAGCGTGCTGATAACGTGTTATAAAGTAGAGAGAAGATGGAGAGAATAGTTGGGAGGAAGTAGAAGTGTTATCATTCAGTCTCATTAGCCTCTTTTATATAGAGGTAGGGTTTACATCAAAGTACATAACTAATGAGTATTTACATGGACATCCACATAAATAATAATATTTATAACAACAATATATATATATACACATATATACAGGCTGGTTCTGAAGACGACGTCCGCAACCCAGAAAAAGTGCAGACGTCCCTTTTTCGGCGTCGAGAAGGAGGCGATGGCTACGCTGCGGTTGTCAGACGAACCCTCTGGACATCCCAGACCAGTTTGCAGTCGGGTGGACTCGCCGGCTACCACTTTCCAGTCTACTTTGATTGGACTACCACTTTGTAGTCGACCACGTTGCCCAGACCTCCGACCTCGATCTCTTTGGCCTTCGTCTTCACTGCAAACTGGTCTAGGATGTCGTTGGCCTCCGTCCGGCAAGAGGCGCTCTGCCGTCAGAGCTTGATCGCGGAGAAATCCCGAACGTCCGTACTTTTTCTGGGTTGCGGACATCCTCTTCAGAACCTCTCTCTCTCTCTCTCTCTATATATATATATATATATATACACACACACACACACACACCTACATTTCTGATAAACAAAAAGTTAGCAACATCTTTGAACTCGCCACGCTTGGTACCCTTTTGTTTCACTACTCTATTTGGTGTTATAAGTGACGTTGCGAGGATCCCAATATTATTCGTCACTATTAAAAAATGCTGATTGAGAATAAAAATTGCAGAGAATAATTCTCTATTTTCTCATCTATATTTAGTAGAATGTGTTACAATTATATACAAAGAAAAAAGAAAATTCTAGAGGCTGAGAATCAGCTATACAATCAGCCTATAATTACAACAAGATATGACAATATTAATTGCCAGATTTGTAACCTATCAATTACAATAAAATCCTAACAATTAGACTCATGTAATCAAGCTAATAAATCAATGATATTCATTGTGACTTTCAACACTCCCCCTCAAGTTGGAGCATGAATGTCTAGAATGCCCAACTTGTGTGAATGTGAATGGAAAAGCGTAGCACCTAGGGGTTTGGTAATTATGTCTGCAACATGTTGGGTAGATGGCGTATAGGCTGTTGCAATCACTCCCATTTGAATTCTTTCACGAACAACATGACAATCCATTTCAATGTGTTTAGTGCGCTCATGAAATACATATTTTTTGCTATATATAGAGCAGCTTGGTTGTCACAAACCAACCTTGCAGGTTTTGGATGATGTACCTGTAAATCTTGAAGAAGATATTTGAACCAAATGAGTTCACAAGTAGCAGAGGCCATAGAACGATACTTTGCTTCTGCTGATGAGCGAGATACAGCACTTTGTTTCTTGGATTTCCAAGAGATAAGAGAATCACCAAGGAAAACACAATAACCAGAAACTGATCTCCTTGTTGTGGGGCAACCACCCCAATCTGCATCACAATAGCCTTTTAGCTTTAAAGAATTTTGTGATGGAAACAATAAACCCTGACCTGGTGTGCCTTTTAGATATCTTAAAACTCGTAATGCTGCCTCAAAATGGGGTTTTCTAGGTTGATGCATGAATTGACTAAGGATATGAACTGAATATGTGATGTCGGGCCTTGTGACTGTGAGATAAATGAGATGACCAACCAACCTCCTATATCATGAAGGATCTTTGAGAATCTCTCCATCTGTTGTAGTCAATTTCAAGTTCTGCTCTATAGGAAATTTTGCTGAACGTGCACCAAGTAAACTAGCATCATCAAGAAGATCAAGAGTATATTTTCTTTGGGAGATAGCAATGCCTTTCTTCGAACGAGCAACTTCCGCACCAAGAAAATATTTCAAATTTCCAAGGTCTTTGATGCGAAAGTTGTTACGCAGGAAATTTTTGAGATTATGGATGGCAGATTCATCATTCCCTGTAATGATCATGTCGTCAACATAGAAGACCAGCTCTCATGGTCTCCAACTCCATTTGGAAAGCCGATCTAACCCGGGAAAAAGGCCGTGCGATTGCAGCTAAACACTCACCATCTTCATTTCTAATAACGGCCCCGATCCCACCATGACCAGTTCCTCCATGAAAAGCCCCATCCGTGTTCAGTTTTAATCTACCCCTCGGGAGAAGTTCCCATTTCACTTGCAGCCCAGACTTGTTCTTTCTAGACACTGAGTGTCCCTTATGGTAATCATCAAGAAGTTTGCTAGCCCAGCCTGCAACATTAAGAGGACAAAAAGAATTGCCCTTCTAAACAATACTATTTCATTCATGCCATAGGCCCATAACAGCATATAAAACAAATCCCATTTGTCTTTAGGAAGAGATTCACATGCATGCAAGATAATCATTTTTACAACTCCTAACTTGTTGCATCAATCGTCAAATAGCTGAGATTTTTAACATTCCAATATTGAGATTCAACGGTTTATCACAATCTCAACCCTATGGATCCTTAAAATAGACTAAATGTGTTGAAGTCTAATTAACCAAAAAAAATTACCAAAATTTAATATTAGTAATAAAGCGAGTAGCTGGTGAAAAATTGTAACAATAGGTATTGTGTTAGTTTTTAGGTAAAAGAAACGGGAAATATGTGACATTTTCTTGTCAATCAAGTATTTGACCTTTTTATTATGTTTTTTCATTAATCAAGCATTTGACCTTTTGAGTTTTGACTATTAAGGCCCCATTTGGATGGCAAGAAAACATGGTATAGAATGAGAATTTATTTCATTTTCCATTCCGTTGTGCCGTTTGGTTGTAATTAGAGATTAGAAAGGAAATAAAAAATGAGATCTGACTGGAAATTGACTCCCTTATAAAGTCTGAATAGAATTACTTAATCAGGAGTGGTATTCTATTTCCATTTTCCACTGTCAAAGACAAAATTATATTAACTATCCCTAAAAAAATGTATATCCCCCACCAATATTCCTTATAAGTTGACGTCATACCTGTACTTTAATTAGTAAAATGGCGTTATTGAAAATTATAATTTTATATTTCATTCTTATGACTTACCAAACACTACAATAGGAATAGAAAATTAATTCCAGAATTTAATTTCCATTAATGTTTCAAACACCCACATGGAAATACCAAAACATATTCCATTCCATATCGGTCTGGAAAGGAAAATAATCATTTTTCTATTTTACATTCCTACTAACCAAACGGGATAATCTGGTAAGAGTCAAATCAAAGCCAAAGTACAAGAAGAAGAACATGTACATTAAGAAGAACATGTACATTACTGGCTAAATTAAGAGAATTGAAATGGAGTTAATCAACACAAAAGTTAGATATACTTTAGGAACATATCATGGAGTCGGTTACAATAAGCTCCACAACTCAAGCTCCTAGTTTCTTGCATCACCAACACATGCATTCTCCATTCCACCACAAAAATCTGAAGAAGCGAGCATGTCATGTCACTCCCAGCTCTGGATTGTGCAATAAGTCTGCCATTTCTTCATCCCTCAACGACACATCCAAATGTCGCCGCCCCACCATCACTGGGTCGTACTCACCCTGAAAATTTTTAATAGCCTTCACAGACTCAACAGTCTCAACACCATCATCCACCTCAATATCACGCCAATTCAACCTATCATTCCCGGTGTTTCTTAGCTTAAACTCATCCAACAGTGACTCGTCTAGCTTAAACTCTCTCTCCTCTTCCTCAGAACTGTCTATCTTCTTGATACGCACGAGAATCCTGAACACTGTGATGCCCACGTCAGGGTTGTCTGCCATGCGTGATGCATATGCTAATGTCTCACGGTCATCTGGTCCACCAATGAAAAATACGGCCACAATGTAAGAGAAGTTGGAGACACTTGGTCGACAAGGCAAGCCTTTGTCAACTAGTATTCCAATTGTACACTGAGAAAATTGTTGTAAATTAAGGTTCAATTGGCGTATGGGGCTAGTGGGAGCAGTGCCAACAATAGACTGGTGTTGGTTATCAGGGAATGAGATGATAATCAGAGGAGCGAGCTTTTCCCGAGCTAGACGAAAAATGGTCTCGTGCATGGATTTATAAGGAGCCACCATAGTATATGGATGAATTATCACTGGTCCTCTTGAGTTTTCTGAGTAATTCTCGAAGGCCCGCATCATTTGATGTGTAGGTGAATCCAACCGCCTAAATTTCGTTTTCTTCTTGTAAGGTGTCAATTGTGGTGCAGAACTGCCAATTAAATCAACTACGTGGACAATGTACATGCATATGGGGCTTGCTTCTGTTGGATTTGAAGCGTCTAAGAAGGTGATGATGCTGCAGGCACTTTCTTCATTGTGAACACAACAAAGAATCTGAAAAGTTCCGAGGTTATTTCGTTGTGATTGGATGTTTCTGACCTGTGAATCTTTGGTTGATCTTCGGAGTTGTTTTTGAGGAGTGTATGAGAATTGTACAATTGGTGTTACAGTCATTGTGATCACTAGTGCAGACAAGATCAGCTGAGTGAAAAATTGTTCATCTATAAACTGCAGACGATTGATATTAGGAACCCAAATTAATTTAGGAGAAACTGATGGGCACTCAAAAAGTCAATATGCACTCTTCCACACTTGTTTTATGAGTATTTTGGAGAAATTAAACATGAGCATTAGAGAGCACGTACAATGACTCTGTAATGGAATAATGCAAATCCCTTACCATAGTGGTGCAAGTATATATAGAAATGAAAGGGAGGAAAAAGAGAGAGAGAAAAGTCTATATCATTGCCTTCATGGTCATCCATTTATGATAAATCATAAGCTCTATTATACCCTTCATACTCATGATCATGCTGAGGATGAGACTATTTTTCAAGCTAATTTTGCAGCACAAGCCAGCCACGTACTGTAACTCCCACTATCTTTGTAACAAATAACACAAGAATAATAATCTGAAGTTTGGCAAACTTAGTCCAATCGTCAATCAAAAACACATTTACGCTGTTGCCAATAAGAAAAAAGAACACTGGCAGAAGAAGTTCTGAGACCAAGAATTCGGTCTTGGCTGTTAATGTTGCACCAAGTGGTGGTCCATCTGGTATGATTAAACCTAGAAGAAAAGGAGCCAATTGATATACTTGGCCTAGGGCGTCGGTGATAAAGGCCATGACTAGAACCCCAAGAAGTATCGGAACTATATAGATTTCCTTTACTTCTTCTCCTTCAGGTGTTTTCTTCACAATCAACAGCATAACTGCATAAGTGGGCGTATGATATAGATTGTGAAGAGTAACAACCCCAACGTGGAAAGCAATACTGGATATCCTTTGGTTGAAACAATCACATTAAGTATAATGAGGAACCATAATGCGGCATCATTAAGCATTGCAGAGGACATGGCTAGTTGGCCCAACTCTGAAGTCATAAGATTAAGTTCATACAATGCCTCAGTTATGACTGGAAAAAAACACATAGACCAAGCTAATATATTCAACAATAGTGTGAGAAAGTTTGGTGCAGTGAAGCTGCCATGAACTCGGGTTATAGGGTAAATGAGGATGACAGAAGGAAAAAGAAACGATCCACCAATCTTCCATGAACATTTTGCTGTCGTCTTGATCAGGTGTGGATCAAACTTTACTGAAATTAGGAATATGGAGTATATTGCGCCAATCACAGATATTATTTTGAACACTGGAATTTGTTCATCATCTATTCCGTATAGCTAGGTTGTTTCTGAATACCTGCTTGTTCCGCCCAATCAATGATGGCCCTAAGATAATGCCACCCTAAAGAAAGAACAAAAAGCAAAAGATTAAGGGTTTTCATTTGTTCAAACATAAAATGAGACAAGCATGACACCCAACAAGAAATTTCAAAATTATAATTTATAGGTATATTTGTATGTGGTTTTTTGAGAATTGTCATTGGCACCAAGAGGAAAGGCAAATGTATGATTCTACATTTTCACACTCCCTCACATTCAATATTATATGACACAAGAATCTCTCCATAAGAAATATAGGCCAGTATTTAACCCTACACCAATAGCAATTAATGAGATGCATATTCTCATACACCAGACAAGGATTAGCCAGCAATATGAACTCTCCCTCAACCCTAGGCTAGACAAACAATACTGCCCCTCCTCTAGAAGCCGTAAAAGAAACGAGTGTACCGGATCCACTCCTATGATACACCTACACCTACATTGATGTCATATTGGAAGTAGAATAATGATACGTGCACTACCTTCCTAAATCCCATCAAACCCATCTAATGTTAAAGGAGGAAAACGAAAAGTGACTAGTAGACGCGAAACGGGTTTCCGGAGTCCAATCGGGACGTACCTTACCTTTCCGGAAAGGGAATCGTGCCAGAAATCAAACTCGTCGCTTGCCACGACTGTGACCTTTTTCGGACTTTCGGGGTCATTTAGGGCCTCAAAACTGCATTTTTCTATTTTTCGGTATTTTGGTTTTCCTAATTATTTTCGGGTTGTTTTCGTTTTTACCCATGGGCTTTAGGGTTTCATTGTTAGTCGCCCTAGGGTTTATTTTCTTATAAATAAGCCGCCTTAAGGCTGCAGAATGGATCTTTTCATCTTTTATCAATAAAATTGAGATTATTCTCTTTTATCTCTGGTGGACTCCAGAATCCTTTGCTTAGGTTTATTGCTGGTAAACCTAGATATCATTCCGTCTGCGTCATAATGTGCTATAGTAGTATTAATCTAGCATTCGTTCATGATAAAAATTAGGAGACACATACCAGGATATTGCAGACCACTTTAGTTTGTCCCAGAGGCTTTAAAAAATAATAAAGCAGTCGGGAGGTAAGAACGACTAGGATGATTTGGGCCATTAGACGAGAAAATGCAGAATCCAAGGGATTTTGACCAAACCAAATGCCTTTGGTTTTGGAGGAATAACACAGGTATGAGATTTCCCCCATTTCTATTCATTGGAGATTCATAGATATATCATATGTAGCCTCATGATCATTCCATGAACCCTCAAAATAAAAGCGCTAAATTTTCTTTTTGATTTAGTTAATTCCAATACTACTGTATCAAATATCAATAAGACCAAACCAAGTTGGAAGCTCTAGGATGGGGATGCATGAGATTATAAGGTGAAAAGTGGTTCTTCTAGGGTTCTCCTATTAGGTACTTTGAAACTAAAAGTTGTACGAGAAAGATACTAAATGTGAATGTTTCGTTTTTTTTTTTTTTTTTTTTTGAAATGGTTGATGTTTCAATTTTGGTATATGAGTGGAATTGAACACTTGAGAAGTTGGTTAAGTTGTTAGAACTGATTTGTATAAGTTTATAGTTAGAGATGGCTTGAAGTCAGCTAATCAATAGACAGTGATCAAAGACATATGAGCTAATCTTACCTAATTATTAAGTAAAAACTAAAAACAGACAAACAACCGTAGGCACTATAGATATTTCTTCAACAATCCTTCTAGGACAGAAACTAAGTGCCCCGATTAATTGACCAAATATTGATTTTCAACTTTGACAAGTTTTTCTAAAATGATTTTTAAAAATAAATATATAAGATATAGATCGTTGAATTATTTAAATTGATCGGGTGAGAGTGTACTCATTCTTTTCTGAAGAAAAAAATGAAAAAAAGGGGACTCATCTTTAGCTAAACAAGTCTCGTGACAATGATTAGTTGAACTTAAAACTACTTGGAAAGTGCTCGTTGTTGAAAGGAAATTGACTTTTGTGTGCCTAATCAAACTAAGATTAGTTCCATGATTAATGTAATAGGAGAGAAGGTTCTAGAATTCCTATTCCTGTTTGGAATAGTTTTCCTTGTATCATTAGAACATGTACTTTGTAATCCCTATATATAGGGATCCTATTCTCAATAATGAAACATACAATTCTCTCATCAATCTCTCTCAAATCTCTCATTCTTAAACACGTTATCAGCACGAGCCCTAACCACAACAATCAAACCCTCCACCATGAACTTTGCTTGCACCTAGCCCGCGCTAGCCATACCTCCTCTCACCCACCGTGCGTCCGCTGCCTCCTGTAGCTCCACATAGCAGTTCACTGCCCCTACAACACCTCTCAGACAGTCACACATCCCAGCTGCACCTGCAGCCTTCTCGGCCAGCAAAATAACCAACCGACCACCTCCTCATGGCCAAACCTCACCACCGCACGCATCCTCCAAGTCAAGCACCACCGAGCTACATAAGATCCTCTACAACCTGACCTACATCGTCCCCAAAACTTCAACAATTCAAGTTTCAAGGTTTCATGCTTCGAATCAACAAGTAAGTTTTAAATTAAAGTTCTTGCTTTCTGAAATTTAAATTTCTTCTTCTCTTTCTCGAGGACTTGCAACATCCCTTCTTCTACATCCCACCCTTCTATAACGTGGGTTTGATTTTCTAAAAAGTGGAATCGTGGGGATTCACGCTCCACGATTTCGCTAGCGGCTCTCCCCCATTTTTCTTCCTGCATATTCGATGGTGGGTTCTCCGAAAACGGTGGTGTTGGTAAGGAGAGAAGGAGAGAATAAAGAATCCGAAAAAGAAGAAGAAGAAGAATAAAGAAAGAAAAGGAAAGGAAAAAAAAAATTGAGGGTAAATCAGTCGTTTGTCTTCATTAAGTGACTCATGTGCATCGCAAGTGCAAAATTTAATGGCTCCGTGACGGAAATTGGTTGTAGGTACGACGTTGATATGAAAAAATGAATCCAGGTATCACATTGATAACTTTGTAAGTTCAGGTATCATTCTGAAAGTCCCCTAAGTGTCCAGACACCGTTGGTGAATTTTTCCAAAAAATTTTTAGGGTAAATCTGTCTTTTTATCTTCATTAAGTGACTCACGTGCATCGCACATGCAAAATTTAAAGGCTCCGTGATGGTAACTGTTCGTAGGTACGACGTTGATATGAAAAAATGAGTTCAGGTATTACATTGATAACTTTGTAAGTTCAGGTATCATTCTGAAAGTCCCCTAAGTGTCCAGACACCGTTGGTGAATTTTTCCCTTATTAATTAAACCAAAAATTGGTTTGATTACAAATGGAGCTGTGCATGTTCCTTTTGGTTTAATTAAGTTACATAGTCGCACCATCTTTTAGTCATTCTCTTTTGCCACACGCGACTCAATCCATTCTTTCCTTTGCCTCTCTCCCTCTCTTAAGCTGCCACGTGACCACATCTTATCTCATCCTCTCTTCTTTCGACCTCAAGACCCCAGCCACTGATATAAAGAGAAACATTCAGCTACCGTCCCCAAATTATTTTGCCAAGGCCAATTTGATACCCGAACTCTCAAAAGTATCAATGTGATACCCAAAAACCTAAATTAGTATCAACGTGATACTTCCGTCCAAAATTTCTGACTGCGCCTTCTGTTTGCTGACGTGGCAAGCACATGGGTCCCAAAAAAAATTGAAATGACCAATTTACCCTTCTTTTTTTTTAGAAAAATTCATTTACCATCCCCAAACTATTTTGCCAAAGCCAATTTGATACCCAAACTCTCAAAAGTATCAATGTGATACCCCAATACCTAAATTGGTATCAACGTGATACTTCCGTCCAAAATTCTGACGGCGCTATCTGTTTGCTGAAGTGGCAAGCACGTGGGTCCCCAAAAAAAAGTGAAATGACCAATTTACCCTTTTTTTTTTTGTTAATTCATTTTTTTCCTTTTCTTTTCATTTCTTTTTCTTCCTTCTTCTTCTTTTGGGATTTTCTTCTTCTTCTTCTTAGGGTTTCGCAGCGCCAAGCAGCTTGGGGCTGAAGCTTCGAATCGAACCCGATACCGGTCGAAGAACCTGCTAGTGTTGAGATGATCAACGACCCGTCGGCGTAAATTAGAGCGGCCGAGTTGTTGAGCGAGAGGAGGCGTTCAGCCGGAAGGTACCGTGAGAGAGTGGCCGTCGAGCATGGTAGCGATCTTGACGCCGAACGGGAGGTACTTGAGTGATCAGACAGGGAAAGCGATGGGAGGTGGTGGTTAATCCACAGGAGTGCGAGGGAGATGGATTTGTAGCAGGAATTGAAGAGGATCTCGGTGGCGTTAGTGATTGTTTGGGCGGAGGAGAAGGAGAGGAGAGAGAGAGAGGAGGAGAGAGAAGAAGAAGAAGAAGAATAGCTAAAATGGCTTCCCTAGAACTGGACAGCCTTCCCTTCGGAGACCGTACGTACTCCGCCTCGACGACCACTCTCTCACGGTACCTTCCAGCTGAACGCCTCGTCTCGCTCAACAACTCGGCGGCCCCAATTTACGCCGACGAGTCGTTGATCATCCCAGCACCAGCAGGTTCTTCGACCGGTATCGGGTTCGATTGGGAGCTTCAGCCCCAAGCTGCTTGGTGCCGCGAAACCTTAAGAAGAAGAAGAAGAAAATCCCAGAAGAAGAAGGAAGAAAAAGAAATGAAAAGAAAAAGAAAAAAATGAATTAACAAAAAAAAAGAGGGTAAATTGGTCATTTCACTTTTTTGGGACCCACGTGCTTGCCACGTCAGCAAACAATCGGCGCCGTCAGAATTTTGGACGGAAGTATCACGTTGATACCAATTTAGGTATTTGGGTATCACATTGATACTTTTGAGAGTTCGGGTATCAAATTGGCTTTGGCAAAATAGTTTGGGGATGGTAGATGAATTTTTCTATAAAAAGGAAGAAGGGTAAATTGGTCATTTCACTTTTTTTGGGACCCATGTGCTTGCCACGTCAGCAAACAGACGGCGCCGTCAGAAATTTTGGACGGAAGTTTCACGTTGATACCAATTTAGGTCTTTGGGTATCACATTGATACTTTTGAGAGTTCGGGTATCAAATTGGCCTTGGCAAAATAGTTTGGGGACGGTAGCTGAATTTTTCTCCGATATAAATGATTCTCGCTCTCCGAAACAGAGACGTAGACCCTATTACTCCACTCTCAACCCCATTTCGGCCGCACCCCCCATTATTTTTCTTCTCCTCTCTAACACCGAAACCACCCACCTCCAATTCTTCTCATTTTTTTTTCTTCCCTCACCAATTTCCTCTCCTCACCAAGATTCACACTTCCTCACCAAGATCCACCTCACCAAGATTCACATTTCCTCACCAAGATCTACCTCACTAAGATTTCATCTTCTCATCAATTCCACAAATTTCAAAGGGGAAGCGTAAGCAAGAACTTCATCACTATTAAATTTGAGTAAAAGTGGGGAGCCATAAATCAAGGCTAGCCAAAATTGCTTTATAGCAATTTGTGGCTTGTTCTTTTTACTCCTACTTCTCTTCACTTTGTTCCTCTTTAAATTATGTATATTGATGTTTATTTAATGATGGGTAGTGAGTAGATTTGTTGTTGGGGGCAAGGGTTGTGTTCCCCAGTCCAAATCTTGTGTAAAAGATGCTTATTTTAATGTAATGATGCAATGTTCATATGATGGATGCTTATATCTATTTTTGTTGGGTTAAAATGCATGTCTAGGAGACTAGTTAACTCTAGGGTGTGTATTTTGAGCATATCTAGGATAGAGTTAGAGGCTTGACCCCCTCTAATTCCTAAGCTAGAAACCTTCAATTTCGTATTCGAGGGGTTATAAGCATGGTGATTTACACCCGTTGCGTGAATGCGCCGGCGGGTCGCTTAGTAGTCTAATTCCTCGATCTTTAGGCCTCTTGATGTGAATTAGAGACCCTTGAATCGGCTCTAATTCATGCCAAGTGAATTCCTACGACCCTTGAACTAGAGTAGGAATACCATGAAAGGGAATTTCGGTCCATGAGCCTTGAACCACCTTGGATACGACTACCGCCAAAGTAGAAAATTTGCATCTACATTAGATTAGATTAGATTCCGATACATGAGATTTGGGTGAAGGAATCTCCCTAGCACCCGACATTATCATTATATTGTTCACACTTTTCTAGTTTAATTTCCTTGCATTTTTATTAATCGTTTTGCATTTTATTACTTTTTGTTAAGTTCAAATCAACTCTCAAATATTAAATCAATCGACTCATTTGTGTATACCCATCTTGAGGCTACAAGTTAGTGGCTTTGAATAGGCTTGGTGTGAGCTAAGCCGAGCATTGCCAAGGCTTGGTGCCTTGATTGTTTATAATTTTTATTTTACTTTTTATTTTTCTTGTGTGCTTTTAGTATCCTCCCGCCAATTATCTTGGTTAGGTCCAACACCTAATTCCCGAGGTACGATAAACTAAGGTCCAAATACTTCCCTTACTTGACAACGATTTGTACGCTTGCGAGAGCATATGCATCAAGTTTCTAGCCGCATCATGGTGATCAAGACATCGAGTTCAAAAAGACCTTAAATCTGGCAATGAAGATAGAATTTCATAGATTTTTATGTGTCTTTTATTTTTCCAAGAATTATGTAATGGCAATTATGTCTTAATCAATAAAATGACTTATTCTATTAACTCTTTCTCACTAGGCTCATCCAAGAATAATTGTGATGTTTAGGAAAGGTTTGAACTGAGAGAACGGTTTTAAAAGTGAGCAAAGCTCCACCAAAATCTCGCCTTACCTTACCTGGTCACAACCAAATTGGAGTTTCCAAACGGATTGAGTGACTACAATTTGTCTAAAGTTTGACTTTTATTTTGGATTAGATTTTGGTCAAGAAACTTTGATGTAATCATTGGCTATTATTAATAAAGTGTCGATTTATTTTATCTCATGTCTTGGACATATTTTTTTAACGTTATTACTTCAAAGATATAAGTGCTAATGGCTTTCATGTGGAAACACATTGTGAGAATGGACAAGAGTTCCTTTGCATCACCTCTAATGACTACGAACATAAAAAAGTCTTAGAGAAACTAATTATGTGTCAATCTAGCGGGTTGTATGCAACCACTATTCGAATCATTGAATCCAACCATGTCATCGACTTATGGGATTCTGACACATATGGGTTTTGACATGACCATTTGGGACATTCAGGTTGGGATATGATGATCCGTATATTAAAGACTTCACACGGACATCCATTCTTTAGAGAAAAAAAAAAGTAAAAATCGAATTTTGGACCAAGAAGGAGCCCCTGAGCCTCACGACGCAGTCCCCCTACAAAACCGGCCATCCCAGGCCGGGCGCCACCGTCCCCCTGAGGCCCAAGAGTGGCTTTGACGCCACCTATGCTCCCTTGACTCCAATTTCTACTTTTAAAGTCAATTGTGACTTCATGGCTCAACCAAAATCCTCATTGATTGCTTCTAAAGCCCATCATTCATTTTGCAAAGCCTGCTCTTTAGAAAAATTAGGATCGAGACCATCCTATGCAAAGGACACTAAAGAAAATATACCATTCTTGCAACAAATCCAATGTGATATTTGTGGACCTATTCAACCACATTGCAGACCATTTAAATATTTTATGATGTTGGTTGATGCATTGACAAGCTGGTCACATGTCATGCTTGTGTATGTCCACTAGGAACTCTGCATTTGCTAAATTCCTAGCTCAAATTATTAAGTTAAGGGCTCACCACCCTGATCATCCTATTAAGTCTATAAGACTAGACAATTGGGATTGAAGTTGAACATCCAGTTCCTCATGTTCACACCCAAAATGGTCTCGCAGAAACCGTCATTAAAAGACTACAGATGGTTGCTAGAGCATTGGTAATATGCACCAATCTCCCTATCTATGCTTGGGGCTATGCAATATTGCATGCAGCTGTACTTATTCGTCTGAGACCCACTGCCACTCAACCCTTTTCTGCATCCCAGATGGTGACTGAGTATGAGCCTAATGTCTCACACTTATGCATATTTGGGTGTGTAGTTTATGTGCCAATTGCGCCGCCACAACACACCAAAATGGGTCCTCAAAGATGATTAGGCATTAATGTTGGATATAACTCTCCAACTATTGTCCGCTACATAGAACTCTTAACATGCGATCTCTTTACAGCTAGATTTGAGGATTGTCACTTTGATGAGATAGTCTTCCCGTAGTTAGAGGGAGATAATAACATAAATTTTCAACAGGAATGACAGGAATTGTGGTGGTCTGTCCCCACTTTGTCTCATCTTGATCCCCGAACCGCACAGTCCGAAATTAAAGTGCGGAGAATTCTCGATCTTCAGAACATAGCAGAATCGATGCCTGATGCGTTTTCTGATATCTCTAAAGTGACGAGATCACACATACCTGCTGCAAACGTGCCTGCAAGGATTGAAAGTCCCTAAAAATAGAGGACATGGCGCTATCTCTAGTGTCATTGGGAACGGCACCGCCGCCCATAATGACGCAGTGGCTCAGGCTAGGCACCCTACAAGGAAGCGCGGGAGGCCCAAAGGTTCGATAGATTCTCACCCAAGAAAGAAAACGAGTTTGGCACGAAATAATCCATTAATCATCGATGTATGTAATCCATCTCATGAGAATATTCCGGATTATGGTTATGTCCAAGAGACATCATTGGGGGACGCTCCAATGTCAGAACCAATTCCAGATAATAGGGAGATCTCCATGAATTACACTAGTGTACATGAGATGATGAATAGAAATTCTATTGCTATTGATGATGCATTTGCATATCATGTTGCAAAAGGAATTATAGAATATGATGATATCGAACCTCACTCTGTTGAAAAATGTCAACAAAGAGCGGATTGGCCTAAATGACAAGATGTGATCCAGGCTTAATTGGATTCACTAGCAAAGAGACAGGTATTTGGACCTATAACGCAGACACCCTCAGAAGTAAAGCATGTTGGCCATAAATCGGTCCTTGTTAGAAAGCATAATGAGAAAAATACGATGGTTAGATATAAAGCCCGCCTCGTGGCGCAAGGTTTCTCACAACGCCCTAGAATCAACTACGAGGAGACATATTCTCCCATAATGGACGTTATAACGTTCTACTACCTTGTTAGTTTGGTAGTTTCCGAAAAACTTGACATGCAGTTTATGGATGTAATTAGACCATATCTCTATGAGCATCTAGATTCAAAGAGAGAGAGAGATATATATATATATATATATATTTATTTATTTATGAAGGTTCCAGATGGACTTCAATTACCCAAATCAAGTGGCTCTAAACCAGGGAGCGCGTTTTCAATAAGATTAAAACACTCACTATATGGATTAAAACAATCCGGACGGATGTGGTATAACCGTCTAAGTGACCATTTGATTAGGAAGGGATATATTAACAATGAAATATGCCCATGAATGTTCATTAGAAGAACAAGTTCTGGATTTGCAATTGTAGCAATTTATGTCGATGACATGAACCTAGTTGGAACTCTAGATGAGTTAAAGGAAACTGCTAAATATTTGAAATCCGAATTTGAGATGAAAGATCTTGGGAAAACACGGTTTTGTCTCGGTTTAGAACTCGAGCATTGTAGTGATGGGATTTTGATCCATTAGTCTGCATATACTCAGAAAATTCTAAGGCGCTTTAATGAAGATAAAGCAAAGTCTGTGAGTACTCCCATGATTGGCCGTAGTCTTGAGCCCGGAAAAGATCCGCTTCGCCCAAAGGATGAGGACGAAGAGTTATTAGAGGCCGAAGTGCCCTATTTAAGTGCAATAGGCGCATTATTGTACTTAGCTCAATGCACAAGACCAGACATCTCATTGGTAGTGAACTTGTTAGCTCGACATAGTCCTGCGCCAACACGCTGCCATTAGATTGGTGTAAAGACAATCATTCTATACTTAAGATGTACGATTGATATGGGCCTATTTTATCCCTACAGAGAGAAAAGGAATGACGAAAAATTGGGATCGGACCCCATAAGGCAAGTTGCCGCAGGTGCCGTTGCAGTCCATGGTGGTCGGCGCCCTCCTCCTCTCCTCCATCAAAATGACAATGATGTTTTGATGGGTTTTGCTGATGCAGGGTACCTCTCTAACCCTCACAAAGGTCGCTCCCAAACGGGTTATGTCTTTACCATGGGAAGCACTAAGATATCTTGGAGGTCTACGAAACAGACTCTTGTTGCTACTTCCACAAATCATGCAGAGATTATTGCTCTACATGAAGTCGTGCGCGAATGTACATGGCTAAGGTCTATAATTAGATATATTTGAGGAAGTAGTGGTTTGAAGTCTACCACATATGAACCTACATGCATTTATGAGGATACTGTCGCTTGTATTGAGCAAATGAAGTTAGGTTTCATCAAGGGTGACAACACCAAGCATATATCGCCTAAGTTCTTTTATAATCAGCAACAACAATCGCTTCTAAAGATTGAAGTGAATCAAATCCTATCAAAGGATAATGTAGCGGACTTATTCACTAAGTCGTTACCTAAATCCACATTCGAGAAACATGTGAAGAGCATCGGATTGAGAAAGTTATCCGAACTCCCATGATTGTAGTAATTTGGGGGAGATATCGACACCAGGAGGAGGTATGATGTCTACATGTTCGATCTCGAAGAGTGAAGGACGTGTTGCACTCTTTTTCTCCTCCTCGAGCTTGTTTTTGCCCCACAGGGTTTTTCATTCGAGCAAGGTTTTTAATGAGGCAATGGATGAAGCGTCACCACCAAGTTTAAGCGGCACAAGGGGGAGTGTTGAAGGAAATTGACTTTTGTGTGCCTAATCAAACTAGGATTAGTTCCATGATTGTAATAGGAGAGAAGATTCTAGAATTCTTATTTCTGTTCAGAATAGTTTTCCTTGTATCATTAGAACATGTACTTTTAATCCCTATATATAGGGCTCCTATTCTCAATAATAAAATATAAAATTCTCTCATCAATCTTTCTCAAATTTCTCATTCTTAAACACTCGTGGAAAATTGCAGACTTAGATGTGTTAAAGTTAATGCTTAGTTCGTTGACCTAATCGAGTTAGTTTTTAACTTCTTTTTTTTTTTTATCAAAGAAGAACTTCATTAATAATGAAACTGCTTACAACGAGTTTTAGGCGACATCTCTGAATCAGAAATTGCCTCTAGACTTCACACTGGAACTCTATACTGACTGACTCTAAACTTGCACTACAACTGTATGACAAAGACAAAAGCGCAGGAGCAGTGAATCCTTGACATCTCACCTCTCGTCCAGCCGGTAAGAACTTCTAAAACTAGACAACTCACTCGTGTCGACACTAAACTCACCAACCAGAGTCCTCCTAACCAGCTTTGGATCGACCAAGCCAACACTCATTGTGACCTAAACTCGACCAAAAGGATTGCCGGATATTCAGACCTGGGACTAACGAAAACACCATCACCACCCTATTGTCAACACCATCCATCCACTACTGCTCCAAATCGCCATTGCCTCCGACCCGATCCCAGACAGGAAGGACCCACTAGAAGGCCAAGGATGATTGTCTATGCCATAGCCAGACATTTTCGCCACCGCTGCTGACCCAACTCCAGAACAGGAACGTCCCACTCCAGAAGGCCGAAGAGAAGATTGTCTCTGCCTCAACCTGCAGTGGCTTATTTCTAACAAAGCCTTCAAATAAAACCAAACCCTAAAGCACTAGTAACAACCAAGCCCTAAAGGTAGAAACTTATTACCCCAACTAACAAAATAACCTAAAAATAAAAATAAAAAACATCCCATCTTGGACCCAGAGTGGAACCCCAGGCCCACCACGGAACAAGCCCAGAGAGGCTGCAACTCTTACTCCCAGCCCACGACTGCTTCTGCACTGGCAGCATCGTCATCACCCCTCCATCACCGACGCGCCACAGTTGCTGTCGGACCCCGCCACCATGGCCAACAATGGCACAGCAGAAACCGTCCCCCACCACTTCAACCCCAGATCTGGGGAGTACAAAACCAGAAACCATATCAACTTTTATCCCTCCGTCACCCTCTCCAGACCCTCCGTCGCCCACTAGATGGACAATCTCAGCTAGTGCCACCGTCGAACACTGTGCTCCAAGGTCCGAAACTAGGCCACCACCAACCATCAATGGAAGTGCAACCGGATCCAGTCACACACCCATAAATAGGATCCGGAGATCATCTCAGCCACAGGCCCAACCACCACCATCCGCCGCGAACCCCCTACCCGTGTAGATACCGCCCTTAACTGGAAGAAAAGTCGATTGAACCCTCGCAGCCTTCCATCCCGACCACCAGAAACATCAAGCTCCCATCCGGCCACACTCAATGGACGCCGACGAGGCCAGAGGCCTGCGCCAGCGCCGTGGCGCAACCGGACGAGAAAAAGCCAAAGAAACGACAAGGGAGGCTAGGGTTTTTTTTTTTTGTATTATCAAATATGACTTTTGTTGTGTGAAAAAGTTTTATTTTTCATAGTTAGTTTTTAACTTGATTCAAATAAGTTGTTGTAAATATTTAAGGTAATTTGACTTTGTGTCTCATTTTAGTGTGTCTAACAAGATAACCATTTAGTATGATATATACATGGTTAATTAGCTAGATACATGGGTGATATAGAGTCTGTTTTTGATATATGAACGATCAGATCATATCTTTTTCAATATATATGAGAAAATAGGTTTTGTGCTACAAGAGAGCTACAGACCTTTCATAAAAACATCTTCTATCTTTATGATTATACCGGCCATCACCTTTGTATCAAATATATATTGGTGTGTGTGTGTGTGATTGACTAGTACATGAGATAAAGATCATCAAGTTGATAGAAGAAGAGTTGTGAAGAGCAGTTGCTTAACAATGTAGCAAGCTTGGATCAAAGGAGGTGAGTCTTAGCTCAACCCCAACAATTTCAATACAGAGCAGAGAGTTCATAAATT
Source organism: Rosa lucieae (assembly GCA_024704745.1). Classification (NCBI taxonomy): domain Eukaryota; kingdom Viridiplantae; phylum Streptophyta; class Magnoliopsida; order Rosales; family Rosaceae; genus Rosa; species Rosa lucieae. The sequence goes on along the minus strand of CM045496.1, from coordinate 82,724,385 downwards.
TTACAATAAAACCATCTTCACTTTGCTTTTAACCAATTTCTAACTACAAGTAAATGCGTTTTGCCCTTGAATTCTAACAACTTGATAACATAGACCATCTCTTCCTATCTCCATTCATCTCTTGCCAAAATCATAGATCTGTTGTGCATTATTGGAGATAATCGAAAACAGACATTATTGAAATTGAAAGACACAATTTCACAAACACTAGGAGGGTAACATCATTTCCAAAGAAAAAACCATTGTCATTAAGATCCCAAAAAGCGAAAAGGTATACAACCAGATCTAATCCACAACTCTTAGAAACCACATTTCTAAAGCTAAGCCAACACAAGAAGATGCATAGTGAATATGACTAGCTAATTCGAAGCCCTCTCGACTCTGATTCTCGGAGCAAGCTTAATATCCTTGGGCATAATAGCGACCCTCTTAGCATGAATAGCACAGAAGTTTCCTCAAACAGTCCCACCAAGTAGGCCTCGGCCGCCTTCTGAAGCAGCAAAGATCAGTACTGAAATCCTGAGCAATCTCCCTGACAAGCCTCTGGAACGTAATTAAGCTTGCGGATCAGAAGCTCCGTGCTCTTCTGGTACTTCCTGATCTCTCTCAAAGCCACCGTTCCCGGCCTAAACGGTGGGCTAATAAACTCCTCCGGTCGCCGAAGCCGACTTCCGGGCAGCCTTGGTCGTCAGCTGCTTGGTGGCGCCTTCCCTCCGGAGGGAAAGCTCAAAAATTTTGGTACGTCTTGAAATGGAATAGAGGAAGCGTCTGGACCGTCGATGGGATACTTATTCTAACGGCTGAGATGAGATCGCCATCCGTGTGCTCTCGTATTAAACAAATGGGATTAATTTCTTAAATTAATACAAAACCAGCTGGATTTATTGTTTCCGTGTGTAATTGGGAATAGGAGTTTATCTCAGTCCGATTAGGAATAGGAAATACTGGTTTAGAGGTTATAAATAGCACCAGTGATATATTGAGAAGCAACAATTGGAAACCTCACTCTTGATTAGACACAAAAATGGGGAAGAGAAAGTCCAGAGCAAAGCCTGTGGAGAAGCGAGTGGAGAAGCTTGATACTGTTTTCACTTGCCCCTTCTGCAACCATGGCCGAAGCGTCGAGTGCAAAATTCACAAGGAGGAAATGGTTGGCAGCGCCGTGTGCTACATTTGCAAAGCGAGGTTCGACACTAACATCACGACTCTCAGTGAAGCCATAGACATTTACAGTGAATGGATAGACGAATGCGAGCGGGTTAACAAGCGCCATTGTCCCATTGATATGCACTGATGATAGTATTAGGAAGAATATCGATCAATATGTATTGACTAAATTCCATTTTGTTGCAAATTTTGGTTTTGTATAATTTTAAATATCCAGAATTGGGCATGTTCATAATTTCAACATGATGTTTATTACTTTTGTACTTCGCCGGTTTTGAACTAGGGAGGTCGTATTTGACCCATAATTTCCTCAAGTGAAGCCATTCAGGCTCTTTCATCCAAAATCATGTTCAAATAGATTGGATAAACCATGAATAAAGAAAATAAAGAGCCAATCCAAAATCTGTATCTCCAAATTCAGTAAAAACAAGATGACAAACTAAAATTCTTCATGCACAATCCTAACTAGCTAGTTGTTGTTGCTCTTATCTGAGCCGATCTTGTTTACTATTAAACCAATTTGTTCTAAGGTGCATCCTTTGTTCCTCGTCACTTTCTTCATCATCATTATCACCTTCTACGTAGGGGCGTTTCTATGTAGTGGCTATCTACGCTGTAAATCAACCTAAAATTTTATTTTTTGATATATATTATATAAGTCCCCTTATATAAATAAATTAGCTTCAGTTCAGTTGGCAAAGCAACTGTGTTTCTTTTCACTTATGCTTTTTCCCCATTTTCACCTTCCTTTCTTCTTTTATTTTTTTGTACAAAAAAGAGGTCTTTACATAGTGGTGTGCCTACAAGTCATGCGTTAGTGATCCACTACGCCACTCTCAAGACAACATAGGTGGGTACTACCCGATTGCTACAGATTTAGCTGAACTGACTAATTTTGCTAACTAAATCCACCTTATTCAGATCCATCACGAGAGAATTTCTCCTCGAGGGGATTTGAATTTCTCACCACTCCCCAAATATGTTGGGCTGTCTTTTGATTAGAACACGATTTCACCTCGCTTAGGTCGGCCTCGAAGGGACTACTCTTTGTTTGGATTGGTTTTGAGGGGATTTATCTCAATTAGACCCACCTCGAGAAGATTTCACCTTACTTGGATTGGCCTCGAAGAGATTTTACCTCACTTGTATTGACCTCAAGGATTTTCCCTCACTTGGATCTTCCTCGAGAAGATTTCACCTCACTTGAACTTCCTCAAGGAGATTTCACTTCATTTAGATATGACTCAAAGAGTTTGTCTCAAACAAGTTGGACTGCTTCTCATTTAGTTACTATTTTAGTCCATTCTCTAAATTTTCCAACGCCACAGATAACAAGTTTGAAGTTAGATTTCAACAGTTTCATGCTTTTGAAATTTTCGTTCTTTAGGTGAATGTTGTTATGTTCTACAGTTCTAGGACCCATTTTAGGTTTTGAATCTTGAAAAAATTAAATGGTTGATGTTGCTTGCTGAATCTGATTTCTTCTATTACCTACACGCCTTTGCCGACACCATTCCCGTCGGGAATAGTTTCCAATTAAAGAAAAAAAAACGGATATGTACTTTTATTGACGAACACTTCATAGCCAGAAGCTTTCCATAAAATAATAAAATATAGATGGGACCTACCTTTAGCGATATTAGCGCCGTCAGCCAGAGCCTCACAAATAGATTGAGTGGACAAACTTTTTGCCCGGGATATGTTCATCGCCAAAACCCTTATATCAAAAAAATAAAAAAATTATTTAGGCTGAAAAAAGATAATTGTATCACAAAAATTATTCTATGTACTGACCGTGTAAATGATTCAATATATATTACGTAATTTCAACTCTTAATATTATAGTTAATATTTTTTTTCAATAAACTAAAAGTGCAGTTGATATTATCCAGTCATCCATGATCTTCATTCACAAATTTATTTTTATTGTTTTGACTTCTTTTATTTCACTTGCAGCTAGAAGTCAGATTTGTAAGGTAAGTAAGTGACTCACTCACATCTAACAACTACGACAATAGGACAATAGGATATGAGCGAATTGAGGTTGTCATCAAATTAATCAAATAAAATGAAAATTTCGTTTTCAAGTTGTACCTAAACTTTGATAATATGAGGATCAACTCAGACATGAAGACAGATATATAGACAAAGAAGAAGCTTAATGTAAGTTGATTTAGAAGAAGTAGACCAGATACAACGTGAATCCCCACAAAGAACAAAGGTGCTACGTACAACTAGCTAACAACAACAACATTACATATAAAACTGTGTTTAAATTAAGTAATGGTGATGAGGAAAAGGGTGATCAAATGGGTTAAACCCGAATCCACTTTTACTAGGATCGAACAACAAAAAGAAGACAAACATAGCAACAGCTGGTATATAACTATATATAAAATCTATCTCTGTGCTTTGCTTTTAACATGAGGAAGAATATATACTTGAAAATGGCAGGGGCGGAGAATAGTTGCCTTGTACCTAGCTACCAACTAGCTTAGCCCAGCTGCACAGTTCACAAAGTGATAGAGCCAATAAGGTATTCTTGTTTTGATTGTGGTGGACATTTCACTAGAAAGAAGAAAACAATGGTTGCCTGCGTCTTTTGCTGGGAGCTGGTACGTGGTTGTATCGTATTGCCTCTTCTCGTGTTAGATATATTCCTTCAGGTCCAGTGAAAGAGACACCTGATTAAGCTAATCGATTCTCTTTCGTATATGATTGTACTTAAAGATCATCAACATTCTCTATTGTTAAGTATGAGTGTTAAACAATTATACTCGTTAAGTGATGGATTTTTAGACTCTTGAGACATGATTGAGACAATTCACCGAATAATTTGTCTTCTCAAATACTTCATTACTTTAACCGATTTTACTTAATTAGATTATCGTCGAATGTACTTATATTTATAAAAAGCTTATGTGTTTATATACTACAACCTGGGTTGTCTGACACGCCCAATAATTGGTAACAACTAACAAGTCATGGAAAGTCTAGCCTATGAGTTTCTTTAGGTCATTAGACTCATTATAGAAGAATGATTGTTTACATTGGAGCATTTGCTTTGTAAAAAAGGAAGAGTAGCATTTGACCATCTAACACGCTTCGTTATTATATCTAATATTATCATAAAACTAGATTGTAGGTATCTACTATCTAGCTAGGTCGACCTGCAATGCAAGTTTCTTCAATGCTAAGGGTCATTGCTTATTGACTAAACTACCTCATAATTAATTGAGTTGCCTAACATAATTATTTAAATCTATCGCCAGCAGTTGAACATGACTGTGAATAATAATGCAATTAAATCAATTTTAACTGTCTGATAATCTTCTAATTTTGAATGTAAATCTAACCGCTGTTGAGTAGCCTTGAGTATCTAATTAATTGAGTTGGTGAATTGAAATGTTTGCTTTCAAGTAATTCCAATGTAATAGTTTTTAAATAAAGATTAGTTAAACCATAATCCAGATGAATAACAAAAGAAAAAGATACACACTTTTTGCATTTGGAGGTTGACAAATCAACGCTACTTTTGAGGGGGTGGTTTGGTTGCCTCAGAAAGTTCGTTTTTTGCTTAAGAAAATTATAATTAAAAACAGAGTAGTTATAAAAAAACCAACCAACTCAATGCTACACATTTTCTTCATCAAGAAGAAAATGTTAAACATTTCCTAACTCCTACAATGTAATCACCTTTTCATTAGATCATAGAGTTCTTTGTTATTTCCAAAAGTACCCTCGTTGAAGTCCCATTTGGTCCCCGCTGTAGCACCACGCTTTGCAAGATTTACTTGATTACAGAAAAGCAAGACAATGAGTTTTGGAAGGTTTTTGGATATTTCTGTCCCTAGGTCCACTGCGTCCTTTCGGCACTTGGACAGCTCACACTGTTTTTCTCACTGACTAAACTACCCCCTCCTCGTACTATTGCTCGATTTGTTTTAGGTAATCTCGCTCAATAGAACAGTGAAGCTAACTTTATTGTTGATGATATCGTAAACAATCTTTTTCTTAATACTCTTTTAGCATCTAAACCTAATAATATACTTGAAGACTCAAGGAGGTAGTGAATCGTAAAGACAATTGTCAAATGATCTTAAGACTTGACATAGGGATGGAGGGCACTTTGTCAATGACTCATTGCTCAAGCTTCTTTTAGGTCAAAGTACATATTTATGTTACTCTTTTTCTTTTTTTGTCTGAATATTTATGTGACTCATATAAGCATCTTGTGCTGCTTTATGCAGAGAAAATTAATCAACTTAAACCCAGTTTTTGAGGAACTCTGCAAAAAACACTAGTCTTTTTCAAGATCTGAGTGGCATACATATCATCATGGAAGTATTATATTCATCATTATGTTAACACGAACACAGAGAAAAGGAAACCATGTGCAATCAAATATGCAATTGAACTTCAAAATAAAGTTGAGACTTTGAGAGCATTTCCATCACTACTTGAAATTGAACACCATTAGCAACAGTAGTACTACTACATCCTATAATAGCACCACCACCAAAATTAGCAATCATGTTTCACAGTAGCAGCACCACCACCACCTCATGTTTGGCTACACCTACATGGTTATTCTAGGAAACCAAGGCCATTTTGGTAATCTGATCTCTCTTCAAGAACCATGCCTGTATTGAGTAAGGAATACTCCCCCTTCTTTCTCTGCTTCACATGCTCTCCCCATTCTATCAAAAAAATCCATTAACAACACACCAAGCCAAAACCAACTCATTGGCTTCAAGCTTTTTGTGTTCCCTCTCTCTCTATATTTCTTCTCTCTCTCTCTCTCTCTCTCTCTCTCTCTCAAATCAAATCCAAGCATTGGATACCCACTTGTTCATCATCCTATTAATTTGTTCTGTTTCTCTGAGTGAAGAAGAATTTCCCACCCACTTCTCCTTTTGTTGTTTCCTTTGTTCCATTCATGGCTACTGACACCAGAATTTTCCCAGACCAAAACAACAACAAGACCAAAAACAATGAGATTAACAGGGTGGAAATCCAAGCAGCCATTGCCAAAGCTGTGGAGCTTAGAGCTCTTCATGCTGCTTTGGTTCAAGGAAACAGCCCTGCAAATCTCAGGTTCCCTTCTTCTGCTTCCCCAGCTAATTCACGCCATGCCTCTAACTTCTCTGCTCAGGACTACCCTGTTTTCACGCCTGTGAGTGAATTCTTTTTTTACCCAGTTCCTTGCTTTTTACTCAAAAAGTCTGTAGCTTTTTCTGTGCGCTGTTTGTTGTTGTGAGACAGTGAATTCATTGCTTCTCCAATGTGTCTCTTCTCTTTATCATTTGGTTTCAGTACCCAGTTATGTCTATAGAAAAAAGTGAAGTTTCAATATTTACGGGACTAATTCTAGTGTAAAGAGACACTTTTAGATCATTGGTTTTTCACTGCTATAATCTTACAATGGTTCAACCTTAAGGACTTCTAGGAATGCACTTCTGTTCTATATAGTTTTTAGGTAGTTTTTGGTTGTATATATAAAAATATAAGTCATTTTTATGAACACAGGAGATGTAAACACTAAATTTGTAGACATTTTGAAGGGTATGAAGATGACTACAATATTGATCAGACAGTAGTCCCACGACACATTTTAATTCAATTTGTTTCTTTTTCATGCTACAAGTTTTCTATGTGATGAGTCTAATGACTAATGCTAGAAACTTTATAAATTTGGAATCTTGAACTGGATTTTATCAAATGTATAAGAAATGTTACCTCCGGTTTCTGAGTTACTGTTGAAGTTCACTGAATTTGGAGCCATTTTGCAGAGTTATGAAGACGAACCATCATCCGGGTATCATCAAATTCCGATGAAGAACAGAACGTTATCCGAAAGTTGGGACGAGTACGGGCTAGAAGGAAATGGGGATGAATCAGTTGTGTCGAATTACAAGGAAAACTCATCTTCAAGAAAAGGGTTTCCTTCTGATTTATCCAACTTTGAATCCCACATTTGCCCAGCTGAGGATAACAAGTCTGTCACTGGCTCATGTACAAACAACATCACCGTGCTTCAAACATCACCAGGTACTGAGTACTTCAGGTCAAGTAGGAGAAACAGTTTGGGGGATTTCAACTCAATCTCATCTTGTAATAGATGCAAGCCTGCAACTATAACCAGTGAACCCGAAAACACATCCAGGAACAGCAGGAATTCTAACATTGTTGTGCCATTAACAGATTCTCATGCATCGACTACTACACAGTCACAACCAAAAAGTAGGGGAGTGATTTCTTGGTTGTTTCCGCGGTTAAAGAAGAAGCACAAGAATATAAGCTCTCCAACCCGGACAGAATCTGAGGAAGTTTCTCAAGCCTACAAGGATTTTGGAATCATGTCAGTTGAAGTATTGAAGAAAGAGCTCATAAAAGCAAATGAGAATAGAGACTCTGCGTTAAAGGAGGTTTCTGAGATGAGATCTTCACTTGGGGAGCTGAAGCAGAAGCTGGAGTACTTGGAAACTTACTGTGAAGAGCTGAAGAAGGCTTTGAGACAAGCAACACATGCTAATAAGAATTTCCAAATGCCAGAAAATATTGGGAATTTCCCAAACAGACCAGGAAAATCAAGTGATGGGAATGCGGAAAACTTAATGCCGGTCAGCGAGGAAGTAATGGTGGAAGGTTTCCTGCAGATAGTATCCGAAGCACGACTTTCAGTAAGACAATTCTGCAAAATCCTTGTAGCACAAATTGAACTAACAGATAACACCTTAGTGGAAAATTTGAACCTGCTTCTCCAACCATTCAAATTGTCATTGAATTCCAAGTATTCGAAAGCTGTGTCATACCATTTGGAAGCCATCATAAACCAGTCACTCTACCAAGACTTTGAGAACTGTGTGTTCCAGAAGCATGGCTCACCAAAGCTTCTAGATCCTCAACAAGCTCGCCAAGCGCAGTTTTCTTCATTTGTGGCACTAAGAAACTTAAGCTGGAATGAAGTTTTGAGGAAGGGAACGAAGTATTACTGTGAGGAATTCAGCAAGTTTTGTGATCAGAAGATGAGTTGCATCATCACAACACTAAATTGGACTAGGCCATGGCCTGAGCAGGTTCTTCAAGCCTTCTTTGTAGCTACGAAATGCATTTGGTTACTTCATTTGCTTGCATTTTCATTCAATCCGCCGCTGGGGATATTGAGGGTGGAAGAGAATAGAAGCTTTGATCCACATTACATGGAAGACATGTTTATGGATAGGCAGAGATCACATGGTTCAAGCAGGGTTAAGATTATGGTAATGCCAGGGTTTTATGTTCAGGATAGGGTTTTAAGGTGTAAGGTTCTTTGCAGGTATAAGTCTGCAGGTCAAGCAAGTTGACTTTTTTCTTTCTTTTCCTTTTTCTCTTTTCAATTTCTTTATCAACAGAGAGGGGTTCCAAGGGTTACCTACTCAACAAGAGAAGTACGTTACTTGGTGTTAATATTAATATTTGTTCAAATGTTTTCTGCCATTGAAGAAAGTAGAAATATGGATTTGTCTCATCGCTTTGCTTTGTTTTCCTAGTTTAACCAAGTTGGAAAGTTTATCTCGAACATGGGGTAGTGTACACTGTACACTACGACAACATTGCTTGACCATCACATAACATCTGCTCATTAACTGCCATTGAATGAAATTCGGGGACAACTCAAACAAAGGAATTCGATAACTTATTATTTCAACGATCCAAAATTTCCTTTTGTAATGAAATAAGTTCTCTGTTACAAGCTACAGAGGGTGGCTAAGCAACTTTCTTCCAAACATCTGCGCCAACTATAAATATGGCAAGGGATCATCTCAACTATTACACAATACCACTACAAACATACTGACGGTAGAGAAAAGGAAAGAACACTCTTAACTAGTTTTCTGCAACTGCAAATGTTAATCCCATAGAGTCAGACACGAGCAGAGGCTGGATGTCTGTATTGCACTATTGCCACCTGAAACCTTGATGCTTTAGGCTTGATCCCTCAATTAATTGCTCCGTGCAGATAACACTCATGCATTTACTTTTACTCTCTTCATCAACTCAATGAATTCTCTAAAAGCTGCAATAAAAAACTCCAAAACTCAAAATCATTTTCGTAAAGTAGATTCATGCAGGATGTATAATTCTAGTAAGCGGTATTGGGTTTGTGAGCTGAGAAAACAGCTGGCAAGAAGCAAACTGGGGAAATGATACTCATGCTACGAGCTATACCTTCACCTTTCAGATGGTAATGGAATTACTAGATAAACCATGAAGAGTTCATCACTAGGAGTGTTCTGATGCAATTGGTGCAAGCACGCACAATAGTGTGATATTGATAAAATTGATAGTTGTTTATCACTATTTGTAAGCATAGTTTAAATTACCATAATCTGAATCATGAGGTCCTGGGGATGCTTCAGGGTGGTACTGAATAGACATGATGTTTCGTGCAGGATAAGCAAGGCCAGCGCAGCTTCCATCGTTGAGATTTACATGAGTTACTTCTACACCATCTGGAAGTGATTTGGGGTCAACCGCATAGTTGTGATTCTGCCACAAAATGAAAAGTAGAAACGTTAATAGATGGCATTACCTAAATTTAGCGGAATAGCATGCTGAAATGTTACTTCAGGAGGCAGTTCAGTTCTTTAAAATATCTAATACAATTTTTAAAAGTATCACATTCAACAAAAGAGAGATTGATAGAATTTACACACCTGGGCGCTTATCTCAACATCTCCAGTACGAAGATTACGGACCGGATGATTTCCTCCATGGTGACCGAACTTCATTTTAAAAGTTGTACCGCCTAATGCCAAGCCAAGCAACTGATGGCCCATGCAAATTCCAAAAACAGGAACCTTTCCAAGAATCTGCTTGACTGTTTCAACAGCATACGGAACTGCAGATGGGTCTCCAGGGCCATTGCTGAAAAGGACCCCATCTGGTTTCATCTTAAGAGTCTCTGATGCTGGCCATGTTGAAGGTACCACAGTAATTTTGCAGCCATAGGAAGCCAATCGCCTAAGTATGTTGCTCTTGATTCCAAAATCATATGCAACAACCTTCAATTCATAACCACAGAAAAAAGTCAGTTAAGGCTGCACTGCCAACCTCTGAGCAATTCGTAAGATTTCTTTTAGTTAAACAAAGATGTAAAGGGAAGAGCAAAGTGAGAAGGGGGAGAGAGACGTGAGAAGGAGAAGAGAGTAAGAATAGTATGTAGAACTAAAACTGAAAAAATTGTTTTTTACTTCAAAAAAATATAATTCTTGTATCTTTCATCTCTTCACAACTGTCATCTCTCTTCTCATTCTTGTATCCTTTTCCTCTCTCTTTTAGTTTAATGCTGAAAGAAAAAAGAAACAAAAAAATACCGAACAAGACTACTTTAAAAATGTAACTTAATGCAGACTTACACGAAAAGCCTCTCCATCTTTTCTTTTGCACATAAATTCCCACTCAGAATTGGTTTTATCAACCCACTCATGAGGGGTCTTGCATGACACACCACTTATTAAATCAACCCCTGCAAGGTGCAAACCCCAGCAAACCTCAAATAAGAAAATATGAACCTTTAACCCTCTGCATGATTTTAACCAACTTCATGACATCCTTACCAACAATGTCCCATGAACGAGACATTTCCAATAGTTCCTCATCAGTTTTGGTCTCTTCTGTGCTCAAAACACCAATAAGGCTTCCATCTTGCCTTAATCTGCGGGTGATAGCCCGTGTGTCAACATCATCTGTTGCATAATCAGTCAGCATCAAAGCTCAACACCAGAAATTAAAAAGATACAGAACAGCACACCAAATTACATGATTCTGCAAAATATCAGTGCCTTAAAGACTGACGCCATGGTATAACTTACAAATTCCCATGATATTCCTTTTTGCTAAATAATCACCAAGAGTTTCTGCACATCTATAATTTGAAGTACTGCAAACAAACAACAGAAACAGTTCATTGAAAGGATTGAGAACAGCTCAATCATTGAAGCATCCGATATTAATGTCCCTATAGCAGTATTAAAAAAGAATGCATACCTGATACTTAAACTTCTGATCACTAGACCACCAAGGAAGCACTGCCTTGATTCTTCATCATCTGATAGGAAAATATCAACATCAGATTTCAACATATTTAAGATGGTACAATTCTAAAGTATTAAGAAAGGAAACTATACTTACCAAAATTTACACCAGTATTTCCAATTTGGGGGTTTGTCATCAGGACAAATTGGCCAGCATAACTCGGGTCTGTAATAATTTCTTGATACCTGCATAAAAATCTATCAGCAACCTGAACTGATAATGCCTAACTAAAGATAAGGTGACTACTTCCAGCAATGCAAGCAGTAAATCTCCTTCATCCTTACAAAAAGAAATGGGAGTTGTATAAAATCTCTTAAGGGAAGGCAAACTCTTGCAGTTCTTTTGGGGCATAAGTGATGCACCACTGGAGATAGAAGCCTCCACACCCAACTTGATAGTAGATATATTAATAAAAATTAGGAAACACACAAATTTTAAAGCCAGCTCACCCAGTCAAGGATGTATTGAATACAACTTCACCAACTTGGGTTCCTGAAGCACCAAATGACTTTGCTCTCCATATTGAACCATCTTCAAGCACAAGTCTAGCATCTGAAGTCTTCCAAGGTCTTTCGGACAAGTCTGAAACACAAGGAGTAAAATAAATAAATAAAACACAAAGACGAAAAATTCAAGGGACTAACATGCAATAGTTCATTGTTCTGCTCTGGCTGCAGAGGTTTGAAGTGGGATGTGGGGTTACAAAGGGACTCAAACCCAATAACTTAAGTATGACGTTTGGTAAACTTGAGAAAGATTTGAAAAGGAAATGAGGAATCCAAAACCATAAACGGAATACACCACCAATTACCGGCCCCTTGAATATAAATCATAAAGGGAACAGCCAAAGTACTCTAATTTACCAAGAACTCAGAAATCGGAACACTGTAAAAGTATCAAACTTTTCAACACAGAATGAGACTAAAGCATAAAGAGCCAAAACCCAAAAGGGTTGAGATATCAATCTGCAATATATACCATCCCTATTCGTTGTTATTCATCTAAAACAAGAACACTGAGCCCAAAAACAAGACCAACATTAACTTGATGCACGGCAGCCAATCAATTTTCTCTTCACTCTAGTCACTAATAAATCGACCTCACAGTAAATTGGAAAACATTGTAACATAAAGATTGAATCTTTTCAAGTCGTAGAGCACAGCAGAGAGAAGAAGAATTAAAGCAGGGTAGGAAAAGTGGGTATACCTGAGACGGCGTTGGCGTTGGCGGTGGCGGAGGAGCATCGGAGAGTGAAAACCCTAAGCTTTGAAGGGTTTTGAGGCTTGGGAACAAAGAAAGGCGACGACTTTGCCAGGGCTAAGTTGATAGCTGCAGTGGCCATTCTCTCTCTCACTCTGTCTCTGAGCTGCGGTAGTGGCGCGTCTCTATTTTTGCCCTGTAAAATGGGGAATTGATTCTTGTCAATGCGAAACCCAAACCCAATACCCGAGAGGGACTTAATTAGTAACAATTGAAAAGAGAAAAAAAAAATTACGGCCCACTCATGGCCGCAGTATGAGATCAAATCCTAAACCACAGCCCACTGGCCCAGCCAACTCTGCCCTTGAGGAACTTTAATACTAGACACAGTTATTTCATACGTGAACTCACTAATTACCAGAACTAGATATAGTTTACATTGCTGCAAATCCAACAGCCTCAAATTCACATAAATGCTACATAGTCCTTGCTAAGAGAAAGCTGTTTTTTCTTACAATATGAGTGATTGAAGACTTTTTCTTCACTTCATCTCCTATATATAGTTGTAGTTTTGTAAACACTTTCTCATTATCAAGTTAACCAGAAAATCTTCCACAAGTCATGCATTTACCTTTGTTTTCGACAAAACCAAACCAATGCTTCTAGTGACAGAGATTAATTAGGATTAGTATATGGAAGCTGAACACAGTTTTAGGGTGCACTACAAAGTACAAAGTCCTTGCCATGCGAATTATAAGTATTGGACATTTGGACAGAGTAAAAGCCTCCCTCAAATTAAACCTGCCATGCTTACCTAACGTATGTTTTTTTTAGTCCTAAACATGCTAATATATTATTAGCCCGCAGCAAGTGGAGATACAGTAGTATTAGTTAAAGAAAATCCCACATGCTATTTGTCCAGAACCTGCAAAAGTCTTATAATTTCCAAACTGCTCGGACTCCAACACTCTGTTTTTGATTATTTCCCTCCGTTTTTCGAACCTCTATCCCTACTTGGTGGGTGGGTTTTTTGACTTTTTCATTGGGTTTTTGCAGCAGTTTTTTGATACCTGCCTGTACTTGAGACCTTGTTCTTGCAGTTTCTTCTTTCCTGTTCTCTATCGCCTCTTGTTTTGATTTGGTGGTTTTCCAATGGCCTCCAGCTCCCAAATAGCCTGTGCATCTCCTCCTTCATCAGATCCATGTTGGAAATATGATGTGTTTTTGAGTTTTAGGGGTTTAGACACTCGCAAGGGGATTACAGTCGACATATATGATGGACTTGAGAGGAGAGGAATTAAAACATTCATGGATGATCGAGATCTTGAAGTAGGGGATGTTATTACTCCCGCTCTCTTAACCGCAATCAAACAATCAAGGTTTGCAATCATTGTCCTCTCACAAAATTATGCTTCTTCTGCTTGGTGTTTGGAGGAACTTAGAGAGATTTGTCTATCCATGGAAGACAACAGAATTTTGCCACTTTTTTATCAAGTTGATCCTACTGATGTTCGATATCAGAAGAAGAGTTTCGAAGAAGCTTTCTCCAAACATGAAACCTCTGGCCGACATGAATCAGAGAAGGTCCAGCAGTGGAGAGATGCTTTAAACAAAGTGGCCAATATCTCAGGGTGGAATACATCTGATTATAAGTAAGCATTGTGCCTTTAATTTCGGTTCTATATATTTTACCAAACACTTTCTTTGACCTTTATTTCTTTCATGTAGGACTCACAAAGAACTTGTTGACGGCATTGTGGAATTTCTCTGCAGTAAAGTAGTACCAGATGCAATTGAGTCCACAGGAGATTTCGAAGCATTTAAAGCAACAAGACAAGCCATGAATGAGGTTATCGAGGCCCTTAAAGATGACGAGGTCACTGCCATTGGTGTCTACGGCATGGGAGGCGTCGGCAAGACAACCATGGTAAAACATATCGGTGCACATGCCCGAAAAAGAGGGATTTTTGATTATGTGATTATGGCAGTCGTATCCCAAAGCCCTGACTTGGAAAAGATTCAAGGCGCATTGGCAGAGCTCCTGGGCTTCAAATTACATGAGAAGACAGAAATTGGAAGAGCAGCTAGACTGAGTAAGGAGATAATGAGAAGGAGAAAGATCCTTATAATCCTGGACGACATTTGGGAGAGAATGGACATATCAAGAATAGGAATACCAAGCTACAAGGAACTTCAAAAGTGCAATTCCAAAGTCCTACTCACCACAAGGATAAGAAATGTGTGTCATGTCATGAGATGCCAAGAAAAGATCACCCTCAGTACCCTATCAGAAGAAGATTCTTGGACCTTGTTTGTGAGAAATGCAGGAAGGTCTTTTGAATCCCCCAATTTCGAGGATGTAGCGAGGTGGGTAGCTGGAGAGTGTTGTGGTTTACCGATTGCATTGATAGCAGTCGCAAGGGCACTTGGAGATAAAGAACTGGTGGAATGGAAAAGAGCAGCTCAACGACTAGAGAAGTCGCAATCTGCCAACCCGGACGATTCCAGAGAAGCATCCAAATGTATAAAATTAAGCTATGATTACCTGAAAGATGAGGACTACAAGTCATACTTCTTGCTCTGTTGCCTATTCCCAGAAGACTATAACATCCCAATAGAAGACTTGTTCAGGTACGCGATCGGGAAAGGATTGTTTCGAGATGCTGACACACTCGAAGAAGCCAGAGAGAGAGCTGTTTCCGTGGCCACACACCTTAAACATTCTTGCTTGCTTTTGGATACTGGAGAAAAATATGGATCTGGATCTGTAAAGATGCATGATGTTGTTCGAGATACAGCCATTCAAATTGCGCAATCTGAACATGGGTTTTTGGTGAGAGCTGGCTGTGATTTAGAGGACTGGCCACGTCAATTACATGAAGGCTATTCTGCAGTCTCACTAATGCACAATCATATTACCAAGCTACCCGAAAAGTTTGTGGGTTATTATCACAAATGGTACCTGAACTATACCTCAATCTTATCGATGGTATCTGAACTTCAATTTTGATCACAATCAGTACCCGAACTTTTCGATTTCATTTTAAATGGTACTTAGAGTCACCTCCGGTCACTATTCCGACTAAAAACGGCATGGGAGGCAATCATAGTGATGATTTTTGATGATTTCAAGGGTTGCAATCATATATAGTAATGATTTTTTGGTAATAGACTTGCCTTGAACTTGTTTTTTTTTCTTTTTTCTTTTTTAGATTTGGCTTTTTTGGCCTGAATAGTGACCAAATGTGGCCTTAGGTACCATTTAAAATGAAATCGAAAAGTTCGGGTACTGGTTGTGATCAAAATTGAAGTTTAGGTACCATCGATAAAATAGAAGATAAATTCAGGTATTATTTGTGATAATAACTCAAAAGTTTGTATGTCCAGAACTACAGATTTTGTTACTAAACTATAATACGTTTATAGATGCGTGGATACCTTTTTTCAAACTCCAAATGAAATAAGGGTCTTAGATCTTAGCTGGAATATAATTTCATTACTACCCCAATCGTTGTGTCTCTTAACCAACCTCCGAGCTTTGTATTTAGATGGTTGTTCCCATCTTGACACTTCCATGATCGGAAAACTTAAGAAGCTTGAGATTCTTAGTATAGGATACAGTCAATTGAAGGAGTTGTCGACAGAAATAGGAGATTTGGCCAATCTAAAGATATTGGATGTCACCGGTAGTTTTCAGATAATTCTATCCCAAGGGTTCATATCAAAGTTGCATAATTTAGCAGAAGTGTACCATGCAACGATTCCGGAACTGGGGGCGTAAATTTGAGGGAGACAGAGAAGAAACAAATGTTGGTTTTGACGAGGTAACTAGCTTGTCAAATTTAAGAGTTTTAGAGGTTCATTCCTCCGATGCAGCATGTATACCTGAAAATGTTGAGTTCAATCCGAATTGGGTTAAATTTGATATATGTGGGCAGTGGCAAGAAGATGGAAGTCAATAATCGATATGGTCATAAATCAATATTCTTGAGGCTTGACACCATAAGTAGCTTACCGGACTGGTTTTGCAATGCGGTGATAGTAGAAAAGAATACTTTGATTTAGGGTTTTCAATAATAATTTTATTCATCCCACAAAGGGGTATATATACAAGGACAAGAGGAGTAGTCTAACCCTAATAGGAAACAATCATTCCTATAATTACATGATAACCTAAATAAATAAGAATCATAATTACATAAGATTTACAGCTATTCTACACTCCCCCTCAAGTTGGTGCATAGATATCTATCATGCCCAACTTGTCAACTGAGCTGTCGAATATCTTCCTGGACACTCCTTTAGTAAGAACATCAGCTAACTGCTCTCTGAGTTTACAAATGGAAAACGAATAACCTTTCTGTCAAGATTTTCTTTAATAAAATGACGGTCAACCTCCACATGCTTTGTCCTATCATGCTGAACTGGATTATGTGCAATCTCAATTGCAGCTTTATTATCACAATGCAAATCCATAGGTTGTCTAAGCTTGTAACCTAGATCTTTCAGGACATTACGAATCCATAACATTTCACAGACTCCATGTGCCATACCTCGAAATTCAGCTTCTGCACTTGATCTGGCCACAACTTTCTGTTTCTTGCTACGCCAAGTGACAAGGTTCCCTCCTACAAAAGTGAAGTACCCAGATGTAGAACGCCTGTCAGTTTTATCACCAGCCCAATCTGCATCTGTGTATCCCTCAACTTCCAATTCATCATTTTTCTCAAACAGTAATCCTTTACCTGGCGCCATCTTCAAATACCTCAAAATCCGAAAAACTGCATCCATATGTTCTTCACTAGGACAATGCATAAACTGACTGACAACACTCACAGCATAAGCAATATCAGGTCTAGTATGTGAAAGATAAATCAACCTTCCTACAAGACGTTGATACCTTCCTTTATCAGTTGGAATTTGATCAGGATAAATGGTAAGTCTGTGATTCATCTCAATGGGTGTCTCAATTGGACTGCAGTCCAGCATCCCCGTTTCAGTAAGTAAGTCAAGAACATACTTCCTCTGTGACAGTGAAATTCCCTTCTTAGACCTCGCAACTTCAATACCCAGAAAATACTTCAGTTGCCCCAGATCCTTCATTTCAAACTCCTTTGACAGATACTTTTGTAACTCATTCATCTCTTTCGGATCATCCCCTGTAACAATCATGTCATCAACATACACAATAAGAGCTGTAATCTTACCATTCTTGCGCTTGATAAACAAGGTATGGTCAGAATTGCTCTGTCTGTACCCAAAGGCTCTCATGGACTTTGAAAATCTCCCAAACCAGGCTCTTGGAGATTGCTTCAGGCCATACAAAGACTTCTTCAATTTACACACCTTGCCAACTTCACTTGGGTAATTCTTAACACCTGGGGGCACATCCATGTACACTTCTTCTTCCAAATTCCCATTAAGAAACGCATTCTTCACATCAAACTGGTGTAAGGGCCAATCTTTGTTTGCTGCAAGTGAGATTAGAATCCGAACAGTATTGATCTTTGCCACAGGTGCAAAGTCTCCTCATAATCAATCCCATAACGTTGTGTGTATCCTTTGGCAACCAACCTCGCCTTGTATCTATTAATAGTTCCATCTGCATTAAGCTTCACAGTAAATACCCAACGACACCCTACAGTCTTCTTTCCAACCGGCATAGGTACTAGCTCCCATGTTGCATTCTTTTGAAGAGCTTCCAATTCTTCATTCATCGCCTTGGTCCATTTTGGATCCGTCAATGCATCCTGCACGTTACTAGGAATAGATACAGTAGATAATTGATCAATAACAAGTGCATGTGACCCAGAAATCCTATGGTTAGACATAAAATTAGCTATAGGGTATTTAGCTTTGGCTTTGATATCTGGTTCATATTGTTTCTTAGGAATTCCCTTGTAACCCTTTGTGATTTCCTAGGTTCGACACTTTCTAACCCAGAAGATTCATTAAAGTTTAGGGGTACCTGAGGAGGATCATTCTGACTAGGATCTTCAGTTGGTGATGCAGAAGGGGAAATATCTTGTGTGTGAGCTTCAGATACGTCTTGATTTTGATTCAAACTATCCAGAAAAGTCATCTCTTCTGTCGGAATTCACAACACTCTGTTCGGCAGTTACATTTTTTGTTTCGGAATTCACAACACTCTGTTCGGCAGTCGCATTTTTGTTTCGGAATTCAACACTCGTTCGGCAGTCGCATTTCTGTTTCGGAATTCACAATGCTCTGTTCGGCAACTGCATTTTCTGTTTCCAAATTTCTACCCTCAAATGTATCCTCCAAATTTTCCAAGTCTTCAAAGACATCAAAATCAATAATAGAACAACGAGGGTTCCCTTCACAACCTCTCTCCCCCGAAGGGAAGACTGAGAAGCTCCCCCTGAGTAATAAGGCTCGGATTCACGAAAAGCAACATCAAGAGAGACATGTAAAGTGCCAGTAAGGGGATCATAACATCGATAACCCTTCTGGAAGTCAGCATAACCAACAAAGATACACTTACGGGCACGGGGATCAAGCTTGCTGCGTTGAGGCTTGGGAATATGAACATAGGCTGTGCACCCAAACACCCGGGGCTCCAAATTAGGCATAGAAGGGATGGTCAAAAATGTATGAAGCTTCTGATGGGATTCTGAAACTCAATCACCCGTGAAGGAGTACGGTTGATAAGATATGCTGCAGATTTTACTGCCTCTCCCCAATAGGACCGAGGTACATTCATGCCAAATAAGGAAGCACGAACAACTTCCATCAACTGCCTGTTCTTCCGTTCTGCTAATCCATTCTGTTGAGGAGTATAAGAATTGGAGGTTTGATGACGAATTCCATGTGACCGGCAAAACTCAATCATAGGGCCATTCACAAACTCTCCACCATTGTCAGACTGAAACACTCTGATGGATTGTTGATACTGAGTTGCCACCATGTTGTGAAATTCGATAAACATTCCAAATACATCACTCTTATTCTTCAGTAATGACACCCATGTCATGCGAGTGCAATCATCAATAAACGTTACAAAATATCGAGCTCCAGAAAGAGAAGGAATCTTTGCAGGACCCCAGACATCAGAGTGAATTTTCATAAAAGGAACAGGACTTTTATTAAGACTTGGTGAATATGAAATACGGTGGCTCTTGGCCAGTTCACAAATGTCACAATGGAAATCCAAATCACTGACAACCGAAAACAAATGAGGTTGCAGCTTCTTAAGATAACTAAAAGATAGATGACCTAAACGGCGATGCCATAACCATACTGCTTCCTTTGCATTCTCTACCCCATTAATCTGATTAGCTTGCCCCAAAAGATGCTTCTGTTTTCTCCAGTCTCTGTCAGATCCAGGTAGTATAATTTTCCCCTTCTAACACCATAACCAAGAATCCGCCGAGTCAGAATGTCCTGAAAACACAGAAAGATGGATAGAAGGTCACAATACATGCAAGTGCTAAAATAATCTGACCAACAGATAGGAGATTATAAGCTAGTGAGGGAACAACTAGGACAGATTCAAGGGTTAAGGTATCAGATACAACAATAGAACCTTCTCCGATGACCGGAGTTGGAGTACCATCAGCAGTAGAGACAATATTTTGAGAGGAACGTTAAGGTTTTTCACAAGACTAGGGTCATTGGTCATATGATCAGATGCACCTGTATCAATTATCCATGTATTATTCAAAGTAGCCTTACCCTTCATACCTGACTGTGCTACATTAGCGGAGGCATGTTGAGATGCTCTTCCTCTGTAGTAGCAATAGCCGCCTTGCCCTGATTCTTTCGAGGTTTCCTGGTGAAGTCCCACCAATCAGGGTAGCCAATCACTTCATAGCACCGCTCCTTGGTATGACCTACTTCCCCACAGACAACACATTTTTTGTTTGCGTATGGGTTTGGTTTGTCATGAGGACGGCGTGGAGAAGGACCTGAGAAGCCTGGAGGAGGACCTGGTCGGCGTTGAACGGCCATAACAGAAGATTCGGTAGGTACCGAACGCCCCATAGCTTGTTTCTCTGATTGCACCTTGCGAATGTAAGCATAGCTCTGCTCCAAGGAGAATTTAGGCTCCTTGCGTAGGATTTCTCCACGCACCTGATCATACTCTGGGTCAAGTCCACTCAAAAATAAGTGAACACGCATCCGGGACATTGCTGAAGTTTCTTGAACAACAGCTGCAACATTATCATGTTGAGAGGCCACCCTTTGATCAATCTCCTGGAACATTGCCACTAACTCATTGTAGTAGGTCGGAATGGGCCTTCCATTCTGCTTTGCTTCAAAACACTTTTTATTCAACTCAAAGATTCGGGTTTCATCAGAATCATCATAAAAGGTTTTCTCTACAGCTTCCCAAATATCTTTCGCAGTAGGAAGACGAATATACCTGTTCATGAGAGAGGATTCCATGGAGTCAATTAGCCAACTTTTCACCTTTTCATTGTCCGTGGCCCAAGCTTCATACTCTGCAGAATTCATGGCGGGTTCAGCCTTTACTCCGGTCAGATAACCAACCTTCCCTCGTGCTCCAATGCGCATTCTCATAAGAGGAGCCCATATGGTGTAGTTGGATTCATTCAAGACAACACTTGTGGGGAAAGCAGAGTTGTCTTGTTGGGTGGTGTAGTGGTGATGGATGATCGGTGAGGATGACACCATTGTCTTCTCGGGATTTGACTGTTCGCCTTCAATTGCAGGTCCGGCCATTGAGGAATTTGGGGTTTGTTTGATTTTTTTTTTTCAGGTTTGGTTTTTCTAGGGTTTCAGAAAATTCAGGGATGGCTTGATTTTAATGGTGGTGGTACGCAGCGGTTTGTGGTGTGCTTTGGGATTCAGGATTCAGGATTCAGGAGTCAGGATTCAGGATTCAAAGGGTGCAGGCAAGTTCAAAGGATTGAACCTGCTCTGATACCAAGTAGAAAAGAATACTTTGATTTAGGGTTTTCAATAATAATTTTATTCATCCCACAAAGGGGTATATATACAAGGACAAGAGGAGTAGTCTAACCCTAATAGGAAACAATCATTCCTATAATTACATGATAACCTAAATAAATAAGAATCATAATTACATAAGATTTACAGCTATTCTACAGTGATCAGAGAGGCTACGGTGGGAAGGTTGCCGAAGGTTAATTGACATATTTGTGGAGTCTGAGCATGGGAGATTACATGGACTGAAGCTTCTCTATATAATTGGTTCCAAGGGGTACAAGCTTATGAACCCAATAACATGGGTTCCCAAAAAACCTGTATTCGAGAACTTGGAAGAGTTGCATCTGGAATACGTGGATTGCCAGGAGTTATGTGTTGGTGAATTACCACCTGGGTCTCGATTCAATTTGAAGTTATTGAAGGTTCACTCTTGTAACAACTGGGGGAATGTCCTTTTACCATCAACACTGTTACAAAGACTACCAAATCTGGAAGAACTATATTGTCATTCCATGAAGATTGAATATGTGCTGAAGCGTTACTTGAGCCAGAACAATCAAAATTGAGGAAGATAGAGTTGTGTGGGGTGACGGGAGTCTACGTACAGTGAGAAGCATATTTCATGGTCCTGCTCCAGCTGCAATGTTCCAAACTCTTCAAAGTTTGACCATTAAGATGTGCGGTTTGCTGGGAAGTCTCTTCACCTCTGATGTTGCTCAATGTCTTTTTCAATTGAAATACGTTGATTTAGACTGTTGCTTCTTTTTGGCAAGAATAGTTGAAGCAAGCAACAAGAAGATCATTCTTCCAAAATTGAAGGAATTAATTTTGAAAGGACTACCAATGTTATACTATGAAAGTGCTTCTTTTGATATTGAGTGTCCTTCACTGGAAAACCTATATGTGACGCACTGGTCCATGTTTTTAGTCTCTTCTCTTGACTTCCACAGCAGGAAACAAGTCCAACTCAAGAGGTATGTTGCTATATCAAAAACTTACTTGATTTGTCATATTGATTTGGTAGTCCAATTGCTCACGAATAATCAGTAAACAAGTACAAAATGTTAATTTTTTTTTCCATTCAAATCCATGATTCATTTCCAAGCTTTCAGTAAATGAGTTTCCGACACAGTACCAATCAAATTCTAACTT
The DNA here is from genome assembly GCA_024704745.1 of Rosa lucieae. Classification (NCBI taxonomy): domain Eukaryota; kingdom Viridiplantae; phylum Streptophyta; class Magnoliopsida; order Rosales; family Rosaceae; genus Rosa; species Rosa lucieae. The sequence continues at coordinate 82,701,852 of CM045496.1, read as the reverse complement.
TGTTCATTTCAATCCCAATTTATTATTTTTCTTTGATATCATCCGTAATCATCCATCATTCTCTGGATCGTTTAAATTTTTGATAATCAAATGATTGTCCATATTTTATAGAAATTTCATGTCACTGATGAATGGTTTGTTTTCAATTCCTCTACTAAACAAACTACTATATGAAAAGGCTAGGTATGCTTTGAAGAAAATTTGAAAACAGGGTGCTTGTTAATTTACACCACATTGTATATATAATCATTTATGTTTTATCTTCAGTTATTTCCTCTACTCTTGCATTTTAGTTTAGCTTTGCTTTTAGATTTATGCTCCTAGCTTATTGTTTCCGTTTTCCAAATAGATTGAAAAATGTATTGTTAACAATATTTTGAGACTTTGGAGATGCATTAAATTTCCAACTTATATACTTATCTTATCTCAAATTGACTTTTAGATCCATGAGAGGGCATTGAAATCTGATCGCAGACAAGAAACACAAACGGAACTTCAACGGCCCAGAAGATTCCTCATTTGATTGTGAAGCTATAGTCAATTAAATTGATTCTATCGTGACTAATCCGCAATCAATTTAAAATAAACATTTTTGTTTCTTTGTATTTTGTTTCTGGTTTTCTTGTCTTTCGGTCAAGCATTTGTATCCATTATTGTTGATATAAGAAATTGCATGTAATTGAAATCCGAATGTTCTTCATCATTGTTGATATGAGCGTGCAAAATATGCATTTACCTATTGGCATAGTTGTTTAAGATTGTAAGTCCTCCCTAGGATTCCTCCTTTCTATGTTACCGTTTCGGCAACGAAAATTTGACAAGATTGTGACGGAAGTGTCTAATTGGTACAATTTTTTGAGTTCAAGTATTTGATCACTTTGAACTTTTGAAGTTTGAGGTACTATTTTGTGCGGTTCAAAAAAGTCGAAACGCCAAGCATGATAAAAACTCATTGACCAAAATCTACTTAGATTGACATCTTCCCTAGTGTGAAACATTACACCGGTAAAACACATTAAAATTTTGAAGAATAGCCAACTAAATGCAGAGCCATTCTCTAGGAAGGTTAATCATTCAGATTTCGAGGAGTGGTTGCCACCAAGGCTACCTCTAGTTGAAATACCGTCTGGCAAAGCAACATCGGCCTTTCGCAGTGGTTGAGTGACTCGAGTCCTTTATCCATGTGCTGCCTTTACTTGGGTGGCCTATGGCCTCAGAATGCCAAGTATATGGAGGAGTGGAGGAGAAAGTTGGGGTATGTCATTGTGTGGAGAAGCAAGGGGAGAAGAGCAATGAGGTTAGGCACGAAGATACTGCAACGATACAGTTGAATGAGAGAGAAAGAGAAGTAACTGAAAATCAAAGCTTATGAGGCAAAAGAAACTATCAAGGATGCTATGAAGGATGAGGATGAATACAAAGGGTCCTCTATGAAAGCTTTGGAAGACTTCTTTTCAAATTATCCTCGAAATGAAAAAGGCAAACAAATTTCATCAACATGAAGATGATGCACATTGGGGAAGACAAATCTTAAGTGATCTGATCATTATCAACTCCATCAACACAAATTTATTAACCAAATTGATCGAAATGCACTCAATTATGAAACAAGAGAAAAGTAGCTTCACAAGCGTATGGCTACAGATGTATAGCATGTGACACAATAAAGATGTTATAAATACTATTCTCAAAAATTGTTAGAAACATGCAGTTTCTTCTTCTCCAGACCTCTGTAAGTCTTATCGTGAATATGACACAGCAGGATATATACATGAGAACATAAGATTCTGCAACTGAAAACTGCCATGTCTAACAATATCAAAATGAATTAACAAGTAGGCGGTACAACCACAAACTATCAAGACGTAGCTGAACTATCATAATCACTCCACCAAAAGCTAACCGACATAGTTGTTGTCAGAGACCGCACATGGTGCCACCACTTTGGTGGGATATAAAGTATGTCACCTTCCTCTAATATGCAGTCAAGAAATTCTAAGTTCTGCACCTCCGGGAATTCTTTCTCATCTACATTGTCAAGATCAACATTCAAACCAAAGTATATTCAATTAGTAAATATATGATATACATGACCTGACAGGAATCTCAACATTTCAGTTTTTACCAACTAAATTGAGTAAATTCTGTTTGTAATCTAAATAAGTATAAGTTTGATCTCCGTTATGATGACTAAGAATAACTAAAAGCCGGGTATCTGCCGCTAGATAAAACGCCCGCCACTTTCAGCTTCACAAGATATTTTCACGAGACATTTCCAAGAATATGACAGTCACTGATTTCACTAATAATCTTCTTCTCTTGGATTATCTAAACAAACAGTTGAACCAAGTCATCTGTTAAGCTAAACTTGTTGACACCTGAGAAGAACTGACTACTGATCAAAGATCTTCTCCCAGATTGACTCAGTATTTTCTAACAAGCATGTATAGTCTTGGCACATGCAAACATATGAAAATATAGGTCTACATTTAGCATCTGCCTTCTCGACTAGGTATTAGCAAATTTGTTTAGATCTTTTCCTTGCTTTAATGAGGTCAAGAATGCAATTACCTGACTTGAGTTGCAAAGCATGGTTTCAGTATGCGGATAGAGTTCCTCTGACAACGAAGCACGATAGAGCCTTATATACTTTTTTCCAACTGCCTGAAGATAAGCAATCAATTCGAGTCAGATAGATGTTTGATCATAGAAACTAGTAACTTGCCAAAATATGCATCTATACTCACACACACACACACACACATGTCCATGTGGAAGTACATGCATACAACATATGCCTTTGTATATGGAATTATGAATTATGATATATATGCATGGTAAAATAGTTCTGCACTTAAAAGTTAAAACAGACATGTTTCATGGGCGCTACAAATCGCAGTCTTCGCAACAAATGGAGGTGTGCACATATAGGTATGTACTAAAGAAATTATCAGATTCTTTAATCATCTTAGTGCAGATGGATTTAGTGTTTAGATACAGCGCTATAACCGTGTGTTCCTATAAAACCATTATTTCCCTTTCTGAGGGATTCTCCCATCATGAAGATTTGCCTCCCCTAGTAAAATTGTGGGATGAGCTCTAGATCATCATAACTGAAACAGATTTGATATGGTAAATTCAATCTATTTGATAGCTATTCTAGTTGGGAGAATATCACAAATGGTCATTGAACTTTGACCTGTTCGACACTTTGGTCACTGACTTTTCAACCGCATGCAACTGATGGCCCATGCAAATTCCAAAAACAGGAACCTTTCCAAGAATCTGCTTGACCGTTTCAACAGCATAGGGAACTGCAGATGGGTCTCCTGGGCCATTGCTGAAAAGGACCCCATCTGGTTTCATCTTAAGAGTCTCTGATGCTGGCCATGTTGAAGGTACCACAGTAATTTTGCAGCCATAGGAAGCCAATCGCCTAAGTATGTTGCTCTTGATTCCAAAATCATAACCTTCAATTCATAACCATAGAAAAAAGTCAGTTAAGGCTGCACTACCAACCTCTGAGCAATTCGGTAAGATTTCTTTTGGTTAAACAAAGATGTAAAGGGAAGAGCAAAGTGAGAAGGGGGAGAGAGAGATGAGAAGGAGAAGAGAGTAAGAATAGTAGGTAGAACTAAAACTGAAAAATTTGTTTTTTACTTCAAAAAAAATCCAATTCTTGTATCTTTCATCTCTTCACATATGTCATCTCTCTTCTCACTCTTGTATCCTTTTCCTCTCTCTTTTAGTTTAATGCCGAAAGAAAAAAAGAAACAAAAAAATACCGAACAAGACTACTTAAAAAAGATAACTTAATGCAGACTTACACGAAAAGCCTCTCCATCTTTTCTTTTGGACATAAATTCCCACTCAGAATTGGTTTTATCAACCCACTCATGAGGGGTCTTGCATGACACGCCACTTATTAAATCAACCCCTGCAAGGTGCAAACCCCAAATAAGAAAATATGAACTTTTAACCCTCTGCATGATTTTAACCAACTTCATGACATCCTTACCAACAATGTCCCATGAACGAGACATTTCCAATAGTTCCTCATCTGTTTTGGTCTCTTCTGTGCTCAAAACACCAATAAGGCTTCCATCTTGCCTTGATCTGCGGGAGATAGCCTGTGTGTCAACATCATCTGCTGCATAATCAGTCAGCATCAAAGGTCAACACCAGAATTTAAAAAGATACAGAACAGCACACCAAAATACATGATTCTGCAAAATATCAGTGCCTTAAAGACTGACGCTATGGTATAACTTACAAATTCCCATGATATTCCTGTTTGCTAAATAATCACCAAGAGTTTCTGCACATCTATAATTTGAAGTACTGCAAACAAACAACAGAAACAGTTCATTGAAAGGATTGATAACAGCTCAATCATTGAAGCTTCCAATATTAATGTCCCTATAGCAGTATTAAAAAAGGATGCATACCTGATACTTAAACTTCTGATCACTAGACCACCAAGGAAGCACTGCCTTGATTCTTCATCATCTGATAGGAAAATATCAACATCAGATTTCAACATATTTAATATGGTATAATTCTCTATTATTAAGAAAGGAAACTATACTTACCAAAATTTACAACAGTATTTCCAATTTGGGGGTTTGTCATCAGGACAAATTGGTCAGCATAAATCGGGTCTGTAATAATTTCTTGATACCTGCATAAAAATCTATCAGCAACCTGAACTGATAATGCCTAACTAAAGCTAAGGTGACTACTTCCTGCAATGCAAGCAGTAAATCTCCTTCATCCTTACTAAAGTGGGCTTCACTTCACTCTCATATGCAAAAAGAGATGGGAGTTGTATAAAATTTCTCAAGGGAAGGCAAACTCTTGCAGTTCTTGTGGGGCATAAGTGATGCATCACTGGAGATAGAAGCCTCCACACCCAACTTGATAGTAGATATATTAATAAAAATTAGGAAACACACAAATTTTAAAGCCAGCTCACCCGGTCAAGGATGTATTGAATACAACTTCACCAACTTGAGTTCCTGAAGCACCAAATGACTTTGCTCTCCATATTGAACCATCTTCAAGCACAAGTCTAGCATCTGAAGTCTTCCAAGGTCTTTCGGACAAGTCTGAAGCACAAGGAGTAAATTAAATAAATAAAACACAAAGACGAAAAATTCAAGGGTCTAACATGCAATAGTTCATTGTTCTGCTCTGGCTGCAGAGGTTTGAAGTGGGGATTTGGGGTTACAAAGGGTCTCAAACCCAATAACTTAAGTATGACGTTTGGTAAACTTGAGAAAGATTTGAAAATGAAATGTGGAATCCAAAATCATAAAGGGAATACACCACCAATTACCGGCCCTAGAAAATAAATCATAAAGGGACGAGCCAAAGTACTCTAATTTACCAAGAACTCAGAAATCCCAACACTGTAAAAGTATCAAACTTTTAAACACAGAATGAGACTAAAGCATAAAGGGCCAAAACCCAAAAGCGTTGAGATATCAATCTGCACTGTATACCATCCCTATTGGTTGTTATTCATATAAAACAAGAACACTGAGCCCAAAAACAAGACCAACATTAACTTGATGCATGGCAGCCAATCAATTTTCTCTTCACTCTAGTCACTAATAAATCGACCTCACAGTAAATTGGAAACCATTGTAACATAAAGATTGAATCTTTTCAAGTCGTAGACAACAGCAGAGAGAAGAAGAATTAAAGCAGAGTAGGAAAAGTGGGTATACCTGAGACGGCGTTGGCGGTGGCGGAGGAGCATCGGAGAGTGAAAACCCTAAGCTTTGAAGGGTTTTGAGGCTTGGGAACAGAGAAAGGCGACGGCTTTACGAGGAATAAGTTGATAGCTGCTGTGGCCATTCTCTCTGAGCTGCGGTAGTGGCGCCTCTGTTTGCCCTTTTTCTCTTTTTGTGTTTCTAACTAGAAATGTTGCCCGCGCTTTGCCGCGGTTTTTGGAGCTGACACAATGTTATTTAAGGACTAAATTTAAATATAGTTAACATGATCATTATATTAACTATTAAACATTCCATGTCCAAGTTGTAGCTTAATGCTAAGAAACCAAAATATTTATTAAGGGCGCCAAATTACATAGCTATCATAGATAAATTCTATTAGCTCATCTTAGATAAAGTCCTCAACAATGAAAGGACTTTATCTCACATTGGCTTAGCTAATTACATACCTATCATAAATAAATTTTATTAGCTCATCAGTAACCACTAAAGCTGTCTCAGCTAATTTGATGGCTTTGTGCAAATACTTCAAATGGCTATATTTTGGTTCCCTAGGTAGTCCTGGAATAAATAGGAAAAAGCATGTGTTAGGTAAGTAATAGACTTCATGAAAGATGATGTTTGGTTTATAACCAATTTCCTTACTTTACACATTTAACATTAGGGAAATGTTTAACATTTAACATTAGGAAAATGTTAAATGTGTAAAGCAGGATTATGAGCCAAAATTTACAAAGAACCTAGTCAAAATGCTAATCCCCTATTTGCATACCATATTCATCTAGATGTGCATCATAGTCATGGCTAGTTGCAATGAAGTGACTGCCAGCATTCGGCCAAAATTCATTCCTCCATGGTACTATAACAAAATCAGAGTAAAAGATGGTTAAATCAGATAATTTTACCAACATCAGCAAAGATAAAATTAGCTTTGAACTATAAAGGAGGAGAATAAGTACCATGTAGTAGTTGGCAAAATAATCACTATTTTCTATAAACCTTGCAATTGAAAATGCCAAATCCTATGCAGGTATAGTAGGAACTGCCCTACCAAATTCTGCATACCTGTACAGTTTACATAAAGAGTCAAAATTAGGAGGAGAAAAGGAAAGAATCATGGGTAAAAAATAAAAACAAAAGAATTGAGTGAGGAACCATGACTCACAAAGCTTCCAATTTGTCATATAGCGATGGACTTCTCCTGATGTATCAGTACGAACATAGATGTACTGCTATTAGGTAGCTAGTATATATGGTGTGCAAATGAAGTATGAGACGGATTGAGTCTGTGTTGAATTGGATTAGCAAAATTTAAACTGATTGAATAAGAAGGAACATAATGCCCATTACCAAAACAATGGAATAATGCCCAATTGCATCCATCTAAATCAAGCACAACATCTATTTCAAAGAAAAGATCCAGACTTACCAACGACATCTCAAAATAATAAACTGAGCAGTAGCAAGTTTGAGATTTTGAGCCGGAAACGTATCTCTATCTCTTTGGTTTTGGATTTCTGTGCGAGGAGAGCGAGAGATATTTGTTGATTTGAGTGGAGATGAAGAGCGATTTGGACTGCGTGAGGATGAGTCAGACATCAAATTGAACCAATTTCAAAAAGCAAAACAGGAGGAAGATAATGCAAGAGAGGGCATCTGACCTGCAACTTTCTTGCTATTCTCTATGCAACTTCAAAAGATAATAAACCAACAACCAAAAGCGATGCACGTCCACCTCCAGGTTGACTCAATAACCCAGAATTGCCTTCCACTTCTAAGATAACAAATACAAATCCAACTGTGCTAACAAAAGCAAATTACCACTCGGTAAGTATAATACGAACCTGTTAAGATACCATACAATATTAATTCTTATAATTCACAAATATGACACCTCAGCGGCATGGTTTGTTTAGTTTTATACATTCATTGAACATTTACCTTGACATGCAGATAATTTTAATCACAAATCCAAGCCTAAAGTCGTCTTCTTCTCCTTTGCTCAAATCATCGGTCTGCCGCAAATTGAAGCAAAATCAATTCTCATACTAAAATCCCATGAGAAAAAACATAGTTAAACACAGAAAATAGCAATTAGCATCACAGACGTTCTCACTGACCAAAAAAAAAGGAAAAAAATTGAGAATAATAGCTGCTTCAAAGTAAGAAATTATGCCACAAACCTAGTGTCCAAAAGTGAAATCTATCACCCAAAACATATCCCTAGCTCATATGTTCCTTTCTAACCAACTATTACATAATACATCAGTGCTGCTATACTGTCAACTTCTAATTACAACATATACTTGCCACAGAGCCCAGTACAAACAAAGCTAAGAGAAGAAGAATATATTCATTCACACAACCAGAAAACTACATCATAAGCATACATTCACTTCCTCGGTAACCAAACAGAGCTCCACACACAATCAAATCCGTCAAAACAGATTGAAGATAAAGTTGTAGCAAATGAAAACAATCTGAAAAATCAAAACTATTTGAACCCAATGATAATGATAGTGATAGTGATTTGAATCAAGCAATCAAGAAACCTGAAAATTCATGGTTCTGTTCAAGTTTTAGTTTCTAATCACATCAAAAAGCAAAGCAATCAAAAGACAAATAGAAAACCTAGAGAGATAGAGAAGAGAGAGAAACAGATCGGCGTACCTTGCAAGCTAAGATTGTGCAAGTTTTGTTGCCATAGTTCTTGTTTGGACTTATCCTCCACGTTCTCCAATGCTTTAGCTTCAGGGGTTTCTGAGTTCATTATTATTTGTCTCATTCCTTGTTGAAGTAAATTGGAGGCATATCTGGAAGCAAGATAAAAAAGAAGCATGTGATTATATTTGAAAAAATATTTATATACAGTACAATACCCTTTGAGTCTCTTTCACCAAATTTATAGATTATGTTGTCTCCATCTATTATTCTTATTCATGAAGTAGGTAATGAGGACATATATATACACACATGATATTCCTATACACCAAGTAATAAGCCCCAAAATCATAATCTAATCACAATCTAAAAAGCATAACTAAAAGGCAGATACTATGTCAGAAGTATTGCGTTGGAAATGCCCAGGCTGCAAGAAAAACACAGAGAAGATAAAGAAAAGATAGTAATAATTTCTAAAAGATAGACAATGTAATAACGCGGTTCAACTATAATCTACAATCACCAAACCCGAATCATCACATAAGTACATAGTAAAAAGAAACTGAAATAATTCTAAAATATCTTAGCTCAGAGTCATGAAGTTCATTGATAAAGGAACGAAAGACAAATATCACTTTTCAGGATCCTATAATCAAAGTATAGATGCAAAAATACCAAAGAGAATGAATTTTGTTTATAAGCTTGTAACATCCAGATAACATCTACTCCTATCATATGCAAAAATAGTTTGATAAATGTAGGCTGGAATCAACCATCTCATTTTTTACTCATCCTATTCATCAACCTTATTATTTTCAAACATATTGAAAGAGAAAAGGATTGATTACTAATCATAAAACTAAAATCTTTTCAGGAGAAACTAAGAAAGTTTGTAGAACATAAAAATTAATATCATTTCAAAACTAAGAAAAGCAAATAATTCAATTGAGAAAACAATAGCAGTAAAACACTTTCATTAGAGATCAAACCTGTTTCACTCGTTTTCAGCACAACTCTGTTTTCTCATATTAGTACCAAGGTCCAAGCTTCAGAGCTGCTAAAAAACAAAAACCAAAGATTATGATAGAGAGCAAAATTTTGCAGATAATGAATTAAATTAAATCTGTTTTGATAAAGAAAATGGAGAAAAAAGGTGTTTCACTGATTTCAATTACACAAATTAAAAAATCGATTAACCTATGCACAAACATCAAACTAAATAAGGTAATAAACAAAATCATTATAGCCAACTGAAATTGAAATCTACTAATATAGTAGTAATCATGGTCAGTAATCTTATACATGAAAGTGACAACTTACGAAGCCTTTGTTGATGGTACTTTTGATGGATGAGTTTGATGTTGGTGAAAAGTAGTTGTCGACGTTGATGGAGGCTCCTCGAATTGTTATAGTGCTGGAAATTCTTTTTATACATTGTAAGGTTGAGGGCAAAAGTGTAATCGCAAATTGAATCCCATTGCAGACTGTCTGATTGTGGAATATGGAATTATCAGCATATTTCATTTTGTCAAGATTCTAAATTGTTATTAGATCTTCTTCTAGCTTCAATTTTTGATTTTGTATCAATTTCATCAGTTTTCAGACAATGTTTAATCAAACATTTATCCTTCTTGTTCACATTTTATTTAAGAAAATTGAATAATAACAAAGAACAATAATAACAAAGTCAACTAAACGTTTGTTCTAGCAAAGATATTTATAATTTATAACTGCAGTAATGTATAATGTAACATATGCTTGTATTTATAAATTTTGTAATACATCTTTATAAACTATATTTTTTGTATATTTATTTGGTATATCATTGTTAATGTTTATTAAAATTTTTAATCCATTTCTTGATGTAACTCTTGAGAGCGCTACATACAATTGTCCATGTGTAAAAACAGGTTCTGGTAAATATATGCCAACTTGATTTAGCGATTGACCTTGACTTTTATTGATAGTCATAGCATAACATGGTCTTATTGGAAATTGTCGTCTTATAAAAATAAATGGCCATTTGCTTTTAGATGCAGTAAGAACAATTCTAGGTATAAAAAATTTTTGGCCTATATTATTTTCTGTCAGTATTTTTGCTTCTATTAGTCGATCAAATAATCTTGTTATTATTAATCTTGTACCATTGCATAAACCAGACATTTGATTTAAATTTCTTAGTAACATGATAGGCATTCCAATTTTTAAAATTAATTCATGTGACGGTAATCCATTAAATTCAAGTTTATTCAAAAATTCTATTGGATATAAAAGATTCATATTTTCATTATTTCCGGAATTCAATAAAATACTATCAGCACTTAAATAAGTTGTTTTGTCACCTGGCAATAGATTAATAGCATAATCATTTATATCTCGAACTGTGGCATTTCGTGGGGTAACAATTGCACGTTCTCTTAGATAGTTGAAATTATTGTAATTAATGTTAAAATTTGAATAAGTTGCAAGAAAAATTGCTTCTATCGGATTTGTATAAGTATAAATAAGTATATCATTAGGAATTTCAACCCAAGATGTATCTTTATCATTTTCATCATTAATTGAACATATATGACCTTCTCCAATTTGCAATAGCTAGTTTGCAAAAGTTGAAATATTTATTTTATCTTCGTCAGTTAGGTTTTTTTTTTATAATCTCATATTCTCTGTTAGATGAAATATTTTAAATGATGACCAAAGGTATGAACTATTTAATGAAACTTCAATTATTTGCTCTTTAGTTCCTCCTGTAATAACAGGTAGAATTTGTCTAAAATCTCCACCTAATAATATAGGTTTGCCGCCAAATGGTTTGTTAACTTGCATTTCATTTGGATCAGATAGAATGTCGCGTAAACATTTATCTAATGCTTCGAAACAATGTTTATTAGACATTGGAGCTTCATCCCAAATATTAATTCTGTTTTATTAATTAATTTTGCAAGATGAGTACCTTTTTTTATTGGACATATTGATAAATTATTAATTGTCAAAGGTATTTTAAATCGAGAATGAGCAGTTCTGCCATTTGGAAGTAATAATGAAGCGATTCCAGATGAAGCAACAGCTAAAACAATTTTTCCTTCATATCTTAATTTACTTATTATCGTATGCCATAAGAATGTTTTACCGGTTCCTCCATGACCATGAACAAAAAATGTATTAGTTGTTTTTTCTTCTATTGCTCTAGTAACTTCATTATAAACAATTTTTTGACATGTATTTAATTGAGCAACTAAATTTGTGTGTTCCCGTTTTAATTGAAGACAATCATAATCTAATTCTTCTCTTAATAATCTATTATCTAGATCTAAGATTTTATCTGTATTTGGCATTGGTAATTGATGGTTTTTTAATGAACTTGATGATTTGTTAAATATTTGTTCTAATTCATATAGCAGTTTATTTTTTAATTCTGATTCTGGCAAAATTAGATTTGGATTTCCAACTTCAATTCTAGTTTTGTGTAAAATGTCATCACACATATTTGGCCAATATGAATCTAACAATATCTGAGGATTTGCAACATCACAAAATAAAATTATTGTAACAAAAAGTTGTCGAATTTCTGAAGCTGTTGCAGTATGTAAAGAATCTGTTAATGCTTCAATCCATTCTTTGTCATTGCCTAATAAACCCAAAACTTGGCAAGCCTCTTGGTAAGTAGTATATGTAACACCATTAATAGTTTTTATTGAATCATAATTATGGCAACCTTTTTGAATATTTAATAACATTCTCATATAATATAACTCACCTAATACAGGCGGTACATGTACTATTCGACCAATAGTTTGACATTGTTTTCGCGGTGTCCAACATTTTTTTTTCCAAACGAATTTAGTTGGAAATTCTGTATAAGTCAATTCAGATGCTTCTGAGTAAGTTGAATTTGCTTTAAACCAAGCAGTAAGCATAGTATCTTCTGTACTTTTTTGTTTTATTATTGATTCAAGAGATTGAAATTCATTAAAAACAATATTTTGTTCTGAAGGCTTATGAATATGCAAAAGTTGCACAGCAGGATGTCGAGAATGAATTGAATATTCAAATAATCTCCACACAGATTCATGAGGAGTTAAATATCGACAATTAAGATAAGTTGTAATTTCATCATTTAGATCTTCATACAGCAAAACTCGAGCTCGATCTGGGCCTTTATTAATGTATTTAAACAAATATTTAATCAACATAGATTGAGAACATAATTCAACATTAATATGAGCATTATATCTTAATAATAAATTTGAATTGTAAGGTACAACAAAATTATTTCCAATACATATATTATTCTTTATTACAAATTTCGTATGATCATTACGTCGTCTGTATATTGGGGGTGCATTTGTTTCAAATATAGTATCTGTATTATATGATTTTGGAAAAAATTTGGAACATTTTCCATTTCGCATGCAAGGAGATTTTGAATTTATTTGTCCGCAAGGTCCGTGAATCATAAATTGACTAACAATTTCAAAAAGTTCTGGATTAGTATTTTTATCTGGTAATTCTGCTGAAATAATAGAATCTATGTCAATTGCTGTATAACATTTGTAATCTTTTTTTAACCAAAATAACATATGAGCATGAGGGAGTCCTCTTTTTTGAAATTCTATTGTATGAACATCTGCTTCAATTTCTCCAAAAGGTTGTCCAGATTTAATATACGTAATCATATCTTGTAATTTTATTTTAAACATTCTCGAAATTATGTCAGGCCTATCCTCGACTTTATAGTTGGGTTTGTCTTTAAGATATCTTTCTATTTCTGGCCATTTGACATTGCAAGTAAAAGTTATGAATAAATCAGGATTACCATATTGTCTACAAATTGCCATAGCATCTTGGTAATTATTAATCATATCTCTAGGACTTCCAGTATGAGAACTTGGCAAAATAATTTTTTGTCCTAAATCACAACCCTTTTTAATTCCAGCTGAATTTGCAGCACAAATGTCTTTAAAAACTTCACTTCGGATATTCTTTTGATTTTTTCTAATCCAATCTAAACGATTTTCTTCAACGGTTGCATATATAAGCATCAACCAAAAATTGTTGAAATAATCGTCCACCTTTTAATAAAGTACTCATTCTATTATTTCTATCTTGGATTTGATATGTAATATAAGCTCGCATTGTTACTCTTTGTCTTTTTTTTGTACAATTTTCTGTAATTTGTTGCATCAGCAAATCTGTTTTGTATCCATCTTCGCCATATGGGAAAAGTATTGGATATTGTAGTGACATATATTTTGGATGTATTTTAGAAATACGTTGCAACTGTCCACTATTTGATTCAATAATTATATCCTTATTTGAATTATGTTCTCCAATGTCACCAACTATCAAACCACCAATTTCTTCACTTGTTGGTTCTTCATATTGCTTACTATCAGTAGGTTGACGATTAAGTATACTCATATTTAATAAAGGTACAGAATTATTTTCAAATTTGTCTCTCATTGTTCGAAATTCTTTTACTAATTCATTATTTCATCAAACATTTTAATAAGTTCTTTAACAATGTCTGGTTGGATACTTTTATTAACATGAGTAGGATCAATAGCACTAATACGATTTGAAACTTCATTTTTTGTGTCATATATGTATAACTGAGCATATTTAGGAGATTCTCCATCAGAAGGTAATATAGAACCCATTAGATGATGAACTTGGCCACTAATTTTAAAAACATAAGGACCTGATCCAGTATTTATTTTACGATCAATTGTTGCTCCCATTGATGTAAAAGAAAACATCGAATTATAAACTCTAATATTTTCTCTAAAAAGCTTGCTTTCGGAGCCTTTGTTTGGATCTAATAATCTTTCAAGAAAAATTGGAGTTGGTTTTGGATCTTGAAGTTTGATTTGACCTTTTTTGCAACAATTCGTATAAATAAGAGGTGCATTTGAAGATGATTGTTTAATAGCTTCTCCAAACCAAAAGTTTGCATTGCAACAATCACATTCATAAACATTATCGCCTGAATCTTCATATTTCACAATCAATCCTACAATCACAATTTGACTTTTAGTAAACAATCTATATAACTGTTATTTCCTCAAAACAGCAGGTAAAATTTGAGACAACTAACCTTTTCTGCTTCTTTGATATAATGCTTGACCAAATGAATGTGAATATTGACCTGAATGTAGAATTTGATAAAAACCAGTTATATATAACGTGGATAAAAGTTAGTTCCATTCTAGAAATTTTAACTAATCATTAATTGAGAAAATTAAACCTCTCATTTCTTCAGTCTGCAGAAATTGAGAAGAACTGCTTCTTTCTAAATGCTGCAATGTTTCTGTATGTAAAAATCAACATAAACAAATGAATATTGTAGACATATTATGTAATGTTCCTAACATTAAATCAGTTGTAAAGGTTATGCATGTATTATACCTGTAGCACAAATATCTGAGTTTGAATCAGTGAACGAACTCTGATTAACTGTTACAGTGGCATTTTGTTCATCACTTCTAAATCGCTTGTTCTGATGTTGAAATACGTTGGCATTGTCACATTCAGAAGTGCAGTGATTGTCTAAATATCGGCTATTTTTTGTCGTTGCCAACTTAGATGCTGTAAACAGAATTTAAACAATATTAGGTACTTTGAATCTGTAAACAATAAAATATTTACTCTGCTGAACACACAAAATTTGATAATACATACCACGTTTTGATGTCCTTGATTTACTCTCATAGTGTCCATCTATACCAGAAACAGTACCTTCAGCTTCAGTTATACCGGCACCAAAATTCTGACCATCATAGATGTCTTGCATTTTCTCTTGATCATTATAATTTTCGCCATGATGATGTTGTAAGAATCTTTTTGTTTTGCTGTACCTCATCTTTGGTGCCATAACTGCATTCAAAAACATAGCTCACTTACAACTTCAAATGGTTTTGCTTTACAATTCGCAAATCAATGTATAAAGTGCTAGTATTAATTCAAGGGAAATTCGTTCAAACAGTGTCTGAACTTTTCCAGACTATTAATTTTCATACCTATACTTTGAAAAATGTCATAATGGTACCTGAAGTTTTGGCCCCGACCTAATTTCTGTACCTAGCAACAGTAAAGTCGTCAAGGGAGTTAAATTTTGAGGGGTAAATCTGGAACTTCAGGTATTCTCAAGGGAAAATCTTCTAAACAGTGTCTGAACTTTTCCAGACTATTAATTTTCATACCTATACTTTGAAGAATATCAAAATGGTACCTGACGATTTAAGCCCGACCTAATATTCATACCTAGGAACAGTAAAACGGTTGACTCCGTTGAACAGTACCAAAAAAGTATGCCAATAACTACTATGCCCAATACGAGATTCAAATACCAATATCAACATGGTATACCTAGATCTAAATATTCATATACCCGTATCTAGAAGAACTCAGGAAGATCGGCGTACGATGCCAGACCACCGCCAACAGCCGTGCTCAGACCCATACTTGATCGGAACCCGACCTTCATCTACATCGACGACCTGAATTCGGAATTGTCCTCCGACACCCCAGAACCTGACTTAGGGTCCCGCGTCAAGGCTGTCTAGCAGATTGCCCAAACTACGACATCCCGTTTTGACAGAGATCGGAATCACTTCGCCATTCCATTTCTGACAGAGATCGGACCCAGACTTGACCCAAAGTGGAATTACCAAAATTTCATATTCCTTTGCTATCAGACTCGTCGGATTCCAACCTAAAGCATTGAAATTTCCTTGTGCATCCACTCGAATAATCTCCATGATTCCAATTATCTGGGGAACTAGGCTTAAAACCGAGCAAACACTTGCAAACCAAACCATTTTTGCTGTTATAGCTACCAAAATTTCCACGTGCATCTACCTAATCACGACTTTTCTTTCCTTCTTCTCTGTTGTCTTCTCCCAAACCCATCAAAAAAAGAAAAATTGAAATTGATTTCAGCTGCAAATAATTGAATTTGATTTTTTGGATTGTGGGTTTTGGGATTTTTGATTGAAATCGAAGCAGAGAAGATGCTGGAGAAGATCGCGTTGCCGGCGAAGCCATCACTGAGAGGGAATAATTGGGTGGTTGACGCCTCACATTGTGGATTCGATCTGTAATAGCGAATTCCAACATATCTTCTAGTACCAGAGCTTCTGTTAGGAGTAAAGAACCCGAGTTCAATTTTTTCTCCTGATAGAAAACTGAGGTAGGTAGCTGAGTTCTGCGGCTCTCAACTGAGGTAAGACGAAGACCTTTGACTTCGAGGTCTGGGGGGCAATATTTGAACCCAACGGTAGTTATTGACATACTTTTCTGGTACTGTTCAACGGAGTCAACCGTTTTACTGTTCCTAGGTATGAATATTGGGTCGGGCTTAAATCGTCAGGTACCATTTTGATATTTTTCAAAGTATAGGTATGAAAATTAATAGTCTGGAAAAGTTCAGACACTGTTTAGAAGATTCTCCCTTGAGAATACCTGAAGTTCCAGATTTACCCCTCAAAATTTAACGCCGTTGACGACTTTACTGTTGCTAGGTACGGAAATTGGGTCGGGGCCAAAACTTCAGGTACCATTATGACATTTTTCAAAGTATAGGTATGAAAATTAATAGTCTGGAAAAGTTCAGACACTGTTTGGACAAATTTCCCTTAATTCAATTCAAATCAGCAATGAAAAATATGACTACAACTTTTGATCAACTTTTTGTTGATGCGCCCGAAAGCAAGCGCATAATTTAACCCTAAAATATCGTTAGTAGCATAAGCAAGTAGGGATCGATCTAATCCGGGGATTGAGGGTACACCTGTCATTGTAAAACAATTAAACAATTAAAATTAAAACAAAGTATAATATTCACAAAGATATTCACAAGTATAAACATTATTTACGAAAAAGGGGGGATTTTGTTTTTGGTTTTCTTTTTTCGAAAATAAAACTAAGTTAACAAAATAATTAAAATGCAAAAACATAAAAATACAAATGGAATGAGAGAACAAAGATCAAAAACCGAAACATATGATTAAAATTGATTCAAACCCTAATATTGTTCATCTAAGTCATGAGAGAGGAGTTGATCATGTGAAACGTTAAAAGCAAACAATTTCCCATATTTTACTTTTCAACGCTAATTAATCTAAGTGAAAGCACAAAGACTAATCCTATCAAACATGCATTCAAGCCCTAGAAAGCTAGTCAATCATGTCATGTTTAACGCATTACACATAGAGAAAGGCTATCAACTCAAGTGTACAACTTAGTATGGAAAAGTCCACCTAATTGCAATCCTCGTTAATTAAATTCGATCTTTGTACAAAACCTTTACTACTTTGATTCAAGTTTACACAAAACGAAAAGTCGATTTCATGTTCTTAAACCTAGCAACAATTATGCATAAACCCTATTAGTGTCGACCCAAATAAGATTAATACACAAAGGATATCTATAATGCAAATTTAATTAAACAAACCCACATAAGCAACTCTTGAAGAACAATAATATGAATCTGAAAATTCTCAATTAATCATAAAAATTCCAGAAATTAATATTTGTTCATACATATATGTCAACTAGAACAAAACCAACGAAATCAAAGCAAAGGTTACAAAAGAGAATCGGATTACACCGTGGATGAATATGAGATGAACGAATTGAGGATGTGGTCTCTTGAATCTCGAAAGCAAGCTTCAAGGATGGTGATGGAGGATGATGCTCACGGCAATTCTTCTTCTCCCTTGGCCTTGCTTGAACTCGTGGCTTGCTCTAGAGGGTGGAGGAACTCACGGCTATGCTAAGAAGATTTTCTGATTTTTTCTAAAGTGTAAAAAAACAAAGGAGGGGACCCTTGACGTTGAGAAAAGAGGAGAATATATAGGGGATGGCCTCTTGGTCTCCAAGCCGTGTAAACCTCATGGAATTAATCTGAAAATTCCACATAATTTCCTCCAATAATATCTTGCCAAATAAGCCCTATGAGGTGGTTCAACCAATCACAAAATTTCATTTAATTCCCTAATAATCTTGGCCGAAATTCCCTTGATAATATTCTGATTTTATACTTTAAATTCAGCCAAAATTCCTTTAGGGAATATAGGAATGTATCTAGACTTCTTTTGAGCTTTCCTTGGTCTCCACCTTTTTCTCTTTCCTTTTATTTCTCCCTTGAATCTCTCCTTGCCGAATTCTCTAGGGTTTTCTTTTGATTCCCTTGTTTTTTCTCTTGGCATTGGACGGCAAACTCTCTAGGGTAAGTCTCCAAGTATATTTTCTTTCCATAAAAATTACCCTAGAAAATCTCAACCGAAATTCTCTTTGATAATTCTGATTTTCCACGTCATTTTCCTTGTTTCTCTCCTTTGCTTTGGACGGCAAACTCTCCCTAGGGTTTAATCATGCGTTAAAAACCCTAATTCCATGGGCTTTGTGGGCTTTTAATCCAATTGCCGAAAATGCACTTCATTCTTGAGAGTTCTTGGGCCTCCATGTGCCACCTTTATGCCATGTCATCATCTAGAGTCTTCAAGAAGCTTCTCTCATGCCATGTCACTTCATTAATTCGATCTCCATTCATGGTTGGCTCAAGAGTCTTGTTTTGGCAAGCTTTCCTTTTCTGGACAGGGTTTCCTAGTTGGACCAGGAAAGCTTCATTTCTTCATTGCTCATTTGTGCTTCCCTTTGTACTTCATCTTGTCTCCCTCCAACGTTGGCTAGCTTCTCTCTCCATTTGTGAGCTCATTTCAGCTTATTTATGACAAGGACCTGAAAATAGAAACTAGTAAGAAAAATAAAAACTTTCCTAAAATGAAAAATGGCAACTTTCCTAAACTGAAAATGGGAAACTTTCTAAAAATGAAAAAATAGAAACTACAAAAATGGAAACTTCTACAAATAGGAACTTTCCCATTCAAAGAATGGAAACTTTCCTAAACAGGGTTTTATTAAGGAAATAACGCAGAAAATGTAGGGAAATGCAGTTAAAACGTCGCATTAAAATGCTCCTATCAAATTACCCCACACTTAGCTTTTGCTAGTCCCTTAGCAAAATCACACTAAGACTCAACGAAAATTTAAAGACTCTATAAATACTATGACTCTATTGCCCTTCATCTTTTTGTCTCAGCAATCTCTTACTTTCACAACACCAAGATTAGCACTTAACCAAGAGTCAATGTTTAAGCATTCGAGAGTTAATTGAAACACATAATTTACACATACATAAGTAGGACTTGGTTTTAACAATGGTGATGGGTTCTGTTAAGCATGTTTTAGACAAGTATGATTCAAATCCTCACAAGGTATATCCACTCTTTCTTCTCTCAGAATTCAAGGCAATGCTTAAAAGCTTATAATCACTCAATTATATGTGAGAGAACATATTTTAAGGTAATCAAATAGCTCACATATATAAGAAACAAAAAGCACTTTGTGAATATAAAATTTTTTTCTTTTCAAAAGATCTCATGAAAGATATCAACTACTTGCACGGATGAACCCAAGCCATAGGTTCAACTCTTGTAACTCATCTCCACATCAAAGGTTGTCCCATCTTAAGGATCAAGAAGGTCCTCTCAAAGGTTGTAATGGGGCTAATGCTCAAGGTTTTAAGAAATGAAAGGTAAGGATTTAACAAAGTGCCCTAAAAACCTAGCAGAGCTCATGTAGATGTAGTGACTTCTAGAAATCCACCAAGTGTGCAAAACATCATAATCCCATAGAGGTTTTATAAAAGGGCCAAATGTCTTTATGTTGGGCCCTAACTTCACTCTAAACTTCCTTTGAACTCTAGTGAATTGGACAAAGGCCAAATTTTTCTGTAGTGGGCCTTCAATTCAAAGTAAACTCCAAATCCGCCAAGTATGGGGGACTAAAATCCATAAACATATTTTTTTCTTTTTTCTTTTTTCTTTTTTCTTTTTTTTCTTTTCTTTCTTTTCTTTTCTCTTTTTTTTTTTTTTTTTTATAGACAAGTCTACCCCCACACTTGAACTTCCACCTCTTCTCACTCTTCATCCTTGCCACCCTTATGTAGTAAGTCTCAAAAGATAGCTCCACTAAGTTTCTAGAACAAAGGGTAAGGTTGTAACTATACTAAGGTTCAGGGTTAAGGATTTTAAGGGTGATGAAAGAAAAGGCTTAATGTAGGCTCAAAGGGGTTTATCTAAGGGAGTCCCACGACTGGCACAAATAGGGAAACAGGCTTATATGGCAATGGTGATAATTCCTAAGGTGCCTCTATCCTTTCCAGAATCAGGGCCATGTATTGATATACGTCTCAACAAGCACAAGAGCGAATTCTAGCATTCTCTAGTCCATCAAACTTAATCTATGGCAAGTAGTCAATCAAATGAAAGAATAATGAGATCATCAAAACATCGCCAAGAAAATAAGAATATATTTTTTCATTTCACTCCAAGAAAAAGGGACAAGGGCTCAATTATCTCACATGGGCTTTTATGAATCAAAACTTATTTTAACATGCTCATATTCTGTACCAAGGTCACGAGATCCATATCCACTACACATGCATACATTTTTCATATATCTCAATTAACCAAAGAATACCATTTTCAAAAATCATCTCAATATTGTGATCCTCTTTTAATCATGATTTCAGAGATATAGAATCATCCTAGACAGTTGAAAGGGCATCATATGACTCAAAAACAAAGGACGAAGACTCAATAAATAAAAGCAACGAAATTTTTTTTTTTTTTTTTTTGACATTTTTCGATTTTTTTTTTGTATTTTTCCAATATATATGACTCAAAATAAAATAAAAAAGTATAAATCCCTTCCCCCACACTTAAATATTGCATTGTCCTCAATGTAATCAATCATAAGCATGCAATGAAACAATTAGGCATATAGGAAAGGAATTTACGAAAACAAAAACAAAAGAGAAAAATTGAAAAATAAAAGAAATAGGGAAGGAGAAAGCAAATCTGTGTTTGTAGACTCCTTCACAATTGCTTCTGAATTGGGTTGCCTCCCAAGCAGCGCTTGAGTTTAACGTCTTTCAGCCAGACGGTACCTCCATTAAATAAAGTTAGTAACTATAATTAATAAAGAAATAAATACAAATTAAATAAACAAGTAACTATGAATTACAAACTACAAGTATAATTAACAAGTAAAATGTACACAAGACACAAGTTAAGTACACAAGTGAGGAAAAAAAAAAACACGAAAAATATTTACACAAGTGTTTTTTTTTTTTTTTTTTTTTGTACATTAGTGTATCACAACATTTTATTTTGTTATAAATATTATTGATATCGAATCTAATTCCAAGCGGTAAATCAAGTGGACGTGCGGCCCAAGTATAGTCGCCTAGACACAAAGTCCCTCTTACATCCTTTGGGCAACCTTACTGAAATGGCCAGGTGGGGGAGGACGAACACGAGAGGAAAAATCCATTTTGGCATGAGCTACTCCCACATAGTGGTTTAGGCCCATTTGCAAGCACTTCTGGATTCAAAAACCCGTCATGAACGTTGTCCCCTTCCTAGACACCATTCCACATAGGCTATACTTACTTGGATGAAAAAGTTCATAAGTGTGAAGACAGTTCAACAAGTGTTAATAAAGGCCGCCCTCAACCTTAAGGGACCTGAGCTAGGTACCAATAAGGGGTTTAGGCCAATATTAACAAAAGAGACTTCACCTATTCCATTCAATTTACAACCTACAATTAAAATTCATATTCAACAATATAAAAAACAACCTAGTTAATTTAAACTAAGTTTCAAACAATTTATATACAACAATTATAAACAAAAACAAGTGATTTTTCAATCCCCGGCAACGGCGCCAAAAATTGATGCCGCTTTTGGGAAGCGACCAATTTAACCCTGAAATATTCACAAATTAAAACAAAGTATAATATTCACAAATATATTCACAAGTATAAACATTATTTACGAAAAAGGGGGGAATTTTGTTTTTGGGTTTTCGAAAATAAATTAAGTAAAGAAAACAAATAAAACACAAAAACATAAAAACACAAATGGAATGAGCGAACAAAGATCAAAACCGAAACTTATGATTAAAATTGATTCAAACCCTAATATTGTTCATCTAAGTCATGAGAGAGGAGTTGATCATGTGAAACGTTAAAAGCAAACAATTTCCCATATTTTACTTTTCAACGCTAATTAATCTAAGTGAAAGCACAAAGACTAATCCTATCAAACATGCATTCAAGCCCTAGAAAGCTAGTCAATCATGTCATGTTTAACGCATTACACATAGAGAAAGGCTATCAACTCAAGTGTACAACTTAGTATAGAAAAGTCCACCTAATTGCAATCCTCGTTAATTAAATTCGATCTTTGTACAAAACCTTTACTACTTTGATTCAAGTTTACACAAAACGAAAAGTCGATTTCATGTTCTTAAACCTAGCAACAATTATGCATAAACCCTATAAGTGTCGACCCAAATAAGATTATACACAAAGGATATCTATAATGCAAATTTAATTAAACAAACCCACATAAGCAACTCTTGAAGAACAATAATATGAATCTGAAAATTCTCAATTAATCATAAAAATTCCAGAAATTAATATTTGTTCATACATATATGTCAACTAGAACAAAACCAACGAAATCAAAGCAAAGGTTACAAAAGAGAATCGGATTACACCGGGATGAATATGAGATGAACGAATTGAGGATGTGGTCTCTTGAATCTCGAAAGCAAGCTTCAAGGATGGTGATGGAGGATGATGCTCACGGCAATTCTTCTTCTCCCTTGGTCTTGCTTGAACTCGTGGCTTGCTCTAGAGGGTGGAGGAACTCACGGCTATGCTAAGAAGATTTTCTGATTTTTTCTAAAGTGTAAAAAAACAAAGGAGGGGACCCTTGACGTTGAGAAAAGAGGAGAATATATAGGGGATGGCCTCTTGGTCTCCAAGCCGTGTAAACCTCATGGAATTAATCTGAAAATTCCACATAATTTCCTCCAATAATATCTTGCCAAATAAGCCCTATGAGGTGGTTCAACCAATCACAAAATTTCATTTAATTCCCTAATAATCTTGGCCGAAATTCCCTTGATAATATTCTGATTTTATACTTTAAATTCAGCCAAAATTCCTTTAGGGAATATAGGAATGTATCTAGACTTCTTTGAGCTTTCCTTGGTCTCCACCTTTTTCTCTTTCCTTTTATTCTCCCTTGAATCTCTCCTTGCCGAATTCTCTAGGGTTTTCTTTTGATTCCCTTGTTTTTTCTCTTGGCATTGGACGGCAAACTCTCTAGGGTAAGTCTCCAAGTATATTTTCTTTCCATAAAAATTACCCTAGAAAATCTCAACCGAAATTCTCTTTGATAATTCTGATTTTCCACGTCATTTTCCTTGTTTCTCTCCTTTGCTTTGGACGACAAACTCTCCCTAGGGTTTAATCATGCGTTAAAAACCCTAATTCCATGGGCTTTGTGGGCTTTTAATCCAATTGCCGAAAATGCACTTCATTCTTGAGAGTTCTTGGGCCTCCATGTGCCACCTTTATGCCATGTCATCATCTAGAGTCTTCAAGAAGCTTCTCTCATGCCATGTCACTTCATTAATTCGATCTCCATTCATGGTTGGCTCAAGAGTCTTGTTTTGGCAAGCTTTCCTTTTCTGGACAGGGTTTCCTAGTTGGACCAGGAAAGCTTCATTTCTTCATTTCTGCTCATTTGTGCTTCCCTTTGTACTTCATCTTGTCTCCCTCCAACGTTGGCTAGCTTCTCTCTCCATTTGTGAGCTCATTTCAGCTTATTTATGACAAGGACCTGAAAATAGAAACTAGTAAGAAAAATAAAAACTTTCCTAAAATGAAAAATGGCAACTTTCCTAAACTGAAAATGGGAAACTTTCTAAAAATGAAAAAATAGAAACTATAAAAATGGAAACTTCTACAAATAGGAACTTTCCCATTCAAAGAATGGAAACTTTCCTAAACAGGGTTTTATTAAGGAAATAACGCAGAAAATGTAGGGAAATGCAGTTAAAACGTCGCATTAAAATGCTCATATCATTTGTCTAAACTGACAATATATTAATTGCAATTGTTATGGAAACCACAACAGATCAAACATCATTATAAATTGCATAAACTTTGGATAAAACTAAATTTGTCTATATAAAAATTAAAACTTGCAATTTCATTAACAAACTAAAGTTGATAAGGAATGATTATAAAAGTATAAACAAAAAGATAAAATATGAGTCATGAGTGAAATTAAGTATGTATCCTAAGATTGAATTTGCTTTTCAAAAACATCTTTGATTATACCACCTAAACAGAAAGCACATAACCAGACCAAAATTGATTATACCACCTTCAAAAGTTAAAATGATAACAGCACAGTTAAATGTAAGTATATCTAACTGATTTGTGTTTAGAGATAAAGCAAAAAATGAAGTCTTCTTCTATTCCACAATTCATTGTTACTGCAATAGCCAATAGTTACAACCTGTCAAGTATCACTAATTTCAGCAATGAATGAAAGATTTTTTCGATTTTACTCTTCGAGTTCTACACCATAACTGTACTTTAAAACTATCATCTATCAAGTATAGATGTAAAACTGGAAATCAAAATAAGATCAAAGAAAACAAATTGAAACAAATTTCAGAAACCTTTACCATACATGAATAACAAAGGTTAAAAACGCTATCAAACCAAGTAGATAAATGTTAATGTTCTGTTGTGGGTTACGCATCATTACACCATTCCAGTTTCAATTATGTTTGCAGTTCATTGTCATGAGAACAGACAGACAGAAGAATATATATATATATATATATATATAATTATATATATATATATATATAAGAAATATCAATATTGATTCCTCTACTTGGCAGCGATGTTTTTTAGAGTAAGTGTTAAATCAATAATAAATTATCTCTTGGCAAAGCAAAACCAAGCAATCCAACAATCTCTTTAAATGAGAAAATACATAACAATAGAAGAATAGAAATTCAGAAATTCATGAAATTTAGATTTTCATGAATAAAAATAAAATTACAAAATTTAAACAAAAAGAAAAGTTAAGAAGGTTTTCCACAAAGAATCAAGCTCAGTTAAACTCAAAAACAAATTGAACAAACAAAGGATAAATAGCTCTATATTAAGCGTAGTTGCACAAAATTAGGCGGTGATTTTTACTACAATAGGAACAAAGATGATCGATAGTCCTTCGAAAGTTATACCTGGATCCAAAACCGTTAAAGAATCTGACTGCAAACTGTTCCTAAAATCTGCAAAATGAAATAACAGTTAAAGGAATTCATGCTACTATGGCCGAACACGTTATAAAGTGAACATAGAAATACTCTTATAGGACTTTAAAGTTTATACCGGAATAACAATATGAAACCAAGACTATATTGGGTAGCAGACAAAGGAACAACAGCAGAAAAATGGTGCCAAAACTTTTATGCATAAAATCTGCACAAAAAAAAAAATCAATGTACACTGCAGAACAAAATAGATACATAAAACCAAAAAGCACTATTCAATGTACACTGCAGAAAAGAAGAAAAACAATTTTTGACACAAATTGAAGGACTTGAACACAACGTTTATTTGATCAAAACTTTCTTTGCCATTACTCGTGTTTCACTCTTAATTCATCATTAAACTCTAAAATCCAATAAACAGAATGCAAACATTTCCATGACAAAACTGAAACCATTATATGACATCCGTAAGGCATAACCAATACATCTGAATCAACAATCTAAATAGGAAACACTGCTTCTCTTTTCACAAAAGCAAAAACATTTGTTTTTGTCTTTTCTAGCGATAAAGGACTTGCTCACTTTTAAAAGAATTTTCTGCAATGTTTTATTGTACGATTTTTGAACAACTCTTTGCCAAATAAAAGAAACATAACACTAACTCTCTTTGCTGTTTAACATATTTTAACCGATTGTTCCAATGACTTGACAATCCTACACAATCAATAAAATGTTAAATAATTGTTATCAACGATTAAATAAGTAACCACCTACAGATTGCAGATAAATTTGATCAATGGTCACTACTACAAAAAGGTCCTCAGACGACGGTGGATTTCTGTTGTCTGATGACCAAGCTGACCGTGGTCTAAGTGAGTGTTGTGTGATTGAAAAATCAGACAACGGTGATTTCACCGTTGTGTGATAATAGTTTTCTCAACAGAAATGCCTGTTTCCGTTGTGTGAGTTCTGCGCAGCATGTGCCTGGCATGGCATGCTCGGCGATGCCTCGGCACATTCAGACAACAGAAGATGAAATTTTGCCGTTGTCTGAGATTCATAACACACAACAGGTATGACTTATTTTTTGTTGTCTGGGATTCATAACACACAACAGATATAACTCATTCTTTGTTGTCTGAGATTCATAACACACAACGGATATAACTCATTATTTGTTGTCTGAGACTAATAACAGACAACGGATATAACTTAATATTTGTTGTCTGAGGTAAGTAACACACAACTGAAGTAAAATTATCTCCGTTGTCTGTTAATTACTTAGACAACAGTGATCATTTTGTTTCTGTTGTGTGTAATGAATCTCACACAACAGAATTTTGTTTTCTTTTGTTGTTGGTTGTTAGTTCACACAACAACTATATTTGATTATCCGTTGTGTGAATATTGTAATCAATTGGATACCAACCAGTGACTGTTGTAGGAGAAGCCTAAATTTTGAACTCTTTTATCATCATACAACACATGGTTTTGCATTAAAGAGTTGCATGACTGAATATTAGATAGTAATTAACACATAAACAGTACTCTAATCCATATCATTCAATCACCATTTTTCAAACATCCATACATTCAAGATAGATAATGTACCAAACAAGAAATCATTCCTAACTACCTATACATGAAACAAAAGCTGATATAATATCTTTACGCTTCAACGAAGTTTCCTTTTGAAGAAGAACAAGGGCAGTCACAAGAGACTTGGCATTTGGCCTCTCACGAGGTTCATACTGCAAACACCATGATGCTAACCGCACCAACTCAATTCCTGGGATCACTCTTTCTGCCAGATTGCATACCATATTAGCAGTTCGGCCAAAATTCGTTCCTCCATGGTACTGTACCAATCTAGAGACAACCGAATCCCAAACAACATCATTTCAGCAATTCAAATGTACCTAGAGAACAAAAGCCCATAAATGAAAGGCAAATTGTACAACACAAACAGCAGACATATTCCAATCCACACAACAAATCATTAACACTGAATACAATCTTCACCAGTGCTAAAAAAATTGCAGAAGCTGCTGGTTTTCTTTCCAGAGAGATTAACTTCTTCCGGACCTCAGGTTGGTTTACTAGAATTTTACTCGTCACAGTTGACATTTCCATCTGTGTAATGGTTCCAGAAAATGAATGAGAAAAATGAAAACAAAAAAGGGACAACAAGAGCATAGCAGATGCATACCGCTTGCATGTGGAATTGTCTTAAAATTTCTATATGAAGGTTCCTCATGTCTTCGCATACCGATTTCTAAAAGGAATCAAGAGTCTCTTCTAAAGTAAATTGAAAATCTGAAACGTAAAGGAATTCCCTACTCACATCTTGTTCAGGGGCCTTCTGCAGTTCTGAGGTTCCTCCCTGTACAAGTATTGTCACTGAGTGAACTATAAAAATCTAGTATGGCAGAACAAAGCCAGCATGATAAACTCCTGAAATGGCTTCTACTGATGAGTTCCATCACCCTTTTTACTATTATTCATAAAAGAGCCTCTTTATATGCTACATAAGGCAATAAATTTTCTAATAAATCAAAGATATTCTTACGTTCATTGCTGGAACAACCCTGATTCTGTGGCAGTTGATGTATCTGACTTAGACACCAAGCTAGTAAACAGTTGATTTTGACCTTTGCCAGCAGAGACCTGTAACATCCTGATGACTACTGCAATTGATTAGTACCACAAATTTATGAAACATTCTGACAATATAAAAATTCAGATCTTTGGCTGAACAAAAAAATATTGTTATTTATGCAGACTATGTTCAAAGATAGAATAACTATAGTCTGTGCCAACAACAAAATTTCTATATGAAGGTTCCTCATATCTCGTGTACCGATTTCTGAAAGGATTCAAGAGTCTCTTCTAAAGTAAATTGAAAAATCTGAAACGTATCAGGCATTTTGACCATACAATCATCTGTCAAGAAAAAATGTATTTTGAATATCAGAATGCATAACTAATACCTTACCAGGCATTTTGACTAGACAATTTTTTATCAAGCTCCACACTAACAAACATCTGTCAAGGGAAAGTACTTTGAAATCAAAAAGAATTTCCGACTATGAAAGATTCACTACACCACAGCATGATAAAATAGCCTCCTAGTCTTATAACATAAGGAATGAAAATGTATAAGTCAATATTACTTATGCCCCCTTGTAATTAGATGGTGAGAAACTGATACCAGCAGTTGGTGCGGAGTGCTGCTTGAACCAAGAAATCTGGGAGTTTGAAGAAAAAAGAAAAAGGAGAAGAGAAACCAATCATAATTCAAAACAGAAGATTAGAGACAGCAAATTAGTGGGAATGTAATGTAGTTGTTTATTTTTCTTTTCTTTTCAACTATTACCGTCCCTAGGTCTAACGAGAAAGAGATGACCAGCTGCTACACTACCCAATCACCAAGGCAAACAATGACAACCAGGTTCAAGCCCATCATAAAACTTCCCAAAAGTTTCTCTGATTGCAACAGTAGATTGGTCCGCCTAGATACAACCAAGGCACAGTCCCATTTCCTGATTCTGCCAAAGACAGTAGAAACCATGGTCATCAACTGCTGAGTAGTCAACAAACTTCCAAAAATAGTGTCAACATTAATAAAAAACACATGCTACTGAATCAATTAAGTGCTAATATTTTGCCACAAAAATTCAAAGTCTAAATGTAATTGCAATCTTGCGATAAAGCAATATAGGGATATGTGTGGCTAGGTGTTTAGTAAATACCAGAATCGGTGATGCTTAGAGAGATTAGAGACTCGAATGCTTAGCCAACCAACAAATGCTTAATTGTGTAATATGCCTTTTCTTCTTATGTGTAATATTGTTACCAGAAATTAAAAGCTCTTCTGACAAAAAGAATTAGGAACACAAAATAAGAAGAAAAAGGCTATAGTCCAGAACATTCCAATTGTGGAGCAATCCATTATTGATCTTACAATCTCAGGGACACTTTCTTATTGAGCAGTGAAATTTTACATGATTGTTGATGCAACATTAGATTGGAGTGACATTACCTCTAAATTCCTATTATATTCAGCAAAGACATATGCAGAGATAAACTCAAAAACTATCAGCTATTGGATACCAACAAACAAATATTGGCTGATTTACTAAAGTTCTACCTCAAAAACAGAGAGTTACACAGCATTGTCACGAAATCCATATCCCTTGAATTCAATGCTCTCTTCCTCTAACAACTGGAAACTGGCATAATATAATACAACATGAAAAATGGTATCAGATATTACATTGTCAATACTGATCATAATAACGTAGACATGAAATCATTGAATATGATTTTTTTCATGACAACTATCTTTTTTCCAGATCCCTATGCAGCTGCATTATAATCATATCCGTAAAAACTGGTATTATTACAATATCTGATGTGAATATAAGGTATGATGATTGTGATTATATGTTTACCTTACAACCAACCATGTAGAGCAAAGATCTATCACAAAAGGGATGTTTAAAAAGATCAGCAACAAACTTAACTCAGTATTCTCTCAATAGCACCATCTAAGTTGGACATTAGCATTTGCCCATGTTCTAACAGATATACTGAATCATCCACAAAATTTCCAAATGTGAAAGGCACCATAACCTGCATACCTTCTCAATTAGACAAATGAACTAAAAATTGATGAAAGCAACAAATAGTATGGCTTTAAAAATTGTAATTCACTATCTACCATGTCGATTCCAACATTTATCTGTCAAATGCAGGAACAATAGTTTGACCCTTAGGGCTCGCTGAGTGCGCCAAGTCTATCCCAATCAGAAATCACAGTTCCCTGCTGCAGAGCATACCCTGATAAGTATTCAAACATATCATCTTAATGCGCAATGTTTTCTATTAATGTCTGATTTTTGTAACTTATGCATACTATCTGTATGAAACATCAAATACCAATACTGTTGTAGTTTGAAGTAGAATGACAGCAGAATGAACCACAATGATTCAAGTACCAACTGTTACACTCAAAATTTTAATCGATCATCATATCCATGCAATTATACACAACCAAAACTAACTGAAATCAAACACAAACCTCTTCTTGTGTTGAAAACCTTTTCCCAAACTCGATCACCAAAACAAACCCAAACTGTCCTCCGAAAAATCACCAAAATCATGCAAATCTCCTCCTCTTGTTCCTACCCAGGAAAGAAAGACAACAAGTCCCACAATGTCAAGAGGGGAAATGATTTCCAACTCGAAGATAAATATCCTAACACGAGAAATTTTCTTGCATCCCATCTCAGTTACAAAACAAAATTACCTCAATGTTGTCACCACTGTCCGTCCAGGCCACCGGAATAGTCCCCAAGCTCTGCCCATTCTTATGCCACAACGATATCTTCTTATCATCTCCGGCACTCACCACGACCAAATCTGCAAAATCACAACCCACATTAAACAGAAAATTCACCTAAAAACTATTGATTCATAAAAACAGTTGCAAAGTTCGAAACCAAACGCAAAGAAATCTATAACCGTCTTCGAATTCATCAAAATGAAATCAACAAATGAAGAACAAGAGTGAGAGTGAGAGTGACTAACTGGTGTGCCACAAAAGAAGACCAAACAACTCGAAAATGAACAATAAGAATTTTCTTATCAAACATCAAAAAGAGAGCGACGGAGGAAGAAAGGAGAAGCACCTAGTAGTCAAAATTACGAGCAATACACACTGGGTATATTGCAATTAGGAGCAATACACCCAAAACACCAAACATCATGATTCACAAATCTGGACACCAAACATCATTATCAAACATCATCAGCATGGGTACTGGGTAATCGATGTTTACCTTGAAGGAGTCGCAGAGATATACAGAACTGCAGTAAAGGTGACTCGGTGGCAGAGGAGGTGGCTCAGGCAGACTGAAAGGGGAGGTGGCTCGGTGGCAGATCGAGAGAGAGAAATCGCGAACCAAAATGGAAGGCGGAACCAAAATGGATCCGAACGGGGAGAGAAATCGCGACCGGTGGCAGATCGAGAGAGAGAAATCACGAACGGTGGCAGAGTCGGGACCGGCAGCAGCAAAGCAAGATAGCAACAAGCCAGATCGAGAGAGAGATCTAAGTGTAAGGGATATGCAGTCGAGAGAGAGAGAGAGAGCTGAGTGTCGATGTAGTCGAGAGAGAGCTAAGTTCTTTCTTTCTTTTAGACACGATGTGGGAATCAAAACCTAGCTAAAAATTTTCTTAAGTTATTCACACAACGGGAATATATCTCACTGTCGTCTGAATGTATAAAATGTGAAATCATGGAGGGAAACATGGCGCCTTCAACATTTTTGGTTAAAATGTTACCGCCAGTTGCATGTTCACACAACGGAAAACCTTAAATCTGTTGTATGATTATTGTAGCTTGCACTAGCCCTATCTCGGTGAAGACATTCAAGCAAGCATCCTTCAACTTTGGTGCTTAGTTTTTCAATCACACAACGGCAATAATAAAACCCGTTGTCCTAGTAGCCCAGATTTCAGCTTTTCAACATCCATCCGAAACTCCGAAGTGGAGGGAAATCTCCCGCTAAATTTTAAGGCTCAGACGACGGACCATGCTTAATTTCCGTTGTGCAATGTAGTTCCTATAAAAAAGTTATCACTTTGTTGGCATTCACACAACAGAATTCAACCAGCACCGTTGTATGATTAAACTGACTTAAACACACAACAGATGATTTGTGTTCCGTTGTGTGATTAGTGTTGTGTGATTAAGTTTTTGTACTAGTGGGTTATAATCGCTTGAACATTAATTTTTTACAGCAAAAATTTCATTTAATAATGATGAATTCACAAACAGACCCCAAAATAACAAATAAAAAATTGAATGTAATAATAAAAGGTAAATCTATCAGCTTTTCCATAAAAACTATACAACTTCCACTTAAATAAAATATTGCAGAGAAATGAGTACAATTTAAAAAATTACATTACCTTAACCAAACAGAAGATGCTATAACAGACTCCTTCCTAACTTCTTTCAAATATCACTAATCTTGATACCTGAAATATAATCAAGCATATCGTAAAATCAACAAATAGAAAAGAACAAACCACTCACCAAAAAAGTACGTCCCTTGACGTTTTGAATAATAACTATCAGCCTCCTTTACAGGGGAGGAAAAAAAAATTAGACCTTTTTCTCTCTTTTGCTTTGGCTTGTAGGAATTTTAAAACTTGATCTTTCAAACTCCCTCAATATACGTAATGTTCAATCCCCAACTACACAAAAAATTACAAATCAAATTTTCAATGTCAACCAATGATAACAATAATCAATAAATAAATAAAATTTTATAATATCTAAGCGAAATAAAGCAAAGACACATAGTTGACAGCAACCATTTGGTAAATAGAATGGGAGCACTTCCAAAAATCCAACATCACAAAATGAAATGAAAGTGTTCACCTTTATTGAAGTTACTATGCAAATGCATGCATATAAGCTCAAAATATTAAGACTTCATTGAAAGCTGGACTCAACCAATTTAGTCAATGGATAATCTTTAGTTTGTTGCTAAATCAAATTCTCTCAACCTAGTCCGAAAATCAAAGTTTGACATCAAATTTCTTTTCATCCAAGCTAATGTAATGAATGTGAAAATTAAATAATTAAACAGAAAAAACAAATATCATGAATCCAGTATCTTCCATTCAAAGCCATAAGCAGGACCATTTACTAAACAACAAAACAGGTGAAGGAGATTAAAAACCAAACCTTTCCTCTTTGTTTCCAGTCCAAACCTCTGTCTTTGGGAGTAGCAAAAGTCTTGGTTTTCTCAGCTTCTTGATTATAGGATTAAAGACCAGCCTACATTTTTCCAACATCGATTAGATTTTCAGAAGAAGGAAAAAAGGTCTAATTATTGTAAATGAGATGACATATTTTGAAAATTTATCTGTGAGCCACAAAGCAGTCAACCCAGATTTTTTTCATCTGATATATACCATAAACAAAAACTCCTTTGAACTTCATGATTAAGTAATTAACCTTTTTATTTGGTCAGTCATTTCTTTCACCTAAACAGTAAGGCACCAGATATCAAAGGAAAAAGTAGCCTAAGGCTCAGTTATTCATATTATTTTGGAAAGTATCAAAACTATCTAAATCCCGGAATTCCCATTTCCATTCAATTGAATTCTCAGTTTCCAACCAACAATTTATTTTATTAACATGCCATCTGAATTGTGAACAGCACAGAAAATTCTCCACAAACATGTTATAAACAATGTAAAGGTTCCACTTTAGTTCACTTAAAGAAGGTTTAAACAGTCAAATAGGATAAATATTCTCCTTTCAACGAAACAATAGGGTCAACTATTGCAATAAAAGCCTGTACAGAGTCCATAGGAATAATGACCCACCAATCTGTCTGAACTAATCTGGTGATCTGTACTAATATTCATTCCTCCTCTAACTCAGATTTAATATCAAAATTAAAAAACAAAAAATTAAAGAAAGAAAAGAGGATCACATGGCTATTTCTTAATCTTTAAATATTCCTTCAAATCATACCCACAGAAAAGCCACATGATTCACCACAGATCTGGAATCTCAGATAGGCTCAAAAAATCAACAAAAACCCAACACAGCAAAGACGCCCACAACGAAAACCTCTCAAAAAAAAAAAAAAACTCAGATATAACATATAGATACAGACATATACAGGCACATGAGAGAAAGATATATAGATAAGATAAGAGAACTTGCAGAAAAGAAAAAAAAATTCAAAAAGATCAAAGTGAAAAAAGATCATTCTCTTTCTTTCTGGATCGTGGATCTTTCTTCTTCTCTTTCTAATCACATCAAAAAGCAAAGCAATCAAAAGACAATCAGAGATAGAGAAGAGAGAGAAACATATCGGCGCACCTTGTAAACTGAAGAAAACGATCGGAGTTGTTTGGAATTGGATTTTCTTTCTTTCTTTCTTTTGGATTGCGAAAACAGTTGAATTTGAGATTGAGAGAATGGAGAGTGGCGAGAGAAGAGAAAAAGGTGAACCCTGATACCAATGGCAATGATGTGATTACAAAAAAAATAGGGACGAAGCCGTCTTTTCCGTCCCTTATGAACAGTAGTAACAGTAACCGACGTTTAGTATATAGTATAATTAGGCATAAAAACAGGAGCTTGCTATTGGAGAATGAAAAAGTATGAAGTCTTGTCTATGAGAAACGGGGTCTTAACAAACCCAAACCCAATAACCGAGAGGGTCATTAGTAGCATTTGAAAAAGAAAAAAGAAAATATCAAGGCCCACTGATCACAGCCCAGTGGCCCAGCCAACTCTGCCCTTGCACCACCACCATGGCACAACAAACCTCCCAGGCCAGAAACTGGTTCTACCCAAGGTTCTAAATCTCTGCGATATTTCCGATATATCCCCCGATATCTCTTTTTTTCGATGGACCGATATATTTAGGGGGGTAAATATCTTATCTGTCACCGTTTCTGCGAAATTTCTCCGACATCGTCAAATATCCTCGATATATTAGATATTTGCGATATATCCCAATAAAGTGAAGAAATATCAATAAAATTTGAGGTAAAAAAAAAAAAACTCAGTAATTCTTTAAATGAAAATCTGTGTGAAGAGAGATTTCCTAAAGGCAAATTTGAGTGAGGAGAAATCCCTCAAGGTGAATCTAGGTGAGTAGAAAATCCCCTCAAGGCGAACCTAGGTGAGGAAAAAAATCCGCTCAAGGCGAATCTAGGTGAGGAGAATTTGATAAATACCCTCAAGGCGATTTTAGGTGAGAAGTAATTCTCTAAAAGTCTAAATGCAAATCTGTGTGAGGAGAGATTTGGTACTGTGTAGTCTGTGACTATTTCTGTAACTCTGTATGTAGTTTGTAACTCTGTAGTTGAATAATAGAAAGCAGATAAAGCCATAAAGGTTCAATTATTCAAATGAGGCCAAATGACATTGCAGAAGGAAGTCAAGGAACCATATATGGATGACATGATGAGAAGAGAGTGCAGAGCACGGAGTATTAAATTTTGGCTATGCATCTTGAAAAAGTGAGGAATAATGAAGCTACTGTGTAGTCTGTGTCTTAAACCTGAAATTTTTTTTTGGAAGTTGTCTCTTGTTTTAGTGGATCAACATAATTAAAAATAGAAAATGATATGATATGAAGCAACTACAGATGGGTTAAATAGTTAAATGTAATTCATCTTTCTTATTGATTTTATTTTATAAGTGCAATGTTTATAAAACTATACAAAGGGCCCCAAATTGATCAGGGAAGGAAATTTCCTACCAATTTCCCATAGAAATTATTGGTGGGAGACTTGAATAATAATTTGGTGGTCAATGAAAACAACTATATAGATCTACTTCATGTTGCAAGCGAGCCGCTTGATAATGGCATTGATCCACTTCATGATTGGATTATGCCTGCACACCTCGATGATGAAGCTGGAAGACCTCTTCCACAAGTTGTAGAAACTGCAACTAATGCAGGTATTAACGTAGAGAGAGTCTTATATGAAGAAGTTGTTAAAAACCCAGAAGATAATTCAGATAGTGATGATGCGTGGGGTGATACAGCAACTCCAGATAGTTCTGATGATGGTGGAGAGGGTGGAAGCGGAACAGGTGGTGGAGGTGAAAGATATGAATATGGACAATTTTCTGTGGATAGAGGATTCCAATTTACCTGGGAAGGTAATTTTGATCATGTTGTTTGGCTCCAATTTTGTTGCAGCTGGTCAACAGTCTATTTTCTGCGCGGGCGTGCCAGCACCGTTTGGGTGCGGTTGTCGAGGGTGTCCCTTGACCTGACTTCTTTCAAGCAATTGTGGATGAGGAGAACACCAACCTCGTCGTGGGATTCTTTGTGCCTCGTGGCGAGGACTTTTGCTGAGTTTCTTGAAAATCACAATCGATACTCGATGTTGTAGATCGAGCAGAGCGAGAACCACTGGGAAGTGAGGAGAACACGCTTTAGCATGGCTGGGTTGCTAGGGCGTTACCCTTGCTTGGCTGGTTCTGTAACCGTTGTGGTCGCGGCACTACCGTCGGCTCCTGAGGAGACTAGGACCGAAGTACGTTGATAGAGGGTTTGGTGGCACTGAAAGTCGGCTTCTGGGAAGACTAGGACTAGGAGTGTGATCATCGGTAAGAGAAAGAGAATGAGAGGAGTTGCTCTTAGAGAGGTTGCTCTAGAGAGAACTTAGATCATCTTAGAGATGTTGTTGTTGTGAATGTGTGTTTTAGAATGAGAGGAGAAGGTATTTATATAGGGAAGAAAAAGAAGAGTGAAATGATGAGTGGAAGAAAAATAATGAAAGTGGAGTATGAAAGTGATTTGTAAAATATGGAAAAGATAGAGAAATGATGAAATGAAAGCAAAGCATGAAGGTGCAGAAACATGGAAGTGATGATGATCTATTAAAGAGATTGTAGTAGAAAAATATATCCAAGGAAAAAAAGAAAAGCATCTAGCTTTCTTCATGTGGGTAGGAAACAACTAGTTGATCCATGCCAAATAAGCAAAATAAGGTGTATAAACAGAACTATGAACATGTGAATATTGAGCTGGTTTTAGGTCAGTTTCTGCCCCTTTATTCCTTCAATTATTTCTCCAACAAGACTTCAGAATGAGCCTTCGAAAATGTTCCACTATGAGTGTAGATCATCCTGACAAATTTTCAGAGCTTTATTCCATGCGGTTGGGCCGAAAATGCTGCTGGACCTCTTACAGGTTCAGTTTTCCAGTTTTGCTTCTGTAGAAAATTGGACTGATTGTTTGAAGGCCTTCCACTCAAAAATAGATCTGGCACTCTTCATAAGAAATGATCCTTGGGATGTCTAGTATTAATCTGGAAAGTTTTAGCTCATTTAGATTTCATTTGGTTAGTCTGCCTCCCCTCCTTCCTTATTTAGCTCGGTTTCTCCTAGGCGAAGTAGAAAAATGTGCTAAAGTTGACTTTTCATGCTTCCATGCTTCCATAGTAGGCTTTATTTAGCCTCTAAATATATATTTCAAGCTTGTCGACAATATATATCTTGAGCCACTGATATTGGCTCAATTTCTTCAAGACGTGCCTTGTCGGGCCAAAATGTTCATTTTGGGTCCAAACATTGCCCCCCAGACCTCGAAGTCAAAGGTCTTCGTCTTGACTGAAGAGGTCTTGAATCAGTACCACTCTTATAATGTTATTGCTTCAAAGTCGTTGTTCCAAAGCCACTTTTATTGGCTTGAAATTGCTTGACTGATTCCATATAGGCCTCTAAATAGGCCATAAAGTTTAAATGCCACTACTGAATTGTCTTTGTCATGAACTGGCGCTTCCTTTGCCAACTTTATTGCCCCTATGTATCTGATGTCTTGTGATAGGAGCATTTTAATGTGGTATTTTAATAGTTAACTCCTCACATTTTGCTTAGTTAATTCCTTAACGAATCGATTTTTAACTCAATTTCTATTTTTTTAGGTACATTGGAGTAGATGATGATGAAATGAGCATTTTGGCCTGACAAAGCGTGTCTTGGAGAAATTGAGCCAATGAGAAAGCAAGCTAGACAAGAAATGAGGGGTGACAGACTAACCATCCGAACTTCAAATGAGTTGAAACTTTCCAGATTCACTCTAGACATCCTAAGAATCATTTCTTATGAAGAGTGCAAGAGCTTTTTTTGAGTGGAAGGCCTTCAAACAATCAGCCCAATTTTCTACAAAAGCAAAACTGGAAAACTGGACCTGTAAGAGGTCCAGCACATTTTAGGCCCAACCGCATGGAATAAAAATCTGAAAATTTGTCAGGATGATCTACACTCATAGTGGAACATTTCATATGAAGAAGTCGAAGGCATATAATGAAGTCTTGTTGCAGAAATAATTGAAGGAATAAAGGGACAGAAACTGACCTAAAAACAGCTCAATATTCACATGTTCATGTTTCCTACCCACATGAAGAAAGCTAGATGCTTTTCTCTTTTTCCTTGGATATATTTTTCTTCTACAATCTCTTTAATAGATCATCATCACTTCCATGTTGCTGCACCTTCATGCTTTGCTTTCATTTCATCATTTCTCTATCTTTTCCATATTTTACAAGTGAACTTAGATCCACTTTCATTATTTTTCTTCCACTCATCATTTCACTCTTCTTTTTCTTCCCTATATAAAAACCTTCTCCTCTCATTCTAATACACACATTCCTTCATCCATTCCATCTTCTTTGCCTCTCCATTTCCTTTCCATTTTCCTACACACATTCCTTCATC
Organism: Rosa lucieae; assembly: GCA_024704745.1. Classification (NCBI taxonomy): domain Eukaryota; kingdom Viridiplantae; phylum Streptophyta; class Magnoliopsida; order Rosales; family Rosaceae; genus Rosa; species Rosa lucieae. The sequence continues at coordinate 82,662,954 of CM045496.1, read as the reverse complement.
CATTCCATCTTCTTTGTCTCTCCATTTCCTTTCCATTTTCCTATACACATTCCTTCATCCATTCTATCTTCTTTGTCTCTCCACTTCCTTTCCATCGTCTAGTTTCAAGTTTCTGCATTTCCAAGCAAAGAGAAGAAGAGAAGAACAAGCCATGAAGCCTCCTAGCCGTCATCATCCACCTTGTGCCGTGATAGTGAAGTCTTACTTTCAAGATTCAAGATCAACGTCTCAAGCTTTTCATCATCCACTCCCTTCATGGTGTAATTCTATCTTTTTCCTTGTAATTTCTTTTGGTTTTATTTTTTTGGATTTCCAAACTATGAGTGAGTAATTTTCTTGTTGAGAACTAGTATGAAATCCTAGTTATGTGATGGATAATTAGCTTTTGAATCTCTTTTTCGATTACAAGGTTTTGTGAATGCTTTGTTTGGTTTTGTTTTATAAAATCTTTTATATGTTTATGTCTTAGATTGATCACCTAAAATATGAGCATGTAATTAGAGCTAGTTTTCAGGTGCAGTGCGTTCACGGTCTTAAAACACTCAAGTAGTAAAGCCTACATGTTAGGTGAAATCAAACAAATAGAATGCATGCTAGGATGGCGTTCCTCACTAGTTTTGTACTCTAAAATCAATCTTTCCAAAGAGCTTAATGTGTTTATGTGTGCTTAATGAGTTAATTTGATAGGGTAGCGTTCTACACCTTGATTGCATATAAGTAAGCTTAGGATGCAGTGCGTTCACGGTTCTAAGTAATTTTGGGAAAAATAAGGCTTTAGCGGCGATCCTAAAGTTCTTGATTGGTTTCATTCACATGCCTTAGTAATTGAAGATTAGGTTAAATTGTCTTTCTCTTATCTTAGCTAGTGGTGGATTACGAAGTTCTCAACGTCCATACATCTGATTTGGAATCCCTAAAAAGAAACATTTTCTTTCTTTATTATTGTTTGCGTTTTGAAAACTCTAATCCCCCCTTTTTACATTAACTTGTATATATTTCTATTCTTTGTTTTATTTTTGTACATAATACTTTTTACTTTATTATTTTAATTCTTTATTTGTTATTTTTGTACATAAAACTTTTTACTTTTATTAATTTATTTTTGCAATTACAGGTGTACCCTCAATCCCCGGACTGAACGATCTCTGCTTATCCTATACTAACAATTGTCTTTTGCAGGGTAATTTTGTGCGCTTAATTCACGCGTATCAATTTTTGGCGCCGTTGCCGGGGATTGAAAAATCACTTGCCAAATTGTATCATTTATTGTATATATTTGTTGTATATAAATTGTTTAAAACTTAGTTTAAATATTATTTATATTGTTGAACACGAATTTTAATTGTAGGTTGTAAATTGAGAGGAATAGGTGAAATCTCTTTTATTAATATTGGCATAAACCCCTTATTGGTACCTAGCTCAGGTCCCTTAAGGTTGAGGGAGGCCTTTATTAACACTTGTTGAACTGTCTTCACACTTATGAACTTTTTCATCTTAGTAAGTATAGCCTATGTGGAATGGTGTCTAGGAAGGGGACAACGTTCATGACGGGTTTTTGAATCCAGAAGTGCTTGCAAATGGGCCTAAACCACTATGTGGGAGTAGCTCATGCCAAAATGGATTTTTCCTCTCGTGTTCGTCCTCCCCCACCTGGCCATTTCAGTAAGGTTGCCCAAACGATTTGAAAGGGAGTTTGTGTCTAGGCGACTATACTTGGGCCGCACGTCCACTTGATATACCGCTTGGAATTTGATTCGATATCAATAATGTTTATAACAAAAGAAATACTTGTGAATACTCTATACGTGTAAATTATTTTGTTGTTTCACACTTTAAACTTGTAAAAATACTTTTCACGTTTTATACTCACTTGTGTACTTAACTTGTGTCTTATATACAATATACTTGTTAATTGTACTTGTAGTTTGTAATTAATAGTTATACTTGTTTTTATTTTGTATTTCTTTGTTAATTATAGTTACTAACTTTATTTAATGTAGGTACCGTCTGGCTGCAAGACGTAAAATACAAGTGCTACTTGGGAGGCAACCCAATTCAGAATATAATCAAATTTGCTTTCTCTTTCCCTAATTCTTTTTATTTTTCAGCTTTTCCCTTGTTTTTATTTTAGGATTCATATTTTTGTCTTTCATTTTGAGTCCTATAAATATTTTTTTTGTCTTTCATTTTTGAGTCCTATAAATAAATAAATAAATAAAAAACTGCATTCATTCAGTCTTATTAAATTCAGCTATTTACAAAAAAAAACAAAATTAATAATGCACTATACTAAGCCATGTCAGCAGCTCCGGAGGAGTTGAGACTAAGCTCAAGAGAAATGCAAGAATCACCATTGTTGTCGTCCCAGCCACCGGAGTACCAACCATAGCCGCTACCTCCCTCAGAAGTAGTCTTCATATTACCAAAGACGTTCTCACCGTGCATGGGGAACAGTGGAAGGGTTTCAATCTCCTGGTGATATTCTCCTCGTTGTTCCATGATCGATCCATCAACACCATAGCCGACACGTGACCCAAAATTTAGATCAATGGATCTGTCAGTACTAGTAGAACCAGTGGAACCAAAGTTTAGATCAATGGACCTACCATCATCAGTAGAACTAGTGGATCCAAAATTGAGATCGAGAGATCCACCAACCCGAACGTTCCGAAATTCCCTCAACTTCTGCCTCTCACGAGCCTTGAGGTTCTGGAACCAAAAGAAGACGTTCTTGTCCTCGATCTGCCCATATTGTTGCAGATTAAGGCAAATCTCTTGAATCTGCTCTGGAGTTGGGCATTTAAGCACCTTGTCATAGTAAAGCTCCTGGAGGATTCTTAGTTGATCGTGTGGGAGTCCACCGGTTATTGGTCGGCCTGATAGGCGTGTTGGCACTACTTCCCGGCTGCTTGGATGCTTCCTCCCTCCTCGGTTGGTTGCTGGGCTTGTAACTCCATAAGTTGCAGAGTTCGTGGTTCCATGTTGATGGGTTGAGGAAGTTGTGTTGGTGATCTAATTTTTCGAATGAAAGAAGAGATTGAATCTTCCTGATGGAAGAGAAGATCGGGAGGAGAAGGATTGAAATTGAAGAAAGGATTTGAGTTTCGAAAGAAAGGCTGAAGGGTTGAGAGAGAAAGGCTGGAACTCGGAAGAATTTTCTTTTGGAGTGAACAGTCGCTCCCTCAGAATGCACCTATTTATAGAACGAGTGAGCAAACCTCCACCGTTGGATGGACGATCTCTGAGATTAAATCTACGCGTTGGATTAAAGTCACCCGAAAATACGGAAAAGCTGTTGGCGCGTGGAGGACACGTGGGGGAACCAAACGAATCTCGAGGAGCTGTGACAGACAAGCTACAGCAGAAAGCAGGTCTAATTGCCATAAACCCATGAAAAGAAAGGACACGTGGGGGAACCAAACTAATCTCGAGGAGCTGTGACAGACAAGCTACAGCCGAAAGCAGATCTAATTACCATAAATTACGGAAAAGAAATGAATATTTACACGTGGGGGAGTTTTTTTTTTTTCATTTGCATAAGCGTTTCTTGGGCCGTGAACTGTCATAACTCTTCTCCTTCCCGGAGAAGCTTTGTTTAAACCGTGTGCCTGTGTAGTTTCAAATTCCTTCTACTTCCTCATGGCTCGAACCAAGGTTACCCCTCGCAGGGGCGTCAATCAACGCCGTGTTCTCTCTTTGGAGGAAGAAGGTCGTCAAGCGGCCACTAGAACTGGGCTTACTCGTCCAGGGGACCATCGTCCTATCCGTGAGCGTACCCGCAGTCCCCCTCCTCTGCCTCGTCACTCTCCCAGACTGCATCCTGGAGAGTCTTCTTCCTCACCAGCTGCTCGTGCTCCTTGGCCTGTGGCCACCCTGGAAAGCTTGTCGGATTCGATTGATGATTTGCGCTCCTCTTTCCGCGATGGTATTATGGTGACAGATTGGAGAGTCACATGCATGATCGATTACATCTCTGAGATGAACTTCTCTTTGATCCGCTGTTACACTGCAATAAACAAGCTTGCTCAGGAAGTCAATAACTTGCAGAGTTATCCTCTTGGGTTTCCTCGCAAGGACGCTACTGCATCACACCATGAGGACCCTCCTCAGGAGGCTGAAACCAGCAATAGGGCTGCCACTCGCCCGCACACCGCTCCTCTAAAGGAGTAAATGGAGGTACAAGTCTAGGCTGAAAGACTTTAAACATTAAGCGCTGCAAGGGAGGCAACCCATTTCAACTGTAGCTGTGGTGGAACCATCAAACGCAGATTTGCTTTCTTGAACTTTTCCTTCAATTTTATTTTCATGAATTTTAAGTTGTTTTAGGTTTCGTTGTGTTAACTTTCTCTTCTATGCTTGATTTATGCTTTGCATGCTTTATATTTGTTTATACATTGAGGACAATGCATGAATTAAGTATGGGGGACGGATTATTGCTTTATTGTGTTTTTAGTAGTTAGTATTTAAAAAAAAAATTTGAAAAAGAAAATGTTTATAACAAAAGAAAATATTGTGATACACTAAGGTATATTGGATTAAACATAGTCTTGAAAAAGGGTAGCTGTTTCAGTCCCATTGCACATCGAGACTCCCTGTTCCCTACCTAAGTGTTGAAATTAAATTAAATTGTAAAAAAAAAAAAAATGTTGGTTTTAGAGTGTTTTTGTTTGTTTGAGTCTTAGGATGCTCTTAACGTCTAGGATGAACATGTCTCTGAATTCATGGCTGAAGGTTTTCACAATCAAAATAGGACTTAATTGAATTCTGTGGTTAATCAACATTGTGATGCTTGTATGAAGATTTGAGATAGGATTGTAACTTGGTTCATTAAGCATGCTAGGATTAAGTCTGATTCATTTGACCCTAAGTGAGTTGTTGAGCAAAAATACTTTCTTTTCGAGTGCTTACTGATAAATTTAGAATTTCATGGCTGTATTTGCAAAACCTCATCATTCTTTGGAAATCCAATGATCATGTGCCATAGATTTTAATGGACTAGAGAGTACTAGAACTCGGCTGTTGAGACTGTCAAAACTTGTATGCCATAATATGCACTGATCCTGGATAGGATAGAAGGCATTAGGGTAACCACCATAGCCAAACAAGCATGTGTCCCCAATTGTGCCCGTCGTGGGACTCCTTAGAATGAACCCCTTTGAGCCTACGTTGAAAACCTTTGTTTCATCACCCTCACTACCCTACCATGAGCTTAGTACAGGATATCTCTACCCTTGTCTTAGGGACTTAGTAGAGCATGACATAGTATGTAGGGGTGACGATGAAAGACAAGTGTGGGGTGGGGAAAATCCAAGGAAAAAAAAAAAATTTTGCCTTGAAAAAAATGAAGAAAGAAAATGAAAATGAAAAAGAAAAAAAGAAAAGCGGCAAAAGAGAAGAAAAATTGAAAAGAAAACTCTTGGGAAATTGTTGAAGTGTGGTTTTGGACTTTCAAATTTGTAGAAGGCTCAAAGTTGAAAATTATGCCTTTGTCCATTCCCATGTTGGTTAGAGTGAAGGTTTGGCCCAAAACAATGATATTTGGTCTACAAAAATGATGACATAAGGTGGTCCATATATGCTCTGCTAGGTCCTTAGGATTTTTGTATCCTTAATCTTCATTTCAAAAACCCTATCTTAGCCCCATTACAACCTGTTTTAAGCGCTGACTTGATCCTTGAGATGGGCAGCCTTTGGTTAGTGGAGTCAGTTACGCAGTCGAGCTTATGGTTTAGGTCAATTTCTGCACTTAGTCATTTCATGAGGTCTTTAAAAATTCTTCACAAAATGCTTTTATTGATGAAATATGCAAGCTGTTTGTTGCCTTACAATTTGTTCTCTTGCATATACTTGAGTGTGAAGCTTTTAAGCATAGCCATTTCTGAGAGAAAAATCGAGAGTATGCCCTGTGAGTTTGGATTGGACTTGTTCGAAACATGCTATCATTCACTGTATAACTTAAGTTCTACATATCTTGCTTAGTCATATGAATGTCACAGGTTTATTAACCATGGAATTATCTATGCAATTTTGATTAAGTGTTTAACGTGAAAGCCATGAGTTTGGAGTCTCTGAGACAACAGTTAGGAGCAGTAGAGTCATTTACTTGCTTTTTGTCAAACCTTTGTTCTGTTTTGTATTTTTGTTTTGCTAAGGGACTAGCAAAAGCTAAGTGTGGGGTAATTTACTATGAGCATTTTAATGTGGTATTTTAATAGTTGACTCCTCACATTTTGCTTAGTTAATTCCTTAACGAATCGATTTTTAACTCAATTTCTATTTTTTAGGTTCATTGGAGTAGATGATGATGAAATGAGCATTTTGGCCTGACAAAGCGTGTCTTGGAGAAATTGAGCCAATGAGAAAGTGAGCTAGACAAGAAATGAGGGTGGCAGACTAACCATCCGAACTTCCAAATGAGTTGAAACTTTCCAGATTCATCTAGAATCCTAAAATCATTTCTTATGAAGAGTGCAAGCTTTTTGAGTGGAAGGCCTTCAAACAATCAGCCCAATTTTCTACAGAAGCAAAACTGGAAAACCTGTAAGAGGTCCAGCAGCATTTTGGCCAACCACATGGAATAAAATCTGAAAATTTGTCAGATGATCTACACTCATAGTGGAACATTTCATATGAAGAAGTCGAAGGCACATAATGAAGTCTTGTTGGAGAAATAATTGAAGGAATAAAGGGGCAAAAACTGACCTAAAAACAGCTCAATATTCACATGTTCATGTTTCCTACCCACATGAAAAAAGCTAGATTCTTTTCTCTTTTTCCTTGGATATATTTTTCTTCTACAATCTCTTTAATAGATCATCATCACTTCCATGTTGTTGCACCTTCATGCTTTGCTTTCATTTCATCATTTCTCTATCTTTTCCATATTTTACAAGTGAACTTAGATCCACTTTCATTATTTTTCTTCCACTCATCATTTCACTCTTCTTTTTCTTCCCTATATAAACACATTCTCCTCTCATTCTAATACACACATTCCTTCATCCATTCCATCTTCTTTGCCTCTCCATTTCCTTTCCATTTTCCTACACACATTCCTTCATCCATTCCATCTTCTTTGTCTCTCCATTTCCTTTCCATTTTCCTATACACATTCCTTCATCCATTCTATCTTCTTTGCTCTCACTTCCTTCCATCGTCTAGTTTCATTTTCTGCATTTCCAAGCAAGAGAAGAAGAGAAGAATAAGCCATGAAGCCTCCTAGCCGTCATCATCCACCTTGTGCCGTGATAGTGAAGTCTTACTTTCAAGATTCAAGATCAACGTCTCAAGCTTTTCATCATCCACTCCCTTCATGGTGTAATTCTATCTTTTTCCTTGTAATTTCTTTTGGTTTATTTTTTTGGATTTCCAAACTATGAGTGAGTAATTTTCTTGTTGAGAACTAGTATGAAATCCTAGTTATGTGATGGATATTTAGCTTTTGAATCTCTTTTTCGATTACAAGGTTTTGTGAATGCTTTGTTTGGTTTTGTTTTATAAAATCTTTTATATGTTTATGTCTTAGATTGATCACCTAAAATATGAGCATGTAATTGAGCTAGTTTTCAGGTGCAGTGCGTTCACGGTCTTAAAACACTCAAGTAGTAAAGCCTACATGTTAGGTGAAATCAAACAAATAGAATGCATGCTAGGATGGCGTTCCTCACTAGTTTTGTACTCTAAAATCAATCTTTCCAAAGAGCTTAATGTGTTTATGTGTGCTTAATGAGTTAATTTGATAGGGTAGCGTTCTACACCTTGATGGCATATAAGTAAGCTTAGGATGCAGTGCGTTCACGGTTCTAAGTAATTTTGGGAAAAATAAGGCTTTAGCGGCGATCCTAAAGTTCTTGATTGGTTTCATTCACATGCCTTAGTAATTGAAGATTAGGTTAAATTGTCTTTCTCTTATCTTAGCTAGTGGTGGATTACGAAGTTCTCAACGTCCATACATCTGATTTGGAATCCCTAAAAATTGAAACATTTTCTTTCTTTTATTATTGTTTGCGTTTTGAAAACTCCAATCCCCCCTTTTTACATTAACTTGTATATATTTCTATTCTTTGTTTTATTTTTGTACATAATACTTTTTACTTTATTATTTTAATTCTTTATTTGTTATTTTTGTACATAAAACTTTTTACTTTTATTAATTTATTTTTGCAATTACAGGTGTACCCCAATCCCCGGACTGAACGATCCCTGCTTATCCTATACTAACAATTGTCTTTTGCAGGGTAATTTTGTGCGCTTAATTCAGGCGCACCATCTTGTATGTAGTGAATTGGTGAACTTGGGCAGGTTGTAGGAGATCAGAACTTTAGCGTGCTCCTCATGCGAAGGAGACTGCTTTGATCGCGAATGAGAATCCTTCCCTCCTTCCTTGGTGGTTGCTTCGCCATGTGTATAGCAACAAGTATCTGCCTTGTTTGCTGGCTCTCTGTGATTTTCTCAAATGTAGGGGTTGTAGCGGCTTTCCTGGCTTGATCAAGGAATATAGTACTGTGGCGACATAAGATGCAAAATAGCAAACTGTTTTTTGTCATTTAATCCTTCGCGAGTCTTATGCCGAAGAGGATGATTGATCAGGCTATCGACATCATGACGTGTGACCAGTGAAACCACCATACTTGCTGCAACTTTAGCATATAAAACCGCATCGGTTTTAATCATGTTTTAATTAAAAACATCAGGCCGCTATGATGGCCCTGCCGTGTAAGAAAAGGTGGAATATCTTCACTGTTGGCCTTAGATGCGATTCTCAAGATGAAAAATGACTCATTAATTATNCAACCAGGGCCACTCACTGGCCCAACTAATAAATTAATCTCTAAAATATCTGAGCTATAAATCGAGGTGTAATGGAGAAGTATCTTCACTGTCGCCTCAGATACGATTCTCAAGATGAAATAATGACTCATTAATTATCAACCAGGGCCACTCACTGGCCCAACTAATAAATTAATCTCCAAATATCTGAGCTATAAATCGAGGTGTATGGAGAAGTAATCCTTGCGACCTAGAAATGGCATTCAAGAAACCATTCGTTATCGATCAGGCAGATGAAATCACTGAGAAAGCCGCATTCAACTGGTGGACTAACATGAGTATTCGATGTAGATGCCAGACCGAAGAGGAGAGAAGTCGATTGATGGGCTTTGGTGGCGGTGATAGTCGAGCGAGTCTGGGTCCCACACCTCGCGATCGTTTGCCAGACGATGCTATGGCCTATTATGGGCTTCCCATCCGTCGTCCCATAGCGGCTCTTCGGCAGGTGCCTGATGATTTTAGCAGTTGGGGACCAAGGAGGAAAGTGGGCTACTGGCCTACCGTCACTCCCGAGGAAAAGGTTTGGTTTCAGGAGGTCCGAGCGAGAGATTTGGCCCGATGGGATGCGGTAGGTATCACCCAAACCACGATCTATGCTTCTGTCTTCCTCATAATACTAGCCCTGCACCGCTAGCCGCCGCTCTTGCTTCTGGAACACCTCCAGCAATACATTCGATTTCCGGTTTGGACAGATAGCATAACTCTGCTGGATGTTTCTTACCATCACGGGGTTGCCCATTGACTTTGACCCTTATGTGCATGGTCAGTTTGATGGCATTCAATTTTCTTTAAGATGGACATGGCTGGTCGAGGGCGTCACACAAATCCAATCCACCCATTCGAGCGAGACTATTACTACAACCCCGCGTGACCATACAGGTGGTATCGCATTCCTGGAATTCTGGCTTTGCAAATTTATCTTTTGCACTTCTTCCAAACAAACCTACTGGGCCCTGGAATTCTCTGGCCACTGCTCCTTACAATGGTATTTGCGTTGCCTTGGGCAACCTGTATTGGGTGCGTTATATCGCTCCCTTTATAGAGCCGTAATGCGCCCATTGATACCGACATTAGTGGTCCCTTCTGGATCCTTGCCTTTTGGCTGCAGATTTATTTCACTCTCTTCCGTTGCGGTGATATTCCAAAGGAACCTCCAGTTGATTGCCTTTTGGGAACGGCTTTGCCGCAAACGTAAGGAGCAGCTCCACCCTACTCCGAGTGTTTTTATTACTTGTACTTGCTGGGAGAGATGCCGGACCCAGAAATAGTCCTTTCTAGGCGATTCCCTTCTCCCCTTGATGATGGCTTTCTGCCCAGTGGACGGGATCATAGTGAAAGAGCCCTCCTGGCTTTTCGTCACGCCATCTCCTGCTTGGATATTCGTCTTGCCACTGATCGCATAAGTTAAGAGCTCTACGCCCCTAACCACTTTGCTCGCCAATTTGGGTTGGCCCAGTTGGTACCATGGCCTCTGGTTGATTCTGCCAATTACTACACCTCTTGGCGGAGATTAGCTCCGCCTGGGTCTGCCCCCTTTCAGAGTCAGTTTACTTTGATAGTGATTCCCCCTTGGGTCAGAGCGTTATACCCCCTCAATGATGTCGATGATGACTATGCTGATTGGTGGAAAGAAGTGTCAGTGAACTGTTGGGACCTGCCACATGACGAACTCTTCGTCCTGATCTTTCGTGGCATGAGTAGCCCTGGTCTGGAGAGATCGCGAGATTCTTGACGCTTCTCCAAAACCTGCAGAACAACCCCCGCGACCTATTCTACCTTCTCGCTCATTGCGTCCAGGGATACAAATCCACGAGCCTAGGGCAACAGTAAGTTTTTGTCTTTCTTTCTTCACCATTCCATTTCCTTGTGTTGATTTTCCCGCTCTTATTCCTGATGTGTTTTGCAGCAAACTACCCGGAGTAGGACAGCCTCTGTTCAGGCAAGGAAACAAAAGGCAATAGCAGAGGAGACTTCTGAGGGAGAGTCTTCGCATGATGAAGATCCTGCTGGGTAATTTGGTTAAGAACGATCCCAAACTTGTATATTTGGTGCTTCCCCCCCTTTTGAGTTATGACTCTTTTCTCGTGTAGGCCACTGCTGTCTTTGCTTGCAAACGCGATCGAGCTCAATCCGTCGAAGGAGTTTTGAAGATGACGAACCTCTGGGAATGCGATTGGTAAACTCCGGCCCCTTCTTATTCTATTTAAATTTTAGAATCTGGGCATGATCTTCATTATATATCTTTTGACAGGTCCGTCAAAGGACCACTGATCCCTCTCACCTGAGCTAGGCTAGACTCAGCCACACAAGAAGCCAATTCCTCGCTAGTTAAGCATCAACTAACCCTGTGGCACCTCTCCCATCTCCCACTACAGAGCATCTGCAAGGTCACCATTCTAATAACGATCTTTAATGACGACTCCTCGGAGGGATGAAAGCGTGGAAAGCCACTTGAGACTTCTGCCGCTATGAGGAACTGATGACGACAGAGATCCTCGCGGCACTAGAGGTTCAAGAGGTGAATGAGGCGGGGCCTCTTCCTCTTGGTGACCAAGTACCAGATATTGACCCGACACTCGAGAGGTAAGCCACTGTTTGGCCAACTTCCATTTCCGTTTAGATCCAACCTTGCTCTCTGACATTTCTGAACCTGACCAGGATTCTTTTTGTACCGAGGAGGTCGCGCAAATGCTGCTGTCTTATCGGCGGGAAAGTCGCCCTCAGAGATGGAAAAATGATACTAACGGTGGTGGTGCCCCCCAAGTCTCGCGAACAAATGAGACAACCGTCGAAGCTGAGGGCTCTGTGCTTGAATCTGCTCTACTTGCCCATGGTGAGCCGCGAGTTTGAGTTTCCAGATCCCCTGAGGCTGAAGAGAACAGACCAACCTGTTGAAGATGAGAAACTGAGGAAGTGTCCACCCTTTTGCATTGGTGGTTCGTGATCCTGTGGCGCCTCTGCCGCCTCCTCCTCCTACCAGATTCGAGAGATTGATGAGGGTGTGTTGGAGGTAACTCCTCCCCTGCTGTGGATGAGGCTAAGATGTGCTTCGCGAACATCTGGGTCCTCAGGTATTGGAGACAGATTTCTCCCGTGAGTCTTAGAAGCCCTAAGGTATCTTGCCAGGAGAAGGTTTGACCCTGCAACAATAGTGCTATTGACGATCTGCTGAATGAACTTGGTAGGGCTCGCCGCCATCAATCAGCTGCGAACGCTCAGGCTCACGACGCTCGAGAGGCTTTGAATAACCTTCCCGAGAAATGGACATCCCCCGCGGTATTTTAAATGAGCGAGCCATCCGCCTGCGGGAACTACAAATCCAAAGGTCCGACTTCAAACTTCGGATCGAGGATTCCAAGCCCGTTTAGCCTTTGTTGAGAATGCGATTGTTGCAGAAGAAGCTCAACTTGATGAACCTTTGGCTACTTCTGAAGAAATGGGCCGCAACCTGGCCCGTATCAGAGATCGGGCCACTCAGGCCGAAGCTGGTGCCATTGCAGATAAACGCCACGTTGGGCCTCGCAGGCCACTTTGGATTTCAAGGTGAAATCCGGGAAGGGTCCTGTCATTAGTAATGGGGAAAAATGCTGGATTTTACCTGCAGAGTTAGATATGAAACGTCTCAGGAAGTTGATCTTACCCAGTAATTGTTGTAACTCTTTCTTTGTGCGCGGGGAAGAGGCATTGATGACTGCGCTTGCCTTATCCTCAGGGACCTCTATACCCCTTTAATGGATGATGAAGCCCTGAAAATCTCCTACTTGAACTCCGAAAACACACTTGGCAGGGTTCATCTTGAGCTTGTGCAACCACATTCACTCGAAGACCTTCCTGAGATCTGTGATGTGATCCCCGCGCTGCTTGGACTTGATGACCACGTCATCAATGTAAACCTCTAAAATCTTCCGCAGGATGTCGTGGAAAATCAGGTTCATGGCTCTCTGATAAGTTGCCCCAGCATTCTTCAACCCAAAAGGCATAACCACGTATTCAAAAATGCCCGCGAATCCTGGACAACGGAATGCGGTTTTATGTCTATCTTCCTCCACAACCGGAATTTGGTGATACCCAGTAGTTCCGTCCATGAAGGATAACAATTCATGTCCTGCCACTGCATCTACCAACATATCTGCGACCGGCATGGGGTAGACGTTTTTAGGCATAGTGACATTAAGGTCTTTGTAGTCCACGCAGACCCCCATCTTACCATTCTTCTTACGGACTGGCAGGATATTGGACATCCACTGATTGTATTTGGCCACCCGAATGATGCCTGATCTGTGCATCTTTTCAACTTCTTCTTTGACCAGAACTTGGGTCTCGGAGTTCATTCTTTGCGGCTTTTGCTTTACAGGCCTCTTGTTAAGGAGTGTTGGTAGTTGATGGCAAACCAAGTTCGGTGATAGGCCGGGCATGTCTTCGTATTTCTCCGCGAAGCAGTGGTTGAACTCTAGCAATAAATCAATGACCCTCTGTTTCTCACTAGGCTCTAAGTAAGCGCTGATAGCCACTTCCATAGGTTCAGCTGCTGTTCCAAGATTAACTCTCTAGGTAGGATCCCTGACCTTTGGAGGGGTGTCATCCAGTGCTGCTGGAGCCAGCTGAATTTCTTCTTCGTCTTCTTTTTCTTGGTCAGAGAACTCCTCATTGACAATTTCCAAGGTCGCGACACGATCATAGTCCTCTTTTTCCACCAGGTACGAGGATAGTCTTTCGTACAACGAGTGGAAGGCCTCTATCCATTCCTCCGGAAGGTCGTAATCCATTAATCGTTTAAGGGTTTGGGCACAGCGTGGCCAGGCCTTTCCAAGCCCTCATTTGTGAGCGTAAGCCCCCACTATGCCAATTCAGAGGCTGTCACCCCTGTGGGGCTGCCTTTGTCATCGATGCCACTGACTTGCAATGGAGTAATTGGCTCCAAGTAGTACTTGGCATCTACATAGTTTGCGAAAACTGGGAATGGGAGAGGATCTACTTTAATCACCTCGGCTTGATCTGTTACCCTATTCCACATCACCTGCTCCTGGTGGAGAGTTGAAAGAACACAATAGCTCCGGTGAATCCAGTCGCTCCCTAGAATGGCGCTATAGGCTGCGTAACAGTCTGTCACGAAGAAGGCATAGACTCCCTCTGCTGGTCCTACCTTGATACGTAGAAACAATAAGCCCAAAGTCTTTGTGATTGTCACCGCGAAGTTCTTCAGCGTGAGGGATGTAGAATGGATCTTCTCTTTCTTGATTCCAAGTAAATGCATGGTTCTTGTGGTGATAACGTTGACAGCAGCCCCTGTGTCGACCATGACCTTGCTGACCTTAGTGCTAGCAATCTCCACTGTTATATATAAAGGTCGCATGTGCTGAACCATCCCGGGCGTTGGTCTTGTGAAGCTCATAAAGAAACCTTTACCCTCAGTGTTTTCAGTTTCAAGAACCACTGCCTCTGCTAAAGGTGTTGTTGCAGCCGATGTGATTTGCAGAGGCTGATCGGTACCGTCAACATTCCCCACACACTCCTGCGCGGCGATTGGCAAAGCATATCTCGCAGGAAGTACATAGACCATATTGCAGGAAGTATCAACCGCCTCAGTTTCGTCTATGTCGTCCTCCAGGTTGAGCTTTGGCTCTCCAACTGGGATGTCAGTGTTGAACTGCTTCGCTAGCCGGTCTACCAATGATTCTTCTGTAAGGCTTTTTACCTCACACTGTTTTGGTTCCCGCGGCTCGGCCATCAATAATGGCGGGTTTGATCTTTGTCCCCCTATAAGTATCTCATTTGGGGGCGCGACCACCAGACTTGGAACTTTTTTAGGTCTCCATTGTAAAGCTTCTGCAGTGCTGCTATTACCCCCCCCAATCTCTTAAAAACTGAGGGTTTGGCTTCTGGTTCCTGTCGAAACAACCTGTGCCTAACATGTGGCCGCCTAGTTGGCGAGTTGTCTTTTCTAGCTAGCAGAGGTGTCCTTTCTGTCGTGATCCTGTAGAAAACACTAGGCTTAGAGGCTCCTGCTTTTGAAAACTGTGAGGAGCAACCAATGGCTTAGCAGCTAATGCCTCCATCTCCTTCTGATATTGCTCAAGAGATTTAACTAGTTGCGATGGCTTGATCAGGCCATAATCCAGAGCTTCTAAGGCACGCTTGGCTTCTTCGAACCTGCGCTGCAATTTCCTTTTCTTGGAAGGGCTGATCTCCACTGCTTTCCCTTTCTCTCTGGTATACCATTTGCTTTCCTTGATGGTGGATGTTGAAGCAGGAGGAATGTAAGGTTTGGTCACGACATCTGTGTGCTGATTGGCCGCGGCCGCTTTCAATTTCTTGAACAAGTTGGAATCCTTTGGGGATGGTGGTGATTTCACCTCAGCTCTTGCCTTTGGGCTAGAAGGCTGGTAGTTTCATGATGGTGAAGCCCATTTGATTGGCGGGAGGGAATCAAAACGACATGTCTGCTCGACTTCTGTGTGCAACACTTGGATGTTGCTTTCTTCTTTGCATCGTGAGCAAAGGACCACTGGTGAGGCTTCGTTGATGGGCTTAGCTTTCTTCTTTGCAGGGGTTTCCTCCCTGTTAATGCTTGGATCCGTTGGGATCTAATTAACGATAAGTAAAAGAGAGGGAGAGAGTGACACAAGCGAAGTATAGTGGTTCACTTCCCGCCTTAGCGGGAGACTACGTCCACTTGAAAGCTTAACTAGTGTGTGTCGAGCCTTGCGGCCTAACAAGATTACAAAGTGTGTTGTAATGGAGTGGATTGAATGGTGTTTAAGTGGGAGGAGGCATTCCTTTTATAGATGAAAGAATGCTTCTCCTTTACATTGTTTTCGATGTGGGACAAGTAACAACTACTCTAGTATAGAAATGCCTAGTGTGGAGGCAACTTGGCAAGGCCGGAAAGGTGGCTTCCCGGCGACGGATTTGCGACTTCCGGATACCGTAGCGTAGCTTGAACATAGGGCTACAAGATGCAAGTAGCGGTTGGGCCTCACCATGGCTTGTGGGTGTCCCAAAGAGGGTGTTAATTATGCTTGGTGAGATAGCAAACTAGTCATGCTAGTAGGTATCTACACTCCCCTTCATCCCTCTCTTCTTTCCCTTTTGTAGTCAAATCCAGGGTTGGTTTCCTCTGGTTCTTCTTGGGCCGATTCACATCAACCATACTGATTCCGGTATCTGGGAAAGGGTTCAAGTCTACTAGTGCTGCAGCGGCCGTCGAAGCTTCTACCTGCAAACTGCCATTATTGAGCCATACCTAAATTTGGTCCTTTAGCTTCACACAGTCAGCTGTGTTATGGTTCCACAAGTTGTAGAATTTGCAGCACTTCTTCCTTTTCAGCTAATCCGGTCGAGGGAAAGGGCCAAAGTATGTTTTCACCATCTTCGCGGCAATCATCTCATCCAGAATCTCATGTGCCTTATTGGCATCATATGTATATGTCGCGAACTCAGGTTTGGTGAAAGCCACAGACTTGAGCTTGACAGGCTCCTTAGATATCTTTAACTGCCTGAGGGCCGAATTCTTCCTACCCGTCAACTCTAGAGCAGAGACGTCGTTCTCCTCTTCTTGATCTTCATCTTCACCCTGGAAAGACTCTTCCCCTTGACGGTGATAGTAAGGATCATAGGTTGGCTGTAGGTATCCAAGAGCTGCCACTGTGCGGTGTTTCCCGGGCACATATGTTCCTTTGGACGCATTTTTCCTGGCATCAGTCTCTCTGAGGAGATGCTCAAAACTACCCACCTCTGTGATCAGTTCTCCATTGACTGGATCATGCTGCTATGTTGCTTCTTTCGTTGGCGCAGTTCCAAACCCTTGATCGCTAGCTTGACCAATTCTTTTTCAGGGAGGATCACCCTCAGTTTGGCTTTCTGGATCTGAAAGCGTTGAAGATACGCAACAGCAGGCTCGGTGGGTTATTGGGACATCTGAGTAAGAGAGGCCAAATCGACCTCAGGCTCAATGGCTCCAAATGTTTCTCGGAAGAGCTTTTCCATCGCGGGCCAATCTGCCACTGTTCCTAGTCGGAGTTTGGAAAACCATCTAAAGGCGGCTCCAGACAGAGAAGTGCCAAAGATCCTACACTTGAGGATGTCATCATTCTTGTATTGGCTGCATTGCACCCTGAACCTGGCCAGATGAGTTGTCGCGTTCTCTGTGTCCTCCCTTGAAAAAGTAGAAAATATGATATTCTTATAACCTCTTGGAAAAGGCGCGAGCATTATATATGGCGGGAAAGGTCCCTCATAAACCCCATCCATTTGGGCCCCAGGGTTAGCCAGCATGATCATCTCCTCTACCTCTTCATGTCTCAAATACTCTGGACCAGGAGGAGGAGGATGGTTCACCACAGTCTGGCGAGCAATCTGCAAGGGTACAGTTTGGTTAGTAGTCATTGTTCGTTCCCTTATGCGAATAGTCTGGAGGTTAGCAGACTGCTGAAGAGTTACCTCTGGTACGGGCGGATCCTTGACCAAGGCTGTTATCTTGATGGGGTTGCCTGCCTGGTCAATGCCGTAGTAATTGTTTGGGAGTTCATGGTATACATTCTCCGCTCCATCACGGTCGTACTGAGTAAACACTACAGGATCAGCTGGAGTACCATCACCGGTCTTCTGGATCTTATCCTTTTGTGAGGCTGATGAAGCGGCCTTGTTACCACCAATCACCAAAGCTCTTTCCTTATTTTTGGTTGATACGGTCGTAGCCATTGCAGGAGGTGTGGCCATACTGCTGCTGGCCTTCTCGCGAGCTTTTGGTGGCATGTACTTACTAGAACCAGAGGGCTAACCAAGTGAACGGAGGATGGCGTTAGGATCGCCTAGAGCTTTGTTCAATACTTCTTTAGCCTGGTTCAATTTGACTCTCTGCATGGTGACCTCTATTGCAAGATTAGAACCATCCTTGCGAAGACCTGCCAAATCTGACGCAGTTTTCTTGGTTTGGCTCGCGATGGCTTTCATAATTTCTTTTTGATGTTGACCTTGCTCATCAACGATACCTCTGGCATGGGCCCTTACTGCATTCTCCGATCGTGCGATTTGTTGCTTAGTATCCTCAGTACGTTGGGTAATGCGCTGGTCTAGTTCGCATATAAGCTGGTCTGTTTTCGCGGTTTCCCTGTCAAAGTCAGCGGCTACCTTTGCATGATGGTTCTCGATATTCTCCATGATGATCGCGAGTTTTTCCTCGAAGGTCGCTTCCTCTGGAATAGGCTTCGGAACGAAAGCCTCTTTTTCTACACTTTTCGCGGCATCAGAAACCACGGTAGTGTTGACAGGCTCACTTGCCTGGTCAGTAGTGACACTTTGACCCTCCGTAGCAGTTGGGTGATTCTTTCCCTGTCCAGTTGACATACTGGTTGATTTGGGGTGAAGAGAAAACCTTTGAGTCACTTGTTCTTCATAAAGACCACGACAGTCCGAGCGAAAGTGCGGTCTGTAACTGGAGGTCTTATGCTTTGAGCAGTTAGCGTAAACCTTATGATAAGGGTTTTCACTTGACTTCCCAATAGTTACGTTCGCGAAAATCTAAAGGTCCCACTAGGTGTGCCAATATGTTAGACACGAAAATCAGTGCGATACAAACTGTATCTTTTGAATGCACGAGCGTGCCAGCACCGTGGGGTGCAGTCGTCGGGGCGTCCCTTGACCTGACTTCTTGATCAAGCATTGTGGACGAGGAGAGCACCAACCTCGTCACAAGGCTCTTTTCTCTACTTTCCAAGAAAGGACTTCTTGCCTTACTGATAAGGGCTTTGGTTGTGATCTCTTCGCGTCATCGAATCGATACTCAACATTGTAAGTTGAGCAGAGCAATCACTGGGAAGTTTGGAGAAAGCACAAGGTTTGCTAAAGCGTGACTTTAGCTTTGCGAGGGCGTTACCATTGCTTCGCTGGTAGTATCCGTGGCAGTAGCACTAACGGTCGGCTCTTGGAGAGACTAGGACTGGAAGCACGGTCGCCGGGTTTCAACGAGGTTGAAGATTTGCTCCGGGGAGGCTTGATAATCCGAGGGATTGATTGATTTGAGAGTTGTTGTTGATTTGTCCTTGAATCCTGGTATTTATACCTAGGGTTTCAATTGTTCCTTGTTATAGAAGGATTATTGATTGAAGTTTCCTATTCAATCTCCGCTACCTGACTCCAATAAGGGCTCGTTTTCCTTATGGGTTTCGGAATGGATGAAGCTGTAACCCAATTCCAAGTAGACTTATTTTTGGGCCGCATGTATCAGCCTGCTACTCTAAATCCGCTAAAGGATCTTGCCAAAATTACTTTTGGGCTCAAACAATGGCCTCTCAAAATAACACAGTGGTTGCAGTTGTTCAAGAAACTACTGCCATGGCATGAATGCGAGTTCACATGTTTCTTAGTGGACTCAATTCAGAGTATGATCAAGTCCGTGGTGAGATCCAGCGTAAAGACCTGAAATTCGACTTGGAGCAAAGCTATGCCTATGTTTGAAAGGTGCATTCTGATAGGCAAGCAATGGGACACTCCCCTGAATCCTCTGTCATGGCTGTCCAATGCAAACAGGGTCCTCGCCCAAGCTTCTCAACTACTCCACAATGCAGCCTCCAGGTAAAACAAATCCATATGCAAATACAAATTAAGTGTCAGATATGTGGAGATGTGGGTCATAGCAAGCAATGGTGCTATAAAGTAATTGGCTACCCTGATTGGTGGGATTTCACCAAGAAACCGCGGAAGAACCTTGGAAAAGCTGCCGTAGCTACTACAAAGGAAGAGCAACCATCTAATGCCTCCGCTAATATTGTAGCACAGTCAGGTATGAATGGTAAGGTATCTATGAATAGTTCTTGGATAATTGATACAGGTGCATCTGACCATATGACTAATGATCCTAGCCTCTTGAAAACGTTGAAACCCTCCTCTCTAAAGCGTCAAATGAAGAATCCGCTGTGAATGTTCCTCCTCAGGTACCTTTAATTTCGAATGAATCATCTGGGGTAGATAATATTGAGCCTAGGAAATCACAGAGGGTTACCAAGGGTATTCCTAAGAAACAATATGAACCAGACACCAAAACCAAAGCTATATATCGTATAGCTAATTACATGTCTAACCATATGTTGTCTGGGTCACATGACTTGTTGTTGATCAATTATTCACTGTATCTATTCCTAGTAGTGTACACGAAGCTTTGGCGGACCCTAAGTAGATTCAAACGATGAATGAAGAACTAGAGGCTTTGCAGAAAAACTTGACTTGGGATATTGTGACTATGCCAGCCGGAAAGAAGACTGTTGGATGTCGATGGGTGTTTACTGTAATACTTAAAGCTGATGGAAGCATTGACAAGTACAAAGCATGATTAGTTTCCAAAGGATATACCCAATGCTATGGAATTGATTATAAAGAGACGTTTGCCCCTATAGCAAGGATCAATCAGTTCAAATCTTAATTTCACTTACAGTAACTAAAGATTGGCCTCTACATCATTTTGATGTGAAGAATGCTTTCCTCAATGGAAACTTGGAGGAAGAAGTGTATATGGACACGCCACTATGGTTCAAAAATATGCCTTGCGATACTGGCAAGGTTTGTAAGTTGAAGAAGTCTCCGTATGGTTTGAAGCAATCTCCTCGAGCTTGATTTGGAAGATTCTCCAAGTCTATGAGGATGTTGGGGTATAGACAAAGCAACTCGGATCATACCTTATTCAAAGCATAGTCGGGGTAAAATTACCGCACTGATAGTATATGTTTATGATATAATTGTCACAGAGCGAGGATGATCTAAAAGAGATGGAGACTTTACAGAAGTATCTTTCTAAGGAGTTTGAGATGAGGACCTTGGGCAGTTGAAGTACTTTCTTGGAATTGAAGTTGCAAGGTCTAAGAAGGGGATTTCTTTGTCCCAACGTAAGTATGTACTTGACTTATTAGCTGAGACCAGGATGCTTGACTACAACCCTATTGAGACACCAATCGAGATGAACCGTAACCTCGCCATCTATCCGGATCAGGTTTCAACTGATAAAGGAAGGTACCAACGTCTAGTAGGGAGGCTTATTTATCTTTTTCATACTAGGCTTGATATTGCTTATGATGTCAGTGTGGTTAGTCAATTTATGCATTGTCCTAGTGAAGAGCATATGTATGCAGTGTATCGTATATTGAAATATCTTAAAATGGCACCTAGAAGAGGTTTGTTGTTTGGAAAAAATGATGAGTTGGAAGTTGTGGGGTACACGGATGCAGACTGGGCTAGTGATAAGTCGAACAGACTGTCCACATCTGGGTATTTTACATTTGTTGGAGGAAACCTTGTGACTTGGCGCAGCAAGAAACAGAAGGTTATTGCTAGGTCAAGTGCTGAAATTAAGTTTCGAGCTATGGCACATGGAGTTTGTGAGATGTTGTGGATTCGTAATGTGTTGAAAGATTTGGGTTTTAAACTCAAGAAACCTATGAACCTTCTCCTCGGATCGCAGAGCAAAGCTTGAAGGTGACGATATCAGTTCAAAGTGCAAAATTGTGTGGAACCACTCGGTTTCCCTCTCTTTTATGTCAACAACAAACAAATCTACGCCGTCCGTTGAAAAATGACATCACACGACAGCCATACACGTGCCCCATAATCGCACTTACTCGCCTCGGTTACAAAATCCATAATTACTTGCATTAATGGCACAAATACGGGCATGCTGAGGAGACGTTATCCCACACGCTAACCCAATGCATGATGGCCACCTGTCTGGCTTTGTCAGACGAAGCATCTATCCTAAGTAATCATCAGAGGAAGCTCACCAATCGTCGAAACAGTCTCCGCTAAGCGCAACTCCGCTAGCGGGACTTCTCCCTTTCATCTTGCAAGGGAGATAGTCTCCGCTAAGCGCAACTCCGCTAGCGGAACTTCTCCCTTTTCATCTTGCAAGCGAGGCAGTCTTCGCTAAGCGCAACACCGCTAGTAGGACTTCTCCCCTTTTCATCTTGAAAGCAACAGTCTCCGCTCAGCGCAACACTGCTCACTGAGCTACAACCAGGCAGGTCCCCGCAACACTTCTTGCCGCTTACTATCAGCGGAGGGACTTCCGCCAACTGCGATTCCCGAGGCAACGCCTCATTTTGAAGATGACCGCCACACGACGTTACAGTCAAGCGACGTCCTTCCGGGACACAGGGACACGTCAACAGTCTACGACGGCCCTGATCAGGCACGTTGACCCCCGCCACTCGGGTATCAAAGATTGGGCTCGCTACCCAACACCCTCTGCTCAGCGCAGCTCCCCTCAACAAACAATACATAGACCAAACGGAGGTCTATCTTAGCCGGGGAGTGGGGGACTCCTTGGGGGGCCCAGCAGGGGCCCACCCGATAGGGTATAAAGCGTTTGCTCAGTAAGTCCATGGTTGACAAAGCACTGACGCTAATTATGCTTTTGCAAGTCTAGCGGAAGTAACGCTTCAAACTAATTGGCAACTCCCCAACCAAGATTGCCCTCCTTGACTGGGGACTTGGGGGACTTGTACTTGCATGAGCATTTGCCAAGCATAATTAGCTATAATGAGCCACGCTCATGCTACCACCAGCGGTACCAGCTTCCACCAACTGAGTGACCTACGAAAACACAGCCAAGCAGGCTACTGCCTGAGCCCTTGCTCACCCCCAGATCACCGATGATGGGCCGCCACGCGCCGCACCAAGATAGCATTAAAAGCTCCAGAAGTTGGGAACTGAAGCATATCAATCCCACATTGAAAACATGGAAAATGTCATCCTCTTCCCCACCTATAAAAGGTTCTCTCCTCTCTCCTCATTAATGACGCATTTACTACTTACTTACTGTTAATGTCTAAAAGTCTAGCGGTAGCCGGACCTTAGTTAACGCTGATCCGGTGGGCAGATCGATACTTGTGTTGATATTGTTGTTCCCGTTACCTGTCAAGTAAAATACAATGGGCGTCAGAGGGAGACCGCGCTGGGCGGTCTTCAACTCTCCGATGCCTAAGTTAGTCGATGTATTTATATTGACAAAGTAACAGTAGGTAAGTATTGAATGCGTAATTAATGAGGAGAGAGGAGAGAACCTTTTATAGGTGAGGGAGAGACTGATCTTGTCTTTGTTTTCGATGTGGGACTGATATGCTTCAGTTCCCAGCTTCAGAGGCTTCTGATGCTATCTTGACGCGGCGCATGGCGGCGCGTCGGTGGCGATCTGGAGGCGGTCCGACGCTGAGGCTGTAGCCCGCCTGGCGGTGTGTTCGCATGTCATTCCTTTGGTTGGAATTAGTACCTTTGGCGGTACAATGAGCATGGCCCATTATAGCTAATTATGCTTGCAAATGTACATGTATGTACACTTACTGTTATTCTGTCAACATAAATACATTGACTAACTTAGTCATCGGAGAAGAGAAGATCGCCCAGCGCGGTCTCCCTTTGATGCCCTCTGTATTTTACTTGATAGGTAGCGAAAGTGTTGATTACATCATGAGTAGTGGTCCGCCACCGGATCAGCGTTAACCGAGATTTAGCTACCGCTGAATCTTAGACATCAACAATAGTGATTTTGGAGGCAAAACTCCAAGCATCTGTTAGTGGAAACTCAAAATCAATTCTTTTTTCATTGTGTGAAATTCAGAAGTGAATGTGAAATTACAAACCTAACCTCCGTTGCTTTGAGGTCGTCACGGACCAGACGACGGTCCAAATTAGGGCCGTTTGCTTCGGAAACCCTAGCTACGGCTCTGGATTTAGTGGAGACTTTAGTCACGGCGGAGTGGAGGTCCATGTGGAGGGAGCGGAGGGCGTCGATGAACTCAGCGGCGGCGAAGTGGAGCTTGGCAACGTGGAGGCAGGCCATTGCGTAGGCGTCGCGCCATACGGGGAGGACGGATTGCCAGGGGCCAGAGTGGAGCTGCTCCCAGGCCATCTCCAGAGAGGCGGTGCATGTGGCCATGCTGACGCAGACGTCCCAATCAATGTATTTTTCTGTTGAGCATTGTTGTTCAATACAAGGTTTAACGTCGCCACTGGCGACGCGTGTGACCATGCTGAGAGGCGGTGCATGTGGCCATGCTGACGCAGACGTCCCAATCAATGTATTTTTCTGTTGAGCATTGTTGTTCAATACAAGGTTTAACGTCGCCACTGGCGACGCGTGTGACCATGCTGACACAGACGTCCCAATCAATTTATTTTTCTGTTGAGCATTGTTGTTCAATACAAGGTTTACTAGTGAAAATTTTGGCTTAAAGGACAAGGCCAGGAGTCAAACTCTTCGCTTCGCCAAGATATATGGCCTTTTTCGGGCTTCTGAGGTCATTTCAGGACTCAAACTTTATTTTACTATTTTTACAGTGTTAGATTTTCTAATTCGTTTTGGATTTTATTTTATTTACTCCGTGGGTTTTTAGAATTAGTTGTTAGTCGCCTTAGGATTTCTCTTCTATTATATAAGCAACTTTAAACGGCTGCAGATAGCTATCTTTCATATTATTATCAATAAAACTTGAGAATTTTCTCATGTTTCTGGTGGATTATTCTAGAGTTTATAACTTGTAAATCCCGTTAGTTCTTATTGCGTCAATAATTGTCAGTATTGTATATATATTTTACATTGCTGCAAATCCAACAGCCTGAAATTTACTTAAAATACTACATGTAGCAGTGATATCTCCTATAGCAAACTAAACCAAATGCTTCTAGTTATACTGTTACAGAGATAAGAATTTGTAATGGAAACTGAAAATTGTGTTAGGGTGCATTACAAACTCCTTGTGATGTGCATTATGACTATTAGACAGAGTAAAAGCCTCCCTCAAATTAAACATGCTGTCAGGGAAAAAAAAAGAAAAGAAAAAGAACTGCTATGCATACCTAACATTTTTCA
Organism: Rosa lucieae; assembly: GCA_024704745.1. Classification (NCBI taxonomy): domain Eukaryota; kingdom Viridiplantae; phylum Streptophyta; class Magnoliopsida; order Rosales; family Rosaceae; genus Rosa; species Rosa lucieae. The sequence continues at coordinate 82,638,275 of CM045496.1, read as the reverse complement.
CCATGGAGCTTTCAGGAGGATGCAAAGAGTGATCAATGCGGCCATCTCTCTACCAAGATAAAGAGAGTCATTTAGCCCGGCACAATTCATATAACCAAGACGAGAGAAACACACAACTTTAAATCATGAACCTACCTCATGCTCAAAGTTTTCTGACTGTGCTTCATCAGGCGAACCTTCGCTGTCGGCCGAGCCCGTGTTGTTGTTTGAGGCATCACTAGTTTCGGCCGCATCCTCAACTCCAGACATGATGTGATTTTCAGGTAGAGCATTTTGGCTATTATCCATATCACCCTCGAAAATTATGTCTTCACTAAACATAGTGTCAGCCGGATTAGTGACCGAACTCTCCACCACGTCAGGTAACTTCTTTACCTTCTTGGTAGGCAGAGCTCTTCCCGACTTTGATCCTCGTTTCTTTGAGGTTTGCTCTGAAAGATAAAAAAAAAAAAAACAAATTTAGCAATTAAAGAAATTAGCGATTGTCAGACAATGAGTTGGGGTTTACCTTTCTTGGACATTTCTTTGGATTTCGACTTGGCAACCGGTGCCTTCTTCTTGCCATTGCCTAGAACACAAAGCATAACGTTAGAAATGTATTTGAGATCAAAGGAAGTTGTCTGGTTGAGATTACTCACCCTTGTTGGTGAACAAGCCCGGGAATCCATACAAGGCAATACGCTCAGTTGTCCGCAAGTCCTCTCCAAGTTTCTTCTTGATAAATGTTGACCACCAAGCTTGGAAAGTTGGAGTTGCTCTATGATCAGGTTCGCGGGCGCTCAGGCTGGATCTCTCAAAATTTCCAAACTGAGTCTGATAATAAAGAGTGATAGCCGAACAATGCGCAGTGTCTGTAAACCCACCTCTCCATGAAGAAAAATGATTCCGGGACATTAGAAAGAAGGCTGGACAACTTTGTATGAAGCCAAGTTGACGCGCAACAAAGTTTGGAAGATAAATCTCAACCCCTGGCCGACCCAGTGTGCCCTTGAGACCATAGATTGTGTCTCGTGAAATCAGAATGCTCCCCCAAGGTAGAAGTACTGACAAGTCCAAAGACCTCTCCCATGGTTTCGTTATGTTTAATGCAAGACAAGAAGGATAGTCTCGGCTATAACATATGGCAAACTCTTCCTTCGTCATGCTCTTTTTCGAAAGGAAGAAAGCAAAGCATTCTGCTACCGAATGTGCATGAGGACCAAGAGAGATGATCTGGCGGCCGAGAATCACAGTGGAATGGAAAGGATGACTTGGTCGAAGCTGACGAAAGTAAGTTTGCACCCATACCTGGAACATCCATAATGGCCCTCCAACATCCAGTGTCATATTGTTGGTCACTACATTACGCAAAGTACGGTAAAGATAGGCAAGGACAAACGGACCAAGGGCTAAAGGTTTACCCAAGCTAAGGGCCTCCGCAATACCAACAAACTCGAACAAGCACTTGTTCGACTTCGTGCAAAACACTTATTTGCATAACCAATAGAGGAGGAAAGCGGCGTGCTCATGTTGCGTTGGTTCGTGCCTCTCAACCGTGGACACATCCTCGGCAATTGCATGTTCGGCTTAGAAAGTGCTATAGTTAAGCAACTTCCTTGCTTGGCATCAGCTTTTTGTTTGGCTTTCTTGTCGTCCTTGTTCACTTTGGGTTTCAGGCTAGCATGAAAAGAGGAAGGAAGGTCAGCTAAGGCACATATCTTCTTTCCATTCTGCCGAAAACCAAATATTGCGGCCATATCTAGCAAGGTTGGACTCATTGGCCCAAGTGGCAGGTTCATGGTGTTAGTAGCAGATGACCAAAAACACAAGGCAGCGGCAAGAAGAGGCCGGTCCATGTAGATTTCTTGCTCAGGCATTTTGATGCTATCATAAATACCAAACTTTTTCCATGAGCGGCCGAAAAAATGCTCCATCCGTGGTACCCATTTCTTCCACTCGGGTGTCGATTTCGGCCAACTCCCTGGCTGCTTGGAATTTGTGTTCCAACTAGACCAGCTAGCTCCGCCGGTCAAGCAAGATGTGTCCACCAATGAGTTTTCTAGAACCTCATTGATGGCCGGCGGCATACCCAAGCTATAATGTGGTCCTAATATGCACTCTATTCGCGGTTCCTTGTTCTTCGCCAACCGACATATCACAGAGCTTTGAAGTTTGTCCACAGAAACATTAAAGGCAGCTTCAAGCTTGTTTGAGAATTCGGCCAATTGTGCTTTCGTTGCAGCCAATTGGGCTTTTGTTGCTTCGCTGTCGTCTAACCACGTTTCAGTTTCAGAAGTATCATCGGTCATTGAAAGCTTTGTTTAGTAACAGTGGAGTTCATTCAAACCTGCAAATAAATCACAGAGTTGGTGCAGGACAGATTTCGATCTATGGTCGACATAGAAACCAAGAATCTGCAAGTTTGTTCAAATTTCAAATTAAGACTCAAGGATTTATGCTTCTGTCTTATCATCAGAAAGTTAATCTGGTGGGTGTAGATTTTGATTGTCAACCGGAAAGCAGAAGCAATGCAAAAATGCAAGTGGTAATTGGTGAGTTCAATTAAGGGCCATACCTTCAATGATATATCAACACAGCAATCAACTTTTCAGATAACTATGTCCAAAACTCTGAAATCACCAGCAAGTGCTCACCATAATTAAAAGAGTTTTGACTTTTCAAACTCTTGATTAATCAAGGATGAGCCATAATCTGGAAGTTAAGTGCTAGGTTCAAAGTGTGTAATCTTCAGGGGCGAATTACTCATCAAATGCAAGCATGTTATGTCACTCTCCAAGATTTCATCAAGACAAATTAAACAAGAGTTGTGGGTTACCCAAAATTTTGTCAGACGAGAAGCAAGGGAAACATGAATGCATTTCAAATCTCATAAGGCCAAAAATTATGCTAATTCTCAGCTTACTCACACATAGTTAAGAGTAAAAATTTTAGACAACTTACTTCCCCAAGTATTTCCAGCTCTCCCTTGCCGAATCAACCCAGTTAGCTGCTCATCTCCGTCAGACAAGCTCTTGAGATCGCTGGAGAAGTCGAACTCAAGCCTCAACCACCTTGCAGCTCCACTGCAGTCGTTCCCAGATCACGGCAACCCGCCTTGCAGCGCACAGACGCCAAATCCGAACCAGCAACCCACCTTGAAACTCACCGTTGTTAAATTGTTTAGTTGTTGTCCCAGGTTGATTTCACTCACCGGCGTCAGTTGTTGATCTGTGTTGAATACTCAGATTAAAGGGGCTTTGAATTTTTGGAATGGCTTGAAAAGTCTGGACTCAGAAAACGTGGATGGGTTTTATGGAAGAGGGATCTTGGTTCCGTTGTCATTTTTTCAAGAAAGCTTCCCACAGAGGACGACTGCACAATTCAATTCATCTACTGACACACGCAATACCATTGTTATATAATTATATGTGTGTAGGGGTGCAGGGGTCAGAATTCATGTGCACTTGCTCATGGTTATACATAGATATATTATAAATTGCTTTGCATGGCCAGGCTTTTTACTTTGGCTGATTGAGACTAAGTGTGAAAGAGTCTTCAATTTAGGCAACTTGGCCTGTTTGTCCTCTCTTGTGGCCCCCCCAAACATCAAGGACGACAAGAAAGCAAGGATGACATTGTGACCCTCCATATATATTAGATAATTATATTTATATATGTTCATGCACAGAGTTCAAGTGAGCATGCACATGGCTATATATATATATATATATATATAATTATGCTCATGACTAGAGGTCACGTGGTTATGCATATATATAATTATATATGATTGTTTTGCATGGCCAAATACCTACTCATGGTTATAACATATATATAATTATATATAATTGTTTTGCATGGCCAAGCATTTGCTCATGGTTGTACATATATATAATTATATATAATTGCTTTGACAACTATGACTAAATTCTAGCCTCTATTACTGGCCGACCATGACCAAGTCTTTAAATTAGACATCTCGGCCCAGTTTTCCTCTTTGAATGTCTCGACCGAGTAGTACGCCTTGGCTGAGTAGTTGCTTCGACCGAGTAGTAAGTCTTGACCCAATTGTTTTTCTTCTCCAAGATAACATGACTGAGGTTTCAAACCTGACGAGTATTCGGCCAAGTCTTTCAAGTTTTGCATGTCAAGGCCGAGTTTTGAAGGTTCAAGTTGTACAACCAAGTCGAAGTATCACGACCAGGTATGTTTTGAGATATTCCATTTTTATTCAAGTCTCATCACCATTTGGCTTAAGAGCCAATGCTTATGAGACTCGGGGGGCAATGTTTGGACCTGAACTTCGCCATTCTCGTGTACGACCATGTTGAGAATAAATGGGACTGAGTTGGCACCCATTCATGATAAATAGTTCGTGAAGTCATACAACCAAGGGAAAAGTGTCGGTCGGTCACCCAGCATGATTTGAGGTTTTAGGAACGGACGACCGAGGGAAATGTGAAGTCATACAACCGAGGGAAAAATGTCGGTCAGTCACCCAACTTGATTCAAGGTTTTAGGAACGGACGACCCAAAAATCAGTGAGTTGGACCATGTAGCCATATGTTTGGTTTAGTCCGAGTTCAAAAGGGTGGTTACGCATGTGGGCCGAAATGAGAATTAAAAGTGTTCGGCCAAGTTTAGTCAACAGTGTCGACTAAGGAATCCTCGCAAGGAAGGAGTTTGAGTCAATCTATGATATTAATTGTGAAGATCTCGGATATCAGCAAAGTCAGAGTTTTACGAGACGAATGAATCCTAGAAGGAAGGAGAATCCTACTTCAATTCCACGTCTTGGAGGACAAGTTAGCTAGAGTTTTTGACTTGTATATATAGAACATTGTAAATCATTGTAAAGGGTTCGACACCACACAAATAAATCAATATACAACTTTTACTCAAACTTTTCTCTTACTCTTTCATAGGTACTTTGCTTTCTATTCAACTTTCATAACTTGTTTTCATTTTTAGTTTCATAACTTGTTTTCATTTTTAGTTTCTTACTTTTATTTCAGTCGTTACATTCAAGCACTTTACTTTCTTGTTCTTTATTTTATATGTACTTTACTTTTCGCACTTAGGAGTAGTTCGTAACGTAGAATTATCATCCATTGATCTCTTTCGGCTAGTCCGGATTGGATTGATGCGATTCGCCGTTCACACATATCATCTCACAACGTTTTGACAACCGACTCCACTTCACCTTCGTCTTCATTGTGATTTGCGAGTACCTTCACCCAATAGATCTCTCGCTTGTCACCCGAACCTTTGAGTTTACCCAAGAAGTGAACGTGATAGAAGATCCCGGTCAGGATTGACGCCTAACCGAAGTCCTTGCAATAGAGGCATAAGAACCTAACGGCCGAGAGGGTTCCTTCCCCGGCCTACAATCATTTGAAAGAAGTCAAATCACGCACCATTCAAATCATAAACCTCGCTTGGCCATTCGGCCACGAGTTGGCACGCCCGCTCAATTTCAGAAGGACGATTCAACCACAAGTCCCTCGGCCCTCATTCAGCCGAGACGATTTTGAGGCAAACAGATCTGTTTGTGTTTAATTAAGGAGATGACATTGATATAATTTTGGTTTTGTCATAAATTCAAGGTAGGCAAAGACTGGTTAATTTGGTGAGCTCTATGCAGTTAAATGAAATTAGGACATTCGATCTCGATAAATGAAGTAAATTACAAGTGAAGTACTTTAAAGCTACCCTATCCCAAAATCGTAATCCATCGAGAATGGTAATCATGATTTGTTTTCTTAAAGTAAAAATGCTAAACAAATGAAGGTGAAAGTGCCGAGTATAACCGCCATATCCCGAATGATTCAAATGTTACATTGATCATTTGGATTATTTGGGAATGGTAAGTATATTTGTTTCTTAAGAAAGGGAATGCTAGATAATGGAATTAAATATTTAATCCGAACTATATTATCAAAAGAAGTATGATCACCATCTCCCGAATAAGCTTACTATGTTAAATGAATTGTTCGGGAATAGTTACCATTAAATATCGATTCAAGTTAAATTGGTAACTCATAAAGAAATTAAGCAAATGAGTTATGAATTGAGTACTTATCGGATTTAGTTTTTGTTAAAGGACTCGAGCGTGTGCGCTTGGATTTGGACAAATGATTGAAAGTCGGGAACAAAACCGAATGTGGACGAGCACTCCAATTCCAGGTAGGGTGAGCTGTCCCTTCCTTGTTAGAGGTTTTCGATATATGTAGAATGCTATTCTAAGATAGTATGTTGCATGTAAGAACGTTTTTGGTTGTTCATTAGTCGACGTCTCGTGATACATGTGTTTTCAGAACTGATAATTGCTAATTGCGAAAACCGAGGCTAGACTTACATGTTGAGATACTGTACCCTTGTATGTTTGTACTTGTGACCTGAAACTGAATGGGACCTAGACGCATTGATTCCTAGGGATCCTACGGTGTCGATAACCGTAAACCTCCGGAGGGGGTCGTGCTCCTATGTTTGTCGAGGAAGAATGAGTACAGACAGTGAACCAGTCATAGGAGACTCAGGGCCAGGAAATTGACACTTTCGCTACTTGTAGTCACGAGGAATACATAGTAGTTGACCGGTTCTCGAGGGATGATGAACCAGGTCGGTCACCGATTTATTTTAGTCTAGTCGGCAGGAAAGTATCTCAGAGCTCCAAGTTGTGTGAAACATACTGCATATGTTTTATAAAAGAGATAAATGTTTGTGGTTGCCTATTTTAAAATTATTTTCGATAAACGTGCACAATATTATGTAGTAGATATTTTCAAGTATATTATCTTTCAAACCTAGCATGGTTGGGTCGGCCCTTACTGGGCATGCAAGGACGAAAGCTCACCCCTACAACAGTGTGCAGGTTTCGAGCATGTGGTCGGGAAGCGTACATGGGAGGCACATGGTCCGGCTTGGCGCACCTCTCTTTGACTCTGTTAAAAGAAGGTTTTGGCCCCTTGTTGGGTTTTGAAATCACTTGTTTGGTTACTTTTTATTTATTTATTTCCTACTCGTTTACCAAAAATTCTGGGAGACCCGTAACCCTGGGGCGCGTCTCCCATGCTTGTAATTACTTAGTGATTTGTTTTGTTTTCCAAATTGAGCTCCGATTGCAAGGCCAAAACTCATAGCCCATTTCAAATTCCGCTTTTGAAAATGTGTTGTTTGGTTGCTAGAACGACTTGTCCAAGAAAGTGTTTTGTAAACCAACAGTTTGAAGCCAAAAGGCCTTGCGATTTCGGGTTAATAAGTTATCGGGATGTCATTCGTGACATGTCAGTTTCTCATTGGCTCGTGGTCGCGGCGCTATGGGACCCCCCCTCTCGGGTCACCACAGCAACAGCGGGACTTGAGTTGCTTAGCATGATGGATGCCTTCTCAGGATACAATCAAATCAAGATGCATCGCGGCGACCAAGAGTGCACCACCTTCACAACCGACAAGGGCCTATACTGTTACAATGTCATGCCTTTTGGTTTGAAGAACGCTGGGGCAACATACCTGTTACACCCCGTATCCGATTTACCCTTTTACTGTGTTTGAGTGAATTACTATACGTTTTACCGTCCTTGGTTTCAGTTTTTACCATTTAGGAGGGGGTGCTAGAAGTTGACTTTTTATGGGTTAACAATTTGAGAAAATTTTCTTCACCAAAAGTTGTGGGGGACGTTAAGCCGAGTCCGTGGACATGTGGTACACTTAAATCGGAGTTTGTATGTGAAAGTTATAGCTTGAAATGTGAAAGTTTATGTTCATGGTAATAAGTATATATATGGAAAATTTACTGTTGGTAGATTTCCATTTTCGGAAATCCACCCCTTACCTCAATAACTTTCTCTCTCCTCTTTCCCGATTTTTCTCTTCCCATTCTGCCTCCCTTTGATTTCCGGCCAATCTTCTCATTCCGGCCACCCAACGATGAACCCAGGGCATAGGACGACGCTTCTCCTCCTCCTTGGAACGCCTACGGTGGTGATTCACGACGATTTGGCCGGAATTTCGCAGATCGAGCTTCCAAACTTTACTGTAGCAGTCGGCTTCCGTCACTGATTCTTTCAATTCCGGTCACCTCCGGCTACAAAACTGGATATTCTAGAAAGCCCACTCCTCATAGATGAATCTCTCCAAGTGTTAATGCTTTGATCCGTAGGGGATCTAATTAACGATAAGTAAAGAGAGAGAGAGAGAGAGAGATTGACACAAGATGTATAGTGGTTCACCTCCGCATGAGCGGGAGACTACGTCCACTTGAAAGCTATACTAGTGTGTCGAGCCTTGCGGCCTAACAAGATTACAAGAGATGTAATGAATGTGTTGAGTTGTGGGAGGAGGCATTCCTTTTATAGATGAAGGAATGCTTCTCATTTACTTGTCCTTCGATGTGGGACAAGCAAAGTTACTATTCTAGTCTATTTAACATGTAGAAAGCTATGTTATGGGGGCATCTTGGCAAGGGCGGAAAGGTGGCTTCCCGGAGACGGATTTGCGACTTCCGGATACCGTAGCGTAGCTTGAACATAAGGCTACAAGATGCAAGTAGCGGTTGGGCCTCACCATGGCTTGTGGGTGTCCCAAAGAGGGTGTTAATTATGCTTGGTGAGATAGCAAACTAGTCTCACTAGTAGAGGTATCTACACCAAGTTTCACGATCCAATTTAAGGTGTGGAAGGAGAATCGAAGAATTGAAGTTGTCACTGTTCATTTCGGTGTTCTTCAGAATTTTGCTCCGATTCCGGCAATTTCAGGTATCATTAGGCTTAAGTGCAATTGGGAAAGATGTTTGGACTGTTGAGTTGTGTTTGTTGGTAAAATTTGGTGGCCTGTGGTAGTGTTGCCGGCGGGGCCCATGCGCCGCCACTGTGGGTGGCGCGTGGTAGAGCGTAGGGCGGAGTTTTGGTTTCAGTTTGTAGCTAATTAAATGGTATTTGAGTTGTAGGAGCTGTAATTGTGAGTTTGGGCTAGTTTAGATGGTATCCGATGAGGATTGAAGGAGTTGGGTTAAAGAAGGGGTTTATAATTTCAATTTCTAATTATCGTAACTTTAAATTCTCATCCTGTAATTATATTTTACGAGTGCTATTCGTACAGGACGAGAGGAGTCTCCATACGAGGAGAATACCGATCGACGACAGGACTAGCTAAATACTGTGAGTGGACTTTTGTTTTTAAATAATGATATATGCATTTAGTTCTTAAAGTAATGCTCTAGTTAATTATCATATTACATTTCGAGCATATGATTTATTTTCAGAGATTGATTATTATCTGACCAATTATTTATTTCCGAGGTGATTTCCGGAATTATACTTTTTAATTATATTTCTATTCGTCGATTTGAGATTTTTAAAGAATTTTCGAAATGGGATCTCGATGGAGTTATATTTCTTGTTTATTTATCTACTTTCGGTTGTGGCATTGGGAATGCCTTGATGATGATTTTGGAATTGGTTTTGTTTTAATTTATGGAAATTATGTTTTATTATTATTTCTTGCCTTTCTGATATTGATTTTAGATACTTTTGGCGTGTGGGACACGTCGATGATATTTTCGGCTTATTGTGAGAATTTTGGGGAAGCTTTATGGATTTATGTGGTTTTCGAATTTTCTTTTTCCATACTTTGGGTGACTATTATCATTGCTAGCATTGATGTTTGCCTTTGTGGCGCTGGTTATTGCCTTTGTGACAGTAATGCTGAAGCCAAGTATCCTAATCACTACACTTAGTGGCGTGTGGGTATATAACGGGAGTATATGGGAGTACTTTAGCCTGGGAGGCTATCACCCGAGCCTGGGTGGCTCATTCGTATGACTATCTTCTTCCCCTACTTTTATATTATTTTTGGGCTAGCGGGGTCTAGTCCGATGATACGATACTCAGCGAATTTGATTTGCAGTTTCCAGTTTCCTGATTTTAAAGATAAATGTTTTACCATTGTTGCATGCATCGAGTTTTTAAAGAAATAAATGTGGGAAAGTATAAAATCCTTTTCCTTTTCAATTATTTATTTTTGTCCATTCACGCTAACGTTTTCATATACTTTTCCCCTGGGCCCTTCGGTTTCAAATGCCCAGTTCACAGCATTGCTGCTTGGTGCATTAGGAGTGAGCCATAGTGACCGCACCTGCTTTCGTCATCTCGTATAGTAGTTTACCTATTTAACCTACTGAACTTTATATAAATTTCTGTTTTAGATTGCTCTGATTACTATGGGAGTTGTGACCCGGACTTGTAATGAATTTTATTGAGGTCTATGACCTAACTTTGCTGAATTGTTGTATTTTAATTATGGAGCTTCATGGACATTTAAGTATTTGAAATACTATTATCATCTTTGAGTTTGAATTCGTTGGAATATGGGAGCAGGATGGCTCTAGGAGGATACGGTTGGATTATTAGAATTGTATTTGGTTTCTTACAGGTTTGGGTTGCCTACTTTTAGGAGAGGTTCTGCCAAAATTTTTGGTAAAATCTTCTTTAAAAGTGGGTCCCGCTGGGCCACTTTAGATTTCAGGGTGAAATCTGGGGCGAGCCCTGTCAGTTGGTATCAGAGCATTAAGTTGCTAGGTTCTGTAGACTTTTATGTTTCCTTGCTACTTTATATGCCTAATGAAGCCTAGTACCTCCCGAGTGATGGCCCGATCGCGGCGGATCCCCTTCGTGTGCTCTTCGGTGCTAGTGTGTTATTATGCATGTAAAGTAGATACTTTCTTGTACTGATCCTTGAACTTCTTAATACTCTTTCTTCAGGTACTATGGCTCGTAATCACCGAGTAGGTAGGGGAACTCCTCCTGTTGAGGATGATGAGCAGATACCTAGGAGGTTTGAGGTTACTTTTGTTTAGTTCTTTCGGTAGTTTGCCGCAGCGCTTCCCGGTTCACGTACTGACTATACTGTGGAGTGTGCTAGGAGGCACGGGGCTCAGACTTTTGCTTCCGCCACCTCACCTATAGAGGCTCAGCAGTGGCTTGATAGGATGCAGTTCCTTGAGGATACCGTCTGGCATTGGTGGACTGGTGTTGTCAATGACCCTGCAAATGCTGGCCCGATGACATGGGATATATTCAAGGCCCATTTCTATGGACGGTACTTTAGTGATGCCCACCTTAATCGGATGCAGGACCAATTCTTGAATTTGGAGAAGAGAGATAATCAGTCAGTGTTGGAGTTTGAGCAGGAGTTTCTCTCCTTGGCTCACCATGTGCCGAATTTGATTCGTACTGAGCAAAGTAAGATTCGTAGATTTGTCCAGGGACTTGGAGGAAAGTTTAAGGATAAGATGTTAGGCATACCATACCGGAGTTTTGGTGAGGCAGTATCTTATGCCATGGATATTGAGTCGGACTCACCTGCTGGTTTTCACCCTAGGGATACTGGTGGCCCTAGCCAGGGTCCATCTAAGAGGGCTACTTCTACATCCGGTTCTGGATCTTCAGTTGTTAGTGGAAAGAGCAGTGGTTCCAGTTCGAGGTCCCGTACTAGATTCAGGGGACGTGTCAGGAGTTTCTCTCATGGTTAGTTTAGTAGACGACAGTCTGGATACCTTCAGAGGTCCAAGAGCTATCATGGTGGTTCGAGTGGGGCTTCTACTAGTCAGTTAGCTCAGTGTGGGCAGTATCAGACAGTGGGGTGTTTCATGTGTGCTCAGCGGGATCACTTCAGGAGGGACTGCCCTCTTTTGACTCAGGGAGCCAGATCTACCCCCACTCAGACTGTTGGTCAGTCCTCTGCTGGCGGTTCTACTAGTGGTGCCCGCACTAGCTTGGTAGGCTGAGCTAGTTCTCAGCAGACCAGGGGTCAGCGGGGTCGTCCTATGACACATGCTAGATTGCATGCCATGACCCAGCAGGAGGGCCATGATTCACCGAAGATTATCATTGGTACGCTATTTATTTTTAATCAAACTGCTTTAACCTTAATTGATCCTGGTGCTACGCACTCATTTATGTCTAGTAGATTCGCATGTTTTGCAAATGTGCTGTCATCACCTCTTATAGGCGAGTGGTATGTTTCTTTACCTGCGAGAGAAGCCCTTAAGATATAATGGGTTTCCAATAATTGTGGTGTAATGGTTGATGGTTTTTGCTTGGAGGCCAACCTAATCCCTCTAGATCTTGTTGAGTTTGATGTAATTCTGGGGACACACTGTGCATTAGTGGATTGTTTTCGTAAGGAAGTAGTGTTTCGAAGTCCAGGAAAACCAGAAATTACTTTCCGTGGTGAACGGAATATTCTTTCCTGTTGCCTGATTTCGGCCATAACAGCTGAAAAGCTTTTGAATAAAGGTTGTCATGCTTATTAGGCACACATGGTGGATAAAAGGAAGGAGGTGTTGAGTATTGAGTATATTCCTGTGGTCAGGAAGTTTCCTGATGTGTTTCCTGATGAACTACCTGGCTTACCTCCAGTAAGAGAGATAGATTTCACTATAGATTTGCTTCCTGGTACAACACCTATATCTCAGGCACCTTACCGGATGGCCCCAGCTGAATTAAAGGAGTTAAAGACTCAGTTACAAGAGCTGTTGGATAAAGGTTTCATCCGACCAAGTGTATCTCCTTGGGGTGCCCCGGTGCTTTTTGTTAAGAAGAAGGATGGCACCTTGAGATTGTGTATTGATTACAGAAAATTGAATAAAGTCACAGTGAAGAACAAGTATCCTTTACCACGAATTGATGATTTGTTTGATTAGTTGCTGGGTGCCAAGGTCTTTTCTAAAATTGACTTGAGGTCAGGTTATCATCAGTTACGGATAAAAGAATCTGACATACCCAAGACCGCCTTCCGATCACGTTATGGTCCCTACGAGTTTGAGGTAATGCCGTTTGGATTGACCAATGCTCCTGCGGCTTTCATCGACCTCATGAATCGAGTATTCCGCCCGTACCTAGACCGTTTCGTGATTGTGTTTATTGATGATATTTTGGTTTACTCTGAGAATGATGAACTCCATGTTAAGCACTTGAAGCTGGTGCTTCAGACTTTGAGGGAGACTAAACTATATGCTAAGTTGAGTAAGTGTGAATTCTGGCTTAACAGCATAGGATGCTTGGGCCATGTGGTTTCAGCTGAAGGTATTAGTGTAGACCCTCAAAAGGTGGAAGCAGTTTTGAACTGGGGAAGACCTACCACTGTGACAGAGATTCGCAGTTTCTTGGGTTTGGCAGGCTACTATAGGCGGTTCATTCAGGATTTCTCTAGGCTTGCTGCTCCTCTTACCAAATTGACTAGGAGGGGTGCTAAATTTGTTTGGTCAGAGGAGTGTGAACAAAGTTTCCAAGAACTCAAGAGACGTTTAACTAGTGCCCCAGTTCTACTCCAGCGGAGGCATGAACGGGGCGGAGACAAGATATGCCCCTTGGAGCAGCTCTCTCTCGCACTCATTGTCGCCGCTAGACACCTCTGCCAATACTTCCAGGCCCACACAATTCATGTCTTAACAAATCAGCCGCTGAGGCAGGTAATGCAGAACCCCGACCATTCCTGGTGCCTCAGCAAGTGGGCCATCGAGCTAAGCGAGTTCGACATTGACTACAGGCCAAGGACTGCCATGAAAGGCCACGCGGTGGCAGATTTCATCGTTGAGCTCACCGAGCGTCAAGATGAACCGAGACTAAGGGCAGAAGAGGCCAACATAGAAATGGTAGCCGCTGAGGAACCAGCCCCCCAGCAGCAGTCAGACTGGAACCTCCATGTGGACGGCTCAGCTTGCGCCAAGGACAGCGGCGCCGGAGTTATCTTGATAGGGCCAGTGGATTGATCGTGGAATACGTGTTAAAGTTCAATTTCACAGCCTCAAAAAACATGGCGGAGTATGAAGCGCTCATTGCAGGCTTACTCTTCGCCATCGACTCAAGTGCTGACAGCATTAACATATTCAGTGACTCCCAGCTAGTCGTTAACCAGGTTAACGACACCTTCCAGGCCAAGGACCAGTAGTTAGCGGCATACTTGGGGTACGTCAAGATGCTTCTCAAAAAATTCAAGTTTCACACATCACACAGATCCCCAGGGAAAAGAATACCAAGGCTGATTCACTGGTAAGGCTAGCAACCGCTCAACCACACCAAAAACCATAGCGGAGTGCCTTGACAAGCCAAACATCACAAAAACCATAGCGGATATTTTCAACATTGAGGTCAATCCCAGCTGGATGGATGAAATCATCGAGTACAAGCTCAACAGAACGCTGCCAGCAGACAAGGTCGAAGCGTGACACCTTAAGCGGAGGGCAACCCGCTATAACATCCAAAATGGCAAGCTCTACTGCCAAGGATTCACCCACCCCAACCTCTGGTGTTTGACCCAGGAGGAGGGAAAGGTCGTGCTAGCAATGATACACACCGGGGAATGTGGAAACCACTCAGGTGCCAGGTCGTCTCTAGCCAATCGCACAATGCGACAGGGCTACTTCTGGCCCACGCTCAGCAACGACGCCAGAAAGGTGTCAAGGTCTTGGCACAAACGTCAACAATATGCTGACCTCCTCGAGGAGAGACGCCACAAGGCCCATTTGCACAACTTGCAAAACAAGCAACGGGTATCGCGTTTTTACAACACCAGAGTCAAAGCTCGGAACCTCCAACTGGGGGGGACTGGGTAATGAAGGAAGTTATTCCACCGCCAACGGCACTCCGCCCAACTTGGGAAGGACCATACAAAATAGTGGAAGTCATTAGCCCCGGCACCTTCTACTTAATGGACAAGGATGGCGTCACAACGACCCACCCTTGGAATACCGAAGGTGTTCGGTATTATTACAAATAGTCATGTCGCTACCCAAGAGCATCTTGACTTAGCTAAATTTTTGTTCAATATTTAGCTAAGGGAAGCTACCCAACGGGTACAACCCCACTTTTGTAAACGCTGATCTATCAACTATCAATGAAACGAGGAATTATTCAAACCATTATCACCAAGTCCAACACAAAAGTTAACTGGCAACGTCAACAACATTCGGCTGACCACGTCCGCTACATTGTGCACTTGGAACAATTTTAATTCCTTTAATGTTTCATTGATTAGCAAAAGCACAAGTCAAAACTCTAGCGGTATATCAACATTCAAAAACACAACCATTAGAGACAATCCCACACTTGACAAAATTTCAGAAGCAAATAGCAATACTTCATATATCTAGGGTCGGGACTCCCCGCAAAAAATATTGTCAAGTTACAAAAAAAAAAAAAAGAGCCTTAGCGGCATTACAAAAATACAGCAGATGAGCCAGAGCCACGACGATCTTCAAGGATTGTTGGGAGCAGCGATGACATCCTCACCATCCAACAGTGGCTGTTGCCCGGCCAGGAGGCTCGTTTGATCGGACCCACGAGCGGTAAGGCTCGGTGTCACCATGGTACCATCCGCTCGGGTGTGGGCAGCCATGAAGTCATCGCGAGAAATTTAGGATTGAGTGGGAGGTAGAGTCCGCTAAGAGTCATCCGCCGGACGCACATCACTCTCGCCACTACTTGAGCAGGCACCCTCAGTTTAAGTAGGAACCACACTGCTCGCAGGTTCCTGCTAACCTGACGACACGACAAACTGAGACTTTTTGACCCAGTCAAAGGCTCCCTTCTTGTTCAGCAGGTCTAGGTTGGCAGCGGCACCAGCCTTCGCCACCTCTGTCAGCGCTTGCTTGTACGCCGAAGACTGCTTAACGATTCCACGGCGGCGGCCTCTGTACGGCTCCTCTCACTCCCCAACCGGGCAACTTCATCCTCAAACTTTTTCAGCTCCGCGGATTTGGCGGCAAAGTCCCGCTGAAGGATCTCAACTTTCTTAGCCTTCGCTGCTAGCTGCTCCTTCAGTAGGGCAATGTCTTGCTCCAGCTGGGATACGCTGTCGTTCCGTTGAATATCTCGCTCAATGTCCCTTTCAATGGCAACACTCTGTCTTGGTCAGACGCCGCTCAGTCTCCGCCAGCTTGTCTTGGGCCTCCTTCAACTCCCTTTGGAGACCTGCTAACTCTTCCCCAGCTGCCAATCAACCTGAGGTTGGCTTGATGCCACCGGGAACAACTCGTGCAGACCAACGGAAAGATGCCCAAATGCCGAGCTAAACGACGATTGTTGAACAGCAGTCGAGTGGACGGTCCCGTCCAATCTGCCAAACCCTAGCTGCTCACAGAGGTGAAAGAGGAACTCCCGCTCTAGATCCATCAAGAATTTAGGTAGGCACCAAAAGAATCCAGCCCGCTACTTGGCCCCTCCCCAGCGGCAGCAACAGTCATTGTCGGCGGCGTCTGCCTAGCCTTCTTCAGCCTCTGCTGGCACTCCTCGATCAGTAAGGCGTCAACTGCCTCTTTGTTGTCATCGACGTCATTCTGACGCCTCTTCCGAAGGACGGTACCCTGGGTGGCACCCTCGACAACAGGCCTCGGCGGCCCTTGGGGCTCCAACCCCGCAGTGGTAACGGGTTCTCTCCTCGACACCACCCTCTCTTTCTGGGGCCCACGACAGTTAGTGGGCACTCTCTCCCTCTTCTCAGGGGTGGCCTGTGCCCTGCTCCAGCCAGCAGCCCCGTGATCTGCGCCAGTTTCCACCTGTACCACAGGAGGACCGCAGGCGCCGAGATGAGAGTGGTGCGGCATCGGCATCACCACTGGAGTCTCTGACTAGCTCACCGCCAGGGTTTGTGGATCGACGACGGTCTGCTGAGCGGCCAGCCCAATGGCATACTTGCCTTATAGGAAATTTTGTATTTTTGCGCGATCCATGGCCTTGTCAAATGCATCGAGGCCCGCTTTGTTTCCCGGCGGTGTATCTAAACAAGCACAACGCTAGTAAAAAAAAAAACTAAAGTAAATCACAAGTTGGCGAGAGATACTTACCAAGGGTGCACTTCAAATTGCAGATGCAGAAACTGACAGAAACAACAAAATAGACACGAGGCTCAGATCACCAACCTGAGAAACACTAGTTCTGATGCGCGTGGGGATGTCTTTCTTCACTCCAACAGACCTTTTCTTCGACAGGCAATGATTTCACTCGATTTGCAGAACCAAACCCTCAAAATCTCATACAACAAAAAAGCTTGAACACGACGACTTAGGATTTGAAGTGTAGAAGATGTCAAACCCACTGTGGTTTCCCTCTCTTTTATGTCAACATCACACAAATCTGGGCCGTACACTGAAAAATGACATCAACCGAGCACCATACGCGTGTCCCACTATCTCACCCACTATCTTGATTAATCTAAGCGTCGCCTCGGTTACAAAAACGATAATTCCTCGCATTAATGGTGAAGAGACGAGCATGATAAACAGGCGTACGCAAACATGCCAACCCAATGCATGACCGCCACGTGTAAGCAGCTGTCAAACGAAGCATCTACCCGAAGTAACCGTCTACAAAGCAGGTATACCAACCATCAAGTGAGACAGTCTCCGCTAAGCGTAACTCCACTAGCGGAACTTCTCCCTTTCATCTTGCAAGTGAGACAGTCTCCGCTAAGCGCAACACCGCTAGCAGGACTTCTCCCTTTCACCTTGCAAGCGAGACAGTCTCAGCTAAGCACAACACCGCTAGCGGGACTTCTCCCCTTTCATCTTGAAAGCAACAGTCTCCGCTGAGTGAAACATCGCTCGCTGAGCTGCAACCAGGCAAGTCCCCACGACACGTCTTGCCACTCACTATCAGAGGAGGGACTTCCACCAACCGCGATTCCTTAGGCAACGCCTCATTCTAACAAAGACAGCCACGCGGCGTTACAGTCAAGCTATGTCCCTCCGGGACAAGGGGACACGTCAACAGTCTACGACGGCCCTGATCAGGCACGTTGACCCCCGCCACTCAGGTATCAAAGATTGGGCTCACTACCCAACACTCTCTGCTCAGTACAGCTCCCCTCAACAAACAATACACCGACCAAACGAAGGTCTATCTTAGCCGGGGAATGAGGGACTCCCTTGGGGGCCTAGTAGGGGCCCACCTGTCATGCCTCGAATTTTTGAATAAAGGAATTCAAATCCGAAACCATAGAACAACAAGCACAAGAAAAACACAATCAACAATGCCGAAATGTCTACCACATCAAAAATCAGAGAAGCAGCATTCCACAATCATTCCCAATACCATACCAAGAACTCAAACAACACCGAAAGATCTAGCTAGATACACTGAAGGCATTCCAAACACAAAACGGATGTGCATAAATGAATGATCCACTATATCACAACCCTATCACCAAGAAACTAATAACCAATAAGTACCTTCCAATCCCAAAACATCTGCTGATCCAACTCAGGAAAAGCACAACAACTACTGGTCAAATACTTGTACCAACTTTAGATACAAGTATAGGTCAAACACCATGACCCTAACCAACCAACTTCAATCGTACAAAAGGACATCACTTCCATGAAACATTCATTGCCGACTTAATCAGAGTTCAATCCAGAGGTTCCCATTCCTCAAAAGACTACAACTCAAAGAAGCTACACAAAGCTCCTACACTTCTCCTACAGAGCCAACCTATGCTCTGACGACTTAACGTTCTAGACAACACCTAACACTCCCACATACCCAATGACTATATCAATACCGAAGAGTATATGATGGGGATCCGCTGCAGACAGGCCATCACTCGAGTAGTACTGATTGTCACCAAATATGTACCTTACGCTCTGATACCAAACTGTCACGCCCCGAATTTTTGAATAAAGGAATTCAAATCTGAAACGCGAGAACAACAAGCACAAAAAAAACACATAGAAAATTTTTCATTTAAATTAAACAACTAAACAAACTGAGCTCACAATGTCAACACCGACTATTTCTCTAGAGTCAAATATTACATTACTGAGAGTTTACAAATTAAACTAAATGACAATTCAATAAGTAAACACACAAACACCACAACTCACTACACAACGAAAGACTTAAAACTAAGAGTACCCTTCGACGTCCACGCTACCGAACATACACCTCAGCTTCAACGACGATTAATCGACATTCTAACCTGTACAATAAACCCTACACCATGGAATACTGCACCGGGTTGAAACAACAAACCCGGTAAGCTTTTGCAAGCTCGTGTGAGTAAACTCAATTAAAATGACTCACGTCATGCATGCTTATAATTTCTCAGCTCGTGAGATTAATTAAAGCAACAATATTTAACTCCACAAAACACAAGCAAACATACAATCACACTAGGTAAAAACTAGTAATCCCTGTGTAGAAATTTAGTTCAGGAGATCATCAAAAGTCACACAATTCAAATTATAGCAACTCCTGCATATAGTTTAGTTCAGGAGATTACATTAAAACAAACAATTCAAAAGGCAGTAATCCCTGCATATAACTTAGTTCAGGAGATTACATTAAAACAAACAATTCAAAATGCAGTAATCCCTGCATATAACTTAGTTCAGGAAATCACCAAAAGTATACATACCAAAACCATAGTAATCCCTGCATATAGTTTAGTTCAGAAAATTACACTTAAAATCGACAATTAGAATGGAAAAGACAATCGATGAAGTCAAACAACTCACACTAAAGTCAATGATCACCCATCAACTCTAAACTAAAGTCGATAGTCGATGATCACCCATCAACTTCGACTAATTAAAGTAGATGATCACCCATCAATTCCCAATAAATCACTAACTGATAAAATCATATTAATCCAACTCACAACATAATATGAAACTTATGTCCCTCTTGGACAACAAAAGAAAGCAACCACCCGAAACTCTCTTTCAAATATATGTACTCATGGACCCAAGTAACCCACGTGCTACCCCCATGACGTACAATGGCAGACAGACTACAGCTCTAACTGATTGTAACCACTCACCCTGCCAAAGGCGTTGTTCCCGATATACTTGCCTCAGTCACCACTGTGACACCAGATCCGTAGATCAGAAAACATTTACAAAAATCCCACATGACTCAAAATGTTACCCCAACTCGATTACTCGTACAACACGACAAATCAACAATCCCATGATATAACGTATTTCCACAAATAGTGAATGCACAAAACCACATTCTGAATAATTCACAGTTCATACGCACATCACAATGTCACGCCATCCATATATATATTCCACGTATATATATATATATACACACACGTAATCATTCACGCAGGAATGACCACTAATACCAACTATAGGTCATACGTTCTAAAACCAAGAAATTCATTTTATACTTAAATTCATTTTCTTACCTGTGAGCCGTAGCCCCATGAAACATAGTCGATCGAGTTCATATTATTTCAAACAAATCTTTATTTTCGAAAACGATTTACAATTATCAATCAATTCCGACAATTAAATAACACGGTTCGTAAATGAACCACGTGAGATTTACTCACCTCTAACTCCAGCTGCGTCTTCTATACAACTCAAAATCACAATCGCAACCGTCCGCCCCAAACAAAATCGTCAATCACCTAATCAAATACGATCCTAACTCAGCAATAGATTCATAACACACTTAAATGACGATCCAACCGTCCGATTCTCACGGATCGCCCTTAGGATCATCCTATCAAAATTATATGAAGATCCAATGGTTGGATCCTCGCGGATTGCAAACCGAAGATAACACGTAAAACCGAAACCCTAGCACGCATCAACTTTCTCCAAAATGATCCTATAATATATCAAAACGATCGTATGGAAGAGTAGATGCATAAACTAAAAACAGAACCCAAAAATATAGTCTGACACACCGCCACGCTCCTCCAGCAGTGGGCGGTTAATGCCCGGTCAATGGCGGGTCAACGCCGGCTAACCACCTCAAATGGAAAAGTCACAAACAACAAACATGTTCATATTGAAGAGATGAGCAACTTTCATACATGGAGCTAAGTGAGATTCGGTCTAGATCGTCCTAGATCAAGCTTGGAATTTGAATTAATCTCAGTCATCTGATTACGTTTCCAGATTCAACCAGAACCGTCTAAATCTTCAAACCTTGATCATTCACTCCACACTTTGAATCGTCCTTCAAGGCGGGTATGGGCATGATCTAGAGGAGAAGACATTTCCAGAAAGCTGACGATCGACCCGAGGGGATGCCGGAATTTGGAATTCCGATCAGATCCCGAAAGCTTCGACTGTGGGAGTTATCATCCAACGAATAACTCTACCTACTACTTCCGGCCGTTATCATCGACGGCGTGCACCAGAGGGCGGTCGGCGACGTTGGTCTGAGTCCGATACCTGTAGTTGCGTCGCCGTTGGTGGCCGGAGGTGGAAGATTCAGTCGGGTCGGATGCCGGGTTTTGTATCGGGTCGCGTCACGCGGAGGAGAGAGAACAGAGAGAATTCTGGGGGAGAAAATGGAAAAAGAGGAAATTTTGGTATTCTGAAAAAATCTGGAATTTTTGCTATTTATAGAAAGGGTAATTATCACAAATGGTACCTGAACTTATCATCTATCGTATCGATGGTACTTGAACTTCAATTTTGATCACAACCAGTACCTGAACTTTTTGATTTTATTTCAAATGGTACCTATCACTAACTTCCGTTAATGTTCCGTTAAAAACTGATATGTGCCAAACATGTGACTCATTTTTCAAGGATAAATTTGTAAAATTACCCTTTTTTTTGTAATATCACTTATTTTCACTTATATTTTGGCACTATGGCTATAAAAAATGAGACTATCAAAAGGAAAAAATTTCAACTTCAATTAAAAATATATATGAATGACAGGAAAAAAAAAATTACGAAAGTTTTGATAAGCTTTTGGTTTTAAATATTTTATAGTTTGTCAAAAAAAAAAAGTTTTATAATTTTATTTGAAATGTTTGGTCTGTATCTATAAAACAATTAATTTTTGTTGAGATCTTGTTTTTAAATTTTATTTTCATAAGAGGGTAGAGATACATTTTTAATTGAACTTATATTTTTATTAACATATTAATTGATCAAAATATCTAGTAAACAAAATTATTTTAATGGCTATTTTAGTCAAACTACTCTTGAATATAGGTCATGTGTTTTGCACATGTTAGTTTTTAACGGAAGTTAGTGATATGTACCACTTGAAATGAAATCGAAAAGTTCAGGTACTGGTTGTGATCAAAATTAAAGTTCAGGTACCATTGATAAGATAGAGGATAAGTTCAGGTACCATTTGTGATAATAACCCTTATAGAAATTTCCCAACTTTTCAATCGATCATAACTTTCTTATACGAACTCCGATTTCCGTGATCCACATATCCACGAACTCGTATCGATACGCTCTACGACTTTCATGAAAGAAGTTTTCACATAATCTAAATGTATAAAAAGTCAACCCTTCAATCAAAGCATTCCAACGAATAATTGTTCGAAATACTTTCCGCTCCACCCTCAAACCACGAAATAGCTCAAACGAACACTTTATTAATTCCCGGAAACCATTAGAAATTAATAAAGAATTTCCGGGGTCTTACAACACCCGAAAGGGTATAAAGCAATTGCTCAGTAAGTCCATGGTTGACAGCACATTGACACTAATTATGCTTTTGCAAGTCTAGAGGAAGTAACGCTTCAAATCGCTAGGCAACTCCCCAACCAAGATTGCCCTCCTTGACTGGGGACTTAGGGAACTTGTACTTACATGAGCATTTTTCAAGCATAATTAGCTATAATGAGCCACGCTCATGCTACTGCCAGAGGTACCAACTCCTACCAACGGAGTGACCTACTGAAACACAACCAAGCAAGCTATCGCCTGAGCCCTGGCTCACCCCCAGATCACCGCTGAAGCGCCTCCACACGGCACGCCAAGATAGCATCAGAAGCTCTAGAAGCTGGGAACTGAAGCATATTAGTCCCACATCCAAAACAAGGAAGAGGTCAGCATTTTCACCACCTATAAAAGGTTCACTCCTCTCTCCTCATTAATTACGCACTTACTACTTACCTACTGTTATCCTGTCAACATAAATGCATTGACTAACTTAGGCATCGGAGAAGAGAAGACCGCCCGGCGCGGTCTCCCTCTGACGCCCTTTGTATTTCTTGACAGGTAGCGGAAGTATTGATTACACCACAAGTAGCGGTCCGCCCATCGAACCAGAGTTAACCGAGGTTTAGCTACCGCTAAATCTTAGACATTAACATCTGGAAAATCTACCAATAATTGCTTCAGACCATGGACCAATTTGCTTAACTCTAAAGCAAAAGGTTAAGCAACTTTAAGTTTGAAGCCATTGTGCCAAAAAGATTTAAAACCTTTAGTAGAAAGAATTTGGAAACAGACCTTAGAAAATAACCCTTACCTCAATTACTTTGCTATTTGCAACCAATTTATTAGTCAAACCAAAATCTGGAATAAGAATGTTTATGGAAATATCTTTAAGAGGATTGCTGATTTAAATGATGAGAGCAATATCATCCAACAACAGCTTATGCTCTCACATGATAGTATTTTCCTGCAGGAACAAGATAGCCAGTTAAGGAAGACACTTGCGCAATGTTACCAAGAGGAGGAAACTTTCTGGTTCCAAAAAGCCAGGGCCAATTGGCTTAACGTGAGAGAGACAGGAACACTAAATTCTTTCAAGCTCAAGCTAACATTAGAAGGAAAAAGAACCTCATTACCAAATTGAAAAAAATTGATGGAACCTGGGTTTCAACACACGAGGAAATTGAGGATATTTTGGTTCAGGATTTTAAAAAACATTTTACTGCAGATATTACCCCTAATCAAAATTCTATTGATAGCTTCACTTCCATTATTCAACCTTGCATCACTAATGAAGGTAATGATATGCTCTTGAAACAAGTAACTGATGAAGAAATTCTTAAAGTCATAATGGCGATAGGAGCTTATAAAGCACCGGGACCAGATAGACTGCATGTTGCTTTCTTCCAAAACTGCTGGAATGAGGTTAGAACTACACCTATCCCTATGATCAAAGACTGCTTTTCTAATAATACGCCCCTAAATCTCTTAAACCACACTAATATTGCCTTGATACCAAAGATAGACAATCCTGAAAAGTTACTGACTTCAGGCCCATAAACCTTTGTAATGCGTCTTACAAAATTATCACTAAAATTATCATACGTAGGCTAAGACCTCTCTAAGGAAAATGCATCTCCAAAAACCAAGGAGCTTTTGCCCCTGGAAGAGCAATTCAAGATAATATTCTCATTGCACATGAAATCTTCTCTAATTTCCAGAGAAAAATGGCAAAACAGGAGTCATAGGAGCAAAATTGGATTTGGAAAAAGCTTATGATCTTATAAACTAGTCTTATATTATAGTATGCCTCAAACACTTTGGTTTTCATGACAACTGGATTAGCATGATCATGAAATGCATCTCCTCTGCTTCCTTTTCAATCTTAGTTAATGGAAAACCAGCAGGTTGGTTCCAGCCATCAAGAGGAATAAGACAGGGTGACCCCTTATCCCCGTACATTTTCATACTAGCAATGGAGCCTTTTATAAGGCACATGAACAAATTATCTATAAACCATAAATCTCAGGTGGGACTACTCTCCTCACCAAGTGGTACCAGAATTTCTAATCTGACATTTGTAGATGACTGCCTCCTCTGTGCTAAAGCCACAAAGAAAGAAGCTAGGAACATAACACAGGTTATCACCAAATTCTCTGAAGCCTCAGGTCAGAAAATCAACTTTCTGTTTAAGGATATCTCTATTTGTGTTTGACCCAAACTCTAGGTTACTTGACCTAGTGGTAATAGAGTTTAATTAGAAGAATCTAGAGATTATCTTTCCTTGTATGATTCAGACTTTATGCATTGTAATCCTCTATATAAAGAGGCCCCTATTATCAATGAGAAGATACATCAAATTTCTCTCAGTTTCTGATTCCCTAAAACACGTTATCAGCACGAAGCCCTAACCCTGAAAACCTAAATTCGTAGCTTTCAAATCCCAGAAACCACCGCCTCCTACCTTGAAGATCTCAACCCCAGGAATCCAGAACCGGGGGCCCCACCTCAAGAACCGGCCGGAAAACCACCAAACCGGCCCCCTGAAGTGACGCAAATCTCTCTGCCCGGTTCAAAGACTTCCTCACCTCCTCCTGCAGTCATACTACACCACCTGCATAGCCTCAATCCTAGACACCCAGAACCGGAAGTTTCACCACCGGAACTGGCCTATAAGTCCCTGAACCGCTCACCTGAAATCCACCTGCAGATTCTGTATGCCCTATCCCTGTAAGCCCAGCCCAGAAGGATCGAAGGAGCCCAGATGCACAGTGCAACCCAAAAGCAAAGCAAGAACTCGGCCCAAAAGTCAGAAGCCCAGAAGCCCAGCCGCCTATAGCCATCTGACATTAGCCCTGTGTCAACACCCACGTCAGCATCCAGTCAGCCCTGCCGCGTCAATAACCGATCTGCCACGTCAGCACCTCGGTCAACGCCGTTTAACCCTCTGGTCAACGAACAGTCAACGCCGGTCAACCTTTTTCGGGCAACCTCCGGCCACTTTCCGGCGACTTTTCCGACCATCTACAGTAATTTTTTCCGATCAAGAATTTCCGCCATTTTTTCAAGGTAAACTTTTTCTAAAAGTTCCCGTTTTTGAAGTTTTCCAATTTCTTCTTCTTTTCTCGGGGACTTCCAACATCCCTTCTCCTACCCCCCTTTCTTCTTCATAGGGGAGACCAATAGCCAAACTGTGGGGGTTCGTGCTCACTCCAAGCTTGGAGCTTGTAGAGTCCTCCAAACTTAGAGTTTGTTGAGAAGAAAACGATCGACCACATACATCGTTGTTTCGATCTAATCCAAAACCCCTCTTGGAATCGGATTTTCCTTGGAAGCGACTACGCTAAGAAATTTAATAGTTTTTCATGGTAGCCTTTTTTCGCTCCGAAACTAACCCTAATCTTGTGTTGTTTTTCAGGATGAGTTACCTGAACAAGTTGAACTTTGTTCCACTAGAGACAACTAGCACAGGATACCATAGGTGGGTCTGAGATGTGCGCCAACATCTTAAGGCTGATGGACTTTTGGAAGCCATCCAAAAGCCTAGTCAGAACGTGCTCTCCATTGAGCAAGCTACTGCTTTTGAAGCAAATCAAGCTAAAGTCATCATTCTTATGACAAGGCACATGAATGACGCGCTCCAAAGTGAATACCTCAATGAGGAAAACCCAAGAAAGCTATGGGTGGAACTTGAGCAGCGATTTGGCAACGTTCGTGACTCCCTGCTTCTTGATTTAGAAGTGCGATGGCATAGCCTCCGCTTCTGTGATTTCAAGTATGTGCTTGATTATAAATCGGAAGCTCTTCGTATCAAGTCTCTGATGGAGTTTTGTGGCTAAACCATAACTGATATGATGTTGATCGAGAAGACTCTCTCTACCTTCCTCGTCTCTGCCCTGATGATTTCAAAGAATTATCGGATTGATGTGAAAGCAGGACGTATCACGAGGTTTCATGAGCTTATTGGTGCCATGAACGTAGCTGAAAAGCACAACAACATACTTGTGAAAAACTATAATGCTAGACCGGTGGGAAATAAGTCTATTCCGGAGTCTAACTATAGTTGCGCCCCCAAAGGAGGACGCAAGGAACGAAACCCTAAGAGTAGGGACAATTCTGGACGTTCTGGTCCCTATTCTCATCCTAAAGAGGAAGGAAATCGCCAAGAGAGGCGTGCACAGAACCGTAGAGGTCAACGTGTGAAGAGAGAGAGAGGCGGAGCCTCCGGCTATGGTGGTGACCCCACCAAGAGTAATAGTCATCCAAATCATGCACCAAAAGCATCTCAATCAAGGGAGCCTGACCATAAAGATGTTTGTCTTTGATGTGGATCAAGTGGACATTGGGCAAAGAAGTGTACTGCATCCCAGAATGTTGCAAACACATACAAGACATATCGTGAAGCAAGGGAGGCAAATTACATGGAACAAGAAGATCAAGATGGCGATCTCGATCTAAGGGTGGAAGAATACAAGGATCAAGACCCAGAAACTGGCGATTTTGATTAAGTCTTTTTATTTTCCAAGAGATGTAGGCAATTGCCATATTACTTTTGTAGTAGATACCAATGATATTAGTCTTTCTTCCAAGTAGGCGTACTCAATATAAGTGTGATGTCTAGGAAGGTTTTGAGATAAGTGGTACTTAAGCGAGCTTTGCTTCACCGACATCTCTCTACTCACCTGGTCACATTTACATTGGAATTACTGCAAGGAGTTATACGACTACCATTTTTTGCATTAACTAGTTTATTGGATTAGATTTCCTTTGGTTAAAGAAACGATGATGTAATTCCGTTTGGCTTATTAATAAAAGTTGAGTTCTTTTCATTATGACTCCCTTTTAATTGCGAGCTTTTCTTTTAGGAATGGATGAACTACAATGTCTTGCAGATAGTGCGACTACGCACACCATTCTACGACATAGGCAATTATTCTTAGAGATGTTGCCTACATATTCCTCTGTGACTACGATGGCTGCGCCATCAAGTTTAGTTCAAGGACATGGAATGGCCCAATTCCTTTTGCCCAATGGCACCTTGATTAAAGTCACTGAAGCTCTCTACACTCCTAAGGCAAATCGAACCTTATTAAGCTTTAAAGATATAAGAGCCAACGGATTCCATGCGGAAACACACAGTGAGAACGGCATAGAATTCCTTTGCATTACCTCTAATGATTGCGGATGAAAGCGCATCTTAGAGAAGCTTATATGTCAATCTAGTGGACTTTATGTCACTACAATTCGACCCATTGAATCCAATAATGTCATAAGAGAAGATCTCTTGGATTCCGACACATATTGGCTTTGGCATGATCGACTAGGACATCTTGGTCGTGATATGATGCTCCGTCTACTTAAGACTTCACATGGACATCCTTTCTTCATAGTGAGAAGAAGCAAGAATCAAAAATTGATTCCAGGACTTAGCAAGACCGCAAAAATTGCAGCTTCTGGCGCTGCTGCTGTCTTGGGCAGCCGAAAGGCTGCCCCTGTCCCTAGTGATGACGCCATAAATGGCGCCAACCATGAGCATGACGCCATGGTTGCTCCTCCTAGTCGCCATGACGCCACACAAACTAATTTCCATGGCTCTAACGCCATAATGGGAGATGTAGTCACACACTTTGCTTCTAATAGCGCCACAGACGCTCAGGCCCGACCAAAATCCTCATTGGTTACCTTTAAGGCCCCTCGCTCATTTTACAAAGCCTGTTCCTTTAGGAAATTAGGACCGAGACCGTCCTACGCAAAGGATCCAAAAATACTAATTACGTTCTTACAGAGAATCTAAGGGGATATCTGTGGACCAATTCAACCATCATGCGGACCTTTTAAATACTTTATGGTATTAGTTGATGCGGCGACACGCTGGTCACATGTCGCGCGATTGTCCACTCGAAATGCTGCTTATGCTAAACTCCTCGCCCAAATTATCCGTCTACATGCTCACTACCCTGACCATCCTATTAAGTCCATTCGACTTGATAATTCTAGGGAGTTTACATCGAAAACGTTCGATGACTATTGCATGTCACTGGGGATTGATGTAGAGCATCCAATTCCCCATGTTCATACCCAAAATGGTCTCGCAGAAGCCGCTATCAAACGACTACAAATGATAGCGCAGACATTAGTTATGCGCACCAATCTCCCTGCTTCTGCTTGGGGATATGCAATATTGCATGCAGCAACGCTGATTCGTCTACGACCCATTGCAACCCAATCTTACTCTGCGTTACAGCTAGTGACTGGATACGAGCCTGATATCTCGCATTTACGCATTTTTGGGTGTGCCATCTATGTGCCTATTACGCCGCCACAGCGTACTAAGATGGGTCCACAACGACGAATGGGCATCTATGTTGGCTATGAATCTCCAACTATTGTCCGCTATCTTGAACTCTTGACAGGCGATCTCTTCACCGCTAGATTTGCGGATTGTCACTTTGATGAGACTGTCTTCCCATCGTTAGCGGGAGATAAGAACACAGATGTTCAACAGGAATGACAGGAATTGTCGTGGTCTATCCCCACTATGTCTCATCTCGATCCCCGTATCACACAGTCCGAACTTGAAGTGCGACGAATAATCGAGCTCCAGAACGTAGCAGATACTCTGCCTGATGCGTTTTCTGATGTTGCCAAAGTGACGAAATCATACATACCTGCTGCAAACGTGCCTGCAAGGATCGATGTTCCGAATACTGGACATCACGCCACTCCTATGACACTAGGAGTTGGCGCCATTACCCAGCATGGCAATGATGTGGCATCTATGGCCGCAGGTCCCGCAAAGAAGCGCAGTAGACCAATTGGTTCGAATGATACTCACCCTAGAAAGAGAGTGAATGATGCATAAACAAATCCTTTGATCATCGATACTCAAAATCCATCCCATGAGAATATTCCGGATTATGGTTATGTCCAAGAGACATCATTGGGGGATGCCTCAATGTCAGAACCTATCCCTGAGAACGTAGAGATCTCTGTAAACTACACTAGTGTACATGGGACGTGGGAGAGAAACTCCATCATCATTCATGATGTATTCGCATATTCAGTGGCGCGTGAGATTATTGAGACCGATGACATTGAATCACGCTCCGTTGATGAATGCCAATGTAGAACTGGTTGGCCAAAATGGAAAGGTGCGATCCAGGCAGAACTTAATTCTCTAGCGAAAAGAAAGGTATTTGGAAAAGTTGTACCAATACTGCCCAACACCAAACCAGTTGGTCACAAATGGGTATTCGTTACAAAGCGTAATGAGAAAAACGAGATTGTAAGATACAAAGCTCTCCTTGTGGCACAAAGCTTCTCACAACGCCCTGGAATCGACTACGAGGAGACCTATTCTCCTGTAATGGACGTCATTACGTTCCGCTACCTTGTCAGTTTAGTAGTTTCTAAAAAACTAAACATGCAGCTTATGCATGTGGTTACTGCGTATCTATATGGGGATCTAGATACGGAAATATACATGAAGATTCCAGATGGAATTCAGTTACCCAAATCAAGTGGCTATAAACCACGGAGCGTGTTTGCGATTAGATTGAAACAGTCACTATATGGATTGAAACAATCCGGACGGATGTGGTATAACCGTCTAAGTGACTACTTGATTGGAAAGGGATATGTCAACAATGAACTATGCCCATGTGTGTTCATAAAAAGAACAAGTTCCGGATTTGCAATAGTAGCTGTCTATGTTGATGACATGAACATAATTGGCACCCTTAAAGAGTTAAGGGAAACCGCTGAACACTTGAAATTCGAGTTTGAGATGAAAGATCTTGGGAAAACACGGTTTTGCCTCGGTTTAGAACTTGAGCACCGTAGAGATGGTATCCTGATTCATCAATCAGCTTATACCCAAAAGATGCTTAGGCGTTTCAACACTGATAAGATTAAGCCTTCAAGCACCCCAATGGTCGTCCGTAGTCTTGATCCAAAGAAGGAACCATTCCGTCCAAAAGATGACGACGAAGAAGTGCTAGAGGCAGAAGTGCCCTATCTAAGTGCAATAGGAGCATTATTGTACTTAGTACAATGCACAAGACCGGATATCTCATTCGCTGTGAACTTGTTAGCTAGATATAGCTCTGCGCCAACACGACACCATTTGGTTGGTGTTAAAGATATCTTTCGATACCTGAGTGGTACGATCGATATGGGCTTGTTCTATCCATACAGAGAGAAGATGGATTCGGATCCATCTAGTGTCAGAGACACCACATATGGTGGACCGTGTTCCCTCTCCCCACCCCAAAACGATGTAAGTGTTTTGGAAGGTTTTGCTGATGCTGGGTACCTCTCTGACCCACACAAAGGTCGCTTCCAAACTGGTTATGTTTTCACCATGGGAAAGATCGCGATATCTTGGAGGTCTACAAAGCAGACCTTAGTCGCTACCTCTTTTTATCATGCAGAGATTATTGCTCTTATGGCTTCGATCCATAGTTACGCATGTTCGAAGCAATTGTGGTTTGAAATCTACCACAAATGAGCCAACGAGCATTTATGAGGATAATGCTGCTTGCATTGAACAAATGAAACAATGATACATCAAAGGCGACAACAACAAGCACATATCGCCCAAATTCTTCTATAATCAGCAACAACAGAAGCTCCTCAAGATCAAAGAAGATCAAAGTGAACCAAGTTCGATCTGAGGAAATTGAGGCAGACTTGTTTACTAAGTCATTGCCCAAATCCACGTTCGAGAAACATATGGCAAGAATTGGCTTGCGGAAATTATCTGAACTCTCATGATCGTAGTCATCAGGGGAGGCACAAACATCAAGGGGAGATGTCTACATGTTCGTCTCGAATAGTGAAGAGTGTGTTGTGCTCTTTTTCCCCTTTGACCAAGGTTATTTTTGACTCATTGGGTTTTTGTTACTCGGCAAGGTTTTTAACGAGGCAACTGGAGAAGCACCGCGTTTGGACAACACAAGGGGGAGTGTTTAAGGATATCTCTATTTGTGTTTGGCACAAACTCTAGGTTACTTGACCTAGTGGTAATAGAGTTTAATTAGAAGAATCTAGAGATTATCTTTCTTTGTATGATTCAGACTCTATGCATTGTAATCCTCTATATAAAGAGAAGACATATCAAAT
This sequence comes from Rosa lucieae, assembly GCA_024704745.1. NCBI lineage: Eukaryota > Viridiplantae > Streptophyta > Magnoliopsida > Rosales > Rosaceae > Rosa > Rosa lucieae. Next base: position 82,606,738 of record CM045496.1, on the reverse strand, counting down.
TTCTCTCAGTTTCTGATTCCCTAAAACACTTTCATAAATCTTCTCTTTGCTTTTCAAAGAATGTTTCAAGTTGTCTTAGGAATGAAATAGTTAATATCTTGAATATTAAGCAAAAGACCACGATTGGTAAGTACCTCGGAATACATAATATAATTTTTTTGGAAAGACCCTATTAATGTTAATGAGCTGCTACTGAGAATTTCCCAAAAACTAGCTGGCTGGAAGAAAGGAACCCTTTCAAGAGCATGCAGACTTACATTAATCAAGTCGAACCTTGTTGGTATGCCTAATCATACTATGTCTTGTTTTAAATGCTCAAAGAAGTTAACAGATAATATAGACAAACATGCCAGATCCTTTTTATGGGGCCCTGATATGAGCTGTTCACTAGTAGCCTGGGAACAAGTTTGTCAACCAAAGTCTTTGGGGGGCTTGGGCATAAGACCTTTTGCTTACTTTAATAATGCAGCTATTACTAAATTAGCCTAGAAAATTATTACTAACAAAGATAATTGGTGGTCGCAGATTATGAGATAGAAGTATTTAAGACACACCTCTTTCTTCCAGGGAAGGAAAAAGCAATCTCACTTCGCCTAAAAGTTTTAGATGCTCGAGACCTAATTATGAAAGGAATCAGATGGATTCTAGGGAATGGCAAATCAATAAATTTTTGGACATTTAACTGGGTCTTTGATCACCCACTTCACATTTATGTTGTTGAGTAAAAGAAGCACCTCATCAATTGGAATGAAACTGTGGAGGACTACATGAGCAATAAAGCTTGGAACAGAGGTAAACTTTCTCAATTACTGGATCAACATATTTTGAAACAAATAATAGGAGTTCCTATCCCTACTTCTGAACAAGAGGATGAATTTGTTTGGGGGCCTTACTGAAACGGGCCTTCACCATTAAATCAGCTAAGTGGCTTCAGCTCAATAACAAGGAAAAGCATAGTCAAATAACTCTCTTAACAAAGATGTGGAAGCTTAATGTTCCACCTAAAATAAAAGTGTTTGCCTGGCTTCTCCTTAGAGACATATTAAAAACAAGGGACAAACTTTCTAGGTTTGCTATAATACAAGATAACTATTGTCCTTTCTGCAATAATGACAATGAAACTTCATATCATCTATTTGGCTATTGCAGCTTCGCTATGGAGATCTAGAGATTTGCAGGTTTGCCTCCCTCTCTAAACTGGAATGATGGTTATTTGCCAGTTTTTCATGAACTTTTATTATCTGGTTCCTTTGATAGTAAACTCTTTGAAAAATTAATTACAATTTGCTGGCAAATGTGGAAAGGAATTAAGGAATGACACAATTTTTAGAAATGTCCAAGCAAATCCAAGATATGTGGTGGCAGCCTCTGCTGCTGTTCTCAATAGTGTAACTAATCCTCACAGGCAAGCAGGGAGAGACTTAACTCAAAACTAACCTACCACTATTAAGTGGACCTCTCCGCCTACTTCTTGTGTCAAGCTAAACTTTGAAGGACCGGTGACTAGAACCTCTGCGGCTGGTGGTTTTGTAATCTTGGACAACCAGGGCAAGCCCCTGGTCTCTGCTCCTAAAAATACTGGATCCACTACCATACCTGTAGCTGAAGCCATTGCACTAAGAGATGGACTCCTTTGTGTGCGAGATCAAGGCTACATAACAATTGCAGTCGAAGGAAATTCCAAATTGGTCATACAAGCAGTCAATAAACGTATTCAACCCCCCTGGAGGCTGCTAAAAATCATCCAAGATATACATGCTATTGTGGCCTGCTTTAGATCGGTGAGCTTCAAACACATTTTTAGGGAAGCTAATTTTGTAGCAGACGCTATTGCGAGTATAGGGCACAATGGTGTAACTGATTTTACCTGGTCCAATAGGGTTCCCCTAGAGGCCTCGAGAGCCTTATTGGTTGACATTGTAAATTGCGGATGCCCCAGAGGCTTCCAGCTTTAATCATAGTCTTTTAATATTAAAAAAAAAAAAAGGAAAAAAAGAAAGACATAAACTTTTTTTTTTTTTGAAAGGGTTCCCCTTAAAGCAACTCCACCGGTGTGTTTTTGACGGGTCACCAGCTAGGAAAAGCTGAGGTGGTGACCATGGAGGGGAAAAATGGGTTTCCAGCGGTGGGCTTTTGGCTGGTCAAAAGCCAGACTTTCATGACAGAAGCCAAGAAAAAAGCCAAGGCTATGACATTTTTCTTGACCCAGCCAAGAAGTCTGCCAGCTCGGCCCAGCCCTAAACGTGGGTGACGTCATCTACACAAGTGGAGAAGGCGACGCGCTGAAGGAATGAAGTGGAGGACGAGATGCTGACGCGTGGCGGAGAACAAACCAAAGGAGCTGAGACCGTCACCGAGAGCAGTGGCATAGCGGCGGCACAACGTACCTGATTCTCCAATTCAACCCATTCAATAAACTGAGCTTGACTAGAGATCAATTCGTGTTCCAGGATGTCGAAGAGAAAGCAAGGAACACCGGAAGCTTGAGAATAGCTGCCGGGAACGGTGGGATCCGTCGTACCCGAAAACACCCAAAAACCAAGTTCTCAAAAACTTAATCAAATTCGAAAGCAAGTTATACTAACATGTAGAGCGTGATGAGGTGATCAAGTTTCATACCTCATGCATCGTCAATGGTCACCGAAGTCACCAGAAAACGCGCCGGAAGCATCGAAGTTTTTGGGCTTCCATTCTCTCTTCTCACTTCATGCATAGACGATCCAAGACAACAGGCAGAACCATGGTGAATAGAGGAGTCGAACTTGGCCGGTGCGCCGCCTTGTCTTGGCCGGAAAGTGGAGATGCAGTCGGATCGCTGGCGCGGGTCGCGGGTCGGGAAAACGGGTCTCGAGCTCTAACTTGGAATGGGGCTTTTTGGGTCGTTGATCCAATCTCGATCCTTTATATATTTGAAATCAACGATCCAGATTGACAAGATTACAATGAACGGCTTAGATCGCTCCACATATTTTCTTTTATTCCAAATGAATTTGTTAATTCCTAAACTTCCGAGATTCGTAATAAATAGTTCCGACGTCCAAAAAATTCCAAGAAAATTACCACGAGCTGGTCATGTCACGTACTTTATTGTCGAACCTTTAAATTAGAAATTCAACTTCCTTGAAAATTCAGAAAAATTTTCCGAGTGTCCTCAACACTTATCGAGACTACAAATTAAATCTGAAACAATGAAACTTTAGCTCCTTAAAAATAGTAAATTACAGTTTTCAGGCTCAAAACGATCCCGAAAGCCCAAAAAACCCCACACGTCGTGGCAAAGCGACAAGTTCTCTTCCTAGCGTCGTTCCCTTTCCGAAAAGCTATAGCAATCACAATTCTGACATTAATTATCCATAAATCTCCATTATCACCATCTATTTACATCAAATCTATTTCAATTTTCCAAAAAAAAAAAGGGGTTATTATCACAAATGTTACTTAAACTTATCCTCTATTTTATCGATGTTACTTAAACTTATCCTCTATTTAAAAAAAAAAAAAAAATTCAAGTTCAAGGCAAGTCTATTACAAAAAAATCATCACAATATATGATCGCAACCCTTGAAATCATAAAAAATCATCACTATGATCGCCTCACATGCCGTTTTTAGTCGGAATATTGACCGAAGGTGGCTCTAGGTACCATTTAAAATGAAATCGAAAAGTTCGGGTACTAGTTGTGATCAAAATTAAAGTTCAGGTACCATCGATAAGATTGAGGTATAATTCAGATACCATTTGTGATAATAACCAAAAAAAAAAAAATCAATGAACAGTAAATCTAACTGGTCAATAAACATAACGGGTGGAAACCCATATCCAGTGGCATTGAACAGTTTCTTAACTGGTCGACCCTTTGACTTTTCGACCTTGACATTTATTGACAACGAGTGGGCTTGCTCTTAGGAAGTTTAACCATTTGGATTTCAAGTAGTGGTTTCTACTTTTTACCGGCGTTTGTGCAAACAAGGGAAAAAAAATATAAACAGTACCCAACTTATGGGCCACTCCGAATTTCTGTACCCAAGTTTCCGAAACTATCACAATGGTACCCAAAATACCCAGCCCGACCCAATATATGTACCTGCCGTCCATGACGGCGTTAACCCATGTGTATTTTTAAGGGAAAAAAATATAAACAGTACTCCAACTATGGCCCATTCTAAATTTTCATACCTAACTTTCCGAAACTATCACATTGATACCTCAAATAGCCAGTCTGACCCAACATACGTACCCGCCATCCATGACAGCGTTAACTTGCTAATTTTAGAGGGGTATTTGGGTCATTTCCTTATCTGTCTCCTCCACCAAAGCAGAGTCGCAGATCCCATCTCCCTCCTCTCGTGGCCTCTTTGGTCGCTGATTTTCTCTCTTCGATTTGTTGCATACCGTGGGTGAAATGAGAGCCCGAGTCCCATTGTGCACTTCCAGGATTTCTTGAGGTCTTGTTGGAGAACCCAAGTCTGGGACTTCAATTGATTGTCTGTAGTGGTGGCGCGTGGGAGTGTGAACTCATTTCTATGGAGCTGATACATCCCAAAAGCATATCGAAGTCCGCCGGTCTTGACCATTGTCGTGGTGATTCATTAAAATGAAGCTGGAGGCCAACTTGATTCCCATAAATGTGGTTAATTAGAGGGAAAAAGGAAAGAATTGCAGGCGATCCGTTTAGGGTGTAGAGAGAAGATTTGGGGGCAGCCCAAATCAGTTTGAGCTTGCTGCCGGCGAAGCTCCCGTCGAGATGGAAGGGTGATGCCGGTGAGGGAATTGCTCCAACTATTCAGGCCTCGCACTTGGAGTGAGCTCCGACTTGGGTTCGAAGCCGGAGTGAAGAATGGGTCGAGAACACCCAGTCAACTGAAGGGAGAGAGATTCTCTCTTTGCTTCCATGCTCAAAGCAGAAGACCATAAGAAGATTGAAGATTGCCTCAATGTCCGAAACACCACACGATAAATTAGCACCCATCACCAAATCCCAGAATCCCAACCCGAATTTTACAAAGATACACAGAACAGAGCCTGACAAAGAACCCAGATTCAAATACATGGAGCTCGTTTTTGAAGAACGTGTTCTCGGCGAAAGGAGGCAGTACCCGATTTTGGGTTTTGAATTTCTGGCTGACGATCCCAAGCACGGTGAGCGAGATCAACGCAAGTCCGTACCAGATGGCGGAGACTTTATCAGGGGATTCGGGGAAGAAGAAGAGATAGAGAAGAAGTTTTTTTATTTTTTAAGATAAAAGCTGCTAGGTTAAAAAAATAGAGAGGAAAAAAAATATTTAAAAAAAAATTCTGAGTTAAGACGAGAAGTGACCAAAATATCCCTTAAATTATGCCAGCTGCCAGAAGAGTTAACGCCATCATGGACGGCGTGTACGAAAATTGGGTTGGATTGGGTACTCCAGGTACTAATGTGATAGTTTCGAAAAGTTGGGTATGAAAATTTAGAATGGGCAATAGTTGGAGTACTGTTTATATTTTTTTCCCTATTTTTAAGGGTAAATCCGACCGAGGTGGTATTTGACGCCAACTCTAACCAACAGCTCAGTTACATAGCCATTTCCCGCCAAAAATGAAAATCCCTTCAAAGTTTTCTGTGGAGGAGCAGGCCTATGTGGATTTTTTTTTTTTTTTATAGAATGAAGAACAAAAATTACAAACCAGCTGGGGGACTAGACCAAAAGCCAGCCAAGGAATCATGGAACCATGCATACTAATACAAGCCAGCAGAACATTCTAGAAGGTTCCCACCTATGCTACAAAGAAGAGAGAGGCACAGCAATGAAAACCATACAAATGCAAAACTGCAGGAACTTTCTAGCAATTTAGTGGGCTCGTGCAAGCTAGCTGAACACCTCCACCAAATTCGAAAGCATTATTCCTTCATCGAGAACAGTGGGTAATACTGGGTATTGTGGTTCACATGGCAACCATCACACAAAGGAAAAATCCATGACCACCAACACATTGAGAAATGGATCAACAGAGAGAAAATAAGGCAGGTCTCGGTGTTGGCATCTAAACCCCACTTCTGCACGTGTGATGATGCTTGCTCCACCTCTTTGCCTATGTGGGGTTATTGCTTGGTTAATCACTTAATCTGGAAAAACCGAAATGCATGCAGATTCGGGGAAAAAGTTTGTGGTGGGGAGCAGCTTGTCAGTCAAGCACTTGAATGGCAAAACAGTTTCGGTAAAGCCAATTTGAGGCCACTCCCTGCTGTCTCATCTCGTATTTCATCAGATTCTTCTATTCCTTCTAGGAGGCAAATTCGTCGGAACGATGGTCCCCCACAAGGCAGGCCTGGAGCTGTTGTGAGAGATGAGAAGGGTAGTATGAAAGAAGCACTGATGCACACCATCCAAGGAGGACTGTCTGCTCATTCTGGTGAGGTGTTGGTTGTGCTTTTTGGAATGAGGTACTGTCTCATGGAAGGCTTCACGAAATTAGAAGTGGAATCTGATGAAACTGTGATTTCAGAATCAAATCCGTTTGACTGATATCTGTTTTCACTTGGAATCTATGATTTTCACCTAGATTCTTGTTGCCTCTGAAAATCACCTCGGCCTACACAGCCGAGGGATCAAGGAACAAATGTCCTTCTCAATGAATAGATGCGGAGCGTGCCAGCACACGGCCAGAAGGCCAAGTGTGCAACTATAGGTGTAGTGAATGTAGATCTAACTTGTCAAGCAATTGTTAGCCGAGGAAGGAACTTATTCTCGGCTGCGATTCGATGCCTCTAGATTAAGGACTTGGTGGCTGAAGGTCGGGTGAGTTAGGTGTAGTCGTGAGAGTATGAGTAAATATAAAAGTGATAGCTACTATGAATAACACGATCAAACAAGTAAAGCGTAAAGACAATAAGGAGCAAATATAAGATAATAACAACGAAACCAAAATCTGGAATGGCTAAAAATTATCAACTATTGTCTGAAAGAAAACAAAGAGAACAATTCAAAATCGATACTAGGCTACAAGAAAGGTAAAGTAACTGAGATTGTAACTAGCAGAGCAAATAAACTAAGGAAACAGACGGAAATTCTACCTAAGCAAAAGGTAACACGAAATAAGAAAAGCTTGATGGCTTGAGTTTCTGGAGTTGTGTCCTTTGTCTTCTGTCGATGCTTCTATTTATATCGGCTGCTTTATGACTTGAACTGATCTCTTGACTCTTTGAAGTTGAGTGGAATTCGGCCTCTTCTTGCCTCAGTGACTCTATCTTGATTCGGCTTCAGTACTTATCGTCGGCTGACTTGACGCTGGACTCTATCCGGATTGGCTTTGATGGACGTCATCAACGGCTGCAATTAATCTTGAAGTAGGCTATCTTGGATTGAACTCTCCTTATCGGCTGACATGAATTTCAAGTCGACTGAAATACTACTTGATCAAATTTCATCTTTATCGCTTATTGGCCTCTCTGACAATCGGCCATTATCCTTCTAAGTTGAGTCGGATTGGAAACCAATTAGAGTATTGGCCAATGGGCTTTCAGACAATAAACCAATGACTACGGGCCGGCCGATAACCAATAATCTAGCTTCGTCTGACTCATCTTGGACTAACTGAAGTGTCCACTTATTCATCGGCCAACATTTCTAGCTACCGGCCCAAATTACTTGTAGAGCGGCTCATTGTAATCAGAAATGACTATGCACATTAGTCATGACCTAGTGGCCATGCAAATGTGGGTACAAACATTGCCCCCCCCCCCCCCCCCCAAGTTTCTTAAGCGTCGGCGACATTCGCCGAGTGGTTGAGAAATTTGAGTTAACTTGGCCCCCGAATCGACTTCCGAAAACGTAGGTATATACATTCTTCATGACCTCCCTGACGGCTAGAACATACTTCCTTCAACAAATGAGGTTTCAGGACATCAACTTAAGCGTTACGCTCTCTCTCTCAATAATTTAACAAACCAAATGTATTGGCCGAATGAGATTTCAGAAAATCGGCTAAATTGGCGAACCAAATTTAATGGCCGAAATCCAAGTTGATAAGTTGGCCGCTATACCTATGCTCTAGTAAGCAGACAACTTGAGAAAATGATATTTGAGTAGGGAAGGGAGTTGTTCGTTAGTAAGCCAAACCAAGTTAAATAGGACAATACGGAAATATAACTTTTGGTGGCCAACCATTTAATAGATACATGGAAGCCAATGACTATTAATTTTCAAATCGGCCAACAGAAGAGCGAATAGACATATCTGCTAACGAAGGTCAACAATTAATTTACTCGAGTGTGGCCGATTGATAGAACTAGAGTTGGCCGACGAGTGAGAATGGTTCATGGAAGCCAACAAGTGAAAAATGCGAAGTATTAGCCAACAAACGAAAAATATCGCAAGGAATCCAATTTGCAGCTCATGTTGGCCAACACATGAAAAAGTTCAAGTTGGCCAATAAGTGAGAAAATCCAAGTTGGCCAATAAAAGAGAGTAAGCCATCAAGGGAGTCAATTTGTTGCTCTTGTCGGCCAACCCATGGAAAACCTTAAGTTGGCCATTAAATTCACGTGAGGGAGAGTAGGTCAACAAAGGGCCTCAAATTTTAAGTTGGCCAAAGGCATGAGGAAATTCAAGTCAGCCAACACAAAAGAAAATTTCAAGTTGGCCAACAAAGAAAGAGGGTTAGCCAACACAAAAGAAAATTTCAAGTTGGCCAACGTAAAGACAAAAGCTTGGCAGCCAATTGAAAGAATAGGACAATAGGTAGCCAACACAAGGAAAAATTGGCAGCCAATTACTCCATTTGTCTTTCTTTCGGGTTGGCTGTGCACCCATTTTTCTACGGGTCGGCCCATCTATGATTTTCACTTTTCTTTTATTTATCCATTCTCATCTCTTCACGACCACATACGAGACTCTTCTTCCCTATTTTTGGAAAACATATGAACAAAGCTTTATTACTGGAGTTCATCAAGTGCACTACTCCCATCCTCAAATCCGTCAAAATCCTTCACAAAATGAGTTGGGCATGGACTGAGTAGGAGGTAAAATGGGCTATCATCAACACAAAAGGTACGATTCTGAATTTGGTACTTGACATTCAAACCCAGAAAACCCAGATCTGATGAATCTATTGAGTATCTTCTATGTAGATTTCAAATCGTATATGGTGTAATCAACTCCTCCATTGTTCTAAAGTTGAAATCATGGCTGGGCATCTCCTAATTTTAAGCAAATCCCCTCTATTAGAGCTGTTTTGTGACTGGGTAATCTTGAATTGCAGGTATATTTCTTGCTTTTGAAATGCAATTTCGTATTTTGGGGTAGTTAGTTGTGCAATTATAGCATTCTGCACTTGTGTTCTTATTTTTTCCAGAAATCTGCAATATATGCCATGAACTAAGCTGACTGCAATTAAGCATTTGATTGCTTGTAATCTCTTCTGCAATTAAGCATTCGATTGCTTGTAATCTCTTCTGCAATATGCTCTAAGTATTTGGGTCAACATTTCCTAGTTTTCAAGTTCTTAGCTTGTTCCCAGCTTCGCACCAAGTTGTCCTCTGTTTGTAATTGCTTCTGCAATTACGCGTTCGATGGGGACGTGAGTTTGGGTGATGCAATTTGTCCTCAAATTATCTTATAATTTCCTTTTTCCTCTTGTCTTCGGCCGATGCAGTCTTTCCCTTTTTTTATTGAGGGATTGAATGCTACCCCACCACTTTTTGCTGCACACTTGCTTTGAGACAGTCTACGTTTATTGTAAAGAGAATTGCTTCATTTATATGATAATTTGATTGCAATAATTCATGCAATTAATATATTGCTGTCAACATTCAAGGACCATGCTGAATAATATATTAATTACAAACGCAAAGGACATGGCCACGAGCACAAATGTGAAATTGCACAACTATTTATGCTTCCCCCATGCAATTAATATATGGCTGTCAATTATGAAGTGAGTTCCCAGTTGTCATATCACATTCATTGTTTGTCCCAGCTTTATTTGATGCAATTGCTGTCAATTCATTGCAATTGCAATTAAAACATGTGCAGCAATTATATGAGCTTTCTTCTCTGATGATTGCCTCGTATCTAGCCACGCTAGTGGTTAATTCAAAGATGTCTCTAATATCAACTCCCTCATATTTCTTGCGCAATTCATAATTCAGACCTTGCTGAGCTATTCGGACAAACTCTAGCTCTCCCAGATTGACTCTGCACTTATTTCTTGCGGCCTTAAATCTATCTAAGAAATCTTGGGCCGACTCATGTGCTTCTTGATACATTTTTGCTAAGTCAGCGATTGTGACTTCTGGTTCGGCTCTGTAGAATTGCTCATGGAAAGCTCTTTCCATGTCAGCCCAGTTTTGAATAGAATTAGGAGCCAAGTTGACATACCAAGCATGAGCAGGGCCGGTCAGTGAGTTCTCAAACCACTTCAACTTTAAATCATCATCTCTAGAATGCTCAGCACATCGCGCTGTGAACCGGGAAATATGTGCTATAGTTGATTGGTAATCATCTCCACTGAATAAAGGAAAGTCGGGAAATTTGAATCCCCTCGGATAGTCTATGTTTTCAACCCTTTCCGGATATGGTTTGGTGTATCTCGGCCTGGCCGTTCTTCTAGGAGCCGGCCCTACAGTCTCTTCACAAATTCTCCTTATTTCTTCGATTGTCAGCCCATTCCTAGGTGGATTTTGTCCTATCAAACCGTTGTTGTTATTTATCGGCTGTTGCACATAATTATTGGCCATTCCAAATTGGGGTTGAGCTTGAAACGGCTGTCCACCAATAGGAAACTGAGCCTGTGGCTGTGGAACATAAGCATGAGCTTGCTGCCATGGAGGTTGAAGTGCTTGGTTGAATTGGCCTTGTTGATTTTGTATCAGTAAGGTTTGCAAAGTGTTCTGACCATTCACCATAGCCGCCATTGTTTGGTTCAGTTGCTCAAGAGACGTTTGCAATCCTCCGATAGATCGGTTAGTATTTTCTCCCAAAACAGTAGCTAACTGATCTACCAACGTTCTATTGTTGATTTCTCCTCGGGTAGCGAGTTCATTCGTCTGCAATTTAAAAACCTCATTCAATGCTTTGTATAAATACTCGGCTGACACTCCGGCCGGTCCTAAATAATCAGTTTCCACAGTATCTCTAACTCTACCGTCTCGTGCCGCATAGATGATAGCACCAGGAGTGGTTGCACTATTCGAGGCACTCTGAAAAGCATTAAGTGGTGAATCTCTAGATGAACTTTCAGTAGATTGCCTGGCCAAGGCTGCGTCAGCGGCCGCTCGTCTCATGTCTTCTTGCCTTGCAGCGGCGTCGGCTGCCGCTGCTTGTGTGGCCTCCTGTCTTGCGGCTAGTTCGGCCGATGCAGTCTTTGCTGCTTCTTGAGCTCTATGTTCATCGGCTGATTGTTTTGCTGACGAAGCGTCTGAAGTCCCATTCCCACTTGACTCAAGTGACATTCTGATTGGAGTAAGATCGAGCTTCGGTCGTGATGGACAAAAAGTTGAATTATGTCCTGACTCTCCACACCGAAGACACTTCTTTCCCCTGTTTACACTGTATGGGTTGTCTTGTTTTTGTTGACTAACTTCCTTCCCTTGCATTCAACCTTACTAAGAAAATAGTAATCTTGGTCCCACTGGGCGTGCCAAAAGATGTTGCCTCTGAAAATCACCTCGGCCTACACAGCCGAGGGATCAAGGAACAAATGTCCTTCTCAATGAATAGATGCGGAGCGTGCCAGCACACGGCCAGAAGGCCAAGTGTGCAACTATAGGTGTAGTGAATGTAGATCTAACTTGTCAAGCAATTGTTAGCCGAGGAAGGAACTTATTCTCGGCTGCGATTCGATGCCTCTAGATTAAGGACTTGGTGGCTGAAGGTCGGGTGAGTTAGGTGTAGTCGTGAGAGTATGAGTAAATATAAAAGTGATAGCTACTATGAATAACACGATCAAACAAGTAAAGCGTAAAGACAATAAGGAGCAAATATAAGATAATAACAACGAAACCAAAATCTGGAATGGCTAAAAATTATCAACTATTGTCTGAAAGAAAACAAAGAGAACAATTCAAAATCGATACTAGGCTACAAGAAAGGTAAAGTAACTGAGATTGTAACTAGCAGAGCAAATAAACTAAGGAAACAGACGGAAATTCTACCTAAGCAAAAGGTAACACGAAATAAGAAAAGCTTGATGGCTTGAGTTTCTGGAGTTGTGTCCTTTGTCTTCTGTCGATGCTTCTATTTATATCGGCTGCTTTATGACTTGAACTGATCTCTTGACTCTTTGAAGTTGAGTGGAATTCGGCCTCTTCTTGCCTCAGTGACTCTATCTTGATTCGGCTTCAGTACTTATCGTCGGCTGACTTGACGCTGGACTCTATCCGGATTGGCTTTGATGGACGTCATCAACGGCTGCAATTAATCTTGAAGTAGGCTATCTTGGATTGAACTCTCCTTATCGGCTGACATGAATTTCAAGTCGACTGAAATACTACTTGATCAAATTTCATCTTTATCGCTTATTGGCCTCTCTGACAATCGGCCATTATCCTTCTAAGTTGAGTCGGATTGGAAACCAATTAGAGTATTGGCCAATGGGCTTTCAGACAATAAACCAATGACTACGGGCCGGCCGATAACCAATAATCTAGCTTCGTCTGACTCATCTTGGACTAACTGAAGTGTCCACTTATTCATCGGCCAACATTTCTAGCTACCGGCCCAAATTACTTGTAGAGCGGCTCATTGTAATCAGAAATGACTATGCACATTAGTCATGACCTAGTGGCCATGCAAATGTGGGTACAAACAATTCTATGAGTTTTCACTTTCGATTTACACGGGGGTCTGTGAGAGAGAGTGCAGCTGTGGAAAGAGTAAAGTGAGAGTGAGTCAGGGCGTCAGTCTTTATCCCACCGAAGAATAGGGCTCGGGTAAGTAAATGACAGAAATACCCACCCAAATACACCACGTGGCATACGGGTTAACGCAGTCATGGACGGGAGGTACGTATATTGGGTCGGGCTCAGTATTTTGGGTACCGTTGTGATAGTTTCGGAAACTTGGGTACAGAAATTCGGAGTGACCCATAGGTTGGGTACTGTTTGTATTTTTTTCCCTGCAAACAATCAACGCTCATAAGTCATAACAATGATTGACTAGTTATTCTCCAAAAAAAAAAAAACAATGATATACTAGTGGAAAATTGGAAATTTAGGGACCTTAAACGGAAATCCTGTCTCAGAAAGCAACCTCAGCTTTATTTGTCAAAAGAAAAAAAAAAAAAAAAAAAACCAAAAACTGCTTTTCTCAGTGGTCGAGTCCTTATCCATGTGGTGCCTTTACTTGGGTGACCTATGGCCTGAGAATAGTTTTTTAATGCCGGATATATGGAGGAGCAATTTGGGGTCTGTGTGGAGGAAGCAAGGGGAGAAGTGAGGTTAGGCATGAGATCCATTAACAACTCTATCTTTGCCACTATATCTACTTGATTGGTGGTTTTTGCAGTTTCTTTTTAGCTGCCTGTACTTGAGACCTTGTTCTTGCAGTTTCTTCTTTTCTGTTCTTGATTGCCTCTTGTTTTGATTTGGTGGTTTTCCAATGGCCTCCAGCTCCCAAATAGCCTGTGCATCTCCTCCTTCATCAGATCCATGTTGGAAGTATGATGTGTTTTTGAGTTTCAGGGGTATAGACACTCGCAAGGGGATCACAGTCGACATACACGATCGGCTAAATGGGAGTGGAATCAAAACATTCATGGATGAGCAGGACCTTCAAGTAGGGGATGCTATTTCTCCCACTCTCTTAGCAGCAATCAAAGAATCAAGGCTTGCAATTGTTGTTCTCTCGCAAAATTATGCTTCTTCTACTTGGTGTTTGGAGGAACTTAGAGAGATCTGTGAGTGCATGAAAGACCAGAACAGAATTTTGCCACTTTTCTATCACGTGGAGCCGTCTGATATTCGATATCAGAAGAAGAGGAGTTTCGAAGAAGCTTTCTTTAAGCATGAAACCTCTGGTCGACATGAATTAGAGAAGGTGAAGCAGTGGAGGGATGCTTTATACAAAGTGGCAAATTTCTCTGGGTGGAATACATCTGATTATAAGTAAGCATTGTGCCTTTAATTTCGGTTTTATATATTTTACCTAACGCTTATTTTTGACCCTTAGTTCTTCCATTTAGGACTCACAAAAAACTTGTTGACGCCATTGAGGAATTTCTCCGCAGTAAAGTTCTAACTGATGCAATTGGGTCCACAGGAGATTTCAAAACATTTGAAGCAACAAGAGAAGCCATGGATGAGGTTATGAAGGCGCTAAAAGATGACGAGGTCACTACCATTGGTGTCTACGGCATGGGAGGAGTTGGAAAGACAACCATGGTAAGACATGTCGGTGCACAAGCCCAAAAAAAAGGGATTTTTCATCATGTGATTATGGCAGTCATATCCCAAAGCCCTGACTTGAAAAAAATTCAAGGAACATTGGCAGAACTGTTGGGATTCGAATTGAAGAAGAAGACAGAAATTGGAAGAGCAGCTAAATTGAGTATGGAGATAATGAGAAGAACAAAGATCCTTATAATCCTGGACGACATTTGGGAGAGAATAGACATATCAAGAATAGGAATACCTAGCTACAAGGAACTTCAAAAGTGCAATTCCAAAGTACTACTCACCACAAGGATAAGGAATGTCTGTCATGTCATGAGATGCCAAAGAAAGATCACCCTCAGTATCCTATCAAAAGATGATTCTTGGACCTTATTTGTGAGAAATGCAGGAAGGTCTTTAGAATCCACCAATTTCGAGGATGTAGCGAGGAGGGTAGCTAGAGAATGCTGTGGTCTACCGATTGCATTGATAACAGTTGCGAGGGCACTCGGAGATAAAGACTTGGTGGAATGGAAAAGAGCAGTTCAACGACTAGAGAAGTCGCAAACTGCCAACCCTGATGATTACGGAGAAGCATCTAAATGTATAAAATTAAGCTATAATTACTTGAAAGATGAGGACTACAAGTCATACTTCTTGCTCTGTTGCTTATTTCCAGAAGACTCTGAAATCGAAATGGAGAGCTTGTTCAGGTATGCGATCGGGAAAGGATTGTTTCGAGATACCGACACACTCGAAGAAGCTAGAGAGAGAGCTGATTCCGTGGCCACGCACCTTAAACATTCTTGCTTGCTTTTGGAGGGAGAAAGATTTAGACACGCAGAAAGAATTAGATGTGTAAGGATGCATGATGTTGTCCGGGATACAGCCATTCAAATTGCGCAATCTGAAGATGGGTTTTTGGTGAAAGCTGGCTGTGATTTAAAGAATTGGCCACGTCAATTACATGAAGGCTACACTGCAGTCTCACTAATGCGGAATTTTATTTGCAAGCTACCCGAAAAGTTGGTATGTCCAAAACTCCAAATTTTGTTGCTAAACTCTAATTTCTCAATAGAAGAGATCCCAGAAACTTTTTTACAAAGTCCCAATGAATTAACGGTCTTAGATCTAAGCCGGACTAGTATTTCGTTACTACCCCGATCATTCAGTCTCCTAACCAACCTCCAAGCTTTGTATTTGGATCATTGTTTCAAATTTATTGACATTTCTATGCTCGGAAAACTTGAAAAGCTTGAGATTCTTAGTATGAGAAACTCACGTTTGAAGGAGTTGTCGAGAGAAATAGCGGGTTTGACCAATCTTAAGATATTGGATATCACCGGTAAAAGTATTGATAAAATTCCATCCAAAGTGATATCCAAGTTGCATAAATTAGAAGAACTGTACATGCAGGGATTTTGGAACTGGGGGAGTAACGATGTAGGCGAAGGAGAAGAAACTAATGCTGGCTTTGACGAGGTGACTAGCTTGTCAAATTTAAGAGTTTTGGAGGTTTGTATCTCCAATGCAGAATGTATCCCTAAAGATGTTAAGTTCAATCCGAATTGGGTTAGGTTTAAAATATGTATCAGCATATCCATCAAGATGAAAGCCACCGATCAACATGGTCATAATTCAATATCCTTGGAGGTTGACACCATCAGTAGCTTACCGGACTGGTTTTGCAACGCGGTGATGACCATAGCAGAGAGGCTACAGTGGGTAGGGTGCAAAAGGCTTACTGACAGTTTTGTGGAATATGAGCATAGGAGGTTACATGAACTGAAGCATCTCTTTGTATATGGTGCCAATAGCAACGAGCTGATGAACACAAAAACATGGGTTCCAAAAGAACCTGTGTTCATGAACTTGGAAGAGTTGTATCTGATTGTCGTAGATTGCCAGGAATTATGTGTTGGTGAATTACCACCTAGGTCTTTATTCAATTTGAAGTTATTGAATGTAGAATCTTGTTATAACTGGGGGAATGTACTTTTACCATCAAAATCGTTAGAGAGACTGCCAAATATGGAAGAACTAACTTGTAGTTCCATGGAGGGGATTGAATATGTGTTTGGGCATGAAGCAAAACAATCAAATTTGAGAGAGATAAAGTTGTCTGATCTAGCTGCAGTAAGAGGTATATGTGAGGGACCTGCTCCATCTGCAATGTTCCAAACACTTGTGCGGTTGTTCATTGACCGTTGCCACTTGCATGGAAGTCTCTTCACTTCTGATGTTGCTCAATGTCTTTTTCAATTGAAGTACTTTGATGTACGACATTGCCCCTTTTTGGAAAGAATAGTGGAAGTAAGCAATAGGAAGATCATTCTTCCAAAATTGAAGGAATTAACTTTGTTACGACTTCAAATGTTGTCCTATGAAAGTGCTACTATTGATATTGAGTGTCCTTCATTGGAAAGCTTGTGTGTGTTGGACTGCCCGAAGTTTTCAGCCTCTTATTCCGATTTCCACAGCAGGAAACAAGTCGTACTCAATAGGTATGTTGCTGTATCAAAAACCACTTGATTTGTCATTTTTGGTAGTTCGATTGCTTACCAGTAAATACAAAATGTTAATTTTTTTCTTTTTTCCTTCATTCAAATCCATGATTCATTTGCAATTTTTCAATGGAAATGAGTTTCCAACACCAGGAAACCAATCAAATTGTAAATTTGTTTTTTTTTTCAATCTTGAGTTATTATTTTTCTTTGATATCAATCGTAATAATCCATCATTCTTTCTCTTAAAGCTTTGATAATCAAATAATTGCCTATAATTTCGTAAAAAATTCATGTCACTGATGAATGGGGTTTGTTTTTAATTACTCTACTAAACAAACTACAATATGATAAGGCTAGGTTTACTTTCAAGATCATTTGAAAACAGGGTGCTTTTGAATTTGCACCACATTGTATACTCATTTAATGTTTTATCTATCATCAGTTATTTCCTTAATGAGGCACGTGGCCTGTCCTGGGGGGTTCAAAGAAGGGAAATGTCTAGACTTTAGACACGCGTGCCTACCTCATTTTTCTGCTTCCTTTCACCTATAGAATCAAAATGTTTGCATTCCGACTCAAGTTCGTGAAAATCTCATTGAAAGATCAATGATTTGTGTAGAGCATTAAACAATATTCTACAAGTCATTACAAGTCATCAGAATCTTGTCATATTGAACCAGAATTAAGGAAGCTTCATGGGTGATAACTCTCTTGCTACTACTGCTGTCAGTCGACTTCGATTGATGAATACTGGTACATCTGAGATTCTTCTCATCATGATTCCTTCACAAAAGTTGATCGAAATCGTTTCTTCTTTGTTGTCCTCTGATAAGGTAATACGAAGTGCAGCTCACTGAAAACCCTATTTCTGTCATTCCAATTCTAATTCGAGTTTTATGTCCAATTTTCGTTGAAATTCAGTTTTTCTTGAGATTGGGTCATGTTTCTCCATCGACATTGAGACATTAAGTTGACTTCGTTAAGTTTTTCATCTCCATCTCGAGCTTACATAACTGACTTGATAATTGGTAAATTACTAGCAAGTAAGCCCGCGCGATGCTGCGGGATTGTTTTTCTGAATTTTTCTAAGAAGCGTTAACTGAAATTGTTGTTATTTTACAAATTGTGCAAAGAGGATTAGTATAAAAAAGAAAACTCATCCAAAGGAAAAAAGAAACTTGAGCTTTTTTTTGAAAGGAGAAACTTGAGCTCTTTTTTTAAAGGAGAAACTTGAGCATTAATCTAACAGTGATTTAAAGAGTCCGAGAATTCCAAAACATGCTGCAAACGTAAAACTTAAAATGGGCATTGTTTGGACCATCCTTTTCTAGACCAAAGAGATCAAACATATAGAGGTTCAAAAACACAGTATATTAAACCTGAAAGTGAATCCAAGCTATTAAAATCAATGTTTTAAAACGCTGAAGGCGTACCCGAGGCGTTTTCGGGAGAGCCTTGCAGCCTTGAGGCATAAGGCGCATAAGGCGTAAGCCTTACGTATTAATCACCTATATTCATGTAATTTCTACTCTTATACATACCACATTATGATTCAACCAAAAGAACATGAATTCACTCACAATAAATGAAGTACTAGAAGCATATGATTCAACAAAATTACCTTCAACACCCCAAATAGTTAAAGAAGTTGGATTCAAATTTATGGTTTCTGTTGAAAATAATTCACATATGAATAAGTATGGCCTGTGTCATGTAAGTACTAGCTTAAAAACCAAAGTAAGACTACAAAAGTAACAAGCTCAAACCTACGTTTCTCCGCCTGTGTTATGATTAGAAGTTTTCTATTCATTCTATTCCAACTCCATCTCTTCTATCTCAATCTATTGAACTGCACATCCATAAACATACTCCTCTCACCCATCTCACATTCTAACAGTGGTAATGTCTAACAGTCTCTCAAATACAAATGCTTCCGTTGTTCAAGATGAATTTTAAATTTCATTTTCAAAGTTGTTGATTTGCATTCATACACAAACCTATAACAGCAGTGTGCCACAAAGGTAAACCGAAAAGACAATATGAAATGAAAACCCAGAATAACCAAAAAGACAATATGAAATGAAAACCCAGAATTAATCATCTACAAAACAGAGTTTATCTCAATGACCCATAATTCAAAATCAAACAGAGTTTTGAAAAAGAATTTACCCCGGAATTGGTTTGCTACAGTTGATGTGGGTGTTGTTGTTGTTGTTCTTATTGTTCCTCTTCAAGTCTGCAAATCGAACTCCAAGTCTACAAATCGAACTCCAAAATCCAAATCGAACCCGAAGGCTGCAAATCAAACTCCAATAATCGAACTCCCAAGTCTGCAACTCGAACTCCTTGGTCTCCTTTACAGCCAAATCGAACTCCTTGGTCTCCTTGACAGCCAAATCGTTGAGAAAGATAATGGGTTGATTGGGTTCTGTGAGAAACAGAGAAGGGGAGGCTTTGGAAGTGCGAAACAGAGAAGGGGAGGCGACTGAAGTAGGCTGCTCAATGTCGCGACCTAGATAGGTTGCTCAGTACCCAAAACGACGTCGTTTCAGAAAAGACCAAAAAAAAAACCACGCGCTACGACGCCTCACGCGTAGTTTTTTACGCCTTTTGAGCCTTCTCAGCGAAGCTGACTCAATTTAGGTGCTGATTTTCGCCTTTTAGGCCTCAGGCGCGCCTCAAGGCGCATTTTTTAATTCATTGATTAAAATCAATTGTACAGATGAAATGTTAAATAGCTAAATAATCGCATGCAACAAAAGGTTATCTATCATTCTCATAAAAGATGTCCTGGTTCAGGTACCACCACTCTATCTGGATCTCTATCCGCTCTCCAATAGTTTCATTATCTAGACCATATGGCTTGACTTGGTTTTTAGGTTTTTTATCAATGCCAATAACTATATCAATGTTGGCACATTCTTCTTGAGACAACCTATGTCATTGAAGCTGGTCTATGATTTCTTCCGAGTTGGCTCCATTACTCGATGTTCTTAACACCATACCAAAGTCCATCAACTGAGATGAAAGTACACTGGAGATAAATATTACTCGTCAAAAAATATTTAAGATATTGCAAAAATGATACAGGATGTCTAAAAATTTATTAAACTCTTGAGCATATCAAACAGTTTTACATACCTCTGACTGAGGCGTAATAACTAGTGAAGATAGTGTGGCAGTCACCAAATAGCACATGATCATACTGCATAAACACAACCTGACATCTCAGGCATATCACTGATAAAACTTAATCATAACAATGAAAATGCTAATAAAGAGCTTTGGATATTATTAACAACTATGGTTATAAGAAAATGTAAGACTTTAAAATAACTGTTTCAATTGGACAAACTAACAACAATAGAAGATCCAAACAGATCAATCTTATCTGCATTATCTATCTGTCAAAATTTCCCAATAATAGGAAAAACCAAAAAGGACCAAATGTTCAGAGATTGATCATTTTAATTTATTTGCAGAGATAATCCAATAAGTTCAATTACCTTGGTGGTTTTGCTGCCTCGATATATATAAACTGCAAGCCTACAAATTTGAAAGGGCCGAGGAATGAAATCAGAAGATCATGACACCAAAACATAAAAAAAGTAACAATTTCAGCCTCAAAAGCACAAAAACTTGCATGATAACAAACAAATCCCAATGTTGATCAACAAAAACTGGAAATAACGACATCCCAACAACAAATAACATTAAAAAAAAAAAGATTGAAAAAAAAAAAAAAAAACACTAAGAAATCGAATCAAATAGAGGAGGGGATTCAGTGACCATATTATTTTCAGCAGGATTTTCCTCTGGCATGTTTATGATTGTATCAATGAGTGCTTTAAGCTGGCAAAGATATTAAAGGTGACTTGTTCAGCATACCAAAGATCCTATCTTTAAAAGTTGTGCATGCTCACACCTTTATGTTGGAGACTAATCTATTAAAAGTAAATAAGAATGCAGATACAAATTTTCTGATGAGTGGACCAGTACTCACATACTCTTGCTTAGTAAAACAGTGTAATTAAAGGAAAAGATATCTAGAAGTTGCAGGAGCTCTATTATTGACACATATAGTCAAGGTCAGGGAATGGCTTCAACTACTCCTCTCATTCGTACTGTCCGAAAATTGCAGGCTTATTTGTCTTTTATAGGCTTACCAATTATAAACGATTAATTCGTAATAGGATGGTAGATACAGATAATGGCTCATCATGGCACCAATCTTATTTGAAGAGTAATCTGAGTCCCTCTCTGTCTGGCCACCTTGTGAGGAACTTTTAGAAGTTGCATTGTGTCTTCAGCTCATATATGACTGCAGCTCTCTAGATCAATGCTTGTGGGTTTTCGACTTTAGGATTTGGCTTGGTTTCTGTTAATGCCAACAGCCTAGATAAAAAACAATGGTATGTAAGGATTACAATAAGATAAATTAGCTAGCTTGTAAACTACATTTCGATTTAGTTTCTTAATCCACAAACAGATAGAATCGCAACTATTACTTTTGTTGCAGATCACACCCCTAAAAGTATACAGCTTCTAATATTGATGTCACTTTCCTTGCTGATCATAAATTTTCTATGTTGTGAAATTAGTTATGATGATGTCTTCATGAAAAATCTTATTCTCAATTGGAGGCTATAACCTTTGGGAGTGAGGGCTTCCTGCTACTTTCATTTCAAAAGAACTGAAGTAGCTGTTGCGATATCTTTAAGCTTGCTAAAGGTTATTTGGATTTTAGGACTACTCTGAAAAGCTTAATGAAGGAGAGAAAAACAAAGCACTGCCAAGACCTCCGTCAATCCGCTGTTCATCGATAGACGAAGCTCTCTTTATCAGCACAACCTTCCCAGGCCAGAAACTGGTTCTACCAGCACAACCTTCCCACCGTTGTCTCTTTGCCCTTAAGTTACTAGGTGATTAATCTAGTTCTCTCCTACGTACATGCTAAATATGTCTACAATAGCAACTCTTGAGAAACTAAGAAAGTGACTCAGAAAATGACTCCGGGTGACCCAGAACATGAAATATACTGCCCATGACCCAGATGGTGAAATTAACACTAAAAAGTACTAAATAATGAGTGACCTAGTGACCCAACAGGTAAACTTACTCTAACATTTTTTTTCTGGGTCCGAAACTTTTCCTAACATTCTAATATATTATTAGTCAGCAGCACGTGGAGATAAAGTAGTATTAGTCAAAGAAAATCTCAGATACTATTTGTCCAGAACCTGCAAAAGTCTAATCAGATTTTTTTTCCAATTAAGCTGCTAGACTCCAACACTGTGTGTTGATTATTTCCCTCATTTTCTCGAACCTCTATCCCTCCTTGGTGGGTGGACTTTTTCATTTGGTTTTTGCAGTTTCTTTTTACCTGCCTGTACTTGAGACCTTGTTCTTGCAGTTTCTTCTTTCCTGTTCTTGATTGCCTCTTGTTTTGATTTGGTGGTTTTCCCATGGCCTCCAGCTCCCAAATAGCCTGTGCATCTCCTCCTTCATCAGATCGATGTGTTTTTGAGTTTCAGGGGTGCAGACACTCGCAAGGGGATCACAGTCGACATACACGATCGGCTAAATAGGAGTGGAATCAAAACATTCATGGATGAGCAGGACCTTCAAGTAGGAGATGCTATTTCTCCCACTCTCTTAGCAGCAATCAAAGATTCAAGGTTTGCAATTGTTGTTCTCTCGCAAAATTATGCTTCTTCTGCTTGGTGTCTGGAGGAACTTAGAGAGATTTGTCTGTCCATGGAGGACAACAGAATTTTGCCACTTTTTTATCATGTTGATCCTACTGATGTTCGGTATCAGAAGAGGAGTTTCGAAAAAGATTTCTCTAAGCATGAAACGTCTGGGCGACATGAATCAGAGAAAGTGAAGCAATGGAAAGCTGCTTTAAACAAAGTGGCCGGTTTTTCTGGGTGGAATACAAATGATTATAAGTAAGCATTGTGCCTTTTAATTTCGCTTCTATATATTTGAAGTAACGCTTATTTTGACCCTTCACTAATTCTTCCCTGTAGGACTCACAAAGAGCTTGTTGACGTCATTGTGGGATTTCTCCTCAGTAAAGTAGTACCTGACGCAATTGAGTCCGCAGGAGATTTTGAAGCATTTGAAGCAACAAGACAAGCCATGAATGAGGTTATGAAGGCGCTAACAGATGACGAGGTCACTGCCGTCGGTGTCTACGGCATGGGAGGCGTTGGAAAGACAACCATGGTGAAACATGTCGGTGCACATGCCCGAAAAAGTGGGATTTTTGATCGTGTGATTATGGGTGTCGTATCCCAAAGCCCTGACTACAGAAAAATTCAAGGCGCATTAGCAGACCTGTTGGGCGTCAAATTGAAGGGAGAGACAGAAATTGGAAGAGCAGCTGGATTGAGTAAGGAGATGAAGAGAAGAAATAAGATCCTTATAATCCTGGACGACATTTGGGGGAGAACAGAGTTGTCAAAGATAGGGATTCCCAGCTACGAGGAGCTTCAGAAGTGCAAATCCAAAGTCATACTTACCACAAGGATATGGAATGTGTGTCATGTCATGAGATGCCAAGAAAAGATCACCCTCAGTACCCTATCAGAAGAAGATTCTTGGACCTTGTTTGTGAGAAATGCAGGAAGGTCTTTTGAATCCACCAATTTCGAGGATGTAGCGAGGTGGGTAGCTGGAGAGTGTTGTGGTTTACCGATTGCATTGATAGCCGTCGCAAGGGCACTTGGAGATAAAGAACTGGTGGAATGGAAAAGAGCAGCTCAACGACTAGAGAAGTCGCAATCTGCCAACCCTGACGATTATGGGGAAGCATCCAAATGTATTAAATTAAGCTATGATTACTTGAAAGATGAGGACTACAAATCATACTTCTTGCTCTGTTGCCTATTCCCAGAAGACTGTGACATCCCAAAAGAAGGCTTGTTCAGGTATGCGATCGGGAAAGGATTGTTTCGAGATGCTGACACACTCGAAGAAGCCAGAGAGAGAGCTGATTCCGTGGCCACGCACCTTAAACATTCTTGCTTGCTTTTGGATAGTGAAGAAGAATATGGATGTGTAAAGATGCATGATGTTGTCCGAGATACAGCCATTCAAATTGCGCAATCTGAACATGGGTTTTTGGTGAGAGCTGGCTGTGGTTTAAAGGACTGGCCACGTCAATTACATGAAGGCTATTCTTCACTCTCACTAATGCGCAATCATATTACCAAGCTACCCGAAAAGTTTGTATGTCCAGAACTCCAGATTTTGTTACTAAACAAGGATAGGTTAATAGGTACGTGGATGCCTATAGATAAGATCTCAGATACCTTTTTTCAAACTCCCAATGAATTAAGGGTCTTAGATCTTAGCTGGACTGCTATTTCATTACTACCCCAATCGTTGTCTCCCCTAACCAACCTCCGAGCTTTGTATTTAGATGGTTGTTTCATTCTTGACACTTCCATGGTCGGAAAACTTAAGAAGCTTGAGATTCTTAGTATGAGACACAATTTTTTGATGGAGTTGTCCAGAGAAATTGGAGATTTGACCAATCTAAAGATGTTGGATTTCACTGGTGCAAGTATTCAGACAATTACATCCAAAGTGATCATGTCAAAGTTGCATAATTTAGAAGAACTGTACATGGACCGATTCTTGAACTGGGCGAAAAAAGTTGAGGGGGACAGAGAAGAAACAAATGTTGGTTTTGACGAGGTAACTAGCTTGTCAAATTTAAGAGTTTTAGAGGTTTGTTTGTTAGATGCAGAATGTATACCCAAAAATGTTGAGTTCAATCCGAATTGCGCTAAATTTGATATATATGTGGGCAGTATCGGCAGGAAGATGGAAGTCAATAATCGATATGGTCATAAATCAATGTCCTTGAGGCTTGGCACCTTAAGTAGCTTACCGGACTGGTTTTGCAATGCGGTGATGAACATAACAGAGAGGCTACGGTGGGAAGGTTGCCGAAGGTTAATTGACATATTTGTGGAGTCTGAGCATGGGAGATTACATGGACTGAAGCTTCTCTATATAATTGGTTCCAAGGAGTACAAGCTTATGAACCCAATAACATGGGTTCCCAAAAAACCTGTATTCGAGAACTTGGAAGAGTTGCATCTGGAATACGTGGATTGCCAGGAGTTATGTGTTGGTGAATTACCACCTGGGTCTCTATTCAATTTGAAGTTATTGAAGGTTCACTCTTGTAACAACTGGGGGAATGTACTTTTACCATCAACACTGTTGCAGAGACTACCAAATCTGGAAGAACTACATTGTCTGTACTTGGAGATTGAATATGTGTTTGGGTATGAAGCGTTATTTGAGCCAGAACAATCACATTTGAGAAAGATAGACTTGTATTTTCTAGATACAATAACAAGCATATGTGATGGACCTGCTCCACCTGCAATGTTCCAAAATCTTCAGAGTTTGTCCATTAGTTGTTGCGGCTTGCTGGGAAGTCTCTTCACCTCTGATGTTGCTCAATATCTTTTTCAATTGGAATACATTGGTTTACTAGGTTGCCCCTTTTTGCAAAGAATAGTTGAAGCAAGCAACAAGAAGATCATTCTTCCAAAATTGAAGGAATTAGTTTTGAAAGAACTACCAATGTTATACTATGAAAGTGCTTCTTTTGATATCGAGTGTCCTTCACTGGAAAACCTATATGTGATGGACTGCCCCATGTTTTTAGCCTCTTCTCTTGACTTCCACAGCAGGAAACAAGTCCAATTCAAGAGGTATGTTGCTGTATCAAAAACTTGATTTGTCATATTAATTTGGTAGTCCAATTGCTCACGAATAATCAGTAAACAAGTACAAAATGTTAATTTTTTTTTTCCTATTCAAATCCATGATTCATTTCCAAGCTTTCAATAAATGAGTTTCCGATATAGTACCAATCAAATTCTAACTTTGTTCATTTCAATCCCAAGTTATTATTTTTCTTTGATATCATCCGTAATCATCCATCATTCTCTGGATCGTTTAAATTTTTGATAATCAAATGATTGTCCATATTTTATAGAAATTTCATGTCACTGATGAATGGTTTGTTTTCAATTCCTCGACTGAACAAACTACTATACGAAAAGGCTGGGTATGCTTTGAAGAAAATTTGAAAACAGGGTGCTTGTGAATTTACACCACATTGTATATATAATCATTTATGTTTTATCTTCAGTTATTTCCTGTACTCTTGCAATTTAGTTTAGCTTTGCTTTTAGATTTATGCTCCTAGCTTATTATTTCCGTTTTCCAAATAGATTGAAAAATGTATTGTTAACAATATTTTGGGGAGAAATTTTAAATACACACCCCTAATCACTCAATACACATCCCTATTATTTTATATTTCAAATTAGATTTTGTAGGTAGGTTAAATGACAAAAACAGACATCTATGCATTTTTGAAGAAAAAAAATAGTTATATTTTCCTTATATTATTCCATTTAAATATTTATGTATAAATAGTTAGATAAACACAAAAAATTTCTATACATGGCCTCCCAATTTAATACAAGAATAAAGTTAGAAACTATCTAATTTAATTTTTCCTTAAATAATTGTAATTAAACGAGGTTAGAAACCATAATATTTAGAATTTCAAAATCAATGGCAATAAATATTTTTAAAACAAATCACTTTATTCCCATTTTTTAGTTAATTTTCTTTTTTGTTCTAAGAGTTATGATTAATCAATTTATTTTCTAATATATAACATCACATGTGAAAAAACTTTGTAACTGTTAATTTGTTTGATCCTTCTAATAACAACTTTTTAGTTTCACTACTGTGGAGAAAGTGAGAAACTACTGATATAGTTTTGGTTGAATGTTCAACTCATAATTTTATACTTGATTAACATGGTGTTTGGTGGATGTGAGCTCAAATAACACAAAACTTATTTATATGCATCTATTTAAAGGGAACAATAATAAATTTTTATGGATTTCTCAATAACAAACACAAGTAATCAATATTGTGATTTACAAAACGTCAATATAATAGAATATACTAATCATATTAAATAGTAATCCTAATATAGTAAAAAAGTATGATATTTCATGATTTTTTAGATTAAGGATATTTTAGGTACTTTGGGTTGTGTATTTAGTAAAATATTGGAATGGGAAATTAAATGGGTGGTGTATTAAGTATGGAATGTGTATTAAGTAATTAGGGGTGTGTATTTAAAACTTCTATATTTTGAGACTTTGGAGATGCATTAAATTTCCAACGTATTTACTTATCTCAAATTGACTTTTAGATCGATGAGATTGCATTGAAATCTGATCGCATACAAGAAAACACAAACGGAACTTCAACGGCCCAGAAGAAGATTCCTCATTTGATTGTGAAGCTATAGT
Organism: Rosa lucieae; assembly: GCA_024704745.1. Taxonomy (NCBI): domain Eukaryota; kingdom Viridiplantae; phylum Streptophyta; class Magnoliopsida; order Rosales; family Rosaceae; genus Rosa; species Rosa lucieae. The sequence goes on along the minus strand of CM045496.1, from coordinate 82,579,514 downwards.
CAATTAAATTGATTCTATCGTGACTAATCAGTAATCATTTTAAAATAAACATTTTTGTTTCTGGTTGTCCTGTCTTTCGGACAACCATTTGTATCCGTTGCTGATTTGTTGATATAAGAAATTGCATGTAATTGAAATCCGAATGTTCTTCATCATTGTTGATATGAGCGTACATAATATGCATTTACGGATTGGCACAGTTGATTAAGATTGGATGTCTCCCTAGGATTCCTGCTTTCTATCTAACCGTTTTAAGTAACAAAAATTTGACAAAAATTGTGACGGAAGTGTCTAATTGGTACAATTTTTCGAGTTCAAGTATGAACAATTTTTAGGTTCACCCCTTGGGTGAATGAGCAAATTCACCATCTCTTGCGATTTACGCATAATAACTTTATAATTTTCTAATCAAACCATTCATGTTGTATAACGTAATATAAAGATTAGCTCTGTAAAAAATCAATCAAATTAAAGACCTTTTAGTTATTCATTTCTATGAAATACATGGATGGTTCATCATAGTAGTAGTAAGTGTTGTTAGAACCATCTATTTCTTTGATTCAATTAGATAATTAAACGATTTCTGATTTGATTGATTTTTTACAGAGATGATCTTTACAGGATAATTGAAGATATAGACCGTTGGATTATAAATTTATTAAGTAAATATATGTTAATCGACAATAGAGGTGAATATGCTCATTCACCCCTAGGGGTGAATCTAAGAATTGTTCTTCAAGTATTTGATCACTTTAAAGTTAGAGGTACTATTTTGTGCGGTTCAAAAAAAGTCTAAACCCCAAGCATGATAAAAACTTATTGACCAAAAGCTACTTAGATTGACATCTTCCCTAGTGTGAAGCATTACACCGGTAAAACACATTAAATTTTGAAGAGTAGCCAACAAATTGCCGAGCCATTCTCTAGGAAATGATTTCGAGTAGTTGCCAGTTGCCACCTAGGTTAATCTGCGTGACTTTGAGTCTTTTATCCATGTGGTGCCTTTATTTGGGTGGCCTATGGCCTCAGAATGCCAAGTATATGGAGGCACGAAGAAAGTGGCAAAGATACGGTTGAATGAGACACAGGGAAGTAACTGAAAATCAAAGCTTGTGAGGCCAAAGAAACTATCAAGGATGCTATGAAGGATGAGGATGAATACAAAGGGTCCTCTATGAAAGCTTTGGAAGACTTCTTTTCAAATTATCATCGAAAAGAAAAAGGCAAACAAATTTCATCAACATGAAGATGATGCACATTGGGGAAGACAAATCTTAAGTGATCTGATCATGATCAACTCCATCAACACAAATTTATTAACCAAGTTGATCGAAATGCACTCAATTATGAAACAAGATAAAAGTAGCTTCACAAGCGTATGGCTACAGATGTATAGCATGTGACACAATAAAGATGTTATAAATACTATTCTCAAAATTGTTAGAAACAGTTTCTTCTTCTCCAGACCTCTGTAAGTCTAATCGTGAATATGACAGCAGGATATATATACATCAGAATATAAGACTCTGCAACTGGAAACTGCCCTGTCTAACAATATCAAAATGAATTAACAAGTAGGCGGCAAAACCACAAACTATCAAGACGTAGCTGAACTGTCATAATCACTCCACCAAAAGCTAACTGACATACTTGTTGTCAGAGACCGCACATAGTGCCACCACTTTGGTGGGATATAAAGCATGTCACCTTCCTCTAATATGCAGTCAAGAAATTCCAAGTCCTGCACCTCCGGGAATTCTTTCTCATCTACATTGTCAAGATCAACCTTCAAACCAAAGTATATTCAATTAGTAACTATATAATATATACTTGAGCTGACAGGAATCTCAACATTTCAGTTTTTACCAATTAAATTCTCTTTGTGATCTAAATAATTCCAAGTTTGATCTTCGTTATGATAACTAAGAATAACTAAAACATTACTGCCACTAGATAAAACGCCCACCAATTTCAGCTTCACAAGATATTTTCACGAGACATTTTATGACAGTCACACGTTTCACTAATAATCATCTTCTCTTGGATTATCTAAACAAACAGTTGAACCAAGTCATCTGTTAAGCTAAACTTATGAGAGGAACTGACTACTAATCAAAGATCTTCTCCCAGATTGACTCAGTATTTTCTAAAAAGCATGGATAGTCCTGACACATGCAAACATATGAAAATTTGGGTCTACTTTTAGCATCTGCCTTCTCGACAAGGTATTAGCAAAATTGTTTAGATCTTTTCCTTGCTTTAATGAGGTCAAGAATGCAATTACCTGACTTGAGTTGCAAAGCATGGTTTCAGTATGTGGATAGAGTTCCTCTGACAATGAAGCACGATAGAGCCTTATATACTTTTTTCCAACTACCTGAAGATAAGCAATCAATTCGAGTCACATAGATGTTTGATCAGAGAAACTAGTAACTTGCCAAAATATGTATCTACACATACATATGTCCATGTGGAAGTACATGCATACAACATATGCCTTCGTATATGTAATTATGATTCATGATATATATGCATGGTAAAATAGTTCTGCACTTTTTGTTTCGTCTTTGCAACAAATGGAGGTGCGCACATCTAGGTATATACTAAAGAAATTATCAGATTCTTTAATCATCTTAGTGCACATGGATTTAGTGTTTAGAGATGGTGCTATAACCGTGTGTTCCTATAAAACCATTATTACCCTTTATGAGGGATTCTCCCATCATGAAGATTTGCCTCCCCTAGTAAATTTGTGGGATGAGCTCTAGATCATAACTGATACAGATTTGATGGTAAATCCAATCTATTCGATAGCTATTCTAGTTTTGAAAGGTAGGCTGGTTAAGTCGTTATAGACGTAACAGCTTGAATATAGAGACAGGAGAGGTAAATTATAATTTAAAGGAGCACGCAATTGAACAAAGGAATGCTACTTCTATAGCTAGTCCTGATTGATCAGTCTCACACATTTTCCTATAGAAACAGAACATCTAAGCAAAATTTAAAGATGATAACTAGCATTATAATATCAAAACCTAAAAGCAACAACCGGAAGGTTCATAATACTGGAAGGCTCATAATGAATATAAACTCTAAAAGACAAGATCACGGTAATATTGTTCAATACAGAAAACTAACTCTGAAGTACCTGTGCAAACACATTATGGTGCGGATCATGGTGTAATGGGGTTACAGTCCCAGCCGGACCAAACCAAGCATTTAGAGACTTTAGTTCCCCACCACCAGCACAACAATAGTCGGGAATACATATGTCCTCACGCAGCTCGTTTATCTGCCAGTCAATAGTATACCAAAAAGTGAAATGATGCAATGTCTATCCAAACATAATTCATATCACCTTGGTAGCCTGTGACTTGTAACGTACCTGATCAAACAATGAGTGCTGAGCAAGATATGTCGGCGCACCAGATGAAGAATCATTACCCCGAATCCTCTCAAGAAACTGCGAAAACGTAATAAGCTCCTGCTTCCACTCCGGATACAAGTAATTTTTCCCAACCTACAACGCATTCAATGCTTTACCAATTTTCAGTCATTTAACAAAAAACTACTTAAACACACTCGCATTGTCTATTAAAGTAACCATCTTTCTCACCTCAACCGGCACTGTCCGGTCACCGGCAACTCTTATCAGGTAATCCATGTCATTCCACTTTGTCCTCGCCGGCCAATGTGCCATACAATCGGTCAAAATAACCGGCAATCCCGGTAAGAAATGTTCTCTTAAAAACCCTTCCAAAGACAAACCAGACTTCTTCACAACCGTTTTACAAGATAGTGATTTTGGAGGCAAAACCCCAAGCATCTGAGAAAACCAATACAAACTAAAAATCAATTCTTTCTTCATTGTGTGAAGTTCAGAAGTGAATGTGAAATTACGAACCTAACCTCCGTTGCTTTGGGGTCGTCACGGACCAGACGGCGGTCCAAATTGGGGCCGTTTTGTTCGGAAACCCTAGCGGCGGCGGCTCTGGATTTAGCGGAGACTTTAGTCACGGCGGAGTGAAGGTCCGATTTGAAGAGCGGGCCGCCCATGAGGAGGCCCATGTCGAGGGCGCGGAGGGCGTCGGTGAACTCAGCGGCGGCGAAGTGGAGCTTGGCGACGTGGAGGCAGGCCATTGCGTAGGCGTCGCGCCAGACGGGGAGGACGGAGTGCCAGGGGCCGGAGTGGAGCTGCTCCCAGGCCATCTCGCGAGCGGCCTCGGCGGCCCGGACGTCGCCGGTGGCGGCGCGTGTGGCCATGCTGACGTAGGCGTAGCCGCCGTGCTCGGAGAGGGCGTGGAGGAGCGTGGAGGACTCGGAGTCGAGGGTCGGGGTGGGGAGGTGGTGGTGGTGGTGGTGGTGGTGGTGGTGGTGGTGGTCGGAGTTGGCCATCGGCGGAGGAGCTCCCGGTGAAGAAGTGGAGAGGAGTTGTTGGGTGGAGTGATGGTTTTTTTGATTAGAGAGGAGAAAAAAGGGGGAGATATTTATTTTGATGAAGAGAGAATATGCGACGTGTTGGCGCGGTTTCCACTTCGGGCTTTTCCCTTTTGGTTCTTTTTGGTATGATTTTTTTTTTTTGTTTGAGATATTTGGGTGACGTGGCAACTTTTTTGGGGTGTACTGTAGTATCGTGACACCTGGATTGAGAATGAGTCGGAGAGAAAATGAAAGCCAGGTAGATATGTGACTTATTCCTATTGAAGATATTTATTGGCATCCAAAAAATTGGTGTTTGTAAACCTAGTTTCAGAGTAGACGTGAGGGAGTTGCATTTTCAGAGGATTAGGATTTCCACAATGGCAGCAAATTTCTCCCATTGAAGATGTAATGGTGTTGGTTGGATTTTAACTGACTGACTTTGGGAATGTTGATTTGCTCTCTATGGTGTCAAAATGTAGTGCGCGTCATTCGAGAAAGCATGGTTGGTCAAAAAATAAAACCAACTAAACTAGTAGCATGTCGAACGGAAGTTGATGACCGGTGATATTAACAACATGTAGGGACTTGGAAAGAGGCGAAACAAAAGGAAATCAAAATAATAAATTAGCTCAAATCGATACGGAAGTCACTAAGCTAGGACAATTGAAAGTTTGAGTATGAATATAATTATTGAGCTGATTCAAGTTTAACGAACTTAATCTTCATGAATCAATTTAGAATACATAAATACTAGAGATCCTATAGATTGTTACTAAATTTGCTAGTTAACACAACAATTTCCGAAATAATCATATGCCATGTACCACAATCTGTAATACCGTAATTTGCACACTAAACTAAACACATTATTATACCGTAAATATGTAAATTATACGATTTTTTTTTTCGATTGAGCAAAAATAATAAGAACCAATAACCCCTAGTTGAGGTCAGCTCAACTCACAACATAAGTTGCAGTGTATTTATAATATGCTTAATTTGGTGATCTACTATTGAATTCATCCTGACATTAATTTGAAGAGATGTAAATTAGGATGTTACAACATCTTGCAAAAAAAACTCAAGATTTGTTTTAAACACTTATTCGTTTCCAACAATTCTAAGATGTAAACTCAAACAATCTCCACTTTTGTCCTTTTGGGCAAATTAATCATCTCTCAACAATTCTAAGATGTAAACTCAAACAATCTCCACTTTCGTCCTTTTGGACAAATTATTTACTTCTTAATCATCTCTCAACAATTCTAAGATGTAAACTCAAACAATGAGCCACTTTTGTACTTTGGGGCAAATTCTTTAACTTTTTAATCATCTCTCAATTGTGCAAAGTATCTAAATTTACATAATGCATCCACCTTTAACAAGCTATTACATATACATGAGGTATATTTAAAATCTTTTCCTACCATTATTGACATTTAGATCTTAGAAGAAATATTAAGTTGAAAAGATTTTGAAATGTAGAACACTAGTAGAGAACTGTTGTTGGGACTTTGGATGCTTCACACTTGCAAGTGCAAGGTGTTATAACAAGCCAATCTTCTTGAACTAATATGAAAACAGACAGCTATTACCATGATGGACTTTCTTGTGCCATGATTCCACTCCATCAAAATTGCCAAAAGCATAGAAATTTCTAGTTCTTCTTGTCCTTTTCAGCTCCTCATATAATCAATCACAATGGAGTTTAAAGAAAAAGAAAAATAAAAAAAGCACAAGCTGATAGATTGTCAATTTCAAAAGCAACAGGAAGGCTTAATCATGTATCACATTGGCTAAGCTTGTAAATACACTAATACAGGCAGAAATTAGAGACATCCAAATTAGCAATCTAGGTAAAATCACTAAGCAAAACTAACCCTCCTATACAAGGTGAAAACCCCACCAATCTTTTGCTTTTCTGGCCAGAGAAAAAAGCTCATCTTTCAAACCCATTAAAGTGATTAACCTAACATTCAGCCAAAACAGAGATCCAAAATAGAGAGAGGTAGCTAGCCAGCTTTAGGGTTTAATGGGGTTGTTGTTATGGTGAAGGGGGTCAGGTCCAGTTGGAACTAGCCTCTCTGAGTTTTCCACACTGCCGAGAACCTTAGCTCCATTCCCAAATGCTTTATCAGCCTCCTTGATTTGAATCCCCTAATTTGAAAAGTGAGACATTTTTAGAAAATAGCAGATACCCGATTCAATCAGGGACCTATACAAGGACAAAAGTACTCTACAAATGGGTGATTTATATCTCTACAAGAAGATGCAAAAAATGGGTTCTTCAAAACTCAAAAAAGACGAAATTTTTAGACTAGCTTAGGCTTATGCCTCTGTTTTCTGCAATGTCTACTTTCAGAAAATAAGAGGGCCCAATTTTGAACTTGTTTAAAGAAAGAACTGTAGAAAACCATACAAAAGGGTAGTGTAAATCTCTGCTAGAAGATGTAAAGTTAAAATGGGTTCTTTTGAAACCCAAAAGTTGTTAACTTTGAGAGCCATTTAAGCTTATATTCTTATGGGCCTCTGTTTTCTGCAATGTTTGTTTTTAGAAGTGAAAAAAAAATTCCAGGATACACACAAATGGGTAGTTTAAATCTCTACAACAAGATGAAGAACAGAAAAGGGCTGTTGAAAATGTGAAAAAGGTGACAACTTTGACAGTAAAATTCAAAAAAGATGAGAACTTTGAGAGCCGTTTAAGTTTCTTTTTACCTGTGTTTCTCTGTTTTCTGAGATGGTTGTTGTTCTTACTTGGAGACCTGAAATTGGGGGTAGCCAGAAACCTTCAGTTACACTCTATAAATCTTAAGAGAGAGAAACAGAGAGATAGATAAAGATAGGGGGAGAAGAGGGAAGCTTACAGGTGCGAGAAGATTGGACAAATGGGATTGAAGCCACCATTAGAACAAGAACCAAGATTGAAACCCAGTTAAGAGCTAGCTTGCTATGCCCCATTTTGATTTTGTTGATCCCCAAAAAAATTAAAGCCACCAGCTCACAAGTGACACAGACACAAATACTGAAAGCGAGGGAGTGGGTACGTCGTCTGAATCAGCCCCTGATATGAGAGCCAATGGGTTTTGAAATACCAAACTCACCCCCGCATAGTTCCAAAACGGTCAGAAACGACCGGGCAAAGTCGTCATTTGAGACTGGACTGAAAGCTATATGCCTCTATGGGTTGGCCAGGTGTAGAGAAAGACATCCTCGTACGGAGAGCTTGCGGCGTAAAAGACAGGAGTGACAAGTGGCGTGGTGGGATTGGAGGAGAGGAGGGGATTAAGGACAGAGTCTGCAGAGTGCAGAGGGATGCTCTGCTGGGCTCTGTGTCTGTTTCAAGACAACGTAGCCACTTTGTCACCAATGATTCCACATCACTTTGCGGAGAGAATCATTGTCTTTGAGATTAGATTACAATAACAACCTTATAACAATGAACTAATTATGGTGCAAACAGAAATTTTGTTTCTTTTGAAGAGAGTTTTGTTTCAGAATGAGGCTGTCAAGAACCAACAACCGAGCAAAGACCGGCCAAAATGGGGCGGGAATCACGGCCAAATCGGACCGACCAGTCCTCGGAATAGTAATGAATCCAACTGGTCGGATTGGTCCCAAAATACACTAAAACCGAATCTGAGTCTGGTCAATTTCTCCTTCACCATGATAGAGTCTGTCAAAGCTAAAATTTCATATCTGCTCTCTCATACTTCATCTCTCTCTTTGAACCGAGGTTTGTTAAGTCCAAATCCCATGATCCGTCTTATCATCAACTGAAATTGAAGGAAACTTACCAGCAAGTCAATTTTCAGTCTATTGCTTTTCAAAGGTAGGTGTATGTCATGAAAATTAGTTTACAGGTGGAAAGGGGTTTTGTGGCCACTTAGGGGCCAATACACCAACCTTGCTGACCTAGTTCCGCTCTGCTTAAGTGATTCAGTATTGCCCTTGCCAGAGTCATTAGGACACTTGAGAACAATATCAAGATTCAAGATCTTCATTCACAAGCCTGATTTGGGTTCACAACGAAGCATTAGTTGGACTCTGCAAACAGTAAAAATGCAGAACCTGCCATCACCTATTTCTAAAATTCAACTATAACCAAATAACCATCTATTTCTAACAGAATTCAGTCAAAATCAAGGGCATAGAACCATGGATGGAGTATAAGCAGATCGGATGGCAGACCTTGTCCTCAACTAACTAGGTGTTAAGAAAATAGGCTCAATTTATTCTGGCAAGATACTGCAACATAATCACAGCAAGTACCATTCATATAAAAGAAGTCAGTCTGAGGATAAAGATTGGCAGCAGATGGAATTGATAAAGAAATTATAGGAAAAATGAGAAATTAGGTGCAGTATGCACTGTTAATGCAAGAGAGAAATAACAGAAACAACACTGAGGATATCTATTAGACATCTTGACCAAAGAAATGAGCAAATAATCATACATTTGACATTTATCCAGCCTAAAAAATTGACTATTTACATGAACCCCAGGGGGGTTTTCATTCTTATTGAAGATAAGTGAAAGGAAACTGTAACACGAAATCCCATCATTCCCTTCACTTAGTTAGCAAAATGATGAGTTCTACAAAATACTAAAAGCATAACTTCCGGCAACAGACTCTATCCCAGGGGGCCATTAATGCAACATTTTGAAGTTCTCAAGGAAAAAAAGAAAAGAAAAAAGAATCTTGATCAAATTCTGACACAATTTATAAATAAGGTAGCATATAAGAGATAAACATGTCTTACTATCTAAGCTATGTGGCTTCAAATCTTACAACTTATGCTGCAAAGTATGCCATCATTTCATCCACATTCAGGTCATCTAATGAACCAGTGCCCTCAATTCCAAGGTCAAGTCGGAATGGGCTGTTAAATAGACCCCCATAATCTAATGACAGGCTGTCAATTGGAGAGCCAAAGTTAGCATCTACAGTTCTGTCTTGCTCACTCTGAAATGGGTCTTTTGCATAGAATGGCATATCTCCTCCAGTAATCTCATTTCCATTTCTTATAGTTTGTAAAGGGACAACATCTGCTGGTCCAATTTGCAGTTCATTCATGCCAATCTGAGACAGCTGCCTATCATGACCGGGCACATGTTCTGCTGATGGATTATAAAGGTTATACATATTTCCATGATGCATCTCAGCACTTTGCATCCCATGATAAAGCAGCGGTGTTCCACCCACATGCATGCCCTGTGTCGTCGCAGTTACACCATCAGGAGGTACATCAGCATAGTAGTTAAACTCGGACGCCGGTAATGCTTGGACATCAAGATCTTGCTCTGGTGGCCGTAAAGTTGTGACTGAAACATTTTCCTGTTGATTTTCATGAATTGGAAATCCAATCATCTGTGCATCAGTGTGGTTTATATCAGGCAAAGCATTTAATGGTTCAACATGCAAAGGCTCATTGTGACTTGGTGCAGGAAGTTTATCATCAGAGCTTGGTCTTACAGGAGCCCTTTTTCTCTTTCTTCGCTTTTCACCTCTCTCTTTATCTTGGACATGATTAGTAGGAGTACTACTGCGTAGATTGCTAGATGGCTCTACATCCATCAGCTCAGTCCTCCTGTCATCTTTGGATGAAACAGATCCTGCATCGATTAGCTCCTTATCAGTACCATCAACATCATAATCACTGTTACTACTAGCAGTAGCATGCTTTTCACCGCGGCCACGACGTGGCATCTCAGTTATGCCAGATGTCCCATTATCGCTACTGGGTTGTCGAATGAGGGCTTCTTCTCGACTTAGAACCCCCAACCAAATTGCACTCTCCTTTGCTGTCATCTTATCCTGTAAGCATTTTGACTGACGGACATGCCGCCTTATCTTTGCAATATCAGGGGACATGTGCTTTATCACAGCTGTTAACACCCCAACTTTCCACATCTTCTTTAAGTCATGTGGCTTCTTATAAGGAGGACTCTGACCACAGGGTAACCCTGATTTCATCCACCAATCCTCATTTCCTGTCGGCCACCAAGGAGGCGGAACTGCCTTTTCTAATGGATACTTCCTTTGAGGGGGGTCGCAATGTTGCATCAATGAAGATAGTAGAGAACCAAGAGTTGCATCTTGTAGATCTTGGAGGATGGTCTGGGAATTACCATTTCGGTTATTGTCCGCATCAGTCATGGCAAGAATCTCTGCTTCATACTTGTCTATGGCTGCAGGGCCATTCTTATCAAACTTCACTTTTTCTTTCCACCATGCTCTGATGTTATCAGAAGCACCGCTTACTGGCTTGCCCTTCTCAGGAATGATACCATACACAAATCCACGAGCTTGACACACTTCCATCAGCTTCAACATATACTTTAGAATTCCATCTTGTGCTCTTGACATTTTCTTCCTTCGAGCCTGATCAGTGGTCTGTTTGGGCTTCAGCCTTTCCGCAGCTTGTTGAGCCTCAATTTTCTGTTTTTCTTTTTCTTTGATCCTTTTGAGTTTGATTCGATCCTTCCACATCCGTCTCTCCAGCTCTTCCGGATCAATCTCCTCATCACTGACATCTTTCTCCACTAAATTATCACACCTCAAGTCTTCTTCTATATCCGAACTGTCACCAAATAGGAGAACAACAATCAGACAATGCTCCCATCAATAATATTGCATTAACCCCAGTGTTTAGCTGGTGAGAAGATTGTTGCGATGAATTCTTAGCAGCTGAGCTGACATACACTCAGTAAAGCAAACGCTTTCGTTCCGTTGGCTCAAACAACCAACACAAAACAACTAAAAACCTTTCATTCCTACTTTCTCAGCAGCCAAACAAAAATGGGAATTGAATTGAATTGATAAAACTAAAAATCCAACAATTTTCAGACACAAAAAACAACCCTTCAAACAAAACCCATATCTATGATTCCAAAATGATCTAGATTACAATAACTGAAACTAATATATCAAACAAAAAATCAGAATCCCATAACATGAATACATAAAGCAAAAACCAGCACCCCCCCCCCCCCCCCAATTCCAATAATTGAAACAACACACCAGAATCAGTTCATAAAAATTGAAAATTAACAAAACCCACAAACATCCAATCAATCCCCAAAAGACCATGAATGAAATGACTCAACAAGAATATTCAAACTATTGATAAAACAGTGAAAACCCAATAAAATTGAAGCAGTAGGCACACAAAATTCTTACCTAATTTCAGGTCCAACCTCCCCAAGGTCACCCATTTGATCCTAATCCGCATGCAGGGATACCAAACCCTAAAAAAGATTTGGGCTTTTCTGATTCTCTATCACTGAATTGTCTGAGACAAGAAGCAGAAGCAGAAGAAGAAGAAGAAGAAGAAGAAGAAGAAGAAGACAATATTGGGAATTTATACCCGTAAAGGGTTTTTACTTGGAAAAAAAAAATTGGGGCTGTAAATTCAATGCGAAATTAATAGAGAGGATAAAGAAAGGTTGAAACTTTTTAGAAGGAGAAGGCAAAGATGGGAAGATTCTATGTGAATTGCTAAGCGGCCAAAATCAAAATGGATCAGAACACCTCTCTGAGTTTGCCAACACGGAGGCGCGTTCTCCTGCATCGCGGCCTATTATATATGGTTTTCATTTTGTGTGGACTGGATTCAACGATGATTTTGTTTAATTTCACTCGCCTCCCCTCGGTTTCTTGAAATGTCAAAACCCACACTTAACTAAAATTTTGAAATTACGATTTGTAATCGCGTCTTGATTATTCTTAAAAAAAAAAAAAAGCTTTGTTAACCGTCAATGTTACGAGATATAGCGATTGTGTTGTTAATTCGGGGCTTTGATTTTTCTAGGATTTTCTATAAATGTATTTGTATCTTATTCTTAAAAGAGAAAAACTTTGTTAACCGTCAATGTGACTAGTAAAGTGATTTTGATGGTTAAACTAAAGTGCTTGAATGTTTTGTAGTGCTTCGATGTGTTGCATCCATGTACAATGATGGATTGCATTTGACCAAAATTTGGAGTTTTTAAGGTAAAAAATCATTATTATCGTTTTGTTTAGACAATGTATCATATCATTCATGAAGAGAAAAGCTACGTTAACCGTTAATTTTATTAAGCATAGACTGCATAGCGATTAAGTGATGTTAAAACAAAAGTGCTCAAACGTTTTTCTGTGCATCAGTTAATGGATGTAGCACTTGCATTGGTTGTATAGGAACACACTATCTAGGGGCAATGATGGATTACACGATAGATAAAGGGTGTTTGACCAAAGTTTGAATTTTTAAGGAAAAAATCATTTCGTTCTCTTTTTGTATTGGAACTGTTATGTCATATTGTCATACATGAATTTGTTTGATTTGTCTATGGAAAGAAAAAGAAAATAAAGATAATTTCAAAATATTTATTATACAAAATAATTACAAATTTAAATTACCGGATTCATTGAATCTGGTCATTACATACATACATTATATCTCTGTTGAGAATAGATGCATTGTATCTGGTCATTTAAGACAGCAAATGGGTTTTTAGTTATGGAAATTGTATATTTGTAATAAGAGAAATCAAGAGAGAAAAAATGAGAGGACCTAATCTTGAAAATATGATGAAATTTTCGTAAATAATTTGTACAGTGTTTCCTTAACAAATGTTTTGTAATAATTATACGTGTATTGCTAGCTGGAAAATGATGGTGGTGCTAAAATTTATTCTTGAAAAGTCACCACTGTCCTTCAGTCACTTTCACCGTTGGAGATAATTGGACAGAAGTCCTAATGGCTGAGGTCACCCCATACCATTTGAGGTACAATCTTGTTCGATTCTAAACGCATTATGCATATTCATATAATATATGAATGATTAGTGGCTCTTGACTCAATGCTAGAATTCTAACTTTAATCTGCGTGGTGCCTTTTGGATTTGCTTTTGGAAGGCGTGGTGGCAGCGGTAGTAAGCGAGGAGGCAGGGGTTTTCACGTTGGTGGAAGTGGTCGTAATCGGAAGGGGAACAATGCCTCTCCGAGGTATTTCTGAAAATTTCTTTTCTTCTAAAACTGTGATGGGCTCCGGGGATCGAGCCCATCACGAGAAATGATAGGTGTGGCATGGAATGTGTGGGGATTAGAGAATCCGCACACATTCAGAGCTCTGAAGAAGTTAATCAATGCGCAAGACCCCAATGTGGTTTTCTTGATGGAAACCAAGAAAAAGAAGCAGGAGATGGTTGATATATGCTATGATTTGGGCTTCGGTGGTTGTTTTACAGTTGGAAAAATAGGAAAATAAGGAGGGGGTTTGGCAATGTGCTGGAAGAAAAATATGGTGGTTAGGGTAGTAGGCTTATCTTTGGGCCATATCGATGCAGAAGTCCAATGGGATGAAGGAGTGGTTAGGCTAACCAGATTCTATGGTAACCCGGCAACCTAGCTTTGTGATTTGCTTCGTCGGATTGCAGGTTCTGTTAAACACATCTCCACTTGAACTCAGATTTTGCCCTCCCGCAACCTTTGCCGCTCAATGTCCAAAATCTTTCCTAATGTCTCTCCGATCAATGCCACCGTGGAGAGCGTTGCATGCATAAGCTGGAGGAAGACCATGAATACGAACCGAGATCCATCTGTGATATAATGGAATTTCCGAAATTAGTGATAAACCATCATAATCATTGGTGATTATTAGAGCCCGATTGAAACTCCATTGACCACTGCAGTTCACTCTGTCAACGTCTTCAATGTCTGAGAATGTGAACAAAGTCTGACCCTTTGCTTCTTGCACGTTAGGGGTTCCAGCCACCCTCCTTATCGAATAAAATGGTCTCATAAATGAATGATGATTGAAGGCACATTTTAGATTTTCTTTTGAAAAAAGACAAAGATAATATATATATTGTTTTAGAGAAACTGAATTTGAGAGGAATTTGCTGTGTGTTCTCATTGATAATAGGGGCCTCTTTATATAGAGGATTACAATGCATAGAATCTCAATCATACAAGGAAAGTAATTCTACATTGATTAGGATTCTAGATCCTTCTAATTAAATCCTATTACCACTAGGTCAAGTAACCTAGAGTTTGGGCTAAACACAAATTAGGTTTTCCTTCAACACTCCCCCTTGTGTTGCCCAAACGCGGTGCTTCTCTCGTTGCCTCGTTAAAAACCTTGCCGAGTAACAAAAACCCAGTGGGACAAAAATAACCTCGGTCGAAGGGGAAAAAGAGCACAACACACCCTTCACGATTCGAGACGAACATGTAGACATCTCCCCCTGATGTCTGCACCTCCCCCTGATGACTACGATCATGGGAGTTCAGATAATTTCCGCAAGTCAATTCTTGCCACATGTTTCTCGAACGTGGTATTGGGCAATGACTTAGTAAACAAGTCTGCCTCACTGTCCTCAGATCGAACCTAGTTCACTTTGATCTTGAGGAGTGTCTGTTGTTGCTGGTGCTGTCGCTTTTGATGTAGCCTTGCCTCATTTGTTCAAAACAAGTAGCATTATCCTAAATGCTCGTAGGCTCATCTGTGGTAGACTTCAAACCACGATTGTTCGAACATGCGTAATTATGGATCCAATCCATATACATTCACGAACTACTTCGTGAAGAGCAATGATCTCTGCATTGTTCGAAGATATAGCGACTAGGGTCTAATATGTAGACCTCCAAGATGTCACGGTCTTTTCCCATGGTGAACACTTAACCGGATTGGGAATGACCATTGTGTGGGTCAGACAGATACCCAACATCAGCAAAACCTTCCAAAACACATGTCGTTTTGGGATGGGGATAGAGAACGCAGGCCAGCGTTGGCGGCATACCTGGTGTGTGATGGGTCCGAATCCATCATCTCTTTGTAGGGATAGAACAAGCCCATATCATTCATACATCTCAAGTATCGAAAGATATCTTTTACACCAATCCAATGGCGTCGCGTTGGCGCAGAGCTATATCTAGCTAACAAGTTCACTACATATGAGATGTCCGATCTTGTGCATTGAGATAAGTACAATAATGCGCCTATTGTACTAAGTAAGGCACTTTTGCCTCTAGCACATCTTCGTCATCATCCTTTCGACGAAGAGGATCCTTTTCAGGATCAAGACTACGGATGATCATGGGGGTGCTTGAAGGTTTGACCTTGTCAAAATGCCTAAGCATCTATCGACACGATGCTCAAGTTCCAAACCGAGACATAATCGTGTTCTCCCAAAATCCTTCATCTCAAACTCGGATTTCAAGTGTTCAGCGGTTTCCCTTAACTCTTTAAGGGCTTCTAATGAAGATCATGTCCAACATGAACCGCGATAGAATCCGAAACTTGTTATAGAAACGCGTGGGCATATCCCTTCCCAATCAAGTAGTCACTTTAGTGAGCGTTTCAACCTTTTTGTAAACGTGCTCCATGGTCTAGAGCCACTTGACTTGGGTAAATAAAGTTCACCATGAACTTCATGTATATTCAGTATCTAGATCCCTATAGAGATACGTAGTGACCACATTTATAAGCTG
Source organism: Rosa lucieae (assembly GCA_024704745.1). Lineage (NCBI taxonomy): Eukaryota > Viridiplantae > Streptophyta > Magnoliopsida > Rosales > Rosaceae > Rosa > Rosa lucieae. The sequence continues at coordinate 82,563,613 of CM045496.1, read as the reverse complement.
CATGTTCAGTTATTCGAAAACTACCAAACTGACAGGGTAGTGGAGTGCAATGACATCCATTACGAGAGAATATGTCTCATCGTAGTCGATTCCAGGGCGTTTTGTGAGAAGCCTTGCGCCATAAGGCGAGATTACCATCTCTTTTTCTCACTACGCTTTCTAACGAAGACCCATTAGTCAACAGGTTTTATGTTAGGAGGTGTTGGCATCTTAGCTCGAAAACCTTCCTCTTCGTTAGAGAATCCATCTTAACCTGGATCGCATCTTTCCATTTAGGCCAAAAACTCTCTACGTTGGCATTCATTCATCAACGGAGCGTGGTTCGATATCATCGGACTTAGCAAACTCATGCGCAACAAAATGCGTAACTACATCATCAATTATGATGGAGTTTCTATCCCACGTCTCATGTACACTAGTGTAAGTTTCATAGAGCTCTATATTCTCAGGAATAGGGTTTGACGTTGAGGCGTCCCCCAACGATAACCATAACCCGGAAGATACTCATGAGACGGATTTTGAGTCTTGATGATTAAAGGATTGGAATGTGCCAAAGTATCCTTCGAACCCACGGGCCTCCCACGCATCCTAGCTGGGGCCATGGCCTGTAACGCTAGAGTGCCACTTTCTTTGGCATTGGCGCCATGCCTACCTCCGTGTAGGGTGGCGCTTACATCCTCTCGTAGGGACGTCCTTCCTTGCAGGCATGTTTGCAGCATATTTGTGTGATCTCGTCACTTTAATAGGGATCAAGATGAGACATAGTGGGGACAGACTACGACAATTCCTGTCGTTCCTGTTGAACATTCGTGTTCTTATCTCCCCCTAACGACGGGAAGACTGTCTCATCAAAGTGACATCCGCAAATCTAGCGGTAAGGAGATCGCCTAGCAAGGGCATTTAAGTGGCGGACGATTGTTGGAAGCGCAAATCCAACGTAGTTGCCCATTCGTCTGTAAGGACCCATCATGGAGCGCTGTGGCGGCGCAATTGGCACATAAATGGCTCACTCAAATGTGCGTAAGTACAAAATACGTGTACCCAGTCACTAGCTGTAACGCATAGGTACATTGAGTGGCGGTAGGTCGTAGACGAATTAGCATGGCTGCATGCGATATCGCATCACCCCAAGCGGATGTAAGAAGATTGGTGCGCATTACCAATGTTCGGACTACCATCGTAGTCGTTTCCACGAGACCAATTGGGTGTGTACATGGGAATGTGATGTCCAACATCAAACCCATTGCAATATCCATCGAAAGTCTTTCGATGTAAACTCTCTAGCATAGTCAAATCCAATTGACTGAATAGGATGATTCGGGGAGTGAGCCCGTTGTCACATGATATGTGCTAGGAGTGTAGCATAAGTAGCATTTATAGGTGGACAATGGCACAACACGTGACCGGCGTATTTGTGTGTCAACCAACATCATGAAATATTTAAGCGTCCGCAAGTTGGTTGAATCAATCCACAAGATCCCTACGGATTCTTTGTAAGAACAGAATGAGTATTGTCATATCCTTTGCATAGGACGGTCTCAGTCCTAATTTCCCTAAGGAATGGGCTTTGTAAAACGAGCGAGGGGCCTTAGAAGCAACCAATGAGGAGTTTGGTTAGGCCTAAGCGTTTGTAGCGCTATTAGAAGCAAAATATGTGACTACATCTCCCATCATGGTGTGGGAGCCATGGAAATTAGCATGTATGGCGTCATGGCCACAAGGAGGAACAACCATGGCGTTATGCCCATGGTTGGCGCCTTTTATGGCGGCATCTTGCTTCATTTTGCTCAAAAAAATGATGTCCATGTGAAGTCTTTTGTAGACGGATCATCATATCATGACTAGGATGATCTATCCTGTCGTGACAAAGCCAATATGTGTCTAAATCCAAGAGATCTTCTCTCAAAACTTTATTGGATTTAATAGCTCGAATAGTGACATAAAATCCACTAGAGAGACACATAAACGTCTCTAAGATGCGTCTTTGTTCGCAATCATTAGGGGTAATGCAAAGGAACTCATTTCCATTCTCTACATGCATTTTCGCATGGAATTCGTTGGCTATACATAGGGTACTATTTACCCTAAGAGCGTAGAGAGCTTCTGTGACAACTGTAATCAAGGTGCCATTTGGCAAGTGGAACTTGGGCTATTCCATGTCCTTAAATTAATACTGATGGTCTAGCCATCGTAGTCACAAAGTCATATGCTCAGAATCAAAATTGAGTCATAATGAAAAGAACTCGAAATTTTATTCATAAGCCAACGAAATACATCATTGTTTCTATGATCAAAGAAAATCTAATCCAATAAAAAGGAATATGGCAATCGCCTACATCTCTTGGAAAATAAAAAGACTTAATCAAAATCGCCAATTTCTGGGTCTTGATCCTTGTAGTCTTCCACCCTTAGATCTAGATCACCATCTTGATCATCTTGTGCCATGTAATTTGCTTCCCTTGCTTCACGATACGTCTTGTATGCGTTTGCAACATTCTGGGGTGCGGTACATGTTTTAGCCCAATGTTCAGTTGATCCACATCGAAAACAAACATCATCATGGTCAGGCTCCCTTGATCGAGGCGCCATTGGGGCGCGATTTGAACGACCTATCCTTTTGGTGGCGTTACCACCATGGTCGGAGGCTCCGCCTCTCTCTCTCTTCACACGTTGACCTCTACGGTTCCGTGCACGCCTCTCTTGGCGATTTCCTTCCTCTTTAGGGCAAATATATGGACCAGAACGTCCAGAAAAGTCCCTATCCTTAGGGTTTCGCTCCTTGCGTCCTCCATTGGGGGCGCGACTATAGTTAGACTCTGGAGTAGGCTTAGTTCCCACGGGTCTAGCATTATAGTTCTTCACAAGGATATTATCGTGCTTTTCAGCTACGTTCATGGCGCCAATGAGCTCATGAAACCTTGTGATACGTCCTGCATTTACATCAATCCGATAATTCTTTGAAATCATCAATGCAGAGACGGGGAAGGTAGAGAGAGTCTTCTCGATCAACATCGTATCAGTTATGGCTTGGCCACAATACTCCATCAGAGACTTGATACGAAGAGCTTCCGAGTTATAATCAAGCACAGACTTGAAATCACAAAAGCGGAGGCTATGCCATCGCACTTCTAAATCAGGAAGCAGGGAGTCACGAACGTTGCCAAATCGCTGCTCTAGTTCTACCCATAGCTTTCTTGGGTCTTCCTCATTGAGGTATTCATTTTGGAGCGCGTCATTCATGTGCCTTGTCATGAGAATTATGGCCTTAGCTTGTTTTGCTTCAAAAGCAGTAGCTTGCTCAATTGAGAGCACGTTCTGACCAGGCTCTTGGATGGTTTCCAGAATTCCATCAGCCTTAAGATGTTGGCGCACATCTCGGACCCACCTATGGTATCCTGCGCCAGTTGTCTCGAGTGGGACAAAGCTCAACTTGTTCAGGTAACTCATCCTGAAAAACAACACAAGATTAGGGTTAGTTTCGGAGCGAAAAGGCTACCACGAAAAACTATTAAATTTCTGAGCGTAGTCGCTTCAAGAAATTAGGAATTTTCTGAGCGTAGTCGCTTCCAAGAAAATCCGATTCCAAGAGGGGTTTTGGATTAGATCGAAATAACGATGTATGTGGTCGATCGTTTTCTTCTCAACAAACTCTAAGTTTGGAGTGAGCGCGAACCCCCACAGTTCGGCTTTTGGTCTCCCCTATGAAGAAGAAAGGGGGGTAGAAGAAGGGATTTTGGAAGTCCCCGAGAAAAGAAGAAGAAATTGAAAAACTTCACAAAAACGGGAACTTTTAGAAAAATTTACCTTAAAAGATGGTCGGAAAAACCGTCGCCGGAAGTTACTGTAGCTGCCGGAAAAGTCGCCGGAAATTGGCCGGAAGTACTGTAGTCGCCGGAGTTACTGTAGCTGGCCGGAAAATGGCCGGAAAAAGTGTCCGGAAAATCGCCGAAAAGTGGCAGGAAAAAGTCGCCGGAAGTTGGCCGGAAAGTCGCCGGAAAAGTGTTGACCGGCGTTGACCGGAGGGTTGATCGGTCGTTGACCGAATGCTGACGTGGCAGGTCCGCGTGCTGACGTGGCAGAAGGCTTGGCGGCGTGGCGGCGTGGCGGCTATGCGGCTTGGGTTTGCAAATGGGCTTCAGGCTGCTGGGCCGAGTACTTAGGCTGTGAGGTTTTGGGCCGGAGCTGGGCTGGGCTAATCAGCTGCCTTCCCCTTTTTCTTTTTCTTTTTTTTCTTTCTTTCTGCTGGTTCGGTAGTGGTCCTTTCCGGTGGCCGGTTAGGACCGTTCTAGGCCGGTTCCGGTTTAGATTTTTCGGCTCCGGTGATCTGGGGTCTGGTTGCAGGTTCCGGTGAAGTTTGGTAGCAGTTGGCCGGGAGGAAGGCTTCGAACCGGGCAGGGAGGGTAAAGATATTTCCGGTGGCCGGTTCGGATATTTTCCGGCCGGTTCTAGGGACGGGGCCGCCGGTTCTGGACTCCTGGAGTTGATATCTTCAAGGTGGGCGGCGGTGGTTTCTGGGATTTGAAGGCTACGAATTTAGGATTTCAGGGTTAGGGCTCGTGCTGATAACGTGTTTTAGAGAAACTGAATTTGAGAGGAATTTGCTGTGTGTTCTCATTGATAATAGGGGCCTCTTTATATAGAGGATTACAATGCATAGAATCTCAATCATACAAGGAAAGTTATTCTACATTGATTAGGATTCTAGATCCTTCTAATTAAATCCTATTACCACTAGGTCAAGTAACCTAGAGTTTGGGCTAAACACAAATTAGGTTTTCCTTCAACATATATATATATATATATATATAAATAGGCCCGATCACAAGCGGACGTCCTCACTATAGCTAAAGTGCAGGCGTTGACGCTTTCAGGTAGCGCGGGGCTTGTTGGACAGAGGCCGGAGGCATCCTAGACAGCTTCTGGGCAGCGATCGAGGTCGGAGGAGATCGAGGTTGAAGGTTCTGGGCAGCGACCTCACCTGCAACTACAAGGTTCTGGGCAGCACTGCAACTTGGTTGCCGGCGACTCCACCCGACTGCAGACTGGTCCGTCCGACCCCTGGCCTCCTTCAGGCAAGCGGCGGGGCACCATCGCTGCCTCAGGGGAATAGAAGCATCGACGTCCACATTTTAGCGATAATGCGAACGTCTACTTCCGAACAGCTTCGTATATATACACAACCTTGCTCAGGTGCGGATATCCACACCTAAGCAAAACGTACGGATTTCCCATTTTTACCCACTTTTCGATCATATTTTCACATCTTAACCGTTCAGTTTTTAGATCCTAATGTATAGATCATCTCTACAAAATTTCAGCCAATTTGATGATCGTTAAGGCATCCAAAACTGCAATTTACACTAACGAACCGAATCTATCGAACCAAAACCGTTCGTGTTTATAATGGTAAATGCAGTTTTGGATGCCTTAACGATCATCAAATTGGATGAAAATTTGCAGAAGTGATCTATACATTAGGATCTAAAAACTGAACGGTTAAGATGTGAAAATATGATCGGAAAGTGGGAAAAAACTGGAAATCCGCACCTTTTGCTTAGGAGCGGATATCCGCAGCCAAGAAGGGTTGTGTCTATATATATATATATATATATATATATATTTTTCTTAGGTAAGGACGTCCGTACCTAAGGCTTAGGTATGGATTTCCATTTTTTCCCACTTTCCAATCACATATTCACATATTAACCGTTCAGTTTTTAGGTCCTAATGTATAGATCACTTCTGTAAAATTCTAGTTTTGGATGCCTTAACGATAATCAATTTGTCTGAAATTTTGCAGAAGTGATCTATACATTAAGACCTAAAAACTAAACGATTAAGATGTGAATATGTGATAGGAAAGTGGGGAAAAACAGAAAATCCGTACCTAAGCTTAGGTACGGACGTCCTTACCGTAGCCAGACTGTATACACACACACACACACACACAAACACTTCTATTTTTTTTTTTTTTTGATGAAATGGTATTTGAGACAAACTAAGAAATTGGATTCCACACTTTGAATGTTCTTTTGCATCATCGTTATGGCAATGCATAGTGCATGTGTTTGAGCTAGACATGGTTTTTGGTTCCCCTATCAAGAGTAGGGCTGTCAATTCCGACACGACTCGAAACCCGCACAAAATAAAGAGGGTTGAAGTGTTGAACCCACACAATTAAAAAGCGGGTCGGCCATGGGTCAACCCGCCATGACCCATTTAATAAATGGGTCGGCCATGAGTCAACCCGCCAACACGAAGTGAACCCTCTAATCCGCTTATGCTAAACTTCTTGAAATTTTGGATGTTGGGAGTATTTGATCATAGAATTAGACAATTTGAAATATTTTTCTTTATAATTATTGGATTTAATTATTTATGAATTATATATAATTATTTACGTTCTTCGTCTTGAGGAGTTTTTAGTGAATTTAATCAATTTATCCATTTTTTAGTTAAATGGGTCGCATTATTAACCCTTAAATAGGTCATTTTATCTAACACAACACGACCTATTTATTAAATTGGTTAAGCGGGTTGGAAACGGGTAATCCGTATAATAAGTAGGTTGGGTTTGAGTTTAAATATTTGACCGATTATTAAATGGGTTGGGTTTGAATTTGTCTCTTGCGACACGACAAATACTTTGACCTGACACGAACCCAACCTGACACGACCCATTAATAGCCCTAATATTCCTTCCCTAATTTTCTTGCATTCCAAAGATTATTCTTATTTTTATTTATTATTTTTTTTATTTTTTTGAGATGATCGAGCAGTCAAAGGATATATCGGTGCAATGAAATAACAGAATATTAGGGTGTGTCCTGTAACGTTTTATGAAACTATTTTTGTAATACTGGATTGTAGAATGAAAACAGGGAATTAAACTACAAGTTTTTAAGATGAAGATACATGTTCGGTACAAGTATTTCAAAACTTGAAATATTAAAAACATATATATATATAGCACTCAGTTTAGTTTTTCCTCAATAATCATGAAAGATTGACTATTTTGTATGTATTGATTATGAATCCTTTATTGGTTGTTATGAGAAAAGAAACATAGTATTGTGAAGGACATTGAAGAAGAAGAATCAAATCCCTCAAATTTGTTTATAAAAAAAATCATATGAAGTTGCAAGCTCTTGAATCTTTAGTTCAAAAAGATAATTCAATCAAATGTCTCAACCTTGGTTGTTAATTCCTCTTGCCCATGAGATAATCCAATTATATTGAAGCATAAAATACCGAAGCTTTCACCCTAAATCATCCGTATAAATTAGATCTGACACGTGAAAGAGGGATTTTCTAAATCCTTCATTCTTCTCTACTGCATGATTCTACAAGTTTCAATTGATTGAAAAAGACGGGGAAGAAGAAAGTTCAAATAGCAGATAAAGTAGATGAGATCATGAGAAGAGAGGATAAGTGTCAATGGAAATTGTGGGAAAGAAAGAGAGAAAGATCAAAAGAGAGGAGAAGAGTTTGTGGATCTATGTGCTTAAAAGTTAAAAAAAATAAATCACTTTCTCTAATTACAGGGCAGGTTGTTTTTAGGAAACAATGAAAAAGTCAAAAAGTCATTTCCCATATTTATTCATAGTTCCTGAATTGTTTCCTAAAATTTATTTTCCTTGTTTTTCAAATTTAATGCACCGAAAGCAAATTACATAAATTTTTGAATTCGTAAAACAAAAAACAATATCGCAAAATAATATCGAACGGGCGCTCCAATATGGAGTAGTACTATACCTGTCGTAGACTTTTCCTACATCAGAATACAGTGTTGTTTTTATTGTTGATTAGGTCTTCTAATTCTTTTCCCTTTAAAATTAAGCCGGGGTTAATCTCCTCACACACTGGTTTACCACAGTAACTAAGGACCTACTTACTAAAATTTAAGTCAAGACTGTGCTTCATATTAGAATTGAAGCCGAGAAAACCATTACTTGTATCCATTACTATCAGTGGCGGAGCCAGAAAATGATCTCAACTAGGGCACTCGAAAGTAAAAAAAAAAAAAAAAAAATAAACTTAAACTTAATATATCAAAATTGTAATAAAAATAATAATTAGAATAAGGTTAGGGAAAGATCAATTTCTATTTTTGTGCTAAAAAGATCAATATTTTTTTTAAATTACATATTTTATTAATAAAACTTATAATTTTTAGATTTTAGACAATTTTTCATAATGGAAATAGAATTTATCTTTGAACTTTGAAACTATATGAAAGAATACTATTAATGTTTTTTTTTTGTCTGAGAAGAAATACTAGTATTAATGTTAGAAAAAAGAAAGAAATAATAAAAAAGAAAATATTAGCACATTGCTGAGAAGAAATAATAGTATTAATGTAAAAAAAAACAGAAAAACGAAAAAAAGCACATTGCTGCCGCTAGTGACTAGCCAAACACATGTATGTGCTTCAACCACCATGACAAGGCAACACTCAGTTGTAACATGCAACCAGATTGTATATATTTTCACATCTCACTGGAGCACGGGACCCACTGTGCCCCAACATGGCTCCGCCCCTGATTACTACAGATAGAGTTCGACTGTTATGTTGTGAAAAACTCTAGATTTTTTTGTATTTTTTACTTTTTTATTTTTAACAACAACAAAGGTTTACAGCTCAGTACCATTTGATCTAGTGACATAAGTCTTTCATTTGTAAGTAAGAGGTTGTGAGTGAGTTCGACTCATAAAAGACTAGTTGTTGATATGATAAAAAAAAAAAAAAACAAAGGTTTACAACTCTTGATAAGATGAAATCGAGATCTTAGTTTAAAATTAATCATGCGTTGTCCAAGTTGATTCGAGTGTTTTATTCGATCCATCAACATCATCATGCAAATTGTTTCCTATAGATATAGATGCCCTTCCGACTTTGGAAAAGATGTCCCTTTGATAGAAGGCATTGAGTACATATTATAGCATATAGATTAAGGAAATGAATGAGGAGGAACTTAATCAGTTAATTGTGAGGTCGATCTATAAGAGAAGTTAACGATCGATGCGCCGACTGTAACTTAATAAATTAATTAGTGTCATTTTCATAAGACGATAACGGCAACATATATATATTTTGGATCATATTGGGTGCATCAGTGCATGGTTTGCAATTAAGTAAGGTTAAAACTTAAAAGCTCTTGCTAGTACTTGGAATAACATGGTTAATATAGTTCCATTTATAACAACATAGTCGAATCATGTATGAGGTACCACCACCAACATATATTCTCAGATACTATCGAGAGAGAAAAAAAGAAGAAGCATATATTCTCATATTGATATCTTGTTCTTAACATGTAGTTGATACATGCAATAGTAGGTCGGCAGTAATTAAAATCAATTTCTTGTTGTTTATCATGAGCTTATTGCGAACTCGAACATAATGTTTTCTATGAGCTTGTAGCTCGATCTAGTGGAAGAGAGTATGCATTTCCGATATATGGCTAGACCAGTGCCAAGCATCCTCCATCGATCTCCCGTACTCACTTGCATGCATGCCAAAGAAATTTGGATGCTTAGTCAGTTTGATTCAATTCTTCTAAGAGCCTATTTATTTACATGGAATGAAGATGAAACGATGAGAATAAATTTCTAAAGGTATGTATCGGAATTCAAATACATTCATTCTCGATCACCATGTTATTGAATTCTTGAAGGAATGGAGAAATTTTGTTATTTTTAGTAATTTTAAACTTTTTATGTAGAGTTCACTTGCATTTCGATCCACAGTTAGTAAATGTATAGGATTTTTTTTTTTGATAATCGAGCTAGTAGGGCGAATATATATTCATCACAAGCCAGAATAGGCCATTTACATACCCTTCTGCTGTCATCTATAGACAGACAAGAAGATAGTGGTAGTTACCATAATGGTACATAGAAAATAGACCCACTCATTGTACAATCAATACGTAGACATAGCGGGAATCCCCCTTTGGTACTACGCCGGAGGCGCTAGAAAGATCCGGCCCTCCCAACCTAACTCTTTAACTAATAAACCTAGCTGCCTAGAGACCTCAATTGGTGTACACCTAGATCCACTGAGAATTAAGTCTACAAGACCAGACCAAATGCACAAAAGTGCCTAGACTGTCCCTGAAAATGGAACCTTATTGTGAATAGACAAACTAAAAACATAGAAAAAGGATTAGGGCTACAACAACCCTAACCTAAAATAAAAGGCCCAATAGGGCAGCCCCAAAGAGAAGAGCCCAACTCAAGATCCAGCAAGCCAGGTTTGACCTAAGCCCAGTCCACTCGTCCACCACGCCTGTGCAGCTCCGCCCAAGGGTCTCGTCACCACGAACCCGGGCCGCCCAAGAGCCCCGCCACGATGCCAACCGCACCACTAGCCACGCCGCCGATCTCCACCAAGCCAGCATTTCCCCGAGCCTCGCGAGCCACAGTCGATGCACCAGCCCCAAGACCCACACGCCGCCCCATCGTCCAGCCACATCCAGATCCACGCCGACGGGTCTCGCCGTCCCTGCATAGAAGCCACAGACGCCTAGAAAGGCCTTCCAAACCTGCCATCAAAGCCAACTTTCCAAACCCCAAGGCAAGCACCTCCTCTTCCGATCTCAACCCCGGGCTTTGAAGTGCCCATCTGGTAGTCAGCCAAGAGACGACGTGGCGAAGCCGGGGCTATCCATGGCAGCCGCAGAACAGGGAACAGTTTGTCGGGAAGGTTATGCTCTCACTTGCGGCGCTAGGGTTTCTCAGATATGACTTATGGACAATTCTTTAGGATAGTAAATGTATAGGATGTTTTTTAGTTGACTCATTCATTTATTGTATACCCATTTTAGGTGATCAAATGTGCTAAGATGTAATATGAGTGCATCTCATATATTAATATTTTCATTTTTTTTGGTACTTTAGGTTTTTCAGTATTAATCCTTTATTTTAGTTTGCATTAAGCTGGTAAGCATAAAGCATTCTGCAAGCAACTTCATCAATTCATAGCAAGCATTGCTTTCAGACATCTATTCCAATTTGCTAGAAGCACTACTTCTACTTGTAATTCTTTCAAGAACTAATCTTTTTATTTCTATAAAGTGACTTATTCAAAATTTCCAGCCAGCCTTGTATTACAACATGTAGGAATGTAGCTAGGCCACAAAGGATTGCAACCTTTTATTTATTATCAATATATCAGCAGGATCCTCTCTATTCTCTAGCTACCTTGACTTGATAATTTCTTCTTTCATGGCAAGAGACAGAGCACTAAGACTGCCTCCACTCTCCACTATCACTCCTGGCATTGCTATTGCTCTACTCCCTACAAATCCACCTTCTTCAATTGTAATCTTTCCGAACTTAACCTTGCCCCCATCCCCTTCATAAATGTGACCAAACAAGATAGCTTCTCTTCCCACACACCCACCTCTCTCAATCTCCACCATTTCAGGGTTGAGCAAAGCTCCCATGCTGTCCACATAAGCACCTTGGTCCAACTCAATCTCTGAACCCATCAGCCTCATCCACAACACAAAGAGAACTGACCCGCTTGTCATTTCCATGAAGTAGCTCCCAACTAGGGTTCTAAAGGCTTGCCATGTAGTGTCCAAAAAAACCCCTAGGCTCCACATGTGTATGGCTTCACCTTCTTTCTTCTTTCCCACTAGTACCCATTTTGCAACAACACAAGCTAACCCAGCCAAAGATCCTGAACAAACCCAAAACAAGGGGAACAACCAATGCAGACGGAGTTTCTGCACATTCTTCAAGTGAAGAGCCAAGCTCAAAGGATAGAAGATCACTAACGCGAGGAGGAAATGAGGGAACACTGTTTGCAGAAAAGGTTGCGCAAAAGTTGCCCATAGAGTCTGAAAGACAGTTCTTTCCAGTGTCACGCTATGTGAATCATTTTTCTGCAATGCTGCTGCCATTGGACAACCAGAAAGGTCTACTTTGACATCAGACTGCTCTACAAAGATTTTCCAAGCCTCTGGCAGGGGTTCACCATTGCGTAAGTGCTGGCAAATCTCATAGATCAGTGAACGACCATGGTCAATCGAAGCACTCTGGGAGCATGATGAAGCCCTGATGACATCTATTTCTTGGCATTTAACAAAAGGATTGAAATTCAGCTGTTCTGATTCTTCTGCAGATATATTGTGGTTGATGTTAATCTCTCCAACGTCAATGTACGGGAACTCAGCCTCATTCCAGGGTTTGGTGCAGTCAAGTGCAATGTCTCGGGTAGCTTCATCCTGTGGAATAGGCCTGACCTGTAACTGGAATATATAACGAACACCAGTTTCATTGACCCGGCTTTGGAAATCTTTGGCAAGGAAAAGTAGAGGGCGAGTATCATTCTCATCTCTAGGAATTGCACCTGTATCAGGTGGAAGAATGCCAATAGGTTCTACCTTACCAGATTCTTCACTAATGTTCTCATTGGAAGGCCTCAACTTGAACTTGACATACATTTCCTGTCCATCTGTGAACCGGAACAGCCTGCAGATGTTTGAGTAGTAATGTAGCTCAGTGAATGAGTTTGCATGGCGAAGGGAAGTCCACACTGCATCGCGTACATGTGGGGCTCGCTTGACATACTCTTCCCTTGCAGGAAGTCCACACACTAACCATGTTGCAAAGTCTGCAATTGTGCGGGCATAAAATGCCTTTCCCGTCTTCAGTGTCAGGTCAAGGAGTGAGGAGTCACTAGTCTCACCTTGAAGTATTCGGATGGCTGCACCGCGTGCATCAATCCTTGCATCATCATCAGCACTCAAGCTGTTGCTGTGCCGAACTATAACAGGATAGCTCTTGCCAGGAGAGAAAATGTTATGGTGTGGCAAGCCTTTGATGTTGTCATAAATCTTTAAGTATCCCTTCCCACTAACACCAATTCTATGGAAGTATCTTGATTTGACCTTCAGAGTTGTGGCAGCCAAATTTGCAGAAAGGTTACCAACTATTTTCTTATATTTCATGTCCATCTCTTCTATTCGGTCATCCAAAGAATGCATGGTGTTCTTGATCATGATTGGAGTTTGAGAACCAATGTAAACACCACCAGCCTGAAGCATTGAATTTACTGGTGCAACTGAAAGTGCACCAAGAATAACATCCTTCTGAATAACTGAGCCAGGAAGGACTACGCTTTCGCTCCCAATTACTGCATTATCTTGCACCTCAATTTTCCCGCTAACAAACCCATTGGAGGAATAAAACCCGGCAATAATCCGACTGAAATCACCAAGATGGACACCAGAACCAAGTGATAACAATTTCGGGTCTGAAACTGGATTGATAGCCCTGATAGAACAGTGTTTTCCAACCTTTGCACCCAGAAGGCGTAAGTAGATGCAGAAGGCTTCTGTTCCTGACAGAAGCTTAGCAAATCTAAGGTGGCAAGCAATGGTGATTCGGTGGCAAAACCAAGTTCTGAGATGGCCTGACTTTGTCTGTTTACTAGAAAGAAGACGAGCCAAAGCACTTGTGAGGAAGCTGAGTACTAGGCCATAAGCTAAGTAACCAGCAGCTACTGAGATGGAGAAGTAAATTATATCTGATGGAACATTAGCAAACATGGTAGCATAAGCTATGATGGTGTAAGGTATCCAGTGAAAGGCCCCAAATAAGCAAAGAAAGCATATTTTCAACCGAATGAGGCTTTGAGACAGCCAAATGTAAGCTATATACACAATGGAAGTGAGAGAGTGCCGAGGAACCCAACCAAATAGATGCCTAAGAACTGGTAAATGGCCTCAGTTTCAGTGCTTGTGACCTTTGCCAGCCCCTGAATTGTTGAAGATTTAGTTAAGATAAGTCTCTAGAAATGGATTTATACGAAAACTGGGAGCTAAAAGTTGTTTGGAGATATAATGAGGGTGTCTAGTAATGGAACATGGATGTAGTCTATGAAGTATGAACTTTCTGTAAACAATAAATATCTCATTTTGTTTTGAAAGAGATTATTTAGGACTTGTAGCAAGCTAAGTGAAAATAAAAGTACGAAAACGTAATTGTAAGTTAAACAGTTCAGTTGCATATGCAGAATAAAAAGCACTTACATTCTGATGATTTTAGCCTTGATAACAGACATGCCTCCACCTTTTTGTAAGGCCATCAGCTCACTGTCTTCTGCCAATATAGTTCCCTTCTGGACAACAGCGTAAGGGCCAACTGAGGAGTTTTGACCCAATTCTTATTGGGAGGAAGCTCAACACTCCATTCTTCACTTCATGGCCTTGAATCAAAGCACCTTCTGCAATCACAGCTCCATCTCCAATTGAAACTAGAGAGGGGTCTGTTATGTCAACTGTATCAAGTAAAACTGAGGATCCAATCCTAGCTCCAAGCATCTCAAACCAATACTTAAGGAACACTGTGCCTCGCAGAGGCTCTGCCAAAACTTTGGAGGCAACTTCATGACCCTTGTAAAGAGCCCACCACTTGACAAAATCCGTTGACCAGACGGAGACTTCAGGGTTCAGGGCATAGTTTGGTTTTAAAAGAGTTCCCCAAGAATGCAATTGAAACACAGGTAGAAAATATGCAGAACATCCAAGCAAGGGGAGCAAAGGTCAGCAAGGCCAAATAATCTAGATAGGGAACACCTTCTACCAATGCATGAGTGGCCGAGACACAACTTGTGAAAGTAAACTGATAAATATGCAGGAAGGGAGAGCATGAACGCAACGTAAACAAGAGCTAGAAGTTGGAATAACCAGATAATTGAGTGATTGGACTCGGGAAGTTCCATCGAAAGCTCAGCAGAATCAGTCTCAGTCTCAGGTTGTGTAACTAGGATGGATCAGTGGACAGTTGAGGTTGAGCATTTACAAAAGATTCTCCGAGAAGCTTGCCAAGTCGGCAATGCAGGTTGCAGTGAGTGAAAATGTCCACAGCTCCTACTGGCACAAAGAAAGTCTGAAAGTTTCTGAGCTGCTCTGACCACCCCATGGAGTCAATTCCATAAACACTAGACTTTCAGTGTCAGAGATTTTGTTGATTGAAATACCAGTCTGCTCGGAAACTAGCCGTTTCAAGAAGTCCACAATCTGTTTATTGCCTATTTTGAGGCTTGGTGGAGGAGAGCTTCTTACAAGGTGAGGCTGAGTGGACAGTTGAGGTTGAGCATTTACTAAAAGATTCTCCGAGAAGCTTGCCAAGTCTGCAATGCAGTTTTGCAGTGAAAATGTCCAGCTCCTACTGGCACACAAGGAAGTCTGAAAGTTTCTGAGCTGCTCTGACCACCCCAATGGAGTCAATTCCATAAGACACTAGACTTTCAGTGTCAGTGATTTTGTTGATTGAAATACCAGTCTGCTCGGAAACTAATTGTTCAAGAAGTCCACAATTGTTTTATTGCTTATTTTGGGGCTTGGTGGAGGAGTGCTTCTCACAAGGTGTGGCCGAGGAGTTTTTCCCTCCTTGCATGTTCCTGTAGTGAAGGACCGATCAGCCTTCTCTTTGTTAAAAGTGGTTCTGGTACAATATTCATGTTCCATCAGTAAACTGCTGCAGGCATTCAAATCTTTTGATTTTTCTGACGTTGTTTTACAATGGTTTTCGGCCTGATCAACTTGATAGTAGCAACAGTGACCCCATGTTCTTCTGCAACACGAGCTTGAATTTGTTCAACCACATCCTTTCCAACAGGTTTTCCATCCCTAACCTCCGCAATGACAACTAAACCAACCTGGTCAGAGTTGTCTTGAACTGAGATTCCTTTTTTTGATAGGATTTCCACTGGAACAGAAATGACTGCACAACAACCCGGACGTACAACTTCAGATGCATTCTCCTGTCTTCTCTACATCTGCTGAGTAAATGTTCCTTCCTGCAACAATGATAAGATCTTTGATTCTTCCAGTGATGAAGAGTTTGCTGTCAATTATGCGTCCCAAATCCCCAGTCCTGGTGTAGATACGTCTCGGATTGCAGGAAGCTGGTTTTTAAAAGTTTTCTTGCTTAGCTCTTCTCTTCCCAATACCCAACTCCAGCACTGGGACTACTGATCCATATTTCTCCTTCTTTTCCAGCTTCTTTGAGCTCCTCACCGCTCTCTGGATCAACTATTCTGATGTCGACATCTTCATCATTTGGATTCACATATCCACCACATACTCTTCCTTGCCAATTACCATGATAGGCTTTCCTTCACCATATGCACAACTGACAAACACACAGTTTTCTGCCAAGCCATAGCCAGGTGCCATCACCTCTTGAGTTAATCCGAAAGGACGAGTCAGATCAACAAACCTTTTCAGAGTTTTCTGCCTAACAGGTTCAGCAGCAACCATGAGGAACTTCATGGAAGACAGGTCATATTTTCTAGTCTTGTCAGACTCTAGCCTTCTAACTACTAGCTCAATGGCAAAGTTGGGGCCAGCACTGTGAGTAGCCTGATATTTGCTCAGGACTTGGAGCCATAACAGTGGATTCCTGATGAAGTCAACGGTGAAACAAACTGCAGTCCCACCACTAACAAGAGCTGTGAAAAGTCCTCAGATCAGCCCCATGTCGTGGTACTGAGGAGCCAGCTACTAGAACTGTTTGAGGTGCTTGTATCTCTTTCTCATCAACTTGACATTATGAATGAGCCCTCCATGAGTTATCATGACTCCTTTAGCATCGCCAGGAACCTGAGGTGAATTGGAGAAAACATACATCACCTGGCTGTGATTCAGATTCATCCTTTAGAGCTTCCACAACTCCGCTCTTGGAGTTCTTAACCCAAGAATCTGTATGTAACCAAGGAAGATTCGGCCACCTTGCCGAGGACTTTTGATTCTTAGCAGTCAATGATATCAATTTTTAACTGAACCTGCTTGCACTGCCAGTGATAACTAATGGTGGACAGAATTTGCCTTGCATTACATGATTTAGCAATGTTTTCAATCTTCAAAAGTGCCTGACCACCTTTTGCAAAGGATCTGGAGTGTAGAACTGGGGGACTGGCAAGACTTTAGCTCTAAGCATCCAAAGAAAGCATCTATGAAGTCCAGACCGGGACATGGACCCAGGAGGACCTGTCGCCAGGCTTGATTACTGGTTCTGGCATGTCAAGATTTTGAGCAATGCAACGAAGCATTTGCATTAAGTTCTGCGTAAGTCCTCTGGCAAGCAACTGCCCCTTCTTCATTGATCCAAGTATAGAGCGTCTTGTTTTGAGTGACTCTATGAGTTCCCCAGTGCTTCAGATAGCCATCAAGGGAAGACAGATTAGGGTACTCCACTCCTGGTAGTCGGCCAAGATTGTAGGGCTTCTTTTCCAATTCATTTGGAAAGAAAACAAACTCTGAAAATAGGCATGTTTAAATTACCAAACCAAGATTTCGTCATAAATTTTTAAGCAAATATCAGTAACTTTAAACAGTAGTTTATCAAAATGGGGCTTTGTATGGGGTTATTGGGCTACCTAAACATATGGGAGCTTTGGCAAAGGATTGTCATTTGCAAAGTGCTTGCAGACTAAAGCCAT